>JAKCOX010000025.1:7305460-8505460 GCA_022605575.1 Laterallus jamaicensis coturniculus | reverse complement strand
TATCTAAGCTCCATGGTGTTTTGTACCATCTTGTACTAACAAAGACCAAGGAAACCCTTCTTTCCCTCGGAATGTAGATGTTAAGCCAAAGTAATAGGGCTAGATGTCCTGGCCTCAGGAAATCTGGGACAGGGCAAAAAGCATACCAGAGGGATTTAAGCAAGTGCTCTATACAGTCTCAAGTTCAACACAGTAGCATATTAAGCAAGCCTAACTACCTGTTAGACTATCCCTGAAAACAAAACAAACAGCCATAGAGTAAAACTGCTCCATTTGAAAAGCAACCTACAGACCACTTTCGAGCTAAGCACCACAGCTCTGATGGCTGTTTCCAGAAGGCAGTGGCCCAGGTTAAACAAGGACCCCTCACTTGGCTGGACAGTTCCTGCACTGTCACCAACAGATTGAGTTTCAGTCTGGATTTTGGGCAGCAATACAACTCTCTGCCTTCTGACATTTCATATACTACATTGCTTTCCTTATGACTCCCTACAGCTGACCCATACAAAACAGAATACTCACCTCCCTCCAGAAGAGCAAAACATGAGTTGTGAAATCTTAGAAGCAAGTTGATTTAGTAGAGCAAGAGCCACACGTACACCCATAGAGAAGAGAACTTATCAGAAGTTTGGCAACTACAGCATTAGAAGGGAGGACTGAATGGCTTTGACTGCTTTGCAGCAAGTCTTAGGACAGGTCTCCAGGGGCACAAAGTAATTCCTCTTAGTAACAGTCTCTCATTCATTCCTTCTCCCTTTTAAATACCCAGGTCAAAGTTCAGACACTAAGAGGATAAACCCTTTGGTTTGGCATCTTCACCATTTAATCTTCCCTGTTATTTCTGATCCTTTAATCACATTGATAAAAGAGGAAAAGGCACAAATAAAACTGTCCCAATGAACAAATCCCACAGCATCTGCCTGCAAACATTAACAGGCAACCAGATTCTGGCTCCCTGAAGTCCAAAGCATCAAGCAAACCCATCCTTGCAGGCCTCAGAGCTCCCCAAAACCTTCTCCTCTGCAGGAAGTTATCCCTCTTGAACTGTGTCACACCACCTCTTCCACAGTTGACAGCATATCTTCATTACAGTAAATTTCTTTCAGGAGGCCTGATCTCAATGCAGCCATCTTCAAGAACAGCTATTCTCCTGAAAGCAGCTTTGAACACAATTAATAAATAAGCACCCTTTGTGTTTGGCAAGCTCCTTCCCATGTGAGAGGAACAAAGAGGCAGCACAGAATGTGTACACACAGCTCTAATCCATACCAGCATTTCAAAGTGGCAGCTGGCAAGACACCCACACAGCCACTCAAGTCCGTGCTCTCAAAGTTGGCACTGTGCAATGTGATGTTGGTCAGAGTACAAGAGGAAAGGTTTGCACCTCAGGTACAACAAGGTTCTTTTCTTCCTGCTCCCTGCAGTGCGACAGTGGGTAAAACAACGCAGGAGGACAGCTTGCAGCCTGAGCTTGAGCAGGACCACGTTTTGGCAGAGTTTCCGAGTAGAAGACAGTCTGCTACAGTCTAACTCCTACATCCCAGCCTTCAAGTTTTAGTCATCACCAGGGCTTCTCCTCCACTGTTTTGTTCCCCATCTTAGCAGTTACTTGGCTAACTATTCAGTGTTGATCTCTTTATTCATCAAGTCACAGCTCCCCAGTGTCTTCCTGATCACCGTTTTCTCTTGGATTCCTTACAATTGGTTAAGTTCCATTTGCTAGGGGTGAGGGGTGCAAACACAGAATCCCTGGCACATCACAGAATGACAGACAAGACTCCCTCAGCCCTATTACAATGCAGCAAAGTCACAATTAATTTCATTCTCTACCTTGCACATTAGCATCAGAGTTTTGGCAACAATTTGCATGCAGAAGGCATGCACTCCTAAGGCTTTCAAGTAAAAACTGCCCATAATAAAGTGGAATCAGAATTCCTCTCACTATCCAGAGATGCTTAATGAGCAGCTACATGGTCAAGAGCCACAAGTCTCCAGAGCCCTATTGGGAGTTTCGTGCGCAAAGGAAATCCTTGAAAGCAACGAAATTGGAACAGCTGTTTTGCAGTACAGGCAGCAGCACAGTGACCAAGTGATGAACAGATGTGTCAGCATCTTTCCATGCAGCAAGGGGGCCGAAGCAATACACAAACTGAAAGCAGCAATCATCCTTTGAGTCAATACTGGAAACAGCCTTTCTTCTTCAGCATACCTCTAAAACTACTCTACCACATAAGTATACACACAAAGCTAAGCAAACTTTAGAACTCTTTCTGCTTCAGGAACTGTTTCCTGAAATCTGGTCTGTCACAGGAAACCACCAGACCTTGAAAGGGGCATCATTCAGGGGACATGGTGCCAACATGAAAGCCTGAACCAAAATGAAGTTTGGTCAAGCTGGCGTTCTATCCACAACCCAAGCACATGGATGCACTCTGACTGGTATTTTAGTGCCTTCTCTTCTAACGATGTTTATTTGCTCTTCACTTTATAGACTTTTCAGTAGGTTACTCAACCATCTGGAACTCTTCCAACCCAGAGGAGAGGAATACACCTTCTGAAACAGATGACCCCAGGGCATCCTCAAACAAGGAGGTTGCTAGAGACCAGCAGATTTACATACCACTCCAAAACACAATTTCCCACACAGCCAGCCTACACACAAACATGCCCGTCAGTGAACAGGCAGCCAGGGAGGGAAAACTGCATAGCAAGAGACTCACTTTAACTGGATGAAGGTTAATCCTAGTATCAGAGAACTCAGAAAAGCCCTGTGCTGGGTTCCATCCAGTCTAACCCCCTCCAAGAAACAATCTGTATACTGATACTTTGACTATCTCTTTACACAGCCTGATACCTAGGAAGCACATTTCGATGAGAAGGGCTCCTCCTATTCATGCTAAATTCGGGTTTATTGAGCTCTGGAATATCTTACCAATTACCCTTAACTTTCTCTAACTTGAATGTTGTCTAAATTGCTAAAGCTTATCATGTTAGTCCTTTCTTTGGGAAAGACTTCCCTACACAAGTAGTACTGGGGCACAATAAGAGAACCAAACATACTTACTCTAATCATAGAATCCCAGACTGGTTTGGCTTGGAAGGAACCTTAGAGACCATCTAGTCCCAACCCCTCTGCCATGGCCAGGTACACCTTCCACAAGCCCAGGTTGCCCAGAGCCCCAACCAACCTGGCCTCGAACACTTCTAGGGAGGGAACACTTCCAGCTTCTCTGGGCAACGTGCCAGTGCCTCCCCACCCTTTCAGTGAAGAAGTTTTTTTCTAATAGCTAATCAAAACCTACCCTCTTTTAGTTAAAACCCATTACCTCTTATCCTATCACGAGAGTCCCTGATGAAGAGTCCCTCTCCATCCTTCCTGGAAGCCCTGTCTAGGTGTTGTAAGGCTGCAATAAGTTGGACTTCTGTTAAAAATGCTTGAAACAGATTCACAGAGGAAGGATATAATCCATAGGCAAGGAGTAAGCAACGGGCAGACTTTTGGCATTAACAGGCTCATTAACATAGTACATAGACCTAAAAGCACTCTCTGATCGGAGGTCTAGGCTTTCCATCAGCATGTGATGCTTGTCACACCAGACTGAACCACAGGAACAAAGAACTCAATTTAGACATTGCTTTTCTTTTACTTGCCAGTCTCACGGCTGCAGGAACACACTACAGCAAGTTCTAAACTGTCTTCTGTCAAAGGAGTACAGAGTTATAAAGGGATGTGCTTAAAACAGTCCTGCCATGATCCGGCTCGCCACTGTCTTTGCCACAGTAGCTGCTATATTCAGGAGAAAGAAAAAAATAACAAGAGTGCTGTTATCACAGCTCTCCCTAAGAGTCAGAACAAGCCCTTGATCAGAGCTCACAAACCAGCTTACAGCCCAGGATCACAAAGGGAAAAATAAAATCCAGAAGAAGGAATCTACCAAAGAAATGCTATAGACTTGGTCGTTTCAATCTCTCACCTACCTTGCTGGTAGGAACATTATAAAATTGAAAACATTTCTATGGTCAGATTCTCCGCAAGAGTGGTGTTCCGTGCAGGAGGGAGGAAGGGAAGATAAGCTGCAACTCCCAGAGAAAACAGCAGAGAATCAGCCACAGACTTTGCACAGCTATTCCATGACCAGTTTGGCAATCAAAATGGCTGTCTCCCTTTTAGACTACGTTTATTCTCTCAAGTAGAGCTTTGCCTAAACAGAAAGAAAGTTGTCTTTCTACAAAAGCTAGAGAAGACAGATCTTAAAGAGTCCTAAGATACACACAATCTTTCTTTTGCTACACCGGCTTCAAGAATCAGAATAAATTGTTGCTCTTTGTCTAAGAGCTTAAAACAAAAGAGTTCCAGCAAAACACAGTTTAAAGGGTAATTTGGATTTGTACTAAAGCTTCCGCTTTATGTAAGAAGGAAAAAGAAAAAAAAAGAACAAAAAAAGAACAACAGTTTTAATCAAGAGGAAACTGCACTTGAGAACAGCCTCACGAGATTTGTAATCAACAAATCTGAAATACTTACAAGAGAGAGTATCAGTACCCTCAAGCTTAAAGAAATCCAATTATTTGGGCAAAAAGCTGGTGAATGAGTAACAGCACACAGGGGTTCTGAAAACAGCTATGTCCTTCTCTTGCATTTTCCAGTTTTTGTTTATACAAACTGCTTTGATCACAAGTTTGTGGGGCTTTTGGGGGAGGATTTTTGTGGGGTTTTTAACAATCCTGAAGAAAGGAAGCAACAAGAAAAGGACTTACCTCCTCCACAGACACAGGCAGGATAACGCGGCTGAAAAGGGAATACAGAAACAGAAAGTTAACAAATGTCTCTGCAGCTGCAAAATTTAAGTGATGCTCCCCAGAACAATGGCTACACAGCTCTCCTCTCCCCCAAATATTTCAGCATCCACCTAGCACTAGCATTCCTAGCACATCTTTAGTCACAAGGCTATACAATAGCCTCAAAGACAATCAACGCATGATATTGCATTACTGCAATGCTATACAAAACCCATATAGTTCTCAGAGACCCTTACTGGTAATATCTTACCAGCCTACAAATCTCTACAGCATCAAAACAGTTGTTGGTTCCTTCTCACTACTTCCTTCCAACAGTCACATCCTATTTCTCATCAAGTTATGTGCTTCAACAATTTTGCAGAGATCCACAAGGGTCACAAGCCACTGCGAGATGTGTTTACATCCTATCCATCAGGAAACAACAGTAAATGGAGAACTATAGAGAAGCCTTGCTCAGAGCTGACTGAAGGAAGGTGTTGCCATTTCTATATATGAGTCACTTTTTTTGTTTCACATTGTGGTTTCCTGAATGCCTCTTAAAATCAACTGTCTGGATTACAGAGCAAAAACTTCCAGAAGCTGCTTTTTTGTTTAAAAAAAAAAAAAGACAAGAATAAAACTAAATTTAAAGCTGGTAAAAATGCATGCATGCTAAGGCCTTTAGAAATATTGTATCAATCTTCAAAACCAGATCTGTATTTGACCTCTGCTTTCAGTAAGGATGATGTTGAAAGGAGGAACCAAAGCAAGATATAGAGAAGAAATGGATACAGTTACCATGGGTGGAAGAATTCCTAATTCCTTGGGAATAAGTCTTAAAGAAATCAGGATGTAATGAGATCATGGAAAAGTCCTCTTTATTAATAAACTGATTTAAAAAAAAAAAGGGTTAAAATTTAATATTTTAATATATATTCACTAGAGGACTGCTACCAGCAAGATACCACAAGCACAGACTGTAAAACAGGCAAAAGTTTGCAGATTATGCAAGAGTACTCATGCCAGCAATGCTTTATGCTGGCTGCAAAGTACTGTAGAAAGAGCTCCTGAAAAGTGCAGAAGTTGTTGTGTCCAGAAATGTGAAATAATGCACTACAGGCACTTGTTTTTCCCAAACACATGGGGTTAATGGGCCTCAAATTAGCCATCGCCAACAAAACCCTTGGTGTCCTTATGAAAAAGCAACTGGAAACATCAGCTCAGCGGCAGTTTAAAAGTAAATGATACATCAGAAACTGGAACACCACACACACAAAATCAAGAGACAGTTGTGCCACTATGATGTCTCACACCACTACAATGTCTCATCCATCCACACCTTGAATATTGCCTAAAGTTCTGGTCACCCGTCCCCAAAGAAGATGCAGAACAAGCAAAGGAAGGCAAAAAAGATGATAGAAGATGGGAAAAAGCTTCTGTGCAAGAAGACCAAGCCTTTCAGCTTGGAAATAAAAACAGCTAAAGGATTAAGATATGTGAGGGCATTAGAGTCTCATGAAAGGTGTGAAAGAGTGAATGGAGAAGGAACAATAACTGTCTCACAACAGAACAACCCAGGAAAGAATTAAAATTATTAGGTAGCAAATTTAAGACCGATCAAGTGCACTCCTTTACATCGTTCATACTTAAGTTATGGGATTCCTTGCCAAGCACAAGGATAAGCAATCTGAAAATCAGAATTGATCGACTCGTGAAAGTCTGTATGCCATTTACTGGTAGGATATACTGAACAACAACCATTGCACCACATCTATATATATTTTGTTTCCTGAAAGTATCTGCTAGAAGGCAAGATGGAAGAGGACCTTTGGTACAATTCAGTATGGTATTCCTTACATAAGGGAGAACAAAAACAACAAAAAATATTTCCACAGGTAGACCATGGCAACAAGTATGATGTTCCGTTAGCAAACTGGATAAAGCTGCAGTAAGAATGAGGAGAGAGAACTAAAGGCAAAAGACCAAAAAAGCCCAAAAAACCAACAGCTTTGGAATGGAGTTTAAATACTTTTCTGATGCAAGCTAATGAAATTCTGTTTAGGAAACTGGAAGACACTAGACCTGAATATTATCTTAGAGTTCAATGTTCATGAACAGAGAAACAGAGACACAAAGTAGATAAATAGTTTACAATTTGCTTAGCCTGGCAAACCAATAACATGGGGGATGACTAACACTTATAAGTAGTCAAGCGATAAAGAAGGATGAGGGAAGACTGCTCAAGAGGATCCAGAGGAAAAGCTTCACAGAAGCAGCAATGGGAACAATGACACTTAACTTTCGGATAGAACTTGATCAACTTATGAGAAATTATATGGCGTGGTTGGCTGCTGATATCAAAGGCCTGAAAATGATGAAGAACACTTAAGATCCCTCCTAGATTTAAATCTGCCTCAAATGACAGCAAAGGGAAATACAGCTGCAGAGAAGGTCAGTGTCATTATCATCACTCCACAGGAAAAGGAAGGGAGTCTCTACACTCTGATTCTCCTCAAGGTCTTCCGATGCAGTTTAAATCACAATAGGGAGAGCAAACAAGACCTCAACCCGCATTTACAAATCCTGCAACCACAAAAATACAAATCAAACAAAACCTGTGCAGCCTATCTGTAGCACAGATAGGTACAAATGAAAGCTAAAGTCTGAAAGACTGAGACAAAAATGTTAAAGCTGCCACTGCATAACCATCAGTACAAGCAGCTGCACAGAAAAGATGATACAGATTGTCTGAAAATAAAAGATGTGACATCAGGTTTTTGTTATATTGCTCTATTTCTGTAACATCTCCTAAAATACCGATGGAGCACATCATAATACCCATTTGATTTAGTAGGGAGGATGTGACAAGGGGTCAGAGAGATGGAAGAATAATCTGCTCAGATGACATACAGTTACAGCTCACATATTTTTACCACCTACACCAGGGAGGCAGTAAGGTACCTGCATGCAGTGTTGGGGCAACCAGAACCAACAAAACAGAAATAGCTAAGTACTTCAAATATCCAGGTCACACCAAAACAAGTCCTTACTATATGCCTTCCTGGAACATGAGATTTAGCCCAAAAAACGCCTCTAACACCGTGTAAAATGGGCAACTTTCACATACAATGTCAAGAGGGATTTATACCAGAACCAATACAGTGAAGTAACTCAGAACGTTCAACTGTAAGATCTAGCTGGGAATCCTATGAAGTCAAAAATAAATGCTTATTTCTAAAGTACAGTGGCAACCTTGACTGTCCTTAGAGCTACATATGTCTTAATAAAAACACAAAGAAGAGAAGAAACAGGACAATACAGCTAATGACAAGACTTCTGAAAATAGAAATGATTCTTCTGTAAAAAGAAACAAATTTAGTAATCCTGGTAATTTTAGCCCCTAGTCTTAACATTTACACTTTGCATTTTGTTTCTGGAACAGGCAGTGTGAAAGACCAGGAGATATGTTGATTTGGTAAGGTAAATGATATTATCAAATAAAATGACTTCTGGAAACGATGCTCCAAATGAATTGTTTATAGCCTCAGAAATCTGAGAAATGGCAGAAATTCAAAGTACATCTTCAGGAGACACCCTGTAGGTAGCATAGCTCACTGGCCAGTGAGCTCTACTGCAGTACAGGGCAAGCAATTGTAAGCAGAAGCATGAAAAAGATACATGAATGGGAATAGAAATAAACCAGACAGGTGCTGTAAGAGGAAAAGTACAAAGTGCATTAACCAACTACATTAATAGGAAAACATAAATGAAATGGGTGCTATAGAACAAGTTAATTATCTTTTCATGCACTGAAACTAAGCACTAAGCACCGTTTCTGTCTGCTATCCAGTTTAATGCTACAGAAGGTAACAGTGTCTCTATGTTGCAAAGATCAGCTCTGGTACTGCTGCTCTTAAATTCTACATCCCTACTGTTGGATAAAAACAGCAAGGGTCTGCTGTTTGGTGGAGGGGAAAAAAAAGTCAAGATTAAAGACAACTATGAGGATTAATACAACCCCCCAATATGGTTTTAATATCTAAATCCACACCATGGCCCACGATCTGGCAAAGTAATTGCTATAAAGAGGACACTGTCGTGAAGGCAAACGTGTCTTAAGAGAAGACTTGAAAACCCACTTTGTCATTGGGATCACAGCTGTCAAAGGGGGTGGGGAGAAACCTCCTCCATCAGTCAAAATAAGTTTAAAAGGCTGGAATGTGCTTAAATTAAGAACACGCTTAAGTTAACCTTAGGAATTCAGGAAAGAAACACATGCAGTAATACGCAGAGCTTGAAGACACCTATCCAAAGTACAGAGGTCCAAAAGAGCGTACCACGTTACCGAGCATAAAGGAGCAGAATGAAAGGCTAGGGAAAGCAATGTGACTAACAGCTACACGCACACTCACGACTGATTGTCCAGCCTGTTTTCCACTCCTTCCCTGTCATGGGGCAGAAGAACCGCAGCAGCGTCACGGGCAGCGAAGAACTCCAAGGTGAGGTTCCCCCACCAAGGGAATTATTTTGGAGCTACCTTATTTCTGGCGGGTTCGCCCTTGTTCGAGTCTCTACTCGGAAATTACACAGCTGAAGGGGAGGAGGGGGATCAAAACCAGGCTCACCGCTGAGCCCTGCGACAAGGGGAAGGGGGCAGGATGCCACTGCCTCCCCGACACCGCCTTACACGGACCCAGCGGCTCCCAGCCGGGGTGCGAGCCAGACTTCCGACACCGGCAAGGCCCTCGGCGACATCAAGACCCTCCCGAGCCGCCAGGAAGCCCCGTTACCCCGCCTCCCCCCCCCCCACACACACAGTGCGGAGCCCGCAGTGAGGACAAGGGGCCGGGGAGCAGGAACCGGGCCGCCCGCCGCGGGGGCTCCCAAAGCCGCCCGGCTGAGCACCGGAGAGCCGCAGCGGCGCTGCGCAGAGGGGGAGAGCAAAAGGCCGGTACCTGCCGGTAGCCCAAGCGGAGGCTGGCAGCCGCCAGCTCCCGGGGCGCCCCGACTCCCGCCGCCGCCGCCGTGACCTTCACTCCCGCCCCCACCGGCGCCGTGGCCCTCACACAGCGCTCCCCCCCCCCCCGCAATCCCCCCGCGGCCCCACGCCGGCCGCAGTGCAGGGTAGGGCCAGGCCGCCCCCCGCAGCTGGTCACTCCACCAGGCCCGGGCCAGCGCCACCCGGGAGCGGCAGGGGGTGACCAGGGCACAGCCGGAGGGGGGACGGGGGTGGTGAGGGTAGCTCCGCGTACTCACTATTCCTTGATGAGCACCATGACGGCGTCGCCGAGCACCTCCCGCCCGGGCCGGCCCGCTGAAGGTGACAGGCACCTCCCGGCCGCTCCGCTGGACCGCGCCGCACCGGGACGGGACGGGGGGGGAAGGGGGAGGGGGGGAAAGCCGGGGCGGCGGGAGCAGGGGCGGGGCGTTTCTGCAGCAACGGCTGCGTCATGGCGCCACGCAGGCGTCCTTACCTCAGCGGCGCGCGCGCACGCACAGGCGGGATGCCGTCGACCGCGGGGCGAGGGCGGGGGAGCGGAGGGGAGGGGAGAGCTTCCCGCTCCCCGCGCCCCTGGGCGGGAGCGTCCCCCTCAGCGCCCTCCCGCGCCTCAGCCCGGCCTGAGGCGCTGTCAGGCGCTAGCAGCGCCGCGCTCGCTCCTCGAGGCGTGTGGAGGGTTTGGTCAGTGGCTAAATAAAAGCTTCTTTTGGGAGAGCAGGGAGGAGGGCTGGCAAACGACGTGGGTGATAACGGAGGCAGCCAGGGGCTAAGCCAAGGGTGCAGTCAGAGAAGGGTGTCCTAAGGGAACAGGGCTCCGCCTTGGCCCCAGGTGGTGGTTTACCGCGTCTTTAAGTCCTTGTTGGTTCCCAGCACCGCTTCCAAGCAGCAGCCACCACAGGGCTGTACTTGGCATGAAGAATAAGCTCAGATATTCACGATTTTAAAAAAAAAAAACAAACCTTTTACATGAGCCACGCTCAATAAAAAGCTACCAGAGACAACTAGCTTTACTACCTTAACGATAGAGTGAGGCTTGTCTTATTACTGGGAAAATAAAACGCCCTACATTAGGCTCAAGCATGGATAAACCCAGGCGAGCAGCTTTCCCACCGACACCCACATCTCTGCTGCAGCATCCCTGTCTAAGGCCACAGTTTTTCCATCTTTCGCTATTTTAATCCAGTTCACTTTGTGTAAATGAGCTTAATTCTCTTTCTCAAGATGCTGTGTTATTTTTTTAAACAAGATTTTTTAATTTTTTTTTTGTTGCCTCCAACCTCAATCCACACCTGGCTGTTGCCTCCTAACCTAGAGAAGCGAAGGAAACATTCAACATGCATCATGCCCTTGGGCAGATGACACCACATGAAGCATTCACGCTCACATCATCTCATTAGCAGCCAAGCAATACATTATTATTTATTACGTTCAGCCTCAAAAGGAAGACTAATGATTAACTTATTACCACATTTATTTTTTGATAGTACTGCAGGAGTGCACATCACCATACAAACACGGAAAAGATGACACAGGCCTGCCCCAAGGAGCTTACAGTTCAAATTTGACAAATGCTACCAAAAAAGTATTTCAGTGAATAGGAGGTGGGGAAGGCTAATGCCATCAGCTTAAATAAAAAAAGGGGCTTCCTGAAAAGGGGGTTGTCCCAGGAATAAAAAGCAAGTGACAGAGGGTCAGGCACAAGGAAGTGACAAGCACAAGGATGACAACATGGAGCACAGGACACTTGAGAAAAACAGATTGCACAGACAGGCTGAGCAGCACAGGTAAAAAAACCAAGGAGCTGTAGGGTTTATAATTAACATGTAAGACTGCACCTACAGAACAGAATCACAGAATGACTAGATTGGAAAAGACCTTTAAGATTATCAAGTCCAACTGTACCTGTCCTCTACAACACATTGCTGTTTCAGGTATACCAGAAAAGATAACATTCTGAAATAGAAATCAGGAGAGGCTCTTTTTAATATTATTACTTAAAAGAGAAAAAAAAAACCAACCCCAAAAAACCCCAGTCCCTGTCCATCAGGAATTCTACTATGATACTAGTTTCCATTATGAGTACTTTGCACTTTTAAACTGGGAAGTAGGGACTACCAAAACCTCTCCAGAGGCAGAAGAGACTCAGAAAACAAACAAACAAACAAACTTGTAGTTTTAAAGATCTCATCCTTTTTACCCTACAGTATCTACTGCATATTTTGTGGCATATTTTCCAAATTCATTAGCCTGTCAAGAGGGAAATCTACTTGAAAACATTTCAGTGATTTACTGATTTAATTAAAATCTCATTATCCTACAATTTTCCTTTGTAGACAGAGCACAAAGAGGCCAGGCAATGCTGTGGGACTTAAACATTTCAGTGGCTGTAGCAGCACTGCAGTTAAGTTAGTGTCTCAGCAAGATTTACCTTTTTTTTTTTTTCCTCAGACATGGTGTCCAGTTTCATCTTGAGGATCCAGATACTCTCAGACAATAACTGAATAAACTTTTAAGTATCTGTTAAAGCAAAACAGTGCAGATTTCTGTCTGCTCCTCATGATAGCATCATTGCATTAGTGTTTTAAAGACTCTGTTGATGGGGCTTAGGAAAAAGCTGTCATCCTTCCCCTGCCCATTCTTTAGTTGTTCTATATTTATTTTAAACACGGATGCACATTAATTGCATGTGAGAGTCTGTAGAGGCCAAGAGCAGCTTATCCAGAAGGTACAATCACCTTTACACAGCAACACCCTTAACTGAGAGCTCCTACAAACAGCAAGTGCTCACAGATCAGGTTTCTGCTTAATTACATTCAGTTGGGGATGATGTTCTATGGGGGTGAGGTCTTTCCCATGACCACCCTCCTCACATGGATGAGGGTAAGGAGGTACAAGGGGCATAACCCACCCCCCAAACCCCAGTATTTAGGAATTACAAAAGCAGTTAAATATATTGACCTATATTTGAGTTACACAGGTAAATGCATTCTTGATTCAAATTGATGTGGCTCCAGTCTTTGGTGGCCCATTTTTTTCCCAAGGAGATGGCTCACACCCATAGAAGAGCACGTCATCACTTGGCTAGAAAGCAGTGATGCTGTTCTCCATTCCAAACATAAGTAATCCACAATTACATCTCCATAAGCATCAAAGGATGAGGCAAACTGCCCGTGAACATGATTCACGTGTAACAGGCCCGTCCCAACAGCTTTGTTTCTGCAAGAGAACACTTAGAAGAGGCTGAAGCCAGAATACTTCGTGCCCTGCAGGGCTCACCCCTGCGGGAGGTGCCGCATTGAAGCCACAATCAGTAGATTATTTGCCCACCTTGCATGCAGACACAGTCTGGGGTTTTTTTTGATAGATCATTATTTCAGACTGCTTTTTAAAGTTACCTCAGTTCACACCAGATGAGACCAGCGCTTTACCTAGCCCAGCATTTATTTTCTCAATCTCAGACCAATTCTTAAGAGACAGAGCACGTAGAAAAAGAATCTTTCCTTGGCACAGCTTTCTTATTTACAGCAACTTAAAATCTCCCTGAGTTAACAGATGCATCAGACCATTGTTTAAACCAGCCCCTTTTAAAAACTAGTTACATTTCCATTCCCCACTATGCTCTGCAGCAGTGAACCCACCGTTTGACTTCACAGTGCATGAGAAACCACTCCTGTTTGCCTGTTCAACCCCAAACAGCTACACATCGTTGTGTACCCCTAGTCCTGGTGACTGCAAGCCAAAGCCACACTTACAAACAGAGCCTGAAATTGTAACTCCAAGGCATAAGCTTACTCCTCACAGCTGACCAGCAGCTTCTAGACACCATGACATATCAGCCTAGGTACTAACCACCCTATCCACTATTTTTTTCCAGATGAAACTGGGTTAGAGGATATTCCTAATAAAGGACAGGAACTGGGAACTGCAGTAGGGAGGTAGACAGCAGGAAGAAAAGGTTCTTTGTTTAATTTAGCTGGACATACTTCAAAGGCAGCATCATCTCCACGGTGGCTTAAATGAAAATGCACCACTCTATATCCTACCATTTTTCAAAGATCAGGAATTCACGTGGTGTGAGTGGAGGCTATCAAATTTAATGTCCTGAAACTGAGGTGGAAATAATGCTGAGCTCACCCACTGAGACCCTCCAACAGCTGTTTTAAGAGGGTATAGGGATTATGGCATGCACTCACCTGTCTGAGCTTTTACTTAAAAACATACTTAGTCTGTCATTGTAGTGTCACTTATCTCTAAGCAAGAGTAGGAATCTCCTTCTCAAAATATTCAGGGGTAAGTATAGGAATATGAAATGCAGAAATCTGCAGAAAGCCCTCTGGAAGTCTAGGGAAGCTATACTAGTGCTGGTGGGTCTCTGAACATGCACTTGAGAATGCCAGGTGAACAGGAAGCTGAATCAGAACTCCACCCCTTTAATTATTGCTTGACACAAAAGAAAAGCTGGGAAGGTCACTAAACAGTCACCAAAGCTAGAAGCCGACAAAAGACAAGTTCTAGAATAGTAGAGCGCTGACAGCAGGCAATAAGGCTGTCTTGGAACAAACACATTTAATAAAAGGCAACACATTAAAAAAAAAAAAAATCCCACAAGTGTGTAAAATACTCAAGTGGCAAGTCATTTCCAACCGAGTGACTGAAGACTAAAAGGTACCATGGAGTGGAGCAGCATCCAATCCGCCCGCAGGAGCCCGGCTGGAGGCAGTGACTCGAGGTGGCGCTGCTGCCCCACTAAGCTGCCTTGTCAACCCGTGCTGGCAAGGCCACCAGCAAGGGACACCACAGGGCTTCCAGCCGTCCTGCCGAGGCTCCGTGCAAGAGGTCACCAAACTCGCTCCTTAGGGAAGGTGAAGGCCTGGCTGTGCTGAGCATCCGCGTGCTTCAAACCATCCGCAAGAGAGCTGACTCCCAGTTTCCAGGTAATTTCTCCAAGGAAGGTCCGAGTGCGCTGCTGTTTCTGATCCCCAGCTTAGCGCCAACGGGGCAGTGATTGAATCTCATACTTTCCCAACCGGACACAAAGCAGACGAATGATTTACCCCTGCCAGGCTTTGCAGTAATGCTGGAGGTTGTAGCTCAGAAGACACCACCACTCCAGCTTTGTATCTGTTTTATTTCTGCCCCAACCTTCCCACAGCCAGTAGCTGAGCCCAGTCCCGTGCAATGCTGCTGCACGCCTGCTGCTAACACTCATCCTCAGCACCACAGTCCTGCCCTGAGCAGGTCCAAGTGGTGCTGTTAATGCTAATCACAAAGCTACAGAGCCTGAGCTACTGACCTCAACAAGAAAGCTGAGGGCAGAAAAGTCAACATTAGACAAAACTTAGGAAAATCTTCTATAAAAACAAGCAGGTTAAGAATTCCTTTTGTATTCCCTCCACGATGAACAGGCCTGGGGCACCTTTACCCACATGTATTGCTCTAAGTCAGCTTCACCATATACAATCAATCGCCACGTGCTCTGTCCAGACAGAGCATCAACATCATAGAAGGCTCTTAATACAGACAAACCGGCAGCTTTTTGGTCAGTCACAGTAACCTGGCGTTCAGCAGCTTGGAGGCTATGATCAGAACAACGTAAATAAGCTATGGCTAGAGGAAAAATTACATCACCATCACCCTGCCATGTCCACAGGATCCAGTTACCAGACACAAAGGAGTGTTTCTGCACTCTTGATTCTTTTCGACAGCAAGTCAGCTCACAACGTGAGCACCAAGGTATTTGGAGCCCCAGAACCCAGCATCAAGAAAGGTCTCCACTTTACTAAATACACACTGCTGCTCCCCCTCCCAGGGTCACGTCAGAGGGAAGAAGAGGCAAAAGGCAACACGTCTCAAAAGCACTTCATCAGTGAACAAGATCCAATTCCTATCTCAAAGATTCCAGGACTGCAGACAGTTTAAAACACATACAGGTGGTTTGCAGGCTGGGAAGAAGAGTAGGTCTAGAACCAAGCAGTCCAGTAGGCTCTTCGTTTCAGTGTGGAAGGCAGATCCATTGCTCACAGTCTGTGTTATTTGCAGTAATAAAAGGTCTGGGAGCCGTCAGTGCTAGCAGCCAACATTTAGCAATACACTGAAGCTGTGCACATAGGAATAAAATCCCCTTCCCTGCTTCAAAAACAGTCGAGGGTATGTCTGGATAGACAGCAAAACCACTGGGTCCAGCTACATATCAAGCAGAAAGACCGTTATGAAGCCTCAGGGAGGGAGGAGAGTGCAGCTTGCATCTGAGACAGTGTCAGCCAAGGCTGGGGGAAGTGGGGGTGGGGAAGAAGCTTCAGTGTGTTACATTTAAAAACTCAAATTATGGTCTTTCTTCCCTCTTCCCCCATCCTTCTATTCCTTCTCTCCCCTCTTTTCTATGCAGAGACTCTGCCACTAACGAGTGTGATCAGGGGATAATTTAAGACACAATATCTGCGTGGCATTCATAAAAAGGAAAAGTGTCCCGTGTTCTGGAGTAAGGAGTGGGAAGTCTCCTCTTGCCATATATCTGAGGAAGTCTCAGTCATGATGTCCAGCCCTCACTCCAGTGATGAGCAAAGACTGGCAGAGCCAGGAGAGAAAAAGCCTGGCTTACACCACAGGTAGAACCCACGGATATGGTAGGAACCTGTACAGGGGAGGTTGTATTTGAAGCACCAGTTTAAACAAAGGCTTCCTCGTTAGGAGTGCCATTGATTTTGAAAAAGAGTTTGGCATCATCCATCTTCTGTTGTCTTTCTTTCTCTAGCCTGCGTCTGTAGCAGACCAGGTAGATTGGAAGGCAGAAGCCCAAGAAGCTCACACCAAGCAAGCCAACGTTCACCTGCAAGAAGAAAGGCAAAGCGAATTTGAGCAAGCTAAGATGATGACAACCCAGTTGTGCATACCAAAGTGTCAAGGCCCAGCCCACGTCACTCAGCTGCGAGCAAACTGGGTGACACCCTTCTAAGTGTATTGGCAACAGCCCCCATCGTATTTATATTCCACCCCTGTGTATACGCTAAACACTGCAAGAATTTGTTGCTCTAGATCAGGGCTGCAGGAGTCCTGTTCCACAGAGCAAGCAGGGCCATTTAAACTGCAGTTCTACACCAAGCTGGCCAATTGAAGAGCAACAGGCTGCTAGGGGGGGCACATGTAGCCTAGAGACCAGGACCCTGCTCAGGACCACCCATGTCATTATTTTGATGAGCTGCCCAGACAGACTCCCATCAAGACACCACCTTAGCTCTACCCTCAACAGCTGCTTGGCTTTCCAGACATTAGCATTGGCAAACCAAGTTTTACTGGTAATTGGAAATGATTGTTTCTGCTGCATTTTGAGGCCTCCACAGGCTCACTCACTTTTACCTGACAGATTCTGACTCCACACAGACTGTTAGCAGGAAGCACTCGTGCAGCCTTCACCCTTCCTCCCTTTCCATATACGAGCAGGAGGGTTAATGGCCTTCCTTCCCAGGGAATCATTACTCACACAGGGAAGGGTCTCCTGGACAGCACCAAGGTAACAGCAGACTGAAGGACACATAAAACTGCAGCTGTTTTCAACCTTGGTTCACACACAGGAGTTCTTTTGTTTTCAAAGAAATGAGCCAAAAAAGTCACCTCAGCCACTGAGCTTTCACAATAAATTTAAGAACTTACCCAGAGAGGATCTCCTTCCAAAGGTCCTGTCAATGCCATAAAAAGAGGCTGCTGCAGAAGGGCGAAGAGGGCACTGATCAACGACTGCAATCCTGTCAAGCTGCCAAACTGAGTAGAGGGGTATCTGTCAACAGAGAAAGCAACAGCATTATTATATGTCACCTTGACTATTCACATCACCCAGATCAGATTACATTCCCAGTTGATTAACACAACAGAGTCCCAAGACAGGCAGAATATGAAGAACCTCTCTCCACTGAACCTCTTTACAGAGTATTTAGCTATACCCAACGGCTGCATGGTGCTCTTGAGCAGAGTGCAGCCGATGACAAGGCTGGGGCTTTCCTCTCCAGTGTATTCTCATCCTGAGCTCTCAAACTTAAGAAACCTCAAATCCAGCACTTGTTTTGCAGCTGGACCCTAGGCAGGTGGAAGTGCTTATACAACAACCACTGCTCTGATTGAGTGTTGATATTTACAAGTTAAAAGCAGGGCCTCTTTATTCAGATGACAACATTTGCAGCTGAGCAATCATTTTCATCCGGCCATAACAATTTGCTCCCTTTAGAAGTGTGTGAAACCTGCACAACAGGTTAGCATGTGTTTTCCATTCTAGAGGACAAGTCTGATCCTATGTCAAACTAAATACTGCTGGCTGGAAAGCGCTGGATATCAGCTACTAAGGGGAAAATAAATTTCAGGAACAGTCTAACATCTTTCTCTTTCCATGACTGAGCAGTGATTAAAAAAAGATCAGGTTAAACTAAGCTTGGAAAGAAAGAAGTGCATCAACCTTCAAATATTCAAAGAAGTTCCATTCAAAGCAAAAATACCTCAAATTCCAGGAAATTCCAGGGGGTTGCAATGGCCAAACAGGATTAGTTTACAAGCAAGGGGCTATGTACAGCAACAGGCATTTACTTTCCCTAATACAGAAATCTTTTACTTCCAGCTGCTAGGGAAGCAAAAGTTTATGCATTTTTGAAGCACGAGTCTCAGGTGGGTTTTCTAGTCTGGATTCTCCAGACACTGGGATCAAAAGCCTCTTGACAGATGGAGTTTGTGGAGTCTCCATCTGTGAAGATACTCAAAACCCCCCTGGATGCAGTCCCGAGCAACCTGCTGTAGCCAACCCTGCTTAGTACAAGAGTTGGACTAAATTATTTCAAGAGGTCACATCAACAATCCTATGAGTCTCTGAAAGAGAACAGCTTCTTTCTGTTCCTCTGTCCCACAGCTCAGAACAGAGGGGCAGATCTGTTTTCAAAACCAAAAACATTGCTTAATAAGGAAGAGAGTGTTTAGATCCAGCTATTGATACGTTTGATAAGCTGGAAACAGGATGGATGATCTGTCCTGGGAAAGGGAGTGGGCATCGGTAATAGTATCTTGAGCAATTCTTTACCAATGTAATTTCAGAGCCGACCAGTAGCAATGTATTCAATTATGTTAATGTTTTACCTGGATACATGCACATAGCTACTCATTATGAGACAAAAACACCCTGAGTTTTTACTCTATAACCTCAGTGTCAATAGCCCAGTCTCACGAGAGGCCCATGTATAGCCCTGCCTGTCTCACTGCAGTAGCTGTGCCAAAGGGGTTAGCTGTTTCTAAACAAGGAAAGCACCAGCTAAGGACTTCAGTCCAGCTACTGTCACATCCACTGGTGACTGAGGAAACAAGTTGCATCATTTTCCCCTCTGACCATGAAGGCTTCACTTCCTATCTCCCTCTCACCTGGGCAGCTTATCATCCCAATATGAGTTTATCTGTCCAGCCACATACTATAGGTAAGCAGAGACTTACACAGCTGCATAGAGGCCTCCCACAGCTGAGTGGATGAATCCTCTCACAATTGTGTGTAAAATGAAGGAAAGGATCTGCAGAGAGAAGCAGAAAACTGTCAAGTCCGAGATACCACCTCAGTGTTCCAGACCCCAACACACAAACTTCCCTAAAAGCTGTTCTCCTTTCTAGAACAGAGGTGGGCTTCAGGAACCCAGAACCAAAACCTGACAGATCAGCACAACCGAAGAAACCTGTCAGCAGAGGCTGGCACACAGTGCCCCCTGAGGTTAACCACACACAAAACCTACCTCATTTGTAGATGGCACTGCTGCAAGGACATAGCCCTAATGACCTGTGGCCAGGGTCACAATGCTTTTTCGTTGTTTGTGGCCGATTTAGTTAATTTTCCACAAGTTACCACAGATAATATGCAAGTATGAGCAAACCTTATCTATTTCCCTACGTCATCGAGGCATGTTTGCGAATAGCATAAAAATCACTGAACTCCTCTGTCAGAAACAGATGGTGCCACAAAATAAATATTTTAACAGGTTTATAATCCCATGGGTACCATTGGGCAAAGCATTTGATGCAGAAATAACCTGCTGTGTATATCTGTCATGCTTACAGCAAGTTTTCTGACCGTCAGCAGCTTAAGTTGAGCCCAGGTTAGATGCAGAGGCACTGCTCAGAGGACCTCTGTAGGGAAGTGTACACAGCTCAGCTGCAGAAGCTTCTAAGTGTGAATAAATTGTGGATCAATTTGGACATTTTAACCATAACTGCTTCTTTAGGTTCTCTCAAGAGATGTAAACTGCATGGTATTATGTGTTTTGATTCTAAGACTGGGGCTCCCAAAGCAGAAGGGAGGTCTCCCAGCAGTGCCAGAAAGCCCTCCTGTCACTAACTGGTTTTGCTGGCTTGCAGGACTTCCTGGCACTGTTCTGCCTGCCACTTTGTCAGGACCCACGCTTCCAGCCCCTCTGGTATGCCCACCCATTTCACCTATTCACCTGCAAGGGTAGGTTAGGAATAAGACAGGTGATTCCAAATCCAACCAGCAGGACATTTGTGAATGCAAAGGCATTGGTGGCATTGGTGATTTTCTGGATCTGACGATCACGCTTTTTCTTTTTCTTGTCACTTCTGGAAGGATAGTAAAACCTCGGTTACAAAAAGCACTTTCAGCAGCTACTGGAACTCACAGCAAGGTTCTCCACATATCACCTCAACTCTATCTAAACCAGTTTGGCTAGAGCTCTGCCTAAGGAGGTGTTGGGATCTCCATCAGTGGAAGCTGAGGAACATCTGGGCAATTATTTCAGTGCTGTTACTCTTACTGTTAGGCTAGAAGGGAAGTCTGAACCTTCCCTGCTACAATTTAAATTTGCTCCTCTTGACTGATCTTAGTGGACATGGAAGATAGTTTGGTCCTTTCCTCTGCAATTATCAAGTCTTCCTTCAGGCTTTCTTTTCTATACTGAAGAACCAACATTCTTTTCAGTCTTTCATCACAAAACACATTATGCAGAGCAGAGGGGGCCTGCTACGTGGCTGCATGTCCCGTGTGGCGCACGCTACGCACTGCTCAGCGTTGCTCTCCTCATTCTCTTCTGAGCCATCATCGCATTCTTTCATTCGCCAGTCCATGATGTACCCAATCACTGGCGCTGTTAGCAAGCACAGCAGCTGTAATACCCCAAAAATGGAAGTGTAGAGAGCCACTGCAGGAAGAAAAACAAGAAAAAAGGATTAAAAAGTGTGGTACCGTAACAGCAACAGGAAGAAAGAGACAAAAGAAACTGTTCCTCCCCCACCAATCACTCTTGTTAAGATCCCAGACTTCACAGGCTAACAGACAGGGCTGAAGGAGCTGGAGCACCAAAGCCCTACTCCATCATTTAGCCTCTCAGAGATGACATCAGAGCAGACATACTAGGCACACTTGCTTCAATCGTGCCAATCCTGCACTAACGCTGAGCGGCATCAGCCCAACAGCAAGTAGAGCCCCAGGAACAGGACCCAGCAACCGCTTGGTGCCAGTGGGGTTTCTTTTGGCTGGGACCAAGAGGGAGAATTCTTACAAGCAATGTATCCTATACAGCCAATCCTGTCTTTGTCACCTCCTCTCCTGCCTTGCTGAGCACTCCAGCAAGGACAAGCCGAGCCAGGAAGGTGAGGACTAACCCATTTTGTGCAGAACAGACAAGCTTAGGGGGCAGGGAGAGTGGAGATTAGCAGCAAAAAGACCCAGCATCTGAGAGCAATCATTTAAAACCTCAAACTGATGACAATTTCCCATGCGTTGAAGATGGGAGAAGTGTCTACACAGCTTGCTAAGGGAAAGCTGATGCCAGCAGACTTAGACTGGCTGCCCCCTCAACAGCTCCCCCAGTCCACAGTGCTTTTTCCACTTCCTCTCTGCAGCCCATGTGATGGTTTTTGTAGGTATCATGCAAAAGGGCTGATGACTCATGATATACCACCACTCCAAAATCAGGATGTCATATTGAAACTGCTTGTCTCAGCACAGAGCGCTCACAAGCTGAACAACCAAAAAGAGCTTTCAAGATCTAGCCAAGGCAGTACAGCCACAGCATACACCAAAGTCAGCTTGGTAATGGAGAGAAGTTTCCAACAATCCCTTCTCTCCTATACAGTTGCAGCAGACCCCAGATGGGATGCCTCACTGTGCCCAGGCGTGACACCTGATGATACTTTTCCTGGCTCTAGTTGCTGGCAAGGGAACAGAAAGGAACTTCGAGCTCCAAACTCCTATTCATGCCCCCATTACCTCCACAAAGGCAAGCCCTGAAGTGGCCCCACATCCCATCTCATTATAGCAACTGCTGTAGCCAAGAGAGACAGGTGGCATCACCCTTTACAAACACTCCTAGAGCTGATTTGCTGTTGTCTGGTTATTTTTTAATAGAGGGTAAGAACCAAGCCATGCTGTTGATGTTTTACTACTTTATGCTATTCTGAACACTTAATCTTGGGCTCTAAACAGCAAGAGCAGAAGCCAACTTGAAGACAGGAATTAAATTTATGGGGTTAGCAAGAGAAAAGAAGGAAACACAGTAGTGGCTACAAAACAGGGCCTCCTCCATTTACCTATTGCCTTAACCTTTCCTATGGAGGACAGGGGAAACAAAAATTAAAAACAGCTAGCAAATGCCAGCAGAAGTACATGTGGCAGAAATAGAAGCCTAGATAGGGCAAACAGATGGTTGCACACGTGGGCACAAGCATTTAGAATCATAGAATGGCAAGGGTTGGAAGGGACCCCAAGGATCATAGAGCTCCAACCCCCCTGCCACAGGCAGGGACACCAACCTCAGGCCTGGAGCTACACAAGGTTGCCCAGGGCCCCATCCAACCTGGCCTTGAACACCCCCAGACACGGGGCACCCACCCCCTCTCTGGGCAGCCTGTTCCAGCCCCTCACCACTCTCTCTGGAAAAAACTTCCCCCTAATATCCAATCTAACCCTTCCCTCCTTCAGCTTTAATCCATCCCCCTTGTCCTGCCATTATCTGCCCTTTTAAAAAGCTGATTCCCCTCCTGTGTCTCTGCTCCCTTCAGGGACTGGCAGGCTGCAATGAGGTCCCCCCACAGCCTTCTCTTCTCCAGGCTGAACCAGCCCAGCTCCCTCAGCCTCTTTACATCCCCTGTTCTACTCATCTTTTCCACAAATTTATCCTGAGGAAGCACCTCATACAGCTGAGTTTTCCAGCCCACTCTGATTCTACCCAAGATCTCCAAGTATTACCACATTTGAAAGCAAAGTATCAAATTTCTGAACAACAAGGCCAAATTTCAAGTTCTGGACACAAGCATACTCTCTCCTGCCTTTCTACAATACATTTACTCTGCCCTCGTGAGGCCCCAGCTGGATCCTGTGTCCAGATCTGGGGCCCCCAATACAAGAAAGATGTGGGGCTGTTGGAGAGGGGTCAGAGGAGCCACAAAGATGCTCAGAGGGCTGGAGCAGCTGCCCTGCAAAGAGAGGCTGAGGGAGCTGGGCTGGGTCAGCCTGGAGAAGAGAAGGCTGTGGGGGGACCTCATTGCAGCCTGCCAGTCCCTGAAGGGACCAGAGACACAGGAGGGGAATCAGCTTGTTCAAAGGACAGACACTGGCAGGACAAGGGGGATGGATTAAAGCTGAAGGAGGGAAGGGTTAGACTGGATATTAGGGGGAAGTTTTTTCCAGAGAGAGTGGTGAGGGGCTGGAACAGGCTGCCCAGAGAGGGGGTGGGTGCCCCGTGTCTGGGGGTGTTCAAGGCCAGGTTGGATGGGGCCCTGGGCAACCTTGTGTAGTTCCAGGCCTGAGGTTGGTGGCCCTGCCTGTGGCAGGGGGGTTGGACCTTTATGATCCTTAGGGTCCCTTCCAACCCTTGCAATTCTATGATTTACACAGCTACTGAGTCCCTTCAGCTTCTTCCCAGTCTTTTGGGGGTTTTCAGAAGATAAGCAGCCACAGGCTGACTGCACTTCCCAGCTCTAGATTGCACAACAAGTCTAAGTCACCATAATCTGCCCAGGAAGCAGGACTCAGTACAACTTGAAGCCTTTACTCCCTATCTGCATTATTTTTCCCACATCCTTCTCTCCTGTGCTGCTCCCAGGAATATTTACATTTTCTCTGACCGTAATGCTGGCAGCATTGACTCAACTTTCTCCTCCCCTTGCCAAGAGCTCCCAAGGGCAGTTGCAGGTGGAAGGAGCTCTCTAAGGAAATCCCATCCAAGTAAGTAATTGCAAGAAGGACAAGGAATCAAAAGGAGCAGCATCTCATCCCCTCCTGATCCACAGAGATTACAATTTCTAGAGAGCCACACGCGTTTTGGAACCGCTCTTGCAGCCTGACACTGCTGCAACTACACAATCCCACTGTTTTGCTGATGCCATGGAAACACCAAGACAGCAGCTTGCACTGTGAGCCCAGGCTATGCTTAGGGGGAGGAAGGGGGGGGGGGGAAAAATTGTGAAGAAATCTCAAAGATGCCATAGAAAAAAGTCCAATATAGCTAAGAGGCACAACCCCTTTTTTTAACAAGGAGCTTGATCTAAACAGAATTGGCAGCACATATAGTTAATATTAATTCTAAAATACCAGCAAGAGGAAGGGAAGGGGGGAAAAATGAAATAACTAGAGTGAGCCAAGGTAAAAAGAAAGGGGGAAAAAAATAATCAGTGTGAAAGAGTTACAAGGTAAGGAGCAAACTAAGCTGTGTTGGGAAAGGAAGGCAGTGTGAAGTTTGTCCTTTTTACTGTTTAATGTCTAAATTGGCTCTTGAGCCAGGAGATAAAGAGCTGAATGCTGCAGGCTGTCAAAGGCTCAGGAGACAGAGTAATTCAGGGAATGCCAGGGCACTTGGAGTTTCCTTCCCTCCCCCGAGCTCACTCATGTTTTCAGAGGAGTGCCTCTTGATTTATCAGCTTCACGCCATCCAGATTTAACAAGTTCAAACTGGATTTTACTACAAAGGACAAAAAAAAAAAAAAAAAAAAGCACTATGCCTTATTTTGCAATTCTGGCTATTTTCAAAAGCAGTAAACTAGTGCACTCTTTCCTGTTTGCTCCATGTACTGAATCAGAGCTATAAATACAGACAAGTCCAGCGCAGCGAGCACCCCTGAGCCTCCCCAGCACACACCAAGCTGCACAAAACAGCTATGACTTCACTTCTCCCACCCCCAGTTGCTGGGCTGAGACACCTAGTCCAACCATTAGTCATGGGAGTCAGCTGCTCTGTAGTTTGTGCTTGCTTAGGATAAGGAGAGCAAATACCTGATGAAATAGCTTTTTTTTTTTTTTAAAAATGGAAAACCTATCACAGTCCATCCTGAGAGGCTACTTTCAACAAT
The DNA here is from genome assembly GCA_022605575.1 of Laterallus jamaicensis coturniculus. Taxonomy (NCBI): domain Eukaryota; kingdom Metazoa; phylum Chordata; class Aves; order Gruiformes; family Rallidae; genus Laterallus; species Laterallus jamaicensis. The sequence goes on along the minus strand of JAKCOX010000025.1, from coordinate 8,480,373 downwards.
CCTTCTGGGGAAGTAACATGGAATAGTATTTAACAGACACTGGGCTAAAATTAGCTTGACATTCAAGTGCCTACCTCGCTGCCCCTCTGTCCTGGGCCCATTCCAGCCCTCCAGTAGACCCTATCAACAGCTGTCACCTGCACTCTGACACCCCTAATTGCCATACACTGTGTATCTGCTGAGTAATCAGGCTCACTGGCCCCTTGCAAGGTCTAAGTCCAGGTCAGGTACTGGTTCCAAGGAAGCAGATAAAAGTCTTCAAGTTACCTACCTTGATCTGCATCTCCGGACAGAAACTCAAGGATGGTATTCATGGCTCCCATGTAGAAGATGAGCCGGAGCTGAGTGACACACATGGTGATAAGGCTGAGCAACAAGATTGGACTGAAGACACTCTTCATGAAGGAGGGAGAAGCTGCAGAAGAAATAATAAAGAGTCTCTGAAGAAGGGCACATACCCTCATAAATACGTACAATTTCAGAAGAGGCTTTGGCCTTTGTGGTAGCAGGTCTTCTAGCTAGTTATTCCAACACTGTGTGCCAGTGGCAGCTCCAAGGAGTTCAGTTCACAACTACTTGGTGCCTTACAAATTGCCATAAAGAACAGCTGTGGATGCTTGGAGTCTGGCTACCAGGAACTGGGGCAAGGGAAACAGGGAGGAAGACTCACCTAATTCTGTGGATTAGAGCAAAAATGAACTTCAAACTGATTAAGGAAGGCTTGCTTGTGATGGCAACAGCCTACCTAAGAGACAGCAGTGACCTTCTGCAGCCTTACCAGTTAGCCATGCTGTTGCCCCTACTCCTGGCAACAACGTACGATGCATTTAGGCAACTATACAAGGACAGGATTCCTTATATAACTGAACTTGTATCCAAATAATGGTGGCTGGTATGTGGCCCTGGCAACACATGGCTCATGTATTGCTATCTCATAAACAGGTCAGGAGCAGAACTGAGAGGCTGACAGCCTTGTGCAAGCACACACATCCCCGGGGCACTCATGGAACCACACCTGTGTTGCCAGGCTGGCACTTCACTTCTAGGTCCACCGTAGACAGACAGAGCTTGTTGTTTTCTTGCAAGGCTGTCGGCTCCTTGGGGCCTTTCATGGAGCTCCCCACGCTGAGACGGCGCCCCACAGTCGTTACTTGCTTATAAAACTGCTTCCCAGTGATTTTGTGGTCGAAGCCCAGCCAGCTGAACTTTATTTTCACCCTGTTGGGCAGTAAAAAGCGTGAGAGCTGCAACACAGGGTGGGGAATCAGAGGCAGCAAAGTGGCAGGAGTCAGAAAGGCTATGTGTGGATTTAAGGCACTAGTTTCCATCTACAAAGCCACAAATGGTCTGGGTCCAGAGCACAGAGATACTTCCCCGGGGCCAATTTGGCACAGGTCAATATAGAAATATTTATGGCTACTGACAGATCATTTTCTTTTAAAATTCCTCCACTTTGGAAAGTTCTGCTTTCCACAGGTATTCAACACTAGTAGCAGACATAAATCCTCAGCCTAAGAGGGAATGGCAGCAATAAACAACATGCAAGGGAGTTCCCTGTCCACTCCTCTAAATTAGCTGTGTCAGCACTTTCTAGAAGACTAAGAATGGGATTAGCCCTCAAGGCCAGTCTAGAGGACACTTACGAGTAGTCCATGTCTTCTGGTCCTGGGAAAGGCTCCAGTGGCCAATTGAAGAAACAGTTGAGGAAAACTAGTCCTGCACAGCTTGCCCAGACAAGCAGAATAAGGATGAAGGAGACACCAAAGTCATATATAACCTGAAAAATCACAAATTAACATGGTTTCAGCTATAAGACCAGAAAGATACTTCAATATTCTTCCAATAAGGTCTGAGAGAAAGCTGTGGGAGGGAACAACATGCCAGATTTGAAATGTGTTTAACTCAAGGCGTAACAAAGAACAGCATTGTGACATGCAGGCTTGGAGAAAGATGTATATGCACATCTCAACAGCAGCTAGAGCAACAACAACAGGATGTCCAGCTGGAATAGCATGCCAAAGGTTTTCATCTAGGATCTTCTCCTTGGAAAGCCAGCAGGAACTTCCCTGCACACTTGAGACTGCCTTACCTTTCCTGTACCTCCCTTAAGATAACTCTGCAATGAGCCATCTCCAGTTCAGAACCACTAGCAATCTACCAAGGCATCCATCATCATCATCACTTCCATCCTTTCAGTGCTGTTTGCTAGCTCTGAACTATGTTCAGAGCCAACAATCAGGGACAGTCACACAGATCAAGTATACACATGTCTGTCTGTAATATACATATATACTCTTTAGAGCTTAAAAAAAGCAACCTTTCACAAGAAAATCTGCAGATTTTCCACTTTTAATCAGCAACTTTACAATTTTACCATCTATTAGCCAACAGACCATTTTCTCTGTTGCATTCTCAAGGCAACAGACTTGGGAAGTCTGTTAAAAGACAGGAACCGAATCTTGCAACCACACATCTCTAAACAAGGGCTTTAACAAACAGCCCTGCTTTCTTGCCACATTATTGCTAAATGGTGCAAAACTCCAGCACACCACACCAGTCATGAGTCACAATCCCACAGCCTCACCTTGATTCCTGGAAAAGTCACAGCAGAAGAAGCATAAGAGCCAATCATCAGAGCAATGAACGTGGAACGAAGGTCACCAAACATGTTGGGCAGCTGAGGAGAGAAAAATTGGTTGAAACAGGCTGCTGCGAATCACAGAATCGTAGGGGTTGGAAGGGCCCTGGAGAGCTCCTGGGGTCCAACCCCCTGCCAAAGCAGCTCCCCAGCTCATACTGCACAGGTCGGTGTCCAGACAGGGCTGGAATCTCTGCAGAGAAGGAGACTCCACACCCCCTGGGCAGCCTGTCCCAGGGCTCTGGCACCCTCACTGGGGAAAAGTTCCTCCCCATGTTGGTGTGGAACTTCATGTGCTCCAACTTGCAGCCATTGCCCCTTGTCCTGTCCCCACAGACACTGAAAAGGGGCTGGCCAATTCCCCCTGCACCCCATGCTTAAGATATTGATAACCATTGATTAGGTCCCCCCTCAGTCATCTTCTCTCCAGGCTGAACAGCCCCAGCTCTCTCAGCCTTACCTCACAGGGGAGGTGTTCCAGGCCCTTCATCATCTCTGTAGCCCTTCTCTGGGCTCTCTCCAGGAGATCCCTGTCCTTTTTATCCCAGGGAGCCCAGAACTGGACACAACACTCCAGGTGGGGCCTGACTAGAGCAGAGGGGGAGGATCCCCTCCTGTGACCTGCTGGCCACACTCCTCCTGATGCCCCCAGGATCCCCTTGGCGCTCTCAGCCCCCAGTGCACACTGCTGGCTCATGGCCACCCTGTCATCAACCAGGACCCCCAGGTCCTTCTCCACAGAGATCTCCTCTGGCAGGTCACCCCCAGCCTGTACTGATACATGTGGTTGTTCCTCCCCAGGTACAAGACTTTACACTTGCTGTTGTTGAATCTCATCTGGTCTCTCCCTGCCCAGCTCTCCAGCCTGGCCAGCTCTATGGATGGCAGCACAGTGTCCTGCCTGTCAGCCACCCCTCCCAGCTCTGGATCATCAGCACTTGCTGAGGGTGGGTGCTGTTCCCTCATCAAGGTGTCAGTGAAGATATTGAACAGGACTGGACCCAACACTGAGCCCGGGGGACACCACTAGTCACAGGCCTCCATTCAGATTCTGCTCCAAAAGTGAAGGGAAGGGAAGAGGAAGAGGAAGGAGGCTGTTTCAAAAGGCATAAAGCTAACAGCAGATGTAAATCTGGCATTTTGTATGAAGACTTCTGGATACCAGAAGCTAAAGCAGCTGGTTTTACTGAAGAATGACTTTTCAGGATATTGCCCTAAGTTGCATTACTGTCACCAGTGTCAAGGAACTTCTACAACCCATGATTTACGTGCTTAATGACATTACTACTTTCCAGACTGACAGCATACTTTGCATCAGTTATCGCTATCACAGGAGCAGTTGCTCTGGCCCTTGCACTTCCTCTAAGAGTTCCTTACCCCAAGCCTGTAGCCACCACCTCTTTTCCCCTCCAAAAAAAATACGTGGCCAAGTTTGCTACCCATTACTCCCTTTTTGGTCAAGAGTTCTTAGACACAGGTTGTGATTCCTGAATAGTCTTGAACACATCCTGCACCTTGAACTGCCAGGTTTGTTTACCATCTTGGGTCTGCATGCAAAGCTTTGCAGTAGACCAGAAAGTTCCCCTTATAACAAGAGAGAACAGAGCAAATATAGACTCTTTTGCTTGCAGATTTCCATCTCTAGCTAGGTCCCTGGTGCCTTCTGTGAAAGAAGGCCCTCCGTGAGAGGGGCACAAGCTGGTCATTTCTCCATCCATTGGATGTTTCAGATGCCAAAGCATACTAGCTTGGGGCTAGGCACAGGAAGGCAATTATAAATGCTAGATATCCAAGGCTTTATTGCCCAGCACAGCTACGAAGCTGCTGAACTCCTCTGCAGCCAGCAACAGCACCTCACATTGCTATTCCTGCCACCCACCCCACTTCACTGCCTGAGCTCCTATCAGGTGTGATGGCATTGCTGAGAGCAGACCAGGCTGGTTCTGCAAGGATCTGTTGGGAAAGCAATGCTTTTGGCAGGGGCAGCTAGAAGCAGCTCACAGCAGCCACTTCTGCCACCTCAACAGCAAAAATACCTCCAGGCTGGCTGTCCAGCTCCTGCTTCCACTCAGAACCCAAAACCAGAGTGGAGTAGGTATAAATAGCTGTGAGACCTTCCCACTTCTGGTCAAGGAAGAACCCCCTATTTGCTAAAAAAGCAAAAAACACCAAAAACCCTACAAAACACCTCCAAGAAAGCCCCCACCCAGAACTGAGCAAGTTTCACTGACTACTGATGGCTTGTAAAGTGGATATTACAGGAATAAGCTTTGAAGTGGTTGGCTGTGGTTAGCTCAGTTGATACCTCCTGAAGCTGGTCAGCAGGCAGAGATTCTGCTCAGGCACACTCCCACCTCCTTTTTTGGGTCACTTACTCCCCCCAAATCCACTTGGGCATCACTCCCACGTGAGCCTCAGAGCACCTCAAACCAGGATACCATGGGTGCCTTCTAGGCCTGCAAGCATAACCAGCATTTTTATCTGTTTAAAGATGCTGCTGAACAAAATGATTCAGAGAACATTAGCCCGAGCCTGAGCAAGCAAACGCTGTCATCACATTCCCCTTGCACTGCTGAAAAACAAATCCATCTTTCCCAGGAGCAGCATATAAGGCAAGCAAATCTGGCTTGTGTCATGGCAGGACCAGCGTGTTTACAACACAAGTATTCCTGTGCAGGAACACTCCAGGATCCATCTGGCTGTTTATCATCCCTCTGTCTCACTGCAGAGCTTCCTATGCAGTGCAGTCTCCAGGTCCTCAGATAACCCCTGTCAGGGAACAGCAGCAGTGATGTAGGGAGCCCGATGCTGCCGGTGAACCCCGAGCAGGCACACGCAGCAGAGGCAGAAAATGCTGCACTCCTCTGCAGCAGAGGATCCCCACACCCATCCCCAGATCCCTGCATGCGGGAGAGCTGCCAACAGGCTGCTTTCAGGAGCTGCAGACAGGAAACGGCAGAGGATCCAAAGGTCTGTTACCAGGCACAAAACAACAACAAAAAAAACCCCTAGAAAAAAAACCCCCTCTCTTCTTGGAAGCAGTGGCCTAAATACACACCCCAGAAAACAGCATCTGCAGAACACAGTATCTGCAGGTTGCAAAAAGGCTAGTCACCATCACCAGGCAGAGCATTCATTTAATCTCCAATACCCCAAACCTAAAATAATCTCCAGAAATTACAACCAGCTGCTCCCACTGGGGAGCTCAGCACAGGGCAAGAGCTCCACAAACACAGCTGCTTCTTGGCTCAGGCTGGTTTTCCCCAGAGATCACAAAAAGCCTTTTTCAGACAGCATACAAGCAACTCCCAGGTGGATCCTCCTGCTCTGAGGGCTACTGGAGACAGAGAGCAGCCTGAAAGCAAGCAGCCATATCCAGGGAAACCCAATTCTGCTTCTGCCTTGATGGGGGCAGAAGTCCTAGAAAGGCTAGAGATTTCCTGAAGTCCAATTTGGCACCAAGCAAGCAGCTAGATTAAAAACAATTGGACATAGGAGATTTAAGGTCTTATCCAACCCAAGCAAAGCAGAAACTGCAAACACTGAGCACTTGGGAGGAAAAGAAATCTGAGACTACCTGGAGGGGCAGAGGGGAGGCGAAGGGAAAAGTAGTTCAGACCCAGACAGAAAACTTCTGACTCAGTGCCAGCACTGGCAATGCCTCTGCAGGTCTCATCTAAAGCCCAGCTACTAAAATAACACACAATATTTACTAAGCCATTTTTCATGCTGTCTTCATAGCAGCAAGCATCGGAAAATAAAAATGAACCATAGAGAGAAAACAACAAGCCACAGAGCAAGTGGGCTCTTTTGTTTTTCTGCCACCAAAAAGATCTGATCTTCACTCTGATCTTATTCCCACAGGCCAGAAGGGATGACTCCACTAACTCCTGCCCATTCTGGCATGGCAGCCCCAATTCTGCAATCCCTACAATGCCAGAAACTCTTATGCCTCCTGTTTAAAGGTCACTAACAGTGTGTTATTAACTTTATGCCCTGTTTGAGAGATACCAATTTACTCTCACCATACCATAACTGGGTTTTTGTAGAGTCCTTTATCATCTTGTTAGGATTGCATACCTGTAAAATAATTTCCTCTTGCAGATTACTTTTTCAACTCCCTATAGTAAGTTTAAGACCTTTGATCATTTTTATAACGTTTTCAGCTTTTTCCAGGACACAATCCATACACAAAAAGACACCAGTGTAGTATTACCAAACCCAGTTCCCCCTCCTCTTACAAGGACCGTTTGAAAGAACAATGGAAAGAGTCAAGGGACTGAGCACTAGGCTACTGAAGAAGGGTATTTCTGTTCAAGCTAAACTTTGTTTTCCATATCAGGGGTATATTTGGAGGTTACACAGACACTAAAAGTATGTTCTTCAGGGAAGCCTCAGACTGCCTGCTTCACCCAAAGCACATGGAAATTCCTGTTCTCCAAACAAAAATATCAAAGCCCTAAATTTCCCTAATTTTTCCAAGAAGAGAAGATTCCCTACTCAGAGATACCCCCCTGCTCTGATTAAAGGGTGCTGTTTGTAGCAGAAAATAGGCGCAAAGCAGCTGTAATTCTTTGAAAGGAAAACAGGACAGAAAACAATCTATAAAAGGCTCTTTGTGGTAATTTATCACACATGTTTATTTCTTAGCATGAAATAGCTTCAGAGCAGAACCAGTGCCAGATTCCTGTGTTGCTGTCAGAGCCACCAACACAGATCTGTTTCCATTTCCAATCTTCACTTATATTGGCTAAGACTAAGTCACGAGGCAGAAATCTCCCCTCTGCATTTTAACAACAGGCACAGTCTGACCTTGTTCCCAAAACTGGGAACAGCACCGCTCGCTCCCCCTCCTCCCCAAGCCACAACGCAAGGCACCCAGGAACGACAGCTTGCTTTGGCTCTGCGGCTTGCCATGTGCTTACATGATACCCTGGGGACTTGTTACTGAAAAAGGCTTTAAAACCCAAGAGGCAAAAGCTTCAGGGAGTATTGTCCCAGGCTGTAATCCTCAGAGATCCTACATATCCCTTGCACAGGCACCAAGAATCCCCATCTCCCTCAGGGGGATCACACCATGCTCACACGCACAGGTGTCCTGAGAGGTTTCCACACCCTATGGAGCTGCAGCAGCACCCAAGGAGCATCCCACCCCCACACACTGAGGGGGTCCTTTCGTGCCCACCCTGCTATGAAGCAGCAACTGTAACCCGCCGGGGCTGGCAGAGGACCAGCTCATGCACCAGTGGGTTTGACCCATTTCCTGGAGCACTTCAGGTCACTTGCAGCTGGCAGGAGAAGGAAGTCACTCTGCTCTGACTTGTGCGTGCACGTGCACACTCGGCAGCCAGTGCCTGGGTCAGGCAGAACAAGCTTACTTGGCACCAGCACTTGATTAGTGCTCGTCACCTCTGTGTAATGAGTGTCCTTAAAAAAAGGTCTTCAAGTGTCCCTCTCCAGCGCTCGCTTCAGCCTCTGTGGGGCACAAGGCAGAGAGCAGCATGTGCAAACCACACTGCCCAGAGTCTGCAAGCCACAGACCTGCCATCCCCACGGCTCTCTCCTGCCACGTTCCCCTTCTCCACAGACCACAGGTGGAAGGCACCACAAGAGATCACCACGCCACCAAACAAGTTGGCTCTCACCACACAACCGCGAGCACCCCAGCCTGCAGGAGGAACCGGGCAGGGATGAAACTGGAAGCTGCCAATGAGCAAAATACACCTGCTTTTTCACCATCACTGCTGCTCTCAGGTTGGACTTTTTAACCACATTCATCTGTCTCAGGTACCGAAATGCCTCTGTGGGGCTCTGCAGGGAGGCACGAGCAGCCACAACCTAAGCCTGGATTTGAGAAGTCAGGCCTGAAGCCACCTTGGCTCTTCGTGAAAGACCCTGCTGTCTGGAGGGGGTAGGCTCCACTCGGGGTCTCCCTGTGTGAACTCAGCATTGCTACCCAGTTCAGAGCTCTTCGAGCCTTAGATCTCTTCTTGGAAAACTTGACCTTTTTCCTGCCACTGTACTTCTTCAGTGCTGCGGAACTGGCTCACTAATGAGGGTGCTAATAAGTGGCTTTGTTTATGTCTCCTGGCACTGAAAGCCACAGCACATCCAATATATTTCTGCCCTACCCTTGCCCTCCCTTCTGTCATCACCAGTGACTCTAAAATAATCTGTGACCCCATAATAACCACCCAGAGAGGGCCAATGCTGGGAGCTGTGGGATGGGAATCCCACCTCACCCACCCCCCCCAACCCCCCAGCAGTACTGATGTGCTCCTCTCTCCCTTGCTTTTGTTTGAAGCATGGCAGGATGACATTTGCCCCCTAGTTCTTTGGGAACACAGCCAAATCTTCCAGTGAAGGAACACTGCATACGAAGGAGAGGCCAACATCTGCACAGAGTTTTGAAAGCTTTGAGTATACGAAAGGAACAGCAACATCACAGTACACACAGTGATCTGTAAACCCAGCCGCTGCCAAATTTAGGTCTCAGGAGTCTCAGCCAGTGTCTGAGCCATGCTAAATTAGAGGTAACAGTCACAGAAAGTATTACTTCAGCAGCAAGTTCAAAGTAACGCAGTCCAAATCAGAAAGTTTTCAGCCACAGCTCAAGAAAACATCAGTGCTTCCCAGACTGTTTTCTGGGAGACTTTCCACCCAGCCTTGTTTCAGTCACACTGACAAGGATCAGGGTAATGAGGTAGAAAATGAAGCAGCTACTTGGAGGACAATACTGCTTCTGTTTCCAGGCAATAGCCACCCCAAAATGTAGAGATCCAGCTGACAGTTGTTGACCAGGGCTTGCAATACAATCCACAGACTAAACAGACCTAAGCAGGCTGTGCAGATGGAGCTGGGTGCATCCAACAACACAGCATTTCTAAGGAAACCTGGAAGGGGCTCTCACCATTCCAAGAACAGAAGCTTTTGTGCTCAAGAACAACTGTTTTTCTGGAGTGAGACGCAAGCTGTGCTTGCAGAGAGCTGGTCATACCCAACTACAAGGGTTTGTGCCCTGCTGATTCTTCTTGCTGTATGTCAATGCTAAATCCAGTGCAAACACACCTCCAGCCTCTGCCAAGTAGCTGAGCACTGCGTGTACAGGCATATGACAATTTGAGCTCTAGACAAAAATACTCCCTTTCCCTTGCCACCTTCACCTGAGATGCAAAGGGCAGGTTAAAAAAAAAGACTAGGGGGAAAAAAAGCTTTGGAATAACCATTTACCCTTTATACCACACAAAGATGTGCATTATTCAAGTCACAGGCAAAAGACTCACTTTGTTCTTTCCTCCTAGCCCAGCTCACAGACATGGTAGGGAGCAAAATAAGAGTCAGATAATAACTCTTCACTTACTGTAAGTGATGTGAAGGTCATGCACATCCCACCAAAGCCATTCAGAGCCAGCGCAATGAATATCAGCACAGATAGAGCTGCAACAAGAAAATAATAATTAAAAAAAGCCCTTAGGTTTTACTGGGGTGAAGAGAGAAAGGAGACAAAGCCTCGAGGGCTTTGGTCCCAAGACTAAAAACCTCAGTGGATCCACACCCTCAGGATGCACCACGCTGTTCCTGACCCAGCACCCACCACCCCAGCCACAAAGAGGGGGAGGGTCAGGGCTCCCCTCCAAGACAGAGTTCAGGATGGGATCATCTCTCTCTCGAGGATGGAAGGGTTTCTTTTCTCTAATGAACAGACTTGCTGATGCAGCTTGTCTGAAGGAGTCTTAAAAGGAAGATTTACTTGAAAGAACTGGATCCAAAGGGTCATTTCACTATCTGGTCTTGAGGAGCAAGCTCCATCTATCCCTGGTTAGGAAAGTCAAATACACATTGTGAGCTATTACCTATTTCCCAACCCTGGAAAAGCCAGTAACATATTTTGAATTGCTCCTTTACAGGACACTCAAACATGAAGCTGAGACCAGACCTGGCTATCCCAGACTCTCAGCCCTTGCCATACTCTCCGTTTGGAGTTGTGAAACCCCAGCCCCACCACTCCCCATGAGCTACTCAGCTCCCACAGGCCAGCTTGTGTCCTCAGCATAACCCCAGTATAGCACTGGAGGAGTGACAGTCTGGAGGCATGACATAGCACACAGTCCCGTGCACGCTGCTCTGCTGCTCCCAAAAACCCAATCCAGAGCCCCAAAGCCCTCCCAGCTCAGCAGAGAAAATGCCCACTTACAGTCTGGGTTACTGGCACCATATGCAATCATCACACAGGACACAGCAAAGCAGGCACTGAAAGGGAACCAAGACCATGAGCTTCTTAGCCAGCCTTACACACAGTAAGTTACAGATGCTTCTACCTCCCCACTATCTCGTTAAGCAAGCACAATAATTTCTGTAAGAGGGAGGGAAGCTGGCAATTTGGAAAGAAAAATCCAGGGAAAGACCCAAATATTACAGAGAAGCCTTGCACGAGGGCTGAGGCAGTGACCTTTCGTCCTGGTACTGACGCAGCTCTTTCTGGACCCAGTTGCCCACTGGTTTTCCAGCAGAGCTTTGCCAGCCCTCACCTCAAGGTGACAGAAGACAGCAGCAGCCCCGGTCCTGAGACCCAGCTGTGGCCACAGTGCTCACAGCTCTACCTGCTCCTCTCTAGCAGGGTCTGAGCCTTGCCCTGGTTTGCCCCACTCTGCCCATGGGCCAGGTTGGTTTCTGGTAGAGTTCAGCCCATGAAAATTCCACGGCTCCATTCGTGCCCAAGAAATCACTAATCCCTGCATGCCAAGGTGAATGCGGCTGAAGACCTTGCTATATGAGGCAGAAAGCAACATGCAACAGAGAAGGGTCCTCAAAAAGGCAAGCAGGACATGTTTATCCCCGAGTTAACTCTCTGGCTTGCAAACGATGATGTAACATCTGGGTTTTGTGCTCTTGGGACATTGCTCGGAGCTCAAGGAAAAAGTTCCCCTCTGTGACTCACAAATGACTCCGCTCTGCCTCCAGGCTCCATTTGGCCAGCAGCACAGAGCAACACTGGAGAGCAAAGTGTGGGCCTGGAGTCCCAGGCCCTTCCCGTATGGAGCAATTCACTGCGCTGGCTGAAATCACCCCGGAGCTGCTGCAGTGCTGCGTGCGTGGCCAGCAGCTCCCAGTCCCGTTCCTCACACAGTTCCCAATGCTGCAGGGACCCAGAGACAGGCGCAGCACCCAAAACAGCACGCACCTGCCCCAGGCAATGTGTGAATTCACCCCTCAGCTCACCCAGGGAGCCTGGGATATACCAACCTGCCAAGGAGCCGCAGCTTGCGAGGGCCGTACTTGTCCATGACGATTCCCAGGGGCAGTGTGATGGCACTGAGCAGGAAGGACCCAATGGTGAAGGCCAAGTTCAGCATTTCATCCTGGGCATTGCAGGAAGGCCATTTGTTCTCCGAAGCAGTGCTGTTTTCTGCAGGGCTGCTGGTGGTGTTTCCTACACAGGAGGATAGAGGACCATCACAGCAGCGTGTTAGGATGGGGATCACAGAATCACAAGGTTGGAAAAGACCTTTAAGGTCATCAAATCCAACCTTTCCAGTCCTATGCTAAACTATATCCCTAAGTACCTGATCTACCCTTTTTTTAAACACATCCAGGGATGGTGACTCAACCACCTCCCTGGGCAATACCCTTAGGATGCAACATTGCAGAGCAGAGGGAAGAGAAAAGCCCTGCACACAGGGTGCCCCAGCACACCAGGCATACACCCCACACACCACATTTTGTATTCTAATCAGTGGGAAAGGGAGAAGGGAAAGCACAGCAGCAGAAGGACAAAGGAAACCCAGTGAGCTTGTCTGGGAGCAGGAAGAGACAAGCATCCCAAGCAGCAGCACTATAACAACTAAAGGAGAGGTTTAAGGACAGAAATTCATTCATTTATAAACACAGCTACACAGCAAGGCCCTGGCAATTCCAGGGGACCAAGCCCAGCAAAACCTGAAGGGACTAATACAAAAACAAGGTCCTCCTAATCCACGACTGGCATGCACTCACAGATCTTGTCCCTAACCAAACTGGAAGCAGTAACTGCAGCCAAATCAGTTATTTTGGGTATCAAGCACTGGGCTGACAATGCCTGGCACAGAGCAACAGCCTGCTCCAACGACAAGCTTCCTATCCTCGCTGCAGGCAGCAGGATGAAGGATGGCATTGCAGCAGCCACCCTGCTTCCCTACCGCCCCAGCTCTGAAAAATCCTTCCTGGATTTAACTACCCTGTTCCCAGGAGGGCTGGCAGCTCACCTGCCTTCTCCATTTATTAACAGACTGATGCAGTCTTTACCTTCTGCCCCATAATTAGCATTCCCTATTATTTCCAAGTGAGTTTAGGCCACGCAGATCAATTATATCACCAGCTCTTGCTTCCTGCCCGTACCTGAGGAACTCCACATGCAAACTCCCACGCTGAACACAACCCATGTTGGGTAACAAACAGGCCAGTTTACAAAAAAAAAAAAAGGAAGAAAGAGTTCCCTTTTCTCTGCAGCAGTTTTACTACCTCACATCAACTCTGGTCCTGTTACAAGCCTGTCCCAAGGTAGCTTACAGCTCCTCAAGCCAGCACGCGTGCCTTTAGACCTTCATTAACCCAGAGCTTTACTGCACTCTACCTCTCCTTCTCCCAGCAATTATCTGACTTATAAGTAACCTTTGCTAGTATGACAAAGCACTTGCTTTCTTACTGCTGCAGCAAGCCAGTGACATAAAACACTCTCCTCCATATTTAATAACTGATCTGACGAAGTTCAATATTCAAGTGGGAATGGGGAGAAGGCACCTACGTCACCATCTGCATGAAGCCAGTTAGGGAATGAGCAGGAATCCCTTGCCATACAAGAGACTCCACATCCATTGCTTGGGCCAGCTCATGGAGGAGAGCCCCCTGGCTGCTCTCACCCCACCCCCATGTCTCTGGAGATCACACAGCCCTGCCTTGCAGCTCCTTCCCTTCTGCCCAAGCCTCAGCACCAGTACAGTTACTGGTTTCACCCTGGCTCTCCCAGCTGGCTAAAACAACCCTCCCAGCTTTGTGTCCTTTGCAAACAAATCATGCTCCACCTTGCAGACATCAGCTATTAGCAGGAATTCAGATGCTGATACCTGAAGCTTAGAGCTGCCTGCAAACCCTCCTCTGTCCCCTCCCAGCACTCCAGGGAAGGCACATGGCATTCCTCACACCAACTCCTGTGCTAAGATGGTCTCAAACCACCTCTGGCAGTGTCAACTGTTTGTCCCTTCCCTTTGCCATGTGCTCCTGATTGATAACCTGATCTGCCCCTTCTCTTGCCCTGCTAGTCCTGGATAGCCAGAGAAAGCAACAGAGATATCCCCAAAAGGCCACATGTCTCACCAGCATCCCCTCTGCTGGGAAGACAGCACTCCAGCCTGATGATCCCAAGTCACATCCTTAGAAATCAGTCCTGGACAGACTTGGGAGGCTCTCTGCAGTTTCCACAGCTCATCTCAATCTTTCATCCATCTGTCCCTCACAATCTCCCCTTGCCATGTCACAGGATCTTAAACACTGACTTCTTACAGTATCTCCACAAGACAGGCACACAGCTTCACCCACAGCACCAAGGCTTCTTGGGCTCCCCACAAAGATAAATACATAGGAAACAGATGTGGGTGAGAGGTTAAACTCTGGAAAACAAGGAGGGGGAAACAGGGACAAAGTAGTAGTGGTTTCCCTGTGTCAGCACTCTACAGAGACAGCTCAGCTGTGGAACAGGAGAAGGGTGGAGGGACATGGACAGTGTCCTTAAAACTTCTGGCCACACATGTCAGAAAGCCTGTCAGCCCTCCCCACAAAGAGATCACAAGAGAGAAATATTCAACTGGAATTCATCTGCTCCAGCTTTAAATGTATCAACCTGTAGAGTTACAAACAGGACCCCAAGGAGCTCCCACAACACTTGCTGACAGACCCTCTGATAGCAACACAGCATGGGCAGCAGCACTGGGAGGTGAAGAGGACACCACTGAGAAAGAGCAAGGAAACTTAGCCCTCTCTGAAGACTTGCTGCAGCCAGGAAGGCTGGGCACAGGGCACTAAGCTTCAGTCCCTGCTTGTACCAACCACCTTGATTACAGCTGCTCATCACCAGCTCCAAGGAAGGGCCAGGCAACGGCACTACATGGAAATACAAATTGTTGGTGAAAATAGAAGCAGCCCCTGAGCAACAAGAGAAGATGCACTGAGGCGTAATGGAAATTATTCAAGCAGCCCTCTGCACTGTGCCATCTTCAGATCCTTTGAGCCACCTCCATAAACAGGACATTTTGGAGGGGCTGCAGGTACGTGCAGCATGCACAAGGTCCAGCCAAGAGCTGTCTCGCTGGGGGAGCACAGATCCACGTGCCAGCAGGTCATCAGTACCAGAGAGCAAGTGGCAGCATATGACATGCAGCTAGGAGGAGATTAATGGGCAGAGAACCTGCCTAACAACTCACCCACCTAACTACTCACCTACCTAATGCACCTGGCTACAGCAAACAGCAGTTTCCCTCAATCACAGCTCAGATCCTGCTCCAGATCAGCGCAAGCCACGCTGCTGGGGAAAAATCCTCCTACGTGCCTGGCTCCATCTGCAACAGCGCTTTGGGGAAGGGCTGTCTTGGAGCCAACAGCAGTGCCCTCCCCAGATTCTCCTGCCAAGTCCACCTGCATGCAAGCATGCCAGGTCTGACACACAAGAGTGCCACCTTGGTAAGCGAGCAGCACGGGCTCAGTCCATGTATCCTCACCACTGTCTCACCGTCATGCTAGAAGGAGCTGCAAGTCTTTATCAGCAATTACAAGAACATTCTGCCTATTTTTACAGCGCTCCCGCTACAAGCAGCAGGATTTCTACTGCCCAATTAGTAGTTCAAGTTACTATTTAAAGAATGACAGCTTAGGTGAGAGGAAGGCTGCCTGGGTAATCATTTATGTCAAACTCATCGCCGGGATTTGTTCAGGCTGGTACTGGAACATTTAAAGTCATCCTTTCTCCCAAATGAAGAGCTGTAGGTTTCATGAGAGGGTCAATTATTAACTACTCTTTACTGATCTCTTCAAATCCCAGGCACACACTATGTTACTGGAGGAACGAGTCTGGCTTTTTCAAGAGTAACTGCCATCTCAGGTTTCCTTTCATCTTGTGTCATGGATCAGAAGGAGCCAAGGAGCGAAGACACCCCCAGCCACCCTGGCAATAGCCCCGTGGAGGGAGGACAGCCTGCACAGCTTCACTTTCCTTCTTTTAATGAAGAAAAAAATAAAGAGGAGGGAAAAATTCCCACAAACCAACACCACCAAAACCAGGGCCAGAGTCTGGGAGCATTGGGTAAAAAAAAAAAATTTAAAAAAAAAAAAATCAGTGAGAGACATGTGCAAACAACTGATCTGCAGCCTGCCCACATAAGAACATGTTTTCTCTTTTCAGGATGGTGTCATACTTCTGGGAACTGGGAGGAGATGTTCTTGCTTTATACCATTGCAAATGCAATGTTTTTTGGGTTTCCCCTTCTGTGCATCCACTTGAACTTCCAGAAGCCCCATTTTGGGCACCTGCCTCAAAGCCTCATGTACCAGGCACAGCCTCTGGTTACACTGCCATTCTCTCCCAGGTGTGATTTCCTTTTGCAGCTGTTCTGGCCCCAGGGCGCCTCTCATGAGGCTCTGAGGTACCACCACCAGCTGCTAACCAACACAGCGTGTTTCCTGCCCAGGTTGATGCTCACAGCCTTCACCTTTTTCCTGTTTACAGGGTCGTTCTCGCAGCCTTTCCACCATGCGTCCTCACATCTCACCAGCTTGAAAGAGACCTTCAGACTGCATGTTCCCCACCACAGACCCCAAATAAATAGGAACAAAGAGCTGTAGGGCAGCATCCTCTTCCTACGCCTGTGTCAAGGCACCTCCACCTGACTGAGTGAAAAGCTAAGTGAATCAGCTTATCATCCTTTTGATTTCTGCTGCCCTGACTCAGAGGAAGGCCCTCTGTCCAAGGGGCTCCTTATCTCTGCTCTTCATGAGCAAATTATCACGTGTAAGATTTCTTTCTTCTCTGAAAGCACATCTCAGGCACCCAAGCTTTGAGCCTCCCAATCCCAGTAACATCGCAGTGATGCAAAACCCTGAACACATCAAGTTCCCTAGCAGCTGATAAGGCTCAAATCCTGATAAAGACTGTGAAATCAGCACTTGCACCGAATAAAAGATGCTGCTTCAGTTGGTTAAAGGGCACATAGTAGCGTAGTAAAATTAAAATGGGAACAAAGTGTCACTACCAGGCTCCTTGTCAGCAAATTTCAAACATACCTTTCAGGATGTGGTCAAACCTGCTGCCCAGAACAGGTAAAAACCCCCAGCCCCCATTCAAACCTCATTGCACAATTGCTTTAGAAAGAGTTGTTAGGGATTTCTTCCCCAGTTGTCCACCCCCACCCTCACACAACCAAGCTAGAGGCCTGCAGACCCCACATCTTCACCTGGGGGGCTGAGTAAAATCAACACCAGAAGCCAACAGCAGACAAGGAAAGGAAAGGATTCAACAGAAAGTGAAGGAGCCCTTCATGAGCTGCAGTCACTTTCTGGGCAGCTGCTGCTGCCTTCAGAGAGGAGCCTGCAGAAGGGACAAGGTCTAGTTTTCTCTTTTGTTGAAGGCATCACAAAGTGCTAGAGCTTTTGCTGACAAACAAAAACCTTGCCAAGAACCTTTGGCTCATTAGGAAAAGTCTTTCCTCCCCCCGCAATACTTACATGCACACAGCAGCATTAAGGACAACAAGTGCCCACAGGCTACTAGTCACAATTTGTTTGCACCAGCCTTCCAGCCAAGTACCCACTAAGGCTGCAGAACTGAATAGTCTGTGCTCAGAAGGGCAACTGCTGGGCCATCCTAATCCCAGCAAAGGTCAAACTCAGCTTGGTGTTGGTCATTCCATGACTGCTGCAGGGTAGCTACAAGGGATTCCACTCTCCCCACACTTGGAGCTGAGCCTCTTCCCAACCAAATCCCAACTGTGATCAGTACAATGGGGAGAAGAACAGGGAAGTATGGATGAATTAAGGAACTGGCATAACTGGTCCTCAACACTCACAGACCATCACTGAGTACAGCAGTGATGGCCAGGTACTTGACAATAATGAGAACATTTGACTACATACATTTCTTTCCAGGGATTATGTTCTCTTGCCTCAGGGCACAAGTTGGTCCCTGGGAGGAAGAAATTCCCCCTCAGGACAGCAATTTCACCACTGTCCAAACATCTGCATCTTCCCTGCAGTCTGTGGCACGGGTGCTCCCACAGGGAATGCCAGACAAGCCACAGACTGGCAAACAGGGGTGTGAAGACAAGGGGAAAGTCCCTGATTTGGGGCAAAGGCAGATGAATTGAAAGCAATCAAAGCAAAGAATAGGAGGTGGGCCCCAAGTGAAACAGGGCCTCTTGTCAGCAGGGCACATCTCAGGAAGCAGATAGGAAAATGGCTGCTTTCAGAGACAGTCAGCATTTGCTTATCAGCTCCCCTGTGTTATCTTGGTGGCAGAAAGTCTCCACCTGATAGGTTTAATGAGATCTCTTCACAGGCCTGTGACAAAGTCACCGTGGCTCCAGCCACTGAGGATTCTCCCTCAGTCCATAGCACTGCTGGGGACACAAGTGGCACAGGCACACTCAGAAGCCCTGCACTACACACAGAGCACAGGATGGAGAGTGAGCAGCCAGCTACAGCTGGTACAAAAGAAACTCATGTTTGCCAGGGGCACCAACTCAGGCTCTACAAGGCAGAGGCAGTCTGTGAGCACAGGCACAGAGCAGAAAAGGCCACAGCAAGCAGTTGGTGAATGAGAAAAGAATAAAATATCACCACAACTATTTACAGTCACTTTCTGCCTGGACTTTATTCAGCTTTCCCCAGCTGTTCTCAGCCATTACACACTGAAAGCTCTGGGGTCCATGCTCTTTCCACCTCCTTCTTCCCCTGCTGCTTCCTGCTCCATCTCCATCCTCACCAACCCTAAACAGGCTGATCGACCTTCTCGTCTCATCCACCATCACACACCTCTGGGCAGAGCCCAACCACCTCACTCCTGCCGCCTCTTTGCTCTGCTCTTCCCTTCTCCAAGCACAGGCAAACCTCCTGTCACTACAACAGCTTTCCAAATCCATACCACACCTTTGCCCTCACATTCCTTTCAGCACTGCTGTCCACCCTACCACACCCTGGGATTTCACAGTCCAGTCCAGAGGTCTCTCCATGTCCAGGCTGGGAGTATACCTGTGGCCGCCTTCATGTTGTTTTTCCCAGGGTTAGCCTTCCCAAGCCTCAAGACAGTTTCCTTCCCTGCAAGGCTCTGTCTGTGGAGAACTGCTTCCTCTGGCAGGGCCAGAAGGTGAATCTCAAGCCACCAGAGACAGAGCCTGGTTTGAGCACATCCCATGTGTTTGAAGGGGAAGAACAAAACATCAGTTGAATTCACTTCTGCAACTTCAACAGCAGTGCTGGACTTGCCCAATCTCATTTTCACTCCTGCTCTTTTCTTTCCTACCACTAAGGAAAGGGTGCCCATAGGTTCCTCCTACAGTCTCAGGACACCCTTGCTAAAAATTGTCATCCTCCAGAAGCAGCAGACGTTGCCTTGCAGAGATCAGCCAGGCCACCATGCAGAGGAAGAACTCATGGCCAAGTGGAAACAGCTTCCCAAGAAAGCTTTACCTAATCTTTAAGGTTTCTTTTCCAATCACTCTGCAAAGCAACACCAACTACAGAGACACTACACCATCACAAGGATGCCACCTGTCCTGGTTTTGTCTGGGAGAGAGTTAACTTTCTTCCTAGTAGCAGGTACAGCCCTGTGTTTTGGATTTAGGAGAATAATGTTGATAACACACTGGTATTTTGGTTGTTGCTAGGCAATGCTTACACCAACTCAAGGGCTTTGCAGCCTCTCACACCACCCTGCCAGTGCAGAGATTGGTGTGCCCCAGAAGCCAGGAGAGGACATGGCCAGGACAGCTGACCAACTGGACAAAAGGATATTCCAATAATCCATACCATAAGACATCATGTTCAGTTACAGCTTGGGGGAGCTGGCCAGGGCTTGGAACCATGGCTGAGGAACTGGCTGGCTGCTGGTGGTCTGCGGGTGATGAGCAACTGTGCTGTGCATCACCTGTTTCATATATTCTTTTATTATTATTATTATTATTCTCTTCCTTCTCTATCATATTAAATGGTTTTTACCTCAACCCACAAGTTTTATTTCCCCCCATCCCCTCCCCAATTCTCTTCCCATTTCACTGGGGGCGGTGAAGTGAGCAGATCGCTATCTGGTTGTTTGAGCTGCCTGGTGGGTTAAACCACACCAGCATCAGTACTGGAAAGAAGCACACATCCCTTCCTTCCACCCCAGGACTGAACTAGGGCTCAGCCTTACTCTAGCCAGTTCCACACCACCCTGGGACAGGGAACCACACCAACAACCTTCAGCAGCAACATATTCACACAAGTCTCCAGAGCATCCTTACCTAACCCGTAGCACAGGTAGGAATAAAACCCTTCTGCTTTCAGCATGATGAGGAGGGAGCCCCAGCCCAGCAGGACAGCAGAGAAGAGCAGGTTCTCTATGATGGCTGTGGATGCCATCCACCAGCGCCGGCGATGGGCAGTTGCGAGCGTGGGTGCCATCGCTGCTTGGGAAGGTGGCCTCTTTCAGAGTCTCAACCTGCAGGGACCAGAACAACGTTGAGTGAGGCCACAGGCATGACATATGCTACTCAAAGGAAAAAAAAAAAAAAAAAGCATGATTTAAGAGGTCTCTCTGTTGGAACACAAGCAAACCTGCTGCTGAACACAAGGCACTCAGGTGTAAAGCTTGTTCTCGCAGGTATCAACCAGTTTGCTGGGTTACCTGGAGGTGGGAGAGCACAGGTGCCCTTGGAGCAGCACCTCCAGCACACACACCATGCAACAGACGAGCATTCAAGGACTCTGTTCCACTTCCTGAGCAACAGGTATGAAAACACAGCAGCTATTGACTGCCCTCAACCCACTCTCCCATCACCTGTATGGGTCAGGCAGCAAAGAATCACTTGCCAGAGTGGGGGGGGGCTTCAGCCAGCACCCCAGCCTCCCTCCCAGCTGCTTGCAGGCAGAGGTTGAGACCAGGGTAGCAGCCCCACAGTCCTAAGAGCAGCTTTAGCAACCTGCCAGGTCTGCTCTGCCCCACACAGGAGCACAGATCAGCTCTGGAAAGTGAGCACAGGTCCTATATGTGCCATGGGTCCTACATACGCAGCTCATACCACAGATGGCTCATCAAGGAGCACTGTTTGGCAACTGTGAGACTACCCAGCTGGGAGATAAGGTGGGCCACATCCTGCCCCATCCTAACTGTGCAGGCAGCCAGGTGCACTGGCCAGCACAGCTCACAGCACACACTGCTCCACCACAGCACACTGGCATCCCCAGGCTGCCCCACAGATGCTGCAGCAGGATTAACTGTCTCCAGATCTGCCTATCCTGGTCCCTGGGGCTCCCAAAAGCAAGCAGCTGTTCCAGGAGCAAACCTGGGTGGCCAAGGGACTGCTCCAGGGAGCTCTGAGGTGCACAGCACCAGGGGCAACCCTGGGTTATAAGGCAGGTGGCCATTTTAGACAAGCTGAGCCTTTTCCCAGCCCACAGCATGCCCCAGCCAGGCACTGTGGGGAGACTGGCTGACTGCACACCACCACCCAGGACAGCTTCTCAGGGCTTTCCATAGGGAAGAGGCCCTAGCCCAGGGTGGCTTGTGGGGGGTAGAACCCAGCTCCCTGCAAGCATGCCAGGAGGTCAGAGCCACCCCTCAGCCACAGAAACTGGTGCAGAGACCCCCCACCCCAGGAAACCATCCTGCATCCAGGTCCCCACCACACACACCCACCACACAGGCCCACTCCCCCAGCACAGCCCAGAACACATCCTTTCCCCCACCTCCTCTTCCTCATCCCTGCATCCACAACCCCCCACCCCAGCCCCACACATCCTTCCTCAGCACAGAGACCCCCCTCTGTGGCAAGGGGGACCGCCTGCTCTCCCCGCTACCAGCCACCTCACCAACCCCACTCTCCCTCAACACACCCCGTTCCCTACCCGCAGCCCCCGCACACACGCTGCACCCCATCGATCCCCCAAGCACCCAGCCTTCCCAAACATCCCCGCCGCATCCTCCTCCCCCCTTCCCCGACCGATCCCCCAGCGCACCCCGCTCCCTACCCACAAACCACCCCCGCCCACCCAGTTCTCCCCATCAATCCCCCACCCCCTTCCAACGCACGCCTCTCCCACGCACGAACCCCCCCACACACACCCGCATCACACCCTGCTCTCCCCCAACGCGCCCCCTCCCTCCCCCCACAACCCCCCACACGCACCCTGCTACCCCCACACACAAGCCCCACCCCGCATACACCCCACTCTCACACCCCACGCAAACCTCACCCCACGCAAAGCCCTCCCCTCAGCCCACACACCCCCCGCGTACCCCCCTCCCGGCCCCCAGCCGTGCCCCCGCACCCCACTCACCGCCGCCGCACCCCCGCTCCGCGCCGCCGCGGTCCCACCCGGGGTTTTTATCCGCCCTCCGGAGCAAACAGCGGCCGCCGCTGATTGGTCGCCATCCCGGCCAATGACCGCGCCCTCCGCTGCCGCCGGGGCACGTGCCGGGGCCGCGCACCCCCGGGTACCCCCGCCCCCCCCCACCACCACCCCGGTCCCTCCTCCCCTTACACCCCAATCCCCTCCCGCCCCCCCAAGTCTCGGCGTACCGGGCCGGGCACACGCCCGTCGGATGCCACAGCCGCTGTTTCCGCGGTCGGAGCCCGGGGCTGGGCACGGGGCACCCCCGGGGGATGGGGGGGATCCCTCAGCGGGGACCGGGGAACACCCGAAAGACGCGTGTAACCCCCCCCATCCCATCCCCGCACGCCCCCCGCAGCGCCGGGCCAGCGGCGATGGGTCTCGCCGCTTTCCAGGGGAAAAGAAAAAGAGGGGAAAGGGATTAAAACGGGACCGCCGGCGGGGGGAGGTGATGCCGGGCGCGGAGCGGGAGGAGGCCCCGCCGGCCCGCCCGCTCCACCTCCCGGCACGGCGCGGTCCCGCAGCGACAAATTCCCTGCGGGGTTTGGTGCCGGCTGCGGCCGGTCTCCGCCGGCCCCGGGCGGCAGCCGGGAGAACCGCACCGCGCTACCGCCGGAACGTATAACCCCAGCCGAGCACCGGAGCCATTTCAGCAAACAGCGGCTGCCGTCCAGCTGCGGTTACAAGCACCGGATCCGTCCTGGGAAACCCACCCATCCCAGTGTATCCCCCCGCCCCCTCCAAACCCGAGGGGTACCGGTCCCTCGACATCCCCTCGGCCCACGAGCACAGCCGGCTGCGCTGCACAGTGGAAGTAAAATCACTGCAAGGCACAAGAGCGGCTCGGAGCCCGGGCGCACCCGGCTCTGCCCAATTTTCACATCAAATTGCTTCCCAGGGTGCTCTCCCAGGGGATTTCTAGTCCTGCCTCAGACCCCTCCCTCATCAGCAAGGTCCCAGGCAGGAGGAGGTGGCTATGTACCCCTGGAAATCGTTAGAGGGGATGTTTTCAGCGCTCAGGGTAGGTAAATATCTCTGAGCCACTCAGCAGAACCGAGGGCCCGGACATGAACCCATCCCTGCGAAAGGGGCACGGCTGGGGGAGGTGGAGGGGAGGGGGTGGGAAGAGGAAACTCCTCGACCTCGGCTGTGGGATAAGGGTAAAAACGTTGCAACAGCTGGAGAGTGGATTTGAGCCAAAGCAAACAAACAAATAAAAAAGCCCAAAGAAAACAAGGCAGCTGGGATCAGAGCTGGGTGTTTTTAGCAGGGGCTGAGACAGCACGAGGCCCCGGGGAGACCTCAGCACCCAGACCTGGGCACTGTGTCCAAGAAACGTGAGCTGCGATGGGAATGAGCACGAGGAGGGTGAGGAGGCTGACTGGGGACACGGGAACCCTTCACTACAGCGAGAGCATGGCGAGGAGCTCGGTTTTCCTCTCCTAGAAGGAGAAAAGAAGCTATCAGGTGATCGGCTGCTGTCTATAAATACACCCAGGGACTGAGTAAACATGATGGAGAGGGAAAAAATAAAGTGAAGCTGGAGCCCAGCGCTGGCACAAAGACACTTCTATAGGAACCGGCCAGGAATGAGTTTGGGCTGGAAGGGAGGTGGCAGCTCCTGCCCCACCACGTAGGGAGGTCCGCAGCAGGCTGGGGCAGAGCCACTATGCGGGGCTCTTCTGAGGCAGAGCTTGGACAGGTTGGGAAAAGAGATGGATGATAAGGCTGGGGTGATGGGGGCAGACCCCTTTGGCCATGGGGGATGGCTCCAGCCTCTCCCTACCTCCATGAGGCCAAGAGCTGCCCCAGCAGAGCACAGACCTGCAGGGGAACCACTTCCCACCACCTGGCTTCAAACCTCTGCGGCCCGATTGGGAAAGTCAGAGATGCAGCATGGGAAGATGTTAACCCCTCCCTCACCTGCCAGCTCTGCCTCACAGCCCTCCCACATCCTGAACTAAAGCCACAGCAAAGCCGGCCCGAAACCATCCTTAGCAAGAAGGCACAGTGTGACCACACCAGGGGCATGTCCAGGGGCAGCCACGCACCCTGAACATTCACCGCTGGCATCCCTCACACCACCCAGACAGCGGGGAGACGCTTCATCTTCCAGCAGAAGAAACATCCTGCCTCACAGCCCACCAACACGAAAGGTTCTGGCAGTGGCAGCAGCCCCGTTTTCTCAAAGCCCAGTGTCTGTTTCAGAAGGAAAGGCTGTCAGGTTGTTGTCAGCTATTTACATGCCGTGCCCGGAGTGAACCGGCTCACGTGATGTTCACTTCTGGCACAGTGCTGCTCGGCTCACAGGCTGAAAATATCCAACTGGTTTAGGAAAAAAAACAACATTGCTGCTCATAAATAAACTGCAGGGCTGTGATAAACCAGCATCAAAACAAAGACTAGCCTTGCAGAGCTGAGGGTGAGCAGTTTTGAGCTGTACACCGGAATATTTGGTGATACAACCACAGCAGAGGGTGATGCCAGTGAAGGAGGGAGTGCTGTGTGCTCTCTGCAGAGCTGGAAGCCTCACCCACGTGGGACCATGGGGATTCATTGCCTTGGGCTGCGGGGCAGCACCTGCAAAAAAAGCCAAAGGAAAGAAAGCAAAACACCCACTGTTTGCTAGAGCACCCCAAACCCTGCACCCCAGCTCGGCAGTGCCAGAGCAGGACTAGGATTATTCCCATGATGCAGCCTCTGTCCCCTCACAGCCTGCTCACCGTCCCTCTGCCTCTGGTCTCCAGCACTGCAAGAATTCAGAATTAGCTTCAACAGAACCAGAAAATGAATGAAAAAAAAAAAATCCCAAAGCCTAAAAGGTGCCACCAGTTTCTGGGCACTGGATAATATTTCTGGCCAAGTCTTTCAGAGAGCAGGTGGGAACCCCAACTCCTGAAGGGCTTTGTTAATCTTTAATTTTTCCATTCAGAGGCTTTTCATGCCCCACAAAACAACAGCAAAATACACAAGAAACTTCTACCACTTCGATACATCTAAACCCAGTTCATGCTGTGAACCCTCTTGGGCATCCCAACCGCCTTTGCCCGGGCAGCAGAGCCCTCACGCCCGCGCTTCCCAAGGGGCTCTGGCTGTGCTGGAGATGCTGCAGCACATTCCTTGTGCCTCAGCCAACCCGTTAGCGATGGCGTTGCGGCGGCAGGGCCGAGGCGTAGGCGGTGACGGGAGCTTGGGGCAGAAATGCTGTTCTCTGTGCAGTTTTCATCCTTATCAGGGCCAGCTGGGCGCTCTGGGTGCACAGGTTGATGGTCACGGCCCGGCTGCCACGTTTGCTCTTGCACAACTGCAGCTTGGTATCGCGTGGGGTTTAAAAGGCCGTCGATAAACCAACCCCGTGGCCGTGCCACGAGCCTGGCCGTGTGCTCCGTGCATGTGGATGGAAACAAAAGCAGCCAGAGCACCACGGAGCCCCCTCCCCAGACCCCACCACTCTTTGGGATACACGGCTGAAATGCATCTTCAACCAAACTGCTTGGGACAGCCCAGCATCTCTGCCCCAGCTCCACAAATTCATCCTCATCAGTGGCAGGAGGTTCTGGGGAGCTCTATGGGGAAGGTGAAACTGGGCTGCTGCCCCCACATTTCCCAGCACAGCTCCTCCCCCCCCACCCCTGCCCAGCCCCAGTTATGAGGACAGGACACATCTCCCCACGCCCAGTGCAGGGATGAAGGTGCCGCTGCTGCATCCAGAGCATCCCTGTCCCTCTGGGTTGCAGCAGACATAAAATGGGACACATGCTGAGGGTTTTGGGGGGGGGTGTGCAGAAAATAACCCTGAATCACGGCAATGCCACGGGGCTGCCACCACTGTGGCTCTCAGCATCATGCATCCCAACGGCTGTGCTGGCCAGCAAGGGTCCCCACCTGCGACACAGCACCAAGGAGAGGGGTCAAGGGGAAGGCTTGATGCCTCTCCAGTTCACAGCTCCTGGGGGACACCTCAGCTCCCCCCACGCTGGGGTCTGAGGGGGTCCTGGGCTCCCGCTGCCCCAGCCCAGGTGGGGGGTGGCTCAGGTGGCCCTGGGGCTGGCCAGTGGCTCCTCAGTGGGGCTGGAGGGTGAATCGTCAGTGCCACTGGCCACGTTCTCGTATTTTGGCTCTTCCTCTGGTGCAGCCTCTCCATCCCTTTCCAGGCTGGGGTCTAACTCAGAGGTTTTGCCCTTCTCTGTGGCGCTGCTGGCCCCATGCTGGGCCCCAGTGCTTTTCAGGGAGGGAGAAGAGAGAAGGAAGGACAGTCTCTTCCCGGGGACATGCTGGTGCTTGCCAGGGGATGGCTCGGAGGGAGCCTCTGGGATGCTCTCCCGCTGCTTGCAGCTATTCACGGAGTCTCTGTGTTGTGCCAGAGCCCGGCGGGGGGGTTTCTGGATGGCTTCGGTGCTCCTCCTCACCTTGGGCTCTTCCTTTGCGGCCCACTTGCCCCTCTGCAAGCTGCCCAGCCGCTTGAGCACAGTCTGGACCGGTCCGTCGCCACCTGCCTCTGCCTTGGGGTCCTGCCCGGCTGTTCCCACCATCATGTAGATGGTGGTGACATTGGGTTCCTTCCCCTTGACCTCCCAGCTGCCAGATTTTGCAGCTGCTTCAAGAGCCTCCACTCTTTGGGCCACGTGCCGGGTGCCAGAGACCACCCGCCAGCGGCCCCCTGGGGTGGCCCGGGGCGATGGCCGATGGCTTTCCTCCCCCTTGCTGAGGGGCTCAGGACTCTCATAGCAATCACTGGCTGGCCGTTCAGTGGGGGGATCCACTGCTGTGTCCCCCAGAGGTGAAGACAGCTTGGATGGACCCCAGGAGGTCTTGGGCTTCCGTCCGGGGCTGGGAGTCTCCACTGCCCCGAATTTTGTCCCCTCAGCAAAGGACACAGATGGTCGCTTGGCCTTGGCGATGCTGGAGGTGCGAGGGATGGTGAAGGGCTGAGAGACATCCTCAGAGTTGAAGGCTGATGGGTCTGGCAGTGCCTCACTGAGGGGGGACACCCCTTCCTGCAGCTCGGCTCCCCCCAGCAGTGGGACACCTGTAGGAGAAAGGGGTGAGGGTTGGGGCTGCCACAGCTGCCCCCCTGCCCAGGGACACATCAGGACAGGGCTGATGCAATAGGATTGTCCCTGGGAATGTTTTTCTGGGAGGAGGTTGTGAAACGGGGCTGCCCACACGGGGCACAGCCCATCACACGAGGCTGAGCCTGGCCCCCACTGTGTCCTTGCAGAGAGGAAAATAAGGGTACAAAAATAACTGCTCCTTGCACCCAGCATCCATCCCTGGGACACCCAGGGTTGGCAATGGGGCGGGATTGACCCTGGACAGCCCAGAAGGGCTGTGGGTGGCTGGGGAGAGGGGGAGAAGCTGTGGATGTCACCTTCTCTGGGAGGAACGGAGTACTCAGGCCCCTCGTTGTCCGTCTCGAAGGAGGAGGAGAAGGAGCTGTCTGAGACCCACGTGGCTGAGGGAGGCTCAATGAAGCTGGGGTTGAAGGGGATTTCCGTGTCGTGGTGGGAAACTGGTGAGGAGAAGACACCCAGCTGACCTCAAGCACCCCAGGGTGCTCAGGTCTAGGGCAGGAGAGCAACACCTGCCCTGTGATGTGCAGCAGGATGGGATGTGGGGGTAAGTTGCAGCCTCCCCCACATAGTGACAACATGGGGTGGGGGTGACAGCCTGGAAGGGCTTTCAGCAGTGCTACATGTTTTTTTACCTGTGACTTTGGGGAGTTTGTAGCCACCCAGGGAAAAGCAGGGTATCATAGCACTGAGGTTTGCCAGCACCCCCCGCACGTGGTGCTTCATCCTGGCCACCACATCATCATCTGGCACAGCTGCCCTGCACAGGGGAGATGGGCATGAAGGGATGCAGGAGGTGGCTTTATGTCAAAGGTTGCAAAATACAAAATTACCTGTCTCTAGCATCTGCGGGGCCGGCCCCACAGCAACAGCAGGCAACACAGAGCAGCAACAGCAGGAGAGGGACAAGGATGGCAGCTGCAAGTGCCCCATGGTCCTTTAGACCTGTGCAGAAAAGATGGGTTCAGTCCCGTGTGTCCTGTAGAGCCATCCCACATGGAGAGCACTACCTGCACCAGGACCAGGAGGCACCAGGCAGGACCAGGCTGCATCGCAACCCCCCAGCACCTCCGTCCCCAGCACGGAGGAGTAAGTCTGTGGTCTCTCTTACTCAACACGCAGTCTCCTCGCATGGGGTGGCAGGTCCCCCGGGAGCACTGGCAGACAGAGGAACAGTTCACTCCAAAATACCCCTCCGGGCAGGTGTCGTTGCAGCTGGAAGAGAGAGAAAAGGAGGGAAAAGACCCTCAGCGAGAGTGGGGGGCTCTCCCCCCCAGCCCTGCCCCGCTCCTGGCCTTACCTGGCTCCCCAGTAGCCCGCCTGGCAGATGCATGCTCCCAACACGGGGTCACAACTCCCCTCAACGCACTCAGGGCAGAGGAACTGGCATCCATCGCCGAAGGTGCCCGCGGGGCAGGAGCTGTTGCAGCTACCGAGGCAGAGAGCAGAGCATCAGGGTGCTGAGCCCTGGCACAGGGAGCCCCAACGAGGACTAAGGTCTGGCCTGGGCGTACCTGGGCCCCATCCAGCCAGGCTCACAGTGTGGGCAGGACCCAGTCTCTGGGTCGCAGGGCTCCCCGTGTCGGCAGCGGGGACATGGCTGGAGGCAGTCCTCGCCATGGAAGCCGGGTATGCAGGGCTCCTTGCAGAGGGTCCCGTTCCAGCCGGGCTGGCAGGCCAGGCAGAAGCCATCCACGGGTGAGCAGGGCTGGCTGCGCTTGCAGTTCCCACAGCTGCATGGGCAGAGGAGGTGGGGGGCGGGGGTGAGGTCCTGACACCCACCCACCCCCCTGAAACACAGGTTTCACCCCATACCAAGTCCTGCATCAGTTTGGACCCTGGGGAAATGCCCTCTAGCCCGTTGCAGCAGGGCAGGAAGCAAACGGGGAGAACTGCTCCTTTATCGCCCTGGGGAGCAGCACCGAGGGTGACTGGACTTCGGGATGACACCGGAGCTTTCTGCTGGCATCAGTGGGATGTCTCCCTAGTGCTGCAGCCAGCCAGGGCTGCTCAGCATGCTCTGCTCAGACACAACTGCAATTTTTTCCCCCCCTCTAAGGTCTGGCTGCAGCCCCTGGGAACCCACTGCCCGTCCCGTCCCCCCCCCCCCAGTGCCCCCAGCTCACCTGTGCACACACTGAGACCCATATTTCCCCGCTGGGCAGGGGTCTTGGCAGCTCCTGCCCTGGTATCCGGGGTCGCAGGTGCAGTGCCCACTGAGGGGGTTGCAGGAGCCGTACGAGCAGTCGCACTGCCGCTGGCACGACGGCCCCCAAAACCCAGCTTTGCATTTGCACTTGCCCGTCTCCTGGGCACAGGGCGAGAGGTTGCAGGAGCATTTGAAGCTGCACCTCCTGCCCCACCAGCCCGGCAGGCAGCGGCAGTGGCCGGTGAGCGGGTCGCAGTGGGAGCTGGCGGGGTTGCACTGACATTGCTTCTTGCAAGTGGGTGCCCACCAGCCCGGCTCGCAGCGGCAAGTGCCAGTGAGGGGGTCGCAGCGGCCATGGGGGCCGCACTGGCAGGGGAACTGGCAGAGCCTTCCCCAATGGTTGGGGTCGCAGGTGCAGTGCCCGCTCACCGGGTCACAGCGCCCATTGGGGTGGCATGGGCAGCTCCGCTTGCAGTCAGGGCCCCAGTACCGCTCGGGACAGGCTGCAGAGAGAGGGAGATGGCAAGGATGGGGGGAGGAGGGGGAAGCCTGGCAGTGCCCCAAGTATCCAGGCTGGCAAAGAGGGATGGTGGGGGCTGAGGCCTGGAGAAGTACTCACGGGAGCTGCAGTCCGCGCCGAAGAAGCCGGGTTTGCAGAGGCAAACCCCAGGTCTCACGCACACCTCGTCGGCCCCACAGGCATCCTCCCCCTCACACAGTGCTGTCAGCAGCAGGACAGGCACATCAGCACGTGATGACACCCACCCTGGGTGATACCCCGCTGCCAGACCACCCACGGCCAGGGCACCCCCTGCTGAAGCAGCCTTCCCAGTGAAACCGCCATTCCGCTCCCCGCTCTGTCCCTCTGGCCAAGCAGCTTCTTCAGTGGGAGCTTGGGGCAGGTCCTTATGGTGCAGCACCCCACTGCCTCTGCTCGAGGAAAGCTGTCAGGCTTCTCCCCGACCCCCAGGGCTGCGGAGGAGCCGCACAGCCGAGCACAGGGCCCGAGCTTCGGGCTTCCATCACCATCCATCACTCACCAGCTGTGCACTCCTGCCCTTCCTGCTTCCAGCCGGGGCAGCACGCCGGGCCGGTGGGGAGCCTGTGGAGAGACCCAGGGTCCATCAGCGAGGGTGAGGGGCACTGGGGCCGGCGGGGGTTTGCATGGGGCTTTCCAGCTTTGGCTAAAGTGAAGCAAACATGGGACTGCTGGGTGGGGAAGTGGCAGGGCCCTGGAGGCATTGCTCCGGAAGGAAGCCAGCAAAATGGAAGGAAATTTAAGAGGCTGCAGCCTGGGCGGCTGGTGGGGCTGGACAGTGGGGATGGGTGGTGGGGCTGTGTGGTGGGGATGGGCAGTGGGGATGGGTGGTGGGGCTGTGTGGTGGGGATGGGCAGTGGGGATGGGTGGTGGGGCTGTGTGGTGGGGATGGGCAGTGGGGATGGGTGGTGGGGCTGCGTGGTGGGGATGGGCAGTGGGGATGGGTGGTGGGGATGGGCAGTGGGGATGGGTGGTGGGGCTGCGTGGTGGGGATGGGTGGTAGGGCAGCCTGGCTCTGCCAGTGTGGAGCCTGTCTGGGTCCCCCGTGCTCTGGGGGTGGCTCAGAGCTTTGCTGGTGACGCAGAGCAAAGGCACTGAAGTGAAGGCGAGCAAAGGCACTACTGTTGATGCCGAGAGCAACCGGAGAGATGACGCAGCAGAAAAGCAAAGGAGACGTCAGCTTCAAAAGGCTTTTGGGGTTTACTACACCTACATTTCCCACCTGGGACACAACAAGGGTTGTGCCAACACTCCCACATCCCCCATTGCCCCATGTGTTGGGGCTGTGTGAGAAATAACCCCCTGAGAAAGGGTCTAGGTGCCCCAAATGCCTCCGTGTGCCCTGACCATGCTCCCCAGCTTCCCACCCGTCTCAGTATCCCTGTGCTGCCAGGCTCAGATCTCTGTCCGTGGAAGGACAGATGGATGATGACCCTCTGTAAAGGCCCCAGGAGACAGAGGGTGACGAGCGGGGACCCTCATGGCACCTACCTGCAGACGTTCCTGCCATTGGGATTGAGGTCCTGGGCAGAGCTCTGCACCCACAGCCACAGCTGGAGGCAGAGGATGGGCGAGGCACTCCCCATCCTGGTGAGGCACGAGGGCCCAAATTCCATCAGCTCCCCAGCCCTGCGCTAGTGTCCGTCTGTCCTGTCTGTCCCGTGCTGTCCCTCCTGTGGTGCGGCCTCTTCCTCCCGCCAGCCTTGGGTTTCTTCCTGAGGAAATGTGGGAGGAGGCGTCCCAATACAGACGTCAGGAGCAGGGCAGGGGGGAGAGGCCAGAAACCACAGAATCACAGTGTTAGGGGTTGGAAGGGACCATGAAAGATCATCTAGTCCAACTCCCCTGACAGAGCAGGATCACCCAGACTAAATCCCATGGGATCCCACGCATCCAGGTGGGTTTGAATGTCTCCAGAGAAGGAGACTCCCCAACCTCTCTGGGCAGCCTGCCCCAGAGCTCCATCACCCTCACAGGGAAAAAGTTCCTCCTTGTGTTCACCTGGAACCTCCTCTGCTCCAGCTTGCACCCATTGCCCCTTGTCCTGTCGCTGCCATCCCTGAGAAAAGCCTGGCTCCACCCTGACTCTTGCCCTTTACATATTTATAGACATTGATGAGGTCACTCCACAGTCTCCTCTTCTCCAAGCTGAAGAGGCCTGGCTCCCTCAGCCTGTCCCCAAGAAGAAGGTGATCCACTCCATCATCTCTGTGGTCCTGCACTGTGCTCTTCCAAGGAGTTCTATGTCCTTCTTGAGCTGAGGGGCCCAGAACTGGACATAATATTCCAGGTGCAGTCTCAAATGCTGCCCCACAGGCTATTTTGGGCCCTTACTGCCACTCCAGAAGCAGAAATTGGTGACTGTGGGCTCTGTGTGACCACATAAGAACTGGCACCCACCCAAACATCTCACCTGCAGCCACCTCGTTCCCCTGTGCCATCTTCCATCACCCCCAAAGCTGCTTCAGCCAACATCTCCCCAACCAACACGAGGTGCCCGCTGCCTCCCCCAGCCCTGACCCCTGGGACCAGCCCCATGGCACTGCCCACCCCTGGCAGGGGCTGAACCGTGCAGTCCCCACGTACCCCATGGGGACGCAGTCTGCCCCGTGCTGGCCTTTGAACTGATGCTGGCTGCCATCCCACCTCGTGTCTGCCCAGGGGCTTTGTGTCAGCAGATACACAGGAAACACCTTTTTCCTACCCAAGGCTGGCTTGGCCAGCGGCCCCCTGGCTGGAAGCTCCGGCTGCCGTGCAGGACTTAACTCCATCACACCCAGGGCCACAGCTCCTGCAGCCCCACTCCCCAGCGTAGTTTGGGGTTCTGGGGTCTGTCACAGTGCTGCCGGCCCCGGCCCTTTGCATCAGCACACAACAAGCAATGACCACGCTGCAGCGGCGCGAGCGAAGCCCTGCAGCATCCCCCAGCCCTGCCCAGGGAAGGAGCAGAGGCGGCAGCAGGTTCCTCCAGGGAGAAACGAGATCGATTTATTTCCGACTCTTTTCCTAGAGCTAGAAAGGTCCTGACCCAGGAGGCCCAACTCGGCCCCATGAACACGAGGATTGTTCCAGTTTTGGGGGTCCCAGTAGGAGCAGGAAGAGGTCCCTGATTCACCCCACTCCTGGGAAGTGCGGGAGTGGCACTCACAGTGCTGATGCTGACCATCCCCAGACACGGGAGCACCCTGACACCCAGTGCAGTGTGCTTAGCGCCCTCAGCTGTGCTGTGACCAGAGACAGCACCCACCAGGTTGGGCACCCCAACTCCCATCTTCACATTGCAGGGATGGGGGCAGGGATGGGTGGAAAGGGGTGAAGCCCCGGCAGGGCAGGATTCCACAGTGGAGTCCTGGGCTGTGAGTGGAGGTGTTTGGCAGAAAGACCCACCAGCAGAAGAAAGAGCCCTGTGGGGTGCAGCGGCAGGAAAGGGGTGCAGACCCCTGCAGTGCTGAGCAGCACAGAGAAGTGGGGAGCAGGAGCATGGCTGTGCCAGACCCTTGTGGTTAAGCCCTGAGCACAACAAAAGGGTGGCTGATGGGCAGAGATGTCCCATGGTGCCGTGTTGTCCCATGCCAGGCTGGCACCCTGCAGCCGAGCATCCTGGGGAGGCTGCAGGAAGGGTGCCCACGCCACGGCTCTGCCATCACCACAGCATGGGGAAGTGGCCAGGGCTGCGGTGCTGCTCTCGAAGATGCTGAGAAGTGCTGCTGCAAGGCCAGATTTGGTTCCTATTTGGGGGGTCAGAGGGGTGGGGTGGCTCTGTCCGAGCAGCTGCCCGCTGGGTCCCTCTCTGCCTCTGGCTCCAGCTGCATGTCCAGTGAGTCAATGATTTCCCAGGCTCCGGAGCCGCTGGATGCGGGGGGGTCCTTGCTGCTGCCCTGATACCACAGCCCAAAACTGCAGAGAGAGCAGATAAGGGTGGTGGGGGAGAAGAGCCTTCCCAGGGAAGCAGCCAGATCCCAACTCCCTCTGTGTTTTGTGGCAGGGGGACACCACCTGGCTGTAAGACCCCGGGGCGGTGGGGAGTGCAGTGAGACATGCCCCTGCCCAGGGCAAGGCAGATCCCCTGAACCAAACAACCCCTGCTGTGGCAGCATCCCTGCCAGCCCCACACTGAGCAGCCCAGCTCCATCCCCTCGTACCCAGCAGCACAGGCACCAAGCTCAGTGGGTGCCAGGTCTGCAGCCAAGCCCCAACCCTCCTCACTGCTGGCAGAGCTGCCCACCCCCAGCAGCAAACTTACAAGCTTTTAATTTTGGATTCGGAAGGCTGAGCGTCTGCGCAGTCCGTGCCGTGAGCTGGGAGCCAGGAGCCCTCATCTTCATCACTGCAGCACAAAGGAGTGGGGAAAAACCTGTGCTGAGTCACAGGCTCCCCACAAGCGAGTGACAGAGCAACCCAGGGACTCCCTCCCAATCCAAGGGGTGTCTGCTGCAGAGCTGGGCCTGCAGAGGTGGCTGCTGTCCATCCCACAAAACGCTATCAGGCTGTGACCTGCACCAAAGCCACAGCCAGCTGCAGCGATGCTCTTGTCCCAACCCTGGCTCAGGAACTAAGGGCCACAAGGCTCTTCAGACACCAGCCTCAGACCTCGGGTGCTTGGTTTGCAGGTGGTGTGTCCCCAGTTGCTGCTGCAGTAAAGTCTCTGGGCATCTCACCCTGCACAGCAAGTGCATGTTCTCCAGGGGAGCAGCCTGGCAGTCAGCATCTCCAGCTATGGCTTGGTGTGAGGTGGGTGACAGCCCAGCACCAAGGGAGGTGACAGTCAGGCCTTGCAGAGAGTAGGATACCCCAGGAGAGATAACTGTGGGGGTTCATACAGCAGCAGCTACCCTCACCAGGCAGGGAGGTGAGTGGGCAGGACCCAACACCCCAGATCCCCCCGCTGCAGCAGAGACCCCCTGCACAAGCAAGCAGCAGGTTTCAGTAGCACAGAAGAGCTCGGCCCCCTTCAGACCTTCATTAAAGCCCCTAAAAGCCAGCGAGACCCAGCTCTGTCCATGCCACAGGGCAGCTTTAGCACAGGCTCTGCTCCACCACCTCCGGCAGCTGCAAGGAGCAGGGGCTGGTCCCCAGCAGGGTCCTGTCCTCCCCTCCCCATCACGAGAAGTCTGCTGGAGCCAACACTGCCTATGAACACCTCTTGGAGCCTTCAGGGAACATCTCTACTGTCATCTTCAAAGGCTCTCCAGCGGACAGCCCTCAGCTGTACCGCACAGGGACCAGCCTGCCCCATCCAACAGTCCCAGTGCCACCACCTCCCCTCCCCTTTTCCCACATCTGCACAGAGACGAGTGGTGGGGACAGGCGAGTGGCAGCAGAGACGGGCCCAGCTCCTGCAGTGCTCCCAGGGCTCAGCCAGGACAAGACAACCGCTGCAGCCATTAAACCTTTGATCTCAGGAAGGAGGCAGGGAGGAGGCAGCTCTTGGCCTGGGAGTTCCCTGCCAGGCGTCACACCATGCAGAAGCAGCCGGCCAGCTGGGCTGTCCTGCCTGTCCTCCCACCCTGGGAGCAGGACTCACCTGCTTGCTGACTCCTCCACCGTTCCCAGCATCTTGGCCCTGATTTTTCTTCTCTGCCTTTTGATAGTCGATTTCATCGCGTGTAAGAAGAAGCTGGGAACTCTCTCTTCATTTAGCAGCTCTCTGGTAAAAAGCAGCAGCTTGTTAACTGAGAGCCCAGCAAAGAAATCCACCCCAACAGCACCAGGAGCAGCCTCTGAGGGACCACGGGTGGCTGCAGGCACAGGAGAGACCCGGCTCGCTGCCCCACATCGCCGCGGCAGGACTCACCTCTGGTAATAGGCCAGCTCCTCCTGCACCAAGAACAGGTTGGTCTTGAGCTCGTTCCGCTCTTGCAGGATCTGCTGTAGCTCTTCCTTGGAGAAGCAGCAGTGAGCAGGGCTCCTGCCCATGTCCTGGTGCTGCAGCTCCTCTGTGGGTGACTGTGTTCCTTCCTGCAGGGACAGAGGGTCAGCAGATGAGTGGAGATGCTGAATCCCCAACCCAAAGGATGGGTGCCACAGACAGGAGAGATGGAAGATGCTCAGGAATGAGTTGCTGGTCTGGAGCTGCTGCAGCCCACCACAGACCATGGCAGCTCCCCAGGTCAGCTGGCACCCACAACCCATCACCGCACATGGTAAACCCTCCTCATCCTCCAAGTCCCTCCTGCCTTTCCTCCCGTTACAGTGCTTTGCTTGCTACTGGTCCAGGGGTGCCAGGAACCCCTGGTAGGGCTGGGAAGGTCACGCTGGTGTGAGCGATGCCATGTAGCAGCAGGGCCGCAGACTTGGACTCACGGGGCTGGGCTTTGGCTGCTGAATCTCAGGGCTGGTCCTGCTCCTCCTGCTCATTTCCTTCTGGGTTTGCAGCATCGCAGCCTCCAGGTCTGACTTCTTCTCCAGCGCGCTCTTGAGCTGAGCCTGCACCACAGCCACCTTGTGACGCAGGTCCTCGTTCATGGCCATGAAGCGATGCAGTTGTTCCTGCAGCTGGAGGGACCAGGGCAGCTAAGAGTGAGGCAGGGCAACAGCTCTGGGCCCCCACCCAGGGACATCAGCCCATTGTAGAGCCATGGGAAAGGCATCTGCCCCAGCAGGATCGCTGGCTGTGACAGCCTCGGGGTGAGGTGACATGAAGGAGGTGAGGTCCCTAGGCCCTTTACCCACCACACCCACAAGCTCCCAAATCTCACCGCCTCTGTGTCTCGGCTCTTGCAGACTATCTCATGGGCTTGGGCACGAAGCTCATCCCTCTGCTTGTCCACCACCTCCTTCAGCCGCAGCATCACCTCCCGCTCCTTCCGGGCCGTGCTACCTGAGCCCAGACATGGGCAGACAGGCGTGAGTGGCCCCCGGGACCCAAGGACTCCCCCAACCCCACACCACTACAAGGTTCTTTGGTGCTTCTGCAAAGCTGACTTGTAACGTTCCTGGCAGATAGGAACAGCAGCAAGAGGGGAGCTGGGGGCTTCAGGCTGTGCCTGACACATCCTTGTGCCGGCAACAGAGGCCTGCATCCTCCCACCACCTTCCTGGAGGTTTGGGATGTGCTCTGGGGGTTCAGGGTCCCTATAAGCTTGCAAAACAAGGTAACACTCGTGCTGTTCCGTAGGACAGGTCTCCAGGCTGAGTGGCTGGTTCTGACCTGCACCCAGTCTGTCATCCCCCGCAGGGTCACCCGGTAGCATCAGGGGAGCCCAAACCCACCGGGACACCCACCTTCATGGGACTGGCTCTCTGCAAGCTGCCCCAAGAGCTGCCGGTTCTGCTCCTCCAGGCGGGCCAGGCGGCCGTGCAGGGCTCGCTCCCGGTGCTCGGCCTCCCACAGCCGCTGCTCCGGGTCCTGGGGGACGGCCACAGCCAGGTCAGGGACATCCCGGGGAGCGGGGACAGCTGGGTCGGGGCCGTCTCGGAGGGAGCGTGGGGACTGCCGGGTCAGGGCCACCCCGGGGGTGGAGACAGCTGGGTCACAGCCGTCCCGGGGGGTGGGGACAGCCGGATCAGGGGCACCCGGGGGGCTGGGACAGCCGGCTGAGAGCCACCGCCGGGCGCAGCCGGGTCAGGTCCGTCCCCACGGGGACCCCTGCAAGGAGCAGCGCGGGTCAGTGCCGCGGCCGAAGGGTCGGACGAGCCCCCCGCCCCGCTCACCTCCGCGTCCTGTCGCCCGGCCGGCGCTGCCGCTGCCTCCCCCTCGGCGGCCACCGCCGGGGCCACCAGCGCCTCCAGCAGTTCCAGCAGCCGCACGACGGGCGGTACCAGCCCGGCCACGGCCTCGGGCCCGAAGCGGCCAGAGAGGCGGCGCAGCTCGGCACCCAGCGCCCCCGCCATACGGTAAATGTGCGGCGGGCCCAGGCGGTCCGGCGGCGTCCGCCACAGCGGCTCCGCTCCCCGCCACGACTCCGCCATCCGCCGCCGCAGCCCCAGGCCCCGCACACGCTCCGCCCTGCCCCGGCCTCGGCCCGCCCCGTCCGGGGCCGCCCCCTCCCGAGGCGGGATCACACCGGCAGCGCTCCCGTTCGTAAAAAATTTATTGAGCCAAAGGAGAGAACACAACAACCGGACAGGGCACGGGGCGGGGGTGGGGGGCAAGGGGGTGAGCAGGGGGCGAGGAGCAGGGGGCAGACGAACAGACGCTGTTGAAGGAGCAGCAGGGGCAGATGGACGCTGTTGAATATCAACAGTACTAAGAGTGGGGGGTAACAGTACTGGGGGCGAGGGCAGGACTAGGCGTAGAGGTCCTCCCGGTCGGCAGAGTAGACCTCCCCCTCCTGCAGCAGGGCGAAGTTGAGGAAGTGAGAAGGGCGATGGACCTCGTGGTAGAACTCCTTGGGGTTGGCGAGCTGGAGCTCGTACTTCATGTTGGGGTCGTGGCGAACACCTAGAAGAAACAGAGTCCATCACCCACCTGAAAGCCCCTCAGCATGAGTGAAAGTCACTCAGCAGCAGCCTAGTAAAGCTCTCTACCCTCACACGGTTAAGGCTTAAGCACACCCTGCCAGAAAAGAGGGTTCTAAACCCACAAAATCATCCCCCCTTTGGGGTCCTCCCCATAGAGTTACAGAGCAATGCACCCCTAGTACGTTTCTGCTGGACAGAAGCCTGTGTCTGCCCCTCTCCTTGTTTCCTGACCCCTTCTGCCTACCAGAACCTCCTGGGCACAGCTTTTCTCCTGCATTTTCCATTACCATCTCCTCTGCCTGACAAGGGATTAATTATTCAGTGGCAGTAGAGCAGACACTATGCTCCAGAAAGACAAGATGTCTACTTCTCTCTATCAGTTTGCTCTCTTCCCACAGAAAAATCATTGGTAACTGACATTCCAGTGTTGGTAGCAAGGAAAGGCCAGATCACAATGCTGGTAAAACCCAGCCAGGTGCTCCGAGGAAGGTCAAGCTTTAGAAGACGTAAGGAACACATCCCTAAGGAGCTATTTCCTTCTCTTCATCAAGCTATTTTATGTTGTGTCCCTTCCTGTCCCTTTCCCGGGGTGGGGGCGCAGCTCACCCATGAAGTTGTAGTTCCAGGACCCTTGTGCTGGGACCATGAAGAAGCCGAGGAAGCGATCCGAGAGCAGCATCTGCACCCTCTCGTAATGGGATGGCAGGTAGCCCTTGGGGTTGTTGCCTTTGTCCGTGTTCTGCCTGCCCCACTCGTAGCCGCTCGGGGTCAGTTTGTAGGCTGTCAGCGTGCAGGAGCCTGGCGTAAAGCTGAAAGGAAGGAGACAGGGCAAGTCAGACTGATCTGGGGCAGAGGGAAACCATAAACAAGCAAACACTCCCTTTTCTGCCAAATTTTTGATCTGAGATAACATAACTTGTTCCCAAGAGCTTCACCCACAGGCCCCCTGAGCGAAGGGGGCACGGGGAGGCGTCGCTGCCTCTCACCTGCAGGTGATGATAATGGTCTTCTCCCCATCCCAGGAGGGGTTGTCAGCCATGACCTTGGCATGGGTGGTGACATCCTGCGGTGACAGCTGAGGGGACTCGTTTGGTTGGGTGTGAATCCACCCCAGAGGTTCCATTTCCTGAGAAAAGAGTGTTTTAGAAAGGAATGAAGACAGCTCAAAGCATGTAAAAAAAAAAAAATCACACAGCAACTAAAGGCTCCTCTTTCAGCTGAGCCCCCGAAGCCTCACAGGTCCAACAGACATGTTGGGAAGCTGCCCCACCACCTCAGGTCCCTGCTTCCCAACACAGAGATCTTCCACCATGAGCAGAAGCTCAATTCACCTTGAGGTATTCATGCTGCGGCAGCTGCCCCGGGAGATGCACAGTCTGGTGTGTCCCCCACTGGGGCACCATCACGATGCACCGGATCTCCTTCACTTGGGGGTTATCGGGAGGGCTCACTCCATACAGGTAACCTGCAATCTAGAAACACAAACACCCTCCTTAAAAGCCCAGAAGAGGACTCTGTGTAACCATAAGAGCAGGTGGGGCCTGCCCTTAGCTCCTGAGGAGACTATCTCTTAGCTGGCAGGTTATCACTAGAGGAGAACATCATGATTTCATTCACATCTGGGCCACAAGGAGCCATCAGGACCTGGCTCCAACTTGTGTGCTCAGCCGTATTGCCAGTGTCTGTCTCTAGCACCAAGGGGTTCACCTGGCTCTTTCACATCAGGTCCCAACTGTCCAGGACAGGTGGGTGCCCCAGCAGCACGGGCTACAACTGTAACTCCCTCTGTGCACACTCACCTGGGCCCGCAGGTCTGAGATGCAGATGAATTTCTTCAGCACATTCTTGGGCAGAATGTAGGTGTAGCCTGTTTCCTTTATGTCATCCGATGAAACGTAGATGTGGTTTGTTCGGAGGTGGAGGTTGGCAGCAGAAATTGCTCTGTGAAGAAAGAGGAGACAATGTTAGAAGGTGTGCAGATCCTTCTGCGAGCTCTCTGACCTTGCACAACCACCCTGCCTGCCCTCCTACCTGACTCGCCACTCAGTCTTGGAGGAGAAGGTCTGGGTTTCGTAGTTGCTGGTTGTAGAGGTGATGATTTCATCCCCGTGTTTGTTAACAGTGCGGGTCTGTGTGGCTGTCAGCTGTGACTGCTCCTTGGTTTGCTTCTCAATTTCTGCAATCTGCTGTCTCTGCTGAGAGGGGGCAGAGATTTCCATGCCCAGGATAATGTCACGGATCTCTGACTGTGTCAGGGATGCAACATTGACACTGAAAGAGAAAATTCACCCACATCAGGCATTTCAAAATACATTCTGGACCCTTCTTGCTAAGGAAGCAGCTCAGTACCATTCAGGAAGCAAGGAAAAATGAAACCAGAACTTTCTAGACATGAGGAGGGACTAAATTGCGTGAAAAGGTGCAGGGCTGTAGGGCAGACATTTCTATCTGCCTTACTAGAAAACACAATGAACAGTAACAACCAGCTTCCCTACAAAGCTGGCAGTTCATTGCCAAGGGCCCATGAAAGTCTTCTACTTCCTCTGGTCAACAAGTTTCAGAGCAGGAAGGATTATTGCAGCTGGACAGTAGCTTACTTGTTTTTCTTGCCGTAGTCAGCAAGGATGAGATCCTTCAGCTGCACCTCCACCTTGATCCACTCCTCATCTGTCAGGGTTGGCCAGATATGGTGAGGCTCTGTTATGGTTGTCTTATCTGGCTTCAGAATAACTTTGGCTCGATCATTGTTCACATGAAGTGCCCGGAGAATCAGAATCAGGCGAGAGAATGCCTTGGAGGAGAAAACAAAAGCTGCAATTAGTCACAAAGAAGGACACCAAACATACAAGACCCTAGCAGAGTGCTCCTCTGTTTGGGCATGCTGACACTGCATGGGAAGTGCCAGTGGAATCCATGTGAAGGACAATCCAGACAGACTCAAGAGCTCAGTGCTCCCACGTGACAAACTGCAAGGGATCTCTGCAGCCTCAGCTCCCACCTCATTCAGCAGCAGCAAAGCGAAGTGCAGACGAGGCACACCGTGCTTACCGTGTAGGAAGAGATGGTTTTCAGCCAGTCATCGTACAGGTTGAAGAGAACCATCTGGGGTTCAGTAGCCTTCAGGATGAGATCACCAAACTTCTCCACTTTCAGACAGGCCTGGAAGGGCAGCTGCAGCTCTGAGCCTTTGATCACAATGTTGGGGAAATCCAGCAAGTGCACCTGGGATTTATTGAGAAGAGGAATTAGCTCACAAGTGCTGCAGAACATTGATGCAGCTCAATTCCTTCACAGAAACACACGAGCATCTTATAATCCCCCAAAGATCTGAATGTCCTCACAGAGCAGTATCTGCATTGTTACCTCAAGTGGGTCCAACATGCCCTTCCGTGTCACTATGATCTGCTTCGGCTGCTCCTCCACAGGAAGCGATCGAATCAAGGCAGCCACTTCTTCAGCTGTCTTCCACTTGGCCAGCTACAGAAGACAGCAGGGTTAGAGAAGTATCCCTCTGCTAAAGCAGTGCCTCTGTGCCACTGGGATTTACAGACTCCAACCAAATTCTAAAAATACAACTGAAATTTATGGCTTGTTCCAGTTCGGTGACAAGACCCAGCATTTTCTTCTGACTGGTCACAGAGGGCAGTTCCCACTCCTGGAGTTCAGTTACTTCTGACTGGCACAGAATAAATAGCTGGCTACACCTCCTCCCTGACTTTTGCCACCTGAGAATCTTCTCACTGCACTGGATGTACGGCCAAGTGCAACATGATTGCTTGCTGTTAGAGCAACAGTGCTGTTCCTCAAGTCCTCCTTGGAGATGTACGCTCTTTACACCTCAGAGGCTCAAAAACCTTCCACCACCACTGCCTGCACTCCTTGACATCCCATGCCAATGCTTGCCTAAGCATGGATTACATGCTGGGAAGCAGGAAGACGAAAACCCTCATGATGTTTTTCTGCTCAATGAGTGTCCCAAGCAGTCAGAGCCCAGCCCGGAGCACAGCAGGCAGCCAGACCCTACCTGTCCCAGACGCTTCTGTCCTGCCCACACAGACGTATGGATGATCTTCAGGAAGAGCTGCCCAGTTCTGGGATT
The DNA here is from genome assembly GCA_022605575.1 of Laterallus jamaicensis coturniculus. Taxonomy (NCBI): domain Eukaryota; kingdom Metazoa; phylum Chordata; class Aves; order Gruiformes; family Rallidae; genus Laterallus; species Laterallus jamaicensis. The sequence goes on along the minus strand of JAKCOX010000025.1, from coordinate 8,437,869 downwards.
GAAGATGAAAATGGCTCCATTGATGGGTTTTGTGGTCAAATTCCCTTCAAAAGTCTGAGAAAAGAAGCGGAAGTGAGAAGTACAGGCAGAGAAGCGTAGCCTATCCACACCTCTACACAAGAGCCGAGTCCTGGGAGCAGGAACCACACAGGAAATCTAAGAGCTGTTCTGTGCACACCACAAAAACTTGGCTTCATGCTGATTCCTAGTTTTCCATCATACTTTCCTCCACAATCACCCTGAGCACAGGACACTTACAGTTCCCATCCTTTCCCCTCTGGTCTTACCTTGTGGATGGTCACTCTGTACACATTGGTGTCATCCACAAACCAGATGATCTGGTTGGAGAAGAGCTCTCCATAGTTCTGGGAGGAAAGGTACGGTTCTGTGGGCTCAGAGGAGTACAGCTGCAACCCCTTGCGGATTCGTTCTCTCAACACATACAGAGCAGGATTTGCTTTCATAATTTTGGCCATAGCCTGCTGGATCAGAGGTTTGCTCCCAGGGAACCAGTTCCCATAAGCGCTGGAGAGGAAAACAAACAGGAGACCTTGTTGTTGCCACCAACTCTGAGATGAAGGGATGTCTATGCACAATACTTTCCACGCAGCAGGCAGGCACCTTTCTGCCTGATGAATACTGATGTACGATTTCTCTTGCTGTGGGGTGGGAGCTGTTCACTTACAGCTTTTCCCTACAGCAGGATGTGACAGTGCACACACAGGTCCTTGAAAACCTGCATCTTTAACAAGCACACTGGAGCAGAGGTCTGCTTGCTGGGATTTCTTCCCCCTAGATTTTCAGTGAAGAACAGTTGTCCCCACTTGAAGGGGGCCCTGAAACAAGGCCTGTCCTTCAGCTCCAGGAACAAGTATCTCTTAAGAAAACAAGTGACTAACAAGTTGGGAGAACCGAACTGTTACTCAACAAGCAGACAGCTCGTAAGCGGATGCCTTCTCCCAGTCACTACACTCCATCAGCTTCTGCCCTCTCCCATCATCCTCCAACCCAGTTCAGCGACACACCAAGATACAAACTAGGAGCTGCAGCCAAATGCAGAAGGTGAAGATCTCACCTGTGCAAGTTATAGGCCAGGTCAATGGCAATGAGCACACCAGTAGGAGATGGATAGATACTCATGTTGTCTGTAGTGTAGTCCAGGAACTTGGCTCTCGCATAGCGCTCGATATCATGGGAATCGTAATCTCCCCAGCGCAGCTGGATATCTATCCAGTACTTCTGAGTGGTGGTGCTGTCCATCACATCTCTAAGGAGAAAGCAAGCCAGAACAATTTAAACTTGCACAAAAAACTCTCCTGCAGTCGCTGCATGTCTGAGAAAGAGGCCAGCTATATCTGCAAACCCTCCTGTTGTGGGGCTCTAACCGCTCTCTTCATGCAACTGCTGAAGGCAGAAGCTGTTAAGAGAAACCCCTCAGCCAAATGGGTTCAGCTGCAGGTTTAAACTAAGCAGCACAGTTACTCCCCTACTGTGAATCATGAGGGTCATCTCCCCTGGGGATTGTGTAGTGAGGATTCAGACAAACTAAACACAGCATGGGTGCAGATGGTGTCCAATTCGCTCCAGATTCTGGCCCCAGGACAGCAGAGCTTTGTGGGGTTTCCTGAAGAACCCTTCAGAGCTCCTGAGCGCAGGGGAAAGGCCAATGAGAGGAGAGAACACGAGTAAAGACCATCTCCACATTTTGCTGAAGGCTGTGCTAGGAGATGCTGCAACTACCTATTCAAATGAGCCCACCACTTTGCCAGGCATGACTACCTTCCCACAACCCCAAAGAAAACCAACCCGTGCTCAAGAAATAAGAGTTTTGGCTTAAGATGACAGGCTCAGCAGCAAGATCATGGAAAGGGAAAGAGGAAATACTCACTTGGAATCTGCGAGCAATGATGGACGTGACACATTCCACTTATAGGAAGCAAAGAGAAGGATATCTGCACATGAGGAATTCATCTTGTACGACTTCCTGGGATGGATTGTCTCTTTCTGCACCGTCTCAATTTCCAGAGCATCCAGCTCTTGATCAAACACCTGAGAAAAAGGCAGTCAAAGATGAATCTATCCTCAGCACAGAACTAAATCAGGCACCCAGGAAAACCCTGTTTCCTCCCCCTTCCCTGCCAAAGTGCTGAACCCCTGCTACAATCCCTGGGCCAATCTCTGCTGCTAGCAGGAGGCCTTTCTCAACACACTGAAACCAACCAAGTTAACACACTGCTCACCTGACACAAGTCCATGACAATGCTCTCATGGATCTTCTGCCACAAGTGAGCTCGGAAAATCTGAATGAGAGAAATCTTCAGTGTGGGGATCTTGCCGTGCATAAAGATGCCTGTCAAATCCAGCTGCACCTGAAAACCAACATACACCTGCAAAGGAAAAGCAGCTGTGAGCACAGGCAACTGATGAAGTACAGAAAGCAGCTCCTGTTATGGAGGTTTAGTTCACCTGCAAGAGTTGCTCTGAAGAATGAATTAGATTAATTGCACTCAGTTCAGTAGAAATATCTACAGGTACAAACATCAGGTACTCACGTTGGCTCTGTTAATGGTAGGAGACCACCACAGGGTGAATCTTCTGTTTGGAATTTGGTTCAAACCCGATCTCTGGGCATTTGTCAGCTTCTTCCACTTCATGGATTCCTCAAAGCCACTAGCTTTCTCCCTAGAAAGGGCAGACAAAACATCCCTCACTTCCACTACCATGCGCCATATGTCACAGAGGCAGGGAGCACACACTAGGAGCAGGGAAGATGGCTTCATGCAAAGGCACTTCCCAACTCAAGGTGCCCTCCCAACTGAGCTATACAGTATGCTCAAGTGATGACTGAAAAATGGAAAAGACTCAGCAGAAACAGTACAGCAAGGACTGTACTGGGCCAAGGACTCCTCCACCTGCACCACTAAGCTCCACTCTGCAGAACAAGGCAATGTGTCAAGGTTTCTCTTACCAGAAAAGACCCTCCCATGTGGGGAAGTAAGTGCCCTTGAAGAGAGTGTGCTCCAGGATCCCTTCCACTCCACCAAGTGCCTGGATCATATCTGTGCGGTAGTTGTTCAGATTCCAGAGTTTCCCGTCATGGCGCTGATGTGTCCACCAGAATGGGTTCTGCTTCAGGACCTGCAGACCACAGTGCACTCGTGAGCAGCTCTGTATTCAGATCACTTAAACTGGCCACGCTTACTTTAGGAACCAAGATGATGGGGACTGTGTCAGCCAACAAATAAAACCTCTCATGGCCTCAACCATAGAGGACCTCTCTCATCTAAAACGTGAGTTCAGTCAGTGAACCTATTGAACCTATGCACTTCAGACTGGGTGGAATCCAAGATGATATTTTTATCTTTCAGGGGCTGAAAGACTTTCTACAGAGGCACCATTAAAAGTTTTTAATAATAGAAAGTTTCTATTGTGGTTAAAGCTCAAAATTCTGGAATGTTTGTTTTGGAACCTTTTTTTGCCCCCCTCTCCAGGACATATTTCTGGAAACTCATCTGTGCCCAGCACAGTGTCCCCCCAGACACTGCCATCTACCTAAACACTTCAAAAGCCACTAGCGATAGATTTTGGAGCATTTGGTTCTCAATACCCTCTACTAGTCCCAAGACACATCTCCTACAAGGGTGTGGGCCTGCAATAACGCAAGGCAAAAGGACACACTCCTGAACCTCATACTCAGCTAGAGAAATTCCCAGTCAATACCTGATACTGTTTGAAGTCAGTCCTGACTCTCCATCCTTTATCATAGGCCAGGGTGTGCCGATCCTTCTGGAAAAGGGTGTTAATACGAGGAATTCCCCTGTCCCATGAGTCCTCCAGATCCTCCAGCGTCAGACGCCTGTAGGAAAGAAACCCGCCACGCTTCGTTACCTCTCAATTTCACAGTAGTGCACTAATGGCTATTTCAGGTGATGCCATCAGAGTAACACAGATCTCAAGGCTCTGGCAGGAGATGATCTAAAATGCCAAGTGCTCAGAGGCTCAGCAGAGCTTCTATAGCCATCGCTACCTACACATTGATGTTAAGCAGCCTGAAGGAAAAGCCTGCCCCCCTAAGTGCATAGAAGTAACTGCAAATAGCTCTGACACCAGCTTTCCTGGCACCACCTGGGACACCATTTCCCTCAAACTGTGCCACGGGTGTACTCTCTGCTTGCTGAGTCCGTACTTCCTCCAGTGGTAAGACAGCAGCTTTGCAGGAGGCCTATTGCATGTATCACAGGTCCAGCACGTTCTTTAGAACCCTGAGACAGTGCAAGACTTCAGCCCTCTGCTCGTCCCTACACAGAGAGATGTGACTGCACATGCAAACATACCTGTTCTGGGCTATGGCCTCTTGTCGCTTGAGGGCATACTCTGCCCATACTCTCTGAGAGTCAATGAATTCACTCTCCCATGGCTGGATGTAACGATACAGATTTGGGATGAGCTGGTCCTCTTCATGACTCATTCCTGAGCGGAAGTGAGTAATGCCAACATCTGTCTGCTTGGACCACCTGCAGCACGGAGGCACAAGAAGCAGGAGTGATAGGAATTCACAGGTCATACTGCTGTGACCTACCATAAAGGCAACGTAACTCTAGCTCACCACCACCTAGCATTCTCCCCTATTTTCATGGGAAAGAGTATCCAACAAAACACCCAACTCCTGTGGGCATCTAGGACAGAGCAGTGTAACTCACCTCAGGTCAGACTGTGGGATGAGAACGTGGCCCATGGAGAGCATGCCCAGCCCTCCCAGCTCTTTAGGGGTGTAGAACACCACGGGTGGAAAACGACTGGGCATTTTGGAATTCAGACCAATTTTGATTCGAGTCTGGATTTTATTTTCACATTTCACCAGCAAATCGAGCAACTCCTGGGTATTTACAACAGCTTCCCGGAAATAGGTCATCAAGCCAATCAGAGCTGTATTCCATTTATTGACAATCTAGAAATGAAAGCAAAGGATCAGTTCTCAGCCCGTTCCCTGAGCATCCGCAGCAATCTCAGTCACACATCTTCCTCCCACCTTACCTTGGTGAAGGTTGTGGAGCCGGAGGCCATGAGGATCTGCCTCACTCTGTTGTGAAATCTCTGCATTGACTCATCATCCACACGCAAGAAGCACTGAGCTGTGCGCTCCTTGGTGACCTACAAGAGTACAAGGACATCAGTTCCTTCTTGCAAGCCCTCTCCGAGCAAGGTGAGCTCTTGCCATCCAAGGATTTATGAAATACGGGGAGAGGAGAGACTGAACAGCAACTCTACAGTTTCAGATCTCTGCTCATTTCCAGCCAAGGATTTCCCATCCAGCCCAATAAGGAAAGTCCATACCCAATTCATTCTAACTATCCTGCTAGCAGTCCCAGCTGGAGCTGCCAAAGGCATGCTCTTCAGCACGCTCCACAAGCAGGTACAAGCCCTGCTTTGCTGGCAGGCACAGGCCAAGCAATCCCTGCTCTCCCAGCCCACCAACCCCTCACCCTACCTCATTCTGCAGGTTCCAGACCCCATCCTTGTGGGTGAACTCCTCGTAACTGGTGCGGCACTTGGGCAAGATGCGGCACTCAAACCCACACATGTTAAAGAGCAAGTTGGGGTTATCCTTGCTGTAAACAGACACGAAGCTGTTCTCCCACTGCACTGTGGTGACCGATCGAGGCAGACGGTTCTTGATATCCCAGAATACAGCACGACCACTGAAAAACAAGATGTGCAGTGACACAGGCTGTTATTGAAGTGAAATAGAAACTGGGCAAGTTCTCAGCGCTGCCCTAGCACTATACAGTTTCTCACACCCATCGCTCACTGTCAGAATTACAGCACAGACTCCTGACATCTTACTTTTCTTCCTGAGCACCTGCCTATCAGTCTCCAACAGTTATTTATCACAACTATTTTTCCCACTATCCCACCACTTGTTTTTTCCAGGCCACACCACTTACAGGTTCACATCATGCTTCATGAGGCGCATCCGAGCATCCCGGGGCCAGCACTTCTTGTTGTTGTAGCCTACAATGTTCTCATTGTTGGGATCTGGATGCTCTGTCAGGTACCGCTGAATCAAGTCTCTTGCCTCATCTGCTGTAAACCTGGAAATGCAGAGAGGAGGATCTGGAGTTACATGACCGACTTCTCAGAACACCGGTTTGCCCTGACAGTAACAGCTTTGGATAGCTTATGGATAACAGCTTATGGATAGCTGTTCACCACAGCACGCCTGAAGGTAATGATCCAATTTCTGTATCCTCCCATGGAAGGGGGCTTCAGTTTCATTAGCACAGAGCAACCCAGGACTGTTTTGGCTACCTTGCCATGAACAGACATCAATTTTTAGTCAGAAAAGCCGTATCTAGCCAGTGGAAAAATCTGTAACAATTGAACTTTTGATATTGTTGCTGATCCAGTGAAGCTACAGCAAAACAGAGAAAGCAAAAGGTTGTTCTGGGAAGTTTGCTGATTCAAATATTCCTCATCTTTCTTAGAAAAGAGAATCAAAGCCTAGAGTAGGGGCATACAATTCCCACATTCACAGCATGTGCTGCAAGACGCCAGAAGAAAAGTTTGGCTGAGGAAAGCAGGACCCTGGAGCTCTCACCTGAAGAAGATGTGAATACGGTCGATGTATCTGCAGAAGAGGCGAATGGGATGGGCCACCTCAGTGGCGATGTCTTGGAAGCTGAGGAAGTCATTAGGCATCTGGGGAGGCCCAGCCATTTCACTGGCACGGTGCAGACCCAGCACCAGCAGGTCCATCACAAGCCCATAATACTGGACGATGAAAGAAGCAAACTGCAGCCCACGAATAATCCCGTAGGAGTTGGTGTGATTCATGTCCTGAGGAAACAAGGGGAATTGTGAGAACCTGACTGTCACAACACATGACAGGCCTTTTACCTGAGCAGTTGCTCTTTATTTACTAGGACCCAGAAAGGTTTTCTTAGTCCCTCATCCCTTCTTTCTCTGGTGAGTCTTGTGTTCCCTTCTTCCTCACGGATCCAAAAGCTCTCAATTTTACAGTCTACACACCCCCTTTCCTGACAGCAACTGTTACCTTGTAGTTGATCACCACGTTGTTCTTGGCTGTCATGTAGTCAGCAATGTTGTGATCAACGATAAGACGCAACAGCCTGTTGAGCAACGTCAAGTCAATCTTCTCATACATCTTCTCAAATCGAGACTCCAGCATCACGTTGCATTCACCTTCACTTGTTTCCCAGACATCTTGGAGATTATTAATGCCTGCAGAGACACACAAGCTTGTCATGTTATGTGACAAAATGCCTTCCTCAGAGTGCAGAACAACCCTCCTGGGCACAGGACATCAGTGTATTTTACATAATGTCTGATTTTTCCGACACTGGGGCTTTCAGACTACCCAAAAATGTGAACAGAAATAATAGAAATATTATTATATTTTGTGAATAGAAATATTCACAAAAATGTGAATAGAAATAAGCAAGAAATAATAGAAACAACCACAAGTGGTATGGAAGTTCTCCTCCAGTGTATATATATATATATAAACATATATAAACTTACAAAATGTGGCTTTTAATGACTGCAAGTTGCAAACACAAAAGCTCAGCTCCCAAGGGGAAGCAAGCTCCTGACAGGAAAACTCATTTTTGCACAGAATACAAAACCCCACGAACCTTGGCACCACTTGTACACCAAGAGGGGAGGAGGTTCAGTGTCAGCGGGTTTGATCCATGGAGGGAAGAGTCGCCGCTTATCAGCCTCATACCACAAGTACTGATCCAGGTAAGCATCTGTGATTTTCTCCAAGGGCTCAACATCATAAACAGGAACTAAGTGGCTGTAGAGATCCATGAACTCAATACCCACCTAAAAGAGAAGCAGCAGAACTGAGGCTTAGAGCTGACAGAGAATATAAAGCCCTAGCACTATCCAGTTCCTGAATGCAGCATAACTTTTCGGATGGTCTGCCTTTCACCAAGACACTTACCTCCTTGAAGGCTCTCTGAGTTAAAAGGTGTCGCTTGATTCTGGACAGAGCTTCATGAGGATTATCATAAGCTTGTTCAATCAAGCCCAGTTCCTCTCTCTGTGACTGATTCAGGCGAGATTTCACACTGAAAGTGAGAAAGAACAGCTCATGCATTCAAGTGTGAACAAACCGACAGCCACGGCATCACAGAATCCCAGAATCACAGGGGTTGGAATGGACCTCAAGAGCTCATCAAGTCCAACCCCCTGCCAAAGCAGCGTCCCTAGGACAGGTCACACAGGTCGGTGTCCAGAAGGGGCTGGAATCTCTCCAGAGAAGGAGACTCCACACCCCCCTGGGCAGCCTGTCCCAGGGCTCTGGCACCCTCACTGGGGAAAAGTTCTTCTGTGTATTGATGCAGAACCCCCTGTGCTCCATCCTGAGGCCATCGCCCCTTGTCCTGTCCCCACAGACACTGAGAAGAGGCTGGCCATTTCCCCCTGTGTCCCACACTTCAGATATTTATAAATATTAATAAGATCCCCCCTCAAGTCTTCTTTCCTCAAGGCTGAACAGCCCCAGATCACTCAGCCTTTCCTCAAAGGGGAGATGCTCCAGGCCTTTCATCATCTGCATAGCCCTCCGCTGGACTCTCTCCAGGGAGTCCAGAACCGGACACATCAGTGTGATGAAAGACACGTTCAACCAAGTGGTACTACTGAGATCAGTAACTCTTCACAATCTGCATCCCCACACACAGCACTGGTTTTGCCCCAAGCAGCAGATCCCATGAAGAATCCACATCTTGGATTGCTTGCAACGCTTGACAGTGCCACAACCTCTACCAGTCCATCAGTATATGTTACAGCACACTCAATTCCAGGGATAATGGATAACAAAATAGCCTGTCCCAAGACAGACACCTAAAGATGAAAACAGCTTCCCACTGCTTACCTGTAAGCTTCCTTTAGCCTCTCCAGAGCCAAGATAAGCAACTTGGTGTCATGCTTGTATGACAGTGGGGGGAAGGGAATGGGTGAGAACCTCCTGCTTTCCAGCCAGTGCACGGTGGTTGTGTACACAGCAACAGCCTCTTCTGCAGTGATGTAAGGCCCATCCTGCAGAACCACACCACCAGCATTAGTCAGTGAAAGCTTCCCTATGAAAACAGCACCCGTTTGGGCAACCTCAGGAGGACAGAAGTACCTTCAAGTAATTATGCTGCCGCTCCTGCTCAGCTTTTAAGTAGAGTCTGGTCAGCCGGCCCAGATTCTTCTTACAGACAGTTTTGTCTACAGTGGCACCCCGACGGATCCGCTCCCTGTTGTAGTGAGCTGTATTTGTCCACCAGTCAGCTTTTGCCTTCACGTACCTCAGGATCATGTTTTCAATAGGAGTCGGCAGCCCTGGTACCTGCAGAGTGACAGCAGCGTGAAGGAGGCAGGAGTGAGGAGCAGTTCTTACCTGGGAGATGTTAAAATTGAACCAAAAGGCCAAGTGAGAGACTCACCTTCCAGGGGATGTTGGCCTTCCAGCATCGCCAGGCCTCGCTCAGATGCTGCAGGATGGTTCTGGCTTTGTTCTGTTTGATTCCTTCTGGCATCATGTCCAGAATGTCATGCATGACAGCTGCCCTCAGCTCCAGGTCAAAGTGAGACTCCACACGCTGTTTCGTGACAGTCTTTGCTACACCCTTGGAGTGACGGCCTGGGAAAAGCAAAGTACTTCAGCAGGTCTGACATTACTGGGCAGTGCTCCTCTTCTTCCTAATACAGGAGTGCAAGGAGGTGCAGGGTGTCCGAAGAAATTACACTGCCACAACCTCTGGTGTTTGCTTCTCAGATTTTGGACCATCCTGCTTATGCCATGGTTAGGTCATTTGCTTAAGGGCAATGGAATTAGTTGTCCATGGTGTCACTCCATTAGATTGGGAGATCCACGGTGGAAACAGGTGGCATGATCTCAGTGTGACAGGGATTCCTGCCCTTCTGAATTCACGGGCACAAATTAAGTGTTCACCACTCTGGGGAATGTCAGTACTCCTGGACCTTTGATAACAATGGAACTGTTTTGTCCTCTTATGAAGAATTTAAATTTTCTGTGTTTTAATTAGTCTGGAGTTAACAATTAGGAAGGTACAGACCCCACAGCACCATGAGGTAGGGAATCCCACTTCTGTTTGGAATCTTTTCTAACCCAGTCAGAGCCCATGGCACCAATGTGGAGCACGGATACAGACCCCCACTTGGAACAGCAAAGTGGTGTTCAAGCTGGCAAGTGAACAGTATTAATCTTTACCACACACTCTTCCCACGCCCAAGATTTACAAGACATGCTGACCTTCAAACTGCCTGGCCAGCAGATTCCCCAGCCAGCGTTCCAGCAGCGGCGTGATGCCTCTCATGAAGAACAGCCATACTCTCCAGCCTGGAGCCCAGAAGCCACAGCCAGGACCTTTGCCCACAGGGCCCTGGAGAAACAGAGACATTGTAGCAGCAGGTCACTTACTGACACTCCAGAATTCCTCCCTTGGTGCTCAGTTTAGCATCACCATCACGTGGAAAGGTGGAACTTACTGTGTTAAACCTGTAGTAGATGAGATGTTTCAGGTCCTTGCACATACGAATCTGCCTCATCAGTTTGTACTTGTATCGGTACATTCCTGTCAGCTGACCCACGTGGGCAAAGATGTACTGCAAGCCATCTGCCAACTGGAAAGCAGGGAGCACAGTCAGAGGGAGCAATAAACAATCTTTACATTGTTTCAAGAAGCCAGGTTTATTTCACAGCCAAGGGCAGAGCATATCAGGCCACAGAAAGCTCCTACACTGCTGACTCATACAATGATCTATTCTTATAAACTAGGGTAGAAGTAGAACTTCATGCAATGCTGCACGCTTTCATTGTTCCCTCTCCTCCCTAACACTCCAATACCAGGTCATTTTGTGCATCCTGTGTAAGCCTGCCCAGATATCCCACCCCTCCCCTCAACTTCTATGCCTCAGTTTTAAAACAAACGCAGAAGAGCTTACCTGAAATGCATCCACATTTCCCAGCCTGTATTGGACATGGCTGTCTACCACCAACTTAGTGAGCCGCAGAACCTCTCGGCACAGATGGAAAGCATTACCAAAACGAGATTTTTTCCTTTCCTGGAAAAGATAAAAAGCCCCAGAATTTACGTAACAATGTTATGTAAGTGTGAAACAGCTCTGATTTGGCCATTCTGCACAACAACAGAGCAGTTGAGGCACTGTGGGCTGTCTTACCACATTAGCTACTTAACAATATTCAGGTTAAACGTTACTGTTGAGTAAAACAGCACATGGACCAATACCTTAGTGGTGAGGGTCTTTACAGGCTTCAGGTTGAAGTTGTAATCCAAGTGAAGGTAGTTGAGGTTCTTTCTGTGGATCAGCAAATTCAGCATGTTGTAGCCCTGGCGACACACCTGCAGGCCCACTTCCACCCAGTCCAGCTTCGTGGACTGGAAAAACTTGGTAGCCTTGAAGGAGCGGAACAGGTACCTGGAGCAAGCAAAGAATAGAATCAGCTGAATTCCCTACTCAAATCAGCAGTTCCCCACTGAAAAGACCCCAAATTACCTCTTCTTCTGGGCCTTGGGGGGTCTGTGCTTGAGTGCATTCAGAACATAGTATTTCAGTAGCTTCTGATAGGAGACTCGCACTTTCACTGGCTGGCCAGCTGGGCAGTGCTCACGATACCTAGGGATAATGCAGGTAATTCACATGCCTTAGAGAAAAGTCTCCAGAAACTCTCCTAAAAATCTCTAGAATCCAGTCACCACAGGATAACTTTATTTTATTTTCACTGTAACAAGATGTTCTGGTGATTGTGATGTTATTATCCCTTCCCCTTGAAAGAACTCACCAGTTTTTCACCAGTGGGATATCAAGAGCTCTCCGAGTCCTCCCAGATCTCAAGTTGAAGGGCCGTGGGGCCCACAGCAGGGCAATGCCATTGGCTGTGTTATCTGTGTAGAGCGGGGTATCCTTCAGGAAAGGCTCCACAAACTCTGGCAATTCAAACTCTTCATCATCATCGGGCAACGGTTCCTGACTCTGAAAGGCAGAAACCCCACACAATGTGTTTTCTGCTTGCTTCAGCTTACCTGTCAGAATTAACACAGGAAAAGCCATTCCTTTGCTTGTATGGTAGCAGGGTGAGAGTGCTGAGGATTTGGAGAAGCAAAAAGAAGTCTCTACAAGGCCTGAGAACTAACTGTGGCTACTGAAAACAAAGCTAGGTGTTACAGAGGTAACTCAAGGGAGATGTCACCTCCATGAACACACTGAGGACAAGCAGAACTATCAATAACCCATCAGAAGACTCTAAAATAACACTGTTAATTACGGATTGGGCTTTATCCTATAGAGAGAGACCAAAGGAGACAACTCTGTGCAGAAAAAGGCTACAGATGCCAACCGTGGGGAGGTTTGTGGAAGGACTATTGCTTTGTCCTTTGGTACCTATGTGTGTGTGCCACCACCAGAAGCAAGGTTACAAACAAGAGGCTGAAGCCACGTCACCTCCACACACAGGGTTTATCACAGACTCTCCTGAACAGTGACTCACCTTGACAGAATGTCTGTGTGAAATGGGGTTGATCAGCGGATCGAAGTAAAAAGCTGGGAGATCAGGATCTTCTGTTTTAATGAAAACAACGTTTGGAGTATGATACCTGTGTGATACACAGTATGTGTTAGAGCACATCAGCAGCTTTCCCCTCCCCTCTCTGCTCTTGAGGCTGCTGCACTTACCAGGTCAGGTGGACATGGTGTGGCAGGTTGTTGTACAGGTATGGAAAAGCAATTTTGTACTCGGTCCTGATTGGCTGCCTGATGATAATTTTGTTGATGTCATTAAATTCATTCCAGTCTTCATCCCTCAAATGAGACAAAAAATGTTATATGAGCATCCAGGTGACACAAAGGCAAACATTCAGACACCTTATCAGTACTTTTCCTTTAGCTTTCTCTTCACTCTAACAACCATTCAGTGTCCAAAGCAGCAAGTGCATCACAGACCTAATGCTAAAGAAAGCAAACCACCCAGGCAAGCTCACCCAAGGCAAGAGACTTGGTAACACATTAACCTTCCCATCCCTTTTCCCAGATAACCACTTCTCTTCCCTCTCACACCCAAGACTTACTGAAGATTGATGTCTCTAACAAGAGGCTCAAACTTAGGACCTCCAGGGATAGCCATGTTCAGCGCCTTGGAGGTGAAGAATGCTTTCAGGTCAAACAGATAGAAGTAGTTGTCATCCACAAGGTCAGTGAGCAGTTGATTGGCCAGCCGGTACAGCGTGGACATCATCGGGAGAGTGAACTGCCAACGCTGGTATGTTGAGCCATTCACATACCTGCAGAAGAACAAAGCACAAGAAACTCACCACACAGCTGGAAGACAACTGGGCCTTTACCAAAGGACCAGAAATAACAAAGCACGTTTCACTGCCTATGATTTGCTGAACATATTAAGGACAGCCAACATAAGGGCCCTCCTAGACAGAAAGGCTGCAGGTCTGTTGAAGACCATTGTGGACTACATCTGCCTAGAAAATACCAACTGCTTCAGTTTCTCTGCTCCATAACCAAACTGGTACACAACATCTGTGCACTTATAGCAAGTATCAATTCAAATTCCAATAGAAAATCCACATCATTGTCTTTACAGCATAGTAAGAAACATCCAAGTTTTAGCAGTTAACTGGGCAGCAGCTCTCCTGAAGAGTGAGGCCTTGTTTGCTGGGTTCTGAAGGCAAGAGGCACAGCTTTACAACAATCAGATTCTCCTGCCCATCCTTGAGGGAAGGTTTCTCTCTCCCCACCAACACCACACATAGCCCAGCATAACACAACCAAAGATTATCTATGGCTATGTTTAGGCAATCTATGTGGGGCATTTGTTTCTTCCCCCCCTCTCCCAGTAAGCTGTGCTACCAGAGAGGCACATACTTCCTGTTGTCTTTTAGTGGTTGGTGGTCATAGAACCAGTCCAGCACTGGAGCATCTTCCTCTGGATCCAGCTCAAGTTGAATCGCTTCCAGGGGCTCCACATCCAGGATGTTATCAGCATAATCCAGAGGGGGTTCTTCATCATCAAACGGGGGGAACCTCATCCTCTTGAAGTGACGCCTATCTCTCTTCTCTCGCCTCATCATAATCCACATTGAGCTGGCAGAAACCCAGAGACCGTTAAATGTTGCTTTTAATGTGGATGTACAAATGTTTGCTCACAAGATCCCACCAGGGCAAAGGAAGAAAGCACTTACCCCCACTGAGCAATGTACACTGGCTCTATCACCCAGGGGATCTCGTTCACAAAAGAGATGGCTCCTGTGATATGGTACAAGACTGGAACATCTCTGATTTGCTCCCACGGCATGGGCATGTTCTCCAAGAGCTTCAGAACAGCATGAGGCATGTACTTCAGAGCACTACAATCAGATACCAAGGAAAATCAGGGTTGGAAGGGATCTCAAGAGAACCCATCTGCCACAAACCCAGTTAGCTCTACACCTTTCATTCCTGAAAACCTGTTCATGGAAGCCTCCAGTGACAAATCCACAAATTTCCTATTCTATCCTGGTGCTTCACACATCACACTACCAGTTTTCTACTGGGTGGGATTCCAAGACTGTTACACATTAAGAATGTTACAAATGAGAAGAAAAACATGTCAAATGAGTTTCTGGAGGTTTTTTTATGTGTAATGATTAGTGTGATGGATCGTGATGCTGGCTACTTCACACCCTACCCCACCTTCTAACACAATGTGTTACTGAGGGCAATGTTTTTCTCATAAATTCAAAGCAATAACTTCCTTTGCTTATCCTCTATTGCTATCCTAGTCCAACTGATGATCCCATCCTCCTGAGGGAGGATGCTCTATAAGCCCCACTGATGTAGGAAACCTTTGGGAGAAGGGGGTCTCCCTTAAACAAGGGGCTGTGACAAGGCTCTAGAGCAGGGCTCGGCTCAGCTCCCACCTGCTACATAGCGGGGAGGGGCAGTGGGGGGGCAGGGGGGCTCCCTTACCCCAGATAGACACGCTTGTCGTGACGGAACTTCCTGTTGGTCATGTCACCGTGATCGCGAATGATCTTCCGGACGTGCTCGGGGGGCATGTCCTCCTTCTGCGCGTCCACGAAGCCAAATTTCCTCTTCTCCGCATAGCGCTTGGCCTGCAGCTGCTGCCATTTGCGGGCTGCAGGGACAGAGAGGCGGCAGTCAGGCCCCAGGCCCGGGGCCGGGGCCGCTCGGGAGGATGGGGGTACGGGGTGGGGCCGGCCCTACCCACCTTTCTCCTGCAGCTTCTCCTCAGACATGTAGTCGGGCAGCGGAGCCAGCGGGGTGGGCACCGGGGCGCAGCCGCCGCGGTACGGGAAGACGGCGGCCATGGCGACGCACCTGCGGGGGTGGAGAAGGGGGGCTCAGGGCGGGAGCGGGTCCACCCCCGGCCTCTCCCGGATATCCCCAGCGACGCCCCCCCGCCCGCCCCTGGGCCCCCATCGCCCCCCGCCCTCGCTCACCGGCAGCCGCGGCTCCCCGCGGACCCCCACCACAATGGCGGCCCAGCGTCGCCGCCACCGCGCTTCAGAGACCCGGATGTAGGGAAGGCGGGCAGTCAGAAGGTCTGACCAATCAGCCTTCGAGCAGCCCCGGAGACAAGAGGTGCAGCCTATCCGAACGCAGAGGAGGGACAGGAGGCGGGACCAAGGGCAGGAGCGGAAAGGAAGCTATGTCTTTCTCACACTTCCGGTGGAACGCTCAACCTTCTCCGGTCCCTCCCCTCGCTGCTTTCGATTGGCGAAGAGAGGCGGTGTTGACAGCTCGACACCGGCTCTGATTGGGCAGCGTCTGGCGCGGATAACCCCACGCTACCTGTAGGGGGCGCCGCGGGGCAAGCGGCGCCGCTCAGGGCCAGCATGGGGCCGGGTCTGCCCCTGCCGTGGGGTCCCGGGGGGGGGGGGTGTGGGGCAGGGCCCGGGGGCTGCGGTGCCCCCTCAGCGGGGACGGCGACCGCTTCGCCCCCCCCCTCCCTCCTCCTCCGTGTGCCCCCGTCGGGGGCCGTGCACCCCCGAGTCCCCGGGGAGCGATGCCTCCCACCCCTGGGTGCTGCCCCCTGCCAGCCCCCCGGGGCGCAGCCCCCCCTGCCCTCCGTGCCCGCACAGCGCTCGGCGAGGCCCGGGGCGCTGCGGGCAGACGAGGGGGTTCGGCACGGCCCCGGGGGCCGTTCTGCTGCCGGGCAGTCGTTTGCCTTGGGGCTTTGGGCAGGGGCTCCAGGGAGTCCCCCCCCCGGGGAGAGTCACGGGCTTGTGCTGTGGGCTCCTCGGTTTGTGGGATGTGTGGTGGGGCTGAGGAGGGGGTGGGAGGGTGGAGGGCTGGGGCGTAGCTCCCCTGCAGCTAATCACTGGAGGGAGACACTCCCTCTAGCCCCATGACCCCCCGTATGGAGGGGTTAGAGGGGCAGGTCCCTTCCCAAAGTCCCCCAAGCCAAGGCTGTTGACATCTTCCATCTGGAGGGACATGCACTGGGTACCCCCCTGTCTGGGTGCAGCAAGCTGCAAAGCTGCCATTTATCCTACCGCAGCACTGTGGGAAAGTCACATCTGATTAGAGGCTCCCAGAACAGGCTTCCTGGGCCCTCAGCCTCACGTTCCCCGGGGTACATGACATCCACGTGACGGCCGGAATGTGGTAACACAATCTGGGCCTTGAGAAATGTCTCTGGTGTGGGCAGAGGCTGGAGGACAGAGCGAGCCTTGGTGAGCGGGTGCAGAGGCTGTGCTAAGGGTAGGAATGGGCTGAGCAGCTCCTGGAAAACTAGCTAGGAAAGGGTGAAAATAAAGTGAGAGACCTGGCTGCCAGCTCCGCTCCAGATGGGATCTGCAAGAGGCACACAGGCACTTTAACCACTGCTCGAGGTGACAAACCCAAACACAGAGTAGGTGTCTCCATGCACCTGCGAGCTTCCCTGCGCTCTCCACAAATAGAATCATAAGCAGCTTTGGCCACGAGTCGCCTCCAACCTCCCACTGCCCACATGCATTGCTCGTCTTTCCCTGCCCAGGCAGAAATGTGTCTGTTCCCTTATTTTCCTCCTTGAAACAAGTGCCACCTACTCCAAGCACCACATTGCTTCAGCCTGTCCCCCAGCTTTTCAAAGCAAAAGAGACATTTTTTCAGTTAGAGGTTATTTGCCACACAGAAAGCACGACAGATCCAGTGGATTTCTCCAAACCAGCACACGTAATCCCAAGTGGGATGATCTTGCTTTTGTACACAGCTCTGGGCAGCTGGAGAACACTCCAGCATGTGGGAATCAGTGGGGAAAGGGAAATGCAAGGGGGGAAAAAAAATTAAAACCACCTGATTCCCTGTCCCAGGAAGTCTCCAGGGACAGGCAGGGGGAAACAAAGGATCCCAGCTTTGCTTCCAGCCAGCGTTGGGAGCAACAGCAGCAAAGCCACGTGCTGGGTTCTCTGCCTGCAGCCTGCCCTATTTCACAGCCTGTGCTTTCCCAGCCCCGCAGGTCGCCAGCGGCTCATTGCAGCAGGGCTAAAGGTGACGCAGAGCCACGGCAGGAACTGGCACCAGTCCTGCTGACATTTCGCCTCCCGGTTGCCAGCTCGGAGGAAAGCACAGCTTCCCCTTGCCTATGAGGGTAGGAGAGTGTTGTCAGGAACCAGAAAAACCTTTGTCTTCCTCCATGGGAAAGAGAAGTGGGGGAAAAAAAAACCCAAGAGAGTTACACTGTGCCAGTGACCAGCGTGTTTGTAATGTGAGGTGAGAAGCAGTGAGGGCCCTAGAGCCAGCTGGGATGCTGAGTCCCTTTTTTCCTCTAAGCCCCTTCCTTTCAAGCTGGTTTGTGTGCAGCCATTTATTAAATGCTCGTGTTAGTAAGAGCCCTTGCTGCTGGGTAAGACATGTTACACTGGGCTCTGCAGCAGGACTTGCCATTCATGCTAGATGCCTGAATCTGGCCAGTCTAAACCCCTCGTCTGTGGGAGGTGACCATCACATAGCATCATCCCAGCCAGCGACTCACACTCTCCCGTGCTCATTTATGGGCACTTAACATACCTGGGAACAAAACAGCATGGAAAAAGCTCCAGTTGTCAGGAGAAGTTGTCTGCATGTCCCAGAGCACAGCACTGCAACGCTTGGGGCTCTGGACCTCGCAGTAGGCAGCAACCCACCCAGGCAGGCTGTAGCCTCTCCCTCCATCACCCACCTGGGACAATCTCCTCATGGAGGACTCATGAGCACAGGATTTGGCTTTTACTGGCCCTAGCCTTGACAGCAAAGCCTTGGAACCTCCCTTGCTAAGTGGTGCTCCTACGGGATATGCCACAGAGGATGCAGGACTGAGTGCAGTATCCCCTGGCTGACGTGATGCTGCAGGGCACAGCACCAAAGGGGTTAGAAATGTGCTGTGGTGTTTGGGTTTCCCAAAGAGCAGTGGGGAAACTCCTCTTCTGCTCTCTTCCCATCTCAGTGGTGCCTCAGAGAGCTGCAAAAACTGTTAGGGCTTCTCTGAGCAGCTCCCAATTGTCCAACCACATCATCCAAAGGTGCAGGAGGAGCAAAGCCCCAGTCCCTGGTCCGTGAGCACCTTCCCTGCGGTGCAGGGCTCAGGATCCACAGCCACGAGAGGGGCCCAGGTGCTCTGTTAGTGTGGACTCTCCAAGCAAGGTACCGAAACAGCCACGCTCGTTCTCCACTGCACTTTGCTGTCCTCCTCCACGGGCTGCTCATCCCCCAGGCCCCATGGGGAAGGAGGTTATTGCTCCTTCTGCTGCACGTCCCGGCTGGGCTTGAAGAAGTCGCTCCGCAGCAGGCGGTAGAAGAGGATGATGTTCATGGGTGTCATGATTGCCATGCCCACCGTGCCCACGGCGTACGTTGCTGGGGGCACATTCTCCCGATTGAGGAAGAGCCAGCGGGTCATCCAGGCCAGTGTGGCAATGCGAAACACCACGTAGGTGCCCAGGTTGATGATGCTGTTGAGGCGGTAGCAGGTGGTATGCACCAGGTTGGCCATGAGCAGGATCTGCCGCAGGTGCAGGAAGATGGAGTTGATCTCCACCAGTAAAGCCACGAGGGCAAACCCCACGTACTGATGGAGCAGCACTGCAATCCCAAAGCAGACAATCACCTGGGGAGGGGAAAAACAAGAGCCTGAGCTCAGGAGTAGGTTTCTCTCAGCTGCTGCAAGCTGGAGCCCTCCATGCTTGGGCACAGCGTGGAGCAGAGGTGCAAATGGTTATCAGGCCAGTGCCAAACCGCTGGTCACCACCCCACACATCTCTGCAGCATCGCAGCCTCCAGCCAGCCTCCGGCACAAGATAAAGCCTCCCTCCCCACTGCTACATGAAACCTGAGCGGTTGGTGTGTTGTTTTTTCTTTCCAGCTGGGCAGGGGAGAGGGAAACACTTCCATAAACTCTGGGTTGGCAAAAGAGACAAAGGAGCCAGACCTAACCCTGCTTTTGTGGCCTGCGGAATGCAGTTGGTTGTGTCCCAGCAGGTTTTTCCACACCAGAGAGAACAGTTGAGCAGGAAGGGAAAGGGAGACATGTAGCCCAGGGCTACGGTTGCTGCTGGCTCAGGGATTCTCCCCACAGGGGCACACTGCAGGGAATAAGTGGCTTTAGTGCCTCAGAGAGCCCTGTGGGATGGCCCCAGCCTGGCGAGATGCACCCTGGGGCTGTTGGATGCTGCAGCAGAGGATGGGAACGGGACTGCTGGGGGCAGAGCCGGTGTGATTCCTGCCCCACACCCTCCCTGCCAGGCAGGAGGACAGGCTCTGCCTGCCCTCACTTTAGTACACTCAGTCCTTTCTTCAGTTTATACCATTAATGCTGTTCTCTGTATTGGCTCTTTAATGAGATTATCTGCTCCCTGCTCGCTAAGTCACTGTCTTGGCCTGAATTAGCTCTATTGTGGAGATGACCTTTTGACTTGGAGCAGCAGCCCGCAGAGCCGCAGGGCTCACTGGGCTCTGCAGGACAGCAGGTCTGACCACCATCTCCCTCACCTCATCCCAGGTAGGTCCCAGCGCTGTCCCTGTCCTGCATCCCCAGGTCCAGCAGACCCTGTACCTCCCTTGCACCTCGCATCATCTTTGCTGCTCAGCTCCAGGCTGTCCCACCCCACCCTCCCGCAGCATCCACAGCGCTCCGGCATCCAGGCATCAGAGGTGATCAAAGAGAACCCCAACCAGGAGCAAGGGAGGCAGAGGGCACTGAGGAGGTACTCCTGCCACCCCAGCCCCTTGGGCACAACTCTGACCCGACTGAGAGGACCCTAGGGAGCGGGAGGTGGAAGGAGGCGATGTGCAGCCCTTCCTGGCAGATGCTCAAGTGGCCCAGAGCTGGCAGGAGTTGAGCTGTGCTGGTGGGGACACCTTGGTCACTGCCTGTCCATGCTGCTGTTACGGATCAGCACCCTGGCTGAACTCTCTGCCCCGCTACCCTGTGCACACTTGGGTTATTTGCCTTTCCTACCCCACCTTTGGGTGCCTGTCTGCAGACCCTCAAACTGTGTACAAGTCCCACAGGACCCAGAGGAACTGGGCTCCTCTCCCCAGGCAGGCAAATCCTAGTTTGTAGCAGGCAGCACACACACCCCTGTCCCATACCCTACCCCCAGCCTCCCTGGTGCCACAAGTGCCAGGGTCTGTCCCTCAGACATCAGCTGGTGGACTCACCACAGAGTGATGGAAGAGCAGCTCCCAGGACTGGTGAAGTTTCTGATTGCACAACATGTCCACAAAGTCTTCAAGGAAATAACCTGGGATCAGAGAGGCTGTGAGCAAACAAGGGGGGAAAGGAAGGGCTGTGCTAAGAGAAACCCCCCAGCAGGGCCTGCACCTGACTTGGCTGAGCAGCCCCCTCTGGGGAAGTGATGGCCACAGCTCAGCCCAAGCCCTGAGTGGGTGGTGGGTTACACACAGAGCAGGATTGTGCCCAGCAGGAGAGGGGAATCACTGTGGTGTGAGTCCCTCCTGCAATCCTTCTGTGGGACATGGTCCTAGGGAGAGGCACCAACTGACTGACCACTTGGGTCTGTTCCTGGAGAAGGGTGAGTGTAAAGGCAGCACACAGACCCTCACCCAGGTTACTGTCCCAGGATTGCATCCCACCCTACGACCTTTCAGCCTGGAGTCCTTTAGAGCTGCAGGATTTGCTGCCACCAAGCTGACCCCACAATGGCATTTTAGATACTCAGACCTCCTTGCTGAGCTGTAGCCATGCTGGGAAGTCTGTTAGCACTGAACACAAGACTGGTGACAGACCTGCAAGAAGGTGACAAGGAGAAGGGGGAGGAAAGGCTTCACACAGCCAGAGGACTCAAAGCTCCTGGCAGGTTGGGATCTGCATTGACCCTCTATCATGGGCACTTTTGGGATGCTCCAAGCTCCGGCTGCACCATGAGGACAGTGGTGGGTAGCGTGGTGCCCAGTACCTCCTGGGGGTGCCGTGGGACAGAAAGGAGCCACTGTCCTTTGCCAAGAATAGGGCGATTGTCTGAGGTGTCTGAGACATCGCTGACTGCGACGTGGCTCAAGGAGCTGGTGTCAGGCACTGACGAGCCCCTGGAGACCCCCCGGGGGGAAAAACAGAGGGCAGCCCACTCCCCCCACCTCACCTACAGACACGGCGACCAGGCTGTGTGCCCCAGGCGGGTGTGTGCCCACCAGGTCCTCGGACAGCCCAGGGTGGAGGTAGAACCTGTGGGAAAAGGGGCTGTGAGTGCTGGGCAGTGCCTCTGGTCACTGGTTCCCCTCCAGAGTCCTTGCTGCCCTCCGGTGCTGCAGCCCCCCAGACCCCTCCAGCCCCCCGATACCCCTCTTGTCTCCCTGGTCCCGCCATGGCCACCCCTGTCCTGTTTCTCCCAGAGTCTCTCTATCACCCTCTACCTTGGTGCCTCCGTGTGCCTTACTCCCCCTGTGCCACTCGATCCCTCCACCATCTCCCAGTGCCCACCAGTTTCCAGGTCCGCATCCTCCCCAGTGCTCCTCAGACTCCCCCCAACACCCCCTTTCCCTCCTCCCAGCCCCCTCCCACCCCGTGGGCTCCATCTCCTCCAGTGCCCCCCTGCCCACAGGTTCCCATCGGGGTCTCCCGGTCCCCCCCCCCGGTAGTCTGGTGCTCCCCTCCCCCGGTCCCAGGTGCCCTCCTGGGCTCTGGGGTGCCCGGGCCGCTCACCCGGCCAGCGCCCCGCCGCCGCTGAGCACGCTGTGAGCCAGCGACGTCCAGATGTTGCGCCACTTCCAGCGGTTGCGCCGGGCCGAGGGCGGCGGCGGTACCAACCGCTCCAGCTCCCGGTTCAGCAGGCGGAAGGCGGCGAAGGAACCGGCCACCACCAGCAGCCCCGGGCTGAAAGCCATTGGGCATCCATCCACCGCCCCGCAGCCTCCCCCGGGCTCCCATGGGCACCGGTGGCGCTGCCCGACGGCTCCGCCTCGCCCGGCCCCGGGTCCCGCCCTGCCGCCTCCCTGGGCACCGGCACCCGCCCCGAGCTCCCCGGCACCGCCTCGCCCCCACGCCCGCCGTGCGGTACCGCCCTGCCCCGGCCGGGATGCGCGGCCCCGGAGCCGGCGGGGAGGGGAGCGGGGGGCCGGGAGGGGGGAAGCAGCGAGCATCGTCCCCGCAGGGAAGGGCTGGGTGGGCTGCGGGAGCCGCCCCGCTGCTGGCGCTGGTATTCCCCGCATCCTTCCCCCCCTGCGCAGAGCTGTTGTAGACACGCAGGGCACTGCTTCCCCCCACGGGGAGAGAGGGCAACGGGAAATGGGCACCCTGGGGTGTGTGTCAGCCTTCCCCTGGCACGGTATGGCAGAAACGACAGCCAGCCCGAAAGCAGGAAGGGATGCCTGGGTGTCCCATCACTGTGCTGGAGCTGGGGATGCCTTCCTCATCCCCCTCCTCCACCTCGGTGGCAGCAGGTGGCTGAGCACCTCACCCGAGGGGTGCCTTCACCAGTGGTCCTTCACCCCAAAGCATCCCCGGACTGTGATGCAGTTTGCACTGTCGCGCAGTGCTGGAGAGCTGTCCCTCACCCAGACACACTCTGCCAGGCCTGGTGGCACTTGCAGCAAACAGAAAGCTCCAATTGCCCTGCCAAGAAAAAAAACCCTGCCCAAAAAAAAAGTTCTGCCCAAAGCAAGCACTGCTGCCCTCCATCCCCCTTCCCGTGCCTGATCCCAAGAGGAGCTCCCCGCTGGCTTGGGATACCCCAGCTCTGCTGTCTGGGCTTTGCAGGAATCCAGGATCTTGTACCCATAATTTTTTAAGTCCCATCCTACAGCTACGCTGCTTTCCCAGCTTCCTGTAACTCGGTGGCTCCCTTGTTGCCTTTTGATGTCTCCACCAGAAGCGCGGCTGCTGCACAGACCGTGTGTCTCTCCTGCCGACGGGATGAGTCACCACGTACACACTGATTAATGTCAAACCCTGCCTCCCCTTTGAGGTATTCATTTTGGATGAAACTTTCTCCTTTCTCTTTGCTGAACAGACACGTGCGGAGCCTGAGCCTCTCGGTCGCTGCTCCAGCTGGGGTGATGGACACAAACACTAACAAGCCATACACTGATGTAAGGGACGCTGAGAAGGGGGGTGATTACATCAGATCTGAAGGAGAGGGTTGAGCTGGTCCTGACTGATAGAAGAGCATCTGTTTGTGCTGTAGAAATTTGCTTAAAAGCCGGACAAGACAATGTAATTTCATAGTGGTTAAGTGGTGGGGAGACGCTGCCTGAAGTAATTGGCAGCCCTGGCTGCTCAGGGGATTATAAATAATCTCATGAATTAGGACTTGAAGGATCACACAGGCTAATCTGTTACTGAGAAAGCCAAACGCAAAGACATTTCTGTTTAGCATTAAGATATGCTGAGAGGAAAGGGAGACACACCTTGGAGACATGCCGGGCTGCTCGGGGCACTGAGGAGGAAAAAAACCCATTGAACAATATGAACAGGATAAAATTGCAGAGAGCTGATTCCTAATGAGAAGTTGTCTGCAGGTTTTTTTAGGCTCAGAAATCTCAATCGCCCCTTTCCTTCCACGGGGACAAACCTGCCCTTCACCTGCCTGCAGGTAAAGCCCCAGACCATGAGATGCCTGCGAGCCTGGCCCTGTTCATCCCAGGGGCTCCTCTGTTTGTGGTGTTACTCTTGGAAAGATGAACACTCAGCCAGGCTGGAGTTGAGGACAGGAATAGTTAAAATGCCTCTGGACACTGGAGAGCTTTTACCTACCACTTCCGCATGGGAGGAATTTAAGCCGTGATTAGCTGAGCCTCTGGTTCAGGGGCTTTGATCCCGCTGCTGCAGCACCAGCAGGAGCTACATCCATAACTACTTCTGGGGATAATTGAACCCAGATTGGATTTCATTTTACCAGGACTCCTCATTGGGCAGCAGTTCCTTACAAGCTCAGTTTTCCAGTCTTCCTTCCCCTACACCAACGGCATTGACCGGGGACCGTTTCAGAGCTGGAGGCTTCCAAACCCCGTTACCAGCAGGTCCCTTGACACCAGATCGGGCCAAGCACTCACCACCGGCCCGGGGCCAGGCTTGTCCCCAGGGAAGCCAGACAGAGCAGGGGCAGGAGCTCCCAGGCAGGGCTGCCACAAGAGGTCCCTGCGCACTCGCTGGAGAGCTGGGCAGAGCATCCCCAGCCATGTGGGACTCCTCGTTCACACCTTATTTGGAAATACTGACCCTTTTTTTTTTTTTTTTTTTCCTCCTTCTTCTTCTTTTTTCCATTTTTTTTTTCCCCCACCCAAATTTTGAGAGGTTTCCCAACATTCCCCAAACGGCTTCATTTTCTGCAGGGAGGCAGCTCAGCCTGGTAGATGGGTTGTTCCCAGTGCCAGCTTCCAGCAGGGCAAGGGGCTCCTTCCAGATGTCAGCAAGGATGTGCCTAGGTTTATCCCATAGTGCTGTGGGTACCACAGCTAACCCCACAGCTGCGGCTTTGCAGCAGCGGCCAGGCTGTATAGTGAGGATACAGAAGGCTGTTTCAATAGCTGGGCAATGGCTTTTTCCTGTCTCCCACAGGTAGGAGTTTCTGGGACAGATCACCCATTTTCCCAATTATACAACCACCACTTTTTTCAATAATACCCTGTGTGAATAATGGGGTGAGGTTTAACAACACCAAGTGCAGAGCCCTGCACATGGGACACAACAACCCCCTGCAGAGCTACAGACTGGGGGAGACTGGCTGGAGAGCTGTCAGGCAGAGAAGGACCTGGGGGTGTTGGGTGACTGCAGGCTGAATATGAGCCAGCAGTGTGCCCAGGGGGCCAGAAAGGCCAAGGGCATCCTGGCTTGTGTCAAAAATAGTGTGGCCAGTAGGTCTGGGGAGGGGATTGTGCCCCTGGACTGGGCACTGGTGAGGCTGCACCTCGAGTGCTGGGTCCAGTTCTGGGCTCCTCAGCATCAGAAGGACATTGAGGTTCTGGAGTGAGTCCAGAGAAGGGCAACCAGGCTGGGGAAGGGGCTGGAGGGCAAATCCTCTGAGGAGCAGCTGAGGGAGCTGGGGGTGTTCAGCCTGGAGAAGAGGAGGCTGAGGGGAGACCTTCACCCCACCTACACCCCACCTACCTGCCAGGAGGGTTCAGAGAGGTGGGCGATGGTCTCTTCAGCCAGGGGATAGGAGATGGGATAAGGGGAAATGGCCTCAGGCTGCACCAGGGCTGGGTCAGAGCAGATGTTAGGAAAAAGTTCTTCACTGAAAGAGCTGTCAGGATGTGGAACAGGCTGCCCAGGGAGGGGGTTGAGTCACCTTCCCTGGGTGTGTTTAACAGATGGGTAGATGAGGTGCTCAGGGATCTGGTTTAGCACAGGACAGGAACGGTTGGACTTGATGATCTTAAAGGTCTTTTCCAACCTGGTGATTCTGTGAATTCTGCCACATGAACTGTGTCCTCCCTCACATGTTCTCCGCTATTCCTAAACAGGATTTTGGGTGCTTGCAGGTCACCCCATGATGAGATGGGGAAAGCTCCACCCTCCTCACTCAAGGAGGAACCCACTCTGCTCCCAGATGCCCCCCAGGACTGGCCGTAGCCAACAAATGTGGGAGCTTCTGACACAGCAAAGTCCTTCTGGCAAAAGTCATGCTCCTGTTTTTGGAAAGCCTCGCTCCCTTAATCTGCTTCTCTCCAGCCAGGGAGGCATAAAGCCCATCTGCTCATCTAATGCCAGGCCTGGCTCACACCTAAAATAATTTGAGGAGTCTGAGATCTCAAAACAAACCAAGCAGCTTGGCTTCCAAACTTTAATTAGCCATCATCACCTCTAACGCGTGTCAGCACTCTAGCTGCTGGGCTGTAGGAAGTCAGACGGTATAGGAATGCTTTACTCCCTGTAGCCACCTTTTCATTCAGAAAGGCTGTAACTCTACACAGAAAGGATGTGCAAGATGCACACTGGGTATGGCAGAGCATGCCCAGGCATTGCAGAGGTAGCTGGGAAGAGAGCTGAGTCAATGCAAACTCAAGTGTGTCTCCTCCTTCCAACCAGAAACACCTTCCTGCCATGGAAGCCACATACTGTCCAGGTGGAACTGGGGATCTACTTGCCACAGCTGCAGGAGAAAGATGCATCAGTCTCTGGGAGTGTGGTGAGCAGGAAAAGGGTTTCTGCTGGAGCTGGCAGTGCAGAGAGTTTTTACTGCCTTTTTCCCAACCCTTAGCTCCATCTCACACACAGAGCTCCAGGGTTTAATGCAAGAAACACCCAGGTGTGCATCACTTAGCCACCCACCTCAGGATTTGACCAGTCTGGCAGAGGACATCACGCTGCCTTCTGTGGCCTGGTGTGCAGGAATACCCCCTGATCCTAGAGCCAGACCCACGCAGGCCCTGCTTTGCTCACATGACAAACAACCCCATGGCAGGTTGCTCTGGATGCTCTCAGCTTTGGGTCTTCTTCCTTTTTCCCAGGACTGGAACTCCTGGAAAATTCCTAAGGATGCTGCAAGCTCAGCTGCTCTGGAGGACTTGGGGTGGACCAACTGCCATGATGTGGTTGGACAAAGGATGTGCTCTCCCCACCTCACTCCAGTTGCACAGGTGAGCTGTGGGATAAAAAACAAGTCCACACACAGACACATGGACAAAATCCCTACAGGCACAGCAGCTTGGGCAGTTCCTTCTGTTTCTCCTCCACTTTCAGTAGCTGACATGCTCCAAATTTGCCCACTTACTGGATTCTTTATCTGCTGCTATTAGCGAGGTTTCAGGTTCCTCCTTTCCTTATGGTGGACAGTGCAACATGGAGCCAAGTGTCTGCCCAGCCTGTACCCCACCTCTCACCACTGCCAGACATGAATCCTTAGGAAGAAAATACAAGACAGCCCCTATAATTATTCTTACCCTGTAAGAATAAGTCATTCCCACTAAACATTCCCTTTTCCATACATTCTTCTCCTGTGTGATAAGCATTTTGGCAACCTGCTTAGTTCACCATTCTCAAGCTTACGTAATTCATGACAGATATCTAGGTGCTTTCTGGTTGCATCATGATGTATTTATGACCACATATCTTTTTAATTTTATTTTTTTTTGCAATTCAGACAGGTTCAGGATGAGCCTGGGAAGGTGGAAGCACATCCCAGCCCTAACAACACCCACTCACTCCATGCAGCGTCATGCAGTGCTGAGCCCACTGGATTCCTCCTGCCTTATAAATATAAGCACAGGAGCTTCCTAACTGCATCTCCTGCTGCTGCTGGCTCCACAACTCAGAACAGGTTAGGTTCCCTCCTGAATTCTCTCGTTATTAATATCACAAACCAAGCTGTTCTGAGAGCAGTGTCCCATTAATCATTTTAGCTCTGCTGCAGTTTTCACCTCGCTTCCTCTTCCTGCGCCTGAACAAGCTTCAATCACACTTGATTCTGTGCTTAACACTTGGTTAACATTGGCAAGTCTGCCAGGGCAGGGAAGGACCCTGACCTGAGCGAGCTGGGGACAAGCCATGGTGGGACAAGGAGACAGCCACAGCATGACAAAGTGAGCTGCACCAGCCGATGGCAGCAGGAACTGGCAGGGAGGAGAGCTACTCCCATTAAGTCTTCTCATCGAAACTTCAGTTTTCTGGAGTGCTCATGATCCTGCAGAGACACAGCAAAAGCAGAGATACCCCACAAACTATGAGGGTGGCTCAGCAGCTCGTGTGAGTCAGCAGCAATGCAGGTGGCAGGTCTGGACAGAGATCTCCCATGCCTACCTGGGCTCTGTTTGCCTTTGAGGGCACTGCTTCCTTTTGCTCTCTTCCTACATTTATTCTGCTGTGTTACAAGCAAAGTTCTTACCCACTCTGAATATCTACCTCTGGGTTACCTAACAGAGGGCCAAAAGTTGCTTACAGAGCATCTTCCTGAAAATCTGCCTCCAATACCATCCCCTTATCTGATTCCCTCGAGGACATATTGCATCTTCCAAGGTGCTGGCTCTCAGACACTGAGCAACAACATCCCTGCAGCTAACCCCAACCCTCCCTCTGACATCCAACATCCTTTAGAACTTTCTATCCCTTGCCATCATCCTTGCCTCCATCAGAAGAGGGGATTTTGTTCCACATTTCACTCTTTGCATTTTTCAAAAGCCTTTCCCTGAGTGCTCAGCTGCATCCAACAGCATTCCTGGGCATCCAGCAACATCCCTGGGCATCCAGGGGCACCCATCACCATCCAGCAGCACCCAGCAGCTGAATTAGCTGCTCAGCCCTATAGCATGAACGTCACCACCCAGGACCAAGATCTGACTCAAAGCATCCTGCAGCTGCCTGCTTTTGTACCTGGGCTTTGCCAGCACGCTGCAGCTTCCATCCATAAGCAAACAACATTTTCCAGCAATTTCTGCTGAGTCAGAGAATGCCTCTGCAAGGGCTGCTGCTTCTCCACGTGGGAACACGCTCCTGGGGAATAATTACAGAGAGTTTAAACAGGGACGTTCGGCAGCCAAATTGCTTCACATTCAGGCTCCTGGCCAGGAAGGCAGAACCCAAAAGCTGCTCATTGGCTCTGGGAGAAAACACCTCACACCTGCACCCATCATGGGCGTGCATCACCCGTGGGCTGAGATCGCTCCTTACACGGCAGCACCCCGGCACTGAAAGGTGTGCTCATGGCTCGGTGGGTCCAACGAAGCGAGCTGCTTCACAAATGAGCCAGCTTGCACTTGCCAAATGTCCCTGTGCAAAATGTCCACTGTGCCAAATGTCTCTTCTCTGGACTGTGCCCACCGAAGAATTTCTACCCCCACACATGGGGACACGCTGCATGGCAGAAAGCCGATCCCTGTGAAGCTCTGGCTGTGCAAGGGAGGTGATTCTGTGATTCTGAGGTGATGGAAGCACACTGCTAGTAACTCTCCCCTCCCCAAAAATTACTTTTAAGGCATATTTTAAGGTTGTGAAACATATTGACTGTGAAATAAAGAGAAGAAATGGAGTAGACACAAACAGCGTAGGCGTTACTCCTGGTTTTTTGCAACTCCCACTTTGTTGCAAAAATAGTATAAGCAAGGAGCACGCTGCTCCATGCCATCCTTCAGGGAGCACACGAGGATGGGACTACGTGCCTGGACATCAGTGGACTGAACCTGAAGCAGAGCTGGGATGTAAGGCACGCAAAGAGGTGTTGAATGCATCCTGCTCCTTAAAATCAACAGAGCTTACACAAAAAGCAGATTAAAGCATTTAAAACATTACAGAAATACATAAAAAGCAGTGGTATCACTCCAAAGCATGGCAAACCCACTTCGCACTGACCTAGAGCACTTTCCATGAAGAACAGAGGCAAAGGGAAGCCACAATGGGGTATCACTGCATCCACACAGTCTCTGTTCCCATTGCACATGACGCACCTGGTTTTTAGGCCACACCTGCACGACAGCTCCTATGTGCCTGTAATTCTTTTGCAATCTAAACCCAAGCAAAATACACTTAATTAGTGGCAGGCCAGTTGCAGAAATCAGATAAGACTCACTGGTGGGCGGCGCTTCCAGATGCATCTGCTGATGGATGGGGCCATTGTGCAACCCAGGGAGAGCATCACCCAGCCGTGGGTTGGCAGCGTGAAGAGTGCTCACAACAAGATGTGAGGGTGGCATCTTGGTGGAGGAGCAGCTCACATACAGCAGCGGTGGCTTTCTGACTTGGGGGAGAGTCACCAGACCACTCCCTACCCCCACAACAGGACAGGGTGAGTACCCACTGATGCTTCTCCTAAGGGATCCAGCATCAGGGCAGTGGCATGATGGGGATTTGCAGGAGAAACTCACCACCCTGCACTGAAACCTGCCTCAAACAACCCTCCTCTGCTCTATTTCTTGGGGTTTTTTCTCCAAAATACAGATGGAGATTTCTTATGAAACTCTCAGCTGATTGCTAAGACAGGGATGGTACTAAGGACCAAAGATTTTGGCTCTTCTATAGCCCAGGAGGCATTTTGAGCAGGAATTACTGCTTTCACAGCAGTTAGCACAAAGAATGACTGCACAAATGGTGGAGAAGTTTGGGAGAGGTTGAAGAGGTTCCCCAGACCCTGATTTGGGGCAGCCACAGGCTCCAGTGGCAGCGCCTTGCCATAAATAGTTGTATTGAGTTGTGACACGACCATCGTTAATCACGTTTGCTGGCTCACCCAGCGCTGCAGTTTAGTTCAAAGGGGCAAAGGGCTGAATGCAAGAGAAGTGTGTTGAGCTGGGGGGAAAAAAGGGCAGGGGGTGGGCCTTGGGTTTGGAGCAAAGGAAGAAAAAAAGAGGGGAAATGTGTTTTCTGCCAGCTGGGGTTTTTTCCCTGCAGTGCCAGGAGTTTGGGACGCATTGAGTGCTGACCCCTTGGGGCCCCTATGCTTTGGGGTGGGATTTTGCAGTGACAGTGAGCTGAGGGGGGAAAGATGGGGCCTACAGGCAACAGCACCCATGGTGGCCAACCCCTCCCTCTGCTTGCCCACAGCCACGGGCATGGACGGTGAAGACACCATAACTGCTGAGGTCTGCAAGGAGGCTGATGTTGGGGATGGACAGTGAGTACCCAGCGGGGAGGAGGCTGAGGCCTGCCATGCAGGCGTGGCACTGCCATGGTGGCGGCTGAGGGAGCAGCGCACTGGCTGTGAGGCAACAAGCCTCTGCTCCCCAGGGTACCCACCTTGCCGCCTCTCCCACAGGCTGTGGGAGGTGATGGTGGCTGGCTACCCGGTGCTGCTGGTGAGGAACAGGAAGGAGTTCCGTGCCCTGGGCAGCAAGTGCCCCCACTATGGTGCCCCGCTCAGCAAAGGTAACCCTGGCACTCAGGATGGGGGACAAGCCACGCCAGAGAGGTCAGACCTCACTGCTTGGTTTGGGGGGGTTGGGTTCTGTTGCAGGAGTCTTGAGAGGGGAGAGGCTGCGCTGCCCCTGGCACGGCGCCTGCTTTAACATCAAAACTGGAGACATTGAGGAGTACCCTTCTCTGGACTGCCTTCCCTGCTTTAAGGTGACTTCATTTCTCTTCCTCCTCCCAGCCTGGGCCACATCCTCTATATCATTCACATCTGTTCACTCCCACAAGCTCCAGCTTCCTGACACAACCAAGGGTCCATGGTCTGGGTCACAGCTCCACGGTCCAGGTCACAGAAAACTACACATGGAATAATTTCTTGGGATCATGTAACCGCCTGTCCTAAAGCTCCTTTGATCAAAGGGGATGCTGTACATCCTGGTATTCATCACAGCCAGCACAGCTCTTACAGAAAGGAAAAAGGATTTATACCTCTTCCTGAGTATCCTTGGGATGAGGAGAAAAGCTCAGGGGCTCCTCAGCATCATCTGACATCCAAGTCACTCTTGGTGTACCAGAGACAGATGGACCAGACCCTCCAAACAAAGCTCCTAGCACAACCTTATGAATGCAGCACTTTCACACGCTCTTTCACCCCTGCAGGTAACAGTGGAAGATGGAAAGGTGTTTGTTACAGCAAAAAAGAAGGTATGGACCTCACCTGCTGTCACTAAGCATGAACAGCACCTTGGGCTAGCTGTGATTTCAGCGGTTCTCACTTCCTTTCTTCCAGGATCTAGAAAGCAGCGTGCGGGTGAAGGACTCAAGCAAACGATGCCTTCTCAACCGGGACACAGTATTGCTTCTAGGTGGAGGTCAGTGAAGTGGTCTGTAGTGCATCCCCCTTACCCCTTATGCTGCAAACTACTGTTCTCTTCTCCAGGGAGGACTTGTCTTCTTCTTCCTACTCCATAGTGATGTGTAAGAGGACTGAGATGAACATCTCTTGTAGGTGTGGCTGCCCTGGCATGTGCAGAGACGCTTCGCCAAGAGGGCTTTACTGGCAGGATCATCATGGCCACCAAAGAGAAACATGGTCCATATGATAGGTCTAAATTGAGCAAGGTCTGTATGGGATAAGGGCAGGGCTGTGCCTGGATACACCATACAAATTAGGGACTAGGCTGAGCAATTGTGTGGGCCCTTCTGGCAAGGCAGCAGGAGTGCTGAGACACCCACGAGGAAAAGGGGAATAATTTCCCACTAACATCTCACTTCTGCCTCCCAGAAAGTCTCTGATGGGAGTCCACCATAAGCTAATGGGTTTATCCCCTTTCACTGGGTTCTTCCCACTAGAGTTTGAGGTGATGGGTTTTTCTGAGGGGGAACAAGAATATGATGGGCATGGAGCGGTGTGGAGAGCTGTGATTGACTAATGCAGAATTTCCCTCCCATGCAAACTTCCCAGCAAGCGCTGCAAAAGTATTCCTGGCTCCAAGAACTGCTTTGGTTCCTATTTCCATTTTGTTTCTAGGAAATGAACTTGAAAAATGAGGACATCTACCTGAGGAAACCTGAATTCCTCGATGCTCGTGGCATAGAGCTCTGGACTGAGAAAGAGGTACAAGAACAGCTGAGCTCAGTCTTCAGAGGGTGGTTGTGGTCCTGTCCCTGCCATGGGAGGGGGTGCCCACCCCTGTAGGAATATTTATAGACATTATTTATGAGTATTTATAGAAATTAGGGCTCTAAGTACACTCGTTATCTTCTGGGACAGCACTCCAAGGCCGGTGCTAGGGATGGCGTGAGTGCCTTGGGGGGGTGACACTGATCTGTGCTACCCATGGACAGCCGTGCCCGTCACTTGCAAAGAGGGTGACCTTTGAAACCAGCCTTCTGCACGCCCCTTAAAGGAACCCAGGTTTGGTGCTGTCATACTCACTGCACCTGAAGCCTGGGGCCTGTGGAAAGTGAGAGACTCCAGCATTCTTCATCTCACCTGGGGGGTGTCCAGAAACAGGGCACGCAGTCACAGCAGGGGGACACCAGAGGGGCCTGTCTGATCGTTGCCATCTTTCTCCTGCAGGCAGTGTCGGTAGATTTCCAGAAACAGAAGGTCCACTTCATGGATGGGTCCTCTCAGAAGTACAGTCAGCTGCTCATTGCAACAGGCAGCCAGTGAGTGCACAAGGCATTTGCCACACACCACATCTTAAGACAGGACAAGAGGGCTTGGAGGGCTTGCTAGAGGCACGTGAGAGGGAGGTGGAAGGAGATGAGATAAAAGAACAGGATGGGATGACACAGCCAAGAGACTGCATAGATCTGTGCACACACCTCCCTCCACCCTCCCCTCCTTCTCTTTGATTTCTAATCACAAGACATATCTGGATTCTCTTTCAGCTCCAGCTCCCTCAAAGTCCCAGGTGCAGACCTGCAGAATGTGTGTGTTCTCCACACCCCAGAAGACTCCAGGAAGATCTTAGAGCTGGCAACTGGGAAGAATCTGGTGATAGTAGGAGCTTCATTTGTAGGTACTGGGCTGGAGTGGATACGAAGTCATCAGTGATAGCCTTGAGACCTACTTCTGCTGCACGTGCAGGCTAACTAGAGGCCCTCAGAGAAGGGATGTTCATTCACTGCCTGGGTGGTTTCCTCCACAGCTGGTGGGGGTTACACAGCACACACTCACTGCTTCCTCTGATAACCAGAAACTTTGAGAGCTATAAACAGTTCCTGGACAGGGACAGGAGGAAAAGTACCTTCACCATCCTTTGGAGAAGCTGGACCTCCCAGAAGCACTGGGGAAATGAGGGGGTAAGGCACAGGAAGGGAGCTGTTTTGTGCACAACCAGGAGCTGTTCTTTGCATTTCCTAATATCTGGGTCTGTAGTGCATGAGAATGAATCACAGAATCTTAGGGGTTGGAAGGGACCTCAAGAGATCATCGAGTCCAACCCCACCATGAAGAATGAGGGGACAAAATGCCTCAGCCTGAAAATGCACAGGAGAGCAGTTAAGCACTGGCACTACACCAGATTTGTTCTCTTCATCTGGAAGGGGAAAAGGTTTTGCAGGAGGAGGGTGCAGGTTCATGCTTGCAGCAGGCTCACCTCGAGCGTGTCTTTCCCTTGCAGGAATGGAGATAGCTGCCTTCCTCTCAGACAAGGCTGGTACCATCTCACTGGTGGAAAAAAAGGAGTTCCCTTTCCAGAAGGCGCTGGGTCCTCAGGTTGGAGGAGTCGCCATGAAGGTTAGGAGAACATGGTGCTAACTTCTAGGATGGAGAACATGTGCTATCCAAGCAGCCCCGTGATCCACAACAGCCCAGGAAATCCAGCCCCTGTGCTGAGTCATAACTCCACAGGCCAAGCCACCTTGCTCATGTGCAGCTCTCTGCTGGTCCAAACCCCCTCCCACAACATGTCCTCAGCTCAGCTTCATCCCCAAGCCCTGCTGCATCCTAGACCCACCTTACACACCAGTCCAGACCAGGAGAGCAGAGCAAAGCCAGGCTTCCAGGCTCCTGCACTAGGCAGGGACTCTACCAAAAACCTCTCTGCAGCCTGGAGCAGCACTAAGCCTTCTGCCTGGTTTTTGGCTGGGTACAGCTGTTTTTACAGCAGTGCAGCCTGGAATTTCCTAGTGAATACTCAAACCAGCTTCTTCTTCCTTTGCAGATGCTGCAAAGTAAAGGGGTGAAGTTCTACATGAAAACAGAACTCTCCGAGCTGAGAGGCAAGGATGGGAAGGTCAGTCATGTCATCACAATACCTGAACTGCTATTTTTAGGGGAAAAAAACAACCAAACTCAAATAAACAGGGGTACATCTAGGTTTTCCTCTCCTGTGTCTAGACCCTCACTGTTCTTTTCATTGAGCACAGCTCTGGGCTCAAAGGGCACTGTGTTCATATCGCAGGGACAACAGCATGACTTTCTCTTACATTCCTGGCAACACACTTTAGTTGGACAAGGTGATCTGAACCTGGGGAGGAAAAAAAAAATATCACAGCAAAGAATGAGGCAGCAGGGAGGCTGCAGGAATTAGGACAGAGTTTTTAACCCTTTTGTTAACAATTCTTGCTTCCTCCCTAGGTCACAGAGGCTGTTCTTGCCTGTGGAAAGAAACTACCTGCAGATGTGGTGGTGGTGGGGATAGGTAAGAGACCCCAGGTGGGAGAGAGAGGCAGCTTTGGGAATGGGGAGGCAGCCAGAGAGCCCAGGACATCACAGTTTGTTCCCAGGATGCCATCCCCTGCAGTCTCTTCCCTACTCTGGTATCACCCAACCTTTCCTCTTGGCCCCAAACACCTGGTGAAAGTCAGCAGCTCACGAACGGACACTTGGCAGGAGGGAGGGTGCAATCCACACTCTCAGCATGACTTTGGCACGCTCACTGAGCTCTGCAGGGCCCTGCTGTGTTATCAGAGCATGCCTTGTGCTGGGGCCTGGTTTTACTGTCCCCAGATTCGCTCAGCACCAAGGGCTGAGCAGGCCATGGGCACATCCTCACTGTAGGGCCAAGGCCAAGTTTCCTCCCAGCTTTCCCTGAGCTTCATTTCATCTGTCATCACTCCTCTCCCCACAGGGGTGTCCCCCAACTCTGCATTCCTGAAGGGCACCTCCATCGCCAGGGATGACAGCGGTGCCATCCTGGTGGATCTGGTGAGTACCCCCTGAGCATCCCTGCTCCACACCCAGTCCTTCCCCTCTCATCAGGCACTAATTAATACTGGGTGTTTTTTTCCCCTCCGTTAGCGTATGCAAACCAACATCCCAAACACCTTCGCTGCAGGGGATGTGGTCTCCTTCCCCGTAGCACTGCTCAATGGGGACCAGTCCAGCATCCATCACCAACAGGTGGCTGAAGCCCACGGTGAGACAGGGCAGCAGCATCGCTTCTCCAGCTCCCCTCAGAGATGGGCATGGAGGGAACGGGACAAGAGAGGCAGCAGGATAATCAGAATCAGGGACACTTCTTTGAGGACTCACATGAAAATATTTCCTCTGCTGGTTCATCACAGGTCATGTTGCTGCCTTAAACATGCTGAAGAAAGGGAAGGAGTTGCACACTGTTCCCTTCTTCTGGACCACAATGTTGGGGAAAAGCATCCGCTACGCAGGTAGGAAGGGCAGAGGGATGGGAACAGCCAAACTGCTTCCGAGCCCATCTGCTCAGCCACCAGCTGGACCTGGGTTTGTAAACACAGAGCAACAGCAGAGGCTAATCGAGGCAGCTCGAGTTTTGGACTGGCTGCCGTGGAGAGTTTGTGAACCCTGATTCTGAGCTTTAGGGCTCCAGATAACCCAGAGGTCTTGTTCTTTTGCTGATCTCCAGTGGCTTAGAGGTCATGAAGGAAGAACTGCCCTCTCCAAGCCAAGGAGAGCCTTGGGGCCAGCCCTGCCCCAGACCCCAGCCAGGCACTGTCCCTTCTGCCACTACCTGCACTGGCACTGAGGTGGGATGTGTGGCAGTTGGTGTACCAGAGCTCCCTGGGCAGGCTGCAATGCCCTCTCTCTCTTGCAGGTTGCGGGAAAGGATACACAGATACAGTTGTGAAAGGCAGCCTGGAGCAACAGAAGTTCCTGATCTTTTACATCAGGTAAGCAGATCCATGACCAATCTGTGCCCCAGTGCAGCAGCATAGCCCTGTCCCCTATGACTCCACATCACCTCCCATGGCTGCGCACTTGCTGCCTGTGGAACCAGTGGCAAGGTGGTTTCAGAGCAAACCAAAGCAGGGAAGAAGAGGACCATCTTCAATGAAGACACCAGCTGGTCAGGGAGCCTGGGACACATCTCCTCTCCCTCTGTCCCACTGCTCCCAGGCTCAGTGCCCAGCTCCCAGGCAATCTGCCACAAGTCCCCATGCACTCCACAGCACTGATCACCCTGCCCTGAGCCCTCCAAAACACAGCCAGTCTCCAGGCAGAGTGCCTCAGGGATGCTGCAGCGCAGGGTTACGTACACTGAAGAGATCCACATTCTTCTGCCTTCCCTTTCAGGGACGGCTTCGTGACCGCAGCTGCCAGCCTGAACTATGACCCCATGGTGTCTCTGATTGCAGAAGTTTTATATTCAGGGAAACATATCTCTAAAGAAGAAGCAGAGTAAGTGACACCCTGACCGAGTTGGTGGGTGGCTCTGTGCTGCGTTTCCCCATGCTCAGCAGAGAGCCCACCGAGAGACACGACATCCAGAGGAGTTCCTGCAAACCCCCACCGTACCTCTCATCCGCAGGGCCTGTGACATCGGCAACATACCCTCACTGGCAGAAACCTAAGCTCAGGACATGCCCTGCTGGGAGGGGGCAAGGAGTCAACCAAGTGTTAATAGCTTCAGATCCTCCCCTCCTAGCACAAGAGAAATAAAATCATGAGCAAAACTGAACCCAGCATCTGCATTCGGTGTTTGCAGGCAGCTCCCAGCACCTCGCTCGCGTGCTGGGGCAAAGCAAAGCAGCATGTTCCCCTCTTCTAGATGGGGATGGATCTGCTGGGCTGGACAAGAAGAGGATTCTCCCATTCTGGAGCTCAACTGAGGGTCTGAGCAGGCAGAAACAGCCACCCATCCACCAACCCCTCCTGCTCCTCTCGCTGGCCGTTGGCAGGAAGCTTTCATTCAGCACACTGGTCACGCTGACCTTCTGCTTTGCAAAAAGCACATTTTCCCACTGAGGGAAGCTGTGACCGAGGCAAGCTGCTCTCCCAGCTGGGAACTAGACAGTCTGTGCGCAGGAACTTGCACAAAACACCCCTAAGAACAGAGGTTGCCATCCGACCTCTGAGCCAGCAGCACCTGCCCACATCCCCACAGACACCTTGAACATCACACTAGCTGTCCTGGCGAGCGCTTCCCACCCACCGACAGCAGCCAGCCTCCAGCAGAGACTCCATGGCCCTGCTTGGCATCCCCTCTCCTGCTGCAGTGCTGAGTGCTGGATGCTTCGAGGAGGTGGCCGGATGCTGGAGGAAAGAGTTACTAGATTTTTTGCAAGGCAGCGGCGAGCGAGGCTGTGCTTTCTACAGGAAACACTGCACTTACTCATCAGTCACATGGGGCTTCGCAGGAGGAAGGGTAAGCCCCAAGAGCCAGGCAAGTTCCCGCAGGGACACCGACTGTGGCAGCCTAAAACCTTCTACGTGACCCCCCCCCCAAGGCTAGCCAGAGCCCAAGCCTGTTCGCTCAGCAGGTGAGCTACTGCAATGCTGGTTTTGTGTTAAACCAGCATAAACCTGTGTTCTGGCACCTTCTCACTCCGGAATTTGACCTGAAATAGGGCAGTTTACATTTCCTGACTCCAGGGGCTTGGTGGGTGCTGCTGCTCAGGGCAAATCTCTGCCCTGAAATAGCCCCATCTTACCAGGGAAACGAGCTGGTTTTCAGCAGAGCAGGTCAGTCCCTCGCGTCGACAGGAGGAAGCAGCGAATCTAAGCATTACCCATACGCTGAGGCACGCGAGGGTGGAGACGCTGGTGGCTGGAGAGCACAGCTCCCCTCCATATCAAGCATCGACAGCGCTGCTGCACAGCATGGGAGGGGGACCATGGCCTGAGAGCAGCTCCTCCTTGCCCTCGAGCATCCTGCACACACACACACATACCCTCCTCCTCCCACCACCACTTTTTACCCCCTCAGTGCACTCCAGAACTTGTTGAATGCTGAGGAGGTGCCAGTTATTTTGCACAGACTTGTAGCAGGGCAGCTGTGAGAGATGGGCTCTGCCTCAAGCTGGAGGCGTTCATCTGCAGCCCTTTCTGCTCTGGGAGTGATCCAAGGGGGTTCAGTGGTCCCACACTCTCTGGGTGACGAGTCCAAAGAAACTCAGCTTCTTGCAGGTAGCACACACCATGCAGAGCAGCTTTATGGAAGGAGGAAAGCCCTGGGACAAGGGATTTGCTCCAGTTCTACCATTTAATGGATGCCAGGCTGCTTTCTGCACATCACCAGGTGCCAGAATTTGGTAGCAGCCCTGCCTTAGGCAGCTGGAGCCCAGACAGGCAGATTTAGTTGAGAGTCTGCAGACTTATTTCAGCACAGGGACAATTCCCCCTGCCTGCCCATGGAGCCAGGATGAGCTGTGGTCTTCCTGGCAGGCTCCAAGCAGCAGCCCCCAGACACTGTTCTGCTTCCCAGCCACCAAGGCAGTGGTACTGGCAGTCCCATGGGACAAGCACCTCCAGAAGCCTTTGCTGGGCCCACACAGAGACATTTCACCCTGCAACGAACTGTAGGAGAACTACAGACAGCTCCCCTCTTGTCCAGTGCAAGGCAGAGGAGGTCTCCTCTCCTGGAGAGCAGATTCCAAGTTCCCCTCAGGGCAGTCTTCTGTTTGTGTCCACCAGCGAGGTACAGCATGGACCACAGAGGAACCCAGCAAGGTTCACCTGGGCCCCTCTCAGTACTGCCAGCTCCAAACACCTGGATTCCTCATCCCAGAGTCACCCTTTCCCAGCAGTCCAGCCCCACCACACCCAGCTATGACCACACCAGGGCAGTGTGTGTGTGGGTGTGGAGCTGGCCCTCTCCTCTGGCTCCGTCCCTGCTGCCTGGCATGCCGCATGACTAATCCTGCTCCTGAGCTCAGCTGCAGGTCAGTCCTGTGAGCTACACCCAGCCTCGGGTCACCTCTTTTGCTCAGGACAAACCAAAGGGACCTGAACAACCAACCCTTCACCCACAGACCCTGACACGGCATCAGCCGGGAACTGAGCTCCAGCGCTATGGCTCCACCCAGCACCACCACCCTCCTGCAAGGCCAGTCCAGGCACCCCACAGGCAACAAACTTCCTAAAACCGAACTGGTTAGCGAAACAGAAAGTTTAATGCCTCTTTCGGTCTTCTCTAGCCATCTCCCAGCTCAGTGCCACCCCAATGAGGGGGGGGACGCTGCTTGACAGCCCCACTGGCAGGGCTGCCTGGCACTCCTGTCCAGAGGCTGCGAGGAGATGTCTTCATCCTGGTCAAGCTCATCATCCTCAGCCCTCAAATCCACAAGATGCTGCAGACTGGCTCATCCTGGTCGCTCAGGGTACAGATCTGGCTGACATCCAAAGTCCCCCGTGACAAGAAGAGAGTGGCTACATTCAACAGTTCTTCAACTGGCAGCTTTAGCTACTAGAGAAGGACATAAAGCTTGCCACTGAAGAACTGGTGCTGGTTAGCCAGGAGCAGGGCGGTGGGGCAGCACCTGGGAAGGGAACACACAGACATCAGAGCCAGGATCAAACCGCACCGAGCTGTCACCCACAGCAGCCACCCCAGGCACAGAGCTGCTCCTCTCCCCCACTCCGGCACCAAGCCCCCATCTACCACCTTTTCCTCCCCTCCAGGAAGCTCCTCGGAGCTGAGATCCCGCCGGATCCAGAGGCAGCTTCAACCTCAACTCTTCCCATCCCTCCCCAATCCCGAAGCAGGTGGGGTACCAGCTCCAGCACCTGCAGCCAGCCCTCAACCAGCAAGCAACACACAAGGAAGTCGGGGCCATTTCTGCTGGAATATTATAGATAAGGTAATCTGCTCTGGCAGGGCCCGGCAGCAGCAGCAGGGGGGCTACCACAGGTAAGGGTTAAGGGCTACCACAGGTAAGGGTTAAGGGCTACCACAGGTAAGGGTTAAGGGCTACCACAGGTAAGGGTTAAGGGCTACCACAGGTAAGGGTTAAGGGCTACCACAGGTAAGGGTTAAGGCATTCCCTGGCTGCTCACCTCGGGCATCCATGCTGGCAGGGTCCCACCTGGCTTCGGGCCAGCCGCCTGCTGCCGGGGAAGACACTTGGTCAGGCGGCTGTTGCCAAGCCACTGCCAGGGGAATTTCGGGGAGCACGGCCTTTTTTCCATGTCATTTTGTCAGAGGAGGAGGACGTCAGCCCTGAGGCCAGTTCAGGACCTCGCTGCTTCCCTATCCACTCAGGGAAAAAAAAAAACCACCCCTTTCCCTGCACCTCCAGGAGCTCTGGGAAGTGGGGATTCGGTTCTGGGAAACCCCCCCTCCCCCCCCCCCCAAGCATCCGGCCCTGCTGCGGGGCCAGACAGTGCGGGGATGAGCAAAACCACCCGGCTGCCCTCGCCAGCATCCTCACCCCAAAAGGCACTCGGGATCCCGGCCGGCCCCGGGGACTCTACGGGCGGTAGGGAAAGGCCCGAACGCCGGTGGGTGCTGCGGCGGGGGCCCGCGGGGAGGCTCTGGCAGTGCGGGGCCGGTGGCGGCGGGGCCTGGCGGGGATGCCGAGCATTCCTGGCGTGCCGGGTACATCTGGTCCGGATTCCAGCGAGCGGGTCCCGGCCCTGCTCCACCCCCGCCGGCCCGTGAATCAGCACCCGCCGCTGAGCCACCGGCCCCGGCGGCACCGGGGGTTGATGGGGGGGGGGAGGAGAAGGAGGGGGGCTGCCAGTAACAGGGCGCTTCCCCACCCCTTCTCGGCACCGGGGCCGGCCCCAGTGGGAGCTCACCCCGCCGATAAAACCCGCTGCGTCCCCAGCCGGTGCCCCCCCTCCGAAATTAACCAGGTCACCCCCCACCCCTCCAACGTCCCCCCGCCGGTAAAACCGATTTCCCTCCCCGCCCCCTCGCTGTAAAGCCGGCTCCCCTCACCCCCAGGGCACCCCACCGACCTCCCACTCTCTCCGCTGCCCGGGATGCTCCGGTTCGTGCCCACGGCGGGGAGCGGCCACGGGTCAAAGTCTGCCCCGCCCGGTCCAGGAGTGAAGGTCACCCCCGGGGCAGCCACCGCCCGGCGCGGGGCGGCCCCAGCCGCTCCACCGGGACCCCCGGGAGCGGGGAGCTCGTCCCGGTCCCAACCCCACCCCCCCACCCCGCCCTACCGCCACCGAGGGCGAAGCCGCCCGGCCCAGGCGGCGCCCGCGGAGCCCCGGGAGGGTCACGCCGAGCCGAGCCCCCCAACGCCGCCCTGCTCCAGGGAAAGGTCACCTTCCCTGGCGGGACTACCGGGCGCGGTGGGGGCTACCGGGGGCCTCGACCCCCCAGCGCACCGGCGGACCTCGCGCAGAGCCTGACTACCCGCTCACCCCCCGCCCCAGCGCGGCCCCGCCAGACCCACCTGCGCGGCGAGGCCCAGCGCCGCCGCCCCGCTGCGGCCCGAGCCGGGGCCCGGGGCCGCCACCGCCTCCCCCCACCGCCCCGCGCACCGGCTCCCGTCTCGGATCAGCTGGCGGAGTCATGACGCAGCCACCCACCAACCCCACCTCCGGCCAATCACCTCCCGGGACAGGGGGCCCCGCGCCCCGCCCCCACCACTCCCGCCTCCGTCTTGATTGCTGCTCGCTCCCGCCAATAGCAATCCAGCTCGGCCCG
Organism: Laterallus jamaicensis coturniculus; assembly: GCA_022605575.1. NCBI lineage: Eukaryota > Metazoa > Chordata > Aves > Gruiformes > Rallidae > Laterallus > Laterallus jamaicensis. The sequence goes on along the minus strand of JAKCOX010000025.1, from coordinate 8,395,293 downwards.
CCGTTCGGCCAATAGAAAGGTAAAGCAAGCTCTCTGCCCCGCCCACCCCGCCGGAGGAGGGCTAAGCTCCCCCTCGGTCAACCGGCGGTCGCCTAGGAAACGGCCGGGCCCGCCCCGCCGCGGGGCACGCCGGGAGGTGTAGTGCGGCGAGGCGCTCCCGGCGTGCCCCGCGTGCTGTGAGTTGGCATTTTCAAGCGGGTGAAGGAGGCGGCTCTTAAAGCGCCCGGCCCGCCCGGCGGATCCCTAGCGGGGCGCGGCGCCGTCGTGGGGCCGCCCCGGCCGTCCTGTCCCGCCCCGCCCCCGGGAGGTGCCGCCCGCGCCTTTCAGCTCTGGGGCTGGCGACACAGCCCCGATTCCGAGAAGTTGCTCTAAGTCGACGGCCAATCAGAAGTGAGCGCTCTCCCCGAGCACCAATCAGCCGGCGAGGGGGGCGGGGCCGGAGGAACTCGGCTGACCCCGGTGACTTGGCAACGCCGCGCGATGACTGGACAACTTCTTTAAAGGGGCCGCGACCTCCGCGCTGGCCGCCCGAGGGGATGCGGAGGGGACGGGCGGCCCGGCGAGTGGAGCCCCCTGCGGTCCCACGGCTCAGCCAGCCCGGGCCTACCTGGCTGCTGGCGACCCACCTAAGAGCGAGAGGGGGGAGGTGGGGTGTCAGTGGGTGCGGCGCCCCTTTAAGGCTGTTTCCTGCCCTTCGCCCCAGTAACAGCTGATTGCAGCGGGCAGGGGGCGGGGGGGCGCCAATGGGCTGCCTCCACGTCCCGCCTACGTGACGCCCCCGCACCGTGCGGCGCTGCCCGGCGGGAGCCCCGTGCGCTCTTAAAGGGGCCGCAAGAGGCTCCCCGAGGGCAGAGCTGTACCCGACGGTCCCACGCCCAGCCGGGCAGTCCTAGCGTCTTCTGGGCGGCGGCTGCAGCACTCGACCCGGCTCAGGGAGACCGTGCCCGGGCAGCGCCTGGCTGTCCCGAGAGCCGGGAGAGGGGGGGGCTGAGCTGGGTTCTGCGGAGAGGACGGCGGGAAGGCCCCGAGGCGGGTTGACCTGGCCCCGTTCCTTTGCGCCGGCCTCGCCCGGCACTCACCTGCCGCCGGTGGGGTCCACCCAGCGCCGCCCACTGCGGGGACCCCTTTAAGGCCGGCTGCCTCGTCAGCTCGGCTCGCCCGACTCCAGCTGACAGCCCGGAGCGCATTTGACGTCACGGTGACCTCAGCCGCGTCATGCCCCGCCGCCTGCCCATGTATAGGCACCGCGCCCCCGGCCTTGCGAAACCCTCCTCCCCCCCCCTTCCTCCTCCTCCTCCGCGGTCGCTGGAGGGAGCCCGGCCCCGCGTCCCGAGCGGGGCTCTCAGCCCCCGCTGCGGCCGCTCCGGGGGTACGAGGGCTCGGCGGGGTGCGTGTCTCGCGTTCCGCCCCCCCAACCCCGCCGTCCATCCCCCGCCCGGAGCCCCGCGCCCCCCGGGCACATGGCGGCGCGGCGGCCGCATGTGACCGCTGTCACCTGACCAACATGGCCGGGGCCCGCGCCGCCCCCGCCGCCGCCCGCCGTGGCTGAGCCCGCCGCCGCCAGGTAACGCGGGGCCGCGGGCCGGGCGGCTGCGGGGGCCCTGGGGCGGTGAGGGACCCCTTGGTGGGGGGGATGAGGACACCCGGGATGAAGCCTGGGGCCTGCGGGGCGCAGTTTGGGCTGTGCACCGCCCTCCGGTAGCGTGGGCCCTGCGGGGGCCCCGGGCACGGTGCCTCTCCGGCCGCGGGCCCTGTCTCAGTGCTGAGGACGTGCTCCCCGCTGATGGGCATCTTCGCTCGTCACCCTCCCGGCGCTTCCCGGCACGCCCGGGGCTGTGGAGGTCCCGTCGTGTTCCCCCTGCCAGCCCCGGGGCTGCCGAGGTGCCACCGTGTGCCCCCTGCAGCCGGGGACGTGCCGTCGTGTTCCCTGCACCTCCCTGAGGCTGCGGAGGGCCCACCTGGTCCGGTAAGGCCCTATCCCCAGCTGCAGATATCCCACCATGTCCCTTTACCCAGCATCGGGCCTGGGGAGCTCCCATCGTGTGTTCTCACACCTACGGAGGTGCCATAATGTCCCTTCTACCAGCTCTGGGGCCACAGAGGTCCCACTGTACCCCTTTCCCTAGCCCCAGGGCTGTGCAGGTCCCATCATGTTCTCCCCTCGGTCCTCTTCCCTGGTGCTCTGGAGGTCCCATCTTGTCCCCACCAGCTAGGGCTGGTCCCTTATCAACCCCCAGGTACCTCTCCCAGATACAGCATCTTTTGAGCAAGCTCCTAAAAACAGCAGGGTGGTTTCCCCACGGCCCCCTCTCCCCCCCCCCAACCAGGTTGCAATGGGGAAGTGAGACTCACTGCATGGTGCCTGCTCGGTGGGGAAGCTGGGGCTCCTGTGGGGAGGGCAGGGACAATGCTGCGCTCATCTGCTCACTCACAGCCTCTCTGGGCCACCTTTCTTCCAGCAGAAGCCAATATGGATGGCTTCCTCCAGAGCGTGGAGAAGGACCTGAATATCGACCGTCGGCAGCTGGCTGCCGCCGCTGAGGGGACCCACGTTATCGCCTTCGTCCCTGTAAAATGGCTGGCCAGCCTCAAAGAGCGCCGGGTGCTGCCCAGCCTCTGCCCACGGCCGGAAGGGCTGAGCGACGTGGAGGTGAGGACTTTCCTGCAGCGCTCCGTGCAGAAGCTGCCCGCGGGCTGGACCCGGGTGGAGATCCACGGGCTGAGGAAAGAGCGGCTGGTGTACCCCCTGCGGGTGCAGCCCCCCGCCCCCGACCAGCGGAACGGCAGCCTGGACACCCTACACAGCTTCATGCAGAATGTTGCCTCTCAGAATTACCGAAACCTGTGGTGCAGGGCTCACTGCCTTTACGTGCGGCCGTACCGGCACGCTGATGTGCCACCCACCGTGCCGGCCCTGGATGCGCTGCGGGCTGCCCTGCAGAAGGCTTATGGCTGCTCCATCCTTCAGGTGGGCAAGAGCATGCCCGGAGCTTCCCCTGCCAAGGAGAGCGTGGCGGCCACCAAGGGTGTGTCCTCCTGCCCTAATGTGCTGCAGGCTGAAGCTCTGCTTGAGTCGGCCAACATGCTGTATGTAGTCTATCCTTATGTGCAGTACTGTTTGCATGACATCGTAACTTTCAGCCCAGCCAAGCTCACCAACAGCCATGCCAAAATCCTCTTCCTCCTCTTCCACGTGCTGCAGGCCATGAAGGCTTGTCACCAGGCGGGTCTGGCTTGTGGTGCTTTTTCTCTTCGGGATGTGGCAGTGGATGAGAAGCTCTGCAGCCGGCTCCGTGTGAACTTCAGAGAGTACGAGGGACCAAAGAAGGAGGAAGCGAATCTGGAGGTGGGCCTGGAACGAACGGGCGAGCAAAGCAGCGCTGGCATGCGAGGGCAGGAGGCGAGGTGCACCGCCTGCCAGAAGGACCTCCGAGACCTGGTGTTACAGTGGGTGCATGGGCAGGTTAGCAACTTTGACTACCTTATGCGTTTAAACAGTTTAGCTGGGAGGAGAATGGGAGACCCCAATTATCACCCGGTTCTTCCATGGGTGGTAGACTTCACTACCAAAAACGGCAAGTTCAGGGACCTAAGGAAATCCAAGTTCCGACTCAACAAGGGGGACAAGCAGCTGGACTTCACCTATGAGATGACCAAGCAGGCGTTTGTTGCTGGCGGGTCGAGTGGGGAGCAGCTTCACGTCCCCCATCACATCTCTGATGTCCTTTCGGATATCACCTACTATGTGTACACGGCTCGGAGGACACCCAAGGCAGTGCTGTGCTGTCATGTGAGGTCCCAGTGGGAGCCCAATGAGTATCCAGCCAGCATGGAGCGCATGCAGAGCTGGACACCTGATGAATGCATCCCAGAGTTTTACACAGACCCCTCTATCTTCCGATCCATCCATCCAGACATGCCTGACCTGGACGTGCCGTCTTGGTGTAGCTCCTATGAGGAGTTCATTGAAGTCCACCGCATGCTGCTGGAGAGCAGAGAAGTTTCTCAGGACCTCCACCACTGGATTGATCTCACTTTTGGGTACAAGCTGCTGGGGAAGGATGCTGTCAAGGAGAAGAACGTCTGTCTCCATCTAGTAGACAACCACACACATCTGACGACTTACGGGGTTGTGCAACTCTTTGACCAGCCGCATCCCAGGCGCATGGTGGGACCTGCTTACACGCCTGCTGAAGCTCCAGCCATCACCCGGCCTCTTCTCCAGAACATCAGGGAGACTGTAATTTTGGAGGATATCCAAGGCCAGGTGACGGATGCAGTTAATGGGATGGTCCTGGAGGCTACTCCTAGTGAAACCACCTGGTCTGGGGAGAAAGCCATGGCTGGTGAGGATGATTTAGAGCAAGGCACAGAAGCTCTGGATTCAATTTCCAGTGCTAGTAGAGCTGCTGATCAGCCCTGTGCCACTGTGCCCTCAGCACAACCCTCCACCGTCCCTGCTTATGCCACTGAAGGGAAAACCTCAGGTGTCCGACCTCTCCGTCGCAGCAAGGCAGGTGCCGTGGATCAGGCTGACATGAAGATCACACTTCCTGAAGGCTTCAATCCACTCCAGGCCCTGGAAGAACTGGAGAAACTGGATAATTTCTTAGTTAAAGGCTTAAGCAGTGAGATGCAGCTAATGGAGCAGCCGTGGGAAGAGCCACCTCTGGGTCTCTCAGACCTCTACCAGAGGGACATGCAAGCTTTGGGCATTTTGGTAGCTGAGATTATATTTGCACCGAGGATTCGTCCTTCAAAGCCTGACGCATCCCTGTTGGAGCGGTTCCTGGTGGTGCGTAATCTGTGCCGCTACCATCCCAAGGAGATCCCGGCCCCGCTCCAGCACGTGCTGCATGTCCTGCTGCAGCTGAGCGTGCCAGTGGAGAAGCTTCTGAAGACCAGGCTGGATAGGGGTGCAGTGCAGTTGTTTGAATACGAACCCATCTCCCAGGGCCTCCCCCCACCCTGTCCCACGCAGCTCCTCAGTCCCTTCAGCTCCATTGTCCCCTTCCCCACGTATTTCCCAGCCCTGCATAAATTCATTTTCACCTATCAGGCGAAGAAGATAGAAGATGAAGGTCAGGGCCGGGAACTTGTTTTCCAGCTGTGGCAGCAGCTGGAAGGGATCCTTTCTGAAATCACTCCTGAAGGCTTGGAGATTCTTCTGCCTTTCATATTATCTCTGATGTCCGAGGAGAACATCGCTGTCTACGCAGCGTGGTATCTCTTTGAACCCATAGCTAAATCCCTGGGTCCAAAGAATGCCAATAAATACTTGCTCAAGCCATTGATCGGAGCGTACGAGACCCCCTGCTACCGCCACGGCAGGTTTTACCTCTACACAGACTGCTTTGTGGCCCAGCTGATCGTGCGCCTGGGCCTGCAGTCCTTCCTCCTGAACCTGCTGCCACACATCCTGCAGATTCTCGTCGGCATCGAGAGCTCTCGGGAGGAGAGCAAAGCCTTCCTCGGCACGGCTGAAGATGATGAAAGTGGAGGGGAAAGCCCAGTGTCATGCGTGTTTGGGGAAGAGATCAAAATGGATGTGGAACACAGCTCTGCTGCGCTTGACCTCCTTGACTACACCTCAGGCGTCAGCTTTCACGACCAAGCCTACCTGCCTGAGAGCGAGGACTTCCAGAGTGGCCTCTATGTCGGGGAGTCCCTGCAGCCCCAGGAGCAGGAATCACTCAGCCTTGGGCGGCTGAGTGATAAGAGCAGTGCCAGTGAGGTGTCCCTGGGTGAGGACAGACCTGTGGACGGGGATTCCCAGAAGGACAAGAGCAGTTTGAAGTCGATGGACAGCAGCCAGGACCTGAAGCAGAGTGAGGACTCTGAGGAGGAGGAAGAGGAGCATGACGAAGAGGAGCACGATGACACTGCAGTTGATGCAGAGCTGACGGTGGCTGTGGATGCCGGTGCCTCTGTGGATGTCACCCTGGCTGATGACAGCAGCGAGCCAGAGGATGGAGAAGGAGAGGAGCTGCCAGATCACTCCGATGACAAAGAGCAGACCATCCTCCTGGGTAAGACCCCACTGGCCTTGAGCCTTTCTACTGAGCGTGGCAAACACCCATGAAAGCAGTGAGTGGGAGGAGGGAAGAGCCTGGGGTGAAATGGGGCTAGATTTGGGGGTGCCTGTGGTCCCGGCTTGGGGACAGCCACAAAACCAGTGTACCATGCCAGGTCTTCCCTGGAGCGTGGGGATCTGAAGAGCTGAGGAGCTGCCTGCAGGGCAGGCAGGGTCTGGGCAGTGCCTGGGTGATAGCTAATCTGCACCATGCCAGGCTATATCCTTGTGACTGTTTTTTGTTTTGCAGATACAGCCTGTAAGATGGTGAGGTGGCTCTCAGCCAAGCTGGGCCCTACCGTCACGTCCCGCTTCATCGCCAGGAACCTGCTCCGTCTGCTCACGTCCTGCTACGTTGGTAATGTCTGCTCCTCTGTCCCCAGGCTCCCCAAGCGGGCTGTGCCCCCAGGCAGTCTTCTGGGGTGCCCCAGGGCTTGGGTACAGCCTGCTGCTTCAGCTCATGGTGTTGTCTCTGGGCAGGCCCCACCAGGCAGCAGTTTGTACCGAGCAACGACGAGAACGGTCCCCTGAGTACAGGAAATATCTACCAAAAACGGCCAGTGCTGGGAGATCAGGTGTCCAGGCCCGTGCTGGCCTGTCTTGTGCACGTGGCATACCTGTATGGAGAGCCTGTCCTCACCTACCAGTACCTGCCCTACATCAGCTACCTGGTTAGTACTGCTTTTTCTCCTCTTCTGGCACGTGTCGGGGTGGGAGCTGCACTCAGGCACTAAAGGAGGATGCACAGAAAATAATCCACCCTCTCCAGGAGCCTCCTGCCTAAAAATCTGTGCTTGGTTAAGCTTAACCCAAATTATCATGTGCTGAGCAGGTCTGGCTGGGCTGATGCAGGCAGGAGGGACACTTCCACCCCCAGCTATAAATTCCAGACCGCTGTGGCCATTGGCTTTGCTCTTTAGCGAGTCTCAGCCACTGTGGACCCGCACCAGGCTGTGGCAACCTCTCCTTCCCCAGTTCAGCTGGGGGTTTTCCCCATCCAGACCCTTTCTTGGTGTGCACAGAGCAAAAGGAAGAGGTTTTCTTTTGCCATGCTGGGTGAGCGAGCTGCAGCGGCGCTGGCACAAGGGTGGAGTTGTGATAATGGGCAGGAGGAGCAGCGGTGTTTCAGAGGTCTGCAGGGATAGATAGGGGATGGGTTGGGGAGAGGCTAAAGGGAGTTTTTCAGCTATATAAAAGATACTGGCAAGACTTAAAAAACTTAAATTCGTAGCTGAATAGCAAGAAAATGCATTCAATGCAGCTGCTTGGAAAACAAAACCGATTTTTCATCGAAAAAAATGCTTTAAAATGGTTTAAACAGGCTTATTTTTCATATCACTCCCTCTTTAGTGGTAATAAACACTTGGGTCATGGAGTCTTCTTGAGATGGAAAACTTGGGTAGCTTTTTTGAGAATTGAAATGTAGAGGAAAAGAGGCCACAGCTGTTCAGTTAAAGAAAACAAAAAGGCATTGTCAGTTTTTCCAGTGGTGAAGGGGAGATCTTAGATTTTTTTTTTTCCCCCTTAAAAAAAAAAAAAAAATCCCATTTTGCAGCAAAATCATTCTCCACCCAGTTGCAATCATAGCTCCAGCTGCTCTGCTTTGCTAAACTCAATGCCTGGGGGTGCTGGGGGTGGAGTGGGGAGGGGATGAATTCCCCCAGGAACACCATTTGGCAACCCAGTATTAAAAGGATGAAACTTTGCGGGTCACAGCTAGGATCAAGTCAATCCTTCTTGCAGGATTTGGCAGAGCAGGGTATTTTGGGAGAGGAAGAGCCTCTGTGATGAGCTGGAAGATGGCAGGTGGACAAGAAATATAGCAGGAACCGGGAATTGTTTGTGGTTTTTGATATTGGCTCTGTGTTCTTGGGTGTATGATTTGTCTGGGAGTTAGGAAATAGGACAAGCTGGAAAGAATTCCTTTAGCCTTGCTGCCGATGCTGGTAACTGGCTGGCATTGCTGCAACCGGCAGGGGTATGTTGTCAGCAGAAAAAAAGGGACCTGCTCTTCTGCCTCAGGAAGTTATTTCTGGAATAACTGGATTTCTAGTTGGTAATTCTGGATTTCTAGAAGTCAGCAGCAGGTTTGCCCATAGTTTGTCCTTGGCTATTTCATGCAGAGCATGTGTCATGCAGCCTTGTGCATCCAGGCTCGACACAGCACAGAGGAAGACTCTGATTTCTGCTGGCAAACGATGCTGTGCAGAGTCCAGGCTGGTGATGCTCTGAAACACCCTAGGGAGGGTTGTCTCTCTCCCCTCCAAGGTTCCCAGGTGTGGGAGCATCCTGCAGGGAGATACCCCTCAGGATGCACCTGAGCTTGGGGATGATCTCTCAAGGTCCCTTCCAACCCCTACAATTATTCTGTGACTCTGTGTTGTTGTGCGCCGTTCTCTCCAGGGTCATGTCTTGTGCTGTCATCCGCCCGTCAGTTTTTGGGCTCATCCCCTGAGCACAAGGCACAAGCTGCTGCTGAGACTCAGGGCCCAGGTTCCTCTCCCAGGGGCTGAGCCCAGCACCACTGGGCTGAGTTTTGAGGCTGAGCTTGGGTGATGTGTCCTGCTGAGGAGATGGTGGCCCTGGCACCGGAGGACTCCTTTTGCAGGTTGCACCCGGCGGTGGGTCTGGCGGCGGCCGGCTGAACAGTCGGAAGGAGGCAGGGCTCCTGGCTGCTGTGACACTGACCCAGAAGATTGTGGTGTGTCTCTCAGACACCACACTCATGGACATCCTCCCCAAGATCAGCCAGGAGGTGCTGCTCCCGGTGCTGGGCTTCCTCACTTCAGCAGCTATTGGGTAAGTGCTGCAGTCCACTGTGTCCTTGGCTAGGATTGGCACAACTGGGAATTGGGGATTCAGAAATGCTTCTTGGGGTGCTGAGGCTGCTCCTAGCCTCATGTGCATCTTCTTGCACTGTACACAGTCTGTGTGTAAAGCTTGTGCTGCTCTAGAGCCTATGATAATACAGACAAGGCAGGAAGCATAGAAGAGAGGAGGGGAAAAGGGCTCTGTGGTAATGGGTAGAAAAGGGCTCTGTGGTAATGGATGTCCTCTTCAGTTTCCCCAGTGGTGCCCAGGCCCGTGTTGTCCTGTGCGTTAAGACAATCAGCCTAATTGCCTTGATCTGTCTGCGGATTGGGCAGGAGATGGTGCAGCAGCATTTGAGTGACACGGTGAGAACCTTCTTTGGGGCGTTCTCACTGCTGCAGGAGCTGCAAGACCAGGTGAGTGTTGTGGGTGGGAGAGGTCCTCCTGCCACCCCCCAGTACCCAGCTGCAGGAATGTGGTGGTCCTACCCACACACACCAGCACCGGTGTCAGCAGCATCCATCCCAGGCTGCGGTTGTGTAATTAATTACGTGGTGAGGACATCTGATCTCAGGTATCTTCCTGTTTTCTCTTGCCCAGGGGTTGACAGCAGAGTCACTGAGCAGCTGTGAGGTGCCAGTGATGGAGGTGCCCCTCTCAGATGGGAAGCTGCTGGCCCTCGACCCAGCCGTGCTGATGGAGTTACAGAAGGTGTTTAGCCCTGAGATGGCCTACATCACTTACATCCCCTTCTCTTGCTTGCTAGGTACGGCTCAGCCACTATCTCCTGGGGCTTGTGAGAGAGCTCTGTGCTCTTACTATGTGTGCTGGGCCCGAAATGGGGGGCGGTGTGGAGCTGCTGGGGGCAACCCACAGCTTCTTTCTGCTGGGTTGGTAGCTCACCAGGCTTCAGACTGCTTTGGCTGGGGCAGCATGAATGGCTTGTGGGGGATGTGGTGGTGGTGGCATCAGGGAGTTGACGACAGATAAATGCCTTCCCTTGGAGCCGCGTTCTCTCTCTCTTCAGGTGACGTTATCCGGACGGTGGTGCCCAACCACTCGCTGGTTGAGAAGCTGGCCAGCACCTACCTGGAGAATGTGAACCCAAAGAGCTTGCAGGTGGTCAGCCCGGAGCAAACACCGAGTGCAGCGGGCTCAGACCTAGACCCACGAGGCACCGAGCCCTTCGGCCACCACGAGGACTGTCACTCTGGCACCTTTGGGAGCGTGCTGGTGGGCAACCGCATCCAGGTCCCTGTGGACACGCAGCGCGAGGGGCTTGGCTTGCTTCGCCTCAGTGCTGGCACTGATGGCTTTATTCCCAGCTCATCCAGCGAGGAGAGTGCCCTGAAGTATGACCTTCCACGCAGCACCCACATGCTGTGTGGGAACTGGCTGGCCTACTGGCAGTATGAGATTGGGGTGAGCCAGCACGATCCCCGCTTCCACTTCCACCAGATCAAGCTGCAGAGTTTCTCAGGGCATTCGGGGGCCATCAAGTGTGTGGCACCACTCGGCAGCGAGGACTTCTTTCTTAGTGGCAGCAAGGACAAAACTGTCCGCCTTTGGCCCTTGTACAACTACGGGGACGGCACCAGCGAGGTGCCACCACGCTTCACCTACGCTGAGCACAAGAAGTCGGTTTTCTACGTCAGCCAGCTGGAGGCATCACAGCATGTGGTGAGCTGTGATGGGACTGTGCACATCTGGGACCAGTTCACAGGTGAGAAAGGGAAAGGGTGAAGGCTGACTGGACCAGTCCTTAGAGACAGAGGAGCTGGATGGAGTTTTGGTGGCTCCTGTTGCAAAACAGCACAGAACTGGAGGTTTGCTGTATGCCTTCTCCATACATCTACTGCTGTAACTTCATCATGTTTTCACAGGCAAACCTCTCCGGACTTTTGATGAATTAGACAGCAAAGTCCCCATCACAGCTGTGACCACCATGCCACCTCCCTATCACAGCATCTCTGTGGCCAGTGCAGACTCCGTGCTCCGCTTCATCGATCACAGGAAGCCAGGGCTACAGGTAGGGAGCCAGGGGCTCTATGAGCCACCTTCCTCCATCTGTGTGCTTAATGGCAGCAGCGCAGCTGACTTTGGGCTGTGGAATTCAGCTGGACCCCAGGGTCTTTTGTCCCCTAAATCCCAAATCCCCTAGATCCTCACCCCCTGCCCCCAGTAGCCAGACTCTCTCTCTCTTGCAGCACGAGTTTCGCCTGGCCAGTGGCGTGAGCGCCGGGCTCATCCGCTGCCTGGCTGTCAGTCCGAATGGGCGCAGCGTTATGGCCGGCTTCTCCTCTGGTTTCATCGTGCTGCTGGACACCAGGACGGGACTCATCATGCGGGGGTGGCCTGCCCATGAGGGAGACATCCTGCAGATCAAGGTGAGAGGTTCAGATGGGATCAGGCTGAGGGGCTGCTTCGCGGACCTCCTCATTCCGCCGAGGTTGCCTGAAGCATCCTTCTGGCACGGATCGTCAGGGCTTGTCTGCTCTGTCCTCTGGGCAGTCCTCCGACCCTTGGCGTACCCTAAGAGGCCTCTCAGGCTCTCCTGCCCCGGGGGTAGCGCTGTGGGGGGGCAGTTCTTGGTCCAACATGTGTTAAAGTGAGATCAGACCTTCCTGCTGTCAGTCCCTGGTGAGCAGGTCTGCAGCGAGGGGCAGAGAGGAGACAGGTCTCCTGTGAAGAAGTAGTGTGTGTGTTGCTTTCTCCTCAGGGCTGCAGCCCCTTTGGTGAGTGTTGCTCTAATGAGTAACTCTTGTCCATATTTACCTGCCCTCAGGGAGCAGCGTTGGGGCTCCAGTGTCCTTGACCCAAATGCAGGTTAAACAAAGTTCGCTGGGGTGGGTTGTTTACCCTCTCACTAGCTCTGCTAATAAGCAGCTCCAGGCTTCTACCCTCAGCAGGGTTTTTTGCTCTCAGAGAGCCTCCTGATTCTTTTTCCTGGGAGGGAAAATCATTTGGCAGTGTGGTTTGATGGACACCACACAATCTCTACCCACTGTGGCAACAACATGATAAACGAGTTGTGTTGAGTGTCAGGATGCTGTTGAGAAGAGACACGGGCCAGCTCTTAGGCACTCAGATAGCACTGCAGGAGGTTTCCAGCCACCAGGGAGTCCTGGAGCTCCCAAAGTCCACCTGGATGCCTTGTTAATACTGCTCAGTGCTGTTGATGGCTTGGAAATGGCTGGGACTGTCCCATGGGATTGCACTGGATTGTTGGCAGCTACCTGCTAATGTCATTTGCAGGATGGGATGGGGAGGTTGTGCTGGGCAGTGCTGGTTCACTGGCCTTTCCCTTCCCACAGGCTGCAGAGGGCAATGTGCTGATCAGCTCCTCTTCGGACCATTCCCTGACTGTCTGGAAGGAACTGGAGCAGAAACCTTTGCACCACTACAAATCTGCATCTGAACCTATCCACGTATTTGACCTCTATGGCAACGAAGTGGTCACTGGCACTGTGGCCAACAAGATCGGCGTCTACTCCATGCTGGAGTCCTCAGCCCTGCCCATCAGCACAACCAAGCTGAGCTCAGAGAACTTTCGGGGTACTCTGACCAGCCTGGCAGTGCTGCCCACGAAATGCCATCTCCTGCTGGGCTCGGACAACGGTGTCATACGCCTCCTGGCATAGAGACACCCCCCCCAGCCCCTGTGCCAGGAGCTTGTGGCTGTCCCACAGCGCTGATGGTAGAGCCGAAGGCCGGCAGCGTCGCTTACGGAGGAGACGGAGTTAGATGTTTCTGAAGACAGGATGCAGGGGGGAAGGGGTAGTGAGCGCTTGGTAAAGCATCTCTAACCTGTTTCTGTATCTTTAAAAAGCAAAAAGCCATAACTGAGAAACCTGCACTGCTGCTGGGAGAAACACTGGGTGTTGTAGGTCACTGTCACCCCTGCAGAGGCCTGGAGCTTTCCGTACCACGTGTGCCTGATCCCCAGGGGACTGTGAGCTGCCCTCCAGAATAACATGGACCACAGGCGTCCTCCCCCCCATCAGTTAAGGGGTAAGAGGTGCCCCTTGACAAGGACACGACAGTATAGCTACTGCCACCTGCACTTGCCCTTCCCTTCCACTCCTGAACCACTGACCAGTCTTACTAGGATAGTGTAAGCTGGGCCTGGGAACTGCCACCTTCAGAGCTGCGTGGTGCCGGGCGTCTCCTCCTCCTGTGGTCTGCTGTCCACTTTAGGTTCTGCTGGCTGAGTTCAAGCCTGTATGGGAGGAGCAGAGGTTAACTAGAGCATTTCTGCTGCCTTACTGGCTCCAGGGCAGAGCCTGGAATGGCGATGAGCACACCCCCCCCGCCCCCCGTCTGCTCCGCCAGCTCATTTAGGAATGGGCTGCTGCAGAGGGACGGTTTGGGAACATGACCCTCTAGGGAGGCCAGAGCTAGATGCTTCCATGAGGATTTTTGCTTCTGGAGCAGTAGGGTAGGGCTGGACTGTTGTTGGTTCCTGCCCAAGCAGCCCAGTGTCGTGTGATTGCCTGCGGGTGAGGAATGCCCTGCGTGCCACCCACTAGCAGCAGCTCTCCAGAAATCCTTTTGATCCTCTCCTTTGTGCTGGTCAGATTCCTGGGGACACCAGGACACCAAAAAAAGGTGCTTCGTTCTGTCCCCTCACGCCCTTGTAGAGTGGGAGCCAGGAGGCAGAATCTAGCACTGTCTCCTGACCTTCCTTTTGGGACAGCACTGCCTGCTCCCACCCCATCAGAGAGGAGAGCGCTCTTTGACCCAGCTGAAGGAGCAGTTGCCTCACTTCTCTCACAGCCCTTTTCCCATCCATCCTTCACCCTAGTCAGAGCCAGTATCGGGAGCGGGACACTCTTGGGCAGAGGAGGAGCCTGCTGCACTTTGTCCTGGGAGGGGAGAGGGCTTTCATCCAGCTGCTGGTTCCTCTGAGCCACTTGCGGTTGGGACGGCGGCTCTCTGCTCCCAGGGAGGGGTGGGGAGGTGAGCAGTTGGCCCTCAGCCTCCTTCCCTACCCAAGGGGAGCTCTCAGTTCTGCATTGCCTATTAACCATTTGCAATAGATGTAAATATTTACTTCTAATAAAACCTTTGAAAAGATGCAGAGCTGGGTGTTGGGGGGCGGCTCTGTGCTGGAGGGGTGCAGGGTTGGGTGTGCTGGCAGCCAGAGCCCAAACTGGGCAGGACTGCTGGAGTTCTGTCCATACCCTGAGACTCTTCCTCTTGTGTTCCTGAGGGGCTGGAGGAGGGATGCTGTGGGTGTAGCAGGCACAGAGACCCGGATCTGCTTTCCAAGGGGAAGTAGCTCCCCATGTTGCACCAGCGTGTCCCACAGTAGTTCCTGGTTGCAGCAACGGGGGTGAGTTTGGGAACCAAGACCCACTGCAAGGAATGGATCACTGCAAGTGCTGCCATCCCACTGGTGCTCCCTGCTGCTCCATGGGGATCCCTCTCCCACTGAGGACATGGACAGAGCTGGGAAGGATCATCATTGCTTCCCCATATGGTGCAAAACTGTGCTGGACAGGACTGCTGGAGTTCTGCCTGTCCCTGAGACTCTGTGCCACGGCAGTGTGTGCGTGCTGCTGAACCTGGTGCCAGAGCTCCTGCGGCAGAGCTCTGGTGTGTGCTGCACCCTGGGGGAGGTACCAGCTGCTCTTGGCTCAGCCTGACCATCCCTGCCTCCTGCTCGAGTATGCAGGCACAGAGCCTTGTGCACCAGCCATCCCTTCAAACCGATGCAGTGGATGCAGCTGGGATATGGGGAGTAAATAGCTGGGGGGTTCCTGCAAGGCAAATTCCAAAACTAGAGCTGGCCCTGTGGCAGTAAATAGCAAGCCCTGCGTTTCCACTAAGGGTTAGGGATAAAAGCACACGTTCCCAGCACGAGGAGTGTGTGGAGAGCAGAGCCTGCTAGGGACAGCAGGCTTTGGATGCCAGTGGGAGTTTGGGAGCTGGTGAACTCGGCGTTAACGTTCTCTGGAGGATACAGCAGCCCAAAGCATGTCCTCATCTCCAAACACCCCACAACTTCACTCCTGTCCCCCAAACAAATGTTTAACCGGATGCTGCAGGTCAATATTTGCCTGCCAAATTCCCAAGCCAGGGGAGGGGGGGGGGTGGTGCTGAAGGTCACTGCTGGAGGGTAGGAGGGATGGACTGGAAAGGGATCATGTTTACCCCACGTAGAGCTGCCGGCTGGGCTAAAGCAGGTGCCAGCACCGTCCTGGGCATGAACAGCCACAGGTGAGGGGCAAATGAATAAGGATTTGACAGTAAATGGGGGCTCTCCCAAGGAGCATCACCCCCTCGCTGGGAGAGGGGGGATGTATTTGGCAGAGGGTCAGAGGATAAGCATCCCCAGGGAGGAAAAGGGACTTTGAGGTTATAGGCTGCTGCAGGATTGGGGGTGCAAGAGGAGAGGGAATGAAATGGCCTCAAGTTTTGCTTCTTTCACTTGGTCGTGGCCCCGCGGTTGTGGGTGAAAATGGGACCACTTGGGGAGCCAAAAGCAGCGCCGGGAGTGAAGTGTGTGGCAGCTGTGACAACAGCCAGGCCTTGGCAGGGGGGCTTTCTGCTGAGAGGTTATTTCTGTTGGAAAGGGGGAAATGGCTGGGCGAAGCAGTGACCAGGGAATGGGTGGGGTTTCATCCATGGCCCTGGAAGCCTGGCTCCCAACTTGTCCCATGCAGGAACCAGAGTGCGGGGGTGGGAGAGGCTGGGTTTACCAGCAAAGGGGGAAGGCAAATGCTGGGAAGGGGAGGACTCTCTATTCCAGGACATATTGCTGAGAAGCTGCCCTGCTCATGCATTTTCTACCTGCACAGTCCCTCCAAGGCAGCCCTTGCTCAGCGCCCGTAGTCCCTCTGCGGCAGGTTGGTATCTGCTCTCCCAGGAGCTGGGGGCACAACTGAGGATGCTGTGCCCATACCTCGCTGGTTTGCAAGGACAGGAGCAGAGGCTCTGGTCTTCATCCAGAGGCACAGTGTGTGCAGGGCTGATTAGGGAAATACTGTTTGTAAACCAGAGGAAAGGGGGTGATGGGGTCAGAAATGCAGGATCCAAGTGGGCAAGCATTGGGTAGGAGCTTGGCTGTGGTTACAGCTCAGCTCCAGCGTGGGTCCCTGTTCCTTTCCTCTCTGATTTCCCTGCCTTGGCGTTGGACCCAGGAGACCCGTGTTGTTTCTTCCCAGCATTGTTCATCTCCCTATCGCTTTCCGCAGGCTCCTGCGCCAACCTGTTTGGCCAGGTTGGTAATTTTCTCCCTGTAGACCTGAGTAGGCTCAGCTTGCTGCTGCCAGGCAGCTGGGAATAACTCCTCTCTCTTGCTTGATCCTTCTGTTCCAGGAATATGGCCTTCCTCTGGGTTCTGCTGCTGCTCTGTCTGCCCACCCTGCACAGTCACCTACGGGTAAGTCACTCCAGCAATGGATAGTGGGGTGTCTCTGTGCTCCCCTTGCCCTCTCCCTGACCAGCAAAAGGCAAGGGGAGCGAGGTGTCTCTCCTGCACCACACCATGGGGTAAATCCCTGCACAAGGAGCCCTGGAAGGCAGACTGGGGGAGGAAGTGGCCTCTCTGCTATGGGGTTAGCTTGTGCCCTGGCGCAGCAAGGCTTCTGATCTTCTTTTCCATAGCTAAAATAGCTTGTTGGGGCTTGTCATTATTCAAGTGGATTTCTGTTGAAAAACCTTTGGAAATTTGGCTTCCGCTGTGTTTAGTGGCCGTGACCTCCAGGGTTAACAGGAGGTTGTTTAACAACAGCTTTTATTTCTCCTGTCTTAAATCTGGATCCCTGTCAGCTCTGTGATTGCAAAACCCCACTGCACACTCTGCAGAGGACACGTTATTTTGTACCCTTCTGCCCTGGTCCCTCTCTAACCAAACCCAGCCCTCACACTCTCCCCCAGATCCCCCTAACTTCCACCTCCCCTCTGTGCATCCCACCACCTCCTGTCCACCCTAAAGCCCTGCTCATGTTGCAGCCACACAAGGACAGCTGCAGCTCGGCCAGTGCCAGCCTCTGCCCTGGCCCCACCAGTACATGTTAGGGGTGGGAGTGGAGAAGACTGATTCTGGGGATTCAGAGGAAATTATCTGCCCCCTGACTTAGTTTCTTTGTTGCTGTTTTATTTTTGCCCCCCCTAGTTTTCTTCAGCACACGCCATCGAGCAGAAGCGTCTCTTCTTAGACAAGGATGGGCAGCTGAAGGTAGGCAATGGCTGGTTTCACCCCAGGGGATGGAACTTGGGCTTTTCCAGTTTGCCCTGAGATAGGATGAGGCCAGGCAATGCCATGTCCTGGTGCCAGTGTGATGAGAAGGTGCAGGCTTTCCTCCCCTCCTCACCTCTCTGCTGATTCCAACACTGTGCTCCTTTGTGGTTGGAAGCTCCAGCCTAAATAGCCAGGCAGCACATGGAGCAAACATCTGTAGCTGGTGTGGACAGGGACTGGCAGGTGGGTTATTTAATTTCTCATTGATGAGGGGAGATGAGGAAAACAAGGAGCTGTGAGGAGGGCTGCAGGAAGGACCCATAGGTGATGCTTCCCATTGAGCCTGGCTCTGATGGTGCAGCAGAGGAATGTCATCCAGATGCTGATGGGAACAGAGAGATCTGAGGGAAAAAGCATGAGCAAATGCAGGGCAGGAGCAGCAGTGCTGTAGGCTGAAGCTCCCAAAACTGGTGAGTGAGGGATTTGGAGAGAAATGGGGCTGAACAGAACAGGAGTCAGGAAGAGACAGATGCCCAGAGAAGGACACGAGCCAAGCTGGCTCAAGGCTGTGACAGCAGCAGCGGGTGCTGACCGATGCAGCTCTAAAATATGTGAGAGGAGGAGATGCTATCCAGGTTGGGGATGATGGATCTATAGACAGTGAAGACACAGGATGTGTGCTGAGGAGGTGGTGGCTCTTGCCCTCAAAGCATGCCTGTGGGGCCCGTTTGCCTGGGGCAGGCCCTTAGAGCAAGCAGAGGAGGAACCACTGCAAGACTCATGCTGTCTGTTTTCCCAGGATGCAAGACCTTCTGTTTTCCAAACTCACCAAGGTGCTTTTAATCTCAAGGTTAAAAGGCAAACTGAGGCAAATCCACCACCAGAATAGAGAAGCTGGAGAGTTTTCTCAACCCATTTAGGTGTGAAGTAGTTAAAGCTCACGAGGGACAGTATCACCATGCTCCTGCTTTCCCAGCACTATCCTTGTTTCTCCCTAGGACATGAAAAGTGCTGGGACTGCAGAATCTGCTGGGCTGGAAGCCATCCCAACCCTGCCAAAAGCAGAGCTGGAAGATTTTACCTATGAGAGCTTCCACGTGGTTGATAAACCCGTGTTACCTTACACCATGCTGACAGACAGGACGGGTGACTGGTACCCAGAAGAAAAAGCCACAGTTGAGGCCGTGGGCTGTCATGAGCATCAGGAACCACCTGGGGGAACTGCCTCTTCTGAAGAGGAAGGAGAGGCTGAAGATAAAAATTGTGAGATGACTTGGAAGAAGAGCCAGAGGCTAGCAGATGGCTTGATGAGATTCAGCATTGATCTCCTGAGAGAGGTCCAGCTGGAGTCCAACAGCACCAACATGGTCCTGTCACCCCTCAGCATCGCCCTCGCCTTGTCTCAACTGGCACTGGGTAACTTCTTAGTCACAAAAGCACCGTTTCCTGCCCTCCCCTGCCCCCCTCCCCGAGGCAATGTGTGAAATGTAAAGATTAAACACAGCATGCTTCACTTTATCTTACTCCTGCAGCTTTAATTAGGTACAATTACACCTGAAGCTGCCCTCCATGACCCTGCTGAGGCTCCTACTCTCAGGTTCCTCCAGCCTCTTTTGTAAGGCACAGGATGTTCCTGACAGGAGGCAGGCAGAGGAACATCCCTGTTCCCCACTACATGGGCATGACCTAACAGGAAGGGGACTTTGCCTTTTAGGAGCAGCAAATCAGACAGAGAAGCACTTGCTGGAGGCGATGCACCTGGAGTCAGTGCCCTGTCTCCACCACACGTTGGGCACCCTTAGCAGGAGGCTCACTGAGTCCACCCTCAGCCTCGCCTCGCGTCTGTACCTGCAGGAAGGTGAGAGGTGGCATTGGTGGGGAGGTTCTGTACCAGTGTGGAATGAAACTCATGGTGACAGGAGTGTGATAGAAGCATGCTGCCATGCTGGGAGATATCTGGGTTTCCCTCAGCACTCTTCTAGGCGGTGTTCACACCACCGAGCAGTTTTCCAATGGCTGATGACATCACATAGGATTTTCCCCCTCTGCCAGGATTCGAGGTGAAGGAGAAGTTCCTGGAAGACTCAGAGAAATTCTACTGGACAAAACCCACCACCCTTTCTGGGAACAGTGAGGATGACCTTGCCACCATCAACGAGTGGGTGAAGGAAGTGACCAATGGGCAGATACCCACCTTCCTACAGCACCTCCCTGAAAACACAGTGATGCTCTTGCTCAATGCCATCCATCTCCACGGTGAGCTCCACAGGCCTTACTTTTCAAGCAGGATAGTCAGGCATCTAGGCTCTGCAGCTGAATGGCTTCTCCTCCCATTGCTTCCAGCTACTCAATCTGCTTGTTCTTTCATCCTACATCTGCTGCTCCTCTTGCTTGGATTTCTTTACAGTAACGATCCCCAGCTGCTTCCTATGTGCTAAAAACGTTACTTGGCAGCAGAGCCAGGGTGCAGCAGGTGAAACCTGCAGTATTTTTGCCTCTCAGTTCAGGATCCCAGGCAGCAGCACCAGCACATCGGTGCTTAGCTTAACCAGGTCACATGCGACTCGCTCCACAGCAACCCCTGAGCTCGGAGGTGGCTTCTGGGGGGTTATTTTTGACCACAGCACAGTGGCCAGGCACCTCTTCCTCTTCTAATTCCCTGCACCAAAACACAGAGCAAACACTTCCAGAGTTAATCCACAAAGGTTTTAGCTTGGTCTGGGGTCACTGTTTCACCTTACATGGCGCAGAGGCAATGCTCTTCATTTTTTCAGGGCACAAGCATCCATTCCTTTATCTTCAGAGCCTTCAGTAATCTCCCACACTGAGATGTGAGGATTAATCCTCGTTCTTTTTGTTAGTCCATAGTCCCTCTCTGGAAGATAAGAGCTTCAAGCCATTCATGTTCTTCCAGCCTCCATACTGACTTCTCTTGGCTGTATTTTTCCTCGCCTGGTCACTGTCTGTCTGCCTTGGAGAACTCGTGCTAGGAGTGTCAGCCAGGCAATTTCTCTTTTCCTACCCACATTTAATTTTGTTGGTTTCTAAATTTTTATTTTCACAGCGTTTTGGCAGAATAAGTTTGATGTCAGTTTCACTGGACCAGACGTGTTTCACCTTGACAATGAGTTTGTGGTCCCAGTTGAGATGATGAAAGCCCAGACGTACTCCCTGAGCTGGTTTATGCTGGAGTCCCAGGACATTCAGGTAGGGCTCTGTTAGGAGCACAGGTTTTGACTGGAATTTCCTCTTTCTCTGCTATTTTACTGACTGGAAGTATTCTTCCCAAAATAACCTCTGACAGGCATAGCACACAAATATTTAATAAGCATCCTTTGTCCTTGCTTTCAGCAAGATCGTTGACTCTTCACTGCCAGGCTATAGGAAAAACCCAAAGAGACATCCCCACTAAGTGAGAATTAATGGAGTTTTAAAGCCCTGAGTTAAAGTTATATGAGGAAATATGGAAAGGAATTCCCTCAGACAATGTGCTGTCAGAGCCTGTCAGAATACAGCTCTGCCAGAGTGGGTACAAGGTTTGTACATGTGGGCTTCCACTCTGCCCTGTGGTCAGTCCTAACCAGGCAGCAGCTAAACACTAAAGTCTACTGCTGTTATTCCAACAATCCTTCTGCTCTGAAGAAATCAGATACATCCTTCCCACCAGGCTGTTTCTGTCTGATAGCTTGGCTGGCTCCGTAGTCCGATTAGAAAATGGCTAAATTAAAAGTATCACTTTCTGGACTTTACTTCTTCCCTAAATTCTTCTGGTTGGTTTTATTTCCAGGTGGCCAAGTTTCCCTTTAAGAGCAACATGAGTTTTGTGGCCATTATACCAAACCAGTACACTTGGAATACCTCTCACGTGCTGGAGAACTTCCCTTATAAACAGCTGTGCTGGCTGTTCCCCAAAGAGGTGCCCACAGCAGTGAAGATCCCCAAAATAAAACTGGACTACCAGCTGGAACTCAGCAAGGTTCTCAGTCAAATGGGTAAGGCCTCTAACAGGATTTGCACAGGCTAAGTGAAGCTGATCATAGAATCATAGAATCACAGACTGGTCTGGGTTGGAAGGGACCCCAAGGGTCACAGAGTTCCAACCCCCCTGCCACAGGCAGGGACACCAACCTCAGGCCTGGATCTACACAAGGTTGCCCAGGGCCCCATCCAACCTGGCCCTGAACACCCCCAGGGATGGGGCACCCACCACCTCTCTGGGCAGCCTGTTCCAGCCCCTCACCACTCTCTCTGTAAAGAACTTCCCCCTAAAATCTAATCTAACCCTTCTCTCCTTCAGCTTCACTCCATCCCCCTTGTCCTGCCAGTCTCTGCCCTTTAACAAGCTGATTCCCCTCCTGTGTCTCTGCTCCCTTCAGGGACTGGCAGGCTGCAATGAGGTCCCCCCACAGCCTTCTCTTCTCCAAGCTGAACCAGCCCAGCTCCCTTAGCCTCTCTTCATAGGGGAGGTGATCAATCTATACGGCATCTGTTCACTGACTTACTAAAAGCTGCCATCCTTGTTTCTAACGCTTTGCCTCACAGCTTGCTCCTGATGACATCCAAACTCCTTCATCTCTTATTCCTCTCCTCCTCCATACTCTTCGCTTGCCTAGCACCAAATGTTTTGCTCCAACGAGACGATCCTGTAGAGAAGGCAGCGTTCACAGTCCCTCACAGCTCTTCTATTCCCCTTTTTGTAGCCAAGACTAACTTCCTCCCCAGGCAACAACCTTTATCTCTTACTTTGTTGTTTAAGGTAGTGCACAGGACACAGAACTCGCTGACAGAGAGAATGTAGGTCACAAATCCTGGGACTGAGACCTTCCTGAAATAAAACACCGTGCCCTGTGCTCCCAGATGAGAATAAATTAAGAGTTTGCTTTATATTTGCAGAATTGCTTAAAAGTTAAAAAAAATCAGTTCCCAGCCTAGCAGGAGAGAGCCTTCAGAGGCTTTCTGAGGAAGGCCTCAAGTTCTTGCTCTGCTCTTCTAAAAGAGGTGAACAAAGGTGATAAAAACAGCTCTGGGTTTGGCATGCTCGGCTGTCCACACAGAAAGGGACTAGGAACCTGGACTGCAGCCTGTGTTTCTGTTGGGTGTCCAGTCCACCCACCTTGGTGGACAACCCAGGTAGCAAGAGATTATGGAATTGCTTTCTTCAGACAGCTTTGGGGAAAATCAGAGCTGACGGCACCAAGTGGGAAAGGTTAATTTAGTCTCGTTTCTCTGTAGGTCTCCAGGAGCTTTTCACGAGCCCAGATCTCCAGAAGATCACAGATAAGCCTCTCTTTGTATCCAGCATACAGCATCAGTCTACCCTGGAGCTTAAAGAAGATGGGGTGGAAGCATCTGCTGCTACCAGCATCGCAATTTCACGGTCGGCCTCTGCCTTCAGCCTTGACCGGCCCTTTGTCTTCATTATCTTTGAAGATGAAACAGGCATCCCACTCTTTATAGGCAGTGTCCGGAATCCTAATCCCAATGCTGCTCCCCAGACAAAAGAGCTACAGGACTCACGTGAAGCCACCAATCTCAATGAGTACCCCATGCCCAAATAAGAGAGGAGCAGAGCCTACGTGTTCTGGGACTGTTACCTGACCCTTTGGACCAACTGAGGACCTCCTGTCCTTGGAGACCTCCCTCTGAGGCCACAGGAGGCGATGCCTGTTTTCCTGTACAGATCCCTACAGACCAGTCCTGGGACAGCCCATTCCAGCCTTGAGGAGCTCCTTCAGGCTGAGGTTCCCCTCTGTTGAACCTGAAAAGCTTGCTCTGCCTGGATTTCCCTTCCAGGGCTCTCAGTCATGGAAGGGAGACTTCCTTGTCCCCAGGCTCTTATTAGAGTCTTTATTAAGCTCTTCTCAGAGTCCCCTGTAGCCCGGAATCATCATTAGCATCTGGCAGCTTGGACAGCAGCCAGAGATATTAATATGACTCTTCCTTCCTCAGTTCCTGTGAACATGTCTCCCTCAAAGTGTTCCTCTGAAAACCATCTGTACCCACCTAGAAAACGACCTCTAGATCGACTGGACTAGTAGTAACCAGTTGTCTTCTCTAGGATGTGTCACAACCGTTTCCAGGCACAGGCTCTCTTCAAAGATTCCCTTTTCCCACTCCTTGGTTATGGGGATCTGATGTGGGAGGGTCTGCAGTGGGAAACCCCCTCAGATCCTTATCTCCAGCTCTTTTCCTGGGGAAACTCTAGGTTCTTGGGTAATGCTAGATTTTTCAAGACATATTTTATAAAGTGTTTTTTAGTAATTTTTATGTTGGCAGAATAATAAAGACTAAAGCAGAATCTATTTCCTCAAGGTGTTGCATCAAAAGACCAACAGAGAAAGGGAAAAGGCATGAGACCCCATGCACCAAGGCACATGATTTGAATGACTGCAAAGGTTGGGAGGAAGAAAGCCTGGGTGTGAGAGATGGAAAGTTAGGAGGGGCTTTGGGAAGGATCTGCTTTCCGCTGCACCTCATCGCAGAGGGCAACAGGGGCTACGAGCTGAGATAGCTAATCTGAAAAGACCATCCAAGGACCATGTCCAGTAAGCTTTGAGCATCTCACCTGTGCAGGGAGCACTCACTGGGCCTGAGCTGGCTTTCCGAAATGGGCAGAATTCCTTGAATCAGTGCATGGGCTCAGTGGCATTGGGACAGGGGGGAATTCCACCTGTGAGCAGGGAGAAGCAGGGATGTGACAGTCCTTCATCTTTCTCTTGGGAAAAACCTGGCCATTGCTGGTATCTACTATGAGGTTCAAAGGTTCTGGTCTGGCATCTGCTATCTGTTCTTCTACTGGGGTAAACCTGACTCCATAGCATGATGGTTGGGATGGCTTCCAGGGAAAGTAGGGGCAGATTTTGATGCCAGCAGCTGAACGTCACTGCTTTGCCCCTGTTTGGGCAAAAAAACAAGGTCCCATGGCAACCCCTCCTGAGGCTGAGGGGAGACCTTATCACTGCCTACAATTACCTGACAGGAGGGTGCAGAGAGGTGGGAGATGGTCTCTTCAGCCAGGGGACAGGAGATGGGACAAGGGGAAATGGCCTCAAGCTGTGCCAGGGCAGGGTCAGATGTTAGGGAAAAGTTCTTCCCTGAAAGAGTTGTGGGGCTGTGGAACAGGCTGCCCAGGGAGGGGGTTGAGTCACCAACCCTGGATGTGTTTAGCAGATGGGTAGAGGAGGTGCTCAGGGTTATGGTTTAGCACAGGACAGGAATGGTTGTACTCAATGATCTTAAAGGTCTTTTCCAACCTCTGTGATTCTGTGATCTTCACTTTTGTCTGAGTTGAGCAGAGCTCCTGGTGTCCTTGCTCTGAAGTAGCAGCGCATGTCTGAACTAAGCTACCATGAAACAACCTTGGGAGTCCTCCACCCAACCAAGCCATCCTACCACTTAAAAATATTAAAGTCGCCCTGGCCTGCCCTGCTGCAGCTATTGCTGTACAAAACACCTGCTGTCCACAGTCAATTCTGCTTCCAACCTCCCTCAGCTTCTGGGTAAAGAGGATGGTGCTCTGTTTTTGCAAAATAGCAGTTACAGTGCTTGAGGGCCATCCTTCTGGCAGTGTTTTCCTCACTCGGAAGCCTGCCTTCCCTCAAAGGAAGGAGCAGAATGCTTCTGGGAGCCTCCATCCCTGAATAGTCTGCACCATCTGCTGGAATAAGGGAAGGACTGACTCACCAACTACGAATTTCGGGGATGAGGGAGACTTTGGGGAGTAAAAACTCCTGTGTCAGACCTGCAATTACAGAGTTCTTGCAGTCTAAAAGGGGATGAATGGCTCAAGAGAATGTCTGCCCCTCGAACCATCACAGAGACATGTATCCTTCAAAAAGAGGGTGTAATTACCAGGCCGTGGAATTTTAACAAGTAAACCCACAGGAATTCAGCCCTACTATGAGAGCATAGCCCTAGCCCACAGGGAACATTTTAGTTCGTTTATTTATAGGCATCCCTTCCTAAGATTCAGAGACACCATCACAGGCCTTAGGTAAGTCTTGCTTTAGCTCCTCAAACCTCAGCACCCGTCTCCCTCCATCCCACCCTGGTACACTACAACCCCTGCGAGTCCTGCTTTCCCTGTCCCTGACCTCCAGCTTCCCCTCTTCTACAGAGTGTTCTCCCCTCATTCTCAGCTTCCTGAACAGCTTAGTTCTTATTTCCTACTTTTCTCTTTCTCCCACCTCTCCCTCTCCAAGCTGTTCTTGTCAAACGATTGTTTTCATCTCCCCTGACACTACATCAGCCCTCTGTGACTGTGCTTTGCTCAACAAATCATCCCCTACACCAACCTCAAGACTCTTCTTCGCTCCGCTGACTCTCCCAAAGAGGCAGTATGTGGAATGCAAAGGGATGTTAATGCCTCTGCTCGGGAACTCCTGCTGTGACTGGGCTCTGTTCTGAAGAGGACATGGCCAGTGCAGGCTGTCTGCTCCACAGCTCACCTGCACCCCTGGCTGAGAACAAGTGAGTCTCAGTATCTGGGATAGTAGATGTATTTTTTTCCTTGATAAAGCAAATTGCTATGAACATCACAGACTCACAGAACTGTAGGGGTTGGATGGGATCTCCAGAGCTCATCAGGTCCAACCCCCTGCCAAAGCAGGGTCCCTAGGACAGGTCGCACAGATAGGCATCCAGACAGGTCTGGAGTATCTCCAGAGGAGACTCCACACCCCCTGGGCAGCCTGTCTCAGGGCTCTGTCACCCTCACCATGAAGAAGTTCTCCCACATATTGATGTGGAACTTCCTGTGCTCCAACCTGAGGCCATTGCACCTTGTCCTATCCCACAGACACTGAGAAGAGGCTGGCCGTGTCCCCCTGTGTCCCACACTTCAGATATTGACAACCAGTGATCAGATCCCCTCTCAGTCTCTTTTCTCAAGGCTGAACAGAGGAGTGAGCAGCTCAGCAGCAGAAGTCAGCACAGTTCAGACACTGTATTGCCTACGCTCTTGAACCCGAACTAGAATGGCAGTAAAATGATTTGCATTGATTTAACAAAACTGGTTTAAGCCCTTGCATCTCATTAGATGAGCGTAACGAAGGTGAGCATAACAAGCCATATCAGGGATTCACCTGCAGGAACAATGCTTGCTTTGGTCTGTAATAACGTTCCATACTCAATGGGTTCAAACCAAACCTGTGTTTAGATAGATGGGCTTTCATTTGAAGCTACAAAGATGTAACAAAGCCTCTAGCGCCCCTTCCACAAAGGGCATTTAAATACCACTAATGAAGTACCAAGAAGAGATGAAAACCACCAGAAGACATCCCCACAGCCAACACCCCTGTTCTTGGGCTGACGATGGAGTACAAGCATCCCTCTGCAGACGACTTCTCGCAGAGCAAGCTGAGAAGCAGCTGAAAGCAGAGTTGTTGCTCCTGTTAGAAAGGGTTGCCCTCAAAGCACTGGCTAATCATGGGGCAGACGACTTTATTTGCTTTTCCAGCTTGCAAAAACCAGCAGCTAGTGCTTCTCTGAACCAGCCTTTCCTCTTAGCTGGGGACTGGATGAGCTCAGTGCCAGCATGCATGAGTAACTCATTATCTGTTAGTGCCAGGCTGGCAGTCCAAGAAGATGTCCCCATGAAAGCCTAGGCTGGGGGCACTGACATGACTGGCTACAATTTAGTCCCAGCATTTCCAAGCAGACAAACCACTGACCTCGATCAGGCTAGCTGTATGTCCAGTTAGCCCAGTATGGTCTCTTTTTCCCAGTAGCCAGGAATAAATGACTTGGGGGGAGGGGCGTGGGGTGGGGAGGAAAGGAGCAGGCAAAGCCCAGAGTGACTATGGTCAAGGGAAACCAACTTTTCTCTGGGTGCATTGCCCAGCTGCTGAGCCTGACATTACATCCAACCATCATTGCCCTCAACAGACCTGGGGTATTTCCCCCTCCCCCAAATCCATTTATCTTTAATCTTCTGCAATATCTAGTTCCAATGAGTTTTACAATTTAATGCTCACTAAATTAATAAATACACTCCCTTGTTTTACATCTGTGCTGATGGGTGCTCCCCTAGAGCCTTCTACTGCGAAACCCAACTGAACCCCTCCACTCCTTTCCCTCCCCCAGGTCCAGTACTGCTCTGTAAGCTCTGACAACATTCTGTTAATTCATCAATTCATCTTTTGTTTTCCCAAGAGTCCTTGGCTTTTTAGTCTTTTCCTTTTGGGCCAAAACCCCCTCGAAGCCAGTCACATTAATAACTTCTCATTAACCAGTAACTACCACTGGGCAGAGCCACTTCTGAGCATCTTCCCCTTGGTGGCTTGAAACAGCCAGAGAGATCCTGCTTCGGCTTCCCAGCTTCCCACATCTCTCCATTAAATCTTGGGCATCACCCCATAAATCCATTGAACACCCCTGGGTTTAACCATGCCCCTGAGAAAGCAGGGATTCCCTCGTGTGACACAGGGCAGAGCTGCAGGGTTACAGCCCGGCTCAAAGAGGGCAGGGGCTGTCCCCATCCTGTTGTTTGGGGGTGCAGGGGGACACAGCCAGCACGATTCAGCGGGAGGGGGGGGGGGCAGTGGCTGGGAAATGGGAGCAGAGCACTTTAAGAGAGCCCTGGGAAAGCTGTAACCCGAAGCCGAAGGCTGGGCCCGGGGAAGCAGCAAAAAGCAGATGTGGATGTACCGAACCCGCACTTGTCCCCGAGTCACACCGACGGCAGCGACGGGAGGAGCACGAGGTAAAGGACAGCCCGGCCCGAGTGCGGGACAGGTAAGGGACAGACCGGCTCGAGGTGAGGGACAGGTAAGGGACAGCCCGGCCCGAGTGTGGTACAGGTGAGGGACAGCCAGGAGGAGCCCAAAGTAGGGGACAGGTAAGGGACAGCCCAGCTCAAGGTAAGGCACAGCTCATCCCCACTCCGCAGCCCTTGACAGGGAAGCAGAGGGCAGGGGCTGAGGCAGGGAAGCTCTAGGAAAACCTGGGAATTGGGAAGAAGGGTTCTCCTGCCCATGTTGAAGGGTGGGGTTCTACCAGACGAGGTGCCTTTGGCTGGGAGCCACTGGCATCCCAGGGCACCTCTTTGCCTCTGGGGCTGAGCCTGGGGAGTGGGTGGGTTTCTGTCCTCACAAGCAGCTGTGTCACAGCCTGGAACACAGCTTTTCTTTGCAATGGTAACAGTTCTGTTGATAGTTGAATTCTCTAGAGCTACTGTTTGCAGGATGCTTGGGAAGGGGACAGTGCTGCGGGGTGGAGCACTCACAGCCTGAACTCGTGGGTGATGACCCCAAAATCAGGGGTGTTTATCGATACTGTGAGACTGGTACCACTACAGATGGAAAGCAAAACAGCTCCTTCACACCTGTGTGCCTTCACAGATAGACAGCTCCCAGACACCAAGTTCCTTCTCAGCTCATCTCTGTTTCCCTCCTGTACCTTGCTGACTGTAACAGCGGATGCCACATGCTGTTGCTTCTTCTCTTTTCTTTAAAGGCAGCCACTGATTTTAATATCATGCCTGAAACCATCCCACCTCAGCTCCAACCAAATTCTTTTCTCTGCATTTTTGGCTGTGTGCTGAGAGACATGCAAATGGAATCCAGATGTTCAGGCCAATTCAAACGCGAAAGGCTTTGTCTTTCTAAAATGGAAATTGCTTTTTGGCAAAGCTTGA
Organism: Laterallus jamaicensis coturniculus; assembly: GCA_022605575.1. NCBI lineage: Eukaryota > Metazoa > Chordata > Aves > Gruiformes > Rallidae > Laterallus > Laterallus jamaicensis. Next base: position 8,366,586 of record JAKCOX010000025.1, on the reverse strand, counting down.
GAAATATGAAGCTGGTGACAGTACTGGCAAAAACAATACAGATCTGCAAAACCAATCTCCGCTTGCAGGCTCCCAGGAGCTCAGTGTAGTTGGAAGCAAGGGTTGTGATGGGATGTATTTTTTCTCAGAGGAAAGGTTATGCTCCATGGAAAACAGTCATCTCCAAACTAGACTGGGCCAAGGCTCTTCTGCTCAGCATGCAAGATTAGTGCTCAGTGCAGGCATCCTCACAAAGCCCTTGCTAAGACCCCCTTAACTTAGATTTACACAGGGCTTCTGTCCTCCCTCTTTCAGCACGGTGCCTGTTCCTTGTACAACTCCACAGTGAGATGAGCAATCCCGACATTGTATCTGCTATCATGCTTTATCCCAGTGTAGTAAATCCTGTTGATACACATCTTCTGCACCAGAATGCCTCATCTACTCAGCAGCTAGGATGCAGCGGGTGACAGGGTGCAAGCACACAGGGAAAGAGAGGGTACCGCTTCTGCATTACACTGTCTAACCATCGATGAGAACTTAAAACCTCCATTGTGACACCTTTTTCTCCATGGCAGAACTACCTCCAGAAGAAAAGGGGTTTGGGCAGGAAAGGGAAACAGTAAACTGCCTTTCCCTGAAGTAAAACCTCTGCCTGGACAGCCTAGGTCCTGAACTGGGGCTGTTGTAGCCACGTGGCTTGAAGTTGTATTTCTACCAGCAGGCGTGTTTTCTTTATAGCTGAAGTTAATCTGAAACACATGTTCTTTCTCCTACTTCACAGATGCCTGGATCACAGGGGTTAGTTAAATACAACTCTCTTGCTTTAATTTCTGGGAATCTATATAAACATTGCTTCAGACCAGCCTCAGTGGCGTCTGTTCTTGGGGGCATGACACTTCTGCAGTAGCTCTGGTTTACCCACAGTGAAACCCTGGGTTACACACTGCCCTTTGGACCAGACAGATCTGTCTGGAAGTGCCACATATGCTGATACCAGAGTGATTAAAATTGGATTCCTGAGAGAGAACCACTTTGGTGAGTTGGGAGAAAAGTACCAGCCTCCATTAAAAATGTTGAAAAAGCCAAGCTCTGCCTTTCACCACTTCTCTGGATCCAGCATTAGGTATTTACTCCCAGTCCCTTTCCTTACTGCCTTAAGAAAGCTCTTCTACTTTACCAAATCACAAACAAGAAACAGAGGGATGCATACAGGCTGTACAGCTTTCCAGGTACATGCAGACACAAGAAACATGGCAAACTCCTGCCTGAGGCAGGTAACTCGTACAATAGAGCAGCAACAGCCAGTACCCCATCGAACAACACGGATTTGCTACTTTTTCTAAATGAAGTATTGTTTTTTTTTAATCTTTATTTAAGTCTAGAACTCAGAATATGAGATTTTCTGGACCTTGGCACTCAGTAACTGCCAGCAACAGTGTGGCTTGGGCCACACACATCTGCTTTTTGTGCTTGCCCAAGTCACTGGGGCCAGGCTGGCTGAATACTTCAAACTAAAGAAGAAAACCCAGCTAAGATCAGGTGTGTGTTTTGCAATGGGGAAGGACGAGCAGCGGCACGTGTCACAGCTGGGTAACAAGGGGCAGTAGCAGCAGAGAGGTGTTTGCTCAGTTGCTCAAGTTGCCTCTGTCATGTTCTTACTCTGTAGGTTCCGGCATGCAGATTCCAGCGGTTCTCCTTTTCCTGGGTCTCTTAACTGTCCCCAGCAGATCCCAGAACTCAGCTACTGAGCAGGTGAGTAGGAGACAACAGCAGAAAGCAAGGGAGAGATACTCGGAGCAGGTAACGTAGAGAACCTTACAAAAGCATTAAGCCCTACCCTCCTAAGATCCTAGTAACTTACTTAGCTACATAATGAGACTAACTCCTGCTTTGCCGAGATAAAACCACAGCAGTTACATCAGGGGATGACGGTGAAGCAGAAATAGTGGGTTCCAATCTGAGCACCACCTTCAGCTTTACTGGGACACTTTAAAGGAACTGTCCCTACACTCTCACTCAGTAAGATTAAGCCAGTATTTGCGTGGATTGCTTGCCTTTGAGATGTTTATCCCAACTCTACCCTCCCCGTGTCTGCTAGAGCTCTGCCACCGCTGATGGAGCTAATGCTGGCGAGGTAGAAGAGGAAGACCCCTTCTATAAGAGCCCTGTAAACAAGCTGGCAGCTGCAGTCTCCAACTTTGGCTATGACCTCTACCGTCAGCAATCTAGCCGGACAGCCACCGCCAATGTGCTGCTGTCTCCGTTCAGCCTGGCTACTGCACTTTCTGGTCTCTCGCTTGGTGAGTTCCTGTCCCCTTTCCTCATGTGCAGTTTGGCTGGACAGATCTTCCCTCACACCCTGTCCTTGGCATTGGCAGGGGCTGGAGAACGAACAGAGGATGTGATTTCTCGCGCTCTCTTCTATGATCTGCTTAACAAAGCTGAAGTCCACACCACTTACAAGGACCTACTGACCAGTGTGACTGGACCAGAGAAGAGCATGAAAAGTGCCTCCCGTATCATCTTGGAGAAAAGTAAAAGTCCTTCTTCCCTTCTATCAAAATTTACCTAAATCACTAGCCACAAGTAGAAAACACTGAATAACACCCCACTAAGAGCCTTGGCTCTGGCATACTCTTGAGCCAGGATGCAGACAGTGCATGGAATGCTGTTGGTGCTCCAGAAAAAGCCTGGAAAGCTTGTGGGTACATAAATAAAAGACCAGACACAAGTGCACACAAAGACACTGGTGATGGAGCAGCTAGCACGCAGAAGACCTAGAAGAAACTAGCTGAGAATTTTGCCTTCACTGTAGGTTTCCTGGCAGGGCTCACTAACTCCCAGGAATCACAAATCCCATTTTCTGTTTGTGATAGCATTCAGACATATTCCTTTGTTTAATTCCTTGCAGAACTATTGGAAATGTCTGCTTCCAGCACAAAGCAAACATCTGCTGAGGGAGCTAAGAACTATCTTTCGGAACCTCCCGGTTCCAAGAACCCCATAGATTGAGTAAGCTGTACACACAAAGTGAGCTGGAGAAAGAAGAAAGGCTGATGTTGGAATAGCTGTGTCCAAGCCTTCTGTTCTTATCTCCCTGCTTTACTTTTCAGGAGAGAGTTATCCCATACCCCACACCATGGGTGGCTATAGAATTTGGATCAGTTTCCTCCGTGTGCCTTCAGTCGTTCTTCTTCAAAGCAGGTTCCTGTATACACACACCCACAGATGTTTTATGAGAGAACTGCTGCTGGGCTTTGGATTGCAATCTGCTGCCTTGAGAGTGTTTTGAAAAGGGAACTAGCTGCAATATCCATGTTTTTGTTCCCCAGGACTGCGAGTGAAGCCTGTTTTTCACAGCCAACTAGAGAAATCCTACAAGATGCGTCTGAGGGCACTAAGTGGCAACACCCAGTTAGATCTCCAAGAAATCAACAACTGGGTACGGCAGCAAACCAAGGGAAGGATTATGAGGTTTATGAAAGACATGCCCACAGATGTCAGTATTCTCCTTGCTGGGGCTGCTTTCTTCAAGGGTAAGAACCATGTGTGCTTGGTTACAGCAAGGGTGTGTTAAGCACGTGTAGAAGACGTGCAAGGGAATGTTCCTGCTTCCAACAGAGCATGGGGGCTGCCAAAGTGCATGAGAAAAAAGCATTTGAGGGCACTTAGTACCAAAGAAATGCATGCTACCTGAACACAAACAGTCCTTGAGGGAAGAATTATTACTCTTGGGAAGCTGAGTCTTGGCCTGTTTGCAGTGAGAGACCAGACAAGGAAGGTTAAACTCACAGGAGTCCACAGCAAGAGACAGAATATTATCATTTAGGGAAGGCACAGCTCAAAAGAGCACACTGAGCCTTTTTACCAGCGTAGAAGGAATGGAGGGAGATACTAGAGAGCTGCTCTAGAACATGCTGTAAGCTGTGTCCTGGAGAACTGCTGCTCAGAGGCAAGAGGCAAAATAAAGGGTGGGGAGAGAAGGACTTTATATGCATGGACACAATTGTTACCCTTTAAAATAGTTTTGTAATTACGTAAGTAGACATCAACTTCCCAACAGCAACTCCACCCGTAGGCTGGCTTGATTTATTTCCCATTTCACCAGTTCTCAGATGAAAAGAAGGGGCCAAAGAGTGGCAGGAGATCAGTCGCTCCCATCAGTCTATTTCCATCTCTATCATCGTTCAGTTATAGCTCAACTCTCGGAGCACAAATACCATAAAGTGTGAGATTACTCAGCCACAGGCACAAGCCCCGTTTCCTAAGCTATTATTTCAGAAAAGACTCCCCTTTTATCTTTTAGGGATGTGGAAAACCAAGTTTGACACCAAGAAGACCGCCCTGAAGGATTTCCACCTGGATGAGGGCAGAACCGTGAAGGTGTCCATGATGTCAGAGCCCAAAGCCATACTGCGATACGGTTTTGACTCCGAACTCAACTGCAAGGTCAGAGAGCAAACATTACACAAGACCTCCTAAACCTACTGAGGAACAGGCTCAGCTACACTTACCTGTTAACCTGTTCCAGAAGACAGCCCTCCTGCTCCCCTTGGGACAGTTTTGCAATCATTATTTTGAAAGGCAGCATGTTGATTCTTAGCATCCTACCTCCACACTGGCTACACGACAAGTAATCCAGAATTTAAATAATGCACAGGTCCTACTAGCCTGCATTGCTTGACCTAAAAGTTGGGCAAGAAGGGCAGGGCACGCTCCTCAAAACTTTTCCATCTCTACTTCTTTGAACAAACCTTGCACTGTAGCATGAGCCCAAAGGTGTCACAGCTGAGAATCCCCCACAGCAATGTGGTGGTTCATTACAAGACCCGACAGGTAAGAGAGGGCACTTGCTGCTTAACAGCAGAGAGTGCAGCAGGGGCTGATGAAAGCCTGTGTGCCAGAGGGGTCAGGAAGTGATGACATGTGTGATAAAAGCAAATGAAGACCACCAAAGGTTAACTGGAAAGGCTGACCAGGCAGTAGAGATTCAGGCCTGTGCCTGGGATGGGATGGGTAGAGCTGTTCATTAATTGATGTGGCTCTTTCTTATTTACAACTGCCCTTCCAGATTGCCCAGCTGCCACTGACAGAGGGAATCAGTGCCATGTTCTTCCTGCCTACGAAGGTGACCCAGAATATGACTCTGATCGAGGAAAGTCTTACTTCTGAGTTTGTCCATGATGTAGACAGGGAGCTGAAGACAGTCCACGCTGTGCTAAGCTTGCCCAAACTAAAGCTGAACTATGAAGAGGCACTTGGCAGCACGCTAAAGGAGACAAGTACGTACATCACACACCCTCCATAGCCTGCCAGGGCTCCAAGCAGTGGGCAAGTTGCTTCCTGCTCTCAGAATATGAAGCTGTTGAGTTATTAGGTCCTGCTGTCCGTCTGTAGAGATTTCACCAGCAACTAAATCACTTTGGTCTAGGACTGCTCAACTTTTTATCGCCTCTCTCTGCCGAGCTCATATAACACTTCTGAGATTGAGAGGAAGAAGCTCAATACAAATAGATGCAAGCTGCTTCTCCCTGTTTCCCCCCAGTAAACTCCACCAGAGCAGCTTTGTGCCCTCCTGGCTCGCAGCGCTGGCAGTACTGCTCCCTGACCTGCCATCTATGCTTTCAGCTCATGGAATTTTCTCTCTTTCCTCCAGGGCTCCAATCACTTTTCACATCACCTGATTTTACCAAGATTTCTACCAAACCTATTAAGCTCACTCATGTGCAGCACAAGGCAGTTCTGGAGCTTAGTGAAGATGGGGAAAGGTCCACACCAAATCCTGGGGTGAACGCTGCTCGCCTGACCTTCCCCATAGAATATCACGTGGACAGACCTTTCCTTCTTGTACTGCGAGATGACACCACTGGAACCCTCCTCTTCATTGGCAAGATCCTGGATCCCAGGAGCGTTTAGATCCCTTCACAATAATCTGCAATGGTAGGGCCCAAATGGAAAGGGTGGTATTGGGAGGGATACTGGCTCCCTGCTCTGCTGCACAAAGACACAACGTGCAAATCTTTTGCCTTCATGCTGCAATAAAAGAGCTTTTGCTATTACTCTCAGCAAGCCCCAGTATTCTCCCTCCAAAGATTGTCTGCCTACATCATATGCTTTCACACTCCCATTTTCCCCAGATGAGACACAGTTCTGTGTCTTATACACGAGCATCATTCAGTGTATACTGCATTTTTCCCTATTGTAAGACACTCCAATCTGATGCCAGCTGTTTACAGAGAATCCCTCATCACTGCCAGGTCTGCACTGCTAGTCCCTCCAAATAATACAGTGCCTCCTCTCACAGCTTCTAAGTTTGCACTTCCCAGCCTGCTCACCCATCCCAGCCCTTCATGTTCCACACTGGCAAGAAGAAAAGTGCTTCACAGCATTAGAAATAGAAGGCAGTGTGGTCTAGATGACTGCATGTTCATAACCACCAGGTACTACAGACAGGAGAATCACAGCTCCAGAAACACAGGTGTGCACAAGCACCTCAAACGTCTGCTTCAAACCCACGTGCAGACGTGACACAGCATTATTCCCACCATGCCACATGTACATCCCTTGTGTTAGAACTGCTCATTTTATTTACAACAGTCTCACTAAAGAGGGTTTCAGATTCCATTGGAGTAGTTGTTACAAATGACTTTCCAGCCTGTACTATGAGACTACCTTACCACATGAAACTTGGCTTTGGTGAAAGATCCCACTGCAGCTTGCCTTGACAGGGGAATTAAGTCCTCTGAAGGATGCTTCTGGGAAGCTCTAACAGACAAGTCTTCATCTCTTGTAGCTCCTGGATCTGAGTACTCTGAGAACCACAGTGCACTGACAAAATCTCCTCTGCTCTTTGAATTGTGCTCAGAGCTTCAGAAACCGCAAATCTGAAACAGGAAGAGAATAAGAACAGAGTATACAGAATACTCAGTTCAGCTCCCTGACTTAGCCAGGCTTTAACCCCTCCCCCAACAAAAACCTAAACCAGCTCACAGGTAGGGATCCTACCCACCCTGCCTTTCAGCACCAGGCAAACAGCATGCACTTACCTCAGCTGCAAAGAGAGGATGGGGAGGGGGGAAAGGTAAGGAGATGGACAGTCACAGCATTATCTCAGAGTACAGGTACCCACTACTTCACCTCCAGAGTCCCTCCTGCAGTTTGTTCAGTGGAAGGGAGGTGGTAGTTAGATTTGCAGAAGGCTGCAGGGGATCTGCTTGCCAAGAGGGTCAAAATAGAGCAACGGGGATTTGATTGCTGTAGAACTGAGATGTAAGCACCAAGGGTGACTGGTTGTCAAAATAAGAGAGTCAGGAGGCATAAGTGAACCCCAACAGGGTTAGTGAGCTTCTGTACCTGTGCCAGACTACCCTAGGTCCTGCGGGATACCCTTTGAGGTGCTAAGGACCACCTGCCATGGCATTGTGTCAGACACAGGAGGGGTGCAGGGAAGGGACAAAGAATCAAAGCAAATTTACCCATTGAAGAGAATTTGTGCCAGCTTGAAAAGTTCATGGCCCATTTCTACACTTGATGGCCCGTGGTGCTTTTCCACAATCTCAATACTCCTCTCCAGGTGTCTGGCTGCATCCTGCCACTTTCCTGATGGGAAGAAAAAAAAAGAACCCAAAACCAAATCAATCAGACCCTGAGTCATGAATAAATCCTTCTAGTGCTGCTGCCACCTGAAGAATCTGATAGCATTATGCAAAATATGATGAACTCTGCCCACAGCATTCTTGGGAGGCTGCTGACCTCAGACTGAGGACAGGGAATCTAGAACATGAGATCACATTATTGCTGTTCACTGGCTGCTGCGGATGCAGTTTTAGCTAAAGTAGTCTTTCTGAGAGCCCTGCTGTCCAACTAGAGAAATGCAGCAGGAGAAAAGTGAAAGGGCTAGTCAGAGAAAAGGCTAATCATGTTAAATTCAAAGTTCAGAAAACTAAAGATAATGAGAAGACAATGTCATACCTTGAGTAGCATAGACCTGCGCCAGATGATCCTCCATCTCTCCCATCAACAAATGCTCTGGAGACAAGAAGCTTCTAGCATCCACCTGACACTTCAGAAGCATTTTGATAGCCTGATCTATAACAAAACAGGGTATAAAATTCCTCCTTACTTACCAGTCCCCAGCTTTTCATGATGCATGAAATAAAAATCAGTCCAATCTCATCTTTGCTAGGTTTGGATTTGGTTAGGATTCAACATTGACTTCATCTGGAACTTGCCCTACTCTAGCACAGTGTTGGCCAGATTCACTCCAGGAAAGCAAATCCTGGGAATTCATAACTCCAAAATTACCCTGAGTTCTTTTAGTTACAACGGAACAAAGTGTGACTTGGATTAACACCCGGATAGGGGGTATAAAAAACCCTAAAGCTCAAGTCCCCAGGGACACCCAGGCTGTAGGCCAGAGGACCCCAACTGCATAAGCAACAGTGCCATCTCATGGCTAGGACTACACCTCCGAGGCGTACTCCTGACCTTAAAGGGGAGAGCTCAGCCTTACCAGCTTTTCTGTCTCTCAGCAGTTCTAATGCTTTCTTGATTTGCTGCTGAAGGTCCCATAAACGGTGCGACAGGCTCTCTCTGCTGACCGACAACCCACAGGCTTCATTCGAACAACAAAGCGTGTCTTCTCCCTGTGGGAATCATCCATGTGATCATTCCTGCTCACGTTCAACTCAAAGATGACTTGCCATCTCTGCTATCTCTCTGTTAGGTTAGAGAGATGCTAAGTAGTTCCTGGGTTGCATTAATTAAACAAAGTAACTTGCCTGTGAATTACTGTGAGTTTATTTGAGTTTATGGGGAACTTCCAGGAACAGCTGTGTGCGAGCTATGGATCAGCCCAAAGCACAGCATGTTCATACAAATACATACTGTGGTGACTTCTCCCCACCTAACTCGCTCTATATGTTTTCATTTACGTCCCACAAGTTGCTGAGAGTGTGACTCTCACCACATCTAGCCCCTGTTTGGACCTTCCAGGCCTCCATTTCCTTTCCTAAATATACCCCTTCCCCCAGTCTGATATTCTAAGGTTCCCTCAGCAAGGTCAACGTGATTTTAACGCATGGCTAAAGGCATTCTTTCTCCTATAACGCTGGAAGACTGACATACATGAGCATCACAAGGAAGCTGCTAAGAATGGTGAGATACTATCTTGACTCTACAGGGGCTTTTGCTTTCTGAGCAGAGGCCACAGACTCAGGTCTTTAACTCTTGAGCCTCCCAGAGACCAAACATTCCATCCTGGTAAGTTATAGAGTCATAACTACCTGCATTGAAGCCCAGCAGCTAGGGCAGCAGAAGGAGTTTCTTAGGGACACCACACTCTTGGCATCAGACTCCAACTCATCACGGCATGCCTGACAGCGACACTCAAAGAAATACTGACTGAGAAGCTGTTGTCTCTCAGTGACCCTCATTCTACACCGGTGAGGCCCTGCAGAGGATGGCAAGGAAAGACATTGCTCGTGGGTAGATTTGTTAACATCAGACTGTATCTTGGCTATAATTGAGACTAAATATATTGTATTTTGGAGATGACATAACTGGAGGCTGAAAAACGTAACAGTGGGCTCAGGAGACTAACTTTTGGGTTGGTATCTTTGACCAAGGCTTACACATAAAGCAAGAATGTAGCAACATTATACTGGGAATTATGATATTAATAGCAGTCAGCCAGCATGCCAAGCAGAGGTGAAAGGATGTCTGGGCCTTGAGACAGGGAGTTAATACTTACCGTAGCAATGGAAAATCTCTTGGCCACTTGGGATTGGCTGTGATGCCCTGACAGTGGCAGCTGTCCCACTAAATGACACACTGATATTGGGACAGCACGAATGGTTCAGAAGGCTGAGGACAGGAAAGAAGGCTGTCGCCAGGCGGACTGGCTTCTTATTTACCACAGCACCATCTCCGGACCCTAAAGACAAGAGGAAAAACAAGTAGGTTGAGAATGAACGCTCAGTAACCCACGCAACTTATGCAACGAGTGCTGCAAGCAATTGCAGAGAGCAGTAGAAAGGTTTCTGGTAAATTGCTGCAATAAATAATGGATAAAAACCCTCTACATGTGCACCAAAGTACAAGCCAACAAGGGATGAGCCAGTTGTATTTTAAGCAAGTCATTCCCACCTGCAACAGGAGCTTTTTACAGCTGGTAATTAAATCTCTTCACTCTGCAGAAGCTAGATGAGCAAGGTCAACAGAGAAGGGCTTAAAGACTTTTATCTTACCCAATTCCTGCATGACAGTGATCGCTTGTGCATTGCACTGCAGCTGCAACACATGCCTCAGCATCGCTTCTGCCATAATCTTCAGCTCTGGAGACAATTCACCTGTTTTTTCCAACATCTTTGGTTTGGGTGACTTCTCAAACGATTCCTGATTCAAAGCAGCAGCCTCTAGACCAGCTTCTTGCAGCTGTTTGCATATAGCTACCACACACAGCATGCAGAGGAACTTATGTTCTGGGCTGTGCTTCTCAGTGTGCGGCAGAAGGTTGAACACAGCTTGGTAAGAACTCTGGTACTGACCACTGTCATTACAACCAGGGATACCTCTGGTACCATTTCTTGTTGCTGGTGCATCACTGGGATGCTCACATCTTGCCTCTGGGTTATGAAGGTCCTTGTCATCATGGGACCACTCCACCATCCTGCTAACCTCTGCAAATCCTGCCAGGAGAACAGTCCTCAAGGCAACGTGGCAGAAGACCCCTAAGGTGAGAAGCAGCGCTCCCAAGGAGCACTCTGCCCTGTGGTACTGCTCCCACGCCACATCAGCACAGTTTTGGCTGCAGTATTTTGCATAACTGCACCCACAGCAAGGCACTGAGGCTAAGAGCTCCCTCAGACAACGGTGGCAATAAAGATCTGCGTTGGTGACTCGTGTATCCCATGCTGTTTCACTGCTGTCCTGCAGAAGAAAGCTCTCCCCAGGGCAGAGCACGCTTACAAAGGCCTCTTCTTTCAACAGGTTCTGCCCTGGCAGGATGTCCTGGGAGGCCACCAAGTGACGTCCTCTCTCCATATCAAAATTCAAGGTCAAAGATGAAGATGCACCTGAAATACTGTCATTCTCTTCCCAGATCTCCAACTTTCTCTGAATCTCATCCCGTGCTTCTTGTGGAGGCTCCGGACAGCTCTCTTTCTCATGTAGTTTAATCTTCAGTTGACTTAACTTCTTTAGCAGAGTTTCTTGTGTAGTCATGATCCCCCCTGTAGCAATTTTATTCTCCACCACACTAAGGGCATCCGCTGCCTCCTGTAACCTCCCCAAACCCAGCAGACATTCAGCCTTCCGCAGCAAGACCTTGGGCAGCAGCCTGTCTGGGTAGCCATGACTTTCAGCCCTGGCAATATCTTCCAAACAAACCTAGAAACAAAGACAAGGCCTTTTTAATATCATTGAAAGCCATTTTATTCCACCTAAGCCCACATCAATCAGCAAATTCAACATGCACAGCCGATCTGTTGGTGAAATAAAGCCTCCTGAGAGAGGCAAGGACAGCAGGAATGCTTCAGAAAGTTGAAGTAAATCATTTAGGTGCCTCATCTACATTAAGTGCAGCTTTGGGAGGGGATCCACCTACAGTCTCTTGTTCTAACCACCAAGTTTTCATTACTGGGGGGCTCACGGCAGCACCCACCTGAACCCTGAGTGTGTGGCAACGCCTCAGGCGATGCTAGGGCTCTCCCTCTTGCTACACGGGAGGCCTTGGCTATGCAGACTTGCTCAGGGGCACCCAGGAGCTTTGGCAGGGGCTGTGGAGGTGTGTGGGGGGCTGTGGGGGGTAGTGTGGCAGGGGAAGGTCTCAGCTGTGCAGATTTGCTCGAGGGCACCCAGGAGCTTTGGTGAGAGTGTGGGGGAGTGTTGAGGAGGGGGATGTGTGTGTGTGAGGGGCTGTGGGGAGTGTGGGGTGGAGTGTGTGTGGGGGGAGTGTGGGGGGTGTGGAGGGGATGTGGGGGAGCGTGGAGAAGGCGTGTGGGGGGGAGTGTGGAGAAGGTGTGTGGGGGGGAGTGTGGAGAAGGCGTGTGGGGGGGAGTGTGAAGAAGGTGTGTGTGGGGGAGTGTGGGGGGTGTGGAGGGGATGTGGGGGAGTGTGGAGAAGGTGTGTGTGGAGGAGTGTGGAGGCAGGCAGCCGTGGGTCCCGCTGCCGCACCACTGCTTACCTCAAAGCGCCTGAGGTGGAAGAGGGCGGCGGAGCGGTTGGCGAAGCAGACGGACAGCTCGGGGCTGCCGGGGAGCTCGTGGGATGCCGCCTGCGGACAACAGGGCGCTGCAGCCGGGGAGGAGGCGGGGGTTGGGGGCCTCTTCCCCGCCTCCGCGGGTCCCTTCACGGGGCCCGCCCCACGCACCTACCTGCGAGTAGAGCCTCGCGGCGGCCCCATAACGGCGGCGGCCGAACAGCCGGTTTCCCTCCTCCCGGTAAAAGCGCGCGGCCGCCGGTTCCTTGCCCACCTGCGCCCGGCGGCACAACCGACCCAGATCCGCTGCCTCCGCCTCGGGCCTGCGGGACACGGGGGTCAGCTCCGCGCCCCGCCCGCCCCGCTACTCCCAGCCCCGTCCCTCGCTCACCGGAGGAGGCCGCAGCCCAGGCGCAGCGTATCGCGCAGGGACGCCGCAGCCAACCGCTCCCGTACCGCCGGCTCCAGCGCGGCCCAGCGCCGGGCAGCGCACAGCCGCCACTCCTCCACAGGCAGCTCCATTACCGATCCCCTCCCCGTTCCTCACTTTCAATGGCGGCGCCCGTCGCACCGGCATGGCGCGCCCAGGTGTACTTCCGCCGTACAGCACCGAGGAGCCAATGAAAGTGCCGTACTACCGCCGGCAGGGCCACGCGCAGAGCTAACGTAAGGACGTGCCGGAAAGAGGGGTTACGGCTTCAGGCGGCGGGAGGATTTGGCGGCAGCAGCGGAGCGCGGCGGGAGGCGCAGCACCATGAGCGTGCGGCTGAGCGAGGGGGCCATCGCGGTGAGAGACCCGGGCCCCGTGTCCCGCGGGGTGGGGGCCGGGGCCCGGGCCCCGTGTCCCGGTGGGTGGGGGTCGGAGCCGGGGCCCGGGCCCCGTGTCCCGTGGGGTGGGGGCTGGGGCCCGGGCCCCGTGTCCCGCGGAGTGGGGGCCGGAGCCGGGGCCCGGGCCCCGTGTCCTGTGATCCGCGGGGTGGGGGCTCGTCCTCGTCCTGGGGAGGGGGTATATGTGTAGAGCCTGGACCGGGTCTGTGGAGGAGGCGGCTGGGCACTGGTTTCTGCCCCCCCCGCCTCGTTCCTGGCGGAGCTGGCCCCAGTCCCTGCCGGTTGGAACGGCCTGGGCTGTGTCTAGTGGTGACGTCCCTTCCCATGTCTCTGGCCATTCCGCCACAATTCCTCCTCCCTGCGGATCTCAAAGTGCTCCCGAGTGGGGTAGTGGTGCTTTTCCGAGGGTCTCCTCTTTCTCTTCCAGGCCATCATGCAGGGGGAGGAAGTCTCCAAGCCTGTGCTACAAGTCATCGTGAGTACCTCTTGTTGCCCGCCAGCACCTGTGTGTGCTTCTCACAGGCCTTTAGGTGCAGCCAAACCTCCTCCACAGAGGAGCTGAGCAAGGCCCATGTACTCTTACTTTTGCTTTGAGTTGGGCTGTGCTGTGCTCAAAAATAAAAATCCCACCTCAGTGTGTAGTTCACTTACTAATAATGACATTTTGTTGTTTTTTAAAGAGTTTCTGAACAAATGAGAGCTAATACTCTGTCTTCCATAGAACACACGGGCTATTGCAACAGGGAACGGACCACCACGTTACCGAGTGTTGATGAGTGATGGGGTTAACACACTCTCCTGTGAGTATGACAAGCTGCAGTGAGGGTTTTATTAATGTGGAGATACTGATTGTGCTCAGATTTCTGGTCTAGGTGCATAGTGATGAAATGGGTATTGAAGGAAAATATGACATACACAGGCACAACAGAGACTCTAAAGTGTATGACTGCATTTTAACATTTGGATAATATCCTTCTCTTCTGGAACCTTCTTTGTGAACTTTAAGCAGTTAACTCACTGTAGGGTATAATGGAAAAATAGAAGCCCAGACATGTTTCTGGAACAGAGATTTTGAAGTCGTTTACCTTATTGATTTTAAAGTGATTCACCTCTGATATCTTTGATATGTGGTCATTGTAGCTATCACTGCTCCAAAGTTTGTGGAATTAAAACAGTACAGTTTACATTCACTTTGGTGACTTGTTAGTGGTTGCACTGTTTTCTACCTGTTAACTAACTGAGCAGGTTGTAGCTCTAATGCAATGCTAAACTGGCTGTATCTTGAGAGGAGTGGGATTGTGACCCAGACTCATTAATGCCCTAATATAATCAGGCCTGGGGAAGCTAGGGAAGTTCAGAATGTAGGAACAGGAGAGCAGATGCCTGTGAGAACAGGAGCTTGTGAGAAACAAGCCTGTGAGTTCACAGACTGCAAGAACGTTAACAGCTGCCTTAGAAAGGAATAAGATGACTGCACAGCTGTAACCAATTGTTAGCAATAGTGAGATGCTTGTAAAGCAGCAGGTGAACAGAGCATCTAACCAACAGCAATGTAATGTAACTCATGTACTGATACAGAAACCTGTATCAGCTGTGTGTGTGTTTGAATAAACGAGCTCAACACTGATCACACTGCTCCGAGTTGGGTCTGTTATTCTGACTCCAGTAACTGGCTGGAAAAGTTGTGGTCAGACATGTTTTGTTTCAGTGGGGGTGTTTTTTTTGTCTTTTTCTGTTTCTGCAGCATTCATGTTGGCAACACAGCTGAACTCACTGGTGGAAGAGGAACGCTTATCAGCCCAATGTATTTGCCAGGTTAACAGGTTCATTGTGAACAGCCTGAAAGATGGAAGGTATATATGTTGCTTTAAGTACTACAGAAGGGCAGCTGTGCTAGTGAGCACTCTGTACTTTGCAGCCAAGCAGAGGCCAAATGCTTTTGACTGGGATTATCTGAAGAATACTTAGTCTTTAGGGTGCAGGAGGGGAAGTGTGCAGCACAAAGCAATAGCAGAAGTAAATAAATTACACAGCATGGTCCAATAGGATAAGATTTTCTTAGGACAGTGATTTAGTAACTTAAAGCTTCTAGTTAGACTATTCTGAATTTTACAGATTTTCATTAAAATTCACCTCAGTTATCTGCTGTGGCAAAGAAGGAGTGGAGATTTCTTGTCACTTAGACCAGATTCTACCACACCTTTCTTTTATGAAAACTTGAGGAAAGGGAGGTGGATACTGCAGAATGGGAAGGGATCTGAGTGAAGTGAATCCATACAAACTGTGTAAGTGTTTGGGAGAGCACGAGCTGAGGTTTGTGTCTTTTTATTCAGCATCTTTGTGGAGGCAATCTATTCTTTCTCTGTTCTCAGATAATATATTCTCTTGTAAAATCTCACATGGCTTTGATACTTTTACAACACCCAGTTGTTTCAAGCTGGTTTTGTGTGCTCATCCAGCCTGCCTCAAGCTGTCCTTGAGGAAATGTGATACTGTTTCAAGCCTACTTATACTTCATGGGAGGGTTAAGTTGACAGTGGAGAACTCTTGTCTTCCAGATCCCTCATCCACAGAATCAGCCCCTAATGGTTCTACCACAAAGGCTATTCAGAGTCTGATAGACTTGCAGAGGGAGTGAAAGTTTATTGCTTTCTATCCTGTGTTTGTAGGAGAGTGGTTATACTGATGGATTTAAATGTTCTGAAAACTGCTGATCAAGTTGGTGGGAATATTGGCAATCCTGTGCCATACAATGAAGGTGAGTGTCCTCTGTAAACAAATACCTCTCTGAACAGACTGAGGATAGCCTTTCAGAAGGCTGTCAGACACATTCAGCTTCTTGTGTTTGGAAGTCATGTCCAGATCTTGAAAATCCTTTCTGTTTGTGTAGTACCAAATGGCTTTTATTCATATTTTTAAAAAAAACCCCTCTGTACCATGGCTGAACCTTCAGTCTCCACATAGTGTTGGGAAGTATCTATACCTTATGGTAGCATTGACAGGATTTTATTATATGTTCGTGGTCTCTACCAAGAGTTCCAGGAAGTATGCAGAAGCTATCCTATGTCTCTTTGTAATGAGTAACCAAATAGATTAGTATTTCTTCTGTCTGGAAAGAAAACAGTAGGAGGAAGATGTAATAATGATCTCTGAAAGTATAAGATGGCATGGAGGAGCTGAATAAAGAATGATGAATATCTCTTTCTTTTCTACATTCGTTTGATGCTCTTTAGTTCTCCTATTGTCAGGTAGTGGTTTTAAAACAGAGGCTGTGCCTCACCCCCAAACAGAGCATAGTTAAATTATGGAACTTGTTGAGGTAGGTGCCAAAAATTGGCACAGGATCAAAAAGCAATTAGATGTGAAAGAAAAAAATCCATTAAAGGCTGTTAAACATAACAATACATCCTCTGCATGAATGTTAGGCTCAGGAAGCACTAAAACTTAGATTGCTCAAAGTACGTAGATGATAGACTGATAGGAAAACACAGCCAGCATCCAGGCTTTTCCTCAACACCCCTTCCTACCCTGCTACTTGAACAACAAGGATGCTCTGGCTGAACCTTAATCTGACCTGCCACGAATCTCTTGGTTTTATTAATTTGCATGAGTAATTGTGCTTTTTCACTTCTGTGTGCTGAGCTTACAGCGCTGAGGCAAACATTTTTTTAAATTGATATATTACCCCAACCCACCCCCCCTTCCAAAGATGTTCAAAAGTATGTTCTGTTCTTCCAGTTCTGATCTCTAAAAAAGAGATGATCATAAGCACTTCAAGAAAATATTTGAACAGCTCTGTCATTCATGGATATATGGATAATGGCTGGGGTTTAATAGCAAATAGCTCTTGAAGAATCTTCTTCCTGGTGGAAGTGAATTATTACAGTTTTATTACTAAGGACCACACATTAGTGGCAACAATTTTCTGTAGGATGTTTTGGACAAATGGTAGTAGGTACACTGCCATTCTGGTTAGAAATCTACTTTACTAATCGAAGTAGAAATTAGACTTTGTTGCAAAGACATCTTTCTTCATTAACTTTTCTTTTTCCTGGGGAATTAGAGGGGCGTTTGTTAAATGAGCCTAAAGAATCCTTTGTTCCTTTGATAGTTACTTAGCTAATTGCTGTTTTAAAAATGTGTTGACATCTCAGATTTTATGGTTTAATCCCACAGTTGCTGTAGAGACCAGGATTTTCAGAATAGCTACTGAGCAGACTGTTTTGTGTCTTCCTCACATTTTCCTTGCTTGTGTGATACAAGATCTCGTGAACTATAGTGTTTTTTCAGTTATAGTGTTGCTTAGAAACGACTGGGAACGTGATTATCTTGCAGAGCCAAGCTGAAAATACACCTTTAAGAATATAAATTTTGGTTAAATTACTGTGACTTTGATCAAGGTTGTGTTCTTTATTTGGGCCTACAAAAATAACTTGGCAATGAAGTTTTCAAGCCTGAATGCTTTTGGAGAATGTTACAGGTCTGCGATCAGAGTAAGTGTGGTTTTGCACTGGATGGTTAGGACATGGGATGTGTATTTCACTTTAATAATGTTATTCTGCAGACTTCACACCCTTTTATTTGGTATTAAAGAAGAATTATTAATTGGTTTTTTTTTAGGAGCTTAGAGCCAGTGCAGAAAGAGTAGCTAAGAGCACTTCGCAGTTTTCATGGCAAGTAGTTCAGGTATCTTAGAAATAATGTTTAGTCATTCATTTGCTCTTAGTTAAAATACAGATCTCAAACTGCTAGACCTAGGATTAAGGAGTATTCTTTCCTAGACTGTAATGCCACAGTAGGACCCCAGGGAGTGAGAAGCTGGCTTTTGGCCACTTTACGCTTGAGCAGTAGGAGGTTAATCTGCCTAACATGGAAGCTGGAGACGCAATCTTCTTAATACCTATCATAAAAACTTTTCAGGCAGCATTTCATAATGGTATTGAAAATTAAGACTGAGCAGTGTATTTCTTGGTAGAAAACTAGATGGAAATGTTATTACTGTCATTAATCTCATTCAAATTACTCTGATGCTGGACTTTCTTCTTACTGTAACAATTACTGGTCACTTATATTTAACTTCTGTCATTTATCTGTCAGTGTTGAAATGTTTGTATACTTGAACACTCACATGAACTCCTTTTTCTTGCCCTTCCCACCATCACCTTTTGGTGTTTGTTGTTTCAGAGTGCAGTTTTGCTCCTCTTCCTCATGAGCTGTCTGAGTTCTGGGACAGCTTTTCTGTCACCATGGCACTGTAGCAGGACCTCTGGGTAACAAATCATTAGAAGCAGGGGACTACTGTTATACAGCTAGAATAGGCTCTTTGGCTAGCTTTGGCCAAAGATCTTGGCTTTGACTGACCTGGTGTGTGTATAGCAGAAATGCACTTAGGTATTTCAAGTGGTTTTTTTCAGCATCTGCTCACAAAAACTAACAAGAAAACCAGGCAGCAGGGTCAGTTTTCTGACTGCTCCAAGCAATCTGCAGCCACCAAAACTCATTGTTTAGGCATCCCTAGGTTCTGCAAGTGAGAAGACTGGAGAGCTAGTTCTGTGTTTGAATTCACGCACGTAGATGTGTTCATATAGTCTTTATCTGTTAAGAAACACTAGGCAATGGCTAGGCAGCCATTACAGTGTGATTTGTGTTTCATAATGCATGAGCATTCTAATGCACGTGGTGGCCTTCTGTTTGGGTTTTGGTGGGGGGGGGGTTACATTAAACAATCAGAGGGGGTTGTGGGGTGATGACATTTGGATCAGAAGTAGCATGGAAGCCTCTTGCTGGCCTTGAATATTTGTTCCCAGTCCAGGAATATTTGTTCTCCATGTGTTTTGTTGGGGGTTTTTTTCCCCCCTCTTCTCTTACACAGAATGAATTTGGGGTGTTGAACCCTGACTGAGTCCTCCAAGTACCTGAGGCAGCTGAGGGTGAAACCTGGCTTCTCCATCTAGCGGATGCTGCAGCAAATGCACATTGCTGTTTGACGTCACGCTGTTGCCAGGGAGACTGCTGTCACCAGTTTCCCGATGTGACTCTACTGCGGCAAGTTAGAGGAGCAGATTGGTTTTGTGCAAGGACCTTGTTTTGGATTGAAAATAACCCGAGGGTTACCTCTGTTGACCACACAACACCGGGCGATGCTACATCAGGGCCTCCTTGTGTTGCTTCTGCTCCTCTACCTCACTTCTGTGCCATCATTCCTTGCCATTCTCTTCTGGGATTCTCCCTTTTTGTTCCTTTGTTCCTGTTGGGCTGGCTCTGACCTCTCTTCCCGCTTCCTCTGGCTGTCTTACTCCTTGCCCCCCAAATGAGCAGGGCTTTGTCTGCATGGGCTTGGGAACTCTGCAAATCCATGGCTTAAGAGTTAGTTGCATCCAAAAGGATAAAATATTTTGTCATCTGGATGCAAAATACAATAGGATGATTATTCTGTAAAGGAATTCAAATTTCTGAACGGTAGATTAGTCTCCTAATGTACTATTTCTCTGGATACATCAGTCTGTTCTTTCTCTTGTGATTTATCATCAATATAAGGCAAATAAAAGCCTGGAATATAAAAAAAAAAACCAAAGTATGAGATGCATCACTTTGCTCCCTAGGAAATATACTGCCATGTCCCAAGAGGGACCCTGGTAAATGCTGAAATGACGACTCCATCACCTCCATGTTAAATACTTTCATGTTTTGGAAATAAAATAGAGCAGGTGTTTTCTTTGTCTTGTATTGACTTCAGGTTTGACTTTACCCAGTGGGTTTTTGTCCTTTTCTGAGGTTTGAGAGGGAATTCTCCTGCAGTTTTTATCTTAGCTGTTAGGTAGTAGCAGAAACTGCCTGTCAGAGCACTAGAAGCCTGTAAAAATGGAGAAGTTGTCAAGATAACTTCGGTGCTGTCCTTTCAAATAACTGTCAAGCCCGGATTCTATCCAAGTAAAAAGCAGTTGCTTGCAGAAAGAGATCTGACTGAAATTCCTCCGTGGTAATACTGTTCAACAGATAGCTTGCTTCTGCCCTGTCTTATAACACCTCAATTTTAGTATGTGTTCTCTGTGGTTTAAAATTCTTTTTTTCATACAAGCCTTATTTCCTATATAGGGAAGCTTTAATTACCTTACTCCCTACTGTACTCTATGATCTCTTTCTATTTGATTTCCAGGGCAAGGGCAGCAACGCTCCTCGGCTCCAGCAACAAACCCACCACCCAGCAAACCACAGCAACAAAATAGCAATTTGTCAGTAGCAGGTAAAAAATAATCCTGGGCAGGAGTTGGTTTGTATTAAGCTACAGCTTAAACTTTAAAAAGGTCTTTTCTACAATGGTGTTGTGCAAGAAACACTATGTTAAAGAATACTGTGTAGCTTGACAAGGGGAATTCTCTCAAGAGGCTACTGTACAATTGGATTTTCTAATAATTAAGGGGGTTGATGGAAATATCAGTCTGCCTTCCCTTCTCTCCCTCCCCCCCCACAAAAAAAGGAAATAACTTTAATGAAGCAGTGTAAACTGAACATCTAGTGTGATGGAATTTGGCATTCCTGAAACAATGTCATGTGGACACCCAGGTAGGCTACAGTTTGGAGCTGGCCAGTGGGCCTGTTATCGATACTGATACCAGTTTAGGTGGTACAGGCCTGAAATGATTTGCTAATACATCTGTAAATACAGCGTTTTGATCAAGACTTCCTCTAGCAGGGTACTGAAAGGCAGTCAATTTAAATGTCAGCCTGTAGATGTTTTTTGATGCCAGCTCTTGGTGCTGCTTTAACCTGTCTGCATTCTTTACCTCGGTGTTTTAAGCAGTATTTTGAAATAGTAAAATTTTTGACACTTGCTTACTGTAGCAGTAAACAATCTCTTTCTTCCTGTACTTAAAGCTGATTGTTAAGAGTTCTGTGCTTACACGTTGTCAAGATTCAGTTTGGAATTAGCAGTGTTGCTTTGTGTCAGGAAATTACCTGATTGTGGGGTACCATTTCTTAGCTGTTCCCCCAAATGGTGTAGATCTAAAGCTTGTTGTGCCATATGGTAGGGAATATACTCCTAACTAGATGTTTCCCACCTAGACCACGTTTAGCGATTAATGCTGGACGCATCTCCACTTCAGTGTAAGTGCTGTAAAGGTCTGAGAGTGTCTCTTCTGCAGCACTTTGGAGCCTAGAAAATACTGTGGGCCAAAAGCAGAAGGGATTCGACAAACTTTCAGCTCCTCTGCTGCCTGTGTAGCACAGCAGCTGGAGCTTGAAGTGCCTACCCAGTGTGAAGTGGAGCTTCACCTTCTATGCAGCTCCCTGTAGTGTGGTGGGACAAGTTCTGCCTGACCTTCCACCGCGAGTTGGTTTAAACCTGGCTTTTGTCTGTAAGGCTGAAATTCTTTATGCTCTGTTGTGGTTTGTGGAAGGTCCTGCTGCTCCGAAGTACCATGCTCCCTCAAACCAGTTTGGGAAAGCCAGCGCTCCCAGCTCAGTGAAGACACCAGGGGGATCGCAAACCAAAGTGGTGCCAATTGCTAGCTTGAACCCATACCAGTCAAAGTGAGTTACCCTGCCTTGCCAGCTATTACTCGATGTCACAGGCATGAGGGAACAATAGATTCTTTTTGCTTTCTTGTGTAGAGTCTCTGTCAAATCATTCTCTGAATTCTTTTTACTTCATTGGTTAACTTCAAACAAACAAAACCAACTATAAAACAAATCACCCAGAGAAGCAAACAAAGAAACCCCTCTATAGAAACAGCTCTATGTGTTTTTGTGTTGTTGTGGGGTTTTTTTCTTGTTTGGGGTTTTGTTTGGCAGGGGGAGGGGAGGAGGTTGTTGGGGTTTTTTTCTATTTCATCAGCACTCTGACAAACTGAGATTTGCCTCTGCATTGTCTTCATGAAGTTACCCTGCTGAGCTTGATGGGTTTTTAATATTTTAGTTGAAAATCAATTGCCTTCTCTTTTTTTTCCTAAAGCAACCTTCTTTTTGGTAACTTAATGACAAAACAGCTCAGTAAGCTATTCACTTTGGCTACTGTTGAAAAGCATGAGGATGTAATTATTTCGTGAATGACATTTTTAAGTTATGCAAACTGATTTGATTACCCAAGTTAAGTGCGAATCCTATAATTGAGCTCTTGAGTTCTAGCCTGGCTTTTCAGAACAGGGGAGCTGCTGTATGAGAAATGCACCCTAGAAGAGTAAAAGATTCGAGGCCTGCTTCTACACAGAAGGATTGTTTGCTACTATTATCATACTAGATGCTTTATGGCTGGCTTTGTTGCTGCTGTCTCTACGACTTACTGCCTTTAATGGTCTAGGCCATTAAAATAGAAAGCAGCAGAAAAGCAGCTAGAGTTGCTGAGGTGCAGTGGAAAGATTCTGGCTTTTAAATAGCAGTGTTCCAGTTCCAAAGGTTTGTCAATCTTTAAAAAAAAAAAAATTAACAAGACCCAGAACAGTGATTTCTTTGCATGATTTCAGGTGGACCATTTGTGCTCGTGTTACCCAAAAAGGTCAGATCCGCACGTGGAGCAACTCCCGTGGTGAAGGAAAGCTCTTTTCTATAGAGCTGGTTGATGAAAGTGTAAGTGTCATCTGTTGAGAAAAAGATAATGTATGCCAGATGCTGATGAACCCTTCATAAAGACAGAATAGAGGAAATAAAGTGTATTATAGGAAATGTTTTTTTATTACAACTGAAGCTTGTGTTCCTGTGTTCACCCAGTTTTTATCCAGAATGAAGTCTTAAATGTATAGCATTACTGATTATTTTTCATCAGAGTCTATAGTGTGTGACTAAATTTTGCAGCTTCAAAATATAGCTCTTTATAGAAGCTGACAACTGAACACTGAGGTTCCTGGTGGTTTCCTGCAGACCGAGAATGAGGTCTCATCCTGCCTGAGCTACGTGTTACAAACCAAGGATTGAGAGGAGCAGTGCCTCCAAGTTAAAAGGCTTCATTTTCATGAGGAAATCAGAGTACAAATTATTGTAATACTAGAAAATCTCATCTGTGGTTTGTTTGGGGAATGGTAGCTGGTTAATCTAACTAAACTTTCAGTTTGTCAAACCCCTTATTAAATTACAGCCTTCTGTCGTGAAAACAAACAAGATTCTGCTAGATGATGTTTGGTATAAAATGTGAGGTTAATAATGTAACATGTTGTCATAAGCCATTTGTTTGCTCTGCATACTCTCTATACTCCAATTTTTAAAAATCCCACCAATATTTATATCTGATGAGTTTGTAATTGTTACTAATTCTCACTTAAAGTCTTAATATCACGTGTGAGTGGGAGATAACGCAATATACTGTGTCCTGACTTGTGGAGCTGCGTGATCTGTTTGGGTTATTTATTTAATTTAATGTAATGGCAGTTAGTGCTGGGTTTATAAGTTCCTTTTCAGAAGTGTATGTCTGATAGATATCTGTCTGGAGTTGTTACACGTTTCTTTCCGAAGCTCTAGATAGACTAATGATGCTTGAATGTGAAATTTGATGGTCAGGTGTGGAATATGTTGTTTTAGCTACAACTGCGAATGTGAGAATTGTTTGTTTTTCACATGCCTGGAGCTAGCCTGGCAGACCACACTGTGTCTAGAGAACTGATGCTGCTTAACATTGCAAATACTTCTTTTTATTTACTTTACGCCAAATTTCAGCTCTGACCAGTTCTCCTGTTTTCCTGCAGGGTGAGATTAGAGCCACTGCATTCAATGATCAAGCAGACAAGTTCTTTCCACTCATTGAATTGAACAAGGTAT
This sequence comes from Laterallus jamaicensis coturniculus, assembly GCA_022605575.1. Classification (NCBI taxonomy): domain Eukaryota; kingdom Metazoa; phylum Chordata; class Aves; order Gruiformes; family Rallidae; genus Laterallus; species Laterallus jamaicensis. The sequence continues at coordinate 8,342,831 of JAKCOX010000025.1, read as the reverse complement.
GGTAGCATTGTGCTTTCACAGACTGACATGAGCTAGGAAAGAGGAACTTCAGCATAGCAAGGATTTTTAAAGGTGAACACAATCTATTTTCTCTGTCTGACTTCTGATAACATCCTCTGTTTCATTGCTTTCTCCTGTAGGTATATTATTTTACCAAAGGCAATTTGAAGACTGCTAACAAGCAATATACAGCTGTTAAGAATGACTATGAGATTACATTCACTAATGAGACTTCAGTTGTGCCCTGTGATGATGCCCAGCATCTTCCATCTGTTCAGTTTGAGTTTGTACCCATCTCAGACTTGGAGAACACACCCAAAGATGCAATTGTTGGTCAGTCTAAATAGCAAAATGCCACACTCTAAAGCTTTAAAGTTTTATTTTTGTGTCCTGAATACTGGGGAGGTAGTGGGCATACAATGCTTCAAGTGCTCTGATCTCTGAAATGAAGTTTTCCATGACGGTTTCCATTAAAAATGCCTCAGATAGTTTTCCTGTTAAGTCATGTTTGCCCTGTTTTGCTAACGATTTATAATAATTTTGCCTCAAATTAATGACAGTAAATGATATTTTTTTACTGTACTATGATCATTGTTTTTCACAGAAAAGAGCTGGGGGGGAAAAAAAAAATGTCCTTGCTCAGCACGTGTGCATGTCATACCTTCCATGGTCTTGCTTTCTTTCACTATCTAATTATCTCTGTAGTGATTTTGGCATAATTCATTGCATTCAAGTCCAAGTTGCATGACTGTTTTGGCTTGCTTTGTGAAGTTATTGAAGGTTTGTTTTTCTGTAATTTGTTGGGCAGAGTACTCCGGAAAAATCAGAGGCTTGGGTGGGGGCGAGGGTTCTCAGGTTTCACAGGCACAAGATGCCTGTGATTCACAGGCATTCAGCTGGGAATTTTGAAGGTAGATCTGTAATATTAAAAATGGTGTCTTTTGAAGGAGCACAGAGGGGATTGTATTAGCTCTTCCCACCCAAATCTGTGGACTTTGTTGAAGTTGTCGTTTACGGTCGTGGGGCTACAGCGAAGGCGCTAGCTGGCTGCTCCTTTGTGCTGCAGTCACTTTGAAACCCCTTGCCTGAGAGACTTGTGCTTAAACATGGGATCAGGGCGACAGTCCTTTGACAGAGAATGTGATGGGAAAAGATAGTACAATGCCTTGATCTCACTAATGTGGTGAGGCTTGCATTCATGAATATCTTAATGAGTTCGTCAACAAAATTAAAGCACTGAAGAGTTCTGTAGTGGAGCATTCCTACCATAATACACTTAATTTCCATATCAGGTTTGATTTGAATAGGGAGCCAGGATACAGGGTAAAAATCTGAAGCCAGGATTGAATTCTTCTCTTGTGATCTTGTATTCCCCGATTGTGACCCTTGAGTAACTAAATTGTAACTTTTTCAGATGTAATTGGAATTTGTAAGAGCTATGAAGATGTCACTAAAATTATAGTGAAAGCTAACAATAGGGAGGTATCAAAGAGGAATGTGCATCTGATGGATACATCAGGGAAACTGGTGACAGCTACGCTATGGGGAAATGAGGTATGTGCTCTCTTACCTGTTCTTAACCAAAGGTTCCTTTGTGTAGGGTGAGGAAATAAGTGTGCTGTTGTCATCTGAGATGGGCATAGCACTGAGACAGAGTCCTGGGTGTTTGAGGATCAGGGGCAGAGAGAAGGTGAAAGACTGTCTGGTTTCATTCAGGTGTGATGTTCTTAACCTTTCTCTGACAAACTGCTGACATGATCTGACTAATATGTTCTGAACAACTGCAGACATAATGTCTCAAGCCCAAAGACTAAAGCTAACAGGCTTCTGGTTTAGGGAAGGGTACGAGTTGCGGTTTGATTACAGAACAGCCCAGTGGCTACGGCTGCTTCAAATGAGATGAGTGGGGTGGGATATGTGTTACCCTGCATAAAATGCTGCTTAAACATGGGTTTGAGAGGCTTTGTCTCAGGCTTGGAGTTGAAAATTTGAGTAGTTGCAGTAAACTGTTGCTTTATCCTTTTAACAGGCTATTTTGTTTTCCACCAGTGTTGTAGATACTTAGGGATTTATGCTCTGCTCTATAAAATGGGAGTGATCCTGCCAGCTTGACAGTGATGCTTTATGGCTAAATGATCAAGTGCACTGATACTGTAGGTAGCTAAACATCATTAACCATCTGCTGATATGAAAGAAGGAAACTGAAGTTAAATATCACCAAGTTTTGAGGTTGAACCAAGTGGTTCTGGCAGAGGGTACTAGTAATCAGCTTCTGGCATAACTCTTCTGACAGAGAACAGGATCTGCACTTTACAAAGTTAAATCTGTTTGCTTGTGGAGTGGAGACAGCAAGAAGCAATAAAGGGAGGTGACTTATTACAGCCTGCAGCTAGCACAGTTAGGGTTAGAATCTGTGTCTCCTTTATAAGTTATTGCCCTAACTGCCAGGATATGTTTTGTGTTCTTTTTGCATCTTGTGGATGCAGGCAATGGTACTGCTAACTCCAGCTCGTTTGTAATCTTTAAGCACATGATCCTCCCCTTGCTTGCTAAGTGGTGTGGGGCCCAGAAAATCTATACTTTTCAAAACCTTTCTCATGCCAAGAGGTTCTGTTAGTGTCAGACTTTACTCAGATAACAAACTGATGGCAATTGAATGGCATTAAAGCAGCTTTATGAGATTAAAAACAGAAAATGGAGAGTCCAGCAAAAGTGTTTGGTCAGCATACCTACACTTCTGCTTTTCAAGCTGTAGGACAATAGACATGATTGGCTCCATTGAGACAAGGGAGTTGTTTCATCTCCTGAAGAATCTAATCTGACCAAATAATTTCTCCTACTTAGAGAAACCTCCATTCCCATAACACACCTCCCTTTCTAAAATCCTTGTGTAAAACTCCTCATGGAAGGAACCAATCCTTTTTTTCCAAACCTGTGGTGTGACTTAAGGATTCTCTGGTTCCCCAAGAAATGGGGGTACTGGATTTCAGCTTTAATAGTTAGCTGCCTTTTCTTAAACTCCTGGTGATAACATTTGAAAACATTACCTTCTAAATACAGTAAAATAGTTTTATGCAAATTTGGTCTCTCACTGTGATCTGGGAATTGTGACTGCAAGTTGAGTACCTTTATCTTGCTACTGATGTTTTCTGTTTTATCACACATGCAGGCTGAACAGTTTGATGGTTCTAGACAACCTGTTATAGCCATCAAAGGAGCCCGAGTCTCTGATTTCGGTGGTAGAAGCCTGTCTGTCCTGTCCTCAAGTACAGTTGTCATCAACCCTGATAGCCCAGAGGCTTTTAAGCTCCGAGGATGGTATGAGTGTGTTTATGTTGATTCATTCCAGCCTGCTGCAGAGCATTTGTTTTATTCTGTCTCTCTGTACTTGAGCACTCTGTAAGGTACTGAAGAAAGGTAACAGAGAATATGGGTTCCAGGGTCATAGAAACTTCTCTTCCTTGAAAGCACTAGTGCCTGAAAGGCTGTCCTTTTTAAGTTATTTGATTCAAAACCTTATAATTCCATGACATACCTTGAAAAACTGAAATAGGAGTCGTGTATGCTGACCCAAAGCCTTGGAAGGCAGCATGAAATCAGACTTGACCAGCTCCACTTTCTGAGGCTTTGTCTGAGAGAACAATTCTCTTTTTCCCCATGGGCTTTTCCCATCTCGAGTAATCTGATAGGCACACTGTTAGTATGGACTGGAGGGACTCCAGTGACTTCTGCCAGTGTCTCTTCATAATCAGATGTTTTTCAGATGGCAAAATAATGTTGTCAGGAAAACAAAGTGATTTCTTGGTGGCTTGTTGCTTCTACTGTAGGTAGTCCTTACATTGTGTGCTGTAACTGCTGATACAGTGAGGTGTGGTCTGTGTGTGAATAGGGTTAAGTGCCAACAGCATCGGATTCCTGAATCCTGGGCTTTCAGGTTCCAGTTAAATCACCCAAATATAATGGCATTTTCCCTTTATCATTGTGCTGTGTTTCTCCCCTACTTCAGAGGGTTGTTGAAGGTAAAATTATTGTGGGTCTTAGCTGTTAGTGTCACACTTGAATTTTCAATTTTTGAGTCTTGGTGGTGTGTTTCTCAAATCACAAAACCCACCAGAATGGGATGAAAGTAAAACCTTCTGCTGAAAAGCACTGCTTTCTTCTTTTAACAGAGGAAGCATAATCTGTTCAATGCTATTTGCTTTTTCTTTCGAAGCTGCTGTGAAGATAATGGTACCATGTAATTTAATTTTAATTATGGAAATATCTTGATGCCCTTAAATCTTGTTATCTGACTGCCTTTAAGAAGCATGCAGTGCGTGGTTTGACCACTAGCTGGCAAACAAATTGCAGTTATATAGAACAAAGCTGTCCTCCTTTTGTGGGTTTATAAAATACTGTGCTAATTAAGTTGGACTATTAACTTATTCCGAAATGCTATTTTTGTTTGCAATATACACAAATTACTGTAATTGTTTCCTTTGCAATCATTGATAAAAGAAAAAAATCCCTCCTGTATTAACTACGTGAAACTAAATGTTGCCTTTTGATAAGTCTGTGTGGTCTGCTATCCAAAAATAGAAAGGCATCTTTCTGCTTCCAGGTTTGACTCCGAGGGGCAGCTTCTGGAAGGTGCCTCCATCTCTGATGCGAGGGGTGGGTCAGCATCTGGGGCCAACACCAATTGGAAAACTTTGTTTGAAGCCAAATCTGAGAACTTGGGACAAGGAGATAAGGTAAAAACATGGCCAGTGAGTAGAAGCTTTGTGTATTGAGGAGAAAATAAAAACACAGACTATATGCAGCCATTCTGCTTGTGAAAGTAGTCCTGTTGTTGAGTGGCTTGTCCTTACTCTGACAGAATTTATGCTATTAAATGATACATTTTTTTCCAAATAAATTAAAGCTTGTTGATGTTGCAACATGCTATGTTTGCAAGAGAATTCTAAGCCTTCTATAAATGGGGGTGAGGGAGTTCACCCCAAAGATGGTTGTATAAATAGCACAAAGTGTTCTAGGAAAAACAGATGCATTAGGAGGAAGTGGTTTTCAAGGGTGCACGCTTGGTCAATTGAAAAGCTAGGAATAAAACCTAGGTCTCTGGCATTCCAGTTCAGTAATGTCTCCAGGCCTATACTGCTTCTTGACTTATTTTTAATACCTTTTCCCCCAAACTTAAGTGCTAAGCCATTCAGGATACACAAGAACTTCTGTCTAAGGAAAATACCCACGACTTTACCTGTAATTCAGGTATTTACTGTGAGAGATTTTTGCACGTGCTTCTTAAGCAACCCCTACTTATCTGTTGAAAGACTTGACTGTGGTATTAAACCATTAGGATGATTATTTTAGTATGGTGAGTGGGTATTTTGTTCTGTAGGCTATAGTTTAATCAAATGCTTATCAGTAATACTACACAGTACGCTTTCTTCATTTTTGCATTGGCTCCCAAAAGAAGCATAGGAAAGTGCAGAGTCTTAATCCTGTGGAAAAAGTGGAGATTTGAGCAGACACAATGGAGAAGCAAATATGCTTTATCTAAAGAAAACCTGGCAATTGGAGTTTCCTGCAACGGAAACACAAAATAATCTTGCTGTAGGGCCTTTTATTTAACATAATGGAAGCCTGAAAATGATTGCAACAGAGGGGTTGATTTACACTTTCCCAATAATCCATAGCTGTTAAGCTTTCTAATCCTGAATATCCAAGTATGGGTGCCTTGCTTTGTAGTTAATTCAGAATTGGAAAACATTGAGTATTTTTGAGGCTAATGTTGCACACTCACTCTCCTAGGCGGATTATTTTAGTTGTGTGGGCACAGTCGTACATCTGCGCAAGGAGAACTGTATGTACCAGGCATGTCCCTCTCAGGATTGCAACAAGAAAGTGATAGACCAACAAAATGGACTGTACCGTTGTGAGAAGTGTGATCGGGAGTTCCCCAACTTCAAGTACCGCATGATGCTGCTGGTGAGTAAAGGAGAGGGGAGCACTGTTCTCCCTCTCTTCCTCGAACAGCCCAACCAGAAATCTTTGGAGAGAACAAGGTGTTAGTGGTGTTTGCCTGCCTGTGATGCCCGTGGATTAGAGGGTATTTAAATTGCTTGTACGCTGTACCTGAGCGAGGGATGTTTCATTGAGCTGATTAGCAGTTTGTTTTCCTACTGCTCCAATTAAAGTCTTTTCTCTTTGCCAAAAAGTTGCTGCTAGCTCAGTTGATTCTGGTTTCCAAGTGTACTATGCAGTGCAGAGTACAGATGGCCTACGCCTCTTCAGTAGTGAAGATAAACTGAAGTAAAATGGCATTTCTGGAGAGCAGTAATTGCACTTTTACAGCTGCTACCTATATTTAGTACATTTATTTTTTGGGGTAGGTATTGTTCTGTCTCATGCTTTATTGGAGCCTGACTTCAGAAAGTTGCCTGAGGATTATTTTGGTGATGCCTGCTTACACCCTAAACGTTGAACCTTTTTCTGCCTTACATTATAAGTCAGAGTTGTATCTCCTTAGAAATGCTGTGCCAGGTGGGCATGCAGAGAGAAGGGAACTATCCCTGCAGTCTCACTAAAACAAACTGCTTCTGAATAATTTCTAGCAGATAACTTCTAGGAATGCACGAACTACTTTACATAGCAGAATCATTCTCATAAAATATAAAGGGAATACTGAGGGTACAGTCATGGCCTTCAGAACAGTGTGTCTCCCATTTTTCCCATTCCTAATTGTCGGAGCAGTCAGGAGGTGCATGTGAGGCTGGTGCTTTATCTTTTAACTCCACTGTCTTGTCCTTGAATGTGTTGATAGTTTCCTCATAACATAGTATTTATTATGTGTGTTTGTGCTCAAGTACTTGGGTGTGTACAAAGTAAATGCAGTTTACAGTCTAGCTGGTGTCCCTCTTGGTGGTGGTCATTCTGGGCTCACAGCTCATTAAGGAGAGCAGAACAGAGCTGAACATCCAGCATGTACCACTGTGACCTTGTTGGCCTCTTCCTGTGACACAACATACTGTCAGTATTTACTTGCATTAAGTTAGAGTGACGTTCTGTGGAGCTTAAAAAAATATATATATGTAGTTGTAAGTCACTGCCTGCCATCCTCAGTGGTGGAAAGTACCTGTGGTATGTAGGGCTCTGAGAGTTACTGGAAAGGTAAAATCTGTAGCTGTGAAATAGGGTTTTTTCTTTTGTGCTTTCTTTTGTCTTCCTTGAGCAACAGGAAATGAGATGAAATAACCTTTGAGTTTTGGTTTGGTTTTTAGGTGACCATTGCAGACTGTCTCGAGTACCAGTGGGTGACTTGTTTCCAAGAGTCAGCAGAATTCATTCTTGGGCAAAAGGCAAATTTCCTGGGAGAGCTGAAGGAAAAGGTCAGTTAATTAGCTTACTGTATTTTTAGTAAAAGTCTGGATGTTGAACTGTGTTTCACACATCTTGTTGTTGGCTGCCCTGAAACTTCTTGGTTGTTTTTTTCCTCCTCTTTATTCTGGTAAGGAAATGTTCTTGTGATGTTGACTTTGAAGGCAGCTCAGCAAAAGATGTATGGTGTGCCTGGAACACCTAGAGCAGACCCACCAGAGAGCTTGATCTCTGTGTGCACATGGATGGCACCCTCAAGTCAGCAGAGGTGGCAAGGGCAGTGGGTTATGGTCCCCTAGTTGCTGTGGAAATCACCAGCATAATTCAAAGAAGTGCAGAAGTACCATAGGAAAGAAAGGGATATTCTTCACATGGCAAGAATTTGATCCTACCCTTTATCTGTTGTATGGTAGGCCAGTTCAGGGGCCTGGCAGCCCAAGTCTGTTCTCCAGATGTTGGGCTTCACTGTCTTTACGAGTTCAAAAATCATTGTTTCTCCCTAGCCTGTAGTTCTTGGCAGGGACGTGTTTACTCTCCTCAGGATTATTTTCCACGGGCCATCTGCCTGGAGAAGAGAGATTTGCCTGGTTTCCCCCATAGTTTGCTCCCACAGTCAGTCTGTCTACCTCTGAGCTCTTTTGGCTGTTAAAAGCTGGAAATCAGCCTGTCCTTATCACCTAGACCTCGAGACACAGCTGGTTACTTGCAGATAGTACTACAGCCTTTAGAGGGCTGACAGCTTTGACACGTGTTGATTCCAACAGAAAGGACAGACTGTTTTGTCATTGTACCTAGATTGGAAGAATCTGGAAAAAAAGAAAAAAAGCCCTGTTGTAGCCATGAAAGCTAACAACATTATCCCTAATATGTTCCAAAAATTTGTTTACAAAACCAAAAAGTTCCAGAACACTTTGTATGTGTCTTTGTAAGTAGGCAGGAAGCTTTTTGAACTGATGTGTGTCAGCCCGCTTCCAAAGGCGCTTTTTTTCCCTGTCCCCCCCCACCCAATATCATCAGAAACTTTGTGGGTCATATGAAAACCATGACTTGTGAAACAGATCATTGGCAGAGATGGTTAAATGATCTTTTTTGGGCAGGTTAGAACGGTTTTTAAGGTTGTAAGTCATTAAACCTTGACAGTATTTTCCTTCCTCTGCCACTATATGCTTCCTTTCTTCTAACCAAAATAATCTTTTCCTGATTACTTTTTTAAAAATTGTCTACTATATGAAAACAGTGAGTTTGGTTTTGGTTTTTAAGTTATGATATGTAAAGTATAATAAGCTCCTGACTTGCATCCTAGTGTTGCTGTGCTCCCAGGTTAGGGCTGGGTGATACTAGGGCTCCGGCTGGTGGTTAACCGATTGCTTGGCCGTGGGACTGAAGTGAAATGGGAGAGACTGTTGGGGCTGTAGCTCTGATTGTCCTGATACACTGTTATAGACCTCATCAGCTTCTGCAGAGCGGGGCTAGGTGTCCTCCTGTTTACATGCAAGATTGGGTTTTGGAAATGTCCTGGCTGTCTTAAGGTGTGTACAGAGCCTGTGGTTCTGGGATGTGAAGCTTTTGTGATGTGATGGCTCTGTAGGGAGATGCATTGCTAGAATGTTCTAATTAGATGTGCTTGCACTCTTGCATTTCCATTTTCAGACATCCTTAACTTGTCAATATTTTCTTCCTTCAGTCATGCTTAATCTCTGCTAGAGTTCAAACAAAATTTCTTAGTCACTTCTAATGCTGAGGAGCGCTGGGTGGGGAAGGAGAGACGGCAGGTTTTGTGTAACAGTACAAACATGTAATGTCTTTTCAAGACCTGCCTAATGGAAATGGCTGAGGATAGAAAATGGAGCATAATATGGAATGAGCCCTGGAGTGGGAATGCTTTATGTTCCAGGAGAAATTGTTTTTGATTTGACACTTTTATGAGCCTTTATAAATGGCACTTGGTGCATTTTCAGTAAGCTTTTCGTAGTGGTTTTTCTCTGAAGACCTGGTGCAGTGCCCTGTGAAGCTGGTGGAAGCCTTTCTGCTGCTCACAGTGTATTGAGTCCACGTACGGCCGGTGACCACGCGAGGCGTAGCTACGCATGCATGGCTCTTCATCTCCTGCTCCACTGTGCTTGTTACCAAAGGAGATCATGTAGGATAGCACTGACTGGTATGCTAACGGCATTTTCCACTCATGAATGGTTAGCATAGGCTGTGGCAGAGCAGGAAACAGAAGCCAAATGCCTTATTAAGCGAGTTTTCTTATCCTCTAATCCATGTGATGGTCAGAAGAAGGGGGTTTTTAATATTCAGGAAGGATATGCCTAAATACTGCAGTCTGTGAAACTAGCTACTCCTGTTCACCTTCAATTGTTGTGCTTTTCCTAAACCTTAGGAGAATCACTGTGTAGTGTAAAATAGTGCTGTGCACATTTAAAAACAGCAGATGTAACGCTTGGAATATGAGTGAAACTGAGGTGGGTTCAATTCCAGATCAGATGCTCTCTCTGCTGCTGGAGTGACTGATCAAGTCAAGTGCATCTGGTAGATAAATGCATTAATAATGACTTCTCTGTAGCATCGTGGGGCTGCAGGATTTTTATGGAATGTCAGCAAAGGTTTTTACAACTAATTTTTACAAAAATAAACTTTTTTTTTTCCACAGTCTCCACAACTTGTCTGCTTTTTTTTCCCCCTCCTGTTTTGACAAATTGTCTGTTATAAATGATGATGTTTAGTGTTCATATGGTAATTAGAAGCAGCTTATGTTATAAATATGACAGAGTCTTCTAATGGTTATAAAAGCATGTTGAAAATATGCATCCACTTCTTTATGGAGCATCCTCTTAAAGAGGTCTGTGTCAGGATGTGAAGGATACATACAGCCTTGATGGCTACACAGAGAAACAGAATGCCTAATAAGACAATTAATACAGAGATAGTTAACTCTGTCAGTATTTGTGATTGTAGCAGAACATCAGAATTAGCCAGTTAAGCAGCCAGTAAATCTCATGTAGATTAATAGTAATTTCATTCTTTACACTTGGCTGCAGGTTTGGTGCAACTGTACATTATTTTGTTTAGGTGGTGGAAACATTTTCACCTTGAACTAAACTTTTTCTTAAAAAAATTTAAGTTATGGGTTTTGGCATCTAAAATGTGAAGATTCAGCTCTGCCTACATGATCCAGTTAGTTCCACTGTTTTGCCAATGTCAGCAAACGATGGACTGTTCTGAAAGTTCATGGTACTACCGGAACCCTGGAGTGTCCACAGCTGATATGTGTCTTTTGTCCTTCTCTCAGAACGAGCAGGCCTTTGAAGAAGTGTTCCAAAATGCAAACTTCAACACCTACGAGTTCAGGATCCGAGTAAAACTGGAGACTTACAATGTAAGTATTCCCCAGAAGGCAAATCATGTAGCATGAGGCTTTTGTAGTTTGACTTGTCTCCATAGGAGGTGGCTTTCTTCTCTTTAACTTTTGCAAGGAGGAGTTTCTAGAGATACTTCTCACACAAATACTGTCAGTCCTGAGCCCTGAAGGAGGGATACTCTGTCACTAACACTTCTCCCTTTTGGGTTCATCAAGCCTGGCTTGTTTCAAATAAAAACAACATAGCTGCTCTGGGGGTAGAGTCCGTGTTCCCAGCTAACCCTGGTACCAAGAGTAGGAAGTTCTGGGGCTGGAGGACATTGGAGCCAAATGCTGCGTTCTTCTCTCAGGTTCCACCTTTCTCTTTCACAGGATGAGTCTCGTATTAAGGCTACAGCAATGGAGGTCAAACCTGTGAACTACAGAGAGTACAGCAAGAGGCTGATCGCAAGCATCAGGAGAAATGCTCAGCTAGGGTGAGGAGGAGGCAAGTGTCGACTGATCGAAGCTAGAACTTCCAGGAAACATACAGTAGATGATATTACACTGATTTTTTTCCCCCCCAAGCCCCTCACCCCGTGTGTGACAACTTGGCATTAGTTATACTGTGCATAGTAGTCCACTATAGTGGGCTGAGTGATTTAAGGCATTTCTCTGAAGATGTGCCCTGGTAGGTAAGAGTACACTGTAATGGATAGACTGTTGTGGTCTATCAAGCTGTGACAGCTCTGAAGAGGAATCTCTCGACAGATTGCCAGGGCCTTTAGGACAAACTGTTCAGATCATCTGAAGTAACTTTCGCTTTCTAACTGTATGTAAAGCTGAATTATATAACTATTGTGTCTCCTTTGCAAGAAAGTAGTGACAACCTTGACACTTGGACTTGTTCAGCAGAGGGTAGGAGGAAGACTCACAGCTTTCAGGTATGGACGAAGGAGAACAGGTCTATTAGTGCAAGTTAGTTCCTCTGCATAGAATTCAAAGGCTTTCTCTTTCCACAGGTGCCATGCAGTTGTTAATGCTTGGAATGGCAATATGATAGAATTATTAATCAAAGACATATCTCTTATATCTGAAGAATATCCTTCCTTCAGGGTTTAATAGACTGAGTCAGATGGGTCTGATATTAATCAAAATTGTCTCTTCTGAGGAAGGCAGATAAGCATTGACTCTCCATCCCCCAGGGAAATCTAGGCAACTACAAAGCATTGCTTTAGTTTTCTCTTCAATTAATACTATGGGTTTTGGACTGATTTTAGCACACATTTCCTGCCTATACGTACTTTGTATGTTTATATGTTCAGTTTCTTTGGTTTTGTTTGTACTGACGTTAACCAGAAGCAGGTCTTTAAATGGGGGGAGCTTTGTTTCAATAAACACTGTTTAATTCCTGTGTAGTGAATTTTGCTTTCTTTGAACACCAAAGACTTCTCATTACTGGAAAGCAATTAATTAGCTTTCATAATAAGCATTCACTTGGGGGAGATGTTACCTTATTACAAACTCTAAGGTTAGACTGAAGAATGGAGACTTCTTTGCCTGATGTTAACGGTGTGGAAATGCAGTGATATTTTCACCATTTCTGTGCCTGAGAATGCTGATGAGCTGGCACTTCTGGGATTTTTATTGACGTTTACACAGCAGTCTAAAACTAACCAGGCTTAGAGATTTGTTCAGACATAGAGCTAGTACAGAAAACAGTAATTATGCTACTGGGCTTTTCAGTCAGCAGAGCATGCTAGCTCTGTGTGCTCCTAATCACATTAATTATGTGTTCCCTGGCTGCAGCTCACAGCTTGGCATTTGCTGCACAGCTCCAAGCATCCAGGCAATGCTGCAGTGGGTCTCATAGCAAAGCTTGGGAATTATTTATTTATTTTGCTCCAGAGAGCACTGTTTCTTCATGTATTTGTTTGGTGCCCTTTATTTCCCATCATTTCTTGTTTGTCATCTTGAGTCTTTATGTTTAAGAACTGGAAATGCCATTTCCATTGATGGACATGAAGGCCATTATTCTGGGCTCATTAATTGCACAAACAACCCCTTCTTTTTTGGATTCTGAGGATCATGACTGGGTTCTTCTGCTGATGTCTTGCATTTATTTTTTTTATTGAAGTATTTGTTCCCTCTGACCTCTCTTATAGAGCGTTGACTAGAAAATAACAGCCTTGGCACAGTTCTGGAGCGACGAGCGGTAGGTTAGTGGGGATAGTTGGTCTTTCCACTCTGCTAACTGGTCTTAGAGTTCTTGTCCTCCCCTCCCAGTTTGAGAGGACTGGTAACAAGCGATAATGCAGAATGTTCCTTGAGGCTATTTCCAATTCTCAGGCCCATATACAGGAGGAAGTGGTTTTTTAATGGGTGTTTGTGTTAGTATCTGTTTGCTGGTGTTGCAGCTTTACGAGATGATGTTACACAACTGCTGGGGCAGCTCTTTTCCCTGCTGTGCGTCCCTGTGCTGGGTTTACTGTGCCATCAGCCAGAGCACTGGTGAGGGAAGGTATCAGTACCCAAGAGCATTAAGGTGTCTTACAGGATCAGCTGAATGACCTTGAACTGGAACAGAAAATCAACTTAAACAGTTTGTGTGAAAAGTCATTTATTTGAGGGCTAATAAAAAAAACCACCACCCTCTGCTATAAAGTGGATGCTCATTAGTGACTGAAGAGTTGGAGGGTTTTAATCATGCTTTAATCAGCTAGTAAGTGATAAAAACATCAAGCTATGTAAAGCAAGGTATTTCTAGTATAGCTATACAAGTACCATAGCATTATATAAGCCTCTGCTGTGAGATCTCATCTCGAATGCCATGTACAGTTCTGGTCTGCTACGTGTAGAGGCAAAAAAGAATCTCAGCTGGGGCGAGTACAGAGGAGGACTGCACCGCTGAGTAGGAGAATGAAGATCTTTTTTAGGAGGGGCCTAGAAGAGCTAATTTAGCAAAATGAATCCTGAGAGGAAGATATGATTTCCCTCTTACATAAAATATATATGCATATATCTATATATCTTGCTTCCTTCCCCTGACCATAGGCTGGAACTGATGAAGATAACTGGTTAATAAAGAGTTTGTCAGTCAAAAGAAAATGAGGTTCTGAAGCAGCTGTCTAGATCTCTCCCAGCTTGAGGCCGAGTGGCCCTGGCCGTCCAAACCCTGGTAGGTCACTGCAGCCCCTGCCACAGGCCCTGGAAAACAGGACTCTGCAGCAGGCTCTGGGCTCTTTTGACTGCACTAATTAAGGAGAAGCAGCTAGACTCAATGCTAACTGGGATTATTGTTCAACAAGCCTGTGTCATCCTTCCTTTTCATCATAAATCTCCCCCTACTAGTGTCTAGGTTATTACTGGATGGCTTCAATCATTACCTGGGCAGGATGGCTGAGTATGTCTTTGCTCAACTGACAAGGTGCCGGAATCTTTCATGACTAGATCTTTGAAGACCTGTGGCTGCTTGTGTCTTGCTTTAAACATACGAAGCAAAGATGAAACTGGGAGGCTGCTGGTTTCCAAAAGGCAAGTGCAAGGGCAATTGCATGACAACAATCGTGTTCTGCATGGACAGGGGAAGATCCACACCGTGTTCAGGTAGTTTGTGGTTTGTGTTAATTCCTGCAGTCACTGTTTAACTGTTTCACTGAATGAATTTTAACTTGTTGGTGACCCTTACAAGTCCCTGGAGGGGTGACTCCACTTGAGATGGGCCTGGTTTTTAAGATGCATCAGGTGCTTTGGTGTCTTAGTTTTGGTTGGTTGGGGTTTTTTCCCCCTCAAAATAAAGCTTCAGGGTGTAATGTATTGTAAGGTCTTGTTATAAAAATATAAACAGTGGTCTTGCACGGAGCAGAAGCGCCTGCTCCACGTTGTGTTTGGTAGCTGGTTGCTTTACACTGTGTATGCTATGCCTGGCAGCTTGGATGAGTGTGTGTGTGTGGGCTCCTGTGTTCCAGCATGATCGGATTGTCCTTTTAGTGCAACGGGTGTGAGAGTGGAACTTGATGAGTCTGATGTTGTGATTCTTAATTTTCGGTGATATTTGCGTTTGCTGCCCAAGATACAATGTGACATCTTGAGGGGGGGAGGAAGACTTGCTTTCCTTCCCTGTCCTGTTTTGTCATCTTTCCTTTCCTTTTTCTCTTTTTTCTTTCCTTTTCCTGGCCTTTGATCCAGCCACTTTGGAGAAGAGCGGCCGCCCCGTAGGGCTGCTTCCTCCCTGGCTGGAGACAGCGCCGCTTGGGCAGACGTGGGGCTGCTTAGAGGTGGCTTGGATGGAAAAGAAAGAGAAATCTATCTCTCTTGGATATAAAAAAGGCTTTTGGAAGCATGAAATGGAGCAGGCTGCCTACTTCCAAAGCCTGTGTTTGGGGATGGGAGTGGTCTGCAGCACATTATGCATTATAAATATTGGAGTAGTGCAGTAAATATCAGTGATCTTATTACAAGGAAGAGAAATTCTCTTTAATATATTATCTTTAAGGATGCAAGAGGCCCACAGACCTTCTCTGGTTTTCAGTCTGTTTTTCATGTTTACATTTTTACATTTCATTCATATGCATATTTAAATTTAAAGAAAAAAAAAATAGTGGTTTGAATCGCCAGATGGATTTTTCCTGACGACTGTTATGCATTTTTCTGTGTGTTTTATTTGAATACTTAGGTGTCTGTGTTTTGGGGGGTGGGGTGTTGTTTGTTTTTAAGATTTTTTTTTTCCTGTTTATAGTGCATTGATTTGTTGTTAAATTCAGCCTCTCTGCCATGCCAAAAGTGTGCCTCTGGGAGTGTTTCTAGGCTGCTTGTAGTATTTTTCTTCTTTCCATCCTTGTATATAACTGTTCTTGCAAGTTATTTAAAATAAACTGGACACTTGCAAAGGCTTTTTTGGGGTTGGGTTTTTTTTTAACTTATCCCAAACCTCTTGCCCTTTAAAGGGAGATTTTTTTTAAAAAACCCTCCTTTTCTGGTGCCTGATGTGATTTCCTTTGGGCTCAGCCCAGCTGAGCTCAGCAAAGGTCTCACGTGAGTCTCTTACTTCTCATAGGGATGTATTTTCCAGGGAATAACCCAGGTTATGATAAAGGCACCTCGAAAGCTACACTGCAGCAGGCAGCTGTGCAGGGGTGGCACCAGAAATTGGTTCTTCACTCTGAGTTTATCCTCGGGAAGCTGGCTGGGTGGAGCTGGCTTCTTGGTTTATCTGATGGAGAAATTGAAGATGGGACTGTTTGTCATGTCCACTCGGCCATTGCTGTTGAGCAATTAAGAGAAAGAAATCTAATTTTTTTGCCATCAGTTTAGCTCTTGGAATTCCCTCATGGCTTATTGTAAAAAAGGCTGAAAAATAAGAGCAATAATCCGATTTTTGTCCGTTTCTGGTGTTTTATGTTTTCCATTAAAGCCTTGCTGGTGTGCTGCACTGACTTTTTGAACTGCAGGATCAAAAAATACTCCTCCCTTTCTTTTTTTTTTTTTGGTGAAGACTGTCTCCGAGAAGGATAAATATTATTGATTGAGGTATTTAATACACTAATGAAACCCACAATTATTGACTATGTAATTAATATACTGTCTAAAAGTAAAGTTTGACAGCGCATATAGAAAAGCTATATTGACTTGTGCTGCTTTGGCAACGTGCCTCGCAGGTTTTTATTTATAGACATTGAAACACGTTCTTCTTCAAGTAATGATTCAATCCCACTTTCTGCTTGCCACAAGCTCGAAGGCTGCCGTTCTTCTTGCTGACTGTAAGGCTCTCATATTATCTGTGGGGAACTTGGGCTGTCAGGGTTTAGCTTTGCTGCCTATTGCATTAGATTTCGGAGATGGAGCCATCTGGGTGTGTGACAGTGGTTCTTGCAGCTGGGAAACTAGGCTTTGCTGAGCAGCTTTCTGTAAGCAAGTGCACAGGATTCTTTGTTGTTCTTATTGGCTTTGCTAACCTTGGTGAGCGATGAAGAACATGGGATATCCAAGGAATGTCTTGATAGACCTGGGGGACACTCAGTCGGGCAGAGGGCTTCCTGTCTGTGTAGCCGTGTTTGTGGCTTTTAAGCAGCCCCCTGTATTTTAAGCAGGTAATGCTCTGGTTTAGGCTCAAGCTTTTGTTCTAAGCTTAAAGCTGAAGGAGGGAAGGTTTAGATTAAATATTAGGGGGAAGTTCTTTACAGAGACAGTGGTAAGGTGCTGGAATAGGCTGCCCAGAGAGGTGGTGGATGCCCCGTCCCTGGAGGTGTTCAAGGCCAGGTTGGATGGGGCCCTGGGCAACCTTGTCTACCTCAAGCCTGGAGGCTGGTGGCCCTGTTGGAGCTCTGTGATCCTTGCGGGTCCCTTCCAACCCAGACTGGTCTGTGATGATTCTATGATTCTAAAGTGTCCTTTCTTAAGCCTAGCAGCAAGATTTCATCTTTTCCCTGAAATGACAGATAAGTGGCAGCCCAGAGTGCATTCCTGCCTTATTCCAGGATTCAGAGGTGCTGCACCCCAGTGGTTTTGGCTGACCTCAGGGTGGTACCTCCCCACATCTCCTGTAGCTTCACTCATCCTCCCCGGCCGGTTCTGCCTGCAGTCCACCCTCGCGTTCTTTGCTGCTGCTTAGGATGCCATAAACTGTGTTTAAATTGCCAGGAAGCTGAAGCTACGTTTATAAATGGCTTCAAGTTGTTCGTGTGCCCTGTGAAATGTTAAACTTCTTAGCACCAGGTGAAGTTATTTACATCGAACTCAGAAGCTGATAATGAAGGTTTTTTTAGATTTCAAGTGATTTAAAAAAAACTTCCAAATCCCAAGTGTATCAGCTATCTGGTAATTGGAGCTTGTGCTGTCATTAAAAATGACAGCTTTCTCCAATAACATTCTTAGTGCTTGTAAAATGCAGCTAACATAACCTATAT
Source organism: Laterallus jamaicensis coturniculus (assembly GCA_022605575.1). Taxonomy (NCBI): domain Eukaryota; kingdom Metazoa; phylum Chordata; class Aves; order Gruiformes; family Rallidae; genus Laterallus; species Laterallus jamaicensis. The sequence continues at coordinate 8,325,230 of JAKCOX010000025.1, read as the reverse complement.
TTAACTTGTATTAGCTAGAATTTCCTTTCCATGCTTGCTTATTTTCAGAGCTTTGGTGCGAATACCAAGGTCCTTCTCTATTCATGAGCCACGTATTCTTTTACCTGGTTGGAAGAATCGAAAGCTTTTAAGCAGGGCTGGACAGCCACGTATCTCTGCTGTGCTTTCCCCCCACAGAAGTTTCTTTCAGCCAGCAAGTAGGAGCCATTCTTTGGGCAGAAATAAACCTTAAATGGTGTTTGCAAGAAAGCCCAACTTTTTGTTGGCGGTGAGCAGGAAGCTCTCCCTCCTTAACCCTGCTGAACCAAGGGAGCCTTTTTTTATGATTATTATTTCTGGGGTTTTTTCTATTTCTTCCTCTCTGCGGTCAGTTAAAAACATTTGCATGTTGAATCGTTAAGGCGCTGTCCCATAATTGAGATGCTGGGTAGCAATCTGCTCCCCTCCTCCGCCTGGAAGTGTTCCACACAGAGCCCTCTAATTAAACAGAAAATGGTTTGTCATGTGTAACTGCCTCTTCTGAATGTAACAAACTCATTTCAAGAGATGCCAACACCATCTTTATAGCTGTTTTAATAATCTTCTCTTGAATCGGAGAGGGCTCTAACCTCGTATTTCACTTCACCAGCTGTTTATTTAGCTGGGGTTTGGTGTTTGGGGTTGTTTTTTTTTCCACTTGCACTGAGAATGTGTAGACTCTTTGTGTGTGTGTGTGCGTGTGGAAATCCTCATTAGAGTAACTGAGTTTAAGTCTGTGAAATAGTCTGTTAGGGCTGGTGCTTTTAAGCATTACTATTTACAGTGGGAGCACGCGCAGCTTTCGGCTCCGAGCCCTGTCAATCACCTGCCTGTCACCAGGAGGGGACCTGAAAAAGCTCCGCTGCCGTCCCCGTGTTCTGGGGAACGAAGGTGTTTAGGCAGTTTCCAAAGCTAACATCTATTTTGCAGACAGATGTGCATGCCACAGCCACCCTCCGCACACGCCTGTAATAGAAACCATTAGCTTCCCTGCTACCCCGGCAAAGAGGAGAGCTGCAGTGTATTCTTAATGCATGAAGTGTGGTCTGGGTAGGACACAAATAGTGTAGCAGATTACCAGGTAAAATTGGCTTTTACCTCTCCCCCATCCTTCTCAGACACTTTCCTGCCAAACTTCAGCTTTTAAGTCGGCGCTCAAAGAAATTCTCTCTGTGTAAAAGGCCTCTTGCTGCCTTTTAAATTGGCTAATGTTTGGCAGAAAATCCGAATAGCGGGTACAGTTATTTAGTGCCTTCATTACTTACTGCCTGGAGACTTTCTCTGATATTAGCAGCTCCTGTTTATTCAGGGTGTGCTTGTGTCTGGCTCTCTTTTCTCTGCCTTTTGGGTAGGTGAGGACCTGTAGCAGCTCATAGCGGCATGCCACAGCCTCGTGTCCCAGGTAAGTGCTTTAACTCCGGACAATCCCCATTCCCTGTGTGGAGAAGGAACAATTCTCCTTCACCATAATGGCTTTCTGCACAGCAGCACCAGTTAGAAGGCAAAGAGTGGTGTTCTTCCAACAAGCCGTGTTGTTAACATCCAGCTGGGATGTGAAAATCGCTTCTAGGTTTATATCTCTAAATATTGCGAGCCTGATGCCACCATCTTCAAGAAGGGAAGGAACAGCAAGCCGACTCCTGTCAGTTTGTTAGAGCATATTTATAACTCAAATGCTAATTCCTGCTCTTGACTCATAATAGCTTCTGAATTCTGAATCTTTAAATTCCGGATCTCATGTTTTGAGGTTAATCCATTCAGATAGATCAGGAAGCAGAATTTATAATTCGGAGAAGTAATGTCAGTCCTCCTTTGCTTCAGCCAGTCATTTCACGTTGGCAATAGGTCCCGCCAGCAAACCAATACTTGACCCTTCCTTATAGACTAGTCAAAACCCAACGTATTCATTTTACCTGACTTGCTACTGCAGTTCCCTTCGTACTCATACCTTGGCCCGTAAGCTTAAGAGTCGCAGGAACGGGCTGTCAACACACTTGCCTGATTCTGATTTAACTCATTCAGCTTATTGTGAGCCGTAACCTATTTTCTGGGCTGTCTCCAAGCCTGCAGCTTCTGCAAAGAGATTAATAAGACAAAAAAACCTGTATCTTAATTTTCAAACCTCTCCCATGAAGGAATACAGACTTCCGAGGCTTGAAGAAAGAGACGGGGTGAACACACCCCCCATCAGTGGACATGGCCTCTAAGGCAGCTGTTGTGTGATGAAGCCAGTATCACGGCAGCTCTTGCTGATGCTAAAGCTCCAGGAGCTGCCTTCACCTTGTAGAAAGCTTTGCTTGGCTTGCTCTTGTTATACTTGAGTATCAAACCATGGGAGAACATGTTCCTTACCAAGCAAGACTAAAGAACAAGAGTAACTTTTTGCTTTTCTTTAAAAGAAAAAAATTATTTTGATTAGGATTTGAGTTGCCTTGTTTGGGAACCAATCAAAAAAGATTAAAGCAAGGACTGTGAATTTCTTTTTGAAACTTTAATACAGGCTTTGAATTTTTATATATATATTTTTTTTTGCCCCAGTTGAAAGATCACAGCATTGTAATGATCCCTGTTAGTGTCATTTCCTATGAGCAATGAGATGTCAGCTGGTGTTAATGACAGGTCCAGACCCCCCAGGCAGCAACCAATTCCCATGGTTTGCCTCCAGTCCCTCGAGCAGTTTGAGGATGTTTGGTAACTCGGCTGGGAGAGGGGATGTGGTGCATCCCGTGCCCTTTGCCCTTTCCTGAATGGGCAGGGGATGTACCATGTCCCTTCTCCCAGCTCAAGTTTCTCATTGAGTTTTCCAGACTATCCAGGGGGATAACTCATCGTTTCCGTCAAGCCACGCTCCTGAAAATAATCTTCAGATTCCACTTGCACACCTCAGTTTATTTGTAGTGGGATGCTAAGCACTTACAGGATGGGGGGCATTCATCCCAATCCACACTTCCAGAGCAGCATGTGTGTGACTGCACCTATCAGTCCCTTCTCCTTCCAGGAGATCCTAGCTCTTCGCTCCAGAAGCAGACCGGTAACAAACACCTTGCCATGCATATTCATTATTTCAGCTTTGCTTAATGCATAAGGCCTGAAGGGGGGGGTGGGGAGGAGAAGGAAGTGGTTTCTTTCACCAATTTATGTTCCTTGAGCTAATCCACCTCCTCTGCTTTTTACTTGCCCTGTTTTGTATCTCGCAGGAGCAAGTCTTAATTGCGCTACCGAAGTGTCTCTCTGCCAATAGTTCATTAGACTTTATGAATGCTCCGGCTGAGGAATAGTCTCTCTGGATTAGCATCATCTTCCAGCACACCCTTCTCCATCGGATCGCTGTCAAATGAATTGGTAAAAGAATTATTTCAGGATGGAGCCAAAAAGTAATGGGGGTGAGCTACAGCAACCTACAGGCTTCCCAACAAATGAGCAGAAACCAGGGAAAGCAATCATTCTGCAGTCGGGGTGTCACAGGCATGGCAGGAGCTTTGGAAGCTCTAGATTAAAACGTAGCTATTTTTCTTTGGGAAAGTAGGGAGAAGGGATTTGGTGCCAGTCAGGAGCAAAGCCTACCCAATTCAAGCAGGAAGCTAAATTCACTGCAACAGAGCCGGAGAGCAGCCGCAGCGTCTGATCAATAGGCAGAATCCAGAGGTGCTGGTAGAAACCCCTCTAATATGCCTGCGGTAATTAACCCTCCGTTAGCAAATGTCTATGGGAAACCCTTAACTGATCATCCTAGGGCTTAGCAAGCTGTGCTGTGCAGCTCAGTGCTGCCTGGGCTCTTCCCCTCCATAAAGCTGCTGGTGACCCCAGTTTGCATCAGCAGGGCAAGTGAGCTCCGTGCTGCTGCCAGAGCTGAAGGTGATCACTGGAATAACCCTGGGAAATAGGGTTTAGGCTCTAAACCATGTTTTGGCTACCTTGTAAGAGCTGTTCATCCTGGGAGATAAGCCATCATGTGCCTATCTTTAAAAATGACTGGCTCAGCTATTGCCTGCATCCAGTCACCTTTGTTTACAGCGCGTCTTCTAAGGGCTCAACCAGCGGAGTAAAATTTACATCAGTAACTATGGTGCAGGAGGCACACGCTAAATGGAACGATTCTCCCTGGCTGCTTCGCCCTTTCGGCTGCACTCAGCACGAGGTGACTCCCCCAGCAATACGGGGGTTCAGCCAGGTGGGTTTTGGCAGCTCATGCACCTTCGCTCTACAGGCACGATTGCTGCTCCACCTAAGCAAGCTTAAGTCGGCTGAATTACTCGTATAACCCAAGAAAAACGAGGGCTTAGGGTTTGGGGATTGTTTTTATTGGTATTGGGGGTGTGTTTTATTGGGCGGGGGGGTGTTGTGAGGTTTTTTTAAAACTCAGGTAAAAAGCACAGAACCTTGGGGATCCTTGGGGATCTGATTAATATTTGTAAGTATCTCAAGAGTGGGACACAGGGGGAAATGGCCAGCCTCTTCTCAGTGTCTGTGGGGACAGGACAAGGGGCGATGGCCTCAAGTTGGAGCACAGGAAGTTCCAGATCAATCTGCAGAAGAACCTCTTCCTGGTGAGGGTGAGGGAGCCCTGGGACAGGCTGCCAAGGGGGGTGTGGAGTCTCCTTCTCAGGAGATATTCCAAACCCATCTGGACACCTCCCTGTCTGACCTGTCCTAGGGACCCTGCTTTGGCAGGGGGGTTGGATCCAATGAGCTCTGGAGGTCCCTTGCAACCCCTATGATTCTGTGAACCTAAGTTTGGATTTGTATCCTGCTAACTTAATACAGAGATGTTTTTAACTTGGTGTCTTCAAAAACTGGCCCTTCGGAAAGCCACCAGCACTTCTTCCGGAGCCAGCAGGTGGAGCTTGAAGAATAGCATCAATTTCCAACCCCATTTGTGCTAGAGCCCATTGAGTGGGAGCTATCTGTGCTGAAATCCTGATTGAATAAAAATTGTTCATTATGCAAACTGTCTGGTTCAGTACACAGAGGCAGCCCCCAGGCACAGACCCCAAGTAGCTGCTTTCTCTTTCCCCAGATTAAAACATATGAACTGCTTTGATGTAATCTTATAACAAAGCCTAATGGAAATTTTATATCCTCTGAAGTTGACTGTCATTTCTCATTGCCCTGCTTCCTCTGTCCTATTAACGCTCCAATCCTGAGAGCTGGAGCTGAACCCGCGCTCTTTTTGCTCTCAGATACGGTAATGCTCCCCTGTCCATGTTTAAGTTTTTATTTACGTTTAAATACTGTTCTATTGCATTACAGTATGTTTAATCCCTTGGTTTTGTGTTGTTTTTTTCCATAGCTATTTATCACTTTAATGGAATGCTGCGGAATATTACATTGTGCAACGTGTTTCAATTGATAAATTGTATTAGGAAAATATTGGATGGGATTTTTAATGGTAAGTGGGGCTTTAGTAGATATATTTTCTCATTAGTAGACTAACTGCACACAGACTGCATGAGGCTGGAATGTTAAGGATTTGGGGATAAGCTATATTTATGACTTATTTGGCTAATTAAGGCACAATTTTTATCACAAAGTTTTTGCCAGACTTTTGCTGAGCAGGATGAAGGAGGAAAACTTGCCCCAGTGCAGTTACTCTACAACATCAGTTGCCATAACAACTTCATGCAATACTATATTTTTACTTGAAATTCCTTTTAAGACTCAGTTGCTGTAATAATTTGTTTCAGCTGCTAAAAGGCATGTTTCTCTTTGTGGTGGTTTCAAGGCTCTCATTACAGTAACAAAAAAGTGGTTGTGTTAATATAGACTCTTTTCATTTCAACATATGCAAAAGTTCAATAGACTCCAAAAATAGAATTAAAGGGTGGAGGTGATGAATCTGCTATAAAATCTCTTCCAGTCTTTAGGAAAGAGGAATGGGCTTAGCTGGTGAAGGTGAACTTTATTAACTGCCTTAAGGAGAGACGCTGCTGCTACTCCATGCCCGTAATTATTGCACCCAATGGCAATCTAAAAATGCAACTCCAGGTCGTATATCCCGCTGCCTTGCATCATCCCCAACAGGGGATGGAGGGTGTATTTGCTCTCCAAAAGATTTGAGGTACCAGTCCAGCTTGTCAGTGATGCTATTGTTGTTTGAGGAACGGGTGAAACAGGTGCTGAAGTCTTTGTTCAGGAGAACAGTGGAACGGAGCTTGGGCTCCTCCTAATGTATCTGCTCCTTTAATTCATTAAATAATCACCTCACACCCAACGTATATTGTCTGGGTTTTGGCCATGGGCACACTAGAAGTGTAAAAACAATTTTCAGGCAGCCTGGAGTCTCGTCTGATTTCTGATTCCGACGTTAATTTAGTGGAAGGCGAGGAGTGCGTGATAAGAAAGCCGCTCACTTTTCTTTTTAACCCTTTCCCAAAGCTTGGTGGCTGTTGCTTCCTTCCAGGAACACACCGTGCTGGAGCTGCCCCTGCCCGCTAAGCCAGCCTCACGCTGCTATAAATCCCCCATCTGGCTTTTGGCATCTCGCGGTTGAGGCAGCAATTCCTCAAACAAGTTCTTGTTCTAGTTCAGCATATGGACCCTGTTTCTACTGGTGCCAGGCAAATAACAAAGTTTCAAGCGGTTTGGTTAATTGAGGCAGTCAAAATACGGCTGCTTTTTCATCATCTCCGGGCTCCTCAGGTCCATGGAGCGAGACAGGAAGATGTCCTTCACCAGAAATTCTTCTCCTAGGGACAGTGTAGAGGTAGGAGGAGAATCTGCTGCCTCTAATGCTGGTGGTGGTTTGGTCAAAGACAAAAGGTGTATTTTTTCCAATCAAGGCCTTTTGGAGTGGGGTTGTGCTGGTGGAGGTGATGAAACTGCGTTCCTTGCAGGGCAGAACTACCGTGTTTGTATTCTAGAGCCACAGGGATGCTGAGAACCAAAGCCTACCTCTGCTTCTTGGCTCCAGACTGTGGAAGGAGAACACGTCAAACCTGTACAGACCCCACCGCTCTTTGACATTACTGGCCTGGCATTTTACAGGCCTCCAGCTGGGTCGTGGGCCTCCCAATACAGTTATGACTCTCTGCTTTTTCCTGCATTGTTGGTCTTCTCCCCACCCCACCCTTTTTTTTCTTTAATCCTGGCTCTCCATGCTGAACTGAAATGGTTAAAAGGGTCTCACCTTGCATCCATCCTCTCTGTCTTATCCAACCACGACCCTTGGGTTTTTGAATACCAGCAGAGATGATGGTCATTTAACACAGCCCCCCCACCCCGCCTGCAGCACAATCTTCATCAAGGTTCTCCTACAGCCTCCCTCAGGCAGCTTGTCTCATTGCTTAATTGTCTTTATGCTTTCTCACAGCTTCATATTTTCACTGTATTTCCCTCAAATTGGATCTGCGGTTTGGTTGTGCGGCTCCAAAGGGAGAGTGACCCCTTTACAACTCTGTGTCTGTCAGCCCCGGCTGTGAAATTTGGGCTGGGCAAATTATTTTGGGTGAGTAGAGATGATAGAAAAGGGCATGTCTCACCATGAAAGATGAATCATTCCTTTGCCTTTTTACTCCTTGTTGTAGTAACATTATTCCTGAGGAATTTTTTTGCTATTTATGTGATTGTCAGATGCGATTCCATCAGAATTACAAAGGAATTCAGCACGAATTAGTGGCCACTTAGCGTTATAGAAAGCTGGATGTAAATGTACTCCATGATCTCATCTACAAGTCAGTACTTAGCGGATGCTTCAAGGTAGATTTTTTTTTTTTTCTTCCCCCTAAAGTGGTCATAAATTGCAACCAGTCATTGGACTCCCTCCAGTCCTGGAGCAATTACTGGGCCAGTTCAGCTGAAGGGTTTGATCAGGTGTTTTACTAGCGGGATTTTATTTCACTAAATGAACATCTCCTAAAGAACCGGGAATGTAATATTTACACGTTAAAGTGCTGCTGTAATGGCACTGCATTTAACTTCACTAGGAGACCAGGAATCCCGTGGTAAACTGCCTGATAACTGCTGCATTTACCAGGGGAATGAATTTATAGCAGTTGAATTCCTCCGCAGAACAAAGGGCTGTATTATGAAAGCACCCTCTTCTCTCGAACAAAAGCTTTGAGCCAGTCCTGTTTCTTGCTCGAGGAGACGGCGCGGTGTTGCTTTGCATCACCGTGGTTGTTGCCTTGACCAACCAACCGCCTGGAATATTTTGGATAAGTAGAAAGGCTGTATGTGGGGAGGAAGGGGGAGTGTGTGTAGGGGGGTGTCATCCTTCTGCTTTACCCTCCATGGGTTGCTTGTGTGGTTCAATCTCATGTGGAAATTCCGGGAGAGGTTCTCTACAGAAAGCAGCTATTACGTGCAAGCTCGGTACATGGAGTAGCGATGTAGCCAGGACTCAAATCCTCCTACTTCAGCCTGGAGAATCCATCCTCCCAGCGAGCAGGAGTGCCCGTGACGCAGCTGCAGAGGTTTCCAAACAGAGTCCCTGATCTGTGGACCATCCCATCCCCCCCTTTCCGTGGGCCAGGACGAGCATGCTCGCACCGCAACACCGTGCCATCTTTCCTCCTGCTTTGCGTTAGCCGCCTCTGTATAAATAACTTGTGTTCAGCTACGTGCCTTCCCTATCCCTCTATTTCCTTCCATTGGTATTAATAGTAGCTAATTATTGCTTTTACTATTAGGTCGTGTGTTGTAAATACACTCAATGCGGTACACATCCCGCGCGCACGCCGGCGTGTGTGCTAATGCCTGGATCCTGCCTCTTAACATGCAGCCTAATTGCCTCCTTGCACTGCACCGCCTGACACGCTGGGTTTGGGATAATTGCTTCCAAATTCTCAGCATTTTAATGTAGTCAGTATTACACGGCCTGGCTAAAAACTGTTCAAAACAAACCTTGGGTCCCATCCCAGAAGAAACCATGTCAGAGCTTCCAGGGAAAAGCAGGGAGGTTTTTCTGCTGACTCTCTTCTTTCTCCCTTCCTCCTCCTCCCTTCCTCCTCCTCCTCCTCCTCTCTTCCCAGCAGCTCGCTGTGCTGGGATTACCTGGGTTGCAGAATCCCCTCGGAGCAGAGCCCTGCTACATCCCCCAGCCACCACTGCTGCCTGCATCCCCGGGTAGCTGTGAGATGAGTCAGTGACAACCTGGTCACTAGTGAAAAATCTTTTTAATTATTTAAGTGGTAGAAAATGCCTGCTCTTATTGGTATGGGCATAAACTGTAGCTCTGCTAATTTTCCTCTTTAATCTCTCCTGGAAGAGCTGAGTGTGTGCTCTCCTTGGCATTGTGGTTCCCTGAAGAAAGCCGCTTTGAAGAAGTTGGCTCCCTGCTCAGGATGCTGATGTGAACGAGTCCCTCAGCAAACAAGTTTCAGGCTTTTACCCTAAAAGCACTTGAGGGTTATTTCTGAGCGTAATGTCAAGCTGGCCTAATGGGAGCTGTGTGTCCTGCTCAGTTTTACACCCTGCAGTTCCGCGAGCTTCCCAGGTGTGACCTTAGTGCTGATTTTGCTCTTTTTTTCTTTTATTTTCCCCCTCCACTTTGCATCTGGGAGGCAGAATAAAGCAGAGCCCCGCTTTGCCTTTCCTGAGGAGACCGCTGCCTCTACCGACGGCTCCGAAAGCTGCGCTCCTCTGGATCTTTAACGGGACCTTTAGCATCCCCTTCTCTGGCCAAAGCCGCAGAGACCACTCCTTGGCGAAGGGAGGGTTCTGTGTGTGGATGCATTTGCTCCATCACCACCTGACTGAGGGCGTTACACACTCAGCTCTACTGCAGCAGGAGAGCTAATTTTCTTCCCGTTCCCACTCTTCAGGGCAGAGCAGAACATATGTGCCGTTACCTCTTAATTCTTCTGCAGAGCATTAGGGCTAATAAAAACCTTTCAGGGTTTCTGATGTGAGAAGCAGCTGATGTTGCACGCTAAGAAAGGAAGGCTGGGTGGGTTTTGTTGTTACTTCTTCCAATAACGGCGCTGGTGGGAAACCCTATGACCCCCTCCCATGGCAGGTGACACTCTTCTTTGCTCGACTAATTGCATTGCCTCTGTGTACCTAGGTGGTAACGAGGGACTTCAGCGCCCGGCATACCCTTTAAATAACAGAACACTGAGGCGTCATTGCTTTCATGTTTGTCTACTTGCTTCTAATTATTGAAGGCAGCTGACTTTAAAGCATAGGCCATTTCCTCCCCTTCCTGCAGCGGGGTCATAACAGCTTGTTTATATACTCCTAAGATGGTTTGCTGCAACAGATTGTGACTTTAAATAGAAGGTTGCTAAGAGTGAGGTAAGGGTGCCGAGAGAAATGAGCTTTCTCAAAACAAGTCGCTTGGTATTTAGGGGAGATGGGAGCAGCAGGCAAAAAAGCATCAGCGGAGAGGTGAAGGATGGGCGGCCGTCGTTGGCGGTCGGTGTAATGAGATAGAGATAGATATATATGTAGGTATATATGTTCTTTAAGAAAGCAGAGGGTAGTGTGGTTGAGCAAGCAGTATCCTGGGGAAACCTCTCCCTGGATTTTCCTGGACCACCTCACGCGACTGCACCATTACTAGTTATTTATTCATCCTCATCAAATGCCAATAGCTCCTGTTTGGCTTTGGGCTGAATATCAAAAAAGTTGATTCATTGGCTTAAAAAACAAAACAAAACCTACACTGGACAAATGCTAGAAAATCTGTGTTGGTAAAGAGGTGGACTGAGTGATGAACATATTTTCTCTCTCTCATTTCTCTGACTCATGCGGCCCTAGCTTAGCACAGATTTTATTATCTTATCAAACAATTAATTACCTACATCCTTTAATTTCATATATACAGTTTGAGATTGTTGGTTTTGTCTTCAAATGCCTCTTATCCTCTCCCCAGTAGACTGGTGCTGCTAAATAGATGGGATTATTTTCTTGGTGGCTTTGCCAGATTTATTTATTCTGCTAAACCCGCTCTAGGAGATGGGGTGAAGATGCCTATCAGACTATCAAATTTATCTTTACCCCCTTGGATTTAGTCCCTGGTAGGCTTCTGCTGAAGTCTTGGAAAGAAAAATTCATTAGATGTACCTTAGCATGATTTTCCTGTGGCTTTGATTTTAATCAAAGTGTGGATTTGGAATTGTTTTATCATTGGAATCTGTTGACTGAGCGTCAGTGCGAAGCAATTCCCCCTGCCTGGTGTAAAGGCGCATCCTGTGTGCTTAGGTAAATCCTGGGCTGAGAGAGTGGAACAGCAGGAAGGGCAGAAATTAGCCTCCCAGGCTTGCAAACGCACCGCAGGCTGATGTCTTCCTGTGTCTCAAGGACCTAAGTTCAATCGTAGGGCTGTTGTTCTGCTTATCCATAATGGGCTAGTGAATCAATTAAAATGGCCCGTGCTTAAGCTATTGCAGGAGGGAAGGCTTGTTCGAAGTAACTGCTTTACAGGGCTGAAGGATGCGAGTTAAACACAACATCCTTTCATCTCTGAGCCTGCGAAATCAAGGCAGTGTGTTTTACCCAGGTACCTGGGAGCACAGGGAAGAGGAATTCTGGGGAGAAGCTCTTTAGTAGGTTACTAAGGAGTGGTTTTGCATAAGGCGATGGAGTTGGCTGTCTCTGAAGACCAATTTATACAAGCCCCAGTGACTGCAGCGAGCTGGTAACTCCCAAACCTCAGGGCTGTGGCTCAGCATCCTAACAGGAGATGCTGCAGGGACCGTGAGGAGAGCTGGAGGAGGGTCGGCCTCGCACGCCTGGACCTATTATACCTGAAGAAGGAAGCCTGCGTGGTTGAGAGCTGCGTGCCTGTGTTTTCTGTAACACTTGCTGATGAGATCTACCCTGGGTGTACACGTTTGAATTTTAAAGAGCTTTGCTTTCCAGGTCAGCACCGTGCCTAAGTCACACCCAAATTCCTTCAGAATGACAAATAATAGATTAAAAAAATTACATAGTAAAGCCAACCGCGCACCGCTTCGGTCTGGGCTGTCAGGGTACGCTTGCCACAGCAGCATCCTCTGGGTAACTACAGCTTTTAGCTGCTAAGGCTGCAGGTAACACCCCCCTTGTCCCCCTCATGGCCAAAATCTGCTGCCTGACAGCTGGCAATTTGCTTGGCGTGCAGGCAGGACCAGGTCAGAGCATCCTGTTGCCAGCACCGGTATAAGCTGCGAATAATTGGGCCGGAATTGGCAGTTGGCGGTGATGTAAGAAGTGGTGTAAGGCAGAGGTGAAGTCAGACCCTAATGACAGCTTCTGCCTGCTCGGTGAATTCTGCATAGAGATCAGCACTTCCAGCAACAAAAGAAAGTAGGTCAGTGCCAGGTCCCCCTCCCTGCCTGCGCGCTGGAAGCACATGTGTTGGATTACACGCCCGCAGATAGGAGCAGGAGCCACCGTGATGTGTTGGGGTTTGGGTTGGGTTTTTTTTCCCTTGGGGAAGGTGCATGTAAAAGCAATTGGTGCTTTATGGTGCTGCTAGAGTGGTCGCTTTTGCCATGTAGTTGGTTTGGTTTTTTTGCTGGGAGCTGCTTCATCCCTGATGCTTGGGGAGCTCAGGGACCTGTTTGCATGTCGGTATTGCAGGGCTGGAGCTGCCTTGGTTCCCCATCTGTAGTTTATGGAAGGCTCAAGGCTGGCAGCAGCACCTGGGTGTGCTCCTGGTCCCTTGCCCCTTCCCTATTCCCCTCATCCTGTGCCTTTCCTTGACTCACTGCAGCCACAGAGCTCTGGTTCTACTTGAACGATTACCCGACACGTTAATTGGGACTCCCGCTATGATTAAAAAGAAATTTCAGATTAAGCCTGCCATGCTGTATAGCTCAGGAAGAAAACATCTCTTTATAAACACAGCAGGAATGTGGGGACTCCATTATTATTATTTTCTTTTAACTTTGAAGAAACTGGCTCTCACTGCTGTGTTGACCATAAGGAGAGAAGTGTGGTGGCCGCTACGCAGTGGCCAAAGCCAAGCAGAAGGGATGCTTGCAAGGAGATAAAATTGCAGGGTGTTTTTACTTCTTTTCTTCTCCCCTCCCTCCCCTTAATGTGATAATCCTAATGGATTTATCTCTGTAGACTTCAGATCCTGTCTACATGGGTCTCCTCAAGCTTTGCTGCTCTTGGGCAGAGCTTGGAGAAACTTGCAGGTCCAAACCAAGTGAGTGGGCAAGTGTAGTCCCAGCCCCAGGGGGCAGAATGGGGTATTTAGTGTATTTAATTTGTCACACTGCCTTTGCAGTGCCATGGTTGGCCTGCTCTGAAAGCACCCTCACTTGGGAAAGTCCTCAGGTGAGCAGCGTTTGGCTGGTGGCTCATTGGGAGGACACCATGGCCGGGTGAAGTGTTCTGAGACTGACAGAGACCTCTTGAATTCTCAGATGTTTGCTCTGTTTATTTTCAGTTCACAGAGTCACAGAGAGTGTTAAGGGTTGGAAGGGACCTTGACAGATCATCTAGTCCAACACACCCCTCTGCCAGAGCAGGATCACCTCGATTAGGTCACGCAGGAACAGGTGGGTTTTGAACATCTCCAGAGAAGGAGACTCCCCAACCTCTCTGGGCAGCCTGCCCCAGGGCTCTGCCACCCTCACAGTGAAAAGGTTTCTCCTTATATTCACATGGAACCTCCTCTGCTCCAGCTTGCACCCATTGCCCCTTGTCCTGTCGCTGCCATCCCTGAGAAAAACCTGGCTCCATCCTCCTGACTCTTGCCCTTTACATACTTATAGACATTAATAAGGTCACCCCTCAGTCTCCTCTTCTCCAAGCTGAAGAGGCCTAGCTCCCTCAGCCTCTCCTCATAAGGAAGGTGTTCCACTCCCTTAACCATCTTTTTGGCCCTAAATTTGGAAGGTTGTAGTGTAGTTTGCAGTCAAAACCCAGCCCCTCTCCATCAGACACTGCCTTCTGATGGAGGATGCCATCCGAGGATGTCTCCTCCCCACATAAAACCTTCCACATGTGGTGTTTAATGTCGGACCCACTATAAATCCCCCCCCAATGTGGCAGGGGCACAGGGACTCTCACCCTTTCCATCACCCAGTGGGGGACCACCTCCAGCCCTCCCACATCATCAGGACATAACTGTGGATGTTCAGTATCTGGATCATGAAGCGCTGCAGCCCTGCAGTGCCCAGCCCAGCCTGTACCCAGTGCTGGACTCCCCGAGTCGGTAGCTGAGGGCAGTGGTACGTTATCCCCAGCTCCTTCTTTTATTTTTTTCTCCTTTAAACTTACCTTTTGGTGTTCCAGCTGAAGCAGCATGAGGTGAGCAAACTCTGCTGCTCAAAATAAGAGTGGATAAGCTCAGTTTACTTGCATTTATTCATGACTTCACCACTCCACTGGGGCCTGAAAATCAGAGCCAAAAGGAACTGCAGTGAAAATTGGCCTACATGCAATGGCTTTAAATAATCTGCCCTTTTGCTCTAGTTCTCTGTTGAGATGTGCTGGAAGCCTGAGGAGCTGGGATCTGACTTGATGGAGGAGCTGCTTTTCAGTGTGTTTGAAGCTGCTGTTGGGTTTTCTGCTGATGGAGTAACTTGGGGAGAGGGGGAGGGAGCTGTGTGGCAAGGAGGGGGTCTGTTGGAGAATCATTGTGTTTAAGGCATGACTCAGAATTATCAGAGTTGGCACAGGCAATGGATTAGCTCCATTCCTAAAGGTGGGGAAAATAGAAAGAGCAAATAGAAATAAAGCATTGGGCGTGTGTCACAGACACTGCCACCCTGGCCTGGGGGTTGTGTCCGACTGAAAAGCCCCACTTGCTGGAAGGAGAGTGGGTGATGTTAAGAGTGAATTCTTGTTTGCACTTGCATTTGTGCTGGCTGTTAAGGCAAATATGATTCCCAGATGACGCGCGGTACATGCACGTGCCTGACACTTGCACCAGTCAGAGAAGAAGTCACGCAAGCCATCGGAGAGCCGAGTGCGCCGGCTGCGGCTCAGCTCCAGCATCCGAGCAGAAATAGAAATGGATCCATCTGCAAACCAGGTCATCGCTGCTCTTGTGCTTGTTCTCTTGGGCCCCCTTGAATCACATCATGATTTTCTTCCCCCCGCCCCTCCCGCCCTCCTCCCCCCCCACCCCCCGCCAGCTCCCTGCAGCTGGGATTACTTTTCACGTACTCTGCTCACATAATTGCCTCTAATAATTTCTCAGCTGGCTTCCCTTCATTCTTGAGTCAAATATGACCACCTTTCCCTTCTTTTCCCTGCCCCCCCCCCCCCCCCCCCCCCTTTACAGGGCTGCATGCAACCTCTCTAGCCTGCATGTAAGCTCTCCTCCCTGCTGCTCCTGCCTCTCCCTCGCTCTTGGCTTGCCTCTTGCTGCTTTAATCTTGAGCATCCCCATCTCCCAGAGGTCCACCCAGTCGATGACAAGTGCCTCCTTGGCCTTGTGCTGCTCAGCTGATGCACACAGATGTCCTGGCCGGTCCCGGTGTGCTGCTCCCCACCCAGTGTGCTCAGGAAATGGGCTCCTACAAACAAGCACGTGGGAAAATTGGAGCATCACAGAAGGAAACACTGTCAGGCAGGGCTGCTCCGTCTCTCTTTGCTATCTGGATGCTGGTGCCCATATTTCAGGGCAGTGCTGTGCTGGCAGCAGCACTCCCAGCATGTGTGGAGGGGGTTTTTGGAGGCTTCCCATGTTTGCTCCATGGAAAACCCTTCCAGCCACCCAACAAAGCCGGTGGTCCAGGTCCTGCTGTGCCAGCTGAAGCACCAGCAAGTCAAGGCAGGCTGTTAGCATCCCATGGTATATTTAGTTCAGGTTTAACAGGGGCTCCATATGTGTGTGTTCTCTTGTTTCCTTTCACTTTCTATGTGCTAAGTAGATGCAGGGAGGAGTTGAGAAGTCTTCCCGCGATGGCAAGGATGCGGTTTCGCTGCTCTGCGTGCCACTCTCCTTTGCGGGGCTGTTCCCCCCAAGCCGTGCTGTAAGGACAGGAGAGGAACAAGCATCCTAGGGTCTCCTCCCACCAGAAACCCCTCAAGCCTCTCCACAGACAGGATGCTCCTGTGGGATGGGGCACACAGGGCTGTGAAATGTGCGCTGCAGACAGACAGCTCTGGGGTTTGTGTGGTTTGATCTGTCCCAGGGACACTTTGGTAGGGTACGTGCCCAAAAGGGTTGCTCCACTTGTTCCTTTTCCATGTGTCTCTCCTTCTTTTTATTCTTTAAATATAATTTCTCTGTTTTCAAACAGGGTTAAGGCATGAGTTGGCAGCAACACAGATACTCCATGAACTCCCAGGAGGGTTAAGGAGGGCTCGTTCTGAAGATGCGAGGGCATGCCAGGCAGTTCATGAGACAGCCCACCTAGAAACGGGTCTTTAGAGAAGACCTGTGAGAAGACAAGCCCTGTGATTACAGGGTATTTTAGCTGTAGAAGGATTGACTGAGGGAATAACTATGAAAACCTTTTCCAGGCAGAGCAATTTGTATGCACTATTGAGAAATCAGGTCTGAGAAAAGTTTCACTGGGGGGGAAAAAAGGAAATAAACCACCAAGTCACGCTGGTAGGCTTGAAGTAGAGGTGTTAAATCTCAGCTGCGAGGTGGGGAAGGTGCAGCACAAAGTCCTGTGCTGAGGATGCTGCGGTACCTGCCCGCAGGAACCGGGGAAGGGGGAACTGAGTGATAGTGGTGCAATCTACAATTGAAGGGAGGGAAGTCTGTCTCTGGAGACTGCAGCCCTGGGTGGGAGCGGGACCCACTGCTTGGGAAAATGAAGTGTACAGACATGAGGAAGAGATGGGAAGAGTCTTTTTGGCCGAGTCAGCAAATAGTTGAGAGTTTTGTTATTCCATTACGGCCTCAGAAATCTGCTGTCTGTTGTAGGAGCAATTCCCTATTTTAATAGATACCTTTTGCTTTTGACCCTGCGTGGCAGAGCAGCCTCTGAAAAGCAGGAGGTGATCTTTTGCTGTTTCACTCTGATTTTGGTTTTCCTCCCTCTCCATTTATCTTCTGTCCCCTGGGCAGGTGGCTGCGGGCAAGCGTGATGCTCGGTGCAGGCGCTGGCAGCCATGCAGGGCATAGCAGGACCTGGTTTGGGCAGGATTGAGATGACAGGCATGGATGCTACACCCAGAGATGTTCCAGTGGCTGCTGTTGTTAATCATGATCTGGTATTTAGGCAGCAGCGAGGTGACTCCATAAGGTTTGGCTATCATGCCGCTGTAGACCCTGGCTCCTGCAGCTTCCCAACACCAGTGATGCCTTTCTCCCCCTGAGCAAGACCAAGGGTTGGGTTGCAAAAGGCTGACTTCTGCCTGGACCCAGGGTTACTCTTCCCCAGGAAACGACCCAAATCTTTTCTTCTGAATGAGGTGTGGAGCTTTAAACCCATGATTTAGCATCACCCTTCAGAGGGGAAAACACTGAATTCAAAGCATCTGGTGGGTACCACAGCATTTTGTGAGGAGGAGACCACCAAAGAATCGAGGGGAGAAACAGGAAAAGGAAATTTGGAGTGATTTCAGGAAGTCTTTTCCAAAGTGGACGGCAAACAGAGCCTGCTCGACCCTCTGCCTGTCTGCAGCACGAGGGCTGTGACAGCCGACTCCGGGAGCAGGCAGCGCAGTAAAGCCATCCATAAATCAAAGGAACCCAGACTATCAGATTTGTTTATGACTTGGGGTTGTGCCGCTGCGTTTGAGCCATGTAGCTATTTTGTTTCATTTCTTTGAGCTGTGTTCCAGGGAAAAAAGGAAAAAAGGGGGGGGAAATGAAGAAAAAGATTTGTTGGAACAAAACCTCATCATTCTCTTTATCCTTTGATTCTTTTTTCTGGGTTTTTTTTGGGTTTTTTTGTTAATTTTCCCCCCAGAAGACAGCGAGCTGTGGTGAAGCTGGTGGTGTTAATGTTCTGCAGCAGGAGTGAAATAGCCTGGAGATGTGCAGTGAGAGCAGGGGCGTGTGCCCTAAATAGGAGGGTTAAACAGGGCTTATTCTGAGGAAAGCAGTAATTGCAGCTTGCGTGAAGCAGCGATATTCTTTTGTGCATTATTTACCCAGGAACATCTGCTAATACATATACATTCTCCGGCGCGTGTAAACAACTTGTGCAGGAAGAGGATTAGGAGATTTATAAAAAAATTAGAAGGAAGTTAAAAGGGCAATTAGAAGAGCAGAAAGAGATACCAAGCGGTGAATTAGGGAGGATATTTTAACACACAATCAGAGCTTCCCAAGACGTATTCAGAGCAGAGAGAAGGTAAAAGAGAAAATTGGCCAATTACGGAATGATAGTGGGGAATTGGTGACATGGGAGAAGGTAATGGCTGATTTGTTAAACAGTTATTTTGATTCTGTTTTCACAAAGGAGGAAGAGGATGGAGGGCAGCTCCAGAAAGGACTCGGGTTGTGGTGGAGGAGGGCGGGGATGAGCCGAGGAGCCTGCGGGAGGGATAAAGATGTGCCTGCAGAGCAGCTGGGCGTGCGGAGAATTTCACCCGTATTCACCGGGGATGGGGGAAAATAATGGACCTAAGTGTGAGACTCTGTGTGCCCAGGTGTTATAACGCCTGCTTTTGCTCACTTAATTGGCTGCAGTCGAGCAGGGGCTGAGGTGAAAGGTCCTTCTCTGCCCTTTGGAGGCAGTTTTGCCGTGCCAGTGGAAGGTGGAGTGTTTGGGAGACAGCAAGAGGGATGCTGCTCCTGGGGCAGCTTGTGGGTTTGGCTCGCCGTGATGCCAGTGTGCCCCCTGCCCAAAAAACCCATTGCAAAACGTGGGCATTGCCATGCCCTGTTTTCACAGCTGGTTTTGGTTCCTTCCATCCGTCACACACAAACTCCAACCCAGCCAGCAGCATGGGAGCATCCCAGTAACCAACCATTCCCATCAGCATTGTTGAGTGTCGGTGATCTTGTGCTTCACCAAAGCAGCCGTGAGCTGGATGACGTGTTAAGGGAGGAGAGAGTTGGTGGAAGAGAGGAAGGATGTCAGCTGACAGATCTCAAGGAGGTAGTAAGTGATGGAAAGGGAAATCTTGGTCATGCAATGGAGAATGGGATGCTGGGAAGTGTTTTCTGAGCTAGGCAAAGCATACGCAGATGGAGGATTTAGGGAAGGTTGAACTTGAAGAAGCACAAGCAGTGTTATTTAGTTTATGAGAAATGTTAAGTGATGCTTGTATTGTGCTCTGGCCCTCTGGAAGGGGGTTTGTATCACAAAAAAACTCCCTGAGGTAAAGGAAGTCACTTGGAATTGGCGCTGGGGGAGAACAAGTGCTGTCTGGGAAGCGGTGGGGAATGCTGGAGAAACTGCAGACTTGTGGTCTTGGTTTAAACTGATAAACTAAAAAATTATTCTCAAGATCCAAGAGGTGTTTGGTTTTCATCCTGCCTGGGAAGATAAAAGAGATGCAGCATCGTATGGTTTGTGCTTTCAAAGCGCGTATGAAAAGCTCCGTATTAGCAATTATGGGATGAAACTGTGGAAGGGTGGGACAATGGAGAGAAAATTGGCTCCGGCTCAGGAAATGGGATTCTGCTGCTGGGGGGGAGTTTCTGGAGGCACATTTCTGGGGTCTCTCTGGATTCTCTGGTGGTTTGTTTGGGTTTTATTTAATGGAAAGGATTTGCATGAACAACTCAAAGTTAGAGCGTTAAAGCTCGCTGGTGTAAAGAAAGGGAAGGCAGCCGCAGCGACAGGAACTCGTCTCATCTGGCAGAGCAGCAGCACATGGTGCGGGTGGCAGACCAGAGAACGCTCAAGGAACGGGAAAACGATGAGCAAATAAATGCTTAAGTGGCACGTTTCCCAAGGGAGGCGTTGGGAGCTCACAGCAGAGCTGTGGAGTGCAGTGTCTAACTGTATCGGCAACAGGCAGCCTGTCTGCCCAGACCCTGGTGAGGGGAATCCGTGCACGCCAAAGATTGAGCCTGTGCTAGTGAGCTGGAGCAGCTGATGGCTCATCCCCCTGGGAAGGGGTATGGTGGCACGGCTGGGGGAGCCCAGGCACAGCTGTGGAGCACAGAGGGTTTAGGTTTAGAGAATTGTGGGATTGTTTAGGTAAGAAAAGACCTTCAAGATGGTCAAGTCCAACTGTTAACCCAGCACTGCACAGGCCACCACTAAACCCTTTCCACAGGCATCGCATCTACACAGCTTTGAAATTTCTCCAGGGATGGGGACTCTGCCAGTTCCCTGGGCAGCCTGGTCCAGTGACCAGCAACCCTTTTGGTGAAGAAATCTTCCCTAATACTCAGTTTAAACCTCTCCTGGCACAACCTGAGGCCATTTCCTCTTGTCCTATCACTTGTCACTTGGGAGAAGAGACCAGCCCACCTGGCTACACCCTCCTTTCAGGGAGTTGCAGAGAGCGATCAGGTCTCCCCTCATCCTCCTCCAGGCTCAACAGCCCCAGTTTCCTCAACCTGACTTGTGCTCCAGACCCTTCACCACACCACTGCCCTTCTCTGAACACGCTCCAGCACCTCAATGTGCTTGTAGTGATAGGCCGACAGCTGAATACAGCAGTTGAGGTTTCAGCCAGTACAGGGCAGAGTCACTGGCCACACTGTTTCTGGCCAGGATGCTGTGGGCTTCCTTGGCCACCCTGGCATGCTGCCTGCTCACGTTCTGCCAGCTGTTGACCAACACCCCCAGGTCCTTTTCCAGCCAGCAGCTTTCCAAAAATTCTTTCCCAAGCCTGCCACGTTGCATGGGGTCATCACGTCCCAAGTGCAGGACCTGGCATTGAGCCTTTCCAAACCTCATTCAACTGGTCTCATCCCAGTGATCCAGCCTGTCCAAATGGGAGCTCATGGGCCACTGCGCAGCATCATCTCAAAGTGGCCATGGTGCTTACCCCTACCCCAGGGTCAGTCCTCCTCATCAAACCTTTGGTGGCTGGGAGTGATTTTAATTAAATCCCCGATTTCTCCAGCTGATCTCCAGCCAGAGCCAGACTAGCTCTGGCACATCGTGGTTATACCTGCATCCGCTCGACCGGAGAGATGCTTGCTTTGAGGTTGTGGGAGTGCGGCTTCAGAGAAGAGGGGATTTATGCCAGCCCTCAGAGCAACATTCAAAATGCATGAGGACATGCTGTGTGAAGGGATTGGGGAAGAAACACACAAGAGTGAACCAGGGGCCATGGTAGAGCTGAACCATGCAGATGGGAAGTTAGTTATTGAGGCTAAGTGTCAGAGCATGCCATAAAAATTTAGTTTATCCTCAAAGAACTGTGGTTGTGGAGGAAGGACGGGCACGGGGAGGGGTGGCAGCTAAGGAGAAGGCAGAAGGAGCATCAGAAACCTATAGTCCATGTCAAGTGACACCTCCTATTTAGCAGTGTATCATGTCTCCCTTCTGGTTTTTAAGCAGTAAGCCTTTATTGCGAGGAGTTAGAGCGCTTGATTGACAAGGCTTGTAATACACCGTGGAGTTGCCTTTATTTTTCCTACATGTTAAAGGAAAAGATACTAAAAATACAATTATGGTTTTGAGCCAGGCGTAGTCTGTTCTAATATAATTCATCTCAAAGACTATCCATCGTGCCTGCTGCACCCAAATCATTTATAAAACATTAGCATCTCCTGTGCTGACATTTCACTCCTATATTACAGGAGTTATACACAGACTTAAAAAAAAATTAATAAAGTGCTTCTCTTCTTCATTCTCCCACTGAGAGCTTTGATTTCCAGAGTATGAAACGAAATAACCAACATAACAACATTCTCCACTTCTAAGGGACAGTGCCAGACTCATTCAGTTGCTATTGGTTATAGAGAGTAGGACATGAGGGAGCTATTTCAGATCACGGATTATTTGTTCTGGCTGCATTGGACATCCCTTTAGTGGAGCTTTAGAGCCCTGTAGACAGAAAAGTTTGGGTAGGAGCTGGAAGGGAGAAGCTTTGATGAAGTAGCCTCTTCCTTCTTCTTCCTAGAGTTACTCCTGCTATTCCCCGAGAAAGGTATTTAAAAGCAAAGCATCCGGGCCCCTGGGCCCACCTTGCTTGTGGGATGGACAGAAGACACTGTGCCTGCTCCAGCTGCCCGCTCTCAGCACCCAACCACCCTGAAAAAGAAGTGCACTGGGGAATTTTCTTCTTTGTTTGTCCATCTTGGGGGATTCCCTTTTCATTTCCAGATACCTCCATGGCATCTGCTGCTGCGTAAATACCCCTTCCAAATCCCCAAAGCAGTTGGGAGAGGGGATTTCCTGAGACAGCCCATTCTTCCCCAAGCTATCAGTGTGCCTGACAGAGAGCACACGCTATTTGCCTTTGGGCTTCCAGCCCCGCACACCAGTTATGGTCTAGAAACCGTGGCGCCGCTGGGATATCGCTAAGAAATGAACAGCAGCCTTTTCTTGTCCAAGATCGCTTTTATTTCTCTTGTTTCTTTAACTTCAGTGTCTGTTTGGTCTCACAGATCCACGCCAACAGCGACGTCACACTGACTGCGGAATGTGGGCGACACCGCCCCGCGCCCGTGGGCTGCCACCGGCACCACCACTAGCTCTGCCATGCCCCCGACCAGCAAACACATCATTCCAATGTGGAGTTTAATTCAGGACAAGAGGAACAAGCAGATCTGCTCCCTCTCCACCCAGCCACAACCCCCTTCTCACGGCTGTCTTGGACCATTTATTTTTCTCTCCTATGGCGGACCAGAAACCTTGGGCACTGTGCTTCTTGCCGGTCCCCTACGAGCTGTAGTTTCCCCCTACTCTGACTCTTCCCGTGACACAACCTGTTCCTTTGAAGAAACAAAACCTCTCCTGACGCTGTCAGGACTGTCTGCAGCCTGGGAACTGCTCCTTGCTGCCCCAGTGAAAACCTTAGTCCAGCTATGAAGGTCCTCACGCCACCAACACGGTTGGGAAGCCCCTCTCTGCCTCCAGCTCCCCCCAAAAAAAGCCCCTTTCCACCCCAGGGGCCTCGCATCGCTCTCCGGAGACAGAGCTCTATGGCTCTATTTATTTGGACTAATTAATCTCTCTCACTCTCTCCCCCCACCACCCCACCCTGGTTGCAGATTAGGATGAAAGGGTGAGTTTTGGCTCTCTGGATATGAACTTTGCTGTATCACATACAATCACACCCCCCACCCCCAACCCACCCACCCCTCCCAAAGTTTAGTGCTCTGAATTGCTGAGAACATTGGTCCGCTGTGGTTCCCCCGCGCGTACTGAGCCCGCCCGATGGCTTTCAGCATCTGTAGGCACTGCTGCCGGTTGGTTTTCTCAAGAAACAAACAAAAAAAATCATATACTGGTCTGCTATAAATTCACCAATACAATCCTTAGTTCTGAAGATATAGTTTCCATATAGTTTATAAACATTATAAGACATACATATGGATAATTGAAGGGGGGGGGAAGCCTGTGCATTTGTTGGGTTGGGGGTTGGTTTTCCAGATGTGTGAACATGGTTACAAAAAAATGCACCTCCCATGGGTACCTCCTTTCTTTACGTGTTGGGTTTGTCAGGGTCAGGTTGGGGTTTTGTATTTTGTTTAATTCCACCTCTAATCAGTCTTTCCTTTGGTTGTTGGCTACTCCAAGCCCAGCAGGCAAGCCCTGTTCTGCTGTGATGCCTGAGATATTCAGGGGTTTGAGATTGTCTTCTAGGAGATTCCCAGCCAACGTTGGCCTCTGGGTTTGGAGCCAAAAGGGCTAAAACGTGGGAGAACCAATGTCCTTGTTACATCGGTCTCAGTGTCCTTGCACTCCTTTCAGAGAAACAGTGTAGGCTTAATTGGTGATTGGTTTATTTTTTACAGCAATTACGTTCCTTTCGGCAATTTGGAGGGGTCGTTCAGAGCGCTCTCGAACAGGATTTCACAAGAGCATGGATAACAGTCCGTTTGTCCGGTTGCTGTCGCCGACAAATTGGCTACCATCCCCGTTCTCTGGGATTTTGGTAAGGTTGGCTGTTGCTGTTGGTTATTGTGGGTGCTCGGTTAGGCTGCTTGTGATGAGGTGTGATAATGCCTTTTAATCTGCTCCTGCGCTGCATTCGGCACAGTCCCCATCGGCAGCCCGGCCGGGCACGGAGAGACTGTCAGATGCCGAGACAACGTTCTTCCCTTTGCCAAGCCAACGCTCTCCACGTACAAAAAAAGAAGAAGAAAAGAAACTCTGGTCCTTTGTAGATTGGTGGCAGTACAGATTCGCTCCGTCCGCAGCCGGGGGGGGGCTCAGCGTATGACGGCTGCAAACACCATCATAAAAACCAGGAGCGATGCCCTGAGCCCCGAGCAGCCAGCTGCCTGCTGGACCCCGCTGGGGGGGCGGATGGGTGTCCGCCGGGTACACTTACCCTTGCGTTTAGGGGAGAGCGTCGGCATCACCCCGAAACTGAATTTGTGCTGATAATCAGGCACATAGTCTGGAACCTCCTGCCCGTTTTTCCGCGGCCCCAAGGACACCGGTTTGGAGGTTCGGTTACGGCTTTTGTGGCTGGTGCAGTTCTTGCCGGGTTTGCGATAGCCCGGCCGGGAGCCTGGGGGGGCGGCGGGCTGGCTGCTGTGCAAACTGTTCTCTGCCCCTCTCTCCTTCCCCTTCTCCTTGGAGGAGTGGTGGGGGTGGTGGGTTTTGGAGGCTCCTCTGTCTGCTGTGGAGAAAGTATGTGTTTTAATCTGATGGAGTGACTCGGACCCCGAACAGTTCCTAAAGTCTTCTGCTCTTAGCACCTTGAGGTCCTTGCCGTGCATCTGCTCGGGGGATTCGCAGATGACGCTGGAGCTGGAACCTCTGAACCTGTGCAACCATTCCCAAAGGGAACGGGCTTTGCAGTCGCAGCTCCATGGGTTCCCGTTCAGCCTGAGAAACTCCAGGGCTCCCAGGTGGGCCAGGCAGTCCCCCTGCAGTTCCGAGAGGCTGTTATTGAACAGGAAAAGGGTGGTCAATCTTCGGAGGTCGTGAAAAGCCCGCCTGTGAATCCACTGCAGCTGATTTTGATGGATGAGCAGCCGATCCAGGTTTATTAGTCCCCTGAACGTGTTCTGATGGAGGCTCCAGAGCTTGTTTCCATGGAGAAAAAGATGGCTGAGGTTAACCAAGTCAACAAAAATATCATCCTGAAGGAACTCGATGTGGTTGTCTTGCAGGTAAAGGTATTGCAGGTTGTGGAGGCCGCCGAATATCCCACTGGGGAGGGAGCTCAGCCCGCACTTGTACAGATACAAGGCGTGGAGTTTCACCAGCCCTTGGAAAGTGTCTGCAGCTAAAGCCCTTAAGTAGCGGTTGTCCCCCAGGTCCAGCTCTTCCAGGTTGACGAACCCATCGAAGGTGTTGGGGTCAATGAAGGTGATGTTGTTGGAGTAGATCCAAAGGGTGACCATGGAGGGGCTGAAGTGGCCCCGCAACAGCAAGGTGATCTGGTTGTTCTGGAGAAAGATCCTCTCGCTGTCCTCAGGGATGCCCTCAGGGATGGTGACAAAGTTGTGAGCCTGGCAGCTGACAGTCATCGGGGATGGGTAGCACACACAGTCGGTGGGGCAGCCCAGGGCACCGTGCACCTTCAGCCCCAGCAGCACCAGGAGCAGCTCTGCAAACCCCCCTGTATGGAGAGAGGGAAGAGCAGCATCAGTGGGGACTCAGGCACCCCTCCACCCACCCATTCACCACCATGGGGACTATTCTGGGTGAAAAACGCCTCCAATTACACTCAGCCCTCCTCTCTGCTCATGGATTACCCACAGAAATGACGGCGGCTGTGATGAGTGGGCTCATCACGCACGTAGTCTAAACGTGATGTATGGAGTGCTCCCTGCCTCCTCGCCCTGCCTGCACCAGGCAGGCTGTTGGGTTGGGCAAGAGAAACTTTCTCGGGGCGGGGGGATTCACGGCAGGGGCGGGGGCAGTGCAGGCAGTGAAGCCCTTTGCCCACAGACAGGCTGTGCAGTCAGGGAAGAGGGGGGAAAGGCAGCTGCACAACCGTGTGAGCAAACAGAGGAGATGCAAACCCTCACAGGTGTCCAACCCCTCCTGTAATGCGTCTCTTAAACAGCCCGCGCTTACGTACCGAAGAGGAAAGGCTTTAATAGTTCCCAGCGAATCACCTAAAATTACGTGTGCAGCGCATCTGCACAGCACACCCACCTCCCCCCAAAAGCCACAGACCCGGCCCCGCCACCTCTTCCTGCTACACTTGTTAAACACCGCCATCCACCCTGAAAACCAAGTGATTTACAGGAAAACATGTTGTCAGCAGTTGGTGGGAAAGGCTGAGCTGAAAACCCCGTTCCAAAGTGGGATGCTCAGACATATTTTTAAATGGATGTCCTGTGGCAAAGCATATTGCATCCTCTAATGCTACAGTATGTGCTTGTGACCGGGGCTTTCTCGCTGCGGAGAAGTGGTGAGCAAGGCTGTAATCATCCCCTCCCTCTGCTCAGCTCTCAGAGCGCCGGTTTCGCCGCCCCGTTCCCGTCTCGCTCCCACTCCTCGCACCAGGCTTGCTTTCAGGCTATTCCTTCTGCACCGAGCGGCTTTTCAGACTCGCTGCACCAGACTTGTCATTTCTCATTCAGATTTTCCTCCTAGATCTGGCTTTTCCCTCTTATACGCAAAATTTGCTCATGTCTAATGAATTCTGCCTCTGGACTTTACAGGGGGGGGAAGGAGTAAAATCGGAGCAGTGTACAGCTGCCGGTGCCATCCTGCCCACGAGTCCTCGCCTTGCACTCAGCTTGTAATAATCTGAAAAACAAGAGTGGAAGTGGAGTTCATTTCTAATTACTCCACGTTGTTATCACCAGCTAGTCCATGAGCCTGGACCCTTTGGGCTTTTACAGTCCCTCTTTCCAGTGCCTACAGCCCAATACATGTGGGAGGCAAAAAAAATTAAACAAATCACCATTTTTCTTATTAATGATGTTTGAAATATAACTCTGTGGTTACCGCTGGCTTTTGCCTAGTGTGGAGATCTGTTACCATGTAGTTAACAGCAAGTGACCTGTCCATCTGGACCCATCCTTTCAAGGCAAAGTTGTTGTGTTTTTAGGTAAACTGGGTTATTCTGACTCTCGCATAAATCCCCAGTAAGAGGCAGTCATCTCTTACTGGTAATAAAGAAGGGGGGGAAAAAAGCATCGCTAAGCCAAAGGTTTGGACCAAGCCTTGGCTGCGATGAGGAGAAGGGGGAATTCTTCCAGGCAATGCCCTTCAGAAATGAATCCCCAGCTACCAGGAGGGATGTCTCATTCCTGCGCCACTGCCAGAAAGGGGAGATGCAAGTCGGGAACGTTTAATTCGCGACAACTCCTACGGCTGTGTAGGAAAAGGAACGTTCTCCAAGTCACCACCGTGCCATTTTGGCTTTGCTGTCGTGCCTTTGTGATGAGAGAGGGGCTGTGCTGGGTGGGAGCATCCGTGCCGGCGTTCCCTGCCAAAACGGGAGCCCTCGCCATGACTCGCTGTGCAAGCACAGCCTGGGAAACAGCGGTGTCCTGAGGATATATTGTCATTATCCAAGCACCAGATAACGATGGGGGAAAGCTGCGTTTGCAGATACATTCTGCTGGGTGGCTTGGTTTTGGGGTGGGGTGGGTTTTTTTACCCCCTTCATCAAGGTGGGATGGCTTCACGTTCCCCGTCTTGCCTCAGTGACACTGAAGTACGAAACCTTCTGTAGGTCTGATGTTTATTAGTAAAATCCTGCCAGGCACAAGCACCGTGACGATCTCCCACATGCGGAGTCTGTTATTGCAAATACCAAATCACAAGGGTCTGAATCAATAAACCATCTCCCAGCTATAAGCAGCAGGTTGGAAGATTACATATTGCTTCCAAACAACAGTTTTATGCGCTCTTCCATGACACAACAGTTGCCAGGCTAACGGGATTACTGACGGGAGGTGGAGCCGGGCAGGGATCTTGGAGCATACACGATTTCACGTATAGGGATGGTGATGACAGGCGGCTGTTAGCAATGTGCGGCGATGGACGAAGGCAGCCTGGGTCTCCCTGGAGCACAGCCAAGGTAGAGCCTCCTGCTGAAAGGGAGCGTGGTGTTTAACAGCCGCCTGCCCGTGGGGATAACTTTGGAGGTAAAGGTCAGAAGGAACTGAGTCCATCTCTTTAATTAACAGGCATTTGTGAGTTAATGACTGGAGTTCCTATGGAGAGACTGATGCGTGACTCCTGCAGTCCTGGATGGCAGTGAGGATAGGTTGGAGTGTTGAGAGTTCTCAGCTTCCCAAGGGTACAGTGGTAGGAAGAAAAGGCAGGGATGTCTTTCTACCTACATGCTGCGTCGCGGGGGTAAGGAGGACGGGGAAACAGAAGGCTGGATGCTCAGAAAAAGTAATCATTAGGTGGGCAGAACTTGGAGAGAGGAAACATATGGACTCCCCGGTGGGTGCATTCCAGGCACATGGTCCCATCTAGGATGCTTTCCCTCCAAGCCCACTGAGTGCCTAGTACTGTGAGAAGCCGCTCCTGGGGTGCCCCAGGCTTTGTCATAGTTTAGCTCTGGGAATGAGACCCCCCCGCACCCAAGAAACAAAGAGGCTGTGGTCATTGAGCCATGAAGCTCCTGAGGCTAGTAACACCAGTGTTCCAGTGACCAGCGGCCAACCGCTACTCAACAGCCAGCCAGGAGCACTTGGGTCTCTCTGGGCTTCCTAGGCTGGGAATTACCATGGGAGCTTCCCGAGAGGTCCCATCCCAGCTTCCCTGCGAGATAACCCTGCCTAGCTCGTTGAATTTCTTATTCCTGATGCAACCCTTTCGACTTCGCCTTGTAAAGGTTGTGAGGCAGATGGAAGGTCACCAGCACGTGTGTCAGAGCTCACCAGGGAGAGAGAGCTTCAAAAGCGGCACGGAAAAATCCAGCAGAAGCCTGCCAGTGAAGTGAGTAAAAACAAAGCCCTGCTGACACGGATAAAACCAGCAAGTGGGTGTTTATCTCCTGGCTTTCTCCCACTGATGCACTGTGTCACCCCAGCTTCTGCTCGCCATGTCCTTCTGCCGCCTCCTGCTCTTGACTGAGGTTTCAGTGATTGGAATGAATCCGTCCGACTGTCCAAACCATTTCCCATGTAGCATCTCTCTAATTGGGCATTAATTAGGCATCGGTTAATGAATGCTTGAAATAATTTATCTTTGGATGCGTCCAGTTTGCAGTCTTACTTTTAACAGCATTAGAATCATTATTAGATTAACATCGTTATAAATGTTCCCCATTACCTGCTTGTTTCCATTGTCTTAGCCTTATTACTGAGAGTGAAAATCACTCCTCCCACATGCATTATTGATGAGTAAGGACTTTCTATATGTAGCATGGGATTAATTGTTATACAGCGTAATGCATTTAGCGTGAAGCCTCAATTTGTGCAAGAGCTGAAAGCGGCCAGAAGAATGCAGACGCCCGGAGCCAGCATGCTCGGCCAGACACAGCCCATCTCTCTCCAGCCCAGACCAGGTTCCTCCCAGGACGGTGCCAGCAGAGGAAGAAATAAATTTTAAAAAGCTGGTTTGATACCCAAGATCAGGGGGGAGGAAGGTTCGAAGGGTTGGAGCACTTCTCTGCAGGGATGCTGGCCGTGCTTCTGCTCTGCGGACTGCCTGTCCCCATGGCACTGCTCCATCCTGAGAGCAGGGGGTACCTGTGCCCACAGTGTTCTTGCATTTTAAGGCTTTTAATGCTGTGCTGTATCTCAGAGCAAGGCAGAGCCTGGGTTTATTTAGGGAGCTGTGATGCCGCTCATTTTCATTAGGATTCTCAGGCACGAGGGGAGAAATCACTTAGGACAAGAATAGATGCTTTGGTCCCAGAGGGGATGCACCCGCAGAGCCCCCCAAAAGGCAGCCCTGCCACCAGCCCTCGCCACCCCCTGCCCACTCCCTCCGTGTGAGCTGCTTTTCTCAGACAAACGCTTTCACCTCTCTACCCGGACAGGCTATATGGGTCACTGCTCGCCTAATTCTCCATCAGGATCAGGTCTCGAGGATGGAGCAGGTTGCTTCTCGTTTAAAATCTCTCCTAAATCGCCATCTGCTTTGGGAGACCCATCTTAGCTCATGTCTACATGCAACTTGACTGCCTGCTTACTGTGTCCATTACCGGTGCTGCTCAAGCTGTTAGATTTATAAGCTCTTTAGAGCAAAGCCCTCGTCTTCTGGTTGCTGATTTATGTATCTTTACTGCCATAAAACACTATGTATAGCTACTACATAATATAAATAATAATACTTAACCGGAGCGAGCTACAAGTGGGGACAAAGCATCTGGCTTCTGCTTGCAGCTGGGATTATCAGAAGAGCAGAAGCTTACTCATCACTCACCCTCTTCTGAGGCCAAATTCACACCTGGTGTAACACCACCACCTCGCTGTCAAAGAGCTCCAGAGGGAGAGATCTTCCTGCCCTGCTCACACCCTGGCTCTATCAAAGGATGCTTTCTAAATCCACCCCCAGTGACCTGGGGCACTACGACCCCGCAAGAAAAATGTCCTTTGAAAGTTGGGAGCTAACTCAGGTTGGGATGCTCACAGCACTGTAAGGAGGAACTGGGGAGAAAAGGCCACCTCGAATGTTCACAGTTCCATCTACAGAGCGAAGGACGATGAAAGGCAAGGCTGGAGCAGAGACAGAGACTGGGCACGAGCCAAGAGCAAAGCTTCATCTCTGGGCCAGTTTGACAAAGCAGTGTCATACCTGTGCTCCATAGCTGTGGTGGTTAAGATAAACAAGCCCATCCTGACTATCACAAAGACTTCAATTCCCCAGCAAGCAGCAGCTTGCTTGCAGCCTCTCCACAAAGCCCTTCAGGTGCTGCCCCATGACTTGGCAGCAGGAGCATCCTTGGGTGGGTTTGCTCCCTGCAGCATCGGCTGCAGCTTTCAGTGCCAGATCATGGCACAGGGCTTTGCTTTCTGCCCAAGCTGCCTTTCCATTGGAGAGTGGCAACCACCCATCTACCTTCATCTTTTTTTTCCTTCTTTTTTTTTTTTCTTTTTTTTTTCTTTTTTTTTTCTTTTTTTTTTTTCTTTTTTTTCCCAAACAGCATCATAAATAACTGACAGATCCCAGCTGTTTGGAGTTATGGTTTCTGATGGAGTGACAGCTGCTCCCAATCCCCCAGTCATCACCCCGGCAGTTCTGGAACATTTCAGCAACATAAAAATCATTGGAGATAATTTCGGTTTTGCATAATTTGGTTAGGCAAGCTGTGATTTAATGGCAATTATGACCTCCGAGGCAGAAGATGAGCTTGGAGGCTACTGGCTCCACATGCCTTTAGTTCGGGGTGCAGCGTCAGGGATGTTCTAGGGAGAAGGTACTACAAGAAAGAAAAAATTCCTCCCTGGCAGCTGGAAATTGCATTTCTTCGCTGGCAAGTGGAAAGACTGTTCCCAGAGGAAGAAACGTACGAGGAAAGTTGGGAGGGATATTGCTAAGGAAAGCTTTGGGAAGAGGCCGGTGCCACAGGATTTGTTGGGAAGTGCCTGTCAAAGAAAAGCCAGGAAAAGGCTTTAGGCTGGGGAGTGCTATAGGCCCTACAAACCCTTCATAGAATCATAGAATGGCAAGGGTTGGAAGGGACTCCAAGGATCACAGAGCTCCAACCCCCCTGCCACAGGCAGGGACACCAACCTCAGGCCTGGAGCTACACAAGGTTGCCCAGAGCCCCATCCAACCTGGCCTTGAACACCTCTAGGGATGGGGCATCCACCACCTCTCTGGGCAGCCTGTTCCAGCCCCTCACCACTCTCTCTGTAAAAAACTTCCCCCTAATATCCAATCTAACCCTTCCCTCCTTCAGCTTTAATCCATCCCCCTTGTCCTGCCAGTGTCTGCCCTTTGAACAAGCTGATTCCCCTCCTGTGTCTCTGCTCCCTTCAGGACTGGCAGGCTGCAATGAGGTCCCCCCACAGCCTTCTCTTCTCCAGGCTGACCCAGCCCAG
Source organism: Laterallus jamaicensis coturniculus (assembly GCA_022605575.1). Lineage (NCBI taxonomy): Eukaryota > Metazoa > Chordata > Aves > Gruiformes > Rallidae > Laterallus > Laterallus jamaicensis. Next base: position 8,293,414 of record JAKCOX010000025.1, on the reverse strand, counting down.
CTCCCTCAGCCTCTCTTTGTAGGGCAGCTGCTCCAGCCCTCTGAGCATCTTTGTGGCTCCTCTGACCCCTCTCCAACAGTCCCACATCTTTCTTGTGTTGGGGCCCCAGCTCTGGACACAGGATCCAGCTGGGGCCTCAGGAGGGCAGAGTAGAGAGGGACAATCACGTCCCTGTCCCTGCTGGCCACCCCTCTTCTGATGGAGCCCAGACCCTTCTGTAGCTCTGTTATCTGATGTGGTAGCTAGTACAAATCTTCTCTTGGTCACCCTGACCCCACGCTGGGAGCCCCAGTGTTGCAAAACCCCTGCATTTGGCTGGGATGGGAGGGCCAGCCAGTCCCAGGAACAGCCATGACCCTTGTAGGCAGCTGCCCATTGCTCTTTCCTCTTACAGAGCTTCTCTTGCTCTGGGCTGTTTTGCCTCCTCTCCTGGGTTCTTCTCAGCCATCCTGGAGCCCCCTGGTTTGCATTTCTCCAGCAGTGATGGACTGGATCATACCAGGCTGTGCTGGCAGGGTGGTTGAGGATGGAGGGCTGCAGTCAGGAGCTCTGAGTACATCATGGTGCTTCTGGCTGGAGGCTTCAAGATGAGCAAAATGTTGCTTAACAGCAGAAGTGGCTTTTGTCTGGAGCTGGAAAGGTCCCATTTGCCCCCGTTGTCTCCAGCCTGGAGTAAGCTAAAGCTCAGGGAAGACACCTGGGGTCAGCAGCACCCCAAAATACAAGTCCTTTAGGACACTGCGGGTTCATTTTACACTTGCTGACCCGGTATCTGGAACTATTCACCTTCCTCCACCAAAGTCAAGGCCAAGGTCACCTGGAAGTTTCTGGATGGTGGTCATTAACTCCTATTGCAGTTTGAAACCAGGCCATAAATTTCATAGTGTAATAATGTAAAAATCAATAACTCTGTTTGAAACAATAGCTCTGTCTTCCATTTCAGCCGGCTCTGATATCTCCCCACGGACTGCGTCCCTCTGAATCACACAAATAAAGAGAGAGGAGCAATGGGTGGTGGGGCAGCTGTTCTCCTGCCAGGAGGCCCAGCCCCTCCATTGCTACAGAGTCAATTAGTTAATTTATACCTTTCTTGTAGTTAAACTTGAGGAGGATTTAAAAAATAATCTAAAAATAGATAATACATTTTAGAAAATGTAAAAAACAGAGCCTTTTTTATGCTCTTTGACATCTCCTCCAACGTGCCATCCCTGAGGTCTTTCCCTGCTGAGGGATTCCTGAGCCCCCTCTGCCCATCACCGCGGGTAGCACAGCCAAAAACCCCAAACCAATCCTGGAAAGATGCAGCCCCAAATCACAGGAGCATCATCAAAACATTGACGTCCATCCTTTTCCACCGGCTGGCTTTCTGGGCAAGGGATGCCTGGCTTCCTTTGGCTTGCTTATTTTCCCTTGTTTGCTGTAGCACTGACTTGAAATATACATCGAGAGGCAGGATTGTCTTTCACATGTTGGTGGATGTGTGATCCTCAAAAACAAATTAGCACCGATTCACTTCTATATAGAGTGCAGCCATCAGGGAATCACTCCTGAATTCACAGCGAAGGAAAGTAATAATGCTTCCAGCGCGCTAATCCTCTCCAGGAGCAGCCCCTGAACTCTCTCCCGGTGCTGGAGGCACCGCTGGAAATTACAATTGTAGGGGAAAAAAATTATAAATAAATACAGAAACTGGCAGGGTTTGTGCTGGTCCAGAGGATTTGTACCCTAATGTGGAACTCCCTGTTTAATTAGCACTCCTCTCTGTGCCTGCATCTCCTCCTCCCGCTGCTCCAGCTAAAGAAGAGGGGAGGAGGGGAAGGAAGGAGCCCGGCGGTGGAAGCGGCTGTGGGATTGGAAACTCGGCGATAGGAACTTGTTTAATTTAAATGCTTGTTTCAGGGCTAACGTATGCAGAGAGAGAGGGAGCGTGGAGTGTGTTTTCCCTGTGTAATGTGCTCTGCTTGACCCCCTGTTTGAAGCCTGCCTTCCACTGCAGTCATGCCCTTGGGGTATCGCTGCTTGGGGCGGATGCTGCTGGTCCTACAGCTGCAGGCACAAGCACAGACCTGGTACCTCAGCACATGGCCTAAAAAAACTGGTGTTAGGGAGATGATCTGAACTGGAGGTTGGGCTGCTGCTTGCCTGGGGTTGGGGGAAAGTCAGAGGAGGGGAGGGGAGGGGAGGGGAGGGGAGGGGAGGGGAGGGGAGGGGAGGGGAGGGGAGGGGAGGGGAGGGGAGGGGAGGAGAGGAGAGGAGAGGAGAGGAGAGGAGAGGAGAGGAGAGGAGAGGAGAGGAGAGGAGAGGAGAGGAGAGGAGAGGAGAGGAGAGGAGAGGAGAGGAGAGGAGAGGAGAGGAGAGGAGAGGAGAGGAGAGGAGAGGAGAGGAGAGGAGAGGAGAGGAGAGGAGAGGAGAGGAGAGGAGAGGAGAGGAGAGGAGAGGAGAGGAGAGGAGAGGAGAGGAGAGGAGAGGAGAGGAGAGGAGAGGAGAGGGTGGAACATTACATTTCAGCTGGCAGGGACCTACAAGGACCAGCTTGAGGATCTCTGGGCTGATCAAAACTAGAAGTTTGTTTTTAAGGGCATTGTCCAAATGCCCCAAAGACACTGCCAGGCTGGGGGCACCAACCACCTCTCCAGGAATCCTGTTGCAGCCTTTGAGCACCTTCTTAGTACAGAAACACTTCCGAATGTCTGGCCTAAACCTCCCCTGGTGCAGCTTTGAGCCATTCACACATATCCTATCTCTGGCTATTAGGGAGAAGAGATCACCTTCTTTTCCTGACTCCCCTTTCTCTGGACGTTTTATTGTGGCCCTGTGTCTCATCCTATCACACATGAGGACCAGCATCTCAAAAGCCACTGGGACCTCCTCAGAGCAGAGGCATGCCAGAGGAAAATGGTACATCCAGCTTCACAGATTGATGCGGTGAGTCCTTGGGTCCTGCCACAGCTGTCAAAGGACATGGCAAGGTTCCATCTCCTCTGGGAGAGGACAGGCCCAGGGGACACCCCAAGCATGGCATGCATTGGTACTGCAGGATTTCAGGCATGTCTGGGGGCTTCACCAGCTCCTGGCACTGCTGTCCTGGCCCCAGCAGGCATCTTCTGATGGTCTCCAGTGCAGGGCAGGGCTTGGGCAGGATGTGCCAGCAGCCCACAGCCAAGCCGGGATGGGAACTGGCAAAGGAGAGAGACATCCTGAGGTCCTTGAGATGGGGGTCTAATAATTCCAATTGCCCTCGAGGAGAGAGAAATAGAGGAGCATGACTCGAGCTTAGTGGATTGTTTAAGGCTCTCAGGGGATCATCAGATACTTCCACTCCCTTTTTGTCCTGAGGTGACAAGTTTTCCTTCCCATTCACAGAAATGCAAAGCGGTTCATTCACAGCAGCAATAAGGACGGTGTCCTTTGTAAAACAGCCGGCTTGCGAACCCTCCGAGGGTGCTTTACAGCAAAACAATTGCAGATGAAATGACAAAACCCACCCCAGATGAGCACCAGCCAGATCAGTATCAAATGCTGAACAAGCTCATGTGTAACGAAAGCAGATTCACCAGCTCATTTCCCTGCCAGCGGCTGGCTAGAACCCACGGAGAGTTTCTTTAGGATCACAAATACAGCCAGAACAGAGCAAATGTGAGATGGAAGAGCAAAGTGACAGCTGCCCGGGCTCTCGGTGCACGCTCGGCTGCCCTGCTATTCAGCCCACATCCACAGGAGATGGGAAAAATAGGAGGTTGCAGCAAACCAAGGATGTGCTGGGTGGGACCTTTACCTGGACAGAGCAGGGAGTGGATGGCAGCCTGAAACTGGGTGGCAAAGGGCCCTTCTGCAGTGAGGTTTTTTTATGATAGGATGGATAATAGGGAGAGCATTAGCTCTCTAAATGTGTAATCCTGCCGAGGTCCTGACCCTGGCAGTGTCCTGTGCCACCGAGATCCACAAGCCAATTACACACCGTGCCGTGTAGGCTCCCTTTCATCCCTTTTCAGTCTTTCTGCATTTCAAATTTACTGGATGTCCTTGTGTTTGGTGGGGAAGAGGGCAAATTGGAGCCTGTCATGTACCTTCTTCCCCATTCAGCGGCACATCATTCTGCCTGCAGCAGGGGGGAAGGAGACTGACGGGCAGGCATCAAAGCCACTGGCTCTGTAACATTTTCTTCCCCCCCAAAAAAAGGAATAAGTGATGGCGTCATTTGGAGCCCAGCCCACAGCTCAGGTTTCTCTCTTGCACCCAAAAAGGGGAACAGCACCTTTTCCTTGGTCTCCTCTCAGGGTGGGTGCATGATGCCCTCTAAGTGAGCATCCCTGGCAGGCTGACAGCCAAATGAGCATCATGGACACCAGCACAACCCCATTCCCAGTGGAGCCGCATGCCCGCACGCTGGGCTGGGATGTGGCTGCCTTTCAGAGGCCTATCCTGTGCTTTGCACTGAACTTTTTCCCAGCTGGCAAAGGCAAAGCACAATGATAAAAGCAGAGCAGTGTGAATAGCTGTGCTCCTCTGCCTGGCATCCGGAGCCGACCCGCGCCTGGCGCAGAGGCTGTTAGGAGGTTTAATGAGCCGGTGGGGAGATGCCGCGTGCCCGGTTAGATATCGGGCATCGTTATGCTCCCATACAGCTTTCGGAGTACTGGGGGGTGTAGGGGGAGAGCTGAGGACTGTGGTGTGGGGACACCACTCGCTGAGCATCCACGCTTTGCCAAGCCCCTGAAATCTATACGGTTGGTCGGCGGGTGGCTGGAGCGGTGGGGAGCTGGGGATTCATGTGTGAGCAGTGAATGTGGTCAGGACGCTCCAGTGCCAGCATGCCATCCCAAAATATCCCCCACCCCGCACATCCCTCCACCCCCGGGAGCGGACTTCGTGGAGATGCTGCACATCCATCCCCCGGTGCCACGCGAGTGAATGCATTAAGAGCTTAATAAAAATAGCTCGTTAACGGGATGCGCTGCCATTGCTGGTGGCTCCTGAGCTCGCTGCCGATCTCTGTGCCTCGAACGCAGCGAGGCCAAGTAATTATGGGATGGGGGCTGCAAGGTCTCGACAGTCTAATTTCTATTAATTATAGCCCGTGCGTGATCCAGTTGCAGAGGGAAGGGGAGACAGGGAGATGGTAAACTGTTGCAGGGGGTTGGGGAGGGAACAGGAGATGCTGGGAGATGCTGAAATATGTGGAGAAGCGGTACCTTCCCCGCACCCAGGGCAGGCTGGGGGGGAGGCTGGGAAGGGGATGTGACCCTGAAACCACACTGGGTGGATTATTTGGGTAGTTTGTAGGGAAGGAGGAGAATGTTTCTGTGCACAGAGTGGAGGGACAGGAATAGTGTCCATGGACCGAAGCAGGTGTATGGGAATGGAGAGGATGCTTGCGGTGGCTGTGCCAAGGGCCACCATGGAGGCTGGGCTGTCACCACAGCATGGGGCCACATGTGAGCATGCAGAGGGGCTGGAGAGGAGCGTACAGGCAGGGACGTGCTGCCTGAGCTGCCAAAGCCCCCCTGGGTGTGGAAAGAGTAAAGAGAAGACTACACCAGACCCCAGTCCTGCCTGTCCACCGTCTCCAGTGAGTTCCGACTGCATTAGAGCCAATTAAAAACTCCATGCCAATGGCCTTGCTTTCCCAGTGACTGGCAAGGTGTCTGCTGGATGCACAGCACACCCTCAGGGATGCAGGTGAGATTGGGCCACTTCACCCTCCACCTTTTGGAGCCCTGCCCTGCTGCTGGCGGCTGCTAATGCCCCTCGCGTGACGCCCATCACTTCCCATCAAGCTCATCAGAGCCTGTTTCTCAGTGAGTCGTTATAAATCCTATTATGATCCCTTCTCTGCTAGGTAATAACCGCGAGTGTGAGGTGTGTCAAGTTGGCATAAAGCCACCCATGCTGGAGTTTGTCTGCGTGAGCAGCAGGATGGACAAGTTGGGCATCGGACACCCCCCCACAGACACCAATCCATCCCCCAAGACCGCCCAGGCTGAGCCAGAAAGGTAAGGGAAGACCTGGAGCTGCATGTGGAGGGGGATGTACTGCAAGGCTGGCACAGCTCTGTGCCAGCGTTACCTGAGCCTCTCCAGGAGCAGATGTTCCTGCTGGGAAAGGATGAGCTGGAGCCCACAGCCCAAAATTCCCTCTTAGGAATACTACTGCAGAGAAATACTGCGGGGGGTATGACTGAGCAGTGAGAGCGTCCAAACCACTGTGCTGGGGAAGGAGCTGGGGAAGAGCTGGGGGATGTGCTGGAGGCATTGTCTGCCTGAGGATTCAGTGACACCCATGTTTTTTTTGGGAGCTGTTGAGTCAGCAGAAGCAGGGGAAGGCAGGATGGCCATGGGGATTGTGCCCGCCTGGCTCACAGTGTGCGTGAAGAGTTTGCTTCGAGCGCTGCCATCTGCCTTCAAAAGCAAACCTGCTCTCTGTGTAGGGAGCAAGTGCCCTTTCCTCCCCCTCCCAGTTTGCCAGCATCCTTCTGGGACAAGGCAGGCAGTGCAAACTGGTCTGGAGGGACTGGACACAGCCTTTGGGAATGATGTGCTGCTGCTCACTGATGCTCAGCTGGGCTGCTCCTAAAATACACAACCCATCCCCAAAGGAGCCTCTCTGATGGATGGCTCAGCTCCTGCAAAAGGGGCTGGGGGAGGCTGGCAGGGGTGGCCACTTCCCCCCCAGCCCCAATGTCACAGCACCGGCACAAAGGACTAAGGGACCACAGCTGCTCCAGTGCCAGTGTCCTGGTACCAAGGTCCTGGCATGTGGCAGTGACCCAGCAGCAGCTGGAATGGCCAGGCCAGCCTCAGTGGGGACGTATTCATGGCAAGATGCAACAGGATACTGGGCTGTGTGGAGTGACAGGGATGTTTCACCCTCAGCCCCCTCACGTCATGTTGCCTAAATGTGTGTTTTGCAAAGTTAAAACAAATCACAAACAGCAGAAATCAGGGGGGTTTTTTGGGGGGGAGAGGCATGGGGGAAGGAGATCTTGGCAGAAGGATAAAGGAAGGCAACTGAAATGCTCATTAAAACTGAGGGGCTCCATTTCCCTGTCCAAGTGGCCACATTTTCTCCGGAGGCTCCCGGATGCTTTGAAATGCCTTGTCAGACAAAGCCTTTCATCCTACCTGATTCTGGCTAAATTCATGGACCCAGACATTTTCACTGGAAACAGGAAAGAGGGAGCAACTCCATTCTGACTTTTCACTTCCCATCTGATCGCTGGTGATACAATTTATTCCTATGACAGCATCTGCTGCTTTCAGGGTTTTTTTTTTATTCTGAAGTACAACTCGTCTTTGTTAGTCCCATTTTTGGGCCTTTCATCACTTGAGTCACAACATAAAAGGCATTTAAACACTCCTGCTTGGAAACCAGGCTGGGGGAGAGGGTGGGACCTGGGAGACGCTGCGTATCCCCAGCCCCAGCCCTCCTTCAGCACAGGATGGGGTGTCCTGGTGGTGCTGCAGCCCCGCCACGCTTCCCTCGTGCCTCTGACAAGGATGGTGGTGATGGAGCATTGTGCTTCCATTTCAGAGCTACGCTGTGAAATTCAGATGTGTTCTTAGGTGTGGCTTCACACAGAGCCCTGCATCCCATGACTGCACTGAGACACTGTCTCTCCTGGCCACTGCTGAGCCCCAAGCTCTGCCCCTCTCACTGCCAGCAGTCCCAAGGCTCCACTCCATGCCCTCCTCATCAGGCAAACCTCTCCTTAGGCAACTCATCGTGTTGAGCTGCTCCAGCTCAGGCTGTGGCACACAGGTCCCCATGACCCCATCCCAGGCGGTGGGGGCTTTGGCACCCACACCCCTCTGAGCTCACCAGGGACTCTCAGCCCGACCAGCATCAGCAGATCTCGCTTCGCTGTGGTATCTGCTGAGCTACTGGAGGCACCGGGGAGTTCACAGCTACCCGCCAAGACCTACTGGAGTCTAAGAATAGCACCATGGTGTCACACCAGCCGAGAGCTGGAGCAGCTACGTCTGGTGGGGAGAGGCCACCGCTGGCTGCCTCCGCCTGCCCAGGCTCCTGCCTGCTCAGCTGGAAAAGAAACACACGCCCTTCCCGGGAATCTCCACCCTGCCTCGCTCCTCTGCATCCCAGCACCGGCTCTGCTCCCTCCTGCAGACCCCACTGCTGCTCTTGGCTAGTTCCCCAATCTACAGACAACCCCTGCACAAAGCTGAGCATCCTTGGGGCGTGGCAACCCTGTCCCTCACCCACTTTGATTCCCCTGCCATATTTTTCACTCCAGTAAGTGCCGAGCTTCTGCCAGCCTCCAACAGGCTTCCCTCCAGGGCGTGTACAAAGAAACCCCTGCAATTTTTTCTCCTGGGGAGAGCAGAGAGCACAGAGCAGCTCCCATGCGCCGTGGGCATTTCTGGCACCTGAGCATCCTCGAGCAACATCTTTCATCCCGCCCAGCATCTCTCACCCTTCCCTGGGTCCCCTCCCTCATCCCCCAGCTCCCAGGAAAGCAAACGCAGCTGGAGAGAACGCTGCTGCTTATTGGAATAACCTTTCAGGTTTCATTTAGCGCCGCTCACTTCCCACCCTACCTTCCCATCGTCAGCACTTTACTAATTGCAACTTTTAACTCGTTGTGCCCGGGAAGCCTAAAAGCACACGCTGCTGGGAGGATCCAGGGTGCCCCTGCTCCCTGCTGCTGCTTCCTCCTGCGGACTAAGGGTCGCGCTGGCAAACACCCCACTGGCCACAGACTGTAGGGTCCCATTCCTGCTCCCAGCTCACCCCTCAAGCTTCCCACTTTTGGGAAAAGAGCATCCCAGCAGACCAAAAAACCCCAGGCAAAAATCCCAGTTGTCGCCTGGGAGCATAAACCAGCACATCGCTGGGCGGGGAGGAGGCGAGCGCTCCCGACGGCTATCTGAGCGCGCTGTCTGCCTCAGACTTATTAAATTATGGCTCTCAAGTTCAGCATCTGAGCCCGGCGCGGCGGGGACCGGGGCCGGGAGGGAGGCGGGTTACAGCCCCCTAATTCAATCACGGGGCAGAGGCGATGGCACAAGCGGTGGGGGAGAAGAGCTCTCACTGTCGATACGGAGAGAGCGAGGCGTCGGCAGCCTTCTTGGCCAGCTCTGCCCCCAGCCACTCATGGAGCTTCCAGCTGTGCTTCCTAACACATCTGGAATGGCTCCATGTCTCTTTTAAGGCTGTGATGAAGCCAAGGGCTGGCGGCTGGTCCAGCCACAGTGCTGGCATGGGGCGGGGGAGTGGGACATCAGTGCCCCCACACAGGTTTGCACTGAACAAAGACCACTCAGGCTGAAAGGTGGGATGCTTCCAGCCCCGTCGCTGCACAACTTCCAACACAAAGAGGAAACTGGCCAAGAAATCGCCATTTCAGGAGAGCCCGAGGTGTTCTTTACGTAAGCCCGAGAAGCAGGGGAGGAGAAAGACGAAGTGCTGTCTCCCAACTGACACCATGAACCGGCGCGCGTGACTAAAACTTGGGGAGGGTTTGCATAATGGGGACACGCGTTTCACTCTGCCCAGGGGTTCAGGTACTATGGTGATGCACACAGCAGCGAAACTTCAACAGCTACTCAGGGAGATGAGGACGGAGGGACACAATCAGTAAGAAAGAGAAAGGAAGGAGCTGGGAAGGCGGGCGCTTTCCCTGAAAGCATTTACAAGGTCAATGATTGAAAGCGGAGCAGAGCGAGGATTTGGCTTAGGCAAGAGAGAGATGGGTTGTGCTGGGATGCTCAGCAGGAGGAAGGAAAAGCAAGCGCCCAGATCCTGCGCTGGCACCGAATTACCCAGCTGAGAGCTAAGGGAGATACTGAGACAAGGTCAGGGTCCCACCGGAGCGGTGAGGGTGACACAGGAGCTCCGGCTGGGCTGGCTCCTGCCTCTGCGGCAGCAAATTCAATCGTGGCGAATAACGGAGTGGAACAAAATCCAGCAACACAATCAAACCACCCGGCGTCTTGTTCGCCTGAAGCTGAGCGAGCACCAGCAGCTGGGGTTCGTGCAAGAGGCAACACGGCCTCCGCAGCTGGCCTCGTGTCTGGGCAGCCCATTGAGGAGCATTTTGAATGGCCTTTTGGGTGCTTTCTGTGGGTGACAGGTCACCTCGCTGCCACCAAAAGCTCCCACAGAGAGGAGCTGGGCCGCCAGATTTCTCGGCAAGGGAGAGATGCTGATTCCTTAAGAAACAGGGAGGCAAAATCCAATTGCGCAGCATCTGCGGCTGCCATTAACCTGTCTGTGTACTCCCGTGGCTGCCCATTCCTCTCTGCCTGACAGCCGGGGCTGCCCAGCACACGATGCCCCAGCCGCCCAGGGATTTGTTTCTGCCTGCTGCAGCGGCACAGCCAGCGCCGCTGAACTGCGCTGCAGGCATTTCTCCGGCGCTTTTTGCCCTGCTTCCAAAATGGAGAGCCGGCTAAATGTCCCCCGGTGAGCTGGAGAGCCACGGCATGGATTACTGGAGCAGGAGAAATGGCTGGTGGCACGCGGTGACGGCTGCGGGAGGAGCTGCTGGAGCAAACAGCAGCTCCAAATCCCAATCCTGAGGCCAGTAAAGAAAACGGCATTGGAGGGTCCTTGGGATAGTTGGCATTCAGCTTGTAACATCGTCTCCGGCCAGCATAGCCAAGCAGAACGGCACGCTCGCAGCGCACGGCAGGCTCTAAGCGCTCGCTCAACGACAGCATTTGCCACCAGTTTTGGAAGCACGGGTGGGTCTGTGCTGGGTAACATGCAGCCTGGTACATGTCAGAGGGGTTGGCACTGCAGAACGTTCAGCCAGAGCCCCCTCGGATGTGCCAGCATCCAGGGGGAACACGGCGCCTGGACCCATGTAGCTCAGCCCCGCGCTCGCCCCGGTGCGCAGGGAGGCTGAAAGCGAGCTGATGGAGAGGGCAGGAGAAGGGAAGGGAGAGAAGGGAAGGGAGAGACGAGGTGGGGAGCGGGGAGGAGGCGCAGCCAGCCCCACCAGCCACCTCGCCTCTCTCTGCATCCCAGCTCCATTTGCAGATTTATTAAATCGAGAGCCAATTTCGACATCATTTCTTTCAAGCAGCTCCACCTCGCAGGTGTGCGGAATTTATTTGAGATAAAGAAAACCATTACAGAGAGACAGCAATCTTCAAAGACCACCTCGGAGACCTGAGAGAAATAAAAACACTAGCCCGTGCAAATGTGCAATTAAGTTTCAAAATACTCGTGCTCCATGAAAAGCTCCGTCCCTGCAGAGAACAGGCCTTTAAGGCAATTTTCCCCAAACCCTATTCAGCATTCAGTCAAAAATGCCTTTTAAAAAACAACATGTGATTTCTTTCCTTCTCTGCCTCGCTCCTCCTCCCCTTCGCGCTCGCTCCGTCACTCCCAGGTGGGATCCAGACAGCTCTAGTGGGAACGTGGTTCCTCCCCGTTCAGTGGGGGACACATCACCATGGATGGGGCACAGGGGTCCCGTCCGCACGGGCACAGCTCTGTCCGCTCCTCCGGTCATGTCTGGTCCACAAACCAGGAATGAGACACATTGGTGGATACTCAGGGAGAAGCGGAACCAGCACGGCACAACCTGGGGACAGTTTGCCAACTATTCCCAACTGCTGGAGCTCCACATCTGTTATTCATGGGTCACTTTTTGCTCGGCGATTAATTAAAAATGCATAATTAACCTGTGGAACGCACTGCCACGAGGTATCAGGGAGGCCAGGAGCTTAGTGGGATTCAGGGAAGGATTATATGTTTAAATGGATAATGAGAACATCTGCTGGTACATTAGCAGGGATCAAGCAGATTTAGGGAGAAGAGCCTGGCTCGTTGCCGGCACGGGGTGCGGGAGGGCACCCCTGGGGCCAGCTCTCCATGGGCATCACTGGCAGAGGTGCCAACATGCCTGTGAACACTCGGGGAGCGAGATTTTGGGGCCGAGCAGGTATGCTCGGGGACAGGGCAGTGCCAGCACTGTCACTGTGGGCCTGGTTGCCTTTGGGCTGGAGGTGGCTGCCTGGAATGGACGAGGCTCACTGGGCCAGCAGCTCCTTGCCAGAGTCCCCAAGCCAGCAGCTGTCCCGTGTTCCTGGAGGAAACAGGAGTGGCGGTGGGGTCAGTGAGGTGCTGGGGGCTGACCCCTGAGGACCGCCCAGTGAGATCAGCCACAATATCGTCAAACCCCAGCCAGAGCATCCATCAGCCACAGCACCTCCTGCTAACAGCCCCACATCCATGGGGATGCATGCAAGGACAATCATAGAATCATGGAATTGTTTAGGTTGGAAAAGACCTTCAAGACCACCGAGTCCAACTGTCAAGCCAGCACAGCCAAGGCCACCACTAAATCCTGTCCCCAAACATCATGTCTACATGGCTTTGAAATCCCTCCAGGGATGGGGACTCCACCACATTGCCAGCTGTTGACCAACACCCCCAGGTCCTTTTCCAGCTGGCAGCTTTCCAGCCACTCTTCCCCAAGCCTGTCGTGTCGCATGGGGTCGTTGTGGCCAGAGTGCAGGACCCAGCACTACTGATCCCGGCAGGGACCCATCACACATGCAGCACCCACCCTGGGCTCCATACAAGGGCAGGGATACCTCCCACTGCCCCCCCTTGCATGGGTGGCACACACCACTTGCTTTGCTTCGCTTCACTTGGTTTTTTTTCCTTCCTTCAGCCCCAGAAGTTTTCCTAGGAAATCCTGTCAGACAAGGCAGCAACTGCAGAGCGAACCGCGAGCCGACGGCAGGATTATTAAATCCCCATCCACAATCCCCTCTAGATTCAAGCGGCTGCTCTTTTGCATCATAAATCTGCCACTCCATCATTAGCACTCACTGGTGGTTGTGCAAGGCCTGGTAACCATGCTATTTCAGGGTGCTGAAGCGCTGAGGACTCTCAGCAACATTCCCGAGACCTGGGGGTATCCCCCAGCCCTTCATCTGTCAGCACGGTCAGGGCAATGCCAGGCGCCCAGCACCGCTCCACCAGCTTGGAGCAGGATGGGGAGCATCCATCTGGAGCAGATGCTGGAGGCCCAGGGGATGGTCTAGCCCCTGCCAGCAGGACACTGTCCCTTTGCAGCATTTTGGAGGTGACGCCAAGGATGCAGCACCAGTTGGGGCAACCAGAGGCATTTTGGGTGCTGTGGTGTGTCCCCCAGCCTCACTGCCCGTCTCCTGGGATGAGGCGGCTGCAGCACATCGTGCTCAGCCTGCCGAGCATGGAGGGGGCCTGCCGGGCCGGGGTTAATCTCGTTGTCACACTTTCCTTCCTTCTTGCTGGCTCGGCGCGCTTTGACCCGCTGTGAAATTGTGGCCAACAGCACTGAATATTTTAAGAGCAGCAATGCAGTCATGGCCGCGCGGCGGAGCAGCAAGGCAGGCCGGGAGCTGGGCTGGGCCCTTGCCTCCCCCCCGCCACCGCCAACCCATTAGCACAGTTCAGGGAAACCTAAAAAATTCAAAAGACACTGAAATATGCAGCATTTTGCTCTCCCTGGAAATGACGCGCTTCGCTTCCCAGATGCTCCCGAGTAGGAGGTTGTAAATAAGCGGCTTTATGGCACGGGGGGTGTTGCTGACAGGACTGCGGGCTGCTGCAGAGCCCAGATTGACACCCTGATCCCTGGCCTGCCCCTCACTGAGGACATGTCCCCCAGCTCAGGCTGGGGACAACCCTGTGCCCACCAGGGCACCTGTGCCCACCCTCACTAGCACAGCATGGAGGTATTGGCCATTAAAAGACCTTCACTTCTTCATCCATGGCTTCTCTGTCCCCTTTCCCCCTTAGGACACCCGCTCACCGCATCCCTCCTCCCCTCGGTCGGGTGGCCGGGACGCGGGTGCTGCAGGACCTGACGCAAACGCCTGTCCTCAGCACTTCTGCTATCTGGGGCACGGTGGAGCAGCAGCAGCAGCAAGGAATTAAAAAAAATAAAAAAAAAAAAAAAGAAGGAAAAAAATAAAAAGCCTGATTTGCATAAACCTCCTAAAAAGAGGAGCTGAAACCTCAGCACGGAGAGCCAGGGCGGCTGCGAGCACCAACCAGGGACCACTGGAGTGAGCGTAGTAATAGGGAAGCATTGCCTGGACTGAGGCATATTTTAACACTGGGTCCCTGCACATCCCCAAAGCACTGCCCCGGGGCTCAACACCCTGTCCAGGAGTGACATTGGGACACTTTAGCATTCAGGTCTTAAGAGGGCAGATTAATCGCCGTGTGCTGGATCTGTCACGCGCGAGGATATATATTCTTCTCGGAATTTACAAGTAGTTCTGTCTGAGAAATAAACAACCAGAGATAAAAATTACATTGTCACCGTGCAGGTGTGATCGATGGAAGAGACAAGACCTCAGAGCACCGGAGAGGTGACACCGGCACAACCCGCCTGGGGAGCACTGGCCCCCGAGGTGGCCGGGAGATGCTGAAAGGGCCTGTGGGAAGGTGGTAGGGCGCACTTCACCAGCCCCCAGCCCATCACATCCCGGTCCCAAAGGTTGGAAAAGGTAGGGATGTGTATTCCCAAGTGGGAAAGATGACTAACCCCAGGGAAAAATGATGCTGGTGGTAGGTGACCGTGAGGAGCACCCATGAAGCAACTGTGCCCAGTGCAGGAGCACCCACAGTGGAGGGGCCACATTCTCTGGGTCAGCTCCTTGTCAAACCCTCCTGAGCCCTATTTTGAGCCTCCAACCCTCCTCTCCGGAGTGTTTCCAAGGTCAGCAGTGGACAGAAAGCTGTGCTGGGCAGACAGCCCCCAGGGACCAAGGTGCAAGAAGGATTAATGCAGTTTATGGCGGGCCTCTTTCAAAGGCATCTCCTTCATTTCTCTCTGCTTCCTGTGGCTGCACTGGCTTTGGGACAGATTTTCCTGAAGCACATCACTCACCTGGGACACTGCCACTCCCTGTGGAGGGACAGACATCAGCTCCTTCATAGCATAAACCTGAAGCTGCACTGAAAGTGGGATAAAAAGCTCTGTGTGGATCCTCTGCCTGTCCCTTAGCATCCCGAGGAGCCAGCTCAACCTCCTGGGATGGAGATCCCAACACCAGCCAGGGCAGCCCAGCAGCTGGTCCTGCAACTGCCTTCGGTCTATTAATAAACTTGGAGCAGCTGGTGGAGCCTCCGCCGAGCCGGTCCACGGGATTTATCCACATTGCTCTGCCTTATCAGCCATGCTTTTCACAAGCACTTAAATTCAGGAGGAAAAGGAAAAAGTGAAATCAGATAGAAATGCAGGTCTGTTTGCTGTTTTCTCCAATGAAATGGTTCTGGGTAAACAGCAGACGCCTTTGATGAAATCCCAGCAGGCTTAAACAATAAAGCTGGTTACAAACTCAATCTGGCGCAGATATCAGATCTGAAATTGTTTCAAAAAAACATGTCAACATTTTCTAATGCTGCTGCAAAACTTCCTCGGCACCTTGCCACAAGCTGCGTCTGTGACGCAGGGTCCGTGCCGCTGTCCCGGCTCGTGCTGTCACTGCTGTCCTTCCAGGGGGGAGTCCTGCCCCGGTATTTCTGAAGCCCCCACCTGCCCAGAGCCCCCCCCCCTTCAAGCTGCAGGTGTTCGATATCACCTTGGTGACATGAGACGGTGCCAAAGCTGCCAGGGAAGGACCCTGCCCACCCTGTGTTTGGGGCACAGCAGCTTGTTTTCCAGCTGTGAATGCAGGCGCATCCCCAAGCGCAGCACAGCCGGGGCTCCTTGTGGCACTGGAGGTCTGGCAGGGTTGGATGAGGGGCATCGAGCAGGGCAGGTGTTCCTCTCATTCCATCCTGGGGACAGCCCTGGGTTCATCCCGGTTGCCACTAAGGACAATTGACTTTTCCATGGAAAAACAATTTGTGAAGTGTTGATGGTGGCAAAACAGCACAGCCAGATTCTCCTCCTGAGTTTTGCCTCCAGGTTGCTGGTGGGAGCACAATGGAGACTTTGTCCAGCTGACAAATTGGCAACTCCTGTTAACGAGTGCCCCTCTGTCGGTATTAGTGCTGGAGCAACAGGGCCCATCTGAACTCAGAAAACACAGAGTGCGACAGGGCAGGTCCCACTCTGGCAGTGCCAGGGCCAGTCTGCCAGCCACCCAGTGTCAGCACTTTACAGAGTCAGCACTTGGGGTGTCTGGGGGACAGCAGGGGATGCAGGTCCCCAGTGGGGACCAAGGTAAGGGGGTGAGACGCTGCTGAGGAGGAGGAGACAGCAGGTCTGGTCACATCACAAGTGGAAACAGTGTCTTGGCACTGGTTGGGAAGCCGACATCAGCTCTGGGGATGTTCAGGGTCCCCCCCAGGCTCTGCACCCCCATTCATGAGGGAGATGCTCCCCAACTGCTGCGACAGACACCGTCTTTCTGTGCCAGACCCAGCCCCACATGTGCCCCGTCCCACACCCCTGAGGAAGCCTTCAGCCTGGAGCTGATGCCTGACACAGTTCGTGTTCTGTGTGGCAGCAGGACAAGGAATGGCCGTGCTGGAGCAGCAGTGCCCACATCCCTCCCAGGAGCCTGAGAGGACAAAGGGGACACAGGAGAGGAAAAGCAGGGCAGAAGGAAGAGGAGGGCAGGCAGTCCTTAGGGGTGTGGGGGGCCTCAGCTCCGGCACAGCACGGGGGGGACGTGGCAGGCCTGACCCCTCTGCGGAGGTTGCCTTCACCATCGATCCCGGCTGCACTCAGGCTCATTAGGACCGAGGAGCTGCTGCGAGCGGCTGGCGAAGGAGACAGACGGGGGGAGCGCTCGCTGTGGCTCCCTGGATCGTATTAAATATTTACTTTGTTTTGTTTTGTTTTTCCCAGCTATATTGATCAGAGATGGAGAGGGGGAGGGGGGGGGAGGGGGGGGGGGGCGGGATGGGGGGAGGTCGGATGCTGGGAGGGAAGAGCAGAGGCAGTGGCTGTGCTACAAAACGGGGACGGACCCTGCCAAGGCACTCCCAAAAGCTGCGCCCACTCCCCCCGGGGCACCCGGTGTCATCATCCACCCTCCCCTTCCCCCCAGAGCTGCTTCCCCCACGGCCATCCATCCTCCCCCCAGGGCTGGGATGGGTATCCCCAGCACAGAGGGAGGTGCAGAGGGGCGGCTCCCCCTCCCCATCCCATGCCAGCCCCATCTCAAGGGATACAGGACCGGGGGGGCTGCCCAAGGCGACGGCACCTCATGGCAGGGAGTGTCCCCCCATCCCGGCTTGGGAGGTGCCCCCCACGGCCAGGCTGTGCCCCGGGAACGGCCGCGCAGCCGGCGCTGTTTCTATTTCAAGAAGAGCTCTACTGGAAAAGGAACAAAAGCCGAGGGAAGCTATAAATAGCCGCCTCCTTCACACCAGCGCCTCCTCCGCCCCCAGCATCCCACGGCCGGGAAGGGGGGTCCCCGCAAGCTTTGCCCCGCGCTCAGCCCTGCCATCGAACACCCCACTCCTTCCCGAGCCAACGTCCCCATCCGAAAAGCGGAGGGAATAAAGCTCTGGGGAATATTTGCCGCCGAAGCAGAACTGGCTCTGAACAGCAGCTTGCCCAGTTGCCCTGTGGCTCTGCCCCACCGCAGCCCCGCTCCTGGGGAATTTTGTGGGCTCTGCACCTACAAACACCCCGCGGGGCTGGATTCAGGTGCCTGGGGATGCTCATCTTGCCTTGGCACCTTCATCCCTGGCCCTGGCTGCGGCTGGCAGGGAGCAGGGAGAGCCAAGCGGTTCGGGCAGACCTACTTTCAAGGCTTTAATCCTTTTTGCTTAAAGGATATTTTTTTCTTTTTCCCCCTCTCTTTTTTTTCCTCTCTTTTTTTTCCTTTTTTTTTTTTTTTTTTTTTTCCCATTCCACACGGCAAAGATGGGGTCTGATCAGAGGAGAGACGCGGGGAGCTGACAAGCTGCAGAGTATGGAGAGAAAGGAGAAAGAAATACATATTTATTACCCTCAATTATTAAAAAATAGATAGCAGCAGATCTTAGGCCCTGGCAGAGGCACTGCGGAGCCGTTTGTCTGAGGACTATTTTGTTTTTTTAAATTCCATTGAAATTATAATACGCTGGGCTTGTTAGCACAAACACCCCAGCACATCCCTGCTGAGGGGGTATCATCCCGGCCCCTCTCTCAGCTTTGCTGTGAGGCTCAGGGGCAGGCTGTACCCAGGACCCCGTGGGCTGCAGAGTTTGCAGGCAGCTCGGAGGCAGGGCAGCTTGGGGGGCAGAAGCTGGTAGTAGCAGACAGCAGGCAGCAGCCTTTGAGCCCCTCTGCCTTCGCATCAAGGGACCAGGGGGGCTCTGCCCTATGGATGTGCATCCCCATACCCAGATGCTCCTAGATGGCTGGGTGGGTGAAGGTCTTGAGGATGAGCGCTCACCTGGGCTTGTCACGGAGCAAAAAAAGCCCGTGGGCTTAGCACCCTTCAGATGGCACCCTGGGTCCCGTAGCCACAGGGCTGGGGTTTCCCTGAGTAAACCAGTGTGAACACCAGTGCAAACACAGCTGGTTATTTAAAAAAAAAGGGAGAAAAAAAAAAAAAAAAAAAAGGAAAAGCTGTTCCCAAGTGCAGCACACGGGGCTGGCAGAGCTGCTGGCACCTCCCCTCCACTTGCAGGGCTGTCTCCATAAGGAGCCCTGCCAGCGCAGCAGCCAAATTCCCTCCTGCCGCTGCTCCCTGGTAACAACGGCTGCAGCCACCCTGGGCCATGGTGATGCTGGGACTTGGGGTGTACATGGAGCACCTCCAATAGCTCCCACCTCCAGTGCACCGCTCTCCTCATGGCCAGACACTACCAGGATGCGAGGGTCCACCGCAGCCCAGACCACCGTGCCGTCGCCCTCTCAGGAGCCAAAACCCACTGCTATCCCATCCTGCTGGCCACGAGATGGGAAGAGATGCGGCTCTTGAATGCAACCAGCTTTCAGCTCTGGGAGTTACTGGAGCAGTCATGGCACTACCAGCCTGGGCAGGAGCATCACAACAAGCCGCTCACCAAAGCTGGGCTGGCTCCAAGCTGCCGTACCAGCTCTGAGCCACCGTGCCAACACCACCAGGAAGCAAGCAGCCGGCGGGCACATGTGCTGTTAAAGAGGAAAAGGAGCTTTCTACACCAAATGGAGCATTTTCTGCTTAATAACCCCCCAATCCTAATCTGCACAAAGAAGATTGCCCCCCGCATCTCCCCATCCTGCATCTGCCGCTTGCTGCTGTCCACACTTAACACGCGGGCAACACCGTGGCTGCCGGGTTGGCACATGCCAAGACGTGTCCTGCCCTTGGCGAACAGGGCAGGAGAAAGACCAGCCACCAGGGAGGGCAGGCGATGCCCAGTGCTGGGCACAGGCATCTCCTCCATCCGCGCCAAGCCTCCATCATTTGTCATCAGTAAAAATAATATTCCTAAAAGTGTCCTTCCGATTGCCGGGCGGCAGGCGCAGGGCTGTGGGTTTCCATGGCGATGCCATTCCGCAGGGATGGTACGGAGGGTGGGGGTGTCAGCGCTTCCTCAGTTTGGGAGATGGGACGTGGCACCGACATCCGGAGCAGGGACGGCACCGGCCGCGCTGCTGGCAATGGGATCTGGAGCCAAGCTGGCTCATTCTCCTTAGACTCGGGCAGCATCACCCAAAAACAGCAGGGAAGAAATATCCCCACCAGAGGGAACAAGGATGCTCCTTCACCCCAGCGGTGCCCCCAGGGCTGTGCCCTGCACCCCTGCCCACACTGTCACACAGACCCCCTGGCTCCTCCTTGCCCACGGCTCTGCCCCGTGGCCTCCCACTTGGCATCTCCGCTCTTAAATCAGATGCCAGCCCCTTCAGTGGGTGCTGTCAGGGCGGCACAGCACCCCTCCCAACCCACTGGGATCCCAAACAAGAGCCACCCTTGCTCTGACGCCCATCCCTCGCCTGCCTGCTGCTGCTAGCTGCTCTGCCAAAGCGCTTTTAAAGATATAATCGGCCGTTAATAACCAGAGTTTATACTGAACACAGCTAAGCCCTGGGATTGCACTTCATGAACAAAGCCTGAGGTTTTGGCTGTTTGGGGGCAGCAGGAGCAGCTCCTTAGGGTGAGGATGGGGAGCAGCATCACCCAAGGGTGCTCTGAGGGGCAGAGTGATGGTGGGCTGAAAGAGCTGTGTCCTGGGTCACTCCTCTGCAAGGGGAGTTCCACCTCTGTGCTGCTCCAGGTCTGGTGGAGCCCCCAGGGACATCCTGATGGGGGGTGGTCCTAGCTGCCCCTGGCCACCACCATGTCCCCCAGGCTGCCACGCTTCCCTGCCTGGGATTTGCCACAAAACATTTTCGGGGGTTGGTTTTTTGTGCTCATTACCAAACCCCCTCAGCACTCCAGCTGTTTCCAGCAGCTCGAATCTCTGCCCAGCCCTGGGGTGATCCCATCCGTCCCACAGCCTCATCCTGCGGAACACGGGGACTCACTGCCTGTGGTTCTGGCCCGTGGTGCTGGCTGTGGCACTGGCAGGTGCCTTGGGGAAAGGTGGGTGTGAAATGACACCGGAACATGCAGATCTTCACGTCTCCTCGGCAGGTTCATGGGTGTTTTTAGGGCAGTGCTTTGAGGCCACCTGGAGTGTCACCCACAGCCTTGGGCACCCGGATGAGACCACAGGGTGCTGGGTGCAGCACTTTAGGCACAGGGTAGGAATAACATTTGGCTGCAGCTCTGACCCTGCCAGGCTCCATCAACACAGGCTCCTTTGCATCCCAGGTCCGTGTCCAGGTCCAGGCAGGTCTTGTCTGCACAAACCCTCTTCATTTTCCCCGGCACCACCGCAAGGACAGCCTGGGCTGCATCCTGACCCACCCCCCCCCAACCCCTTCCAGCCACCTCCCCTTGCTTCACCGGGCACAGAGAGCTTGTGGCTTCTTCTCAGCTCTTTAGGAAATTAAACTTTTATAAGCAGAAAGGTTTCTGGGCTCTCAGCTCCCCTGAGCAGGAACCGCAACCCAGCCTGCGCCTGCACCCTGCCCGACGGCTGCTTCCCTGCAGGGAGGGACAGAGGCTGGATGCCCCATCGATGGGCTGAGCGGTGGCAACGAAAGGGACATGGCTGCTCGTGACCTTGGTGTCATCCTTGACCTGGAAATCTCCTTCTCCTGCATCACTGGCATTGCACTCCTGCTTCCAGGCTCCTCTGGCAGGGTGCACAGCACAGCACCCCCGCCCAGGCCGGAGCTGCACCCCATGCCGTCACCTGCTGCCACACTGACAACAACTTCCCAGTGCCTAAAATCCACTCTGAATCCCAGGGGTTGCCTGGTGCCTCCGCAGCTGGAGGTCCCATGGCGCAGGAGGCCCAGAATGCCTCCCAGCATCCCAGCACTGTCCCAGCCATTCCCACCCGTCCTGCCACAAACCTCTGGCACCTTTGCCCTGCATGACACCATGCACAAAGCCACCCCCCCATGAGTGGGCACACAGAGCTGCTTCCCCCAGGGACGTTGCCTGTGGGTTCCCCAAGCCTTGCTATGTCCCCCAGCCCCAAGTCCAAGCCCGGTCCCCAGGATGGGGAAGGCGGTGGCAGTGCCACCATCAGCCCATCCTTCCTCCCACCAGCACACCCTCGCGTTGCCACGTCCCTCCAACAAAGCAAGGCGCCTTTTTATTTTAAAATCCTCCCTACACACGCCGGACCACTCATACGAATGTAAATTCATCACACTCAAAGACTTTATAAATAAAATCGAAATTAATAAAATCCCATTATTATAAAATCCTAAAATCTAGTCCCTCTCACAAACAATGCACAACCCCCGACGGATGAGGCCCCGCGGGCGCGCTAACACCATTCGTGTGTAATATCCCCATTGTGGTTGATGTACAGATAAATTCTAATGAAAGACAGCTCCAAGATTTTAAATTATTAATTAGACTGCCACTTAACAAAGCCTATTTGGCACTCTATTTCCTTGCTTAACAAGACAAAAACTTTAAGAATAGGGTTTTGCATTAGCCCACAGGCTCTTCAATTTGCATTTTGTTTTTCTAGCTCCAGAAATGAAAGCTGTAGATCTTGACCTTAACAGGCAACCCCTGGGTCGGATGCAACCCTGCCAGCAGGCCCCGCTGCCTGCCTCCACCTCAAGCTCCCCATTTCCCAGCTCAGATGATGTTTTTTCCTCCAACCAGCAGCACCGGAGCTGGGAGACCAGCGCTTGGGGGTTTATTCTCAAGACCACCAGCCTGGTTGGGTTAATACACCAAACAAAGCCCAGGCGGGAGATGGAGAGAGGAGCATCCGAGCGCGAGGCCCCGCAGCCACAAGGTGACATTCCCCACCCCCGCAGGAAAAAGCATCCCTAGGGTGGCAGTGGGGGGGGCTCTGCCCTTCCTGGGGGTCTGCAACCCCATGTGGGGGGCTGGGGAGGCTGCAGGTGCAGCGCTGGCACCTCCTCCCGCTGCTGGAGCCTCGTCGGAGAGGGGCATGTACTGATGGTGGTGAGAGCTGAGGCAGGGGCTTCGAGGCTGCGTCCTCCCCGGGGGCATGGGGACAGGCTGGGGGAGGGGGGGTGCCCACCGAGGTCCCCCCCGCATGGCATCGCTGTCCCAGGCATCTCCCCGGGACTGGCCCGAGCACAGCACGGCCGGGGGTCCTGCCGGGCACCCCCCACCCCTCGGACCCCCCCGGGAAGTCCGGCTTCTCCCTTCGCTGTGATGTCAAAAAAGCTCCCCTATGATGTCCCAGGCGGTTGCCATAGAAATAGCGTGATGTCACAGCGGAGCGAAATCTCCTCGGGGGGGCGGAACGGGACGGCTCGCCCCAACTTCCCCGCCGAACCCCCCGCGGGCCCCCCGGCGAACCCCGTTTCCCCTTCCCCTCACTGCGGGGGGACGAGCACCGACTCCCTCCCTAGGACGCGCCGTGCCCCCGGTGCCTCGGGACCCGCCGTGCCCCGGTGCCCCCCCCCCCTCCCGCGCCGCGCCGCAGCCCCGCTGCCTCCGGGACCCGCCGTCCCCCGGTGCCCGCGGGACCCGCCGCGTCCTCGATCCTACGGGACCCGTCTCCCGCCGTGTATCCCCGACTCCTCCCGGTCCCCACCCCCCTCCCCGCCGCGCTGTGCTCCCGCCGTGCGCCGCCGGTGCCGCTCCCCGGGGACCCCGGGGGTGCCCGAGCCTCGGTGGCGGCGGCGGCGGCCGGTAACGCGGCGGCGGCGGGGGGCGCCCGGCGGCGCGGCCCCAACTTCAGCGGGGAGACAAACTTCGGGTCCGGCCCCGCTGCCCCCGATACCCGTTGCCCTCCCGGTACGGCGCTCACCTTGGCGGAGCATCTTGGAGCCGGGTCGGGGCGCGGTCTCCCGGCGGCGGCGGGCGGCGGCGGCGCTTAGAGCCACGGGCGCGGCGGCGGCGAGCGGTAGCGGCGGCGGCAGCGGTGGCTGCTGCTGCACCGGGAACGCGGAGCCGGGGCCCGGGCGAGCGGCCCCCGCGGGGGCATGGCGGGCCGAGCCGCAGCGGCAACCGGGGAGCGCCGGCCCCGGAGCACCGGGGAGCGCCGGCCCGCGCCTCTGCCCGCCGCCGCGTCCCGCCGCCGGCTTTTAGGGGGGAGCCGCCCCCTCGGGGCTGGGGCCGCCGCCGCCCCCCACCCCCTCGGGCCGAGCCTATAAAGGGGGTGCCCGGTGCCGGTGCCGGTGCCGCGCTGCCTGCAGCGGCGGGCAGGGCTGGGCAGGGCGGGGCGGGGCAGCGACGGGGCGGGCAGGGCTGGGCAGGGCTGGGCTGGGCTGGGCGAGCCCGGCCGGGCCCCCCCCCTTCCTCCGCCGCCACCGCCTCTCCCGCCTCCCGTGGACAGTTCGTGAAAGTGCCCGCTGCACTCGTTCCCCACGCCACCCCCCCACCCCCCGGCCCCCATCCGCCCCACCGGGGGACATGGCTTAGCTCGCCCCCCCCGGGTCTCTACGGTCCCCCCTGGGACCGGTTGTCATCTCTCCCCCCTCCCCCCCCCGCACCTCCACGCCAAACCCCCGCCGTTGCCCCCGATGTCTCACCGGGGCTCTGCCGCCCCCCCGCGCCTGCCTGTATCCCGGCCGTCCCCGCTGTCCCGTCTGCCCAGCACCGTCCCCTGCAACCTCCCGGGGACCCCTCGATCCCACGGTGAAACGGTGTCCCTCCGTGTCCTGCCACCAACTCGGGGTCCTGGCTGTTCTCGCCGTCTCCTTTCCGCCTCAGCACCGTCCCTGCTGCCCCCCCACCCCGGTGCTCTCTGCCTCTTACCGTCCCTCTTCCACACCGAGTCCCAACTATCCCACCGTTATCCCAGATGCCCCACCGGGATCACGGATGCCCAACCGGGAGCCTCGCTGCCCCTTCCCCTTCCCCGGTCCCTGCTGTCGCCCCACTCCACATCGTGGACCCCGACATCCCACCAGGACCCCGTTGCCCCCGGGCTGTCCCTCCTGCCCCACGGGAGTCCCTCCCGTCCCGTCTCCTTTGCCCCACCGGGGTTCCCGACATCCCACCACCGGAGCGCCGCTATCCCCACTGCCCCACCGGGGGTCCCCACTGTTCCCGGCGGAGCCTCATCTGCCTCCCAGGTCCCCTGACGGTCCGGGGAATTCCCGCTACCCTCGTGTCCCTCCTGCCCCACATCTCGCCGAGACTTGGCTTCTACCCCACGACACGGGTCGGGAGAGAAACGGACCCACCGCGATAACAACGACCCCGGCGCCGCCGCCCCGTCCCTCCCTTTAACGCGGGACCGTCAGTAAGCACAAGAGAGAGACGCCGCCGTCCAACGGCGTCGACGCGAGGAGGGGCAACCCCGACATTACAATCCATAACCCTCTGCACCACCTAAAGGCCGGACGGGGACAATACCGGGACCTATTGCCCCCCCCCCGTCCCGTCGGGGCCCGGCGGCGGCGGCCGTTCTCCTTTCTACTCGATGTCTCGTCCAGCGACTGCTTTGGCCTAGCGCGGGGTTCGTGTAGTGCTGCCTGCCCGCCTCCACGTGCTCCCAGAGCCATGGCGGCCTCCGTGCGGGTCGGGAGCTCGGTCCCGGTGCCGGCCTCAGGTGGGCTGAGGCAGGGTCAACTCCGGTTTCCCCGTGCCGGTATAAGGCGCTATATGGGTTAACTAGGAAGGGGAGGCCGGGATGGTGGCGGGGGAGGCCGGGACGGTGGCATCCGCCACCGTCCCGGCCTCCCCCGCCACCGTCCCGGCCCAGCTGGTCCTTTCCCGGTTGGACCGTGGGCCGTGCGGGGTGGGTTTGGTGGCTCATGAGTACCAGTGTCGGGCTGGAAATAGTGAATAATCCCCCTGCTGTTACTCCCCCGCCGCTCTCCAGCATCGTCGAGCTGTAAGGAGAGAGAGAAAAAGGGGGGGGGGGGAGGGGGAGGGAAGGAGAGAGAGAAAAAGGGGGGGGGGGGAGGGGGAGGGGGAGGGGAGGAGGGTTGCTGGCGGGGGCCGGCTTAAGGATGAGGTTTAGCGGGTGGATGGGTTTGGCTCACCCGCTGCTCTGGCGGTTTCCCTTCGGTGGGAGAATGGGAGCCCCCTCGATGAGGGAAGAGAGACCCTCTGTGAGGGAGACCCGAGGTGCTTGTGGAGGGAGGAGGGGGGGGGTGAGGGGGGAGCGGGTGGGTCGTGCCTGGTGGAGCGCTTGTAGGGTTTCATGTGGTGGTTTCTGGGCAAAAAGAAGGTGGGGGTGTGTTCCCCCCTCCCCCCCCCCCAAAAAAACAACCCCCACAGTGCCAGCAGCCTGCCCCCAGTGTGAGGAGTAGAAGCCTACCCCTTTTCTCCTGCTTGCTTGCCCCCAAGGGTGGTGTGAAGGCAGTGATGATAACCGGCAGCACAGACACAGGCTACAGGGTGCGCCCGCCCCCCCTCCCCGCTCCCTTCTTTAGGCTGCCCCGTTTGTCCCACAGCACGAGGCCCCCCCGCACGACGAGCGGCACAGCAGATCCCCGAGGAGATCCTCGGTAACGCGGAGCTGCGGGAGGCAGCAGAGGCCCTGCCCCGAAACTACAACTTCGAGATCCCCAAGACCATCTGGCGGATCCGGCAGGCTCAGGCCAAGAAGGGTGAGCACTGCCCCCCCCCATCCCGGGGATGAGGGGTACTGGGGCTGCGGTGTGGCCAGTCAGTGGTGCTGAGCTCCCCGGTGGCAAAGGGACCCATTTGGGCCAGGGCACAGGGCTGCTGCTGCTGGGGAAGGGATGGTGCTGAGCTGCCCAGTGTGCCCTGGCATGTTTAGGCGCTGTCTTGGCGAGCTCTCCTCCCCTTGAGGGGGGGGTTAATAGATCTGTATCTCTGGATTATAATCACATCGGACAGGACAGGTTGAGCTGCATGGACCTGTCAGCCTGTGAGATGCGTCTGGGACGCCAGCCAGGTCCCTGCTGCTCTCTTCTCTCCCTGTGCTTTCCTGCCACGCTGCTGGAGCCGGCCAGGGGGAGCCCCACAATGCCTGGCTGTGGGGGGCTGGAGGGGCTTGTGGGGAGTTGGGCCTTGCTACGCCATGTCTCGAATCGTCCTTGGGGGTGCATGTGTTTGCTGTAGCCCCAGAGGGATGAGGAGTGGCGACGGTGGGCCTTAGCAGTTGCTGTGATGCTGCAGGGTGATGCCAGAACTCGCCCCCCACACACACCCCCCGCCCAGCCGGTGTGTGCATTGTGCTGTGGCTGAGCCAGCTCTCCGTGTGTGATCACCTACAGGCAGCAGGGCATGGAGCCTCCCTCTTTGTCCCTGGGTGCCACCAGCGTCCCCACCTTCACTTTCCACATGGGTAGGGGCTGCTCACGGGATTGTGTGGCACGAGGGGCTCTGGGTGGAGCCAGGTTTGAAATGCTGCATCCACCTGGGAACGTCTCTGCTGGCTGCCACCGAGCTGGCAGGAGCTGGCAAGGTGTCATGGGGGATGCTGTCAGAGCTGCTCTCTGAGCTGGTCCCGGCTGCGATACCGAGGGGACAGAGGCTGCAGGGCTGCCTGGTCTGTCCTGGCTCTGGTGTGGGAGGCAGGGCTGTGCGTTGGGACGTGGTGAGGCCGCCCAGCCATGCTGCTCCAGCTTTCGTTGCCACGTTTTCCTGCTTGGCACCTCCTAATTAAATGTAAATATGCGGCTGGGATTTAGGCTTCAGAGCTGGGAGCCGAGCCCATCAGCCAGCCAGCCGTGCTGGGATTTAAAAATCTGCCTGTGCAGAGCCCAGCCAGGGGCTCGTTGCTGGGGGAACGCAGGCTCCTGCCGGGCTGCGACCAGCCCTGCCTGCACCCAGCCCTGCTTGCACCCAGCCTGCTGCAGGGTCTGGGGGGGCTGGCATATCACCTCAGTCCCCATAGTGCTGCGGTGGCAGAGGGTAAGCCAGCTGCCTCTTACCAACCCCTCCCTGGAGGAGGCAAAGCCATTTTCAGCTCTGTTTGTTGATGGCAGCCCAGGACAGAGGAGGGGTCCCAAATGGTCATTCCCAAACAGTCTGGGGAATACCAGGACGGGGTCAGGCAGGGGTGGCAGTGTGCCTGTAGTTTGCCTTTGGAGCAGGGTGAGATTGGCCCTGCTTGGGCCACGTTTCTACACAGCTTCGTGCTGGGCAGCAGGCCGGGCTTGGCAGTGCGAGGACTTCTGTTGGAGGATCTGGAGAGGGTGTTTGGATAGATACCACTGGAGCTGGGAAGGCTTAGTAGGATCGGGAGGTGAAATGCAGCAGGATTAATGGGATCTCCTGCATTCATCACACCCAGCATGGTCCCTGCTTTTCCCCACCACCCTTGGGCAATCGAGTGGCACACTGGGGGGGAGGGGCTCCTGGCTTGCACCACAGGCACTGGAGAGACCAGTTGGGCTGCAGGAGGCAACGGGATTGTTCTGAGCTGTGAGGAGGGAACAAACCAGGAAACATTATTCGTTGATGAATAAATTCCTGCTAGGCACAATGCTGCGTCGTTGCCGGCTGCCCTCCTGAAACAGGGAGAGAGGCAGGGAGGGGAAGTGTGGAGAAGGGCAGCGAGGATGATCAAAGGTTTGGAACAGCTTCTGTACAAGGAGAGATTAAATAGATTTAGATCCTTTAGCTAGAAAAGAGGCGAACGAAGGGGGATATGATAGAGGGATATAGAATTGTGAATGATGCAGAGAGGCTGAATAGGGATGATTATTCACTCTTTCTTGTACCAGAAGAACCAGGGGCATGCATTTACATTATTAGGAGCGGGTTTAAAATAAACAGAAGAAAGTACCTTTTCCTGTGCAGCACATAATTAAAATCTGGAACTCATTACTGCGGGAAGCAGGAGAGACCAGCAGTGTCAGCGGGTTCAAAAAGGGATGAGGTGTGTGTGCAGTGGCTGGGTGCAAGCAGAGAGAATGGAGACGGCCTGAGGCAGGACCACGTGCACTCCTGGGACTTTTGGACAGTTTCTGGCTGTTTTGAGGAGGGTCTTTCTTGTGGCTGCCGGCTCGAGCTGGGTGTGTGAGCCCTGGGGGCTTAATGCCCAGGTCCTTGCTTCAGGGCGTCCCTTCCAGCCCCTCCCCTCCAGCCCCTCCTAACCCTGGGGCTGTTTCTCTTTCCCAGTGGCCCTGCAGATGCCAGAAGGGCTCCTCATGTTCGCCTGCACCATCGCGGACATCATTGAGCGGTAAGATGATGGCTTTTCTGTCCGGGGCTGGGGGGGGGTGGGGGGCAGGGGGCTGGTGAGGGAATGGGGGCTGTTGCCAGGAATGAGGTGGCCACCAGACTGGGAAGAATGAAGCACAGAGCTTCTGCTGAAGGGCATTCCGGGGGACCTCAGTGTGGCTGCCCTCATGGGGACACCTTGGCTGCAGCCTGGCTGGGTGCAGGAACGTTGCTGCCCCCGTTGGTAGCCCCAGGGACAGGGACCGGCACTGTGCCAGCTCGGCGCTCGCTGCTTGGCTTCTCCTCCCCTCCCTGCTCTGCCGGGAGTTTCTGACAAGCTCAGCGTGTCGGGGCCCTCACTGGGGTGATGGAGCCGGAGAGCAGCCGTGTTAACAACCGGCTGACGCCAGCGCGGTGCCTGTGTGCTCACCGCAGCAACGCAGCCAGGGGAGAGCTGGCAGCAGGGCCACTACCACTGCACGGGTCCCCTGCACTCCTCTCCCCTGGTCTCTTCCTGTCCCCGCGGTCACAGTCTGGTTATGCTGCTCTTGGGGCAGTATAGAGATGCTCAGGAGCAGACAGTCTCCATCTAGGGAGGCCCGAGGCCATGGTGATGGCCCAGAGGGGTGACTGCAAGCAGTTCCTGCCAGGTGGCCACTGCCCCGTGGCTCCTTTCCTGATTTTCTGGGCCACTGGGGAGGTGAGGTTGGAGGCACCAGAGAGGATGCAGCAGCAGATGCAGGCACCTCATAGAAATTGGCTGTAATCTCCTTACTGCTGAGCACGCCTCCCTCCCTCCCCTCCGCAGCTACCCCCTCCCCAGCCCCTCTCTGTTTTCACACCGTGAATTAGTGCTAATAGCACCGCGTGCCTCGTCTGCCGTTGGGGTCGCAGCACTCATTAGTAAGCTGCCTTCCCGGGGTGAGCAGGCTCTCCTCCCTGCCACTGCTAGCCGAGCAGCCACCGCCGTGCTGGGTAGGAAGGTAGCCGTGCCCGCAGGCTTTGCCCCTGTCTTGCCATCCTTACCCCACGGGACCACGGCAACCCCACGCTTGGGAAGGGTTGAAGGAGTGGTGGGAAGGTGGGGGCAGGTAGGGGACGGGTGTGGGGGACAGGGGATGGGTGTGAGTGCGGGCGGCTCTGCGTGGGCTTGTCCCTTTAAGCGGAGCTGCCTCCTCTTCGGCTTTGGCACCCAGCCGCTTTCATGTCTCCGACTTCAAAGGCAGCGGATTAAGGGGCTCTTTTATCTGAATGAAACCTTAAGCCCTGCTTCCAGTGGATGCCAGGGTGCTAGTGGATGCCGAGGGGGCTGGCATCACTGCTGGACTCACCCTCACTGCCTGGGCTGAGGGGAGTTGCTGGGTGCCAGGCGGAGGAGATGGGTGCTGCTTGGGGAGAGGTGCCTGGCCAAAAGCAGGGATGTGGCAGCACCGATGGGTTGGTGGTTGGATGGGGGGTGGTTTCAACACCGAGCAGGAGGGACAAATCTTTCCCTCACTGCCACCACGCAGCACCCATAGATACCCCACTGCTGGTCCTTTGCTGGGAGCACCGGGTGACATCCATGATTCAGGCCAGGGATGTGGCTGTGCAGGGTACCAGCATCGCCAGCTGGAGGATGGTGGCTGCAGGTGGGAGTGAGCCCAGCCCTGCCCTCGCTCTCTCGGGAATGCTTTTGGGACCTGGTTACACTGCAGTAGGTGAGGTGTGAATCGGCAGGTGGCATCAGTAGTGCCTGCCTCTTCCTGCCATTAATATTCATCGCTGGTATTAATGTGGAATCTGGCTCGGCCACTGCTCCTGCTGGCCCTCCTCACCCGGTGCTGGGGCCGGATGAGCCTCCAACGTGACAGGAATCACTGCAGCCATGTGCTGCAGCGGTGGCTGCTGGGGCCAGGCTGGGGATGGGGGCTCAGGGTGCTGTCACCCCTGGGGTGGCATGTCCCCTTACCAGTGGGGACAGAGGGGTTGCAAGAGCTGAGCATGTCAGGGATATCTGTGCCCCAGGGGGTCTGTTGCTCAGCAAGCAGCCCCTTTCCCCAGCCCATCCCCAGAGCCTCCCACTCCCTCCTTGCGGGTGGGAATGAGGGGTTTGGGGATGTCAGCAAGCTCCCTCTCCCTTGCATGCTCTGGTAATGGCTGCGGAGCTGTGCCTGGGGCTGGTGGCCCTGAGGTGATTGTGCCCATCCCCGTGTGCTCTGGCTTGACCAGAGCTGCTTCCCACTGCTCAACTGGGATATTTATCCCTTCTGCTGGAGCCTTCTAGTGTATTTGTGCCATGGCCTAGTGATGCTGGGGAGGGCCAAGAGTAGTGACATGACCTCGCTGCACTGCAGCACGGGTGGCTTCAGGAGGACATGGTGCTTTCTGTGAGTCCGTCTGTCCCCAAGTAGGGGGATGGCAATGTCACCGCATCCCCCCACTGCAATGTGGGATTGAGCAGACCCCCAGTGAACACTGGCAGGAGCAGGGAGGGGAGTGGGCTATGGGGTGGGGACCCCCTCTGGCGCTTCATCTGGGTTCCCCAGCATTGCAGTAGCACTTGCTGAGTCCCGAGGGGCTGCGGGGATGAAGATGTAACCGAAGTGTCACAGCCACTGTCTCTGCAAAGGCCGGTGGGGTACTTAGCCTGGAGCCTTTGAAATCGAGAGCACACTTACAGCATTGACCGGTGTGAGGCCCAGTTAATTAGTGTTAATAGGTTTGTCAGTATTGAACCTGCACTGGAGCGAGTTGAGGGGGGGGGGGGATGGGGGGCGGCAGGGCCAGGGTCTGCTGAGCTGGCGGGGGTGGCGAGCTGCCGAAGCTGCATCACGACGCTCTGGCGGCACCTTCCAAATCGGCTCCGTTTGTCACGGCTGATGTAATTCAGCGGAGGGTAACTCGTGCTGGGGGGGGCGGCAGCGTGGAGAGACGCGTGGGGGCAGCTCGGACCGCGGCTCAGGGAGGGGGGCAGCCCCCCAGCCCACCTGTTGTCATGCAGGGGAGGTGGCAGCAATGGCCCCTGCACTGCCAGCTTGGAAGGGGGGGGGGTGCACAGCCTCTACCCCCACCGGGACCGGAGCAGACGGATCAGCTGGGCTCTCAGCTGGGCTTTTGATTCCTTGTTAATAAAGTCGGCTGTCGGGCTTCTCAGCTGCTAATCCCTCCATCTCCTTGCGCCGCGATGGGGCGAGCAGCTCCTGCTAATCAGCCGTGGCTTGGCAGGGGGACGGGGAGGCTGGGGGTGTCCTGATGTCTGCACACACTGCCCTGCCGTGGCCTTACCACGGCCAGTGTCCCCATGGCTTTTGAGCAGCCGTGTGGGGCAGTGCTGAGGGTATGCACAGCATCCCAGTGACCATGCTGTGGTACACCCGGCAGCTTCTGAGGATGTTTCAGAGTCACGGGTGTAGGAAGGGGGCTTAAATCATCTCTGGTTAAGCAGCAAAGAGTTAAACATTGCACACATGGCCCAGCAGCTCTGGCATGGCTGGAAATGTCCCACTGCAGCAGGACAAAAAAGCTCCTGGAGTGCCTGGTAGGTCCTTGTGCCATGCACGCTGTTCCCTCCTGGGGCTGGCGGGTGGCAGGACAAGGACATCACGTCCCCTGGCCAAGCAGGTCTGCGATGTGCCATGGAGCAGCGTGGCACTGAGTGGCATGGCAAAGCTGGTGGCATCACTGGGAAGTCCCAAAGGGCTGGAATACCACCACTGGTCAGGAACTGGCCTCAGCTTCACCGTGCCATAGCTCTGCTGGATGGCTCTGCTTTCCCTTTTCCCCTTGTCCTTTAAGCGCAACCCAAAGGCGCTGGCAGCGCGGTGCAGCACGCTGTGCAGGGGAATTTAATCACCGTCATTAACGGTACAACAGCATCATTAGGGAGAATGAAGTTCTCACTTCATTGGAGATGTTTAAAACCTCGGCCCGGGTGGTGACAGTGTGGGGAGGGGACCAGGCAGGAGGGAGTGTGTGGGGTCTACAGGGCTCTCATCTCCCAGGGCTGGGATGTGCCAGCACAGGTGCCATGCCCACCATCATGTGCCACCTCCTCATATCTCTTTGTTGCTCCGGGAGCTGGCACCGACATACAGGACTGTGGCCAGGCTGTGGGCAAGAGGGGACAGGCATCATCTGGTCACAGGATGGCTGTGGTGGCTTTGTCACCACCATACGCTGGGCCCTTGGTTTGCTTTACTTTTGCAGCCACAGGGCCAGCAAAGCTGGGGTGCCCCCGGGATGTGCTTCCTGGGAGGACAGGGATAGCTGTGGTACCCCCTTTGAGGACACAGGGGGACGTCCCTTGAGAGGAAGGGACCTAGATGGAGATGGCTGCTCCTGGGGAGCTGTGGAGCAGCGCAGCGCTCCCCTTGCTGACCCACTTGCAGATGCTCTGCGGGGCCCCAGGCTGCCCATGGGTGGTGATTGCCCAGCTGCAGCAGGGCTCTTCCAGCGCTGTTTGCAGGAAAATTGCAAACTCATTATTTTAATTACGTGCAGCCTTCCTGTGCTAATGAAGTTGGGAGTCTGGTAATAGGGCTTGGTGACGGGCTTCTCCGCTAATTAAGCACATTGTTCTTTGCCAGGGCTGCACTCAGCCCCTATGCCCTGGGACAGTGGCACCCGCTGGCACACGTTCCAGGGATGAGCTGGGTTTGGGTGCTGCAAGTCAGGCAGTGGGTGTAGGGTTTGTGGGGTGATTGTGGGGCTCTGCCTTTTCCCCTAGGAACAGGACATGGTGTATTTGCAGGGCATAACCCTCCCAGCATGGAGGTGACACCACACCAGCATGACCATGCTGTGAAGTACCACATGCTGGTGAGGCAGGTGAGTGTGAAGCAAGAGGAGCAGCCTGCTCCGTGTCCCATCTACAGCAGGACGTCCCAGGCATCCCAGCATCTTGATGATGGCTCCATCCTCCAGCAGCCTTGTGATGCCAGGACCAGCCTCTTTCAGCTCAGTTCCTGCCCAGGGCTGCTGAAGCCAGGCACGATGGATGTGCTGGGGCTGAGGACTCCTCTCTGCCAGTGAGAGCAGCTCTGCTTCATGAGGTGAGGTCCAGCACAGTATCATTCACACGCTGCTGCGGTGTCAGGGGATCCCGTGCTCCTGCCAGCAGCAAATGCTCTCATTTATTTGTTGAGGGGCTGGGATAAATCAGGGCTGCTCCAGCCTGGTGCCTGCGCTCATGTTGTGTGGAGCGGCTGCTCCCTGCTTGGGGACACGCTTGCCCCGGGTGTGATTGTCCGTCCCAGTATCATCAGGTCCCAGGCTTGTCGCCAGGTTGCTGTCATCTCTGTCCCACACTGCCCAGGGAAGAGCAGAGCTGGAAGGTTCTGGGGGTCCCAGCAGCTGGGATCAGGGCTGGGACCTGGCCCGCTGGGTGTACATCCTGCCAGTGCTGAGCATGGAGCTTTATAAATGGGATTTTGGGAGCCATCTGTTTAAAGGAGGAGATAATGAATTAGGGGGAGATGAGAAAAATGCTAAGGCCGGGCGGTTTTTCAGAATGAGCTGGGGTTTGCGGGACGTAAAAGATGAATAACCTCCCCACGTGTTCAATATTCATGAGCTCCCGGCTGTAGTGAGCGGCTCAGCGCTGGGTGGGGACAGCCCCGTCACTGTGTCCTCCCTGCCAGCACGCTGCTGGGTCCCATCCATGGCCACAATGAGCTGCAGGGACACAAAACACCTGCAAGGATGCTCCCATGGCTGCCCCTTGCCCGCATCCTGGTCCAGTCTGGTTGGCAGCAGCTCCCCAGCCCGTGTCAGAGGCAGGTGGCTGCTAATTGACGTTTTCTTCCTCTGTAGTTTGATGAAAGGCTCGGGCGACACCAAACTGATTAAAACATCAAGGGGAGGCCCCCGCACTTGCCTTTGATTTGTCTCAGGAGATGATTGCTGCTGCACTCAACCATCCTGTCCGGATGGTGCGGGTGACCCTGGTGCGTGTTGTCCTTGCACCTCTGCGCCTCTCCTGCTGGCACTGCCAGGCTGCCGGCACCCATCCAGCCTCACCAACCATGATGGCAGCACCACTGGGCTCCCTCCTCACTGGGCACTGTCCTGTGGCATCTCAGCTCCTGGCCCAGCTGTGGCTCCACTCCCCACGGGTGGAGCAGGATGGTTCCCTGGGGCCAGGGTAGGGCTCAGCCCTATCTCGCCCTGCTGTGGGCTGGTGGCCACAAGTCGCTGGTTGCAGCTCCCCATGCTGGGCAGGGGCCATGGGCACCTCCACCAGCCTCTACCCCCCCTCCCTCCACTGTTGCTATTTCACTTTCTTGCTCTTCACCCCCAGGGACTTTCTCTGGGGTTTGGGCCAATTTGCATACATTTTAATCTATAAAAAATTAAGCGGTGCTGGCTGCCGCTCTGAGTCAGACCTCCCCGTCCTGAATCTTAAGGAGCTGAATAATTTTCCACTTTTGCTGAGATGTGTGGAGTCTGATTCATGTTCATCTCATCACCTCTCATTAGAGGAGGGGGCTGGGGGCTCGAAGGGGGATGGGGAAGAGCCTTCTCGAACCTTCACTGGCAGCCCCAAACCTCACAGCATGGCCGTGCAGACAGCGGAGGAGCTGTCCTCCTGTCCGGGCCACGCTGGCAATGAGGAACCACGGGGTTTGGGTTCTGGCAAGGATCTGGCCCAGCTTCTGACAGTCTCCCAACTGCTTCCCCAACCCGTGGGACACTTGAGGGAGGAGGAGTTGCCTGGGCTGGATGCAGGAGGTGACAATGGCTTTGCCCCCTCCCCGGGGGATGCTCCCCTGTCCCCCTCTCTGGGTGCTGACGGATGGGCCGGAGCTGTTAATATTCAGCACGCTCCACCATTTCTCCACCTTCTGCCATCTGCCCAGCTCTGCCCACCATTTCTATTCTTGCCGCCGACGTAACGCTCCCTGCCTGGTGCTCGGGGGGGAGCGCGCGGGACCCTGGCCCCCAGCCAGCACTGGGTGTCAGTGGGGGGTGTTGCTGTGCCAGGACACCTGCCTCCCGCAGCCCCTTCACTGCAGCCTGTGCCAGCTGCGGGGAGACCCCGCTGGCACTGTGCTACAGCCATGGGTGCAACCTCGGGGTAAAGAAAGAATTAGCATCTGGTGTAAGCAGCCCCTCCAGGCACAGGGCTTTGTCATTGCAATACCTGCTTTTGTTCCCCGGGAAGGCAGCCAAGCTAATAATCCCCCAAAATGGTGCCATAAAATACCCAGAAAGGTGGTGCCTGTAAATCATGTCAGAGTCCTGGCTTTGCTGTACGGTGCCAGTGTGTGCCCCTCTACTGGGTGCTGGGTGGGCTTGGGTGGGAGCGCTGGGATGCCAGAGCAAGGATGCGGGATGTCAACAGTGTTCCCTCAGTGCTTTTCCTTACCAAATGCCAGCGCCAAGCTACTCCTGGAGCACATCCAGTTTGGCCCAACTGGCACCCGTGGGTGATGCAGCTGGGTGCAGGCTGGGATGCCCAGGCATAGGGTATGGTGGCTCAGACAGCTCGGCTGGCACAGGTTGGGGATACCAGTGTGGCTGTTCCGTGTGTCCTGGTGGCTCTGGTCCCCAGGGCTGGCTGGCAGGAGCAGTGGCACCATGCTGCGCTGGGTCTCCATCTACTCCTCTCCCCGCTGGAGCATTAGGAAGCTGGCAGCGTATTGTTTGATGAGCGGATAATCCGCTGAATTGCAAACAGCTTTACCCAATTGAAGAGGCGGATTACCGCTCTCCAGCTTAATCATGTTGACATCTCGGAGAGTAGCCAGTGCTCATCCTCTTTGGCGCGTGGAGAGGGGCTCGACGGCAGCGCGAGGTCCCCCGGTATTGGCCTGCCACAGAGCTGGGGGGCAGGTTACGGGCTGCAGTGACAGCAGCCACCCGTGACCATCATTGTGCCTCCCCACAGGTTCACAGACGCGGAGGCAGTGGTGATGGGTGACGTGACCTACGGCGCCTGCTGCGTGGATGACTACACAGCCCGGGCCCTGGGTGCTGACTTCTTGGTGCACTACGGACACAGCTGCCTGAGTAGGTGACGCTCGGCCCCGGGGTGCTGCTGAGGCAGCCGCGCATGGTGGCACGGAGGCTGCACCACCATCACCGTGCCATGCCAAACGGCTCCCTGCTCCACTCAGTGGCAGTTTGGAGATTTAGTGCCGAGGGCTAATCCCTACCCAAAAGGATTTCTGATCTCCAGCCTCAGTTGCTGGCTTTGGACAGGGCCAGGCTGGCTGGGCAGCTGCCTGCGGGCAGGATTTTGGGGGCAGCAAGGCGTGTTTGTCCTCCTCAGCCACACACTGCCGTAGCAGCACCCAAATCACAGCCCTCTGCTCGAGAGCAGAGCTGCAAGACTGGCTTGGCAGGACTCTGCTTACCCGGGAGCCACCAATGGGGACGGGGCTGCTCTCACCCCTCACCCTGCACCTGCGATCTTTTGGGGGGAAGTCCGGAGCGACAGGAAAGAGGAGCGATGGTCTGGGGGTCCCGCTTGCCCAGGGGCCGGCATGGAGCCAGGGAAGGCAGCTTAGCGGGTGCAGCGCAGGCTGGGCGGGGAAGGGAGGAGGAGGCTGTGTGCTCCCCAGGCGGACGGTACTCTGGATCCAGTTGCCATGGAAACTGCGCTGCTGTCCCAGATGCTGCTAACTTTGAAGTCCACCCAGGATGGAATCAGCCCAAAAATAACAATAAGACGCTCTGGGTTTTAAGGTGGATCGGCAGAATTGTCATAGCAAGCAACGGGCACGTGCTTCCCTGCCACCACCACGCTCCCAGCAGCTGTCCTGGACGTTTATGGGGCTGTATAAATGGGTATGAAGAATTGCATCAGGCTCTGTATGAAATACTGACTCCCCAGTTGAGAACTCTATCCCGAAAGCCACGTCGGTGTGAGCGTTCGTGGTGATAAATATCTGTGCTAGGTGTTTTGTTATGGAAGGAAGGTTACGAGCACCACTGGAGCAGGGAGTATAAAACCCCTGGTTTGTAGCCTGCTCTTACATGACTGAACAGGGGGAAGGGGAGCAAAGGGCCACATCCAGCGGCGCTTGCGAGTGCGCTGGTGTGAGAGCTGGGCTGCTCCAGGGCACAGGAGTCACGTCTTCTGGAGCTGCTCACCACAGGGACAGGCAGGCGCTGCTGGGCTGCCTGTCACCAGCCCAGCTGCAATCTACAGCCCGTGGCCGTGTGATCCTTGCCTGAGCCGGGGCTGGATGGGTCACAAGGGACCCTGGGGTGCCCGCAGGGTGCTGGGCTCGTTTTACGCTGTTCACGGTGCTCCTGGCGTTGGCTTGGTGCAGCTGCCTTCACGGGGAGCCCCATGGCCGATGGCAGGGAGCGTCCCCACGCAGCACACAGGCACTCACCCTCTGCCTCTCGGTCCCACGTGCCCCGCGGGAGGGAGTAATTTGCACTTAATTGTGATCAGGTGAAGAGCACCAAAATGGGAAGTGAACGCGGAGCTGTGGATCGATGTGGACTCTGTGTACTTTAATTATTCACTTAATCGTGGTGACACAGGCTTCTTAGCACCGGGGGTAATTAGATTTGTGTTCATTGATTCCCCAGGCTGCCATTATCTGGAGAGAAATGAGCGGGTGCTCTCTGCGGCTCCCATCTGCACCCCCTTCTTAGGGTGCCAGTGCAGGCAGAGGGGTGGCACAGCCCACCCTGATCTGCCCACACCAGGCAGGGAGCTCTGCTAACATGCTTTATCCCCCAACTGCACGTGGCAGCATTTGGGGGCTTGCTGGGTTCCTGGGCATACCCTGCACTCACACCTTCTCTCTCCTCTCACCAGTTCCCATCGACGCCACGCAGGGGCTGAAGATGCTCTACGTGTTTGTGGACATAAAGATCGACACATCCCATTTCCTTGAAACCATTCGCTTCAACTTTGCAGCAGGCACCTCCCTGGCTCTCGTCAGCACCATCCAATTTGTCTCCACAGTGCAGGTGAGACGGGCCCACCCCCAGCAAATTCAGGATACAGGACGGAGCTTGTAATCCCACCCCCAGCTCAGTCTTTCCCTGACCCGGCTGTGGGGCTGGAGCAGCTTCCCTGGGGTGCTTGGCAGTGATGGTTCCCCTCTGACAAGTCGCTGCGATGATGTGCTGTTGCCATAATGTTGATCAAGTACTTTATAATAAGTCTGATCAATGTTTCATGGCGGCACCCCTCCCTGGCTCCCCCGGGAGCTGCTCTGTAAATGTCAGGGCAGGCGGTGGAGCACTTGGCATTTTGATGCAGTGCTGGCAGCGGCAGGGGAAGCTCCAGCGGGTTTGTCTGTCTGCCCCTGAACGGCCGGCTGGGCAGCACGGGAGGAGATGAATGAGCCTCTTGAGCCATGTCTGTCTAAACACGGGGCTATCGAAGCGTTAAGCATTTTTCCCTTGTCTTTTAATTGATACGTTGGCTGAGCCTTGCTGAGCATCTCAGCTTTGCGGAGCCGTTGCCCTTCATGACGGTGCCTCCCCGATCGGATCAGCTTCCCCCTGCTACTGCTGTGTTGGGGCACAACGGCACAGCCATTGCCACCAGTGTCCCACAGAGCTGGGATTGCTGGGCCAGCGTGTCCCCAAGAGTCTCCAGCAGTGCTGGGCGCTACCAGCCTTGGCCACATTCTGTGCCATGATCTGTCCTCTCTGACCCCATGTCTCCCACAGGCAGCATCACAGGAGCTGCGCTCCCAGTACAAGGTGTGTGTACCCCAGTGCAAGCCGCTGTCGCCAGGGGAGATCCTGGGCTGCACGTCACCGCGGCTCGCCCGGGACACAGACGCCATTGTGTAAGTGCTGGTGTCCTTCAGGACCCTCCTGCCTGACCTAGGCTGCCTGCCCTGCCCTGCCCATACCCCCTGCCCAGCTGGGGGGGGGTGGGGGGAGTGGGACAGGCCCCCTTCATCTCCCCATGCTGCTCAGAGTGGTGTGTGCTCGTAGCACAGAGGAAATAATTGAGTCGTATATCAGAATAGATAATAGATGGAAGGGCGGGCGGATAATTGGAAAAGACAAATGGCCGGGGCCCAACATCACAGCAACATTAATTTTATTTAAGGACAGCAAATTAGAGGGAGCACTTCGCTTCCTATCACCTAATTATTTTAGGTAATGGAAATGCTTAATGTACTGTGAATACAGTGCGCTGCAGAATAAATAAATACAAGGACCCCACCCTTGGGGGGAACCAGGGAGCCTGGGTGTGGGTTTGGGCCCTGCCAAACTCCTTGCCCACCCTGCCAGGAGCCAACAGCACCAAACATGGCTGTGCAGAGAGGAGGGCTTGCGATTGCTAGGGCAGGGGTCGGTGGGCTCCAGCTTCACCCAGTGCTGCACCAGGATCAGAGGAAGAGGTGCTGCTTTCCAGGTCTCCCCAAGGGGAGCCAGGCTGGCATTGTGTTAGCCAGAGCTGGTCCTTCCCACTGCTGGAGGAGCCACGGTGCAGTACCAACCAGCTGCCCGTGCAGGTGCACACAGCCAGTGTACCTGCGACCTCCCCATGTTATTATTTTCTTCTTTCGCCCGTCTCTGGGGCTAACTTTTGCAGACAAATTAGCTTTGATCTCCCAAAATGTCATTCTCCAATTAAGGGCAAAATCTAGTCAAGTTTTACGTCTGAATTCATTTTCCAAGCCCTCACTCCATTAGGGCAGCTGAATGAAAGGCTTTGAAATGTAATTGCTGACTTGAAATCCGATTAGAAATGGAAGCAGCAACGTCTAGAACCAGCCGTTGAGATGGAACAGCTCCCGGCCACCCCACGCCAGCGTGGGCATCCCTCCTCACCCCAAGCATGGCTGCCTCTCCCTCCATGGCATCCTGTGGGGGCTGCACAGGGGTAGGGACTCCCAACTGTGCCCACTGCCCCAGGTCCTAGCACAGATGCTCAAGCTCCTGGCATCTCCACACATGCAGCTTGGGAAACCGTCGGGTGCTGGTGTCTCCCATGTGACACAACTCTCCCTCCCTTCTCACAGGTATTTGGGTGATGGGCGCTTCCACCTGGAGTCCATCATGATCGCCAACCCGGGGATACCTGCCTACAGGTACGGGCAACCTGGGGATACTAACCTGTAAGTACGGGCTGTGCACAGGCTGATCCCCAACAACCCCATGGTGAGAAGCACCCAGCACCTTGCGGACCACCTGAGCATCCCAGGAACACTCCTACCCAAGGGCTGGGCAGGCAGCACCCTGCTGCAGGGCACAGGCAGGGAAGAGACCTCAGGGTGGGTGAGGAGAGGTGAGGAGGGGTGAGGAACTCCAGCCATTTACTCCAGCTGAATATAAACATTTTGACAAGTACCTGTGAAAGCTGGTGGAGGTGCAGCCCATTAAAGCCCGGCTGCTGGAGGCAGAGGCCATAAAGCGCGATGATGAGGCCGCTGAAAGCAGATGAAATATCAAGAGCGAAAGGCTGGGCCCATTTGGTGAAATCTGAATTTCTTAGTAGGTCGTTTGTTACTAACGGGAGGCGCGCGTCAGGTTTATGGCGCTGGGGAAGCTGCCGAAACCCGAGTGGGATTTGATTAAAATTCTCCTCGTCAAACAAAGCAACAAATCAAAGATTTCTTCATAATTGATGAGCCAGGATAGGGTGGGGAGCTGAGCGTGGAGCCAAGCATGTGGCCTGGGCTGGGCTGGGTGTTGTGGGGAGAAGCTGTGTTGGGACACCCACCTTTATCTCCAGGCTTGTCCCCTCTCTGTGCCGTAGTAACAGGCCAGCTG
This sequence comes from Laterallus jamaicensis coturniculus, assembly GCA_022605575.1. Lineage (NCBI taxonomy): Eukaryota > Metazoa > Chordata > Aves > Gruiformes > Rallidae > Laterallus > Laterallus jamaicensis. The sequence goes on along the minus strand of JAKCOX010000025.1, from coordinate 8,252,234 downwards.
GGCCCTATGTGTGCTGGGGGCAGGAGAGATGTGATTAGTGCTAAGAAAGAAGGGGCATCATTTGGGGAAGTAGGGTGAAGCATTGATCCCCGCTCTGCTCTGCAGGTACGATCCCTACAGCAAGGTCTTCTCCCAGGAGCACTACAGCCACGAGCACATGCAGCGCGCTCGGCAGGATGCCATCCGCACCGCCGCTGGTGCCCACTGCTGGGGCCTCATCTTGGGCACGTTGGGGCGTCAGGGCTCCCTTGGCATTCTGCAGGTACCAGCCCCCTCCCCATGGCCCCTGTCTGGGCACCTGGCACTGCTTCTGGGCAAGGGGAAAGACTGGTGAGCAACGGCACCGTTGGCATACCTACCAGGACGAGGGTGGACTCCGTGCCACTGACAGCCCATCGGTTGCCACTGGCTGGGGTCTGAGTGCCCCAAGGCTGAGCAGACACAGCAATTAGCAGCAGATGAGGGAGGTTGGACCAGGGCTCATTAAATCTTCCCCTTGTTGAGGAGAGCTGGCCAACCTTGGGGACACCCCCCCCCCACCCAGGCAGCTGGGCAATTAATTCCCTGGGTTTGTTTTAATTGGATGAACTTCTGATCTGGTTCACCATCCCTGCTCAGTCGCTGTGCTGGCGCTTTCTGTACCCCAGCTAGTGAAGAGAGCGGGACTACAATGTCCTGCCCCATGGGAGCAGGGTGCCCTCACACCTGGAAATTTTTGGGGAGCTACAGGTGAGATTTGGGGCAGCACAGGGACCAGTGAGAAGAGCAGGAAGGGAAGGTCTCAGCAACCACTGTCACATTGTGGCCCAGGAAGTGGGGGACAAGGACAAGGACGTCCCAGGCCCCTCCTGGGCCACTCTCTTCCTCCCACAGCCTCTGACCGCAGCCAGCCTGTGGCAGGCAGGCGTCCCAGGGAAGGCAGCTGCTAACGAGAACAGATTGTTGGCATTGAGCAGTAATTACTTCATTAGGTTGAGACACGTGCTAGGGAGAGCTGGCGCAAGCTGAAGCCATGGCCACACTCCCCGTCACTGTGCCTGACCCAGAGCTGCCAAGGGGACATGGCTGTGAGGCAGAGCTGGGACCCACAGAGAGTCTGGTGGCTGGGAAGGGGCTGTGGGGCTTACTGAGGGCATCCATCTGTGCTCCCCGCAACTCCCCTGGGTGCCTTTTCTCCTTCAGCACCTGGAGTCACGTCTCCGCACCCTGGGCCGGCCCTTCGTGCGGGTGCTGCTGTCTGAGATCTTCCCCAGCAAGCTGCAGCTCTTCCCTGATGTGGACGCGTGAGTGTTGGCCCAACACCCCCCACCCTGCAGCCCCCTGTACTGGGGGTCCCTGGGACATCCTATCCTTGTCCAGGCCTCCAGTTCCCACTGGCAGCTGTCCCTGACGTGTCTGTCTTGTCATCTGGGCTGGCATTGTGTACCCCTGTGTCATGGGGGAGGGAGGGGATGTGGGTGTCCTTTGGGTGGCTCCAGCAGAGTAGGGAGGAACCTTGCGCCCTGCATGCTTCCCTTCCTTCATTGCAGCTTGTGCTGCCCAAAATGCTCGTCCCCATCCTTTGCCACGTGTTTCTCTTCCAGCTGGGTGCAGGTAGCCTGTCCCCGTCTCTCCATCGACTGGGGAGAAGCCTTCAGCAAGCCGCTGCTCACACCCTATGAGGTGAGCACCCCTCTCTCCTGTTTTTTGGGGAGGGACCACCAGTCCTGACACACAGAGCTGCAGTGCTGTGAGCTGCCAGGACGGGTATGTCCCTGCAGCCGGCAGCGCCCCCTCCTCTCCCCATCCTGGTGTGCCGCTGGGATTTCTGATCCCGTGGGGTTCCTGGAGCCACAAGCTTACCACCAAGCCACCACGCCGGGACTTCTCCCGGTAGCGCTGGCTGCTGCTGCAGCACAGACGCTGCTCAGGGACCCGGCTTTGTCCCCTCCACAGGCCGCCGTGGCTCTCCGGGACATCGAGTGGCAGCAGCCTTACCCCATGGACTTCTACGCCAGCCGGTCCCTGGGGCCGTGGACGGTGAACCACGCCGGCACGGAGCCACCGCGCCACGGCCGGCCGGCCCAGGTGGGCAGAGAGTCCCGGGGCAGCCGGGCGGTACCGGGGCAGCCGGGCGGTACCGGGGCAGCGGTCCCTGCTCTGGCCCTGCCCTGCGGGCTGGAGGGGGTGGGCAGCGGGAGCTGCGGTGAGGCCTGAACGCCCGGTGCCGTACGGGGCCCGGTACCGCGTACCAAAAGCGCCACCCTGTGGCTTCGTGTCCAGCGAACGGTAACGGGGCCGGGTGCCGGCCCGATGCGGGGGGGGGGGGGGGGATGGACCGGGAGCTTCCCCGCGCCGGGACGAGCACCCAGCCGGTCCCGCGGCTTACCGGCGGCGGGGAACCCCGCGCCCTGCCCCGTGGGCTGAGCACGGACGGGCTCATCGCGGAGCGGGCGGCAGCCCCGTCCTCACTCCCCTCTCTCCGGGCAGGGGAAGCCGCCCGCAGCCCCCGCGCCGGTGGAGGGAGAGGAGGGGCCGAGCACCGGGGACCCCACAGCCTGCTGAGCACAGACCGCGCCCTGCCCTGCTGCTGCCGCGCTCTGGGACTCGGCGTGAGCACGGGCACCGGCCTCCCGAGGGTAAGCACCGCCAGAGCCTCCCGGGACCGGCACGGGCGGAGCTGCAGCCTTGATGCCACCGCTGCCTGCCCGACCCGCACCGCCTCCCCGCGGGAACTGGCGCCCAGCAACGCCCGGCCGTGCTGTAGACTCTGCCCTCGGCAGCGCCCGGTTGCACGGCGGTGGGGTCCCTCCCGTCCCGTCCCGTCCCGTCCCGTCCCGTCCCTGTCCCAGCGGGGCCGCCCCGTCCCTCCCTGTGCCCTCCTTTCCGTGCCGCGACCTCCCGCCACCAGGGGGCGCGCCGCAACCTCCCCGCTATACGCGCCCACTCCCCTTTCCCCCCCGCCCTTTTCGGCGCCGCCCAATGAGCGTGAGGGGTTTTAGCGGGAAGGGGGGTGTGCGGGCGGAAGCGGCGCTCCCGGCTTCCGGTAGCATCATGGCGGAGGGGCGGCCGCTGCGGCTGCTGGGGCTGCACGGCTACCGGCAGAGCGAGCGCCGCTTCCGCCAGCGCACCGGCGCGCTGCGCAAAGCCCTGCGCGGCCGCGCGGAGCTGGTGGCGGTCAACGCCCCGCACCCCGTGCCCGGCGGTGAAGGGGACGGCGACGGTGACGACCCCCCCCGCGGCTGGTGGTTCTCCCGGCCCGGCACCTTTGAGGCGGGGGAGGCGGCGCCGGCGCCGGCGGGGCTGGAGGAGTCTCTGTCGGCGGTGGCGGCGGCGCTGGCGGAGCATGGCCCCGTTGACGGGTTGCTGGGCTTCAGCCAGGGCGCGGCGCTGGCCGCCATGGTGTGCGCCCTGCGGGCCCGCGGCGACCCCCGCTTCCCCGTGGCCTTTGCCATCCTGGTGGCCGGTTTCACCAGCCGGGCCCCGGCCCACAGCCACTTCTACCGGGAGCCCATCGCCCTGCCCACGCTGCACGTCGTGGGTGATACCGATGCTGTCATCGCTGCCCACCTCAGCAGGGAGCTGGCCCAGCGATTTGTGGAGCCTGTTGTCGTCACCCATCCCGGTGGGCACTTTGTCCCTGCAGCTGCCGCACAGAAGAAGGCCTACCTGGACTTTTTGGACCGCTTCTGCCCTGGACAGGGACAGGCTGGGGCCATGTGATAGCAGCCTGTGTAATAAACGTGGTGGTGTGAGCCACGTGCAGCCTGCCGTTGCGGTGAAACATCGCTGTGTTCCTGTGCCTTCCAGAGGGACCAAAGAGACCTCAGTGAGCTCACTGCTGCTCTGCAGTGGTAACACAGGGCCAGGCTCAATGGTTTGTTGTTGTCTCCCTTCTTTGGTTTTGGGTGTTTTTTGCAGCTCTGTTGTGTACATGAGCGTGTGGGTGCGATGATGAGGGGGTTGAGGACGGGTGGGTGACACTGGTCTCTGTGTGACATCAGAGATTTGCATAGCTCAAAGTTGGGCTTCCTCAGCTCAGCCCCAGGGATTGTCTGCAGAGCACAGTGCTCCTGTGGCTGCTATGCCCCAAAGATCTGAGTTTTAATATTCCTGGTGAAACCAAGCTGACCTTCCAGCTGGCCTGGGCCTGGAAAGCCCTCTTGTCCCTCTGGTAGTGCCAGGGCTGCTGTTCACTTCAGGAATTAAATGTCTGCTGGTTCAGCATGAGTGTGTGGGGAGACCTTTTGTATCTTCCTCTGTACAGAGTGCCTTCATGAACAAGAAAACCTTGTCACTACATTTCTGGCTCTGATGTCTTCCAGAAACACATGGGAATGAATCTTCTCCTGTCATAATTGCAGGAATCCTGCTTGAGTGCTGCTGGGGCAGGCTGGCTCTCCAGTCCCAGCCCAGAGGTATGGTGATGAGGGCTGTGCTCACAGAGCTGCTCTCTAACCACGGCTCTCCTTGGGAGTACAGCACTGTATAAAAGTGAGAAATGAGATGTAACTCCTTAACTTAACCCTGCTGGGATCTGGGGAGCAGCCAGGCAGTGTGGTGTCAGCGCTGTGAGGGGCAGAGGTCGCTGGTGGGCCTGTGACTTGAAGTGCTTCCCATGTGCTCTCAGCCAGGACCAGGCCTGGCAGCTGCTGCAGGTTATAAACAGCCCAGCAGAAGCGAGCGGTTCTCACCAAGGGGGGGGTGGGGGTTTGTAGTTTTTTTTGGTCTTTGGCTTTTTGATGGTTATGTGGCAGCACAGCAGCAGCTGTGGCAGGAGGATGTGGCTGATGTGTCCCCCCCCCAGCCCGCTCCAGTGGGGCTGGTGGGGCTCGGACAGTGCCTGACCACTTTGCCACCTCGCAGAGCGGTGCTGCGTGGGCTGTCACATTGTGCTGCCTGCTGAGGTGCTGGGAAGGTGTGGGGTGTCTGTCACCCCCTCGGTCACTGCGTCAGTGGTGCCAGGGGCTGTTTTTGTGGGGGGGTTGGGGGGGTTGGGATGTGGCTTGGGGCTGTGTGCCCTGCTGCAGCAGCAGCTCCGGGGAGCAAGGTCGAACACTGTGGCCAGCTATGACAAAGCACCTTTGTCTCCATCACTCCCCCCACATGAGCCCTGGAGGGATGGCAGCAGACAGCGCTCAGCCAGCCCGTCGTTAGCTGTTTAATTATCGCGGAGCTACAGCTTGCCGCGCTGGTCTGCCGTCCTTTCTCCCTGCCCGAGCGGCTCCATGCGGCGGTGCAGAGGAGGCACTGCGGCCGTGGCCGCTGCAGAGCGGGTGCTACCCGCTCGCCAGCCTGCACTGCGGTCCCGCAGCAGCTGCTGCCCGGTGTCTCCCCGCTCCCGGGGGCTGGCACCGCCGCAGCTCGCTGGCGTTGTGCGGGGGGGAGGGGGGGGGGAAGCAGCGCAGACCTGCGGGGTGTGAGCAGAGCGGTCCCGGCTCTGCAGGAAGCTCTGTCAGGGGGGTGTAGAGGGGTGGGCGAGCTGAGCTGGGGCGCTACAGTACCCTCCTCTTCCCGGGCTGTGTGAAAATACAGCTCCTGCTCTGGGTTAAACAGATTAGTAACAACAAACAAGCGCGACGCTCATCCGTGGGAGGGGCCTGGGTGAGCAGCGGGGGAAGGAGCTGCTCACTGGAGGAGGGAAGAGGCTGCTCTGGGCATCCCCACGTGTCCCTGCCGGACAGAGGGGTTTGTCCCCGGAATCCTGCTCTCTGCTGCTCTGCCACCGCTGAGACACCTTCGTGCCAGCCCCTGCTCGCTGATCCCTTCCCGTGCTGCTGTTCCCAGGGCACAGCCTCCTTGTTGGCTGCCCCTGGGACAAGAGCAACCGAGGTCTTCTGCCACCCAACTCGGTGCTAGGGGGTGTTTCCTCTTTCCTCATCCCACAGGGCCCAGAGGGGTTGAGTTTTCCCCCTAAACTGCATCTGGCGGTGCCTGTCCCTGAGCGAGGGGCGCTGCTGGGAGGGGGATGGAGCGAGCCCTGGAGCTGGTGGCAGCCAAGGCACCGGCCTGCGGCAGGGGGCCCTGAGGACGGCACCAGTGTTACCCAGTGGCACTGGGAGTTTTGGCAGGGGTGGGCCCTTTCCATCCCCCCAGAGCAGCCTTCAGAGCCACAGGGGCGGGTAGAGCCCTGCCTGGGGCTGTGTTCCCTCGCAGCCCCCCGTGGACAGGGATCCAGGGCTCAGTGGGGTACAGCTCTGCTGAGGTGAGCAGAGCCCCTGCTCCCATGTCCCAGGGAGGGTGGGAGAAGCCCAGCGTGAGCAGAGATGCTGCCAGCGCCGCTGCCTCCCCACAAACCCCCACCGTCCCTCGCCCCTGTGCCGCTGCTGACTCAGGCCTCCTCCGCTGCCCGCCGCCCGCGCGGGGCTCGCCGGGCAGGGGCGCCCGTGGGCAGCGCTGGAAAAAGCCACATCCCGCCGAGCCTGGCATCGGGAGCGGGTCCTGCTGGGCTTTGAGCCTTACTCATCTCACACTCTTCCTCTCTTGCCTCCCCAAGCCGGGGCTTGACGCAGGGAGCTGGGGAGGGGGCGCTCTGGGAAGGTGACATGTTTTGCAGATGATTATACACCGCATTTCCCCCCCACTCCCTACCCCTCCGGTACCTCAAGCCTGCCCAGAGCCTGCCTGCAAGGAGCCCGTGGCACAGGGCAGGAGAGATCCAGGGGCCATCCCCGTGCCCTGCTGCCGGAGCAGGACCAAGCTGTTGGGAACAGCACCCCCCCTTCTCCTCCTCCTCCTCCCCGCTTCACCCGCAGAAGCTTCCAGTTGTGGCTGAGTCACTCCTGCTGTAGCTCCTTCTCTCCTTGTTTTGGATGGAAGTTTTCCATGGAAACCCACGCTGGGCCAGGCCTCGGGCTGGGATAAACACGGCTGAATCACAAAAGGCCGTTTCGCCAAGAGCTGTCAGATGGCAACAACAGTGGTGAGGTGTGCGGGCAGGCAGCTGCCCTGCCTGGCTGGGGGAAGCAGCAGCACCTCTCTCTTTGCACCAGCCCCCATCAGCTCAGAGCCCCCCCCCCCCCCCCCCCTCAACCCACCCTGAATTCCCATGGTGTCAGTGGGGAGTGGGTGCCACCTTGGCAAAGCTGATAGTGGGTCCTAGGCTCCAGATGGAAGCTGGTTTTTGGGGCCACGTGCTCTCCTGGGGATGCATGGAGAAATCCCACCTGGGGAGAGCCCTGGCTACAGCCTGGTCCTCAGCCATGGGGCTCTGGAGGGTCACAGCTGCTGGAGGCCCCCAGGAAAGAGCCTTCCTACCCTCCTGGCTGTACGTGGGGACACTCCCCGGAATGCTGCGAGCTGCTGGGAGCGAGGTCAAGGTAAGGCAGCGTTTGGGCAGTGCCTGCGCCCCGCTGAGCACCGTCGCACCAGAGGAACAGCAAGTAACGGCTCGGCTGTGGCAGGTACCGTGATCCTCCCCGGCATCACCACGTTCCTGCCCAGCACCGCTGCGTCCCTGTGCTGAGGAGGAGCACGGGAGCTGGATGGCTTCTGTCCCCTGGCACGGTTGGCTGGCCCCAGGCCCGGCAGCTTGGAAGCACCGTCGGAAGCTGAGTCCCAGTGTCAGAAATCCAGGATATTTTTAAGGACTCTGGAAGAAAAATTAATTCCAGGGTGTCAGCAGGGGAGAACTTGGCCTTCAAAACAACAACAGTGCAGCCAGAGCCTCCCTGGGGCAGGAGTGTTGGGGTCTGAGGGGCCACGGTGAAGCCTGTGGGACATGTCCCCTCACCTGGGGATGGCCTGGAAGGGACCCGGATACTGCTGTGGGCTGGACCTCACTGAGCTGCAGATGCTGCTGCCTGCCCTGGGCATGAGCAAGGAGGCTTTTCTGGGGAATGGAGGGTTTCTTTCTGTGGCCAGCAGCCCCTTTGCAGCACGGCTCTGCAGGGCCGCAGTGCGCTGTGCCGAATGCAGACGTGGCTTTACCTGGGTGCTGGTGGGGCTGCTCCAAAACCCCCTTCCTGGAGGAGTGTGGTCACCAGCGATGGGAAAGGCAGGAGTGGGAAGGGGAAGGGACCAGCAGGAGATGGGACAATGCACGGCAGAGACCCAGTGGCTGAAGTATCCCCCTGCCCACGACCAGCACCACGACCCTGCTGATCCCCAGGGACCTGGTGGCAGTGCCCGCCCGGGTGAGGGCAGAGAGGTGCTGGGTGCCAGACTCCAATTGGGGGGTGCTCCTCAGGGGGCTGCTCTGACCTGGAAAGGGGGAGCATGGGCAGGGGGCTCTGCCTAGCACAGCCCCTCCTTAGGTTTAGGTGGCACCCAGAGTAGGCTGGGGACCACCCATGGGAGCCCTATTCTGGGGCTGCAGCACCCCCAGGACTGGCCATCCTTGTTCTGGGCTGGGTCCCTGTCCTTTCACTGCCACCTTCAGCCCACCCGGGCCTGTCCCCATCCATCCCCCGTGTCCCCAGCACTCACCTCCGCGGGATTAGGCATGTCCCCACCCCTTCGGGGTCTCCGCAGTTGCTGCGCCCCTTCCAGTCCCTCTCTGCCTCCGGGGCTTTGGGTCCCAGGTCGCCCCCTGCGAGTGGCCCTGCCCGGACGGCGCCGGTCTCTGCCGGCTGCCGAGGGCCCGGTGCCCGGTGTCGGGGCAAGCCGGGCCGCTCTGACTTCGCCGCTCAGGAATCTCCTGGCCGCGCCGGGCGGGTTGTGCAACCTGCGACCGCCCCCGACCGCCGCCTGGCCCGGCCCGGCCCGGCCCGTCGAGTCGCCCTCAGTCCCCGCCGCGCCGCGCTCCGCTCCCGGGAACGGCTCGCTGCGACCCCCCGCTCCCCCCCAGCGACCACCTTCCCTCCCCAAAGCCCCGCCGCAGCACCGCACACGCCGGCGGCGGGGACCGGGGACGGGCCCGCGGCTTCCGACGCGCTCCGGGAGCTGCTTCCAGATGGGGCGGGACAAGCCCGGCGGGGGCAACCCCGGAGCGGCCCCGGGGCCCCACCGGGAGGACAGGTGAGGGGCTATGGGGAGGGGAGGGGGTCAGGATGGGGGGCGGAGGGCGTCAAGGGGGGCTGCCCGCCGTTCTCGCTGCCCGAGGAGGAGCCGCCTGGCGCCCGCCCCCCCGAACAGTAAGAGTTGATGTGCGGCGAGCTGCACCCTGCATGTGAGCTCCTACTGCCCCGGGAGGCGGGCCGCCCCCGACGGGACCCCCGCCGCCCCCCTCCCGCCCCCTCCTCTGTCGCCTCCGGTTCCCCTGCGGGATGGGGGGGGGTGGGGGGGTCGGTGCTGCCCGCGGTGCGAGTGCGCCGGGCCCGGCGACCATGGCTGTAGACTGTTACCCCCCCAGCGGCACAGTAACAATCTAAAGCCACGGTCGCCCGGGCGGCGTCGGGGGGGGAAGGACGCGGGGGGGCAGCCGGTGCCTTGGCGACGGCGAGGAGGCGGCCCCGTCACCGCAGCGAGAGCTTCCGACCCCCACTCGCGGCGCGGGCGAGGGAGAGGGGGGGGGGGCTACCGGTGCTGGGGGGGAGGCGGGGGTGTCGGTAGCATCCTCCCTCCTTCCACCCCCCCATACCCCTTCGCTCCTCGCCCTCCCCCGCGTGTCCGCCCCGCAGCGGGAGACCCCCCCTACCTGGGCTGCAGCGGGAGTTGGGGGGGGGGGGGCGTCCGCCGTGGGGGGGGGGGGGTCGGTGTCTGCGTGGGGGGGGAAAAGAAAGAGCGGGGTCAGGCGGGCACCGGGACATCCCCCCTCCCCTCCGCCCCGCCCCGTCCCGCCGCCTCCCCCCTCCCGCGGGGAGCGCTCCCCGACGTCTCAGCACCACGGACAGCTCCCCCCCCCCCTCCCCGCTTCTTCCTCCCCCCCCGTCTCTGCGGCGGGGCCGGTGCCGGTGCCGGTGCCAGTGGCGGAGCCGGTGCCGGTGCCGGCGGTGGGTCATGCTTCAGTAGCCATGACTGTAGACTGTTACTGTCCTGTCCCTACGCAGCAGTAAGCAGTCTAGAGCCAAGGTGCCGACGCGCTGACTCGGGCTCTCCTCGACGGGGTCTCCGCGCTCCTCCGACGCCCCGGGGCCAGCACCGGGGTGAAGGCGATCGACACCCCCCACACCCCCTCTTCCCGGGCTGCGGGGCTGGCAGCACCCGAGCGGGGGATACCGGGGTGCGGGGAAACCCGCGGGTGGGGGTGGGGGATGCTGAGCACAGCGGCACCGCGTGATGAGTCTGGGAGGGGGGGGGGATGTCCCGTCGGGGATGGATCCAGAGAGGCTCGGAGCGGGGCACAGCGACGCTGGTGTCACCCGCAGCGAGGGGAGGGGGGGAGGAGGCGTCACGGATGCGCTTTCTCACCTCTCCCCGGCTTCCCCTCTATTTCCTCCCCCCCCCCAGCCCCCCCAAAGCCCGAACCCCCGCAAGGTGCGGGCGGCCGGGCCCCGCCGTGCGCCCCCCCGGGGCGGCTCCGCGCACAGCGCCCGCCCCCGCGCACCGCCCCCGCTGGCGCCGCGCCCCGGCCCCGCCACCCCCGCCGCCCCCCACCGCCCGGCCCCGCACGTGGGGCTGCGCCAGGCGGCCCCGCACCGCCCCCGCCCGCCGCAGAGCCCCCCCCCCCCCCTCCCACCCTCAACCTCCCGCCCCCCTCTTCCCTCCCCGGTCCGTGTCGCTCCCCTCTCCGGGGCGGGCAGGTGCAGCACCCGGTGCAGCGGGGCTCCGCTACCCCCTCCCGCCCCCGCACCGGGCTCCGGTCCCTGCTTACCTGGGGGGGCCAGCCCTGCCGGTGCCTTACCTCCTGCGGGCCCCGGCGCCTCCCTGCCCGGGCCCGGGGCCCCGCGGCTCCCGGCGGGGGACGGCGCCGGTGGCGGTGCTGCGCTGTCCGCAGCGCGCAGGGCTTTTATAGGATCGGGCTCGTAGTAACGGGGATCTCGGCTCATTCATAGAAAAGCATCAACCTACACAATGACGTGAGCGCTACGTCAGCGAGGAAATTTAGGGAACGGGAAGACGCTACTATTTATATCGGCGCGGGGGGAGAACAGCGGCCCGGAGTCGGGCAGGGGGTCCGGCTTGCACTGGGACCCCGGCCGCCCCCCTCCTCCCCCCCCCCCTCCCACCGGCCCCCTGGACCCCGGCTCCTTGGGGTGTGCAGAGGAGCAGTGCCCTGCACCCCTGCATCCCGGGCTATGCACCCACCGAGGCAGGAGCAGAGTCCTGTGAACCCGAGCTGCAGTTTGGGACACCCCCTGCCCCGAGGTGTCCGTCCCGGCACCCACGGGAACCCAGGGCACCCATCGCCCCCTCGCAGCTATCCCCCCAGGCCAGAGCTGGGGTCCCATCCCAGCCTCGTGCCATCACCATGAGGCAAGTGATGTGGGGCTGCCTGAGCACCCCCGTCACCAGGAGAGGTTGCACAGGGCCCCAGGGGTGCCCGCACTCTGAAACCAGCCTGGGGGTGCCCCCCGCCCACCTGCACCTCCCACCCGTGGGGATGTCCTGGGTGGCACTTCCCACCTGCCCCCAGTAAGAGCCCTCATCCCACCAGTGCCACGAGCACCCATGGGTGACAACCCAGTGCCCTGCAGCAGAACGAGGCCGCACAAAGTGGTGGTGAGGGGGCAAGTTTAGAGAACTGGGGAGGTTGGGGTGCATGCACCCCAATGCAGCACCATGGGGTGCATTGGGGTACATGATCTGCTCCTCCAGCCTCACAGGGGGACTGGTCCATGCTCCCACCAGGGCTGGGTCCCCCAAAAGTTCCTGGTGCCCCAGAGCTGGATAGGTTGCTACTTTGGAGTCAAATTAATTTTGCCCCCGCCCCCCCTGCCCCAAATCCCCCATCCCAAGTGCCAGCCCCACCACTCCCAATGGTCTAGACTTGTGTCCAGGGAGATGAGGAGGGAGATGAGGGGGATGAGTGGGACCATTCCCCCCCCCACACACACACCTTATGCATCCATCCACTTCCCCCCCACCCCATTCCTCCTGGAGCCTTCTGACCTCACTCTGCTCTGGCGAAGCATCATACCGGTCGCCACAGCAACAGCGGCGTTGTCATTGACAGCAGCATCCGCGCCCGCCAGCATCCGCCACTGCGCAAGGCCGCACGCTGCTGCAAGGCCGCACGCTGCTATGGGGGGGGGGGGGGGGGGGGGAGTCCAGGCCACGACCCCCCCCCCTCCCCCCGCCCCCCCCCCATCCATCCATCCATCCATCCATCCCTCACACCCCCAGCTCCCTGCAGAGAGGTTCAGGGAATGAGCCCCCCCTCTCCCTCCCCCCCCAAAAGCCCCATCAGCATCCCACCTCTATCAACTGCCCGGTTCATGATCCTGCCACCCACCCCCCCCCCTCCCCAAATTCCATATACCCCGGAGATATAGGGGGGGGGGAGAGGGGGGGAGGAGGGGGGTGTCCACACCCCCCCTTCTCCTTTTTATCCCACGCAGGATCGGCGCCCGCCGTGCCGGGGTTCTCCTGTTGGGGAACGGGGAAGAAGAAAGAAGGGGGAGGGGGGTAAGGGGGGGGGGGGGGGGGGGGGGGCTGTCCGCTGCCGCATCTCTCCCCGCCGCAACCGTGACTCAGCCCCGGGATTAGTCAGCAACCGGGGCCGGCCAACCCGCAACCGGCTGCGCAGCTCCGCCGCTGCCGCCCCCCCCCCAAACTTCAGGGGGCCGGTTCCCACTCCTCCCCACCCCCCCCCACCCCCCCGCCACGGTCCCCCGACGCGCACCGTGGTGCGCGTCGGGGGACCGTGGCGGGGGGGGGGGGGTGGGGGGTGGGGAAACCGGCCCCCGAGGGGGGGAAAATGGGGGATGTAGGGGGGGGTGTCGCATCCCGGAGCGTGGCCCGTTGCTGCCATCTCGTGGGCTTCCCACTAGCGGCTTCGGCCGTGTCCCCGGGGAAGGCGGGGGGGTTGGGGGGAGAAGGGGGGGTCGGGGATGGTGTTGCGGGGGTCCGTTGCTGTGGGCGGAAAGGTGGGGGTGTCACCCATGGGGCTTGCAAACTATGGGGAGAGAGATGATGTTGCCGTACGAAGGAGGCGTCCCATCGCCCCATGAAGCATCATTTGGAAGGGAAGGGGTCCCATTATCCCATCAGGGCTGGGGAGGGGGGCATAGGGGAGTCTTCACCTGCCTGTGGCCCTGCAGGAAGGGGTGCCATTGCTTCATCAAGCATCATCTCAGAAGAAAGGGGCTCCATGAAGCAGCATCCTACAGAAAAAGGGTGTGTGTGTGTGTGTGTGTGTGTGTGTGTGTGTGTGTGTGTGTGTGTGTGTGTCTCATCACCCCACTGGGAGTGTTTCTCACACAACTTGAGCCCTGTCCCAAAAGGAAGAGGTCCTACTGCTCCATGAAGCATCATCCATAAGGGAAGGAATCCCATCACTCCCCAAAAAAAAGAGGTTCCACTGCTCCAGGAAACATCACCTTGTGGGTAAAGTGCCCCAGTCTGCCCAACCGTCACCCCACAAGGAAGGGGGTCCCGTTGCCCCCCTCCAGCTGGCAGGGACCTCATGAACTTCAACAAGGGGAAGTGCAAAGCCCTGTCCCTGGGGAGGAACTGCCCTGGGCACTGGGGTATTTCAGAGGCTGGGCAGCAGCTTGGCAGAAAAGACCCTGGAGGGTTGACCAAGTTGACCATGAGCCAGAAACATGTTCTTGGGGCAACAGAAACAAGTGGTGTCCTGGGAGTGTTGCCAGGGAGGAGGGAAAGGATGCTTCTGCTCTGCTCAGTGGCTGGGGAGGCCCCATTTCTGGGGTGATGGGTCCATGCTGAGCTCCCCAGTGTGAGAGATGTGGATGTACTGGAGAGAGTCTGGTGAAGGACCACTAAGAAGACTAAAGGACTAGAATGTCTCTCCTGTGAGGAGAGGCTGAGGGAGCTGGGGCTGCTCAGCCTGGAGAAGGGAAGATCTGGGGATCTTGTCAATGTACATATATACGTGGTGGGAGGGTGCAGAGAGGATGGAGCCAGGCTTGGTGGTGCCCAGAGGCAGGACCAAGGATGATGGGTGCAGACAGAACCACAGGGCTTCTCCCTGAACACAGGGAAACACTGTTCACTGTGAAGGGAGCACGGGCTGCCCAAGGAGGTGGTGGAATCACCATCCTTGAAGAGACCCAAAAGCCCCCTAGGTGAGAGCCTGGGCACCCAGGTCTGGGTGGCTCAGCTTGAGCGGAAGGTTTGATGGGGGATGAGGTCCTTCCCAACCTCAACCACTGTGTGGTTCTGTCCCTCACCCACCCCACCCTCGCCCCCCAGCTGGTGCATCAGCCATGGGCTGGGGGAAGGGGGGCAGTGTCACACTGGGGCGCCCTGCCCTTCCTGCCACCCCACAAGGGTCCACTCATTTTGGGGAGCACCAGGAACCCCCGGCAGGGTCTGATGGCTGCCCCCAGCCTCGCTTCACAGCAGAGATCAGTGCAGGCATCCTCACGGCACTGCCGAACCCCGGGAGCAGGGCAGGAGGTGGGCAGCACCGATCCATGCCCAGCCTGGAGCTGCTCAGCGCTGTCATAATTTTCACAGCCTCAGCCCAGCACAAGCAGAGGGGGCCCCTGCAAGCTCCGGGGCTATGGCAGTGGGGCACAGGGGACCCCCATGCCCCGGCACCGCCGGGAAAATGAAGTGTGAGCTGCCAGCGGGGGCTGCAGGCTCCTGGCGGTGCCGGATGCGGCCCGGCTGGCCAACGCGCCGTAATCGAAGACATGTGTGTGGGCTTTGGGGAGAGGCTGCGCTGGGAAACAAGGCCCTGTGGAGACCGGGGGGCTGTATCCTGTCCAAAAGCCCAGGTCCCACATGAAGCCAGGCATGCGAACACGATCCAAACCACAGCTGGATTTGAACCGAATCTCCCAGCATCTGGGCTAATTTGCTGCAACTTTGATTGATCGTGGGGAGGGGGCACGGGCGGGAGACGCTCCAGCTCAGACCTCCCAACAGAGCCAATGACTTAACCAGAGCTGGTTCCAATCTGCTCTGCACATTGAGGAGAAAATGCCCCTTTCCCTGCGCACTCCCGTTCGCTGGTGCCGGGACCCTCCCCGTCCCTTGGGGCCAGGCACACTCTTGCATGTGCCCCAGGGAGTCCTGGGCAGGTTTTGGGCTCTCTGGGTGCAGGATGCTGCCAAAGAAGAGTGGTCAGATCTTTTGGGGGAGCGGGGACATGCCTTGGGGTCCCTCCAGAAAGCAGAGTAGGGGTGGGGTATTACTGCCTCCAACCCCCCCCTCCACCTGCCCCAGACCCCTGAGGGTACAGACCCATCTCTTATCTCCCAGGAGATAAGAGATGAGGAGCTATGAAAGAGGTGAGGAGCTATGAAAGAGGTGAGGAGCTATGAAAGAGGTGAGGAGCTATGAAAGAGGGTGGAAAAGGTGAAGGTTTTTCCATGTGTGTGTGTGTGTGTCCCCACCCTTCAGTTGGTGCCCCGAGCGCTCGGCATCACTCAGCAGGTAGCTGGGGCAGCCCGGGGTCCCGGCCGGCCCCGGGGGACGCAGCTGTCTGGGAGCCGCTCGCTGCTGTGATTTATGCAGCTCAGCCCCATAAATTACCGGGACGGAGCCCGCGGGAGCCATCGCTCACAGCGACGTCCAGAGCTCGCTGCCAGAACCTGAAACACTTCCAGCCGTTAATTGAAGAGGGGAGAAAAAATAAAGGGCGGGGGTGGGGGGTTTGGATGGGGGTGGGGGGTGGGGGTTAGGGGGGAAATTAGTGCCCAGGGAGTTGGGAATAAACCACGGCTCTGTAGGGAGGAGTCACCCGTGTCCTGCTCTCAGGATCCCGGTGCTCCCTGTGGGCATGAGCCCAGGATGGAGAGTGGAGACTCGGGGATTTCTGAGCCTGGGATGTGACCACTGCAGGGTCCCCATGGGAAGGGTCACCCTGTCCTGGTCCCTGGGGGGAAGGCGGGGGGTGTCCCTGTAGTGAGCCGGGGCACCCTGGATCCTATGGGAAGCTGAGGATGAGTTCCAGCCGAATGGAACCGCCAGGCACCCTCCCTGTCAGCACCCACCCTCTTTCTCCCAAATTCAGGGCTGGCCAGGCACTGCCCCAGGGGCTGGGGACAATGTCTGGGACAGTGCTGCAGGGGTCCTGCCACAGTCCCCAGCCCCCCGGACCTCATGCTGGGTCTCACTCACCAGAGGGCTGGAGTTACAGGGCGAAACCCCGAGAGTACCTGGGACGGCCCCGGCTGGGAGGGGTGGGGTGCCCTGCTCAGCTCCGGAGGCGCCAGCGGGACTCCCCGGATTAACGGCCGGCCCGGAGGAGGTGCCCATCACGATGCTTTGCTACACAAGGAGGTTGTGCAAGAGGTTGTGGTGGTGAGAAAGGAGAAGCGAAAGTGCAGAGGGAGAGGCTGCTCCCCACCGGCGCCGAGGGAGGCACCCCGGGCTGCACCCCCGGCGCAGCAGCCTGCTCGGGGGAGGGGGCTGGAGGGATGAAGTGAGGGGAAACATGGCGCTGCCTCCCCCTCCATCTCCTCCTCCTCCTCCTCCACCCAAACTGCCGCAAGCCCCTGGCCCACCCCGAGCCGCCGCCGCACATCTGGGCGCCAGGGCTGCGCCCCCGCCCTCCCCCCCCCCCGCCCCGGGCTTTGTGCCCTCCCCCACCAGTATCAAATTAGGGCTGGCTGCCTTCTCCCCCTTCCAAACCTTTCCCTACATTACCTGCACCTATTGGGGTCCCCCCTCAGCACACATTCCAACCATCGCACCCATTGGGTGCTGCCCCCCCCTCCCATCAGCGCCCATCCCTCGGGTGGGGCAGCTAACAGCAGCCGGACCCCAGCAGGACACCGGCCCCATTCTGACCCCCCTTTACCCTTCCCCACCGGCCGCCCCGTCGGGTCCCGCCGCGCACCTGCGCGGGGAGGAGCCGCCTCCGGTACCGGGCAGGGGTGGAACGCACCGGGAGCCGCTAGATGGCGCCCTGCGAGCGGTACCGAGGGGGGGGACATCACCCTGTGCCCGGAGCCACCGGGGGGGTTCGTCAGCCCCGGGGGGGAGACCCTCCGTGACTCCGGGCAGAGGCTGGTACCCTGAGGATGGAGACCCCCGAGGGGGCGGCGGGGTCGGGGCGGGAGGAGACCGGGAGTGGGGAAAGCGGGCTCGGAGAAGGAGGAGGAGACCGGGATGGGGAGGGAGGGGAGGGAAGGGGGGGGGCCCGGCTTGTCGGTGCCCCGCCCGGGGATGGGAGGAGGAAAACCTCCCGCCGTCCCTTTAACAGCCAGCGGCGCTGCTCGGAGTTCAGGCCGGGGTCAGGGGGAGTTCGCAGCCTGGGTTTCACCTCCGAGCTGGCGGCGTCGGGAACCCCGAGGAACCGCCGCTGCTTCTTCCACCGCCGCCACCGCCGCCACCGCCGCCTCCTCCTCCTCCTCCCGTTCCGCAGGACCGGCCGGGAGCGCGGGGTATGGAGGAGCAGCAGCAGCAGCGGAGGAGGAGGGTGGAAGGGAACAGCAACCGGCGGCGGCCCCCCCGGGGCTGAGCCATGAGAGTTCACCGAGACCTCGGCTGGTTGGCGGAGGCCACCGGGCGCCCAGGTAAAGCGGGGGGCAGCCCCACCAAAACAACTGGAAATAGGGCGAACAGCTCCGCGCCCGCCGGGCTTTACCCACCTGGGCGGGGGGAACCGGCGGCACCGGAGCAGAGGCGGGGAGGGGAGGTCCTGCTCCCCCGTCCCCCCCTCGCCGTCCCCCATCCCGCCGTCCCCCCCGCTCACCTCGCGGGGGGGAGGGGGAGAGGAAACGGGGGCGGGGGGCGCCCGCGGCGGGGGGGGGGGGTGTGGGGGGGGCACGGCCGGCGCCTCCCGGGACCGGGGCGCATAAGAACCGGGGAGGCGCGGCGGGGAGCCGGGGCAGCGGCGCTGCGCAGGTAACGGCGGGCGGACGGACAGGCGGGACGGTGGGTGGGGGACACCGGCCCGGCTCACACCTTCCCCCCCCTTCCCGCTTCCCTCCGGCAGGTGGGCGCGGGGGTGCCGGTTCTCCGGCGGGGCCGGGGCGCGGCGCTGGCCGCGGCAGCGGGTGATGTCACTTTCTCCAAAAGCCTCCGGGGGTTTTCACCCCCCCTCCCGCCCCCCCGGCCCGCTGAGAAACGAGCCCCCATATAAGTGGTGGCACTGGCCAGGCGGCTGTGCAGAGCGGCCGGGACGCGGCAGCGTGCGGGGCCCGGGGGTTGAGCCCCGACATCCCCCCCCCTCCCACACCTCCCCCCACCCACTTTCCCCTCTCTCCCCACCCCACGCATGGGTTGAACCCCTCAAAGTACGGGTCGAGTGTGTGTGTATCCCCCCTCCCCACGCGTGGGCTGGGTGCCCAGGGCCGGTTGCACCGCTGACGGGGCGGGTGTGTTGCAGGGCGGCGGGCGAGGAGCGGGATGCTGGACGCCATGGAGGTGCCGAGCCACTCGCGGCAGCTGCTGCTGCAGCTGAACACGCAGCGCACCAAGGGCTTCCTGTGCGACGTGATCATCGTGGTGCAGAACGCGCTCTTCCGCGCGCACAAGAACATCCTGGCGGCCAGTAGCGCCTACCTCAAGTCGCTGGTGGTGCACGACAACCTTCTCAACCTGGACCACGAGATGGTGAGCCCCGGCATCTTTCGACTCATCCTCGACTTCATCTACACCGGCCGCCTGGGCGAGTGCGAACCGGGCGGCGAGCAGAGCCTGGGCGCCGTGCTGGCCGCCGCCAGCTACCTCCAGATCCCCGGCTTGGTTGCCCTTTGCAAGAAGAAGCTGAAGCGTAGCGGCAAGTACTGCCACCTGCGTGGGGGCTACGCGCCCTACAAGCTGGGCAGGGGGCTGCGTGCTGCCACGCCGGTTATCCAGGCCTGTTACTCGGGGACGCCGCGGCCTGTGGACCTGCCGCCCGTGGAGCCGGCAGCGCCGCTCAACACGCAGTGTGGGGAGCTGTACGCCTCGGCCGCCCAGGGCGCCCCGCTGCACCCCCACGGGCTGTGCCCTCCCGAGCGTCACTGCTCGCCACCCTGTGGTCTCGACCTCTCCAAGAAGAGCCCCACCGGCCCCTCTGCCCAGCTCCTGCCCACTGACCGCCTTCTGCCTGGCGAGCCTCGTGAGCCCTCACTGCCCCCACGGCACGACAGCCCCCCTGTCAGTGCCGGACTCCTGGCCAGCCATGCTGCTGCCTATAAGGACTCCCCGCCCGGTGGCGAGCCGGGGGGGCACCCCCACGCCCCTGACCCCTTCCGCAGCACGCCACCCTGTGCCGAGCCCCCACTGCCCCGTGCTGACGGGCGCGAGCTGATGTACCGCTGGATGAAGCACGAGCCCCTGGGTCCCTACCTGGATGAGGGGGAGGCGGAGAAGGAGCTGGAGAGGGAGGAAAAGGCCGAGTCGCCACCCACGGCACCGCAGCCCCGTTACCCCAGTGTGGAGAGCAATGACCTGGAGCCCGATAACAGCACGAGTGAGGAGACAGGCAGCAGCGAGGGCCCCTCACCTGGTGACGTGCTGGACCGCTACTGCAACCACCTGGGCTACGAGCCGGAGAGCCTGGGTGACAACCTGTACGTCTGCATCCCCTGTGGCAAGGGCTTTCCCAGCTCCGAGCAGCTCAACGCTCACGTGGAAGCCCACAACGAAGAGGAGCTCTATCACAAAGCAGCAGCCGAGCAGGCTGTGCCCTTCCTGGACAAAGGTGGCCCAGGTCTGGGTGACATCCTACGGCCCTACCGCTGCTCCTCCTGCGACAAGTCCTACAAGGACCCTGCCACTTTGCGGCAGCACGAGAAGACGCACTGGCTGACGCGCCCCTACCCCTGCACCATCTGCGGCAAGAAGTTCACGCAGCGCGGCACCATGACCCGCCACATGCGCAGCCACCTCGGCCTCAAGCCCTTTGCCTGCGACGCTTGCGGGATGCGCTTCACCCGCCAGTACCGCCTGACCGAGCACATGCGCATCCACTCCGGTGAGAAGCCCTACGAGTGCCAGGTGTGTGGCGGGAAGTTCGCCCAGCAGCGCAACCTCATCAGCCACATGAAGATGCACGCGGCCGGCCCCGACGGCAAAGCCAAGCTGGACTTTCCCGACAGCGTCTACGCCATGGCCCGCCTCACTGCCGACCAGCTGGGGCTCAAGCAGGAGAAGGCAGCCGAGCTGCTCTCCCACACCTCGCACATCCTCAGCGACCCCAAGGCCATGGAGAGCCTCTACCCGCTGGCCAAGTTCACGGCCGAGCACCTGGGGCTGAGCCAGGACAAGGCGGCTGAGGTGCTGGTGCAAGCTCCCCACCTCCATGCCGAGGCTGCCCGGACCATAGAACGCTATTCGCCCCCCTAGCGCCGGCCAAACCGGGGGGCAGGGGGGCTGCCAGGCTCCCCTTGCTGCCCCGTGTGGAGCTGGGGGGGTCGAGTGGTGGCGGGCACTCGTCCCCTGGTGCTGCCGATGGCCTTGGAGAACTCACTTGCTGTGGAAGGTCCCATGAGAGCTGCCCTGGGACGGCTGGATGGTGCGTCCCTTGGAGCACCCCGGCTTGCCCAGGAGAGGCCGATAATTCAGGGACTGACCTCGCAGCGCAGCCCCCCCCTTGACACAGGGGCTGCTGGCGGTTGGAATGGGAGCGAAGCACAAGCTGTGAGGCTGGGCTGCGCCCCGAGGCTTTTGGAGGACATGAGCCTGCTCCTTACCTCAGGGCTGTCCCCGGCACCTCTTCCCAGGTGAGGGGACGCCCTTGGCAGCTGCCCACATCGTCCTGGCTCCGTGGCAGGACCCGTCGGCGCTCAACTCTGCCACAACGGGACCCAGACTGTGCCACCTTGACCGTGCCACGGGCCTGTGAGTAGTTTGTACGTCGTGGCCGGAGTGATGCCTCCGAGCTGCCGGCAGCCGTCCTGACCGGGCGCAGCCATGCTGGGTTTGGGGGGGTGTGGATCGGCCAAACTCCCAGCCCTGTGGCTGTGCCGGGAGCTTGGGGACAGACTGATGGAGGGGGATGGTGGGGTCTGAGCAGCAGGCGCAAGGTGAGGGAATGGTGGTCATTTCTGTGCTGGGGAAGTGGTGAGGAGAGAGGGGGGAACTGGGGAATCGCGATGCTCCTTGCCCCGGAGCAAGCACTGACCTCCTGGCCCGAAACCCCGGCACCCAGGAATCACGATGCTCCTCACCCTGGAGCAAGCACTGACCTCCTGGCCCGACCCTGGTGGCTCGGCCGCCAGCACCCCACATTTTTTGGGCAGTGGGGCAGGGCCTGTCACAGACTGAGCCCCTGGGCCCTGCCCCAGCAGGCGCCTTGCCATCAGGGATGCCCGCGGGGCCTGGGGGGGGGGGGGGACCCAGGGACCTGGCGGCTTCACCCTTGGGTAGCCTCAATTTTTTATTTTTTAAAATTTTTTTTGAATTTTTATTTTGCCAAAGATGCCCGTCCCCAGCGCGGCCGGGTTGGGCCGGGGAGCTCATGACAAAGACAAAGCGGTCTGGTTTGTCAGCTACGGGGAGGTGGGCAGGGGCTGTGGGAGGGGGTTGGGGGGGGATGTGAGCCAAGTGAAACATGGGGCTGTCCCGGGCTGGGCCGCGGATGGGGCACCCCTTGCCACCACCGCACCCCCTCTCCTGCTTTCCACTCGGTGCCAGCGAAGCTCCCCCCGGCCTGAAACCCCCCCACGTCCCCCCCCCCGGCCTGTGCCCTGACACCTCTGCCTGGGGCTAATGTGAAGCTTCTCCCCCCTCCCCACACCTCCTCTCCTTTGCACATAAGGTCCCGGGGTGGCCGCCAGCAGCGACCTTCCCCGGCCTTGCAGCCACTGTGCCTTAGCCTGAGCTGGCTGCTCCTGCCTGGGTGCCCCCTTCGCCCCCCCTCCCTGGGCTGCCCGGGCACCCCAGGGCTGGCAGCCTCCCTGTGGAGCTGCGGTGGGGCGAGTGGCAGCACCCAAAGCACAGCTGGCAGTGCCCAGCCAGGCCGCCAGCCCCCTCTGTATCACGTCCGATTTGTACACGGGCTCCTCGCCCTCTTTGTTTTTCTATAGTCGAAACCGAACGAGCAATAAAGTGACATTACCACGCGTGGCCTCGCGTCCTTCTCTGGGGGCTTAGAGGGGGTGAGGGGTCAGGGTGCAAAGCCAGGGGGCACAGGCTGTGCTGGAGGGAGTGGTTATCCGTGGGGAGGGGATGCAAGGGGCTTTTCAGTGTGTCTGGTTTTCCCAGAGCCCCCTCGGCTAGGTGGGAGGGGCAGGCAGCAGGTGGGACAGAGCCACCCTTGTCCTTCTAAGCAGGACTGCGTCCCGCTGCCATCCCTCCCTGGTGGTCCCCATGCCTGTCCCACCACCAACTCGCCCACCAATGCCAAATGAGACAACACACTGCACAGACAAAGTGTTTAATACCAAAAATTATTAAAACCATCTTAACAACAAAACCAACCTGAACGCAGCTGCTCCCCCAGGCACAGGCTCCCTGTGGGAGTGGGGGGCAGCAGCCCAGCATGGGGATGCTCAAGCCAGCGAGCCCCGGCTCCACTTCACTGTTGTGATGACTCAGCTGGTGGCAGCAAGACCCCTGTGCCATGGCCAAGCCTGTGGCACGGCACAAGGGCTTGGTGTGTGGCAGAGCCATGGGTTTCTCAAGCTGGTGGTACCCCAGGAAGGGCTTCGGGGCAGCTCCCTTTGAAAACAAACATTGTAACACCCGGCACGGAGGGGAAGGCAATGTCTGCGTGCTGCTTTACGGCCAGCACGGCTGTGGGCACCGTACTGGGATGTGGGTGCTCTGTGTGTGTGTGTGTGCTGCAGCCCCAGGTGGGCTCAGCCACGGTGATGGGTGTCTCCATGTACCCTGCAGCAGGCACAGGCACCCCAAAGTCTCTATTGAGCAGGCTCTGCCCCACAGCACAGACCCTCCTTCGCTGGCAGCTGCCCTGCATGGTGCCTGGAGGCCAGGACATCCGTACAGCATAGGGCAGCAGAAGCAAACCTGCTCAGCTTCATTGCTGGGCTGTGCAGCCCCACCATGGCTGAGTGCTGCTGGGCCTCCAACCCCAGTGTTGGCTCTGGCCAGGCGGCCAGTGCAGGGGTAACACTGGGCTTCCTGATGCAGACACTGGGCCCGAGCCACCCACACAGGAAAGGAAAACGCTGGGCTCTGGCCTACTGCTTCCTCTGCCACCTTTGATGCTTCCCTCCCACGGCCACGGCGCCCCAGCAGGGACCGGGGACAGCCTCGGGGTCACTCCCACCCTCTGCTCATGGGACTGGGACTTGACAGAGCTCCAGGGGCTCCAGTTTGTGGGTTAATGCTCCCTTTTAAGCTTCTGTATCTGGCATGTAACTCGGCTGGGGGAGGACTTAGTGGTGGGACAACATGTTGCGGAAGAGGCACAGCAATGCCCTGAGCCCACATCAGCTCCTGGTGCAGGATGACCTGGTGATGAGGCAGCCGGGTCCCTTCACGGCTCCCTCCATGGTGAACTCCAGAGGGGACCCTCCCAGCTGGGCAAGCATTGGACACTGGGTGCTGCTCCAGCTCCCTCCAGCCACGGGCAGAAGCTGGATCCCACACATAAGAGGAACCCATGGTGAAGTGAGGACACATGGGACCTGTGGGAAGGCTGGTCCTGGGGGGCTTGGAGGGTTTCGTTAGCCTCAATCCTGAGTCCTGGGGCAAAAATGTCTCTAAAGGCAGTGGGGTGGGACTGAGGGGCTTGTGAGGGGGAGGCAGGGGCAGGTAATGGCTGGGGTGGGCAGGGGAGCAGAACACAGAGCAGCTGTGGGGGGGCTGGGGGCGTTCAAAGCCTCCATCCCAGCAAAGCAGGCAGGACACACACCTGAAAACTAACCTATGCTGAAATCTGAAAAGAAACTCAACGAGCAAATCCTGAACCAGGGACAGGAGAAGCGCCTCAGCAAGCAGCACCCACTGCATGGGGTGGGCGCAGGGTGGGGAAGGGGCTGGAGGCCTGGGGCTGCCTGGGCCACGCATGACAAACAGGCTGGGGCAGGAAGGAACCTGCCTTTGGAAGTCCACGGCCTCTCTGAGGGGCATGAGCTAGACTAAGCAATCCCAAAGTCTGCGCTGGCACGTTCCCTGGTCTCTGCCCTGCGCAGCCTACAAACCCGAAGAGCCACCAACACGTGTGACTCGAGCTCTCTGCAACCAAGCGAACCAAGCAAAAGGCTGGCGACCCGGCACAGCCTCACCCAAAGCTTCCCTAGCCAGCGGGATTCGCCAGCCCCATCCCGGCACTGCCCGAAGGCTGGCGGGACCCTCAACGGATCCAGCCTCCGTGTGAACCATCCACAGCAATGACCTTCCCAGCTGGTCTGCCCTTGGGGGGGCCCTTCTCAGCATGGCCATTCCGGGGTGGGTTGAAGACGTGGTGTTTATTGTTCGTGGTTGGGCTGGAAGGCGATGGCGGCGTGCGGTGAGGCCGCTGAAGCCGGTCTCCCACCGTAACACAGGCTGCGTGACTCGTCCAGGGGCTGTAGGCCCCGTTCGGCCCCTTCAGCCCTCCTGGGCCCACTTGAGGAAGGTGGGGATGTCCCGCACCGGCACGTTGCGGGTCAACGCTTTAACTCGCAGGTTCCGGTCGTCCGTCAGCAAAACCACTTCCCTGAGCAAACGGATGGGATCGTCTGCAACGAGAGTGAGCGAGCAGCGTGAGGCTCAGACCTCCCCACCCTGCCCCAGCCCTTGCACCCATCCCACACCCCGCTGTCCCACACCCCCGCTGCCCCCCACCCCTCGCTTCCTCCTCAGGTGCTGCACCCCAAAGCACATCAGAGATGCTCAATGCTCCCTGCTCCCTGCCAGAGCTTCCCAGCGTGGCTTGGAGACATCTTGGAAATTGCTCTGTCGGCATTCCCGGTGGGCTTCTCATGGGTTAGGGCATCCTCCCCTTCATCTCAAAGGCCACCTTCTGCCCATACCCTGTGCTGCCTGGGGGATGATCCACATTCCCTGCCTGCAGCCCCGGGGCCAGGAGATCGGTGAGCAGCACCAGGTCCCACGCTGCCCGCTGCCCACGCGCAGTGCACCGTGCCGCAGGCAGGGAAGAGGAGGTCCCTCTGCTTGACCTAGGCCAGGAAGACAGCCCGCGACCCTGGCTCCAGCAGGAAGCTGGTGCTATTATTCTGGTGATCTCATTATAAGATCTAAAACCACCCCTTATTTTTTTTTTTTTTTGGGTGAAGCTTTTTTGGAGTCGCCACTGACACCGAGGCGTTTCTGGCTGGGGCTCAGACAGCCAGAGAGTTGAAGCCTGAGAAATAACCGAAGGGATCTTGCCCCCAGATGGATGAGCTGCCCCGCACGCAATGCGCCGGGCTGGGATGTGGGAGCCACGCTTACGTGTGTGTGAAGCAGGGGAAGCATATGGGGTATGTGTAAGCAGCTGGGTCCTGTGACCAGAGTACTGTTCCTATGAGCACAGGAAACACAGTGCCTCCGAGCCAGGACGGGAATGGAAAAAACAGAGTTTATGGGAGCCCAACATGGGCCCAGATTGGCTGTGCGGGGAGCGGCAGGACGAGGGGAAGGGGAGGGTGGCCAGGAACATGGGGCTACGGTCACGGTGGTGGGGCTGAGGATGGCAGGGCGAGCGCTGTGCTGGGAGGAAGGGGAGCAGGGGCTTGGTGGTAGGGCAGGCCTGGGGCTGAGGGCTCCTGGGAGTGGGAACGGGAGGTTTTGTGTGGACACTTTAAGAAATGTGTAACAATAAACATCCTCTGCTCCGTGCTGGTGACGCGCCTCCTTGTTACAAACCAGAGGCTGTCAGCTTGTCAGGCCCCATTCCCCATAATCCACATGATTTCAAAATTCAGCATCATTTGCACATAAACATTTGGTGACGGTTTCTCTGTGGATCTGACAAGTTAAGCTGCTAAGAATTCGCACTGACAAATGCGGGTTGATTTCTTGGGCAGCTGCTGATGCGATTCCCATTCCCAGTGCCCTGGCAACAGCCTGGGGGCCGGCTGGTCCCAGCACACGTGGCTGATGATGCCAACTGGGCATCAGGAGGGACAAAGACCCTGGCCAGGAGACACAGCAGGGCTCTGTTGGCATTTATGGTGGGCTTCTCACAGGCTGGGGCATCCCCAGCAGAGTGAGGCGCGCATTTGGCAGCACGGTGAGAGGCCCGGTGCCTGGGGATGACCGGAGGCAGGACGTGGCACCTTGGTGTTGAAAGAGGCAAAATGTGGGAGGGATCAGTTCTAAGGGCTAGGAAGAGAAACGAGAAGGGTCTGTGGGATGCAAAAGGGAAGGGATGAGGAGGCCACAAGGATGTTCTTACCTTTGTTGGAGGGCATGAAGTCCTTGGCCTTGTCATTGCAATAGTGGAGACAGCAGGACAGAATCAGGTCGTCATTGTTTCCCTGGAAAAGGGCAACGTTATCCAATAGGAAAAAAACCCCACAACCCCACCACCCCGATTCCTGCACTGCCCTCAAGACACTGCTGCAGCTCAGTGGGGAGCTGGGCTGCTTGGAGCCGAACCACAGAGCCCACAGGAGCCTGCCCAGTTGCCTGCAAAGGTGGGGACTGAGCTACCCCCTGCCCAGAGCTGGCAGACCCCAGGATTCCTGGTCTCCTCCAGGAAGCAATGGCTAAGAGCCTCTAGCCCTTGGCATGGCCCCCTCTGCATCCCCTCCTCTTGGGGCTGAGATGTCCTGTACCTGCTGGCCAGTGGTGTCTTCACTGCGGAAGGACATGGACTCCAGTTCATTGCCTCGGCTGGTCAGAGCCCTCAAGCAGTTGTCCCGGCTCTCGAATCGTTCCTCCAGGAACTCGATGGACTTCCTGGCTCTCTCTTGCACTTGGCGGGCATAGCCTGCAGCCCGGTGCTCCATCTCCGGGCCCTTGGCCAGGCCGTCCAGCTCGTTTATCACTTCAAACAGGAAGAGGAGGTACAGTTACTATGGGACAAGGTGCTCCTGTGACCTGCTGCTGGAGCACGCAAGTTGCCAAGGCCTTGGGGCCGGGGCACTGGGAGCTGGCTCAGGAAATCTGGGTTCAGCTGCCGCAGTGTCCCTGCACCACTGGACTTGGCCACGGGTCTGGAAAAGCTTTGCTGCCTTCCACCTCTGTGGGTCACCTGGCTCAGCCTGGAGCGAGCAGGCACCCCATCCTAGCAGTATGTGGCAACAGGCCCTAAGGGCATCTTACTCTGCTCTGCAAAACACCAGCACCGCTACTGTCTCCACAACCCCCACTCCTGCTTTACACCCCACAGCACCTCTGCACAACCCCGAGGCCACCTGCAGCCACCCACGGCCACCTGCAGCCAGCTCCTCAGGCTCTGAGTGCAGCGATGGCAGCGGCACACCTCCTGCGCTGTGCTGCGCAGCCCAGCTCGGCCCCTCTCAGCTCCCTGTGCTGTCAGACATGCAAAGCCGCTGCCTTCCCCGTGGGGCTGCATGTGGGAACAGGGTCAAGAGTGGGGACAGGCAGCTCCTGCTCCGACACCGCTTCCCGCACAAGTCCTGGCTCTATTTTCCCACCTGAAGCTGCCATCCCAAGCTCCCGGCAGGGGACACGTTCTCTCCAACACCTCACCCATCTGGGGCTGATATAGGGCTTGCACATCTGCCCTGACACATGCTGCTTGAGACAAGCCCGAGCCTGGGATCAGGCAGATTCCCAGCCCGTTTGCCTTAACCAGAACCCGGAGAGCCTTAGAGCCTCCTGTACTGCTGCCAAGCAGCTGGAGAGCCCGGCCGCTCCGGCCCCCCGAGGCCAGCCACAGCCTGAGGGACCCCAGCAGAGCTCCAGGAGGGACCCACCCTCTGATGCTGGGGCTGCTGGAAAAGGCCTCTCCACCGCGCAGCGAGCACGCGTGTGCGAGCAAGATGCTGCTGAGGCAGCTAGCGGTGAGGCCGGGTGTGCAAGCGTGCAGCCAGATGTGTGCACGAGCATCCTCGCCCCGCGTTCGTGCACGGGGCTGCGTGTGCGCGAGGCCGGGCGCGCGAGAGCTGGTGTGCACGTGTGTGCGAGGGAGCCTCTGCGCGCACAGTGTGTGTTTTAGCCATGGCTTCATTTCTGAAGATTGTTTCCGAGCCTGGAGCCAAGTCCTGAGTTCAAGTGGGAACTATGCATTCCTTGGGGGTTCGGGGAGAGAGCTCGGGGTCTGAGGCCTCTCCCCAGTGCTGTGAATCACTGCCCGGGGAGCCTGCGTGATCGCTCTGTTCCATGGTGAGACTGGCACTCACTGTCTGGGTATTCAAATTAAAGCTGCATGGAGCTGCTCTGCTCTGCGCTGGCTGGCGACTCTTCTCGCTACCGACCTGATGCTGCCATTTCCACACAATGCACGGCTGGGCCCGGGGTGGGGGGAGCCGTGCAAGAACGGAACATCAAACAGGAAAAGCTGGTATTCCCTCCCGAAATCCGCCTTCCTGCTTCCAAGCTAAACAGGCTTCAAAGGGGAGGCTTGTTTGTGCTTCTGCACCAGGCCTGGCTTCTCCATGGCGGGGTCAGCCTCAAGGAGCACGGAGCAGGTTAAAGAGCAAGAGAAACAAACCCAACGCGAAGCTGCGCGCTTAACCCCTTGCTGCATCCCCGGGAGGAGCAGGGAGGAGTGCCCTGCGCTGGGGGAAGGGCACCATGTGTCTTCAGTTCGGTGATGGGGCACCAAGGCCTCTCCTCCAGCAGCGATAGGTCCCCACAGGTTTACCCCTGGGGATGGGATCCTTCTGCCCACACCCGAATCTCAGCAGTGATGGCTTTCCTGAGGAAAGAGGGGGAATGTGACCAGCAGCCAGGAAGCTGCTGGCTTCTGGGTGCTTCAGCAGCGGCAGGGGAGGCTAATGGCAGGCAGCGGGAGGTGAGTTACTCTGTCCCCAGATGACAGCTGTGTAGGGAGTCAGCAGGACAGGAGAATGCTGAAGGTGTTCAGTCACTGCTGCTCTTCCTGCCCACGGCAGGCTCCTTCTGCAGGTTGAGGGCAGCAGCATTTTCAACAGGGACAGGACCAGGGTCTTCACCTCTCCTGTAACTGCCAGCCCTGGCTGGGGCTGGGCTGGAGAGGCCTCAAGCCAAGCACAGGAATGCACAGGGAGGCCGAGCCATGGCTCCCAGGCAGGTCCCAACTCAGGTGTTGACATGCTCTGCAGCTCCCGGGGCTGCCCAGGCTCTGCTGGTGCTGCTGGCTTCCTTCCCTTTGCTTCTACACAAAGCCCCAGCACTGAGGTGCCAAGCTGTGAGGCACCTTGGCAGCTCATGTGCTGAGTTGGGCAGGTGGCCAGCCCCGCTCCTCCTACCCAAGAATCCTGTCCCCAGCCCTGGGTACCCCCCTAAGCCAGTCTGGTCATCCCATGGGGACGGGTGGCAGCTGGATGGTGGCTCTGGGACAGCCAGAGCCGTCTGCTGGACAAGAGGAGATGAGAAGGAAGCTTGGAGGGCAGGTACATTGGCATGAGCACACACCTTGCTGCCCGGACACTGGGGATGCCCATGGGTCACATCCCTAGGATGCCCTGCTCCTCCTGGGGCTGTAGCTGGGAAGGGGCAGCCTGTAGGTTCAGCAAGGCATGGCTCTGCTCCTGCTCCAGCCTCTCCTGCTGCCCTCAGGGATCCTCTGAAGGCCAAGCTGGCACCAGGATGGGCCGGGCACTGGAAGGACACTGGCCCCAGGAACGCTACCTCCAGCCCAGAGCGTGATCAAACAATCAGAGCAAAGGCATCTAACCAAATCCTCCCGCCACCCTGGGAGACCACCCAGCAGCACAGCCGTTATCTGCCAGGGTGAGTGTTTACCAATAACGGGAACCAGCTTGCTGTTTTACTGCGAGCTTTATAAGGATAAAAAGAAGGGCTGGGCTTGAGCAGCTCCGAGACGCCGGGACACAGGCTGGCCATTTGCTCGGACTGCCTAAGCCCCAGCTCAGCTGGGATAAGCTATCTGCTCTGACTGTTTAACAATTCCTCTTCCTCGCTCCCTCCAAAATTCCCTCCAAATTCCATTTAACACCCGGGTGCTTCTCCCAACCCCTGGCAACCCCAAATGCACCAGGGGGAGAGGAGCTCGCCGAGTGCCGCGGGCAGAAAGCTGGAAGGGAGAAGGGTGATACGGGCTGAAGGAACGTTGGCCATGGCTGGGATGAGACAGGACAGGACGGATGCCAGCTCCACCTCTGCTGCCAGCCAGCTGCAGCATGAGCCATCCAGCCCCAGACCACACAGGCACTGTGGGCACATGAGGCAGAGAGAGGGAGCCGGTGAGAAGGAACAGCCCACGGCAGGGAAAAGGGGAAGCCAGCACCCCACACTGGCCCAAACTCACCGATCAGGGGCACCACCAGGATGAATTTCCTGCAGTCCAACAGTGTTACCAAGCTGCTGAGGTGGTCGATGAAGCCATTGGTGTCTGGGACCAGGAAGACAGGTCTGATCTCCAGCTCCATCTGCCTCATTTGACTCTGGTCTTTCAGCACAGCCTGGAGGAGGAGGACATACGATGAGTAAGTAGGACGTCAGCCCTATGACCTGTGGACCCTGAGAGCAGAAGATAAGCCTGGCTGGCACACACTCCTCCCACATCAAAGGCATAATGTGAAGGGGATCAGCAGGAGACTGTGTCCATCCCACCTGCCCACCTCAAACACCAATTCTTGCAGGTACACAGCACACACAGGTGGAATGGTGAAGGCCTCCATGAGAGCACTCTCAGAGGGGAACAGCCCTGTCCAGGCACTGGGGAGCACCAGGACCAGCCTTGAAAACAGAGGTATTTTGGGAATTGTCTCATTTGTGGGACTGGCAGTTGCCAGGATTATCTGCACTGGTGCCAAGAGACTGACCCTGATACAAAAGGGGGCTGGAGGATGTGGGTACTGGGGATCCAGATGGAAGCAGCTCAAGGTGACAACAGCCAAAACAAACCAGCTTGGGAGACACAAGTCCTGCCAACAGCATCCTAACACAGGGACCCTGACCAGGCAGCCGGGGGGTGGTGGAATGCTTGGCTGAGTATCTCCCTCACTGTCCCACCAGCATCCCACATGCGCCTTGCCTTTCCTGAGTCCCTCCAGCTGAGGAACCAGGTGGGTTCCAGCCCTGGAAGCCCATAGTACTGTCCTTGGTAGAACCTCTCACACATGCTGGAGACCAGAGGTGCTCATACATACATGAGAAGGGTCTGCTGGGTCCTACTAGCAACCCTGTGGGGTTGCACCTGGACCAGGTGCAATGCCAGATGCCAAAACGGGACTCAAGAGCTCACATACTCCTTTCGACGCTATCGAAGGACTTGGGCTCTTTAGTAAGTCACAAGCTTAAAAAACTCAGGATGCTATTCTAGTGCTTCCTCTGCTTAAAAATAGCTTCCCTGGACTCGCTGATGTTTGTTGCCTCTAATAGGAACCGGTCACCCACGGAGCACAGCAGCACTGCTGTGGCACACATCCACCTTGCAAAAACCCTTGCGACAGCAGGCTCGCACCCACAAGATGTGCCCCAGGGACAGGAGGCGACCACCTCTGCTGCCCAATGATTTGGGGAGCTCCCCCTGCCTGGGATGCAGATCTGAACCCTCCCGCAGTCACGCCAAAGCCTCGGAGGCACCCTGGGACGAAGAGCTGCACGGGCCAGCAGTGGCCACAGAAAGAAGTGGTTTTTTAATCCATTTCCAAGTGTTGTCATCTGGCTTTAAATCCAGGCAACTCGCTGCTGCCACCTCCCACAAGTGTCTCCAGACAAGGCAGCGACCATAACCTCAACCATAACCTCACCGCTCACCTCCCACCGCCTCCTGGCAGCGCTGGTCCAATTGCTGCAGCTCCCACTGATGCTGAGGAGTGATGGGCAGGATCAGGGAGCACACCAGGTCCCCATCTGCCACATGGCAGCACTGGAGCTGGCATGACAGTGTGGGGATACACATCCCTCAGTGTCCAGGGGCAGCTCCAATGGCACCAGCATCCCTGTACAGCTGGGTGCTAGGTGCCATCCCTGCCTGCAATGCTGCCTTCGCCCAGGGAGGTGCTGGCACTCCCTGGTGGCATGGGAACTCTGTGTTGGGAAGACTGGCAAGACACTGCTCTCCTCACCCTGAGGGTGGGAGGTGGGGTTTCTCCCCAGAGGTTTGGGGGTGCAGGAGGAGACACTAGTCCCTGGGAGGCACTAGGTCCTGCTGAGCTCCACCTGCCATGGGGAGATGGAGAAGGGCTCTGTTGGCCAGTGCAGAGACCCAGAGCGAAGTGGCACGTCCCTTGTGCCGCGGCCAAAGAGTTCAAAGGCCCTGAACTTGCAGGAAGGGAGCGGGGAGGAGGGAGAACCATGCAGCCTTCAATGGGCAATGACAGCCCTACGCGAGCAAGAGGGGCCCCCCACCTGCACCCCAACACAGCTCCACGACCCTGTGGCTTGTCCCAGTCCACGCAAGCGACCTCAGGAGCGAAAGCATGAGCAGGAAGCTCCCCTACCCCTCTGGCCAGGGGGCGCAGGGGTGACGTTTTGGGGCAGGGTGGGGGTGGAACTCAGTACCCTCGTGTGTGGCATTTGCCCCGGTGGCTTTCACAGGCTGTACCCGGCCGATTCCTGGCAGCCACCAGCGACGCCTGTGCCGGCTGTCACGTCCCATTCCGCTGGTTGGGCCGCCCGGTGAGAGAAGGACACAGGATGCGCCGGGAGTGAAAGAGCGAGGTCGGCGGGGAGCGTGCCAAGTCCCCGCGCACAGCTCCGGCCCGCTCGGGGAGCCAGAGGGAAACTCGCCTTTGCAGGGTTCAGAGGCCGGCAGCGAGATTTATTTTTGTTTGTGTGAGTAAAAGGCTGCAGAAGCCTCTGGCCAAGGGGTTTGGGGGGGGAGAGGAGTGGCCTGTGATTCATGCGGACGCTGGCTGGCCCCATGCCAGAGATGAAAGGGAGCCCATGTGCGGGGAACTGGGGAGGCGAGTGCCGCTTTAACCCTTCTGCGGGTCTGGGGTGGGGGGTGGGGGTTGAGGAGGGGGTAGAGTGGTCCCGTGGGGAGGAAGGAGGGGAGTGGGGATGCAGATTGGGATGCCTGCGTCTGGGGTCTGGCTGCTGTGCTGGAAATAAATTGGCAGTCCTGCTGTGCCTCAGTTTCCCCGATGAGACGATGGAGAGATGGTGGCCCATGTGTCCTGGTGGAAGGTGGGATTTAGGGGACACACTGGGGAGAGTGGCATGTTGCACCAGTGGAGGTACAGCCTCGCTGCTGGCTGAGCGCTCCAGGACAGATGGATTCCAGCCTTGTCTTACTGGGTTCAACGTGCTGCACAGCTCCGCAGCATCGACCCTGCAGTGCTGGACATGGCAGGGGACCTCTGAGGCTGGGGGGGATCTCTATTCCCCGGGGACCAGGCAGCTCCCTCTCCCCTAAGTCCTGCACCCACGCTGCAGCAGTTGGAGCGGCTCCCACTTGCAACCCCCTGCCTGGACTCCTGCTCTGGCCATGGGGGCTTCTCCCAGGAGCTGGGCCGGAGCCGGAGGTGGCTCCCCCGGCTGCCCCAGCTGGTGGCAGCACTGAGATCAGACACTTGCACACACAGTCCCAAATTCCCAGCTCATCCATCAGCTGGGATCACCTGGGGGATTCCCCGGAAGCTGTTGTCCAGTGCGGGCAGGGGATCAGTCCCCTGGGAACCAGTCCCCCGGGGTGGTACTTTCTGCAGAGTTCGGGGGCGGGGGACACCTGAGGGTCTCCACCACAAGCACAGAATAGCAGGGGGCGTTCCCCATTGCGCCCCCCCCCACCCCGGGGCTCTGCACACTGAGCCCAGTGCTCCTCTACGTGCAGTGCAGGGTTGGCGGAGATGCCCAGAGCAGAAGCCTGGCAGAGATGCCCACTCTGCTGCCTTTGGGATGGGTCATACGGGGTCACACCTCTCTGCCAGGATCGATGGGCCACCACCACCCTGCCACCACCTCCGTGCCCCAACCCACTCTCCAACCGTGGGGAAAACCCCGGTGCCACTGCCCGTAACAGCCCCCCGCACGCTCCATGGGGATCGGTGGCGGATTTTCCAGGGCTGAGAACAATGCCTCCCTAGTCTCTGCTCCAGGGCTTCCTCCTCCCAAGGTTCATCTGCAGCGTCTTCCTCGGGAGTAAACGTGCCCCGTGCCTGGTAGCAAACTGGGGCCGCCGCCGTGGCGGAGCCGCCGTGGGTGGGTGTGCGCCTTCCGCAGCCAGCAGGCACCCGCTCCCAGGCAGGTGCGTGTCGGCGCGTGTGCACCCGCGGCATTGTTCCTGCGCTGAGGAGAGCGTGAATGGGATACAGCTATATTTAGCCACTTACTCACGCTACCCGCCACAAAGGAGCGGCTGCATCTTAAGGGGGCGGCCGTTCCGTGGGCTCAGAAGGGACAGGAGAGCGGCTATTTTGGGAAGACATGTCATAATTGGCCGCCCCGGTTAAGCTGCTTCTGTAATGCTGAGCAAAACAATAGCAGCATCCAGAGGAAGAGCCTGTTATGTTTCAGGTGGGATGTTTTCAACCGGTCAGGAAACTCGACCGCTCCCAGCGCACAGCGGCGGCACAAAGGACAGGGGACGCTGAACAGCATGGACCAAGGGCCTGGCCAAGCAGCGGGGGCGGTTGGGACTGTGTGGCAGGGCCCGGTGCTGGCTGGGGACACAGCCCTGCCGGAGAATGCCGCCTGCCCCAGCAGCACCACTGCCACCTCCTCTTGTCCACCTGTCCGCCCAGCCTCTTGCCCTTCCAAATATCCATACCAGGTATATTCATACTTGGCCTATCAGCCTGCAGAGTCTGGTGTCCCAGCCCCTCCAAATATCCATACCAGGTATATTCATACCTGGATATTTGGAGGGGCTGGGACACCAGACTCTGCAGGCGGCAGCACCTGAGCTTTAGGCCTGAGTCACCTCCACTACCATGAGTGGGGAGCTGAGGCTGTCAGCCATGCCGGGACAGGAGAGGGGTCTGCTGGACTTGGGAGAGTATTTGGAGCTGTGGTTTGTCCCCATGAGAATGAAAATGGGACTTGGGGCACGCTCAGTGCACAGCAAATATCCATACTTGGATATCTGGAGGAGTGAGAGGCCAGGCAGGCAGGTGGACAAGAGGACCTGGATATCCAGGTATGGATATCTGGTATGATATATATCCAGGCATGGATATTTGGAGCGCCCAGGTATGAAGTGCCTGGTCTTTCACCTCACCAAGATGCATCACTGCTGTCACCAGCCTGTGACATGGGACTGGCAGGTGGCTCTATAGCAGCCTGGGCAAGCAGTGAGGGCAGAGGCAGGCTGGCAGCAGTGCCAGCCCATAACCCAG
Source organism: Laterallus jamaicensis coturniculus (assembly GCA_022605575.1). NCBI lineage: Eukaryota > Metazoa > Chordata > Aves > Gruiformes > Rallidae > Laterallus > Laterallus jamaicensis. Next base: position 8,217,111 of record JAKCOX010000025.1, on the reverse strand, counting down.
GGCCAGGCAGCCAAGGGCTGCCTCCTCACAACCAGGGCTGCCCAGGGACAGAAGAGGCTTCAACCTAATGGAGCTCTGGCCTATGTGACCCCCCTCGGAGTGACAGTTTTGGGGCACGGGCCTGTGGAGGGGGAACAGAGCTGAGCTTGGTGCTGGCCAGGGGCCTGTACCAACCCGGATCTGTGCCTCCCCGGCAGCTCCAGCTGTCGTCCTGCACACACCAAGCCAGGGCAGGGAACCCCAAACCCACCTCGAGGTGCAAATGTGACTCCAGCACTGGCTGTGGTTGAGAGCTACAAGGAGGATGTGCAGGGGCTGCCCTGCCAGGCCAGGGAAGCAGCAGCAGAACCTGGGACACCAGACTCTGCGGGCAGCAGCACCTGGGCTCTAGGCCTGAGTCACCTCCACTGCCATGAGTGGGGAGCAGAAGCTATCAGCCACGGGACAGGAGAGGGGTCTTCTGGGCTTGGGAGAATATTTGGAGCTGTGGCTTGTTCCCATGAGAATGAAAATGGGACCTGGGGCACGGTCAATGCGTGAACTCCACAGGTGAGCAGTAAACAAGAGGAACGGGCTGTAACGGGGAAGCCCCAGGTCCCACGAAATGCAAACCCTCTCTAGAGGATGAGAAAGGTCAAGGACCACAGGGCAAGAGAGGGAAAGTGGAGGGGGTGGATGCTGAGCTGCCTCCGACCCGGCCTCCCCAGGCAGTACTTTCCACCCAAGCTCCTCTGCTCCTCTATCTCCGGCTGCGTGGTCAGTGCCAGGGCAGGGAGAGGACCGGGGCAAGCACACATGTTCCGCTCCAGGCTGTTCCCAGCTAGCTACAAGCTGGATGACTTTACCAAAGCCCCAAGGACTTCTCCTCCACCCCGCGCCTTCAGACTCCAAGTGCACCTCGGTTCTCAGCTGTGCAGCCCCTGAAGCTGCCCACACCCTCATTTTGACCTCTCACTGCCTGCAAGCACCGGCCCCAGCACGGCTGGGGAGGAAGGGAGGAGCACACCGGGGGGAGAAAGCCCCTGACAACATCACGCAGCCCCCACTCTCCCTGCAGAATGGGCAGCGGCCATCCCTGGAGGCAGAGCGGGGGGGGGGGAGGCCTGCTGCAGCTGGGCTAGTCACCGGGGCCGGGGGATCTGCTGTGCGCTGCCCTCCCCGAACATGTGCAGTTCCTGTTTGCTGTGTCTGTACAAGGCAGTGGGAAGTGGGGAATTTACTTACACCTCCCGCTTAACAACCCTGGGAGGCTGGAAGGCTTCAGTCCGCTTTAATTTACAGCCCATCTCTCCAATCTTTCACTCGTTCGCTGCTGCTTTTCTTCCTCCTCATATTAAACGTGACCCAGGTACCTGCCAACAATAATGGACTCTCTTGCGGGGGTGGCCGCTCCCTCCCTCCCTCTCTCCCTCCCTGTGAGTTCTACCTTCGCTTCGGTACCAACCACTCGAAATTCAAATGAAGGATAATAATTAAAAAAAAAAAAAAAGGCAAGAAAAAAGAAAAAAGGGTGAAATCTGCAAGGTTTGGGGTGGGTTTGGAAAAGCGAAGCGCAGTGGTTCTGGGCCCGGCGCCAGTAGCCGGAGGGTACACATGTGCACGCTCTCCCAGTAGAGCCTTCAGCAGCCCTGTTTTACAACCACCTCGGCACACACTGCAGAGTTCACGCATATGGCCAGACAGATGTGTCTGGCTTACGTTCAAGGCTGGAAAATGAAGAATTATGGAAGTGAAGGGCCCTGGGCATTAGAGAGGGCGGAGGTGAGGGGGAGGGGAGCCAGGGAGAATTTTTCCTCTGCTGAGAAATCCTCATCTGGGCTTCGAGGCTGGAGGAAGAGGGGTTGCGAGCGCAGAGGCAGCCAACAGCCATGCATGTGAGACTGCTCTTAAAGCAACAGTGTGCACCGCTGGGGTGTCTGCTCCCAGTCTAACCAGTTTACTTCACTGACTCCCGCTGGGAAACATGCTCAGACCAGGCCAGGCCAAGGATGGGATCACCTGTATCCCGTCTGTTTGTGCCCATAACGATGGTAACGCTTTGCAAGCGGCGCCCCGGCTGCAGCGGCTGTTTGCCAGCTCATTTTCCTGCCGCTGGCTCCCACGTGAACTCTGCTGCTCACGTCCCACCCTCTTGCCCATCGGCCTGTGCCCCGCTGCACAGAAAGGCTGATTTCTCACCAAGTCTTGCTGCCACTGTCCTGCACAGGGGGACAGCTCACTGCCAGGCATGTGCTGCCATACAGCCACAGGGCACAGCACTCCCTGCCAGGGCACCTGGCTGTGCTGGCAGCTCCATGGAGAAGCTATGTCCGGCTTCATGAGGGGCCCGGGAAGACCCATTTGGCCTTTCCACCAAAGACAAAGCCAAGCTTCCTGCTGGGATTTGCAGGGGCACCTATACTGGGGTAACCTGAGGTGCTACAGGACACCCCCAGATGCCACTGGTCCTGAAGCATGGCAGGGAAACCATCAGCACAGCGAGGCAGGATCAGCCCATGTACAAAAGCAAAGCAGCTCCTCAGCCAGCTCAGGTGCTGCAGGCACGCAGCACGTCCTACCTGGATCTTGTCTTGACGACGCTGCTGCTCAGCGACTTTCCTGGCCAGGGCTTGCTTCTTGGCTCTAAGCTCCTTGATGTCCATCTCTCCCCCGCTGCCTTCTGCCTCAGAATCATCTTCAAATGCCTCAATCCTCACATCATCTTCCTTCTTCCAGTAAAATGCAGAAAGACCAAAAATTAAAAAAAAACAAAACCAAACAGGAGAGAGGTCATTGTATGGGATGCTGGCAGCAGGGACCGTGCTCGTTCTGCTTTCCCCTTTCCAACAGACAAATCCCTGCCAGGGACAGTCCACCACCGCTTGTTGACAGGCAACTGAATGGTTTTAAACATATAAAAGAAGCAAGCGAAGAAAATAAACAGCAATCACCCAGGAAATGACAAAGGTGAGACAGGAGGTAGCGTGGCAGGGAAGGCAACAACCATGGAGGGCAAGAGCAGCCCTGCTTAAAGCTCTGTTCTAAAAATCAAACCTTCTTCCTCACCACAGAAAACTCTTCCCACAGCCTTGGGTGAGTCACTGGTGTTTTATAGGCTTCAGTTGTGTAAAGCCATGGAATTTCCCTGTCTCTCCACTCCACCTGCCTGCTTAGGCTCCACAACCCTCGGAGCAAATGCTGTTACTCCCCACCTGCCTGTACCAGGGCTGTGCAATGCTGCTCAGCACTGCTGCCTCGTCCTAGCCTGGGCACACAAGCTGAGCATCTTGACAGGGAACCCAGGAGGTCATAAGAGCCCATTCCCCTTCTCTGTTTTGGTCTCTGTATAGGCCAGAGATTCCTTCACCCACCCCAGAGCTGCCAGCTGGGCTGGAACACACGTTTTAGGAGGAGACGCTCAGTCTTGATATTAAAGCTCCACATGATGGAGAATCCACTGCGTCTCAAGGTCAGTCATTTCCACAGTTAATTACTTCCTCTGTTCACATTTGCATCCTACTTCCAGCCTGCCTTTCCCATGCTTCTGCAAGCCAGCCTTGTCTTTGCCGAACTGAAAGGTTCCTGGTTCTCCAACCTCCTGCCCACACAGGCACTTCTGGACCATGTTGCATCTTCATCCTCTCCTAGAAGCCCTTCCCTGTCTCTCCTCACCAGGTCTGCAGACCCTTCCCAATATGCCCAACTGGGGAACAGCCACAACCCAGTTTTCCCCCAGCTTTGCTGGTATCCCCAGTGGCTCCCTGCCCAAAGAGGACCACGAGTCCCTGTTCCTAAACACGTGTCTCCCCCCAGCAGCTGCCTTCACACACAAGTTGTCAGATCTGCCACTGCCAGCCAGAGCCTCCTCATCTCATCCCGACAGCGACCACAGGCCTTTCCCAAGCCCTGCTGTTACCTATCTCCCCTTCTCTGCACAAAAGCCAAGGGCTGTGATGGGGTTGGGAAGAGTTTCCACGTGACAACCAGGCAGAAAAACCTGCTCTGAGCCCCAGCAGGCTGCCAGGGATGGATCCCACACAGGGGGATTCCCCAGGGGGACAGGAGCATCGCTACATTCCCTGCCCTGTGCAGGCCGCCGTGGCTTGTGTCACCCAGACTGCACACCCACCTGCCAAGAGAACCATGTGCTCTTCTCCCAGGGTGACTTTTTAGCCATGGGAAGGAGCAAGACAGAGGCCTCAGGCTCACTTCCCTCTGCTGGGACAGCCTGGACCACAAGAGATGGGGGGGATGCTGCCAGGGGGACAGCGCTGCACAAGGACCTCAGGGAAAAGTGTGTCTGATGCAGACCTGCTGTGGTGGGTCAGGATCTGCTTGCCCCAGCTGATGGTGGTCACGCTGGCAAGCTGGAAGCTCCCTTGAGATCAGAGCCCAAGGAGGAAGCTCCAGGGTTGCGCAACAATCTCATGCAGAGGTTCCCACAGCAGAGCAGAGATCGTGGGGACTGGGTGGGAGGGAGCTATCCTTCATACAGGGTCTGTTCAGAGCAGAAATGGGAGGGGCTGACCCAACCAAAGGAGTGCTCCAAAGAACAGGACCATCCCTGTCACGACAGCGGGTGGAACCTGAAGATCTCCCTGCATCATAAGCTTTTGTTGATGGGAGCCTGAAAACCTCTCATACCTTCTCCAGGAGAGGACAAAGGTTCAGGTCTCTCACCTTACAGAGACATCTCTTGCTGCCTGGGCAAAAAAATCCCCTACAACCTGTCCCCTGCTGCTGGGACAGGGAGGGTGCTGAGCACGTTCCTGCTCCAGGCTCCTCTGGCTGCCAGCTCCTTGGAGCACACGGGGCCATGGGGCAGAGCCGAGGTGCTGTTACCTGCATGGAGCAATACCCCCTCAGCCCTTCGTTAAGAGAGGGAGCCATAGCAAGCCTGGGCAGCACCAGGCCACCCAGCTCCCCTCTCCCAATGCCTCTGCCCCTCTCTCCCGTTTCCCTGGCCTTTCCAACTGCAAGATGAAACAGAAGAAAAGAGTCGACCTGCAGAGCGGCTGGCAGGGCCCTTAAACACACACACGGAGCCTGGAGCGAAGCAAGGCCTACAGGAACAAGCAAGGGCAGAAAAACAAGAGTTGAATTCCTTAATCACATCAGGATGTGAGAGGCAGGGGAGGGACGGGGCGCCAATGTCAGCTCTTCCTGTACGTGTGCTGGAGGCTGGAGCTCAGGCCTCCGCCGCAACGAGCTCTACGGCTATAAACTTGATCCTGAAGCTGAACCCTGACACCCCCTCGCCCACCTCCTCTCGCGGGGCCGCAGCGCTGCATGTTATTAAAGCCTTCCCCACCCCCCCACCCCCCCTTTCCTCAGCTTTGGGTATGACAAAAGCAGCATCTGGAACTCATAGGAGCACGAGATAGAGGCGGGCGGGCTGGGCTGGCAGGAAAGGGCACCAGAGAAGTACACTCAAGAGACAGGAGCTGTGCACCATGTGCCCCCCCCGCCACCCCCCTTACCTCCCCCCGCCCCCCCCCAAAAAATGCACACGCAGCTCTGCTGGCTATAAATAGCGGGAGCTGCAGGGCAGGCAGAGGCTGGGCCCCACAGGGGTGATTCTTCCTTCACCGAGGCGCACTCTTCCCGCACGGTACCTGATCTTCCAGTTGTTTTCCCTCTTGGCTTCCCATTTCCTTTCCCATGGCGTCTGGGACGGGTGCCACTGACACATATTTTCCACCCTTGAATGCCAGCAAAGGCTCTTCTTGTCCACAAAGGGCTTCCAGGAAATACTTCAGAACTGTGACCCTCTTGCAGTCGGCTGCAATAACCTATGGGGTGAGGACGAGGCGGTTGGGGAGAGGGAAAGGAAAACAAAGTCAGTGCAAAGGGGAGGCGGATGGGCAACGGTCAGGGGAAAATGTTTGGGGCTCTAGAAGGCCCCAGCGGGATGTAGGCAGGGCTGCACAGCACGGTGGGGATGTGCAGTACGCTGCTCTTCTAAACATGGATGGAAGGGGGTTTGCTCGTGCCTCGTCGCCCACTGTCCCCAGGGAAAAGGAGGCAGGCGATGTTGTGGCATCCAGCACCAATCCACAGGTTGTTGTGCCCCCTCTATGCCCTCCAAGGGCCACAGGCTGGGTGGGAGGGCAGCCAGCCCCCTGCTCAGCCCTCCCAAATAGGGGAATGTCCCACTGAAGTGTGAGAAGCGAACGATGCAGTTGATCCTTACTGCTTTGTTTCTGCTCTGGCACCAGATTCCCCCCACCGCAGAAGCTGGGGAGGGATGCAAGTGGAGAGCGGGGGGGGTGGGGGGCATCTGAGAAAAGCTGAGTCCCTCCTCATCTCCAGCCTGACCCCATCCCATGGGCCCATCTTACAGACCAACTGGGGAGCCCTGTCAGGGAAGCTGGGACAGATGTGGCCAGAAGGAAACTCAATAGCTTGGGTAATTATCCAATTTATGAGGCTTTCAAATGGAGTTTCCAGAGCCCGGGAGCCCAGTGCCTCCGTGGCCTCATCCCACGTGGCACAACCTCTGCTGGTGCCTCTGCCACAACTGGCCCAGGCTCAGAGCTAGCACCCTCACAGAGGGGCTCTGCACCTGCCGAGCTCTCCCCTGGTGCCTCCTGCTGCCGGTACATCCCCAGGGAGCAGCAGATTTATGGGGAGAAAGTCAGCAGAATTGGAAGCGCTACATGTTACAGAGACAGCATCCACATTGATGCCCACGTTCCTCCTGGCCCTGAAACCACCCGGGGTTTGCTCTGCTCATACAGAGCAACGCAGCCTCAGAGACCCACCCCCAGCTCAAAAGGGTCCCAGGACCCTGAAGGCAGGCAGAGGGCCAGACCCCAGCGAGGTGATTCAACCAGGCACCTCAGAGCCAGGGATGCCACACGCCCTGGTCCAGTTTGGCAAAGAGCAGCTTCATCACCCTGCCGTGCGGGCGGTGCTGTGTGCCCTGGGCGGGCCGGTGCCGCGGTGAGTGGAGGGTTGGCAGCGACACGCGGCCCTGTCCCACCAGGCTGCCGTGAGAGGAAACTTCTGCTCTTCCACACCGCTGCCAGTTTCCTCTCTGCGGACTAATTTTAACCACCGTGTCGCTGTGGTGCGTGTCAAAAACCTGACCCTCCTCTGACCTCCAACCTCCCACCCCGGCTACTGCCTGAGTGAGGCACCCTCACAGCCGGATCCACATCCATTTGGAGATGTTGTGTCCCTCCCTGGGACCCCACGTCCCCTCCTCGTACCTGCGCTGACAGGCAGAGGGGGAGGAGAAGCACTTTCCTCCCCTTGGGAGGCTGTTGCTGCTGTGGAGAGGGGGGCATGAGCAGGGTGATGGCAGGAAGGTAGTATTTCAGGGAGCAAGGGACCTGTAGCCACCCATTCTGCTCCCAGTAAAGGTGTCCTACGGGGCAAAGCTGGGCAAAGGACAGGGTGATGCAGGCTCAGCAGCCCCAGGAGCAGGTCGGGCCACTGCGGACCCTCTTTTTCAGGAAAGCCCTTTGCTGCTCAGGATGTCCAGCCAGGAGCAAACCCAGCGAGTGCCACCAAAGGATTATTTCCACCCTCCCAGTTCTCCTTTAGGAACGATTCTCTGCAGGGAAAAGTCAGAAAGGAAGAGGTAAAGAACAAAGTGGGAATGGCTGGGATGGGAAACATCCCTCCTGAGAGCTCCGGGCTGCAGCAGTCCTGGGGGAAGTGGTGGAAACCTCACTGCCTGCTTCAGCCCCCAGCTTGACAGAATAATGCTGTGGAGACCCAGCCTGACTCAGACAGGATGACTTCGGCCCAGGGATTTTCCGGTCCTGGTATCTGCAGTTCCCTCATGCCCAGGCTGGTGGGTGAGTGAAGAACCCCCCACGGCCACCACAGCTGTGGGAACGTGCCCATGGCAGCACCGGGGGTTGAGAACCCTGCTGCCAGCAGTTACGTGTGTCATGGGATGCTGGAATGTGGCCAACAGCAGTCACAGCAGGAAAGGGGATGCAGGAGGTGGCTGGGTAGGTAGGGAAGAGATGGGCACCCCATCCCGGCACCATTTCCTAAGGAATTCTCTAGAAATAAAAGGCATCACATCTCATTTAGGAGCCACAAGATTTGCATGCACACACAAAGGGCTGGGTGCTGACACAGCTGCAGCGCAGCCATCGCTGCACAGCACCATCGCTGCACAGCACCATCGCTGCACAGCAAAGGCTTAAACCCCACTGCCAGAGCCCCAGGATTGGGAGCGATCAGACATAGTGCAGAAGAGCTCCCTTCACCCACGGCTGTGGACAAGGGCAGGTGGGTTCACTCCTTCCTTCCCTAAAGAAGAAACAAGTAGGAAACCCCAGATTTCTACCCAAGCTGGTCCGACCCGATGCTTAAACTCAGCTCATCTGCTGGGGGAAGAAAAAGGCCCAACTGAAGGCCCATGACATAAGGCTGCAGCAACTTGCCTCATGAACACATTTTTCCAGCCCACACGAATGAAAAACAAGGAAGAAGCAAACACTCTGCACATCCCTGTCACGTGCAGCCCCGCTCAAGGAGGATGCTGCCGGTAGCCAAGCTGTCCCTGCTGTGGGGCAGCCCAGCCTCTGAGATGCTGGGAAAGAAGTGACCTGTGACTGGCACCCAGGTCTCCCTTGAACGGCGGAGCGGGACCTTGTGTGCCGCAGCGAAACCCACTTTTGTCAGAAACTTCCTGTTTCGCAGTGGAAATGCAAGTGCCCGCGGCAGCGCCAGGGTGCCCGGAGCAGCGGGGACGGTGGCAAAGGCACCCCACTGCTCAGCGTGGTGAGTCCTCACTGTCGGAGAGGTGGACGGTGAAGATGCTGGGAATTGTGCCTCACCTTCCCCAAGGAATGGTTGAGTATAAAATGACCTCGTGCTGATGGATTTGGTGATGTGGCAGCAGACACCCCAACCCCAGCAGGGGAATCCAGCTGCCCCATGCACCCTTCCCCCCACCTCCCATCAACCATGCAGTGAGACAGCAGGAACCGAAAGCCTGGCTTCGAGTCATCGCTGGGTATTAAAATAGGCCTGACACGCACACAGCCACTCTCAAAGGAAAACTGAAACTGAGAATTGCTGAAGTGGTCTGGTGCCCCTGTCCGTGACCCGGGCTCAGTTCCCCAGAGGCGCGAGAGACCCAGGCATCGCAGAGCCCCTGGCCACAGTGGTGCCTCTCGGGAACACGTGCTGGGGACCGGGCATGGGGTGGAGGTGGCTTTGGCTGCAGCAGCCCCCCATCACCAGCCTGATTTTTTCCAGGCCCAGAGACTAAGAGGTTTCTAATCTCCTGCTGCATCAGACAGGCTAACCACCGGCTCTCCCAGCACCAGCCGCCCACCGCCGGGCTGCTAGGGCATGCTGACGAGGCTCATTAGCACCGTGTCTGCTAATTCATGGGTCATACATTAACATACTGATCATTGAGTCAGACACAGCAGGACACATTAACACAGGCTCGCTGCCTGCAGGGACCCACTGCGCTGCGCATTAACCGTGCCAGCTGCTGGATTTCAAAGCTGCTTTGCAGTGCCAGTGCCACCAGGACCCTGCGTGTCAGCATCTGCCAGCAGCAAGTGGGGGGCCCAGGTCAGAGGAGGGGTGCCCAGGTGGGAGGAGGGGTGCCCAGGTTTGAGAAGCAGTGCTCAGGTCTGACAAGGGGTGCCCAGGTCGGATGAGGGATCCCCAGGTCAAAAAAGGGATGCCCCGGTTGGACAAGGGGTGCAAAAGTTGGACAAGGGATGATCTTAGGATCCCTTGTTACGACCCTGCTGCACTCTCCTAGGCAGGGTGCTGAGGAGACAAGCTCCCTTGAACAGATGGGACACATTCCCACACAGCACCTGGCCCAAAGCAGACACAGCCCTGCCACCAGCACATGTCCTCCAGGAGATTTCACAGAGGGAAGGGACCGGCTCCGAGAGCTGCAGCACTGTGCCTGGGGGAGCACACTCACACGGTGCCAGCAGGGTGACACACCAGAAACCAGCCACGGGTCTTGTTTTGGGTCAGAAGTGCGGCTGGAGATGGGGTCGGAGGGGGGAACTGACCCTTCTTCCCCCTGCCCTGGCCCTGCTGCTCTGCACACGGCTCTCCCGCAGCTAAGCACATCGCTGTCACACCCACCGCCGCCTTCAATCAACTTTTACAACTTGTTAATTTTACACAGAGTCCTAAAGAGCAAATAACCAGGAGGCAGGAATGCAGCCTCCTTCAGCTCGCCCAAAGAGCCTCCGGCAGCCAAGGCAGCTGGGCAGGGGACCTGTCACATCCCCAGGAGGGGGGAATTGGTCCTGAGAGGGTGCTCTGTGCCCGCAGCAGCGTCTGGCAATGCCACGCTGCTGCTGGCAGTGTGAGGAGAGACCCCAGCAGCTTCTCTCTTGGTAAAACTCAAGAGACTCTGCAAGCAAACAGGAGGCAGTGGCTTTGGAGAAGGGTTTGCTTGGAGGATGGGCTGCCATCGCTGGCTCTGCATTCCTGTGTGCGAGGGGGAGACACGAGCACATCCTGACAGCTGGATTCAGAAGGGGAAAAGGACATGAGAAGTTTGAGTCATAGGATGGAGGGAACCCATCCCAGATTCAGAGATGGGAATGGGATAGGACCGGGACTCAGAGCCAAGCTCCAGTGTGGGGATAACACTGTTTTTGCCACATCGGTTTAAACATGGCTTATCTGAAGGAGCTGAATGACTCTGAAACCAAGTGAGCCCCAAACAATCTAAACCACGCAGCATCTACATGGCCCAGCTGAAACATAAGCACTGACCCTGCTAAAACAGCCACGCAGGCCATAGCTAAATACCTCCCGGTGCCCCGTGCCTCCTCCTCCCATCCCCGGGGGAGCCAGCTCGGAGGGCAGCCCAGCAGGCTGGAGGAGGAGCGCAGAGGAAAGAGCTCAGCTCACAGTCTCTCAACCCTTCTGGGTTTTCATCTTGCAGGCTTGCACAAAAGCTGGGCTGGGTTTAACCCTGGGCTTAACACAGCTCAGCTTCTCTGGGCTCATCCCAAACCAGGACACCCAGCCCTCTTCAACCTGCCCAGCCCCAATTCAGTGTGGAGGGGGTTTGGCCACCTGGGTAGAGAGGACCAAAGTGTCCGTCACGGCTGGGCAGCAGCGCTCGCAGCTGGATTGCACCCCTGGTTTCTGCAGCTGAGAGCTGACTTCAGCCACAGCTTCTCTCAGAGAAACTTCTGATTTCAACTAATCCCACGAGCTGGGTCAGTGGCCGTGGCTCCCACGTGCCTGCAGCTCTGGGCATGGCCAAAAAGAGCAGCTGTGGCTGCAGCTGGGCCCAAACCAAGTCACCGGTGGCTGTGAGGTATCTTGCTGCTGCCCTGGCTCCGTGGGACTTGGTGCTGGCACAGGCAGTGCCTAGCACTGACCAGAGAGCGTTCACGAGGAAAGGATCCACCACATCCCAGCAGAGAGATGCATCAGAGAAGAGCCAGGGAAGATGGAGAAGCTCACAAGAACCACTCCAGTTGCTCTTCCCCATCGCCACCGCTGCAGAACCACTTTCTCTGCAACACAGGGCTTCCCCAAAGAGACAGTGCGGCCACGTCTTGGCCAAACCTCTCTGCCAGCACCCTGAGCCTTGCAGAGGCACAGCTCCAGCCTCCGCGCTGGGGTACACGGTCTCAGACAAGTCATCAGAGCAGATGTGCTCTGGGCCCAGCAAACACCCCTGTCTTTCCAACCTCAGTCATGTAGCTCAGTCACAACTGGCCTTTAAAACTGGGGAGCAGCACGGAATGGGAGCTCACTGCCCCCCATCATCAGGGTTTGCTGGCCTAAGCCCAGCTGTGCTTGTGCCACACAGTGACGCAGAGAAGGCACCTGGATGACACAAAGGTGCAGAGTGGTAGATCTGAGTCATCCCATTTCTGGCACTAGAAATCAGAAGCAGCCCTGAGTAGCCTGCAGAGATTCCTGCTGTGAAGGCCCTCAAACTGCACCCCAGGCACTGGTACCTGTCACTGTTGGCAGCAACACAGGAGAAGCTGTGAGCAATTCTAGGGCTCAGAGCCTGCTCGCAGCGAGCCCTCCCCAGAGAAGGGCATCCCTGCACCAGCACATCAAGGGAGCAGCCCTGCCCAGCACCCTGTCTGCCCGGGGCCAGGACCCTCTCCCTGACATGCACCTCGTGGCTCTGGGGCAGAAATACAGAATCACAGAATCACAGGGGTTAGAAGGGACCTCATCGAGTCCAACCCCCCTGCCAAAGCAGGGGCCCTAGGACAGGTCACACAGGGAGGTGTCCAGATGGGGCTGGAATCTCTCCAGAGAAGGAGACTCCACACCCCCTGGGCAGCCTGTCCCAGGGCTCCCTCACCCTCACTGGGAAGAAGTTCTTCCACGTATTGGTGCAGAACTCCCTGTGCTCCAACTTGAGGCCATTGCCCCTTGTCCTGTCCCACAGACACTGAGAAGAGGCTGGCCATTTCCCCCTGTGTCCCACACTTCAGATATTTATAAACATGGATCGGATCCCTTCTCAGTCTCTTTTCTCAAGGCTGAACAGCCCCAGCTCTCTCAGCCTTTCCTCACAGGGCAGATGCTCCAGGCCCTTAACCATGTTTGTAGCCTCCACTGGATTCTCTCCAGGAGATCCCTTGTCTTGTTTGTATCGGGGAGCCCAGAACTGGACACAACACTCCAGGTGGGGCCTGACCAGGGTAGAGCAGAGGGGGAGGATCACCTCCTTTGACCTGCTGGCCACGTTCCTTTTGATGCCCCCCGGGATCCCACTGGCCCTCTTACCCACCAGGTCAAATACAGACAGAAACTTTACTGATCTAGGCCAGAAGACACCTAAAACTCCATATGGAAACCTGACACTGCCACAGGTTCCAGCCTATGTCTCTGAAACCCTCTGTGTCATAGTACAGCCCAGCAGTGCCCTACAAACCATCTCACACCTCCTGCACACCCTCAATGCAGCCAGCTCCTCACAACAATTCCCCTCCTCAGTGATGGCTTCCTGTGGGGTTGGGGAAAGCTGCCTGAACGCCCCAAAGTACACAGGAGAGTGTTGCAGGTACCTTTTGGAACTTGTGTGGAGGAGTCAGCACCAAAGTCACCTGAAGCAGATGCTGTGGGTGGAAAGCATCCTCCAGGGCCCTCCTGAGCCCCAGACAAGCCAGACGTCTGGTTGGCACAGCCTGCCCACGACCAACTACTCCTCTGAAGGAGCTACACAGACCAGAGAGGAATCCAATGGCTTCCAAAGCAGGGGGTTGGCTGATGACTGTGAGGAGTGACATCCTGCCTGTTCAATGTGCCGAGGAACCTTCCTGCCTGTTCCTCTCTCCAGTGAGCAGGAGTGTTTGCAGTAGGAAGCAGGTGGCTCCAAGCACCTTGCAGACAGGAGGTGGGTGGCCAGCTCAGCTAATCTTACCCCTCACCAGCCCATTCCTACCAGACAGCAGGAAGACAAGAGAAAAGCCTATCTGAGCCTGAGTGAGAAGTCTCAGAGAAGACAATGGACTACAAGGGATCTCCACAGAGTGATGGAGACGTTTCATCTGGTTTGTGAGCATGGCTCCTGGCTGGTTCTCACTGTGTCCTCAGGCAATGCTGCCAACAGCTCTGGCAGCACAGTGAGAGCTCTGGGGCTTCCCCATATTGCAAAACCTTGCCTCCAGTAAGACACTGCAGGAATTTCTGCAGGACTTTCCATGGAACAAAGCATTTGCTTCCATCCCCTGCGGCCACATGCCCCAGTGCTGGGCTGTGAAATACCTGGGACGTTTCTGCTCTGCAAGGTGAAGCCTTGAGCACAAACCCACATGTTTCACTTGCTCATCAGGTACTAAAGGGGCTAAAAACCCCACAGCTCTGAAACAGGGAGACAAGTCAGGGAGGGAGAGTAAGTCAGAGCCAGGGAGTCCCTGATACACCCATCTTGATGTCCTCCTCTCCCACTCTCGCTCCCAGCACATCCCCAAACTTTCCAGGGGAAATAAAAAGAGACAAACTCAAGTCACAAAGAAATGCCAAGATGAGCATACTGAAGGAGCCCACTCTGTTCCTCCCTTGCAGATCCTACTGGGACACCAACCAGGGAAGACAAATCCCTGAAAGCTTGTCCCAAACCCACATAGTCCCAGGCTGGGAAGGAGGACAGCAGGGACCATCTCCTCAGTGAAGTCACTACGGCACCAGTGTCAGGTTTCGCAGGGCATGAGCTGTTCTCCCTGCTGCAAGAGTCTCCAGTCTTTTCCTTTTCAGGGACTGGGGGAATTTATTTCCTCTGCCATTTCGGAGGATGCCTGCCTTGCCAGAGATTGTTTTGCAGAGTTAAGAAAGATAAGAAAGTGGTTAGCAGGCTCTTTGGTGGAGGAAGGGAGGATTGCTTAGTAAGGGAAAGGGGACCGCTCCGCTCTCAGCAGACACATGCTGCCCTTCCTCTGAGGCCACCGCTCCGGGAGACGCTGGCGCTGGGAGATGAGGCCGGTCCATCCCCACACCTCTCCAGCCCTGGTGTTTCTTGGGGATACACCGGTGAGCAGCGAAGCTGTTCCCGTGCCAGGGTTAGGATCTGTCTAGCCTGGAATTTAGGAAACATTGACTGATGAGCATTCGATCCAACAGCTCTGACTGCCAATCTCAGGGTACTCTTGCAACAGGAAGAGCCCTTTTTGCAGGGTACATGGAAAACAAAAAATGTCAGGAGCCAAGTCCAGGCTGCCCGTGCCATGGGGAAACCACTGAGGTTTTCCAGAAACTTCCCAGTTTCACACAGCACCTCCTGAGCCGGCAGCAAGAGGGAGCTGGCCTAGCTGGGGTGTTTACAGGGAGGAAGCACTGAAGATGCACAGGTCCTGCTGAGCATCTGTCCCCAGCACCCCAACGCACCGTGGTGCTATGTGGGGGTCCAGCTCAGCTCCTCTAGTCCTCTTGCCCAGGCTGATGCAGGCCCCGTGCACCGCAGCGGGGCAGAGCGGGCGTTCTGCTCTCACCAATAACACGAGCTCTTTCGCAAGGACTTCCCCATGGAGACAGCTCCACAACTGCCCCATGATGTGACCCACAGAGTAACACAGTGATTCCTGTCCCACGGGACAAGACACCAGTGGCTGGGGGTAGCAGAGGGCCGAGACGGTGGGAAGTTGGGTGGTGGAAGGAAAAGCATTACAACACAGGAACAGGGTGTGAGGATGAGGATCTACCACGCAAAACCAGCAAAGAATGGTGCAAACCAGAGCTCACACTTAAGAGTAGCCACATGCCCTGCTCCATGCCGTCCACACCATCCACCTCTTGCCCTTCCAGCATAACCTCTGCTACAGGCAGTGAGGGAAAACCACTCCGTTAGCCAGTGACACCCATAGCACAGTGGACTTCCACCCTCAGAGGTGTTAACAGTCTGCTGTGTCCCTCACAAACTGACTCCTGACCTCGGCAGTGGGAGGGAGAAGAGAGGTAAGAGCTGGAATATTCTGTCTGGTCCTGGCAGAGCTGGTGGGGAAGCTGTTTCTGTGAGTTTCCACAGCTTATACGTTCTCCATGCAGTTCCTGGACGCCTTCCATTGCAGATGAGAGTTTTATGTCGAATTTTAAGTTTGACCACAAATATTTAAACTTCCTTGGACCACAAATGCTGTATCTTCTTTGTGGTTTAGTTGGCACCAAATGAGTATTTACAGATCCCTATATGTCTGTCTGTCATTTAAATATCTCACAGAGGTGCCAAAGGCTTCAAAAGCTGGAGGGGGGCTCCTTAGGCAGGCCCCCTCTGCCCCCTTCCCGATTCCCCCTCTCTGCCCTTCATTACTCCGTGGAGTGTAATTACTTGGGAGAGGTGGAGCTGCCGGCTGAGCCCTTGCAGAGGGTACAGCCACTGCTGGTCTGAGGGCTTCATGCTCACACTCTCCTGAGGTTGCTGTTCAGAGAATGTCATCTGAGATCCCACCATAACTTCCACAGCTCCTCACCCAGGTGGATATTTGAACTAGGATGAAAGACTTTGGAATTTGCTCCTCTTCTTTTAGGAAGGTTGGGATTTCTGAGTCTACAGGAGACTGTTTTAATGAGAACAGCTAAACCTCCCTCCCTGAAGCGGCACAGCTCCCACCTGGCCGTCACTCACAGGGTCCCCACGGGTGTTTTCACTTCCTCAAACACAAAGCAATTCTCAGAGGGTGACAATCCTGACTTGTTGAACTGGGATCGTGCTCTAGGGAAACTGGTTAAAGTGGTTAGTCTCAGCGGCAGAACGCTACCGAATTCAAGTGAGGCTGCTCAGCCAGGAAAATGCAATCAAATCAACACTGAAAAAAGGGCCCTCCTAAAGCACCCCTGTGCCAAGCACCGTTCTTTGGATGGGGAGCAGCAGAGAGCTGAGGGTCCTTGCGCTGATGGCCAGCCGGGTGGGCGAGTTACAGGGAGCAGCAGCCCAAGATCCGAGTTACGGCTCAGGTTGTGTTTCATTTCCTTCAGGCTTTTTAGTCCAGGACACAAATTGGCCACTTGCCCCACCGATTTTAGGGGAGCTTTGGAACACGTAGCAGTGTAGTAGCTAATACTCCTCTGCAATGCTGCTTTTACCACCCCAGGGACCCGGAGTCACCAGCCGGTTGCTGCAGCGCTGCCTGGGGAGCTCTCCTGCATGTCCCATCATCCCTTGGGAAACAGAGAGCAATTGCATGCCTGGGGGTGAGTGGGGGACAAAAGCTGCACTGAGGGCTGCCCACATCAGAGGAAACAGATACCTGAGTCAGAGCAACACGATTAGAAACCTCTGCTCTGCAAACCAGAAGCCAGACTGATGAGCAATATCAGCACCAAGCTGCGCCACCGCTGCTCCCCATGCCTCGCCAGCCCTGGATGCTGCTGGGGAGCTCGGGGTGCTCCAGGTTTCCCTGGACTCTGGAATTTGAAAGAGAAGCAGCTTCACTTTGAGCTGCAAAGGACACGTGGAAGGGCAGTTAGCGAGGACGGGCCTGCTGCCTTGCAGGGAGGAGTTCCTCCGACCGTCAGTTCCTTTGCTGGGGCCGTGGCTGAATTCCCTTGAAAACAGAGGGTGGGGATATAGAAGGCGATGTAGTAACCCCCCAAAAATGCCACTGCAGCTTGGTCAGCTGCGACACCGCAGCCCCAGAGATATTAGCAACACTGGCATTTCCACCCGCCGCAAGAACCACGCTGGCAGCGTGCTCCCAGCAGCTCGGGGCAGGGCGGGAAGCAGCTCACACCACTTCCAGCAGCCGCTCCAGGGAGGGACAAACGCTGTTATTTTGCTTTACAGTGAAATGCTGCCACTTAGGGGACTCCCGATGACGTTCTTGTGCCTCAGAGCCTGTGTCCTCTTTGAGGAGGGGCTGCTCCAAGTGAGACACTCTCCCTTCGCCTACCAGGGAGGTAACTTCATGCACTGGATGTGAGCTTCAGCCCGTGCAGATCCTGCTCTGGCTCTAAGGAAGCAGCGAGCACAGCTCTGCTACTTATACCCAATACTCAGCTCTTCTGGCAGATGATTAATGGCCCGAGTCTTGCAGTTGCTCGCTTCCAGCTGGGCCAAGAGCTGGGAACACACCTAGCGAAGGAAGGGAAGGAGGAATTGGAACGGTGGCTCGTCGGGGAGAGGAAAACTATTCTCTGTGTCTTTGTTTTCTGCAGAGCTCCTCCTCCCAGGAGTGGGATGCTGAGAGCAGAGCAGGGCCCCTGCCCCGAAACGGAGGAGCTGAACCAGAACAATAGGGTGGGGACTCTGGATGGGCCCCGACAAGTGGGGTGGGCTGGAGCGGGGGCACCGATCCATCCTTTTGACTTCATTCACACTTACAGCTGCATTAGAGACATTTCCTGAAAGCACAGTAGGAAGAGAGGGGTATTCGCTCACTCCACCCTCCATCTAACACTGTCCCTGCGATCCAGGCGTGCACCGAGAGCCAATTTTGGCCTCTGGCAGAGCTGCAGGCCAGACATTACAAGCGCTGGTGTGAGCAGCGCAGGTCCCCACCCGATGAGCAGCACGCAGACTTGGAGCAGAGAGGAGGGGTGCTGCAGTCAGAGACAAAGAGATATTAGTAAAAAATACGAAATAAGAAATCGCTGTAGGGAAATGCAGAGTTTGAGCAGGTCCAAGGTGGCCCTGAAGGTGACAAGGAGGTGTCAGGAGCGGGATCTGAGCACCTGGCTTCGGGATAAGGAAAGGTGCAGCTGGTGCCACGTGAAACGAGACGTGGAAAAAGTGAAGGGAGCTATGGCTGTGCTGCACAGAGGGGTGAGCAGGACCCCTGCCACAACACTCCCACCTCGGGGCGACCGAACCGCTCGTGTGTACAGCACGTCATCCCCCGATGATGACATGACCTGCAACGCGGAGCAGAGGGCTGCAAACAGCACAGCCAGAGCCCTGCGCCTGACTCACCGCAGCCTGGGAGCCCAGGCGACCCCAGTGCATCCTGATCCTGCATGTGGAGCTTGCAAAACAACCTCTTTTGTTGTGTTTTTAAATCTAAAAAATAAAAAGCCCCAGCTGCCCTCCTCCCAGTCTGGCCTTACTCAGCCTGACTCACACCAAGGCTCTCCCAGCTTCGCTGGCAGATCCCACACATACCTGGAGTGGGCTGTGCCAGTGGTACCTGCTGTGCCACACACCTGGGGCTGCAGCACTTCCCTGAGCACCGGTGCCCTGAGCCTGCCACAGCCAAGCTCCTTGTTTTCAGTTTCAAACTCCAACCATTTTTGGAGAATCCCTGAATAGAAATAAATAAATAAACCCAGCTCAGACTATCCTTTTTTCTTTTCTTTTTTTCTTTTTTTTTTTTCTAAATGGGAAAAGGATTTCTTTCATTCTCCCATAACACAAACCCAGCAAACATGAAAAACATGAACCCAAACCAAAGCTCAGACATCACATCTGGGGAGAGACCAAGCATGGAAAATTTTAATCCAAAGGTTAACGTTTGGGAAGCTCCAAGTGTGTGAGAAGAGGGGTTAGATGGGTGCTGCTCTGCAGCTCCAACAGTTGTTGCCGCCATGTGGCAGCTTTACACGGAGCCTGCCCCAGCCCCAGCACCGGGGTCAGAAGCTAAAATAGAAAACAACTGACATTGCTGCGAGCAAACAAACACTCAGCTCGGATGCTGCTGGAAAAGCCAAGCGAGGAAGGAGCCAGCGGCACGAAATGCAGCTCGAGCCCTGTGACTGCAAACAGCCTCCTGGCTCGCCTGGGGTGAATCGCACCAAAGCACACACCGATGGTGACGGCTTTGTGCCACCTTCTCCTGCTCCCCTCGAGCTCTCTTGTGCTGCAACAGCTTCCAGACCACTCGACTGTCACCTCCATCTCCCCTGCTTGCTGCTCTGCAGCATCGCACTGCAGTGGGTATTGCATCCTGGGGGCTTTCTCCACCCTGCAGTCCGACCCTTCACTCTTCCCACCCAGAATACCTGTGTTCTTCAAAATGCCTTTGCCTGTGTAACTGGAAATGTCCCCCACTGCCCCGCTAGAATGCAGTCGCACCCTAATTGCCTTGGTTAGAAATGGGGCTGCGCTTGTGCAATCGCCACGTCTGCTTGTGGGGCCATATCAGTGACAAGAAGAGCTGAAAAGCCCCAGGAGTCATAGCATCGAGTCCTCCCACACTTAACCAAACACAAAGAGAAGGGACCATATGTCTGCAAAGGCAGCAGTGTCAGGTGGGCTGGAGCCCGGCTCCCTGGGCTCCCCGGGGGTGGGAAGGGAAGGCACTGCACCAGCAGGCGTGAGAGCATCCGGCGGAGCAGCACTGCTCCTCACACAGCATCCAGAGGGATGCTGGATGGGATGCTGCCTGGGATCAGCCAGCTCCCAAAGGTCGCAGAGACGGGTTTCAAAGAGCTGGAGTATTGCTGGGCTCTTCTCCCAAGCGCATTTGCCAGGAGAGCCGGCCCAGGAGCCCAGCCTTACTGCCTGCTGTGCCCTGCCCAACCCAGGAGCAGCCCCAGCTACTGGCACTGCTGCAATCTGCCCCCCCAGGGGTGCTGGGGAGTCTCCCCCAGACACAAGGACACAATGGCAAACTCCATCCTAGGGTGAGATGGATGTTTTACATGCCACCGTCACCTCCCACAGGTATCCACTGCTCCACTCACCAAGCCCAGCAGCTCCTTCCCAGAGCCACAGGGAGGGGTTGATTTTCAGTAGACTTCTGAGGGACACAACAGAAGATGATGGGGTCCTGCTGCAGAGAGAGGATGAGAGCAATGTCTCCCAGACAGTTGGGACATCATACATTGCCCCCCCTGGTTGGCAGTGCTGGCCACAGAAACACGATAAGGCGGGAGTTTGGACAGATGATGGGGTTCAGCTCCAAAGATGCTGATTTGGAATGGGCACAATACTGCTCCAGAACCAGGCTGCTGGGGAACACACCGACCAGAGATGGGGAAAGGAGAAAGTGTCACTTGTCAGTGGAGAATCGCTGCAAAAAAGGTGGAAAAACACAAAGCAGCACACAAAAACATGAACAGTCCTTCAGCAAACCATCAGGTTAGCTGGCTCCACACCAGCTTTGTGTCTGCAGTGCCTTCCTTGGCTGAGAAAGGACCCCAAAACCCAGGCACATGCCACGTAACTCCCTGGCCACACTCCTCTCTCTGCAAGAAGAAACCTGAGTCTGCTCACGACTAACTGCAGAAGCTCAGAGATAAAGAGAAGAATCCAGAAGCGAGCTCAAAACACCAGGATTCTCTGCAGCCGCTGTGTGTTTCGCTAAGCTTAGCCCAGAAAAAATGGGCTCTGCAAAGAAACCATGCAAAGCACCTCATGGGAGCAGGGGAAGGGGAGAAGAGAAGAACCTCCTTCAGGAGAAGCTGAAGGGAGATTGTGGCAGGGCTCACCTGCTAAAGCAGGGGAAGTGTGTGATGAAAAACACCAGCAGAACTGGCTGGTAAAGGCAGAGCTGAGGACTGGGCTCCCTCAGGGTCCGTGCTCACCAAGCGTGTGCTAGCACGCTCAGAGGAGTCCCAACAAAGGCCAGGCAGGCGTGCTCCAGCTGCCCATGGACCACAGCTCCCGCTCTTCAGCCCTCCAGCCAAAGGGGAAAATGTAATCAGAGCAATTTCTATTAGTAAGAATATAAAGACTTGGAACCTCTGGGCTGTCTCTTGACAACTAATTAATTACCAGGTAGCATCCCCTTGAAGCTGCCAACACAGCACGCACAAGTTCCAGCATGATTTAGGGAGAGAGATGAACTTTACAATAAACTCCAGAATTTTTACTTCATCTTCCGCCACCATCTGAGATCCTGGGGGAGCAGGAAGGGGTGGCAAGAGGCAAACTCTGCAGCCATCTGGGATCTTCATTAACTCCTTCACTCATGGCCTCAGAAAGAAAATGCCGACTGCTTTGCGAGCAGCAGCTTCAAGCCAGATGAGATCTCCCCAGGTTCTTAGCTTCTTAAAATGTTCTTCTGCCAGGTTCACCCCCTTGCAGCCCCCTCACCCCGTCCCCAAGGCTGTGGCTGTCAGGGCAGCCAGGCTGTGAAACTATGAAGAGCAGAAACTGTGGTTTGGGTGGCTTCAGGTGGTAAAGTCCTTGCTAACAGTGGGAAAAAGGAGTAAGGGAAGGAGTATGCCAAGAAGCAGAGCAAAGCAAAGGGAAAGGTGAGAGGAGATGGACAGTGAATGCTGCTGCCACAGCTTTTAAGGGAAAACACAGCAAAAAACCCACCAGAGCAGAAGGTGCCCTATCTTAACCCAGCTTGATCTTACTGACCTGTCCATGCGGTGCCATGTCTGGCTGGTTCCACTGGCTCTGATTATGTCCCACGTCTTGCTGTCCTCAAAAGAGCATCCCTGCTCCAGCTGAGTAGTTGCTATTATGGGACTGGCACATCAGGGCAGTCATGGAACTACACAGCATGTCCCCATGGAACTACACTGTGCTGGAAGAGAAGATGCTCCCTGCTTCAGGCAGCCAAACAGTGCTGCCATAAATCTCTCCACCCCTCTCCAAGACTGGGACTACGGGACCAAAACCTCAGACCAGCCCAGGATCATTCCCAAAGGGACAAAGTGTATCTGGGCTGCAGCGGTCACCACCAGCAGCAGACACCACTAATCACTGCAATGTGCCAAGCTTTGTCTGGAGATCTCACACGGAAATAAAAGGTACTGACAAAGTGCAGCTGAAGATCAGGATGTGTGACCTGTTGGAGAGCGCTGGGCTTGGGCAGCCAGGCCAGAAGATGATTAAATGCAAGTCCTGGGGCAGCACCATGAGGTCTGAACTGGAGACAACACATCCACTATGGTGACATTTGGGCATGGTTATGGTGGTTATCCCAACACTGTAAGGTTTCTCAGGCTCTAGAGACACGGGGACAGGGGAGATGCCGTTCAGCTTGGCACACGTGAACCAAGCTACACAGTACCCCAGGGAACATCCCCAAGGGCTGGTTCTGGCTGCTCTCAGGGCAGTATGAGACCAACCATCAGCAGCACCCTGAACAGCAAGCGGGGACAGCGCTCAAGGAGATGATAACTCACATGTGGTAACTCTCCCACCTCACCACTTCAGACAACCCTGGCAGCCAGCTTGTCCATGGAGGCAGCTGTTGGGATCAGAACCCTCCATCTCCCTGCTCCAGGCCACAGCTCTACCGGTGGCCATGGACTCCTTCCTTAGACACCGAGATAGCCACGGGTCATCTCGCTCAGGTGCACATGTTCTAGGAGAAGCCAAAACATTTCTTTTGCTTTTTTGAAGACTTACTTGATGTAAGTCCAAAAACTGAGATGACATCAAAGAACCCATTGAGTAGATGCCCTCCAGAAACACAGAGGGACTTTACCTCGTTAGTACAAACGCAGTTCCCCTGCAGACTTCCTGGGAACAGCTGAAGCAGCATCACACTTCAAAAACCCAGCCTGCACATCACAGGGCTGGGGAGGAGCTCAGTTCTGGCCCAGGATCGTTGACAATCATTTCAAAGCTCATGCAGGATCACACACAAAAATCGTCACAGCCCCGGGGGGACACACAAAATTATCTTTGTCCCCAGGAGACGGGCTGTAAAGGCAGTGGCAGGGTAGGAGCTGTCCCACAAAGCAGTCAAGGAGGGAAGGAGGGCATGCAGTCTGATTTAAAGGAGAGAGAGGAGATGATTTAGGTGATGGAGCAATTTATAGCTCCTGGAAGTGGGCAGTGATGGTTTCCCATGAGCTACAAAGAGGGATGTCCCTTCAGGTATTCAACTCGTGACAAAAGAGTCCATCTTCTTCTGAGGGATGGCAACCGCCAGCAGTCCTGACCCCACTGCAGCCCCCAGCCTGGGTCTGAGGTCACTTCCAGAGGGATGGAGGAGACCTGCAGGAGCCCAGGCTGAGCCCTGGCACCAAGTGACAATCAAGAGATAGGCTGCTTCCTGGAAGAACTGGAACCAATGTGCAAATAATGAGAGAAAAATGCGGGGCGAGGGAGGGTTAAGGAGAGCTTAGTCGGGGGCACACTCTGGGAGATACACAATGTTAAGTATGAGGGCAAAGGAAATGAAAACTGGAAACTCAAACATAGTCAAGAATCCAATCCCAGCCTGGGCAGGAAGTTTACACTCTGCTTCTAAATATACATGTTTTTAAATCAACAAGCTCTCTTGTTCCTCAGCTCCACTGTGCAGCTACACGGGAGAGCTGACCATCCGGAGGCACTGCCAAGCTCTGCCTGGCCACGCTTGCTGACCCATGGGATGAGGTATTGGGGATGCAAATCCCTGCTGTGCCCCAGCATGGGGATCCCAAAGGAGCTGTGCGGGAGCAGGATTCCCAGCTCCGAGCACCCTGCACCCAGTCCCTCACTGATGCTTTCCTCCCAGCACCATGCCTTCAGCCCCCAGGGAGGAGAGGAAGCGATAACCTGTGAGCATGGCTCAGCCACGGTGCCTCTCTCCTTCCCACTCTCTGGCCACCACACTCATGCTCAGCAGTCGGATAGTCACATATTTTTTTAATTTGATATAATTATCTCCTAGAAATTACTGTACACAGCCTCTTGGGATCTAAAGCAATTAAGCGAAGATAAATTTCTTTCATGGAGCAAGCTGTCAAAGGATGAAGCAATTTCATTCCCCATTTGAAGTGGAAGCTTTGGGTCATGCATGGTTTATTTGAAACAATGCCATCACCTAAAGCTGCTGATCTTATCTGTCTCTCCCCGTCTCTCCATTTCAAACTGCTGAAGATGTGCAGCGTGGCACTGCCTGAAGTGATGACATCTGGAAGCGGGCCAGCTACAGAAACAAGCTGCTCCTCCCCGAGTCTTGAGTGCAAGAGGCCAAGCATTCCTATTAAAAAGGGGGAAACCGAGGTGAAATCTGGGAAGAGCTGAAAAGTGGGAATCCCGCCCAAAGGAACAAGAGACCCACGAGCTACAGGAGAAGCGAGGTGCCTGCAGGAAGGGGAGGCACTGCCCAAGATAGGATGGAAGAACACAGCACATCTCTGAGGGGTAAGAGTCTGCCAGGCTTCCTCTTCCTCATCACACCACCCCAAATGCACCTAAACCAGGCTTTGAGGACTTCGTGGCAGCAAGGAAGAGTCCACGCACTTCAGTCTGTGTGAGGAGAGACACAGCAGGACAGCGGTGATATCCAGTCAGCACATACACACCAAGTCTCAGAAGTTCCAGCAAATTCTCTCCTGTTCTCACATTTCACCATGCCAAGATGCTTCATTTTAGGCAGGAAAAAAAATACATAAGCCATAAAATAACTGAAATAAACCACCCTCCAAAGCAGTGGGTTTTATCCCGAGAAGGGGAGGATGGCCAGGCATGATGTGGTGTAAAGTGGCCATGGTGAGGGCTCTATCTCCACAGGTTAAGCACAGAAGATGCCGAGATCCTCCAAGAGGAGGAAGGCATGTCCACACCCCTTCAGATACAGGGATCAGCCAAGCCAAGCTCCACAGCCTTAAGCAACCTAAAGGTGCTGCCAGCTCATCAACCTTCACACATCTGTCGGGAGCAAAAGGATAGGTAAAAGAACCTGTACAAAGGAATCCTGAGGCCCTCCCATCATTCCTGACCCCAGACCAGTCCCACTTGTGCCACAAAATGCCACCCCCCACTCCGAGCACACCGGGGCAGGGGATGCAGAGAGCAGTGGCCACTCACACCGAATCCTTTACGTTGAAAAGATGCTTAACATCACTGAGTCCAACCACAAACCTGATGCTATGCCGAGCCCACCACTAAACCACAGCCCCACATTTCCTCCTGCCACCTCACCCGCATCGCTCACGCAGCCTTCAGAAATGTTCTGAAGGCTCTAAAGCCCCTCTGAGAGTTACAGAGACTTGCACTGACACAGAGTGAGGCAGGTAACGGCTGGGAAATCCAGCCCAAACTTTCCCACAATGGTGGCCAGCTACTGGGAGGTGGTTCCCTGCCGCAGAGGTGAGCAGGATGCTGGGTCTTGTGGTACCTTCAAAGCTGCAAAACACCTTAGTGTCTCCAGCCAGTGTTTCCACCTCTTTTCCCACTTTTCTGTTTAGCAACCGCTCCACCTCCACACCCACAATGATACCATCACCCAATACATCCCTACAGATATTTGCTGTGTCCACACAACTCTTCTCCAGCCCACCATGATTTCCCTTTGTAAGCCCAGCGCTCCCCATGTGACTAAGCATCTCATATGTGTAGCAGGCACTACATCCTTCCAAAACTCAAGGTGTCCCTCCGTGCTGATACCTCAAGGATCTCTCCTTTCCCACATCAGGGCAGTCACTAGAGAGCAGCTCTTGAGTCACAGGGAAGTCGATGAGGATGCTTGTGCCTAAAAGAAGGTTGAAGCTGCAGTTGTGGGAACAGGCTGAGGAAACGCAGCCCCTACGGGCTGGGCTGGTAGGAGCATTTCATCCACCAGCTCCCTGCAAACTTCAGATCGATGCTGATCAAACCTTCATTCATGAGGACAGACGCTGAACTAAGAAAGACACTAGTAGTAGAGGGAGCTAACGACAGAGGCTGGTAATGAGTAAAAGGCTCAAGGAGCATCTGGATGACTTAAGAGTGCAAGTATGGTCTTGAAAAGTGACTTCAGCACCAGGAATGTGGTACGTCACCAGCAGCTGGTAGGGTCCCAACTTGTGCATGGACAGCCATGTCCCTGACACGCTCTGGATGTGCTGCTCCATGGCCACTTCTCTACAGGAGACATCACGCGTGGACCACGCATCAGGTGAACTGATGCAGCACGAGGACGTAGCAAACTCCACCTTCTTCTGCCTGTAGAGAGAAGTCTCTTTCCTTCACTAGTAACAGGTGCTATGCTAAGCATGACATCATTTATGCTGAAGGTAAATACAGACCCAAACTGTAACTCTGTTCTGTGGTTCACAGACCAAGCAGAGCAGGAGAACAATAACTTCTCAGACCTGGGAAAACACCTTTATCTTCATCCTCAGGATTTGGGTTTACACAGACCTCCGCTGGTCCCAACTGCAGTGAAGTTTGGGGAAAGTTTCAAAGCAAAATAATCAAGGAGATAGAAATACACAATTATTGTCTCTCTTTGTCATCTCTAAACTTCCAGACAAGTATGTGCTACGTGGCAGAGAACATGCTGGATGTAAAACACTGGTATGCAAAATATTATAGCAAATTTTGGTTAATTTCAATAAAGGATAGGGTCTGCCATACATTTAAGTAAATATATGCAAATATGTTATGGGAAAAAATTTTGATTCAATTATCTGGATTAAATAGCCAGCATTTTAAGCATCCCACCACAGGCACAGAGCAGCAGTAATGCTGCTCGTGCAAGGTCTACGGCTGGGAAGAATTTTAACGCTTCCCAGTGAACCTTCCCTTAGTACCCCCTCATCTTCCTAAGGGAGGTGGGTGGCCTGGGGCTGAGGCACTGGCCTCAAATCCTGGGTATCAGGGGTTTGTTCTCATCCTGGAGCTAAGGCTTCCTGTGGGACCCAGCTCAGTCCCTCAGCCTCGCGTACCTCTGTTGCCAATCTCTGAGAAGGAAATTGCTTTTCCTTCTGCCACACAGTGCTGTGGAGATGTGTTCATTAATGCCTGGGAAGTGCTTTGGCTTCAATGATGGTGAGAAAAGAAAACAGTAAATAAGACCACAGTGGCGTCTTCACTTTCTGATGTGACGGCACAAGGACACTGAGGGTTAGAGCTCCAAGACTGTTGCAGGAGCTGGGCTCTTCATCCTCACCCAGGCTTAGCCCAGCACCAGCAGATGGATTTGGCATCCACAAAAACAACATGAGGTCCGGCTGGGAGCAGAAATGTGGGGAGCAGACTCCAAGCTCAATGACAGAGGTCACCTTCCGTCTCCCGTAGAGACAGAGTAGATCCCCATCTGTTATTTGGGCTGACCACTCCCTGCATTCCACCCAGTCCACTTCTCTGGCATGCTTCCCAGGACGTGGATCTTTCTTATTCAGGATAACAATGAGAAGTTATTAATTGGGTCTTTTTTCAGGTTTCCTGAGGTCCTTCCAATAGCTGCGTTGGTGGATACCACACCATTGTCGTCTTCAGCGGGGATGTTTTAAGCGTTTCACGTGGTCCAAGACAAAATCTAAGTAGTGCTGCAAAAGGGGGCCACCCCAGAAGCTAAAGCAGGGTCAAGAGATGAAGAGTCAGGTCAAGGACTGAGTTTAGTACCAGACCGCAGAGCCTGAGCGGTGGACCCAGCAGGCAAAGCATGAGGTGGAGAGGAACCCCGAGTCCCAGGGCCCTCCTGTGTGATTGGAAGCGCCACATTAAGCCTTGAGCGCCACAGAGATTGTCCGAGGAGAGGCCATGCTTCATGCCCAGGGGCTGGCTCGGCCAGCCGGTGCAGCCTTTTCATTTCCTCAAGGTTTCTCTGGGTAGCAATAAGAGATGGCTCATTGGGAGGGGATCCAGCCTTAATGGTGTTTTAACGAGGCCTTTCGATATACTTACAGGCTAATCAGCAAATTCCACGAGGTCTGAACTCTAATATGTCATTCTGACTACACTAAAGTCACGGTGAATACCTCTTTCATAGCTAGACCTGAGCACTACCTGGGCCTGATGCCCTGCCAGGCTGTGGCCGGTTTCATGCCATGAGGGTGCCGGTGTAGCAGAAGCAAGGCTCTCACCTGCTGAAAAACCCCAGGGGAAGCAAAGGCTGTGTGCAGCACACGCTGAGGAGATGCTGTGCAGGAGACATCACAGTTTGACACTCCCTTCCTAACTCACTCCACTGATGCTGACCCTGAGAATAGAGTCAGCGAGTTTCTTCAGGACATCTCCCGTTTCCCCAGAGCCCGTGCTGAAACTCCAGAGGTAGCTGCTGGGACAAAACGATTGAACACAAAGAAGTTTTCCATCTCACTACATAAACCTGGCTGGACAATGACAGAAGAGAAGATGTTCAACAAT
This sequence comes from Laterallus jamaicensis coturniculus, assembly GCA_022605575.1. Taxonomy (NCBI): domain Eukaryota; kingdom Metazoa; phylum Chordata; class Aves; order Gruiformes; family Rallidae; genus Laterallus; species Laterallus jamaicensis. The sequence continues at coordinate 8,188,793 of JAKCOX010000025.1, read as the reverse complement.
GAGCGTCATCTGATCCACGCAAAAAGATCCAAAGCTGCCTGAAACCAGGCACGGGACAAGGCTGATTTATCCTGTCAGTCTCTGCCTTGAGCTGACGATCACATCGTGCTGCCAGAACACACTTTAAAGGAGCCTTTTGCTGACACCAGAGCCAAACTGTGCAGCGCTGGCTGGGGAACATCCCACGTGCTGGTACACGTGCGCGGCTCACACCCAGGCTGCCTGATTCACTTGGAGCCGACGCGGTGGCTAAAGTGCCCTGTCCAAGAGGAGCCCGGAGGAGCAGCAGAGGTGGATCCAAGGCTGGGGGAAGGCAGGGGAGGAAGGGGTGGAAACATCATGAGCCACTTGAGCAAATTCCCCACAGCTTCCCCACACGCTGGGGTGTTGCTTGCTCCTTACCAGGTGCCAGGAAAGAAGGCATCCCAGCGGTAGGGAAGGTTGTTTCCACCAAGGGTTCTACCCTTCCCACTTTCCTCTCCAAGAGATGGGGCCTGCCTGGAAGGCAGCACCTCGTACTTCCCTGCAAGCTGCGTCCAGACCACAAAGCCACTCTCACACTCGCTCAAAGGCGTGTTAAGAGAACACGTGCAGCTGGATCTTAACACGTTGGCAGGTGGTTCCTCACCTTGTAGTGAGACTGCAGTTCTCACACACCAGCTCTCAGCTTCGGGACAGTCAAAACAGGAGGACCCCAGCTCTGCAGAGGGGTGCTGGACTGGTGGTACTGTTAGCCCCCACTCCTCCTCACCATCGTGCTGCTGAGTGGGGCTACAGCATCCGTTAACACTTGGCTGCAGCAAAGTAGCTGCAGAGCTTTGAGCTCCTGCTGCCCTCAACGCTGTTTTGGCAGCTCGATGCCATGGCTGCGTGTCATGGGGCAAGCAGTTGTCCTCCCCCTGAGCACTCTGCATGGCTGGGATGAGAGAAGTTAGTAAGCCCCAGAGACTGCAGTGCACAGGATGCAGAGGGGATTAAAATCTGGTCACCAGAGGTCTTAAAATGTCAGCGTAAACAGGAGGGCAGTGCTGGCGGGGCCGCAGGGAAGCCTGCTCGGGGTTTATGCTGCTTAACAATAGATTCAGTGACCTGGACAAAGAAAACCTTTGCTGATAAAACCTCCAGATTAGACACTGTCTCCCACCCTCCCTACCTTTGAGCAATTCACCCACAGACAAAAATCTCCAAGCAGCTCAGTCGCTTGATGCTGAGCAACCACCGCCTGTTCCCTACGGTTGTTCCTCACAGAGCAAAGGTTGGGGGATGCTGGTAGAGTTCTGTGGGCACAGAGGAGAGCGGTCACCTCCTCCTCACGCGCTGCTGAGGCAGCTCACAGAGCAACACATGAGCTCAGATAAGCCATAAGACTAGCTCAGGAGATCCAAACCATGCCTGAGGGGCTGTCACACCCTTCACTCCATCTCTAAAGAGGATGGTTATGGGGGAACTTGCGACACATTTATATATTGGGGTCAGAGCAGTGATGGAGGACTTGCCAACCTACAGCAAAATTCAATTAGTGGAAATTGAAACAAACCAAATTCAGCCTGGAAATACCACACACATGTAACAGCGACTGAAATTAGGTCCTGCAACAATCTGCTGAAGATCCCAACAGGTCCATAGCCTTGGGAAACCAAGACTGAGCACTTTCTACAAGACCTACTCCTGCTCCCATGGAAATTTCCCTGTGGTTCCCTGCGGGAGAAGAGATGAGATGGCCACAGGTCCCCTGGCTTCCAGCATCCGGGGCTCTCCTGGGCTGGGTTCCCCGCTTCCAGGGCTGACGCACACCACCGAGGGCTCCTCTTTTAAGATGGGGCAGGGGGTGGGTTCTGACCCACACATTCTTCCCAGAAGCTCCCCAATGTTCAAAGCACCTCGCTGACAGACAGGCAGGTGTGCCTGCGACAGCGGCCACCACCCCAAACCCGGCACGGGGTGGGGAGAGTGCTCCCCCCCCACCCCCAAACAAAGCCCTAGGCAAGGCACGGGGGAGTACTCCAAGCCCAGCTGTGACATTTCCTTTCCCCCATACCTGTACAGCTGTTTCCTACAGGGCTCAAGCGAGATGTGTGAGGCTTCTGTAGGTGCTTGGGAACAAGACGGAACAGAAACCCTTCACACCTGGCCCCAAAATTACAGCACGCTGGAAGGAGGCCAACATAAACTGGCAGAGTACCAGTTGCAATGGACATCAATTAAGAAGCCTGTCATCCTCAGACTACAGGGTTTTCTTTCGCGATCTGCATCGCTCCTTAAGCCTTCAGCAGCACCAGCGCTGGAGTTTTCCAGATGGGATCATTTCCCTCAGATTCCACTCGCTAGATTTATTGCAGGTTTTTTTTGGGTTTTTTTTTTCAACCCCCCCCCCCCCCCCCCCCTTTAAGAGCCTGAACTATTATTCCACATTGCTGATTTCTCCAGGGCTGTATTCGGTGTCCTTGAGCAGCGTTAGTGCACCTCTGCCACGAGTTCCCTTCACCTTCAACTGGAGAAACACAGGTTTAAGAATCTGCTCAAAACTCTCATGATTAAATACTAGGACCAAGTGATAAATGAACAAGGGCCTCCCTGAAAAAAGCCCTAAGGCAGCCCCAGGCCATGCAGCGGTCACTGGGACAGCACGTGTGCCCAGGTACCTTTAAAACAGCGGTAATGGGCACCAGTGTGTCGTGTCCTCTTCTGCCACCCCGACCTGGGAACCTGGACTTGGCTCGATGTTCCCCCCATGAGCTGATGCTGCCTGGCAAAGCAGAGCACAGAGAGGTCCTGCCATGTCCGCATGGTCCCTGGTGCTTCAAGGATGTTCAAGGATGGCCAAGGAGTTCAAAGCAGGTGACACTCCAGGCGCTACCTTTGCGATGGCATAAAACCCAGCCTCTCCTCCACCGTGCAATGACATCACCTTCCAACATGGCCCATAATTTAGGCTAATTGCCTTTTACAATCCAAAGGCACCACATGAAAGGGAAGGTCGAGGCTGGGATGGAGTTCAGATACTGGTCAGAAAATGTAAACATTTCTAACTCCGCCGCTTCGGGGCTGCCAGCTCCTGCCAAGTCCCCGCTCCGAGCGGGGCTGCCTGTGGCAGGGATCTTTCAGTGCTTGTTTGGAAACCGAGGCAGGCAGGAATGGAAGGAGTTTTTCAAGGATGACTCCTCCTTGGACTCTCCTACTTGGGGCTCCGATCTCTGCTCACAGTTTCCCTTTTCCTCTCTGGACCAAACTCCAAGTTGGAAGCTCGTGCTCTCCTGGGCTGAGTGCGTTTGCCTGCCAGCTGGAGGGAGATGCTCAAAGGCTATGGAATGGGAATATGGAAAGGATGCTGAGAAAACAGTTACATTTGCTCACTGGGGTTTTCTCTCTGCTTACAAAGAGCTTGTGCTCTCAGAGTCCTGGTCTTGCTACGCTTCCCTCTAATGCCTCACAAGAAGTCTTCCCAAAATCACTGTAGTGTGACCACTGGGCCATGGATTTCATCCCTGGTATCCCAGGATGCAATACATCTTGGAGAGGACAGAACTTCTGGTGTTTAGAGGCCTGACAGAACCTGGTCACTCTGACGGCTATTCCTCCTGGGCTCTTAAACCTGGGGCTGCCTTTCCAAGAAGCATCAGACATGACTACACATTGCCAAGAGATATCTGCAAGTCTTAAGAAGATTGGAATACCATAAATAAGCAAAGTGAGTAACAAGCCTGCACTAATTTTAGCCCAAACCTACTTACGAAAGGCTCTGAAATAGCTAATTCGAAGGCTACCGAATCTAGAGCATGTTGGGGCAACCAGAGAGGGTAAAATCTGGAGCATCCACTTGGGCTGGACAGTACAGAGGAAAGAGGTTTGTGTTTTCTAAGGAGAACACAGGTTGGACTGACAGGTGAGTAGTGCAGATAGCATGCAGTGAGTACTCATGAGACAAGAACCGCACCAAGTGTGGGAAGCCAACGGGCCACCCTGGAGCTGAAGGAGTCACACAGCACCCAACTTCTGGGGCTGGGACAGTAAAATTCTGTCAGGTATTTCTCAGAGCTTCATATTTTAGGGCTTTCATTTGCCTGGTGAGGTGAGGCAGGGTTGGAACTAGCTGAGTATCAGAGACAGTCCACTCCACACATGAGCATGCACACGAGGGGATTAAAAAAAAGAAGTGCCTTTCTGTTGGAGAGGAGGGAACCACAGTGACTAGCCCTATAAGCGTATGTATTAATCATGCACCGTCTGGTTTTAATCCACACACTGCTGATCCTGCGTCTCACTGTATTGTTATCAGGGGAAGGAGTATTTCTCCTCAATCTTATTCACCAGCCAAAAGCCTGAAAATGCAAAAAACACATTTGTGAAGTGCCTTCCCAAGGACCCTGGGCCCCGGACCTGGTGAGCTGGGGCTGCTGCCTTTTTATTGGCGTTTAAAAACCTTTTATTAACGTGTGTCAGGGCTGGGGGAGGAGAGAAGAGGCTCAGGTTTCAGGACCCCCCATGCAGAGAGGTTTATTGTGGGAAGGGACATTAACACTTTCTCCTCCGCATCTCCCTGGCCAGGGCATGCGGCAAAGCCTGCGCTGCAGGGACAGGGTTGGGTGATGCAGGCATCAAGCCCAGGCAGGGCTCGAAGGGATCGCCGGCAATCGGTGCTGCCACCTTCCAACCTTACCACCAGCTCCATGGGGCCACTGCAGAGCAGGAAGTTCCTGAGACAACAGGACTGAGCTGAGGAATCCAGGACATGCCCCAGGTTCCCCAGGGCTGCGCAAGAACAGACCCCTGCACAGCTCGGACACACCATCACTAAGACTTGCTGTAACCCCAATACGCCCCAAGTGTTTCCCATTACAAGTCCCCACAGCAGCACCACCTGATGAATCCACAGCTGTCACCTTCCTGCCTCCCGAATCTCATCTCAGCCATGCTGCTGTTCCCAGCTCTAGCCTCGGGTACAAGGATGGGTGAGCGAGGTCCTGGCAGCGTCTCCTTCGGCTGCAAAGGCTGCAGACAACGTCTGACAGCTCAGGCACCAGGCTGCATAGTTTGCTGTTGACTGGTACGTTCGATGGTGTTCCATCACACAAGCTGCAGTGGATATCTGCCCAACATACGCCCAGGAAAACATCACCGAGTTATGCTCACCCTGGAGCCAGCTTTTGTTGGTTACAGCTTCAGTGACAAGAGACGATGGGAAGCTCAAAGTGTCACACTGGCTCCAGCAGGAATCTGAACGCGCAGCTTCATGGCAAGGAAGGGGGTTAGAACATTTTCACTCAAAATAAGAGCCAGGCCAAATGCTCAGAAACTCACTGAGAAGCTCTGGCTGAAGGCTGCACTCCATCTGCTAACCGGGCCATGGGGAACAAAAAGAAGTGGGAAGCACAGTGTTTGCCCTATGCAGCTTAGAAAACAACCACCCTCGTGGTGGAACTGATAACCTAACACCATTCTCAGCCCAACGCTCTCTAGTCTTGCCTTCCAACAGATTCCTTCCCACTGAAATGTTACAAATTCATTAAAAACCCCACCGTGGGGCGAAAGCATAGGGAAGCATCAGCAAGCAAGGTGAGATATTCTCCTTGCAGTAAAAAGGCAACTGCCTTTTCCTAGCCGTGCAAAAAGGTGCCACAGCAAACTTGCCAGAGCCACTCTGGCACAGCAGAACCCTTCTCCCAAGCCCACAGGACATTCACTGGGTGCTGTATAAAGATCTGCACATTTCCTTTGCTTCTCCAGCAAACAGCTGTCAGGAACTGTGGCTGAAGCCTGGGCCAAGACTGAGAATAGGAGAGAAAGAAATCGGGTGCAGAAAAATAGCTCCTGCTAAACAGCAGTGAAAAATCAATGCTAGAAACAGAAACACCACTTCTGACCTGCTCACAGCTCAGGCAGTCGGTACCCAACACAGAGCACGCACACAGGAAAGCTCTGGCAATGTGGCTGGATGTAGTACATGCCAGGCAGTGCTGCTCCACTGCAGTGCCCGTTGGCATCCCCTGGTTAAGGCATAGGGATACAAATCCCCCTCGTGCCACCATGGACACAGCACCCTGTCACTGCCAACAGCCCTGAGATGCATCTGTTGATGAGTCAGGTTCATCTGGGCTCTGCATGCTGAAAGGAGGGCAGGGAGCAGATGGTGGACAGGGGACCGCACACAAAGATCCCCCTGGTTAAGTTGAATTAGGGGCTTCTTTGCAGGGAGCTGCCTTTTTGTGCTTTGCTCAGAGTCTTTCGTGAAAAGCATATGGGTTCATGCCTCTCTGCCAGCTCGGTCTGTGCTGCCTTCTGCAACCCCCCCTTTTCTGGAGACAAATAATTCACTTTATTAATACTGCAGGAGAAGATGTGTGGAACAAGGTAATCACTCGACTGCAATGACGCAGTTGCCGCTCCAGTCCCCTTCTATAGCTTTACAGAATCACAGAAAATTGGGTAGGAGCATCCAAAGAGGTCACTTTGCCTCCTTTTCCAAGGCAGTTCAACTCTGTCCAAGCTGTGCCTTGAGAGAGCCACCCAGCCTGCTTTTAAAAATCTCCAAGGCTGAAGAGATTCTGCAGAACCACTGAGGAGGCTGCTCTCAAGTGCCTAACTACCCAAAGGTATGAAGCCTTTCCTTAAAGTCTAGCCTTAATCTATTTTGCTGCAATTTATGCCCGTTCCTTCCTGTGCTTTTCAGTACGGAGCTGGAGGACAGCTTGTTCTCCTCCACTCTGCAACAGCTCACTGCATTTTCCCCGAATTCCCTCTAGACTAAGAAGTCCTGGCTTCTCCAGTCCCTTCTTGGAAGTCAGGCTTTTGAGATCTCTGCTCTGTCTCACTGGCCTCCCCTTAATCCCCCTGGGTGTCTTCCGCAACGTGAACATGCACACCTGCTGTTCCACCAGTCTGACCATCAATGGAAACACCAGTCAGCACCGGATCGAGACCTTGCAGAACTCGTTGCTTCTGCTCAGCATGTCCCAAGTAGCTGGTGCTGGTGGGTTCCTCCATCTACCTCCAGGCGATGTGTTTGCTGGGTTAAGGCAGAGCCCAGCAGACAGCGCAACACAACAGGGGCTCAGACCTGCGCAAACACGAGCGAACACCCCAGCCTGCTGGGTGGGATCAAAAGTCAGCTACTTTCAAACCAAACAAGACCCACAGAGGCGGAAAAATAAAGAAGAAAGCAGGGGGGATGGACACAGCCCAGCCTGACTCCTTCTCTCTGGAACCTGTGTTGCCTCCTCAGCAGAGCTGAGCTGGTACCACCGTGTCAGATAATCCCAGCTGCTCGGGCAGATGCTGCCACACTGCGAGGGCACCAGCTCTTGCCAGTTTGTCTGTAAAGGACCAGAACCAAATGGAGCTAAGACAGAGAAAAAACTCAGCTCAGAAAGCTCAGGTGGAGTTAAGGATACAAGGCTACGGCTCTTCTTTTGCACACACGTGAGCGCAAGTGCCTGGCAGGGCAGGTAGATGGCACTCCGAATAAACCGGTGTGTGGTTAGAAGAGGCAGAGTCCGGGGAATATTGACCCCTTCCCACATGTTCTGGGGCACCAGACTGGGCTGCTCAGCCACCTTCACATATCTGCTGGGTTCTGGGGGGTAGCTGCTGGGGAAAGAGTCCCTGTGCTGAGCAGGGCAATGGGGCTGTCGCCAGCAAAAACCCAGTGAGGCCACAGCACTAGGAGAACAGGCTACCTTAGGGCAGCAACGGCGAACATATGCTTGTTGGTTTTACCTCTTCAAATAAGAGTCTTGAAAATCTGTTTTTCCACAGTGGCTTCCTGGACTAAGGTGCTTCCCCAAACTGGAAGAGCTCTCAGTTTTACTGGCCCCACTGTGCTCCTCTGCCGTGGGCAGCGCTGTGACCACGGGCCGGGCAGACAGGGAAGTGAAACAGAAATTCGCAAATTCACACCCCCCCTTGGGTCCCCCTGTGACAAAGGTCCTGTATTTCTCACTGTCATTTCAGGAAAATGGCAAGAAGAAGTGGCACATGGGAAGGCACGCTGCCACCATCACATGCAGGCTCTCCACAGGAACCAGCCCCTGCATGCCCACTTCTCCTCCCCGATGAGCAGCATTTCTGGGGCTGCCATTCTGCCTCTGAGCAGGAAACCCTCAAGAGCCACTCTTATCCTGCCATGCCTCCAAGGGCGTGCAGAACAAATGCCATTGTGCCTCTTCCACCCCCACCACACCATCAGGTTCAGACACGTTATCCAACAACAGCCCCCAGGTCCCTTTGGCCAGGTGGTGGCAGAGAGCAGACCCAAAACCCCACATCAACAAGGGAACTGATTTCATTAGTCTAAAAACAAACAGCCAAAGGAAAGTTCAGGCTAGAATGGGCTCCTAGAGCAAAGAAAGGAAAATAGAGACCGGGCAGTGGGGAATGCTTCATATTCCTAAAAGCCTTTTGTACGTTAACACATGGTGTCTGCTTCTCTCTAGTCACCTATTTATCACTCTCCTCTTTAGAGAAGGAAAAAAGTCCTGGCTGCCTTCCTAAGGCAGAGTTTTGTGGCCGGGGGGGAGGGGGGAGGGTGCTTTAAGCATGATGCAAACCATTTGGAGTGCACTGAGAGCACTGCCAACACAAGCTGCACTATTTAAACAAGTGAGGAAATGATCGTATATACAACATGCCAGCGAGCACACACACACCAGAGGAAGTCGAGAGGGGTTTTCATGACACAGAGCTGGATGTCAGCGGCTGAAAGGTCGATATTTTCCCTTAACACCCTTCTCAATGACTTAATCGTGTTCCGTTTGCACAGAAAACTTCCCAAGAATAAAAGTCTGGAGGAATCAAGGGGGGATGTTTGGCCTACTGCTGACCTTGTCCGAGGTCCTCTCCACGTAGCAGGGCTCCTGGGGGGCGACCAGCAGGGGAACGAAGCCTGAGAGCAGCCGATCCTCTTCCAGGCTAAGCAGTGCAAGGTCGTCATCTGGGTCCTTGTACAAGGGCACCTCCGACTGATTCACTGTGGTCAGTATGTTACAGAAGTCAGCCAGCGTCGCCCACACATCTACTGAGACCCTGGGAGAACGAGGAGAGACGTGAGCAATTCGGGGCTGGAATGCATTGGGAGTTGCCTGCAACGCTGCAGCGAATACCAGAGAGGTGAGGCGAGGCGAGGCACGCCACCGCTGCTAAACCGACCCCACCGGGAGGGCTCCGGGCGCAGCTGCGCTGGCACCGAACCCAGGAGGGCTTCTAACCCTCACCCGCCATGGCTGACAGCGACCACCCAGTCCTGTCCCTCCCCCCTCCCGGCCTCCTTGGATGGGGAAGGCTCCCAGGATCTCGCCTTTCCCCCCCTCTGCCCGCTCCTGAGCTGGCACACATACAGGAAGCGGCATCCCCGTGCAGCACCGGCAGGAACCCAGCTCATTCCGGATGGGAGGAACACTGCTTGTTACTCGATTTTAAAGCCCATGGGGAGGATGGGCTGATCCCTTGCACTGCTGTTGGGGCAGAAGAGGCACCTGGGGGGCTCCCAGCCTAGCCTGAGGAGCTTCAGCCCGGCCCAGGGCACCTTCTTCCTCACCTGGCTGTCATCTGCTGCAATCACAGCTAGGGCCACACTCTAAAGCACAGAGATTTCTTTCATTTTTGTCCTTAAAACCCAGATTTAACAGGGGGTTAAACCGTGTTTTGCTTCTGGCCACACTTTCCACTCTCACAAGTGACCTGCAAAGCTGCCTCTGCAGCATCTCACCTTCCTGGAGTGGCAGTGACGTGCGGGTGTGGACTGAAGGCCACCGGCAGCCCTGCACCGTTCTCCAAGCATCCTGGTCACATGTCCCCAGGGCCGAGCACATCCAGGGGAGGGCCCAGCATCCCAGGGAGGGCAGGGAGGAGACAAGCGCAGGGGCACTGCGTTCAGACCAGACTGACTCACGCTATGTCTCTCCCTCCTGTTTCTAAAAGCACTCACATGGGGGAATGGCTTTAGTGTGTAAATTGGGACAAAAGCAGGGAATAGGGAAAACCAGTGCTGATCCACTTTTTGGTGGCAGTGAGGAGGGGTGCTCCTCTACTTCACCCACCCCTCCGGGGTACTGAAAAACGCAGGGGAGACAGCATCATCCGGGGGTGCAGCAGTGACCAGCACAGCCCGAGGCAGCCCTGGGGCTGGAGGGAGGCCCCCTGCTCTTTGAACTGCTCCAGGTGGACAGAGTCTGCACTCGGTTATTTACGGGAATCAATGTACCAGGAAAGCACACTGAAATGAAACATCTTGTTTTCAAGAGCGTCCTGGGAGCCAGGCAGAATGAGGAGCCATTAATCAAAGCCCGGCACGTAATCAGCACACATGTAACGCAGAGTCGCCCACGTCCCTAAGCCAGCCCCAGCCCGCGCGCTGCAGAGGAGAAGAGGTCCTTCAAAGCCCTCTGCACACAGACACCAGGAGCTGGGTTCATTCACAAAGCTCCATCGCTTGGCTCAGCCAGGTCTGGCTGTCAGAAATGTTTAAATATGGAAAAAAATAAACAGTTGCAACACGTTTTTCGGAGGGATCTGTCCGAGGCCCTTTGTGATGTAATGGGAAACGCTGCGTTTGTGCTACCAGCTGGAAAATAAACAGAGCTGCGAGGGTTAAAAGGAACTGAACTTTCCACGACCCCTATCTGCAAAAGAAGAAAATAATAAGAGGAATGATCCACTGCCCCACAGCCCTGATAGTTTATCCTCCGGCCCAAGCTGCAGAGACAAGCACCGGATGTGATAGGGCTGCTCTGGGCCACCTCCAAGGCGAGCTCTGCCCATGGGAGATGCACAGGGCTTGGGAGGCTCAGCCCTCCCCCAGTGCCCTGCTGGCAACTGGGCTGCGCGGCCGAGGTCCGGTCACACAGCACTGGTGGGGCCCCGGCTGCACTGAGGACTCAGTGACTGTGTACGGATGGAGGAGATTCAGAGGCTGAAGGCATCAGCTGGGGAGAGGAATGGGAAGAACAGCTGCAGGGGAATGAGAGCACCAGAGTGTTAGGGACAGGCACCAGTGCAGGGGATGTCCTGGGGGGTGTGTGTTGGGACAGCCCAGTGCATGGGGACAGGGTGGAGGAGAAGGGGAAGAAACACCCTGCAGAGCCCCTGCCTGCATTCCCCAAGAAACAGAGCTGGAGGGGATGGAGATAATCAGTGAAGGCTGGGGGGGAGGCAGTGAGGAGCAGTTGGATGCTGGGCAGGACTGGGATCCGGAGCAGGGCAGGGGTGGTGGTGGGGTGGAGCAGCACAGATGAAGCGCACAGAACCATCTCTCTTGGTGGGGCTTAGCACCCCACGTCAGAAAAACACCAAACCAACCAAGCCGACAGCCCTGCAGCCGCCCAGCCCAACAGTGCTCTCTCTTCTTCCCCCCATAGCTGCCTGCCCTCAGCCCCTCCAGCAGCACTGCCAGACAGGGCACCTCTCACCAGCCTGCGCAGCCCCTCACCAGCCCGAGCACAAGCACAGCCCCTGTTGCTTTATCCCCTCCATCCCCAGCTCCCTACAGCATCACAGTGCGTCGCACATCTGGCCTTTGCACTGGATGTGTTAAGTTTCCATCGTGGGCTTCCTTCAGTCAAACCACAGGCTGTGCTGGCTCCCTAGGTAGCATGATCTCTGTGCAATGCAACCCTGAGCAGCTCTGCGGCGGCAGCTGGGCAGCACCCTCTCACGTGCAGCACCCTGCAGAGCCTTCAAACAGCCAACAAAGAAGGTGGTGTTGGCGCTTCTGCTCTGGTTTTTCTCCTGCGATGCAGAGGCAGCACCGCAAAGAGCAGGTCTGACAGTTTTCTACCTTCCCCTTGGGTGCAGCTGCTCCACCAGAGTGCATCTCCCAGCACTGGCACCATCAAGATCACATACCAGCTGCTGGCCACCAGCAAAGCCAGTGAGTGCTGGTGGCTCATGCTGACAACACACAGCCCAGCAGATCTCCTCCTGGGAGGTACACTCGTTCTAGAAGGTCACACAACACTTGTGAGCCTGGCCAGCAGCCCCACTGTCCTGGAGGATGCCATGGTGGCCATCTCCAGGCATTTCTGGCTAGCATCACTCAACAATGCTGCAGTGCTGGAGCCTCTCCGCAAAGCCAAGGCAGGCCCAGGAGCCTGGAAGCGCTGTGTATGCTCAGTGCCCCAGCTTCAACATCCCTCAGCTGAGGGAGGGGCCCCGCATTGCTGACACTGAGCCCAAGCACGCAGCTCCCAGGTACAGGGACGAGGTTCCCAAAAGCTTTTAACCGAGGAAGCGAGAAGAGGGTTAGCGCGAGGTCTCTCCTCCGAATGGGGGGTTCATTCACTTCCCCACAGACACATTTACCATTTGCTTATTCCACTAGGACAGAGGAAAAAAAATAAGAGTTAATTTCTTTTTTATTGCCTCAGGATTCCAGGTTTAATGTAGCTGTCAGTGTGAGCGCAGCCCAGCTGCAGGCCGACAGGACGCAGCCCGGCCAGGCGATGGTGAGAGCACCGCACAAGTGTGCAGCCGAGTGAGAGGGCTGGAGCGTGGCCATGGGGCAGAACACGGCCTGGTGAGGCCGAGTGGGCGCAGGGATGGCTCCTGCTCAGGGTGGATGGATGTCCACCATGGGTTTGTATGGGTGGAAGGTGAGAGGCGCGCACCAAAGTGTGGGGCGAGCGGAGGGCGATGGGAGAGATGGGCATGGGACCGAGCTTAGCGCTTGCCAAATCCCTGCCGGCAGCGGCGGTGGTGTGCGGCACTCCGGTGTGAGCCACCATCTTCACCGGGGGCGCGGGCTGCCTGGTGATTAATATCAAGCACAATGACCCCATGTTACAAGCCTGCGGGGGCCTGTGGAGGTGGCCGTTTCCTGTGTAATACCAGCTTGTTTAAACACTAACATTCAAACTCCACAGCTGCGGAACAAACCCGGAAAGCACGGCGCAGAAGAAGCCCTGCATTGTGTTCCCCAGCCGCCGAGAGCCACGCTACTGCACAGATGGCAAACGCCTCGGGCTCGTGTGCTCCCGGGGCCCGGCGATGTGCACTCACCGGCTCCCGGTGCAAGGTGGCACCGGTACGCACCCGCCCCTGAACCCCCACACAAAGGGTTCTCCATCCCTGCCTGGATTCCTTCTCTCCCGGGCCAGGGGGAAGCAGAGCTCAAAGCAGCTCATCTGTAAAGAGCAAAAGGGGTGCATGGTGGGAGCTGTTCCTCAAAGGCACTCACCACCTTGGACCTGGACTCCATAGGGCTGTCCCTCAGCCCTGTGGCACCAAAGATTACCCCCTCTCCGCCCTGCACGTGGTCCCTTCGGCCGGCTGGGTGTCCTCACACTCATTCCTCTGCCAGGAACCTGCCTTTGGAGAGAGGGATGTCTTCAGAGAGAGGGATCCTCTCCTCCCAGCCAGCCCCTGCTTTGCCACAGCCCCCTTCTCCACGGAGCCTTTTGGCTTCTCCTCCACTTGACTTCACCTTCATTCTCAGCCAGGTTTACACTACCGAGACACCTCCGAATCCTCGCTTTGATGTCTCGATAGGGAAACTCTGGTGGCCAGCATGACTAACTACGGCTGAGATCTGCAAAAGGGATTTTCCATTTAGTCTCTGGTAAACTCCAACAAGATCTTGGCATCCCTGTCCAAAACTCTGTCCATCCCTCCCAGTGGGAGCTGCCATCTCAGTGACACTTCTCTGCAAGAGCGATGTGATGAGAGCGATCTGGCAGATCTCTCTGGGAAGGTAAGCTCTAGAATGTGCTCAGAGCTTTTGGATTTAATTTAATACTTGGTTTAAATTAACCATTTTTAAATGCTTACAGACAAGTCTCCATAAACTGAGAGGCCCTTCGCTCCAGCATAGGAGGAGCAGAGATTCGCCAGGGTCAGCCCTGCAGCAGTTTGTCTGTCCAGCCAGTGGCTTCCCCATCGATTCCTGGGCTTCATTTAGCAAGATTCACTGTGGCAACAAAGTAAAGCAAGGAGCAGCTTTTCTCTCCCTTGACCAGTCCTCTTCACCCCTCTCAGCTCTTCAGTAATGTATCTCAAAAGATGGATCCACTTGAACAACAGCAGCTTCCTCGGAGATCTGCCTTCCGCCTCATCTGCTGCTGGTATCCCTGCCTTTGGAGAGCCCCCCCTGCTCCCCTCTCCCCAGCAGTCCCTGCTTTGACACCCCAATCTCTGCAATTTACTCCTAGGGAGAGTTGATCTGAGCGATGCTGCTCCAACACAGCTGCATGGAAATGCCACCACTTTAAGCCACTGCAGACCCCAACATGATGTTTGCCATGAAACACGCAGATAGAAATTAATCTGAAGCTAGAGAAGGGGCTGTAAGACCCAGGAACAGCCATTCCAGACACACAATCCCCAAGCCACGGGACACTGCAGAGATGTCCATGGCCAAGCTTAGCTCCTATCCAGGAAACAGCCAAGAAAAGGGCCACAGAAAACTTGTTGAGTCCCTTTCCCAAACAGTGAGCGGGGAAGAACACCCCACACCTCTCAAACACACACAACAGCCCAAGAAAGGGAACGAGGAAGCCTGTCACTAAGGCCTTCTGGCCTGAAAACACATCCCAGCACATCTCCTGAGCCACCGTGATCACACTAGGGTGGCTGAGAGCTGGATGCACGTGCCAGAACAAGGAGGGTGGGTTTGGGGACAGGCGTAGCTTCTCATTCAGGTTGAATCTGGCAACACTGAGCCCCCCAGCTAGGGAGATGATGTCTGCCAGGAACCAGGCCTCATTCCCAAGACCCCCGCCAAGAAAAGGACCCTGAAGACCCTTCTGAGCCTTCCACCCTGCTCTGCAGAGCCTACTCCCGGCGTGGCTCACAGCCGCGGGCCAGGTTTCTGCAGCGCTCACCCCCTCATCACACCTTTCCCTCCGCCTCTGTCCGAGGGGGGAAAGCAGCAAGCTGAGGAATTTGGTGTGGGTTTTCTTTTCTTTTTTTTTTTTTTTATTGTAAGGACTCAAATCCAGCAGTGTGATAAATGCATCCGAGCTACAATTAGGAAGATATATAGCATCAGAACGCGAAGGTCTGGGCAGCGTGGTGAAACGCGGGCTCTCCAGAGCCCCAGCTATGTTTCCCATTATGTAACCCTGGTCATGGGCAGACAGCCAGACTCCAAATGAAAAAGAGACTCTGGCTTGGCACCGTTTCTATTTTCCTATCCTCATTCGGGGTCAGCGCAGTGTCATACAGCTGCAGAGAAAGCTCCGGGGATTAAACCTGGGAAAGACTCCAAGACCAGGACCCGGGTTCAAGTACCAGCTGAAAGCAATAAACCAACTGCCACAGCTGGGCTGAGTTTAAACGTTCTCAAAGTCCCCCAGCTCTCTCTCTTGCTAAGAACGAGCGATCGTGAACATGGCGAAGGCAGCGTGAGCAGAGGGCCTCGGGATGTAAGGCTCCGGCAGCCCAGGCCCTGGGCTCTGGCGGAGTCTTGACAAGCTGCCCCGCTGGCCCTGAGCCCAGGCCGTCATTCTGGCAGCAGTGCTGGCCCCGGATGAGCTGTGCTTTGATGCAAGCTCTGGGCCAGGCCTTTGCTCTTAGGGATTGCCAGGTGGGTACGGGGCCTGGTTTGTCCAGAAGCTTTAGCACATGCGTGGCATCCTCTCAGGGTGCTTTTGGGCTTTTTGGGGGGTTTTTTACTGCCCTTTTTCGGTGCCCACACCACCACAAAGGGCACTGAAAGTGATGGTTTCAGTGCATCTAAAGGGCTCCTTCCACTGGCACCAGTGGGAACCTCAGGGCACGTCCCACCACCACAAGCCACAGCACACGTGAAACAGCACGAGCCCCTTACTCAGTTCTGCAACTTGGCACCTGCACTTGCTCATCGCATGCTCTCCCCGCTCCCGTGCTCACCCTGCCCATAAACCTTGGCTTACTCCAACACGCCTGCTGCTCTGACCCATGTTTTACTTCGAAACTTCTTTGAAGCTAATCCTATCCAAACCCCCCGGACTTGGTGACTCTACCTGGTTACAGGACAGCCCCAGGTCAGACAGCAGGCTTGTGTCAATAGAGAGCTGAAACATTAACCCAGTGCTCCCCTTTTCCTTTCCCAACTCCAGGGAACATGTCACCATTCCCAAGGCATGCCCAGGAGTGGAGCTGGGTTCCCGCTGTTCATCACTACCCACACCTCCAGGAAAGCTCAAGCCACTGCTGCTCCAGAGTCCCTGGCCACCAACACCCAGCTGTGCAGTGCTGGGTCAATATGAAACATCTGTGCTGAAAGAGCTACCGGTCACCTCACCGTGGGTAAGAGAGATGCTCTGGGTGAGCCAAGAGCACCAGGGTGGCCAGAGCTGGGAGCCAATGTGGGGAAGGTTGCCCACATCCCAAAGTGAGAGTACAAGAGGGGCTGCTCAGCCACCCTCTGTGCAGAAGGCAAGGTGGGAAGCAGTTGGGTCTCCACTCCAAGACAAAGACCCTTACTCCTCTGTCGGGCAGACCAGGGTGTCACAGAGCAGAGCCCCTCAACCCATACCCACTGCTCTCCAAAGAGCCACACGCTGTCACACCATGGGGTGGGCTGCCACCACCGCCTTCTCCCACCCCAAGGGACAAACAGGAGCCTGCACCTGCTCCATCAGCCCGGGGGGATGCAGCCCTGCACCCAGGGAGGAGGCAGCTCGTCCCGGGGCAGGCGCCGAGCGCTGGCTGCACAAACCCAATCAGAAATTCCATCTCGAGGCTGCCCGTCGCCAAGGGCTCAGCAGCTCCCTGCGCAGAGAGTGCGAGGGGAAGGGGGGGATTGGTGCACGCGGGTTCACGTGACAGATCCCAGTTTGAGTTCCTGCCCAAAGATGGGCAGCAGTTCACATGAGCAGGCAGCGGTCCCACACCGAGCAGCCGACAAACAGAAAACAGACTCCATCTCCACAAAATGAGGCCCAGAACTTCCTGTGTGAGATTTCCATTTCCTCAGCCAAATGAAAAAGAACTGGAGTAAGAGGCAATAAACTAGGAGAGCAGGACTGGACCTGACGCACGGAGCGGGGACCCATTAATGGTTAAGCCACTTTGCTGGATTACTCTTAATGCGCCTTCCCATCACCCCGGGTTCTGGCTCCTTTGGATTAACAATAAGACGTGATTTCAGGCTCTGGATCCGGAGTACCGGAGGCAGATGGAAAATCCTGCGGGAAAGCAGCTACAGAGCATGCTCAGACACTGTTTCGCATACTCCATACTTGGCCCCTTCACTCGATTTTCTGTCCAAAAATATGCAAATTGCCTAGTCCGCATTATGGACTAATGGGCTGGAATCGGCTGGTTTAGAAAATTAACCCTTTTGTGTGCTGCAGGGGTACAGATGAGCCCTTTCTGAAGCAGAAAGGAGGTGACACTGAGAGCTCCAGGAACAGGCGAGCTGCTCCAGGCCAGCCCAGCCTGACCAAGGTTGGCCTGAGTGAGTGAAGAAAAGGCAAAGAAAGCCCGGTGCTGGAAGCGGGCGGCCCTCGCGCAGGGAGGGAAGGCCCTGCCTGTTCAGCTCGCTGGGCCAGCGGAGCGCGTAAAGGAGCCGTATCCCAACAAAAGCAAACACACATCCGAAGCAGAAGGCAAAAGTCCAGCTCACGGGACATTTTCTACCACACAGAAGCAAAGGGAAACCGCCAAGGCCCCCTCTGAACCACTTCACCCCCACCCGTGTATCAGTGAAGTCACTGCGTGACCAAGGGGGGCAAATACTGCCCCCCAGAACATCCCCTGAGCAGCGAGTGTCTCCCAGGCGCTCAGGCCAGAGTGCTACAGCCAGGAGTAAGTGTGAGCGAGGGGGAAAGGTGGCACAAAGAGCTCAGGGAGGGAGCGGGCAACACAAGACAGAGCAGAGGATGCACGTACTGTTTGGGGAGCTCCAGAGAGGTCGGAGGAGGATTCCAGGTGTCCGGGTGTCCAAGCATCCAGTCTGACCACACCTTCACACTGGGCAGCAGCTCTTTTAGGTCCTGGGGCAAGGCAGAGACCTTGATGTCATCCTCCTCATCCTCCTGCTCCACCTCTCGTGGCTGAACTGCAAATACAAGATGTGAGAGCTGATGCAGCTCACTGCAGGCAGGAGTCAGGCTTGGGCGGGGAGAGGGGATGCATGACACAGATCCCAGCATCCCAGCCTTGGACACACAAGGGAATAGCCACAACCAACGGCAAGACCAAAGATTGATCTGCTCCCCTACACAGACTGGCCTGGGGGGCAAGCCGAGATGTCTGTAATCCCTTTTATGGAGGGTAGCAGGGTGCTGGTGCACCAACCATAGAGACAGGATCCTGAGGTCCCAGTTTTGGGAAGCTTCCCAGAGATGTCAGAAAGCATGCCCTGCATCCATCCCTTTCTTCCAAACATTTCTGCCTGCACACATGAGGAACTCTCCCAGCAGGTGATCCAGCCATAGCATGGGCAGAGCTTGGGATGCCAGGAAGGACTCCAAGGGCCCCAGCAGACAGGAAGGAGTGTACAAAAAGTAGGGAACAAGGGCTTGAACCCCATGAGGCTGCTAGACAGACAGCAGCATGGATCCTGACAGCATCCCCTTACCTTGCAGGCATTCCCGCAGCAGGCCAGTGCACCTCCTCACCAAGAGCCCAAACATGGAGAGCCCCAGGGCTGTGGCCTGTTCCTGGATGACAGAGCGGCAGTCTTCGGAGATGCACTCTATGAGACAGAGAGAGGGTTTCAGCGGGGAGCAGGTCAGATCCTTCATCTTGCTTTGCCTCTGCAGCCTCCCTTCCTGCATCCCACACCTGGCAGGGATCCCTCCAGGGGCAGGCAATTCCACAGCTCACACCTATCCTGGACCCAATTGCTCTATATTAGGGGGGACAAAAGAAAGCAGGGTAGGGGGAGAGTAGCGGGAAGAGGATCTACACACACTACCCGCATCATGCCAACACCACCTCATGTGCTGTGCCAGCCTGGCCAGGGCCAGCACTCAGGACTCCCAGCACAGAAGCTGCTCATTGGAGCTGATGCCTTCCCCTAAAGAAAAGAAGGGGGGAGGGGGGTATGTTTAAGTGTTTAAAGGGTAATTAGCTGCATGTTTGATCTTTGTCCCTGCTGGAGTTTTAACCTCAGCAGCTGAGGAGGGGGCTCCTCCCATTAGTTCACCAGTCACACAACAGCTTGTCAAGAGAGCTTAATTGAAGCTGTTACTCAAGTAGATGCCACACGACCACAGCTCTTCCAAACAGAGCCGGCTCAGAGCGAGAGCAAATCCCCCCAGCACATCTACACCCAGTCAGAAACCACTTCTGAGGCTGCTAAGAGCAGCAGGGAGCTGGCTGGAGGGAACTGCCTGGAGCTGGGCGTGGGTTACGTCTGAGAGCACCGCGGGGCACACCAGGCTGCCCGCGCTCGCTCAGGCACCGCACTGCCTGCTCAAAGGAGATTTTAAAGCCTTACGGGCAGCCCTTGACCTCTGAATCCCCTCTGTCATCCCCAGTCCACATCCTCTCTTCACATGGGGTTTGCCCAGAGGAAGGCAGGGAAACGTGGCGGGGGGAACAGAGCTGCTGCCCAGTGGGATTGATGTATCCTGTACCGCTGAGGGATTCCTCCTCTGAGCAGGTTGCTTGGCTGCAGCCCCTCGCCTGCTGCAGGACCGGAGCTGTTCCCTCTGCAGACAGGCAGAGGCGGTGAGAAATGTTGCTGCAAGCCAGGTAAAGGATGGGCACAGTGAACACAAACACCTCGGTACCGACTCCAAACCAGTGCCTGTGTGAGCAAAGCCTCAGCATCAGGATGGGGAGGGAAGAGCCTCTGCAGAGCCCTGGCTCCCAGGTACCTCCACCACAGACATGAACATCACTGAGGGCAAGAAGAAGGTGCTGGGAGCTGAACTCCCCTGATGTGGCAGACCAGGGATTTTGAGCAAAGGGTGAGAGGATTAAAGCCAGACGCTGAGACCCTGTTCCAGCTGGGGCTAGCAAAATGCCTGAGGTACACAGAACAAACGTGGGGCTTTTAAGGGCAAATTATTTAAGCAATGGGGTGGGAGGTTAAAAACAACCAGAAAAAGACTAAAGCACACCTAGAAAACAGGAAAAAAAACAGGAGGAAGATCTGTAGGCTTGATTTTGCAAGCTCTTCTAGCTGCCAATGAACTCAGCACCCAGTGGGGACACCACCAAGGGTAACCCAGGGTGGCACCAGCTGTGGCTGGTACCTGAACAAGGATGCTCTGCTCGCGGAGCCAGGATGGAGGCGATGCCGCAGAGCGATGATAGGAAGTGCTGTACTGCAGGGGTTGTCAACTTCTGGAGGAAATATAAAACTAAAGATGTGACCACTCTGGGACAGTAAATCTCTTTCATGAAGCCTTTCCCACAATTAAGAGCATTAGTCCCAGTGCTCTGGCCACAGTCCAGTTCAAGAAATTACTGTTGTCTTCCCCGAGCTCCTTTCTTCCACGTTTTGGGAAGATACTGGACTCTTTTCACCTCCCGCCTTTAACGGGCACACAACAAGACCATGGCCATCATACTGCTGCACCCAAGTCTGCTGAGTGCCCAGGGTGGGCAAAAAGCTCTGAGCATCTCATCACGCACCCCCACACGTAGGGTGGTCAGCACCCAGGGGACTCAGGGCACTGTGCTGTAAACCAGACTCGTGGTCACCCCCAAACTGGGCTGGTACAAACATGAAGTGCTCCCCCTCCAGAAAAGGCAACGCCTAAAAGGCTTCTGTGATGCTGAAGGTCAGGAGCACAGCCACAGCCCTGATGGATTCCAGAGATGGGCTCCGAGCATCAGAGCAGCGCTGGGTCATGGCCAGCCTTGGTATGAGGGCTTCAGCCTTTCCCACTACCACCAGCAGCTCTTCTGGTAGGCTGCAAGTTCACCAGAAAACACTAAAAACCTCAAAAGTGAGTAAAAATGTTTCTTGCATGAGAGCCATCACAGGTACAGTCATCCAGTCCCTGGTCACTCCAATGGAGCCCTCCAGCCACAGTTCCATCAGACATCCTGTAGTGCTACAGACATGAACCACGTGCCCACCAGCTCACTCCCTGCTCATGTAAAACCATGGAGCTTCGATGTAGTGCAATGATTGATGCTCAGCCCTGGTCCCACCTGCAGTGCAGGTGAGAGGAACAGGACACCCAAACTTTAAGGGTTGTTTCCCTTTCCAGCTCAGCTACCGTGCCCACTGTCATCTCACCATTACACTCCACAAAACTCCCCAGATCCCGAAGTTCATTGCCTGGCCAAGCCTGTCAGCCTCACTTCACAGCCCAAAAACCCCGCAGGGAAAGGATGAACATCCAGGTGAAAGCAGGGTGGGTGCTTGTTCAAGACCCCTGAATGCATGCCGGTGCTCCAGCTCCCAGCCTTGCCAGCAAAGGCTTTTAAGAGCTTAATTATAGAACAAAAGAGGAAAGCACCATAAATCAGAAGAAACTTTCTCTTTGTGCCTTTTCACCGCTTTCCTCTGGAGGCAGAGAGCCTCAGCTTTCACTGAGCTGTGAGATCAGAGCCAGTAGGCATGACATGGAGGTGGGGGGGCAGCAAACCCCAGGCCACCCATGCCAATGTGAGGGCACAAGCCAAGGGCAGAGCACTCACGAACAGGCAGTATTTAGATAGAACCTTGTGGAGAGTTTTGGGTGATGAACAGTAAGGAAACTAGCTCTTCGCACCCACAGCAAGGTCCCTTGCCACAAAACATCTGAGCCTAAGAGAAAAATCCTTTGTAGAAGATATGCTGAATGTGGGGCTGCAGCAACAACCCCACCCTGAAGCCCACGGGCCATCGTTACATCTGAGCTGGGCAATGGTCTGCGCTGCTAGTAACGCGCGATGCATTCAGACACAAGCTTCCCTACAGCTCAACAGCACCAGAACAACATGGGGACATCAGCTGCCACAGAGCAGAAGCAGGCAGAGATCCTGACTGCCCAGGTTGGGGCAAGCCTTGTCATTCCCAGGTGATTTTTCAGGAGAAGCAGAACTATAGCATCGGCTTCACAAGCAATCCCGCATCCCATCCCTGCAGGCCGTCACCCAAAGCTCGGTGCCAAACACAGTTTCAGCTGGTATCACTGGCTCCACATCAGCTACAGCTGCCACAAACCCACACTCCACTTCCTCCCCTGAAACCCCAGGTAGGCTGTGATCAGATAACGCTCTGGTGTTCGCACCCAGCCACACCGCGCCACTGGGCGCAGCACGGAGGTGGTCAGACAGACTACGGACAGAAGTCACATGCAAAACAAGTAGCCACCAAGTCGCAGGCCTCGAGGCGGTCAGAGATGCGGCTCCTCTGTGCCACCAGCAGCCACAGCAGCGATGCTCCGCAGGAAATCATCCAGCTCGACACCAAGGTTGTGCACCGACAACAGCCACCACACATTCTCCCTTCACCTTCTCCCCTTGCAACCAGGGAAACGTCCCTGTTAATGCTCCTGTCACCATGTCACCTCTCAGCTCTCTCTCGCCTGCACAGCCACCCTGTGAACCAGCTCACACAGCTCGCTGGCGTTAGAAATGTCACCTTTCAGCTGCGCCATCGCCATCAAAGGTGCTGTGTGGGGGGAAGAGGAGGGTGGGTGAAGCTGGCACTGCTACCTACGTAACTGCTTGTTAAACCACAGCTTAAGGTCAGGGCTTCAGGATTTGCAGCATCTGCAGCACAGACTGACTCAGGGTGACACCGTACCCTTGCCATGTGCTGCACCACCACCACCACCCACCATACCAACACACAGCCCATGGAGCAGGGCTGCAGTCACAGTAGGGAGTTTAGCTGGCCTAAAAAAACCCCACCTTCTGGGAGGTTCCTCAAGCTGAATTTGTTCCTCAGTCACTTGCAGCCCCACATCAGTTGTGCCAGCAGAACCCTGGGGTACGTGCAGTGCTGCAGAGGGCTCGGAAGGAGCAGGCAGAGTATTTTACACCAGGAATATCATGAAACACTTTGCAGTCTCAAACAACAGTCTGGCTAATTCGCATTACCCCACGCTTCTCAGGCTAAATATGCCTCAAAGACCTGTCTTTCTGCACCCAAAAAATAAACAAGGACCCTGCAGTCCTCTTCAAACCCAACAGCAGAGGTTACAGCTCCAGATGCTGGACCAGGCAGCGGGACATGGGTTCTGACAGTCCTTTTTGCAGGCAGGGCTTTGAGCACCGTGTTATTAAACCTGCCTGACACTAGCCACTCATAAGACCCTTTTTCCAGTTGGCTCAGGCTTTTAACTATCAGAGCTGAAGTTTCCATGCCGGGTGCCTGTCTCAGACCAAATTCTTCCGGAAATCTTTAGCCAAAAGCCGTTCGGCTACTTGTGAGAATGAAGCTAGGAAACAAGATAGCAGCTTACCCTTGTTAGAAAACCCACTTCCAACCTTTTTCCTTGAGCTAATCTAGCAACTGCAAATCCTGGAAAGGGGATCTGAGATTTTGCTGCAGAATAACCTTTTTAGCAGAGAGTTTTCCTGTCCTACTAGAAATCTGTCCACGTTTGGCCAAGCTATAAACATCTGAAACACACCAGTTTTTCCATCTTCAATAGGAATGCGGTTCAGCAGCTAAAACCTTCTAAGATTTCACCTCGCTGAGCATGCTCCATCTTTCCTACCTCCCTTACACCTAGCCTGCCTTACACTCAGCAGAGCAACTGCCCTGCTCCTGCTCCAGCATGCAGGGACCTCCGAAAGAACAGCAAGCTGGAGATTGGACCCAGGCTCCTCCGACTGGCGCCCAGGCTATCTCTGAAGCAGAGCGCAAGAGAGAGAGGATGGGATAGAAAAAAAACCCCCATGGGAGCTGTTGAGTATCAGGCTGAGAGCACGGAGAAAAAGCGAGTAGGAACCAGGGACAGGCATTTTTTTTTTCTGAAGATCACAAAACCCTCTGAGCTAGAAGACTCCTCCTCTTTCTTTGCATGGAGGAAAGACTTTTTTTTTCTCTCTCCAGCTGGGTGCTGGTCTGTACGAAGAGTGCTGTTTTTCTACCAGGAGGCAGTTTCCTCTGCACAGAGCCTAGGGAACGGGGCAGGTCAGCCAGCATGGTGACAGCAGCGCCCTCCACCAGTGTCTACCTGGGTTCTCAGCTGCGTCCTGCGTAGGGGCTGAGAGCTTTGTTCCAACCCAGCTGGCAGCAGGATCTAACCCGGGCGTTCCATGGTCATAAATCTACCTGGTGGAAGGGTGCATGAGGAGGAAGGGGGGAGAGTGAGACGGAGAGAATGGGGACTTCTGTACCGGGGAGAAATTTGTGTTTCTCTGAGAACATTATATTCATGGAAAACATAAACCAACTGTCGTCAAAGTCGTCTGAGCTCAGGAAATGGAGCGGCCGGGAGAAGGCTGCCATGTGGCCGGATGTTATGTATTTCTAATTAGTGCTATACATCTTTCAGCAGCGAGTGTCCTTTTGCTGGGAAACACAACGCGCTGCCCTTGTTATTGTAACTGTCAGAGAGTGCTTAAACAGATAATCTCCAGGAAAAGTGATAAACACATCCCCTCTCCTACTAGGGTGTGCAAAACAGCCATGCCAAACCTCTATTAGGGCAATGCAACCAGCCACAGGAAATGGGAATGGGAAAGGAGCAGGCGATGCAAGGTACAGCCGCCTCTGAGGAGAGGGATTTGCTGGAGGAAGCTTCTCGCGGCTGCTCAAGTGCCATGTGCCGAAGGAAATCCTGCGAGGGACAATTGGGGCAGAGCAAGTGTGGGCCACGTGGCCTTGGCCGGGGGGCACAAGTGTGGACGGGGCAGGGGGGCTGGAAGTGAGGGCTCCCAGCTGCTCCACTCTGATTGTGCTCTAGGCAGTGGTGGAAGCAAGCCATGGGAATGCCTGAGCCTGCAGGCAAGCAGCAGACATGTCCATCCATCCATCCATCCATCCATCCATCCCAGGTAATGCAGCACAAGGAGCACTGCACCTTTTGCTGCTAAAACATGACCAGCCAACAAGCCTTACGACTCCAAGGAGACCAGATTCCTTTGATTCAGGCAACTGGACTGCTCCAGCCAAGGGTAGGGGGGACTGCAGCGAGAGTTTCCATGCTGGCCTTCCTGTCCCAACCTGAGTTTCAGCTCCTGGCAGGGAAGCCTGGAGCAGCGCTGGCAGGAGGTGGCCCCAGCACAGGCAGAGAGCACAGCAGGGATGTGCTTTGCTCCTGGGGAGCGACAGCTACACCCACCTTCCCTGGTGACACGATAAAGGATGATACACAAAGGCATCAAAGGAATGAACGGGTCCCCAGGCACAATCCCAAGGAGGGACAGGGGAGGTGGCAGAGCTCGGTGAGCGCAAGGCTGCGGCCATGCTGTTCCTGAAGCACCCGGCTGATGTGTCAGCACAGACAGCTGACTCACCAGCTGGCTGCTGCCCTGCGGAGAAGATGACAGAGGCTCATCACCTTCAAGCTGACACCACCTGAAGTTTGCTCTCTTATCGCTCCAGACACCAGAGTATTTTCCCCATGAGTCACTCTCCGCCAGACGCAGCGCTGGCAGGGTTCAGGGCAGCCCAATTCGATGGGGGATGTCTGCAGGAAGTGGAGAGCCACATTGCTGGTCCAGGCAGTCGGCCTTGCCACCGCTTGTCCATGGTGGAGACAGCACACAACTGACTGGAATAAAAAGCAGCAAAGCCGGGGGATGCTGGTAGCTGCAGGGCATTTCCCCGGACACCCCCTCAAAGAGAATCTGTGAGTCATGGGCACTCCCAGCTCTCCGCTGGGAACGGCTGGGAACCGGCGAGTCACACACACGCACTCATACCCTGAAAAGATCCTGGGAACCAGGGGCAGCTTTCCTGGAAAGATGCTCCCTGACTCTGAATTTGTGGGCAGCAGACACAACAGCAGCCCCAGTCATCCCGGCACAGCCCTGCAGCTGAGCTGAACGCCACCCACCTGCACCAAAGAGGGCTGAATCCCTCCCAAAGTGACCTCTGGATTACAGCAATAATCTGGATGCCCCTAACCCACCTCCCAGTTCAGACCTCTCCCCATGGAGAGGCAGGAACTCTCTGGGAAGAGGGGTAGGTGGGGGAAATCTTGGCTGGTAGCACCCAGCCACACAGCAGCACTGGGGAACTCGTGACACATGTTCCCAAAGCAGCCGGGGCGGCCCAGGAGCCGACGGCTCCCTCTGCTCTACGCTGAGCCCCCGTCTTGTCCGAGGGAGGGAAGGAGGGAGGCCTAGGAGGTGAGGAATGCCGGGGGCCTGGGGAGGATGGAGCAGCTCTCCCTGTGGAAGCCATTAGATATTCAACACTTCATTTGTTTCCAGCCGTTCTGGACTGCAGCACCGGGCTCTAGGACGGGAGGCTCTTCTCTGACGTAACCAGGAAGCAGCTGCAAAATTAAGGAATCCCTCATGACATCATAAAAAGGGTCGATGGTTTACAGGGGAAGGTATAAAAATTAATGACATATTCCCACCCGAAGCAGCAAGCCTGCCCGAGAGCCACAGGGGAAGCCGTGCTCTGCCTGACACGAAGGGGCTGCCTGCACAGGACAGCTCTGTGCTGCCAGCTCCCTCTGGCTGATCCTGGAGCTCACCTCCAGCTCTGACCATCTCCAAGCCCAGGATCCACGTGCAGGGCTGGATCCTTGCACCTGGGGTGTGATAACCAGCTCAGAATATCCTTCCTGACCCTGTTGAACAGAGCTTTATGGAAGGGAATGACGCTACAGCCGGTTTGCTCGTGTGCTCAGGACCAGCCAGGAGTCACTGACAAAGAATCAAAAATTTGAAGCAAGCTGGGGACAGGCAGTTACTCACTTCCAGAGGGAATGCAGACAAATGCACAGTGTGCCTCCAGCACCCCAATTTCTGCAGCCCTGGAAGACAATGGGTCCTTCAAGAGGGGGCCAGGGCGGTGGCACACTGTCCCTCCCCACCACGTAACCTGGGCTAGGACAGAAAGAATGACATTAGCCTTGAGGACAAGCACAGAGCCATTTCCACTTGAAAAGGATAGTGGTTTAAAATTAACTGCAGCCTTTTCCAGGAAATATCAGTGGAAAGAAGCAGCCATTTTTAGAAATGTTACTCTCAGAAATTTCCTGAAAAGACCCATCAGTCAAAACACGGATTGAAGCCATTTCCACTTGCACTACGCAGCACCCGGAGCTCTCCCCCCGTGCTTGGGGTGCCTGACCCAGCCTGCAGGACCCCAATCCTGCTCCGCACCCCCGGCACCAGCACGGCCACAGGAGTCAGTTTTGGCTGTGTAGTGTCAAAAAACGCATCTCTTTCCCAGGGAGCCACATACATCCCAGCTTCCACCACCACATTTGTCCCAAGACATGCCAGTCCCAGACCCTCACGGCTGGGGCAAAGGCACCTACGGTCTCACTCACGTTTAGCAAAGCCTGGAGAATCACCAGAGAAACTATTTCTCAGCCCTGCCTTCCCCAGAGCTGCTCAGGCGGGTGAGCTGGCTTACGACACAGGCACAACAAAATCTTCACTAGCCTCAAGGCTCCACACCATCCCCGGAGCCACGGGATCTGCTGCCAACAACTGACTGTTGCGCGGATTCGACCCGCCTGGCAGCTAAAAGGCTGGCAAACCCAAATGTATGTAACTCCTGGCTAGCTGGTATGAAAATACACCCCTCCAAGCTGGTACAGCAGCTCATCAGCATGTACGTATCTCCAGATTAGCCTGGCGCCAGCTGTCTCTTGCAGAGGGGATATCACTATAGGATGCTGCTATAGGATGCGACTGAGGCGGCTGCAAGGGTAAAGGGGGTCTAAAGGTGAGCAGGGCTTGGCCCGTGCAGAGGGCATCTGGACAAACAGGGAATGCTGCACTGAAAAGAGAGGAAAAACGTAGCTGATGAAACATAAAAAGGCATTAGCAGCACTGCAGCAAGGCAGGGAGACACAGCCCAACAGAAGGAAATCCCTGACGGCGCATCCTCTGTCTGCATGGATCTTTCATCACTTCTTGGAGGAGCTATCCACACAGCCAGAGCCCCGAACCTCACCCCGAAAGGGCCGGCAAGCAAAGCAGGCTCCATAGCACATGTGCTCGGGGGAATGCGCTGCCACGGGAGCCCGGCTTGGCGCTCCGCAGCAGGCATGGCAAGCTGCTACTAGCATCCCACCCAGGAGCTGCATGCGCCCAACCATAATTGTGTCAGATGTTATTTACAACGGGGGAGGAGGTGTGAACAGGGCTTCCCAAGAGATTTACTCCAGCCCAGAGTGAAGTTTTACCAGGACAATCGTAGCAAATAAAAGGCTGCCTCTTCCACACCCCCTCTTGCCTGCCTCGCGCTGGAGGTGGGCACGTCTCTCTGGCAGCAGATGCACACAGACAGCCTGGAACATGCCTCCTCTGGTGTGAACCTTGGTGAATGCTTCAAGCCTGGAGTAAAAGTTAATGGGAGAGCGAGAGTGCCCGCAGACAGGAGCGTTCAGAGAAAGCAGGCTGGCTTTGACGGGGCAGGAACAGCGAAGCGCGGAGCTTCCGTTTCAACACATCCACTGCTCTTCTCTTTACAGCTTCCTGAGGGACCAGAGCGCCAGTGTGTCAGTTTGCAAAGCACATGCCAAAACGTAAAGCGAAACCTGTGCCCCCCTCCTTCCTCCTCCCAGCTCCAGGGATGCAGTAAATCCCAGGGTCCTCCTTGGATGCCTGCAGGCCTCCTTCACCTCCAGCTCCAGCCCCTGGCCACCTCCAGCGTCTTTCCAGCTTCTCCAGCTGGTGCAGGTGCCACCCCCATCACCAGGATACCCCTCTGAGAGGGGCATGGCCCAGCTGCCATGCCTACAGCGAAGCTTACCTAACACTTTCCATGCTTTACCACAGTTTTCGTTCCTAAGGACTTTGCCAAACTTTAACCATTTAGGCTGCAACTCATCGTGCCAAAAGCTTTCCTCGAGCTAAATTTATTGGAAAAAATTTCATCTACAAAGGTTCTGCCATCTGCCAGAATGAGGTTAGGGAAAATAGATTGTTCTCCTCGAGTCAGAAACTCTTTGAGCGAAATCCCTAGCACCTTCACACTCCAGAGCAGGAACCAGAAATTTGGCAGAGGACATTTGTGGGGTCTGGGTGTGCCTTCTGCCACCTCTGTCCACTCTTTGGCTTTGCCAAGTGGGGGCCCTTTGGAATTCTCCACACCGAAGCACCCACTGGTTCATCTGCTTCGACAGGCAAGGGAGGAAGAAGAAACCAAGCCAGGTGAGAGAGCAGAGTGGGAAAGGCAGGTAGAAAAACAGGGACAAACAGCACAAAAGCTAGGTGACAGCACGTTTTTCCAGGCCCCCACTTTGCTTTGGTGGCACCATCAGTGCCTGCTCACCCCCAAGCACCTAGGGCACGTGGAGGATAACACCCCTGCTCCCAGCACTCCTGCTGTGGCAGAGGCTTGTGTGGTGAATCCAGATTTACGCCCCAGCTGAGGATGCCAGATGAGGTCAGTCCTGTTCCACGGGGGAGCTCACTTCTCTCAAAACAATGGGAATGACACATACAGCAGCTATTACGTGAACACAAAGTTGAGCGCTCAAAGGTCAGGAACACCAGACGTAGCGCCATCTATGCACCTTCAAGTTAACTCCATCACACAGGTTAGGAGGTAGTCCTAACGACCTATCACTTTTTCTCCCCCCATGTCACCATTTTCAGTCGATGCAGAACATTAAGAGTCAGTGGAGACCCTCCCACAGAGCCTTCTGAAGAGCTGGAACCAGCACATCTTCAGTAAGGCTACAGGACACGGTGATGTTCCGGGGATTAAGATAGCTCAGCATTTACCTAGAGAATTAGATTCTGTCTTTGCCTAGGGTCACGAATTCCAGGGGGATCCAGAAGTCCTCTTAACCACTCCCAAAGCACACAGGCAGTATTTGCACATCCCTCACTTGCTAGCTGGCTGTGGTGATGAAACTCACAGATGCTGGGCAACTGCTCTGAATACAGCCAAATGCAGTTGCTGAAGGACCCTGCTTTTAGGAGAACTCCATCTTCTGCACCTCAAAGGGAACAGCCAAAAATCTAGCAAACCTGTTATTTTCCTTAATCATAGAATGGTTTTGGTTGGAAAAGACCTTCAATATCATTGAGTCCATCCATGTATCCAGCCCTACTACAGAGAGAGTAGTAAGGTGCTGGAACAGGCTGCCCAGAGAGGTGGTGGATGCCCCATCCCTGGAGTGTTCAAGGCCAGGTTGGATGGGGCCTGGGCAAGCTTGTATAGATCATGTCTGGAGGGTGGTGGCCCTGCCTGTGGTAGGGGGGTTGGAACTCTGTGATCCTTGAGGTCTCTTCCAACCCAGACCACTCTATGATACGACGATATGACTCTACTAGGTCCGACACCAGACCATGTCACCAAGTACAACACCTACTCTTCTTTTAAATGCCTCCAGGGATGGTGACTCAACCATCTCCCTGGGCAACCTGTTCCAATATCTGACAATCCTTTCAGTAAAGAAATTCTTCCTGATACCCAACCTAAACTTCCCATGATGCAACTTCAGACAGCTTCCCCTTAAGCTCAACTCCCCCTCTGTACACACTAGAGATACCACACAGAAAGATATCCAACCCCAAGACGCTCCAAGACAGAAGCCAGTGAGTTTATGCTATCCAGCTAACGTGGAAACCGAACCTCCTAGCTCTTCCTATGCTCCACGCGGCACCGAGCATGATGATAACACTTAATCAGCAGCTTCTCTGGAAAACTCCCTCGTGAAGGGAAAGGAATTTTACAAGCGAAAGGACAACAGGAAAATTGAGGTCAGGATCACTGCCACGTCATCATCTCGTCCATCGCAGGAGGCCTTATCTGCATCACACCCCACCTCAAGCGCATGGAAGTGCTGCTGAGCGCAGGCTTCGAGGCTCGCTCTCTTTGGAAGCAAGCCCTCACAACAGTACTCATCAGGATCCAGCCAGGTTCACCCACCCAACCTCTCAAGGAAGAGTGGGGATCATGGTCTTCTGGGAAAATTCAGAACAGATCTGCTCCGAGAGGGGCAAAGGAAGGTTTCGTGGGTGTCAAGTGAGCAGTTCCCTAATGGGAAGGGCTGGGACCACAGACACAACCCCCCAGCACGCAGAGAAACCTTCCCAGGGAGTTTAACACCCAAGCCCCCTGTTAGAAGAAACGATCTCAGTGCTCCAACAACTTCCACACAGCCAGAGCCTCAGGTCTCAAAACCCCGCGCAGACCACAGCAGGCACACACTCACCCCAGCTATTCACCCCCCTTGCACAGGACTCAGTAACTAGAAAGCTTTAACCTTCCCTGTTCATTAACAAGCATAAGACAGAACAGTTTTATGCCAAATTCCTCTTTTCCCCCAGGAATACAGATAGGATTGCCACAAGGGCAACGCTCCCTGCAGCTGCCATCGCTGCAGTGGGCCATCCACAGGGAAAAGCTACACTTGAGGCTGGTGGGTGCCCCAGCACCCCTCGTATTTGCTGCCAGGGCTCCTGCTGGGAGGGCGTGAGGGAGCTGCGGGTGCCCATACAGCCAGCGCCGCTCCGTTTCCTGCAGAGATTTGAAAACCTGTTGGAGTTCCAAAGCGAGCTTCGGTTTCACTGTGACCAGCAGCTCAGAGACTCAGAGTTACTATACAGCCGAATAAAATATTTTTTCATAAATTTAACGCCAGCATGTCTGTGTTTGGAAACTTTGAAAATCCATGTTGTATGGTTTACTGCACTGGAAAAGGTGCCAGCAGAGTTTCAAAGGAAGGGAAGTGTATAACTGTTTCCTTTCAAATGCATTTTCCAATGGGATCCATTGAGGGAAAAGGCTGGAACTAACTAAAACATTATTAAAAACTGTTATGAAAAGAGACAGAGAGATGGAAAAAGATAGACAAAAACTCCAATACACAGCTGAAAGGGAGGGAGGGAGGCAGGCAGGCAGCAGGAAAGGGGATACAGGCAGAAAGACACTTTGGGTGGGGAAAACAGGGCGAGACGGGGAGGTTTAACTGGCAGCCACCCTTCGTGGTTTCATATTGTTGCAGATCAATTGATCGGGATTTCAAGTGCTGCTGGCCCGGTGGCACAGGGCGAACCACAGAGTTGGCTGCAAGCGCAGCACTCATGAACTGCTGACCTTCAGTTTTTAAACCAAAAATATTCTTCTTTGGGAAACAGTTACACCAGGTTCCAACCCCGTCTGCCAAGCAAAAAACAAGCGCTGCTACTAACCTGAAGTAACACCCTCATCCCCTTAACACCAAAGCAACAACCAGGACTAGTAACCTGAAGTAACTCCCTGCTCTGACCCAACCAGCAGTAAGGGAGCATGACATGTATGCAGGGGCTTGGCTCTTCCTTACTCCCTGAGTGGAGCGGTTGAGTCTCTAATCGCTGACACCAGCTTCACAACAAGCACAGGGACCAAGTGGCCATCAGACCACTCCTCCCGCTCCGACGCCTTGGCCAAGCTCGAGCTGTTCTAACAAAGTCTATAAATACCAAAGCGATCAGGTCCATATAGCGCGGTTGCAGACCGGGTCCAAAACCACTACTCCTGCTCCAGGCACAGACAGGGGATTGCTGCCCTGCAAGCAAAGGGGGAACCGAATGGGGCCAAAACCACACATTTTTATCAAATATTTCAGTGCCCTGGACATCAGGAGGTTGACAGGGTCAGGGCCTGACCCAGGACGGAGCTGGGTCTCTGCTGCTCTGACCAGCTTCAAAGAGCTAGGCTGGGGTTGGGCAGAGCCCTGGGCCCATGGTTCCACAGGGTGTAGTAACCGTGGGCTGTAGCACACATGTCGAGGGATGAGAGGGGGAAAAAAATAAACAGACAGACAAAAGAATGAGGATGCTCTGCCAATTCCAATTGTGCAGCTTTTATTTTAAATGCTTATCAAGCTGAGAAAGAGCAGAGTTCTTGGAAAACAAGGTTTCCTTTCTTCCCATGCCAGTGTCAAACACCCTCAAGGACGGGTACGGCACAGGCGCTCACTGCCGGACGCCCTCTCCACAGCAGTCACCATCCCACCCTCCTAGGGAAGGGTTTGGAAGTTACAGCCCTGGCATTTCTGGTAAAAAGATTAATAAAATAAAATTTAAAAGAAAAAAAAAAAATAATCATAGAAATCTCCAATCTGGCTGGGTTCAAATTATGGCCAATTACCCACCAACACTTCTCACTAATAAAATAAATTTTTACAGGCCCTAATTACTGCTTTCGCTGAACTGCTCTACAGGAAGCCCAAAGGCTGCGGCTCTCCAGACGGCAGCAGACAGTAAAGCAAGGCACCCGCGAGTAAAGCAGCCAGTGACTCAGAGGAGACAAGCTGCCGGAGGGGCGGGCGAAGGGGGAACGCTCGCGCCTGGCTGGAGCATGAGACACATCAGTTCATAAAACGCTGCGTGCCATGCGCACGGCGCTCCAGGGCCGGGCGTCAGGTCCTCCCCACACACACACACACACCCCCGTCAGTCGTAGCACCCGCTACCTGTGACGCAAGGCTATTCCCAGGGGAGGTGATAGCGACGGTTGCAAGTGTTTCGAAGGGGTATCTGCCGATGCGAAACGGAGACCGAATTCTATTAGGGAACGGCTGCATGGATCACGTGTGGCAGAGAGATGGAGCCACCTCCCATCACGGCTTGGGGGACTGGTCCTCAAAGTGGAGGTCCCCCCATGCTGGCTGCAGGGGACAGAGGGAAAGCAGCTTCTTGGCCCAGCTCCCCACCTTTGGTTCTCTCTGGTACAAGCAGAGTTAACTGAGCGACACGCATACAGCAGAAAGGTAGAAACCTCCTCTGAGAACATGAGAACAGACGGCTCCCAGCCACACACACACTCCTGCTCACCAGTGCGGCATAGCCCCAAAGGGCAGCAAGCAGGAACCCATGGGGTGACTGCACCCCCACAGTCCTCCCAGCTCAGAGCTTGCCCTTAACCCGGTTGGGAAAGCAGAGCCGCTGCTCTCAGCCCAGTGCGCGTCGGCGTCAGGGAAAACCCTCCGCGGCAGGAACGCAACGGCAAAGCCACCATCCCACAGCATGCTGACGGCCCACGCAAGCCCAGGCTGCTGGAAGTCCCTCAAAGCAAGGCTGCCACGCAGGTATCCACACTTAGCCAAGGAAACACAGCTCCACAAGGTTGATTCATTTTTATATATTCTTTTTTTTCCTCCCTTTCTTAACCAGGATTACTTTAATTTTCGAGGCCTAATGGAGTCCAGCTGCAATGAGGAGGCGAAGCTGCAGTAGTACAAAGACAGACCTTTATACGCCGGTGCAAACTTGTACAACAGTCAGCACGCACACACACACAAAGCCCTATAAAAAGGATGCACTGCAGCGGGATATTTTTAGTCTTGACAATACAGCACTAAAAATACGACTTTGCTAATACATCACTACAGAAATATTCCCAGTGTCCATTCAGGAACAGTTTAAAACATTTATTTTTGTTTCCTTTTGCAATGGTCAGAGAGGAGGGAGAAAATAGAAACTCATTGATAAGAGGAAACGAGAGAGACATGAAAAATTGAAAACTACCTAAAAGCTCATGGAGAGGTTTATTTTATTAGTTCTTAATAAATATCTTGCAGATTTCCTCAGGAAATACACCAGATCACATGTAAAATAGTTTGGTACTGATGTCAACTGTGTCAGCATATGAAATCTATTAGGGTGAAGCCACAGCAGGGTGATCAGCGTGCTGAAAAACTGCACGGCACCGAGGAGGGGGGGGGGGGGGGGGGGGGGCTGGGGGGAATCTCACGGCCCTTCCAAATTCTTCGAGAGGTAAAAAAGTCAGCCAAGACGCAGAGAGAGAGAAAAAAAGATCCCACATCCTGCTTTACGCTGCCAGCAATGTGAAGTGCCCAGAGATTAATTCTATGTCTGGCCTGGAAATGTGACTTTAAAGCATTGGAGGGAGTGGGGAGGAGGAGGAGAGAGGAATGAGAAGGCCAGGCAAACCGGGACTGGCACTGTGCCACCGGCCCCCCCCTTTCCCAAGCCCCGTTTCAACGTAGACAGCAGTAAACCCCAACAGACGGCAGCTCCCGGGGCTGCCAGGGCCTCGCACCAGCTGCGGCGCGTCTCCCGCTCCCCACAGCCCCGCGCAGATGGGCCCGAGAGCATCACTTCCGCTTCGCCTGCCTTTAAAGACACACGAGCCCATGTGGTAGAGAGAACACCGCTCCCCACCATGGCCCCGCGCGCGGTTGGGGCCCCCCAGGCAGGACGAGCCCTGCTCCCAGCACCAGCCATGAGGTCCTGTCAGCCCTTGGCTGCCCAAGCCCGGCTCTGAAGGGTTTATGCTGTTCCCAACCCGCCTTTGGCAGCCGGCGCCTCTTTCTCCATCTCTGTGCCATTGCCCGGAGAGCAGGCGCTGCTTACGCAAGACTCCCCTGCTCTGCTCCTGGGGCTGGTGGAGAAGCACCAGGAGTTCACCAAGGCAGGGTCAGGGGATGACACAGCCCTGGGTGGGACGGGAGAAAGGGGAGTGAAGAAACCCCAGAGTTGAAGCCGTCCCCTACAAGAGCATCTCCCTCCCATCCCGCACCACAGAGCGGGGGACCTGAAGCCACATGCCGATCCGTGCCAGGCTTGGGGACAGACAAACCGCTCCTGCCCTCTCTGTGTCACCTACAAGCTAGACCTTACAGTCACGTTAACCACAGCCATCTAGAGCCACATCAGTAGCTGTTAAAAATGACCCTGCAATCAGAGAAGGGCCACAAACCTTCAGTGCTGTCACCTGGCCAGGGTTAATCTGCCCCAGTCCATACTGGCCATGAAGCAGGACTGAGCACGGCATTAGGCAGGGTGACTCCTGAAGGTCAGGCCCAACAAGCCCTCACCTTTCCCCTGCCCATCAATTAGCATGGGCAGAGCCAGCACTGTGCTGCCAGGAACCTGCTGCACGGACACACAGAGCCTGACTCCAACCAGGGAAAGTAAAAGCTTTTCTTACATAAACCTGCACGGCCTCAGACACGTGTGTGAGCAGAAACACAGCCTGGGCTGCGCTGCCATTCCCGAGCTCAGCATTCAGGGAAGAAGAGATCCCAACAAGCCCCCCACAGATGCTTGATCCCAGCTGAAGCCCCCCCAGGCACTTGACTCATGGAGGGACCACAGACCACGAGCAGATGGAGGCAGGTGGGAGCTGCTGGAGGAAGAGTCCACAGTGCCTGCAGGGCAGCCCTCGGGAAGGAAGCAATCCTCAGCGAGCTGGGCGGCTGCACCCAAACCTGCACAGGGCACTGGCATGGGGCAGGCAGCCCTCCCTGCCTACACCTGGCAGGCTATAAAACAGTCCCGCAAGCTCAATCAAGAGTTTTACAACTTCACAAAGCACCATAATTAGCCTAATTATACCACGTTCTCTCAGAGAATTAAACAGAAACACAGTAATTGAGTTGGTGCTACTTAGGAGCACAAGGAAATCAAAGGCGCAGTGCACATTAAAGTCAGAACCATCTCTTTAAAAGCAAGAGGATTTCCTGTCACGGTACAAACATCTAAAGCTTCACCAAAGCCGCTGCACCTGGTGCAACCCCACTCTGGCTCCCTGGCACCCCTATTTTCTGCACCACCAAAGCAGGGGTGAGGCAGAGCCCTGGTTACCGCTGCCTCAGGCACCTCCTTCCTCATTTTTCAGCAGGACAGACCGACACTGTGTGCCATCGCTCCATTTCCTGCCTCTCATTTTATACGGCGACGCTTGCTTCTTCATCCAAACAGTGGGTTTGTTTCAGCGTTCGCAGAGCTAGCTCATGCCTTGGTGGCACCACAGCACGAAAGCCCCTCCAACCTGACACCTCACCTGTCACTGACTCTGTCCCAACTTGCTGCTGGTGCTGCTGAAGCTTGGCTGTAAATCAGACTCCAGCACTGTGATTACAATTTGCTTCCCTTCTATTTGTTGCCCTGAAATGAGATCTGGGTATCACCCTGTGTTTGGTGGAACAGCTTCCAGGGCAGGTGTAAGGACGTGCTCGTGTGACAGGCAGAGAGGGCAGAAGCCCCTAGCAAGTTCATCCGACGCGACTCAATGGGGACTTTTGCTACGCTTTGGCTGGAGGGCAGGGCTGGAGAGCCTGACACCAGCAAGAGCTGGGGTTTTGCTGGAAATCTTTCTCTTCTCTGCCACAAAGCCCTCTGCTCGATCTGAAGCCAATGTCTAGGTTTCAGAAACCTGAACTGCAAGTGGAAATTCCCTGCAGTGCGTTGATTATTGCATCTCCTGCTGGCACTTGTGGCAAGGGGGGGGAAAAAGAAGTCACGTGGCTTTCTGGACACACGTTTTGCTGAAGAGTCTTGCATCAGAGGGCAAAAGCCAGCAGCCAGGAAAATAACTCCAATTACGGTAAATAAATCCCCAAATATGTGACAATCTGCCTTTTAAACAGGAAACAGAGGGGAATAAGCAAAGGAAGACTTTGGTCTAAACATTGCTGCCACCAGCTTTAAGAGCCCAAGAGCAAGACTCTGAAGACACGCCTGGGCCAAAAGTATTTTACCTGAAGTTTGCTGATGTGTCTCAAGCCTGAGACAGCTTCCTTCCCTGAAAGGAAAGGCGCCGACAGTTCCCAGCAGCCGTGCCAACCTCCAACACTCCCAACCACTCAAAAGACAAACTGAGGAGGGTCGGTTGCCACCTCCAGACATGTACGTATCCCTCAGGAGGCTCAGCATGAACAAGCAGAGCAGGATGCTGCACAGCTCCTGAGATGAGCAATGCAGATATCACCCCTTCCATCCTGCTCACATGGGCAAGGTCTGGGCTGTGCTGGGACACGGTGAGTAGCAGACATTGCTTGGCTGTGGGCTCAATGCAAAGCCCCTTTTTGTTGAGGCAGTGACATCTCAGCACCTCCTCGCTCTGCAGCCTCTGTGCAAGCATAGAGAAGGATGCAGTCCAATCCCAGCCAGCCCTCCTCTACATTTCTTCTCCCGAGAACAAACCCGAAGCAAATAAAAGCAGCAATGCAAAGGGAGGAGGAGGATTGCTTTAATAGCCAGTTCCTCCAAACTTAAGGCCTTGGGAAGCATTACCTCTTGACAGCACCTCACTAAAACCAGCACTCACGGCCTTCTGGGGAAAGGCACTCAGCGGCTGCCAGGTGCACGCTGGTGATCTCAGCACAGCCACTTCAGTCCACACTCGCTATATGACGACCAGAGCCCCAGCACCCCTGAGAAAGCCTGTTATGAAACTGCTCGATTCCACCCTCCTCACAGCCAGCGGGTGTTTGCATTACAAAAACTGAGCCCCAGGCAGGTGGAGGGACCTCGGGCTCTGTTCTCAAGGGGGCACACAACTGCAGGTGCTCAACCTCCCCAAGAAACAGCCCTGAGACATGACTTCTTCATTGACCTCGCAGTTGACATGCCCAAAGTTGCCAGGGCTCAGAGCTGCCTGCACGAAGGAGTCAGCTAGACGGTGGTGAAGCACGTATTTACCGCTCAAGGAGGATAATTAGGAGAACTGCCCTAGTTCTGCTCCCCAGGCAGGGGAAGATCGAGTCGCTGCTTCTGCTATCTACAGCCTGAGGTTTATTTAAGCTTTGTTTTGTGCCTAATTTTAAAACGCCACCACACCAAGACAGCCGTCCCCAGCGCTGCTTTATTTTTAAACTCATTCAGATGCACTGGACTCTGGTGTGTTCGGCTCCCAGCACCTTTTGGCCGCTCCAAAACACGAGATGTGGTTAGAGCCTCACAAGCAGCCATTGAGATGTGGCTGCAGAAGAAGAGCAGCACGCGCTTCTGCCGTCCTTTTCTGATGCTGCAGTTAGCTCTTCGAGCAAAGCTGGGCCCAAGCGTCACAAACCAAATGAGAACCGTGGAGAAAGTCAGAGCTGAGGTTCTGCTGAGGGCAGACAGCACCAGCCAGCCTCTGCATTGTCTCTGGGGATATTTTAAGGGTTCACGCTTCAGCTTGCACGCCAGAGCAGCTGTGGTCAGCAAAGCTAAACAGACCCCATCCAGCACAGGGCCGCACTCAGCAGCAGGACAGCAGCGGAGCAGGCTGCTGGATACAAAGCAGGGCCTGATTTCAGGGGGTCCTCTCCAGCCAGGCTGGGGTGCTGAGCACACATGCAGAAGGGGAAACCCTTTACCTGCTTAGAAGCTGCAGTTGATTTGCACTAAGCTGTGGATCCTTTTTGTGTCTATCAAGAAGGTTCAGGCAAACTAAACATCTCAGGAGCTGGTGTAGGTCTTCAAGGATCAAGCAGAACCATGCACTCTAGCAAACCTGTGCAACGGCTGTAGTTAGTGGCTACTCAGGGTGTAAGCGCAGTTCTCTGTGAGCCAGAGTATCTCTACACCAAGTGGCATGTGCCATACTGACCTACTCGCTGCTGCTCTGCGGCAGCACCAAGAGGACAGGAGCTGCTCTGAATTTGCTGCAGGGAAGGGGGCATGAATCCCTCTGCTGCACGAGCCTTCACTTCCCAGTCAACCCCCTCTCACACAGAGAACCCGAGCACATTCCACTCAAGAAAAGGGAGCCGGGAGGGCTGCGAGCCGCAGCCCAGCCTGACCCTGCCACACCAGCTGCCCCCTCAAACCCTCCCCACATCCTCACAGGAGCTTTGGCAGCAGGACTGCCTCTTGAGCAAGTAGGAGGTCTTCCTCCTCATCCGTGGGCCACTACACAGGCTGGTCACCATTCCGCTGGTTGAAAGGCAAGCCACTTTCCCATCCCTCAGCTAAAGCCGCATGCTGGGCCAGAACCTCCCCATGCCCTGACTCTGCCGGGCCCTGGGGAAATGCAACTTCATTCCCTCCATGTGCTGAGGATGCACATATGGCAGCCCCCTCCCCTCTCCACTTCCACCTAAGCCCGACCTCCTAACAACCTCCACACGGCACAACGCGACCAGCCCGAGAGTGCCAGAAGGCATCCAGGTGCTGCAGCCTGATGCTTCACACCCGCAGCCAGGCAAATTTGCTGGGATTTCCGGGAAGTGTCTCTAGGGTACCCCGTGCTGCTACACCCCCACTTTGGTACGAGCTTGTTTGGAATGCTGGGCCATCGGGTGGGGGGAGTTGGTGGGGGGAGAGGGGAAGTTATTCTGGTGGTGGCCTATGAATAACATCCAGTGATTTATAGGAAGTATAATCCAATAATACAGTAAAATAAAACAGTGTGTCTGAGATGGGTTTGATTCCAGGAATTATAAAACAAATTATTAAAGAGAGAGAGAAAGAAAAAAAGCCTCAGAGAGGCCAGATCGGAGTAAATTGGGCACAGATGGGCTGGGAGGGGGTTTCTCTCTCTCCCCTCACCAAGATGCCCCCGCCGCAAGCACGGCTTCAATTAGTCTTTTCAGAAACCAGAGTTTTATTTCCCCAAATTACAGAATTAAAAAAAAATTAAAATTCTTGGAGTGTTTGTGGTTGGAATAAAAGGGATCCAAACTTCTCTGTAAGTTGGTTGTGCAGATGGCTACCAAACTGTTAAACAGGCCACCCCACAGAGGTCCCGCCCCAGCCAGAGCCCGGGATGGCCCAAAACACTGGTAGTCACCTACATCCCATATAGAAAGCTCCAGCAGCTGCACGACTCTGCCACGCAGAATGCCAGTCTCTCTCTGTCTCCCTCCCCTGGGTGGGCTCTCCTTACCCCACAGGTCTGAGTTCCTCAAGAAGCATTCTCATACCATGAATGGTCCTGCCAGGAAGTCAGAGGGGCCCTCACTGGCCACACACCTCTATGGACAATGGGGAGAGCAGCTCACTTGGAGGAATATGCTGTGTGATGCCAAACAGCGGGAGGAAACACTCAATGTGGGAATGCTTTAGTTTCCTCTGTCAGAGAAAATAACAGACCCAAACCATCTCCCAGGGTCTTCCCAGCGCTGCCTGGCTGCACAGGCAGCTGGGACAAGCTCCAGTGTGCCTGACACTGCCCCTGGGGAAAAAGCACTGATCACGGGGCTCCTGCCTGTGCTCACCCGAGCCCTGCTTTGGGCACCCGCTGCAGGGCTGGGGTAGCCATGGGGTCACAGCAACAACCTGCATGGGAGAAGGCCGTTAAACACCTGGCTGGCTGGCTCTGAAACACATTTAAACACCCCACCATACCCCAAAAAGTCAGCCTGCCAGAAGAGTACAAGGTGACCTCACACAGATTGAGTTAGAAAAGCAGCAGTCACTAACTAGGAACCAGGAGACATCAGAAGTGCGAGTCCCCAAGGCAGGGACAGCCCTGAGGGACCACAGCCGAGCCACGACTGAGCAAAGGAAAATGAGTAAAAGCTAAGAGCAGCAGATAGAAACGATTACACACTGAGTCCCCAACCTCCAGCGCTGCTGCACTGAAGGAATTGGCACAGACCAAGCATAATCTGCAGTGAAAACTGAGGAAGCTGAGCCAGAGATGGAGCAGGATAGGTATTTGGTGCAAGCCTAAGGAAGAGGGAGAAGTATTAAAGCATTTGATTGTTCAGGTTTTCTTTTTCTCAGTACCTGAATCTATGATTAAAAGTTTGTGCTTGTGGGCATCAAACTGTATAAAAATTCCCCATGTCGAGGCTGTTCTGCCAAGAACACCAGCACCACCCCATCCCAGCACGAGGGATTCATTACACACCAGACACAGGGCAAGCAAGCCAGTTTACAAGTTTCTCAGGAGTAGCTGGGGCTGCAGGGACCTGGAAATACATGTCAGGGAGGGTAGGGAGGGAGCAGCTATCCCTGGAGAGATCAGCCCCCGAACAGCAGGGGAGAGAGGCTCTCAGACAGACCACTCTCCCCAGCCCCAAACCCATGGCTCTGCAGCTACTGTGAGCTC
Organism: Laterallus jamaicensis coturniculus; assembly: GCA_022605575.1. NCBI lineage: Eukaryota > Metazoa > Chordata > Aves > Gruiformes > Rallidae > Laterallus > Laterallus jamaicensis. The sequence goes on along the minus strand of JAKCOX010000025.1, from coordinate 8,147,110 downwards.
ACGGCTGAAGGTCAGACAGGCCCATGTGATGGGAAAGACACAGACACACTCTGATCCCAGATTTGCAGGAGGATTTCAGTAGGAGGAGATCTCTAGAGGTCGTTTGGTCCAACTGCGACATTAGATCCAGCTCTAGAGAGCTGACGCAGCCAAGCTCTGACTACAGCAAGCCCAGCTCGCTGCTCCCTGGTTTTGCTTCTTGGCAATTGGGATGCAGGCAGGGTGGGACTGCTCCCTGTGCCCTCCCAGCCTCCCACACACCCACAGGGGCATATCGGACCCGCTCCCACTGCTGCCCATGCTACTGCAACCCAGGGAGGTGACTCATGTGCTGGGAAATGGCAGCCCGCACCTTCCCGACAGCCCTTTCTGCCGCATGCTCCAGCCAGTCCTCTGCCCACAGCAACCCACACGCCAGGGAAGGAGCCAACACCCTCGCTCCGTGCTGGGCAGTTGGTAATAATTCAGCAAACGTTCTTGCTCGCCTTTTAAACTGCCTTTTTTTCTTCTTCCCTCCCCCCCCACACCCAGCTCTTCTCAGTATCACAGTGTCGGCACCGAGCCCAACCCAGGCTGTGCCAACGCTCCGTACATGAGTGCTCAGAGACCACCGAGGCGTTTGCTCTGACAACAGGATTTGCTTTTCCAAACAATATTCAGCGATATTTTAGGGTCACTAGAGTAAAGGAGTCCTCAGGGAAATCCCTGAAGGGCGGTAGGCATCAGACAGCAGCCGCGGTGCCATCCGACCCGCAGGCATTTCAAGAACACTGCCACCTGCTCCATGTGCAGCCCGCGGTCCCCAGGCAGGAAGGGGTTTTGCTACCTCCAGAGATCAGAAAGCTGGGAGCAGCAGCTGGCAGTTATCCACACGGGAGGCAGAAAACTCCAAGAATCCTTATTTTTCACCCGAGATAAAAAGCTCTCCTTTCTGTCACATCCACAACTCGGCTAGGGATGGAAGAGCTGAGTCCAGGGTCCTGTGAACTGGGATCAGTTCCAGCTCTGCCACAGGGGTTCACCATACAGCCCAGACAAATCTCTTCCTCTCTTTACCACCCGCTCCTGTCTACAGCACAGACACCACTATTAACATACCTACCGGGGGGGGTCACGCAGGGGCATCTGCTCATAACCATACTTTGCAGCACAAAGATAAACACACCGTCGCTGGTTGGCATCTAACAAGCAGGAGGGGAGGGCAAGGCTGCCTCCCCAGCAGGACTGACAGCTCCCCAGGGCTTCCCCCAGGAGAGGAGGGGGCCTACAAGGCTGGCCTGGGGAGCCGCTTCCCAGACCTCCTGATGATGCTTGTTCTCTCCATCAGCTGACCTCAGCCACTAACCACTGGCCTGACAAGTGGCCAAGTGGCTCATGAGGGAGGAATCTTCCAGCAGCAGCTCTCCTGGGCTCAGCCTGATCACCCACATGAAACCTATCAGCTAGAGACCTCCATCTTTAACATCTAAATCCCAAGCCATCAGCAGGCAAAACACTGTCCTCCCAGCCAGGAGCACAGTCCCATCGCTGCTTCCTACCACGGGGCTCAGGCAGATGTGGGCAGCAGCCACTGAGCGTGCTGGGGGGCCGCAGGGGCTCCTGTCCCCCAGGAGCACCATGGAAGAGATTCCGTTTTGCCAGTATCTCCATTGACCAACATATCAAACCCAACAATGGCAGAGACCACACAGAGCCTCCTGGGTGGACAGAGGCAGCAAGGGGAGGAGGATGAGTAATACTACATCTGCTTTGTTCTTTAGGTGCCTCAATTCAGGGCAGAGCTTCCAGCCTGGCCTTTCAGAGCAGCATCTCCCATTGCATCGCCCATTTGCCTGCACAGACACAGGCAGTCACAGGCAACAGCACTCCCCCAAGAGACAAGGCCTCAGAGATCCTCCCAGCCTTTCTGGTGCCAGGAGAGGGACCAAGCACAGCCCAAGCTAAACACAGGAAGGCAGAGCTGTAAAGCAACGCTTTCCTTCTGTGCTCAGTGACTCAGGCTCCAGAGAGACACGATGCTGCCTCACTCCTCAGATGCCTCAGCCAGCTCCAAGGCCCAGGCAAGGTCCCTCTGCTGTCCCTACGCATACCGACACCCCCAGGCATCCAACCACCGCTCCGCTTCCCCATCTGTCTTCAGCTGGCGAGTCCCCCCCACCCTTCTCCATGAGCAACTCGGCCATAAGGAGCACGGCTGGTCCCCAGCCCAGTTCCCCTGAAGCAGCACGTGGTACCTTTGGGCTGGGAGTTGTACACTGCAAACATGTTGATTGCGACAAGCTGGAGCATGCGGGTGCTTCCGATGGGCGGGGGGCTGTGCTGCAGCAGGACCTGGAACTCCCTCAGAACCTCTTCAGCCACCGCAGGGAAAGTCTCCATCCTGCAGACAGAGAGAGAGTCAGTACAGCACACTCAGTCAGCACAACTCACTCGGTGTCATGTCTCCTGGGGGACAGGAGGTCCCCTGGGGTGCTGTCTCCCATCCAGGAGCCATGGGGAACAAAGGTGCAGGCTGCGATGGAGGCAGCTGAAGCCTTCCATAGAGAGGGCAGCAAGGGATTGCTCAGTGAGTGACAGGCAGCATTCCTTTGGCAGGAAAACACTGCCTTTATGAGTCATTTCTGACCAACCATTTATTTTTTTTTATTTTTTTCTCCAGACTTCTACCAATCTGGGAGGAGGGCCAAGAGGCCAGCAGCTCACTTGGACCCAGAGCAGCCCACGGGACTCCCAAGAAACCCAGGCTGCAGCACACGGCACACACTGGTGCCACATTGCGGATGTGGCAATTCCAGTGTGTTGAACACTGGCCAGAGCGTGCTTCCTCCAGAAGAATGGTGCCTCACTGCAGGATTAGATCCCACAGTGCTGAGCCACGTCCTTCCCCCCAAGGCTACAAGCTCCCTGGCACTGAGATTGTGCCCTTAAGCTTCAACACTTGGAGCTCCACAGGGCAGGGACCTGAAGACTAATGACTGTCCTCATCTAGCTGCTGGAAACGTCAAAGCTGGAGCGCTGTTGCTCACCAGGACACAGCAGCCAGCGGCTGCCGTGGCACAGCCAGGGATGGGGTATGCTTTCAACACTGCTCACAAGCAATCTGAGACGTTTATCCTGCTCTTCATCTGGCATTGCTGAGGGAATTCGCTGAGGTTACTTATCAGAGCTGGTGGATCCTCAGCAAGCTCCCAAGCGGGGTCAGAAACCAAACCGACTGCAAAGGGGAGCACGATCAATTCACAAAAATGGCTGAGAGCTGGCTGCCCACAACAGCCCTCCCAAAGAGAGTCCTCACCAGTATGTCATGAGGACAGCTTTGTGGGCTGCCAAAAAATCTTGCAAGCTATTGGGGAAGGGATAGCTAGGGGAGAGAGGTCCTCCCATCCCACTGCCTCCTCTACTGAGCTTGCTGTGCTACTTCTCGCTCCTGCGCTAGAAGCATCACAGACCCAGCAAAGAGGAGTACCCATCCCACAGCGAGTTCCAGCTCCGGTTATCAGAGCCCCTGTATCCAGATGGGAGCGAGGGAGCCAAACTCCACAGTGGGTGAGGTGCCCAGAGCCAGGGCAGGCAGCCTCAGGGGCCTCCAGAGCAATTTCCTCTATCTTCCCCTGAGAGATTCAGATCTCGAGATATCAGCAGCTACAGGCTGGATTAACAAGCCACTTCTGGTAACCCGCAGGGGCAATTCTGCTGGGCTTCCCCAACAGACTTTCAGGACAGTAATAAGCTCTATTTTTAAAGCCAGAAATGGCTTTTCTTCTTAACCGTATTTCACGGATGCCTTTCAACAACCGGTCCTGCCTAGCAGCAGGGGTACCCTCTCCAGGGGCACTGTTTGCTGGAGCAGTTCAAAGTCTCTGTTACCTTCTCACAAAGTTGGGCTGTAACAAACAGGCCCCTTGTACTTTTGAGCTGTGCAGAACAGAGCAACTCCTCCAGTACAAAAGCACTGCTCCCCCTGGAAAGAGGTAACTTCCCTGGATTTGGGGCGCAGCCAGGGAATTAGAGCAAACTGATCGCTTCTAAAGACTTCCTAATTTTGAAAAGTCTCAGACCACATCCAGTGTATCCAGCAACATCCTCCCAGGGTGGAGAGGACACTGGGGATGGAGGAGCCCTTTGTAGGACGGGTTGCCAGGAGATGAAGATTATTGCCATGGAAGAACAACAAGAAGGAGCAAGGGCTTCCTCAGCCCCGCCAGCTGTGCTGTAATACACCACAGCACATCTGGAACAGCACACGGTAACCCCACTGAGCTCAGAACCAGCAGGTCAGGAGCAGAGCGGAAGCTTTTAATAAATTACTTACCTGTGGTTTTAAGGAGCGAGAGAGTCCAATTAGGGCAAGATCATCTTTTCCATGCTTTTTACAGATAAATCACTGAAGATCCTGCCCAAAGAGGACTCAAATCATTCCTCACCTTTTACCTATTTTAAGTGCGGAAGCTGTTTAGCAGGGTTGGACAATTTTCTCTTCCTGTGTCATGGTATTACTTTCTAGTTCCCTTCTAAGTACTTCAGGGGATATTCTATCATTAAACATACTTGGGTTTTCTAAATGACTGTCCTGGGAAGCAACCGCCTCAAACGCTGCATCTTAATTTCACTCAAGTCTGAGGAGCCAAACGTGCAAGCAATCTCCACAGCATCCCCACTAATCCTGCTGCTGGCACACATTCAACCAGAGCTCGGCCGCGAGCATGGCTCTGCAGAGCTGAGGACCAGCAGCTCCCCGGATGCTCTGTCCTCCAGCACAGACATGCTGCAGTTACCAGATCTTTCACAGGCTCTAGCAGCCTTCCTTCTCTTTTCCTGCAGGCAGGAGGACATCCCGTTCCGCCTCCTTGCTGTTGGCCAGCCTGCAGCCCACAAGCTGATAATCAGCATCTTGTGATTCAGAGAGAGATCAACAGCACTGGCAGGAATCTGGTTGTTCTCCCCCTCAAACAATCAGATCTCCAACAAATTATCCAGCATGGGTCCTGCTTCCCATTGCTTTATGAAGGGTCCAGAGGCAAGCACGTGCCACTCCTGACTAGCTGCCCCACAGAGTGCATTGGATGGTGAATGCGCTGAGGCTTCAGGGTGTGTGGCTGGTTCGGTGCAGTGTCCCACACTGCTGTGTTTCCCTGCTCCAGGAAGGTGGCACTTTGCATCCACACTCCCTTTACCTAAGTGGCCTTGAAGAGGTCTCTCAACCCTGTAACTTGTAGCTGTTAGTTCCACAAGGTCTAAAGGAGCCAAAGCTGCCCATAAGGTTCCATCTGCTTATGAGGCACCAGCAGGCACAAGCAGAGACCCGTGCAAGGTCTTGCTACAACAGCCAGCCCACCACCTGACAGCCAGGGCAGGTCCAGAGCCGGAGCAGGGATAGCTCCCCATGGGAAGCCCATCAGCTGCAAGGCTGAGCTCTGCTCTCTGGGTCACAAGGATGTCCCCCAGGCTGGGAACTCAGCCCAGGCCTGAATCAAGCTTGCTCTGCCCCAAGGGTAGCTATTCAATTACTTGAAACCCATTTCTGACAGCCATTGCCAAGGGCACATCGTGTAAAGCAGTTCCCACAGCCAGGGCAGCTCTCAGCTCCACGGCTCTCACTGACATGGCAGAGAGGAGAAAAAGGGCAAGGCTTGTCTTGACATGCTCTGGACAGCAGCTGTCAGCCACTGCTGGTTCTGCCTCGATGGCTTCATGCTCCTTAACAGGCAACAGCCTCCAAGTGCCCCCGCCAGAGCCACCTCACTGCTGGCCACGACTGGGTGGAATGGAAAAACGGGGGCAAACCCAGAAATTAAGGGAGGCAAAGCACAGCTAGGTGATGTGAGAGAGAGAACAGCTTCTAGTCCTTCCCGTGTGTGCATCAGCTGGATGAGCTCAGCCTCTGCCAAAGGGTCCCGGTGCATGGGCAGGACTGGGCTTTGAGGTGTGAGGGGGGTAAAAGCCCAAACAATAACCAGTGTGGATTGCAGGGCGGGTAAGGAGAATAAGAACCAGGAGGCTAGGCCTGCAAGAATTCACACCCTGTGCCCTCAGCTCCAAACACAGCTTAGTTGCTAACAATATTAAATTCCAAAAAGACTTGTAATGTAGGAAAATAAAATAAACATCCTGCACACTTACCCAATCCTGGTAAACAGCTTCCCATGGGCATGGAGAAAACTGAGGATGAACCTTTTGTTCAGCTGCATGGGAAAAAAAAAAAAAGGGAAAAAAAAAAAAGGAGAAAACAATTAAACTCTCTCCGATTTCCTGTGAATTAAGAATGTCCCCAGTGACAGAAGAACCTGGCCTGGATGCTGGGGGGTGGCACTGGAGATGGGAACCAAATGGACATGCCCAAACTCTTACAAACATCGTGCACACAGGCAGGGGCAAGTGCCAAACAGCTGGAGCCGGAGCGGGGAGCGGCGGTGGAGGCACAGCACCCTCTGCCGGGGCAGCTCCCAGCCGCAGGGTCCCGCTCCGCACCCTCAAAAAGCCCTGCACCTCGGCAGGACACCCCAAAGGAGCTGTTCCCACCAGCGTTCTCCACCGATGAAAATAAAAAACACCAAAGCAGACAACTAGCAGTAGTTGCTCAGTGCTCTGGGACTGCAGCACAGGCTGGGAGCAGTGTCTGGTCACCACGGGGAGGGATGGGGATGTCCTCACCAAGGCTGTTCAACAGAAAGCCCAGCGAGTTGCAGCATGCCAGCTTGTGCCCTGCCAGGAGCAGCTTTCAGAAGCAAGGGGCCACCGTGGCAATGCTGCACCCCTTCATTTAATCCCAGCCTTAAGCACTTACAGAGAGGGAGCTGGTGTTCGGATGTAGCAGAAAAGCCACCAGAAGCCTGCAGTGGCGATGCTGCTATTGAGCTACCAGGGCAGTGTGGAGCCAAGGGGATACAGGGAACTGGCTGGAGACATGGCACAATGGCAGTTTCCTGTCCAGTAACACCAAAACCTGACTTGAATAATTACTTATTACAGCTCTAAACCTCCTCCATTAGCTCAGCAGAGCTCTGGGCTTCCCCAGTTTGTATGTAAAAAGGCTTTGAGGAAGGCCGTGGGTGGGTAAGCAGTCACCCTGCCCAGCCCTGGAGCTGGCTGTACTGTGTGAGGGACAGACTGGCCTCACTCCTGCCTCCTGGGCTTTTGCTTCTCCTTGCACCCGTGCGCCTGCACAGCCTCAGCACGCTGAGAAAAGCCAGGCCTGTGCAGGGAGACACTGACCAGGAGCAGCCCAGAGCACCACTGCTCCATTCCCATTCGCACCAGAAGGTCAGAGACATCACTTCTATTTGAGGGTGGGGGGGCATCAGAAGTACAGAGGGAGGACAAGGTTACCAGGCAGGGCTGCAGCCGTGCCCAGCTGGGTGCAGGACAGTCACCGGCCAACACCCCTCAGCACTGAGCTCCCCATCAGGCCAGGCTGAGGGGCCAGTTATCAGAGGCAGTCCCAGCGCTGATACCCCCCACCCTGACCCGCTGAGCCCCCTGGCTCACACCCTGAGCGATGCCAGTTGCTCCACAAGGTGCGATCGCTCATTCAGTGTAATTAAGCCGGGCTGTGCTCCCAGAGGACCCATACAAGAGAGTGATGCCCTTGCTGCAGAGCTGCTCCCGGGCCATGTGCGAGTTTAAACATAAAACCTGTCTCATAAAACAAGCCAGACCAATTAAACTGGCCCCCGCAGCAAGGGGTTCTTGCTTACTTGCTATTTTACTGCTGCCCTGAAGAGCCCTTTCCACTGGAACTTGACTTTATTTGCCACCATTTTATTAACTCTGCAGATGAAACCCAGAAGAGACTGGGGAATACTGGGACAGTACAACACAGCCCTCATTCACTCTGGATAGAGCTGCTTCTCCACCATCCTCCCTAAGACACTAAGGCAGCTCAGAGCTTGAAACCTTTATCACATTGGTTTCAGGAGACATCTTATGGAATAAGAAAAGCTGATTCTTGACCAGCTCCAACCACACACCCTGAGAAAGGCACAACTTCACAAGTCTGAGCCCCCAGCTTAGGTGCATGAGCCTTGGTGGGCAACGGGCAGTGCTCAGCCTCACAGGGAGCCCGCATGCTGCTGCTGCCTGCAAGCAGGAGGAAGGGGTCCACACTCTGTGCTCTCTGACAGGGTGGATACAGAAGAGTGCAGGAGCTCGTGGCCTGACCCATCTCTGCTGGAAAGCCTGTTGGGGCAGAAGTTTTTCCTCCAAGGCCCACGTTCACCCACAGCCCCGGGAGCACTCACTCTGCAAACCCCACAATACTTTACTGGCAGCAGGGGAGTACCAAAACTCCCCACCCTGAATGGAAAGCGACACCCACGCCCGATAGGGACATGCCCAGTGCATTCTCAGAGATACCCAGCTCTGGGAGGGCTCACCAGGACATCACCTTCTCCCCCATCTTCTCAGAGGAAGTTTCACGCTCAGTCTTTTCACTCCCAATCCCAAGGACTCTCCTAATGCACTGCACAGCAACGAGTGCCGGACTGGGACATAGATACGTGCAACGATACACTAATTTCTTTAAAGAAGTAAAAAGCAGGACACCTGCCTCCAGGAAAGAAGCATGCTTCATGCCTCTTGCCAACTTAAGCATGAACTCAGCAAGCCCAGGCAGAGACCTGTGTGCCCCAGCGCTGTGGCATCTCAAGCAGGCACCTCTCATGCATCTTCTATCACTTTTTCTCTCACAGCCTCAAGGTTTTGATGAGCTCATCACTTAACTTTGGACCTTTCATCTCCGAGTTCACGGCAAGGCCACGGGCTGCTTTGACTGGGCTTTTCTCTGAATTACTCTTTCCCTAGTGACTCACCTGTCCCTCAGTCTCCTTGAGACCTCCCCACACCACTTCCCACAGAGAGGAGGAAACAGTGACTTCCACCCATCAGCCTAGCTGCAGAGGAGAGGAGTTCCCATCACCTGCTGTTCTGCATTCACACAGTGGAGAGGAACGCTTCCCCAAAGCCCTGCTAGCATGCTCACTACCCTGAAGGTGCTAGCAGGGGGACCTGCAACAACTTCTTGCCTTCATCTACACAGTCCAAGGGTGGCCATCTCCAAGGGTTCCTGAAAACAGTCCTTGTACCAATGTCAGGATGCCAGGGTGGCAAGACAGGGCTCCCCGAGCACTAACATCGCTGCCCTTCGCAGGCAACTTTGCTCCTTGGGACACAGAACCAAATCTGGTTGGTCCCACTCAGACACAGGGGAAGAGTCCACCAAGCAAGGCTTGCACAGTGACAAAACCTGTGCCAAAAAATGGATTTGGGCCCTTCCAGTTGAAAAGTGGGCATCACAGATATGGAAGTTATGAGCATATAGTGAAGGCATTAGTTATAAAAACAAACCAGCTGTCAAGAAGAAGAAGGGGTCCCTGCACACAGTAGTGCTTGAAGCTGAAAACAGCTGTTTCTGCTGTCATGAGTCAGCATGTGCAGACAGACTAAATCCACCTGGGAAGAGGCAACCTCACCAGAGGAAGCAGCCCACTGCTGCCTGGGGAGCATTCACACACCGCACCGCCAACCAAACTGGATTTGTTACCATGGAAGAAATCAACAGTGACTAACAACTTCTCGTGGAGTGGCTAAGTGCAGAGATAGCAACAGTCCTGGAACAGCCAGCTCAAATCACCGAGAGGCCATGAGGAGTACCTCCTGACAGCACACAGAACAGAGGCGCTCAGACAGCTTCAGGAAAGGTTTGTCATGTCTTGAGCCAGCAAAGAAGAAAGCAAGACCCGACCTCAAGAGACTGTGTGCTGACCAAAAAGGACTGAAGACACATCTACCACTCCAGCAGAGAAACAATGAAAATGCCACCAGGGTGTTGAGGAGAAGGAGTGCCATGAACCAGGCTAGGAAGCGGAGCTGCCACGCTCGAACTCAGCACGGACCCATTTGGCTCACGGTGAGGAGCGCACAGAGCTTTGGCACCTGAGCATCAGTCCCAGCTGTGAAGGAGGCACCAAATAAGGGAAGGATTCTGGAGTGGTGACTCCTGGGGAAAAAGCGTTTCAAGTTAAAAATTGTTACTTCAGGTTTGGAAGTAAATTTCAGGATCTGGTCTTTATCAAGTGAGGCAAACTTTCCTCAACATCAGCAAAGCATCTGTGGAGCAGAAAGCAGTGTCAGAGTCAAAATAGGCTGCAAGAGACAAGTCCATTAATCAAGAGACCAGATGCAAAACTGCCTGTAACAAATACGCTGTCTCCACCGGAGTGGAAAGGCCTGGAGCACAGCAGGACATTCTCCTGAGTCTAAGGGTCTCCTCAGTGACAAGGGTTGAGATACAGACCACAGAACCACGCAGCTCCACTCCAAAACACGTACCACACTCTTCCCAAATATTTTCAGGGTTTCTCGGGCAGCCAGGCTTATCCAGGCACAGCTTCCTTGCTGAGAACTCTCCAAAATAACATCCAGGCACCCAAACCATGCCACATCCTCACTCCCAGCTCAAGGGCTAGACACACCACATTAACTACTAAGGTTATTCTTTCTCACAGGCAGCTCCTTCAGAGCTGTAAGCCCCCCAGTCCAACAGCAGCCACGGGCCCGCTATCTCCCCGGAGACAGCCTTAGGAGCTTGAGCCTTTATCCTACACCATGCCAAGCTTGTAAGGCACAGCTCTGGTTGGATCTCACTGAACTAACACCAGGCACCAAGACAGAACTTCCTGAAAAGCCCAAGATGCTGTAGTGGGTTTGACCAGCAAGATACCAGGGGGAAGATTTTTACTGTTACAGGTGTAACCGCAACAGAAAGGTTGCTGTGCAAATGGCCACCTACGTAAGGAGAGGAGACAAAAGGGCTAACAGGATTGTCCCCTGTTTTTGCACTGCTTACAAGTACCCACATAAATCTCCTGCAGCCACAAAAGCATCCCAAGCTCGCCTTGGCTTCTCCTTGCCAGGTTTCTGTTCCGCAATCACAACATCCTGCCCTGAACCAGACTCATTTCTGTAATGTCAGAAGCAATTCCAGAGAGAATCCCCATAACTTAACATTGGGCACGACCCAAATCTAAAACCCAATTTGCTATGACACAGAAGAAAGAGGGAATCCTGATGTATCATAGGCTGGAGACATACAAAATTCACTTCCAGGTAGAGACCTTGAGACACTCCTGCAGCTTCCTCATCTTTTGGACTGTAGCAGCTCCAGCTTCGGGACACATTTTGTGCCTGTAAGAGCTGCAAGTCAGCAGCCCAGCAGGAGAAAGAGAGGCAATTTAGGAAGCTCCCCCCAGCAAAACCAAGGAGCTTTTGAATTTTTCCCTTCATCACTGCAGGGAGCAGGTGAGATGAGAAACACAAGCAAGAAAATTATGCACTTTAGTAATGTAAAAATTGAGCAGTGGTGACTTTTCTAGCTCCCAAACACACATTGGACCTAGAAATAAATTTCACATTACTTAATAACGAGTAGAACTTTCAATTAAAGGAAAGCAGGTTAAACAGAGTACTTATATGCCTATTACTTCCTTTTCAACCAAAACTGTATCTAAGTTTGGTTTCTATGAATTAGTCAGATGCCACATTTTGAAAAAAAAAAAAAAATTACCATTAAAAGGATTAAAACCATGTTAACTAGCCTCTTAAAAATCAGCACTCTTCAGGCACCCTTACTGAACTGGATGGAAAGAGGTTGGTAGGGACTCGCTAGCAGCCTTGTTTTAATCAACAAACTGAAAGCAAGTTCTGCAGTCAGATTGCCTGTGACACACAGGCAAATGGAGCAGCACATTCACACAGGGTTATTATCATCGCTTCAAAATCGGGGGTTTTCCAGCTTCAAACGTCATGTTATGCGCCTGGGATTGTGTAAAATTAAGTCTCCAGGAGACCATGCCCAAGGCAGCTTCTCCAGAAAGCCTCTAGGGACTGCAGCAGCCCAGTTCCCAACACAAGGTCCAGTAATGAGGGTCAACATCACGCTCCTTCCATGTACAAGCAGGGAGCAGGCACTGGACAGCACGTTTACAGCTATATACGGCGCTGGAGAGGCCGACACCGAAATACCACATCCAGTCCCAGTGCCCTGATTTCTAAAAGGATGCTGAAACACTGGAAAGGGTCCAGAAAAACAGCCATAAAAGTGATTCAAAGGCTAGAAATGATGTTTTGCAGTGAAAAACTTAAACAGCCCAATCTGTTTAGTGTATCAAAAAAAGCCTGGGAGGCGATTCAATCGCAGGGTGCAAAGTGCCTCCACGGCACTTCAGGGCTCTTGCTGCTCATAGAATAGCAGCGTTGAGAACAAGAACAGCAAACTGGAACCATTCACTCTGGAAATAAGGTGTAAGTGTTTTAGAACCCATGCAATTATCACTGGAATGAACTCCCCAGGAAAAGGGTGGATTCTCAAGGCTGGATGTGTTTCTGGAAGTTTTGCTTTAGCCAAATACAAGTTATTTGGCTTCATACGGGAGCAGCAGGGTGAAATATAAGGACCTGTGATATACAGGAGATCAGACTGGATGATCTAATGGTCCCTGCTGACCATAAACTCTATGAATCTATGCAAACATGCCAGCGAGTCCACAGCTGAGATATCAAGTTAACTTTCAACACAAAGCTTTTCACAAATGGGCTCTGGCACTGCAGGTCGTTTAGGATACAAGCTCAGCTCTTCGAAGCTGCATCTGGTTAAGCACTGGGAGGGAGATGGCCCAGGCAGGTGAAGCAAAACCAGCCCCAGCCAGCAAAAAGCAACTCAGACTCAAACACATACTGTTTGCCAAGAGTCAACAGCATCCCCTTCCTGCAGTAGAAAGCCGACACCAAGAAATGTACAATGAGTTCTGCTTGTAAGAGATGTCCTGTTAACGTAGCTCAGGGTGTTGTCAGCCTTCTTCCCTACTCCAGAGTGGTTATTTGGGGGGGTTAACACACAAAGGAGGGAGATAACATGAGAAATTAAGGGTGAAGACTGCAGAGATCTAACCCTGAAAGGCTTAGGGTAGAGGTAGGCCAACAGAGCCTTCCAGAAGGGTGACAGCATTATCACACAGAGTCCTCACACTCCTGCTCTCCCACAGGGATAACAGCAGTTGCTCAGAGACAGCCTGTGCCCCAGGCACCTACAACCTGGAGGAGGGTGTCCACCCCATTGCATTCATGAAGAACTTCTGGAGCCTTCACTTCCACCTGGGCAGCACGGCCCAGGGCATGAAGGCATCTCCCTCTCCACTTCCATGCAGCAATGAAATCTGCTGGGGAGGAAAAGTAGAGCCAAGGACAGAGGAAATGACACAGATTCCAGCAGGTCCCACTCCCTGATTCTCCGGAAGGAAGTTTCTTTCCTAATACCCACCTCCAGAGTGGATACGAAGCCCGTCTGGAAACAGCTTGTTGAACACCAAAGAGAAATAAACATTCCCCATGGCAGAATTAGGAGGTTTGGCTGTGGAATACAAGGTGCCCATCTCAAAAAGCGTGCAACAGACACCAGAAAAAGTTGGCCTGAGTCAACTTCAGGCAAAAGATCAAGGTCAGAACAACAACAAAAAAAGAGAAATCACTGCCTCCGGCCTTCACCCAGCTCTGGGAAATCTCCCAACCCTGCTATTAGGCATCCTCCTTCCCTTACCCATACCACCAATTCTGGCAGCCTTCTTGTCTGAAGTGCAAACTCTCCCTCCCAACATCACCCTGCAGCACCTGGATCATCAAATCCGCTGCCACGAGGAAGGACTGATGTGCAGCAGCAGGAGGGGGTTCGGTTACACACAAATCCCTAGCTGATCAGCACCAGCAGGAGAGGAAATGAGGAAAGGGTGACTGACAGGGAAAGGCGGTTTCTGGATGATTGTACTTGGTTTTCAAGCATGTTGGAACTTGAAGTCTCACCCCCCCCTCCCCACCACAGCATCTCTGAGCACTGGGATCTAGCAGAGCCCCTCACACAGGCATAAGTCATTGATGTCCTCGTGGTGCTCCCACCTCTGATCCACCACAATACATCTACACACATTAGCACCAGATGCCTGTTACTGGAAGGAGAACATGTTGGTGTGTCTCCCATTCAAGGAACACTAGTCCCTGCCTTGTTCTTCACAGTTAAATAAAACCACCAACAAGGTCAAAAAAGAAAAGGGGGGAAAAATATAAATATATATGTATACATATAAAAAATCAACACCAACTTCTGGAAACTCTTACCAGTGAAGGCTTAAGCCTTCACTTTCTGAGTAGTGGCAAAAGGTCAGGCTGGGCTAGAAAGCAGCATGTGGGTTCTACATGATACAAGTGCAAAGGCTAAATTGTTAACTGGGCTCAGAGCTCTGCCGAGCCCCAGGAGCTTTATCAGAGCAGCACTGAGCATCCACTGAAGATCATGAGTCCAGACAAGGTGCAGCAGCGTTTCTGGTTGAATTGCTATTGCAAGAACTGCAGCTGAGGTTTCTACCAGCTTTTTAAAGCAAAAAGAAAAAAAAAAAAGCAGGGTTTATTAATAAAGGTAGGTGCAAGGAGGGTGCACAAGTAGTGGGCAAAAAAAAGGCAGCGCTAAGCTGCATGTCTGAATGTCACGTCTCAAACCCAGAGAGGCTAGGACTGTGGTTTTGGTGTTTAACCAGCCCCAACTGCAGCCTGGCACCCTTTTACTTCCTCCTCAGAGAGCTCTTCTCACTGCTAGAAGAAACCAACCTTACCACGCGAAACAAAACGGCTAGAGTAAAAATAAAGCCCTAAGGTGGTTTGGTGACCGAGGTCATATTAAGGAGGCGGAGGGGGTTGCAGGCTGAGGAAAGCACTCAGAAATACTCATGCTGCCAACCAAGAAAGAGATTACAGAGAAGGAGGTAGGGCAAAGAATTAACGCAAGTCCAGCAGTAAAGAGGCTGAGAAGCCTGCTTCGCACGCCACCAGCTCCCCCCATGCTCAAAACAGTTTGTAAACCGTTTCCTAAACACAAAGGAAAAAAAACCCAGACCTAGTCCTGACCTCCACAAATGAGTAACCAAAACCAAGAGCTTCCTGCAAGCATGCGGGGTGAGGAAAGGAGGCTGCCAGGGAGCGACAGAGAGAACTCCAGGTTTCCCCCTCTCAAGTCCTGCTTTGGGGACAAAAATTAAGGATGTACCATGCCTTGCTGCTTTACCACAGAGGTGATGGGTAAGGGAGAGAAATGAGGAGGGGCAGCCTTTAGCCTATTGCTAGTGCCTGGCATTCCTGCTCCAGAGAGCTTCCCCACTCGTTTCTGTGCCGCAAGGGAGGCTCAGCAGAGGCTCGCGGCGCTTGAAAGGTGTGGATCAAATACGGCAAGAGGCTGGAGAGGAAGCACTGCTCTTCCCTTGACAGCAAGGGCAGACCATAACACAACAGACCACAGACGGGATCGCTCACGTCAAACACTAGAGAGCACCTAACCGTAGCAGAGAAACTTCCTGACTTAACATGGGCCGCCTTCCTGCGACACGGCGCCAACGGCAGCCTGACCCAAGACCCTGCTGTAAGGGCTTGTGTATGTCCCACTACCGGCTTGTGCACTGTGAAAAACCAAGCTAACACTCCCTCTTGTGTCCCCTCCCTTCCTACGCCACCGCTCTGGTGCGGCCCAGATGTGTAACAGGTGCAAGAAGAGGATTTGGCAGAAAAGTCCAGTGGGCACCTCTGGGCACAGCTGGTCTCATGGTTTCCCATCCCTCTAGGTATTAAAAAACCCCCCTGAAAGCACGCAAGAGTCAGCACAGGGTTACAGGGCATCACGTGCAGGCAGCAGGGTTACCCTTTTGGGGAGCCATGTCCCAGCAGTGAGGGGAAGGCAGGTGTGCCTCCGCTTTCATGCTGCCCCTGTAAACCAGAGGCATGGCCCCAGCTGCCTGGACTTAATTTTCCAGATCAGAGGCTCCTACAAAAGGACCATTCTGAGCACTTCACCCACCTGACACCACGGACATGGCAAAGGAGGGATCTGTGTACTTCAGCCAGGAGGGATTATGAGTAAGAGGTGTATGGAAGAGGAAAGATCAGTCTTTCACTGTCCTGAGAAAAACCACCCAGCCACACCAGCAGTACAGAGAAACGATCCCACCAGCAGCTTTGGGGGCAGACACTCCGGAAACAAGTTCCCCAGGCAGCCTCTCAGCCATACATCTACATGGAAGAAGAACCATTGTTGTAGCAACGCATCATTTCCACTTCTGCCTGTCACTTTTTTCTAGTCCTGTGTAACAAGAGGGTTACAAGGTGAGAAAAGAGCTGAGAGTGAAGGTAGGGTTTGCTCTAAGCAAAGAGAGGTGCCGCTGCGGTGTATTTGCACAAGCAAAGTTGGACCACGCTCAGAGACGCCCGTCTCACACCACAACAGCCTCTGAACAAACCAGATGCTCCTAGGGACCACAGGTAGTGACATCAAGGCAACCCCAACCCTGAGCAGAGGTCACTGCCACATCCGCATGCAATTGGTCCAAGCCAAGGATGGGCTGATCAACCAAAATGGCCAAGAACCCCCCACCAAAACCCGCCACCGGAATAACACAAGGTTTAATCCCACTGCTCCCTAGAAGCATCGCTCTCCAGATGCAGAGCCCAAGAGAGAGTTTCCCTAGAGGAAAAACCTCACTGACTAAAACCAGCCAGGAGAAAGAGCTGGTCCAGAGTCACCTGAGCAGCTGCTGTCCAAGAGGAACAAGTGTGGAGAGCAGAAACAACAAACACTGCCAAGGAAAAACGGATGTGAAACAGGCAGGAGCTGATGAGGACGGTGACCCTTTTCACTGAGGATGCATGGCCTCCATTGGGGCAACAGCTTGGGCAGCACCCAGGACTCGAGTGCTCCTGGATGCACAGACATCTCCAAAAGTGCCTTCTCCAGGCTTGGACCACAACTGTGCTGCAGAAGTGTAAGTGGATGCAGTACTGTGATGCACGTGAGAGGCAGGCAAAGTCAGAAATAAAGCTAAGCAGGCAAGAACTACCGAGCAAGACAAAAGGTGAGAATGCTTGGAGATGTCTATCTCAGAAAGAAACAAATCACAGTAAGCTGTGAAGATAGCTGCAACCAGGCATTGCTGGCTAAGTTCCCAGTTAGCTGAATCCTGACCCAGAGGGGAAAAAAGCGGGATGGGTGTCACAACCTTCACTGCTTTGAGAAGACAGTGTCCTCATCCAGCTGAAGACAGCCATTTCCCTGCATGTTTGGCACTCACCTGATGAGGACCTGGGAGATGGAAGGAGACAAACAGGCAAAAGAGATGAGCACTACTTGTCTTGAAAGAAAATACAAAGGAGCAGACAAAGATACACAGGGCTTACACCTTTGGCATCACTGCTCTGTCTCCTGGTACTCACACCCACTGCCAGAGCAGACTGACAGCTGTACATCTAATAAGCTTCCAAAGAACAGGACAGTCAGCAACAAAGAAGAAACCAGAAGTAAGAATCCCTCTCTATTCAGCCTATTGAGAGAATGATGTCCATTTCTCTTCTGGGCAGACCTCCTGGTGGTATCTTATCTACTGCTCGCTTGTGGAAACCCTGATGCGCTGTCCATACTCCCTGCTGCTGAGAAGAAAACCTGTGTACAGAAACAGAGGTTAAAACGAGCTCTGACATTCAGAGCTAATGATTCCACCCCAATTTATCCACTATTGCAAAGGGGTTGCTGCTCCACAGGCACATGTGACACCTCTGTCCCTACCCAGCAGGCTGGGGGGAAGCAGGAAGGTTCCTGCAGCCGACACCAAGGGCAAAGACAGTGGATTTCTGCTCCAGCCTTAGCTTCCCCAAAAGCTTTTTGGGTGGCTCTACCAAACTTTTGATGGCTCTACAAGACTGACCTCTCACAGAGAGGCTAGAAGACTTAATTCTTTAAGGATTCTGAAGTGTTCAGCCATCTGGAGAGAAGCGTTATTCAATTATCGTTGTGCCAAGAGAAAACCTCTCTTCCCTAATCTTAGCTGCAGCTGTGGAATAATCTGTACTAGCACACACATGCATGCTGTGTGATAACACAAGGAAGTATCTACTGCAGAGCCCAGGCAGCAGGCACTAGCAACTGTGGGAACCTTAACTCAGCATTTCCTGACAGAGGTGATTAAAATCTCAAACTCAGTGTAATAATAACACTTTCTCAAGAGACTGACAGCACGTTTGCCCTGTTTACCAATCCACAGTCTGCATACAGTACTATCACATTTAAGATCAATACAGACCCACGACAAATGAAACCAGTGGCAGAGCAGAAATGGCAGAGACAGCTCTTCAGCTCCCTTGGCACTATCCAGTTGGTTTCTACAAAAGCAATACAGCTGCTGAGTGTTTCAGCCTCCTGGTTTTGCACTTCTTACTGGAATCCTGCACAAAGTGACCTGATATTGCCAGGTAAGGAGGGCACTGGGTCAGCCTGGACTCTTCTCCTGCCACTGCACACCTAGAAACATGCAACGGGCGAGAGACCACAGAGAGCAGTCATTCACAGAATGAAACCCCAAAAAGGCTGCAGGCACAACGAACAAAACCCTGAGCACAAAACAGCCGGGCTGCAACACAAATACATCTTCAGCTTGCTTTGAAACATTCCCATGCCCTCTGTCAGCATCCAGGTACCGCTGAAGGGGCCAAAGGGAGATGTATGCCACTCTGTGTGGACAGATGGTACGTTCTTCCTAGAAAACATGATGCAGCAAACTGTGAAAGGAGCAGCTATGCCAAGCATCTACCTAAACACACAGTGCCAAGGTTAATTGCCAGCCCTGCATGCCATCTCTTTTTGTCACAGCAATGGCTGCGGTGTAAGCCGGCCTTCTGCAAACACGACACCATGCTTTACTCACATTGTTTAGTTGGCTCTTAATCCTGAAGTAAAGTAGCTACATGTACATCTCTGTACAGGGCTTCAGAAGGTAAAAGAAAGTTGGCACTAAGAAGAGATGCACAAGCATGTGCTGAGCAGACTCTCCACCTGCTGACAGGGACAGCATGCGCATCAGCGGGTCCTGGGAGAGTCACTGCTCAGCATCTCCCTGCCAAGTGTGCCACATCACAGGACTGGCACCTAACCACCTGCACAATGAAGACAGCGACCACTCAGGATGGAAAATATCCCAAATTAATTTCTTGTCACCTGTGAAACAGTCAGCATTCCCAGAGTAAAAACAGCAGGCACCTTTGGCTTGGGCTGCGCTGAAGCCACTGCCTCCCTCCAAAAAGCAGAAGGAGCCTCTCTCCCATGCCTCTGCCCTGCACATGTCCAGAGTCTACACCTGCAGGATCAGATCTGCTTCTGGAAGCTGAACGCGTTCCCATTCTACCCAGCAAAAGTCCACACTCTGGCCCAGAATCAGCTGCCACAAAGCCGGATGCCTGAGGAGCTACCTGCAGAGCACAGCTGTCAGTACAAAGGGCAGAACCACGGCTTGCCTCAGCCTTTTCAAGGGCCAGAGCTGGCAAGGAAGGGATGCAGGAGGTGATGACACGGTTCAGACTCATTTCCCCAAAATGACACGTAAGCGCTGGCATACATCCCCTGGGAGAAGAGCTGTTCCCTTCCGCCCGGCTGGGGGATGTGGGGCAGAGGTGCTGCCCGCCGCGGGCAGGCACGGCCCTTGCGAGGCCAAACAGTGCCACACAGTGGCAACACACGGGCTGGTCCGTTCCTTTCCAGAGCAGGAGCTGCAAAACACCCAGAGATGCAGTGAGGAAGACGGTAAAGCGGCTACAGCTTCAAGGAGGAAGGAGCTCAGCGCTTTCCAAAGAGCAGAGCTGATGTCTTCATCCAGCGCGCAGCTTCACAGCGCGGGAGCTCTGGCAGCGATGCAGATTTAAGGTTTCCTTTTCACCTGGTTATTTCTAATCCAGTTCAGTCCAACCCTTTTCACCTGGTTATTTCTAATCCAGATCAGTCCGACGACGTGACCACAGCACAGCAAACACAAGCAGAGTGCTGCACCACAGCAGGCACGGGCAGCCCAAGTACAAATATCTTGGCTGCCAAAACCAGCAGCGCCCAAACTCGTGCCCTCAGCTCCCCCAGCCCTTTAGCCATCACATTTCTAATCCCATGACCTCCCCAGGATCAGAAAGCTCGTGCTTTCAGCCAGCCAACATTTCAAACAGATGAAGAAATCAAGACTAATGGCAGTAATCAGACACACAATCTGTACAGGCGTTGCTTCAGAGAGCACAGCCCCTCACTGAATGGACCAAGGACAAGCTCCAGCACACAGCACTGTGCTACAAACAGGACATTGCTGCCCCCCGCTTTGCTAGCGGTTACCCTATCTCACAAGGGAGTGCTGCAAGGGGGAAACCCCACGTGCCTTAAACACACTCACAGTGTCTTACACGAGAGCATCTTCATCAATGATTTATGGGGAGACTAAAGCTTGGCACGTTCCTTTCAATGATGCTGAGGAAGCAGCGGTCTGCAGAAGAGAAACTGAGGGGAGGGAAAACAACCAAGGGCAGTAATGGCTTAAAAATGCTGCAGTGATGTGCCAGAGCTTATCTTCCAAAGCTCCAAGATTTCACCCCAGTTCCACCCAGCTGAAGTCACAGAATAGTTCTAGAAGCTCAATCGGATTTGAGAAGCTCTGGGCCCCACAGTATGTGGAGAAGGTCTTCCCAGCTCTGCTAAACTCACATCCTTAACAGCCATTTTAGGACAGGCAGCCCAGAGCTCCCTGGCAAGTTCTCCTGCAAGCCTCAATGTGCCAAAGCAGCACAAGGATTCCTAGAGGATGAGCTCCCAACCACCGTGGCCTTCGCCTGCATTCCTATGCCTGACAAAGAGCTCGCTCAGGCTCCTCTTGCAAGGTACACAGCTCCCACAGACCGAGGAGAAAGGCTGTTAGTGAGTTTATTTTATATTAATCCTTGCAGAAGAAAGGAAATAATCTTGGCACAACAAGTAACACAAACACAACACCTACCCTGGAAATCAAACCCACCGTTTTCACATTCTCTGTGCAAACCACCAACCATCTGGCACTGGGACAAGTGACCCACTTCCAGACCAAGGCTCAGAGCTTACAGGGTCACTGTTAACCCCGGTCTTCAGCACCTGACTTCATTTCCCATCAGCAACCCCACCACAGGCAGAGCCCACAGCAGAGGCATTTTGCAGTATCTTCTGCCTGCGCCTCTCCTATTCCACATCAGCCACGCCAGCACACGCTGCCAAGAAATGGATGGTAACAACATGCCTTAAACATGAGAGGCACGAGGTCACCAGCTCCTCAGCCTGACCCAGGCACAGCTCCCATAGGGGAAGCCAAAACACTGGAAAATTTAACAACAGGAAAGCAAAACAGATCCAGTGTCATTCCACCACATTCCAAACCCATGACACCAAAGCCAACTGCTGCCTCCTGCAGTACTCACATCGCTTGGGCTGAGGTTCCCAAGACCGTTGTCCTGCTCAGAATCCCTGCCGGACTCGTGGCCCTGGGAGGAGCGGGGGTGGGAGGGATGGATCCAGATCTCCAGCCGCGTGGCATCATCTCCGACTTGTCGCAATGTGGGTTTCTTGCTCTTCCCCCAGCGGCTGGGGCTCAGATCCAGCACCTGATGTTTCCTCTGCTCCATCTGCTCAGCCTGGGCAGACAGGACAAAACTCAGATCACCGAGGGATCACAATTCAGGAAAAGTAAGTAATTTCATTTGCATGGAAAAATTAGCCCTTCCCCCTGCTTCAGAACCACAGGAACTCACTGACATGTCCAGAATTTGGTTTCCAACACTACAAGATGGGAGAGGCAAGAGGTTTTCAACGCCAGCTGCCCTGGGACAACAAAGGTTGAGTCCAGTCCTAGGAGTGTGCAAGAGCCAATGTGCAGTGTCTGACTTGGGGTGACTCTCTGAGGCATAGAGGGACTGCAGCCTCTCTTGCCCACCCCCACGGGGCACCTATGGGATTACACCATGATGATGCAGCATGCCAAGGTCACGCTGCAAACCACAGAAACCTACAGCCCTTGCTGTGCTTGGCTGTTTTACTGTTAGTGACACAGAACCAAGAGATTCAGCTGCCCAAACAACCCCAAAAACTATCTGAGGAGAAGCAGAGAGGACACCATCATTCTGAAGGCTGCCTCTCTCATCTGACTCCCATTGTGGAACGTCTCAGAAGCAGACAGAAGAAGTGGTGACTCCAAGCCTGAAAGCAACCACCACCCCCCGCTCTAGATGACCTCTCTCCAGCACAGCAGTTAGCACAAGCAGCTACAGCATGCCCCAGCCCAGCTCCAAGACTCACCTTGCGTTTTGTCTCTTCAAACAGGCTCATGAGGCTCTCCTTGGCTGTGAGGATGGGGTTGCTAGCAGCCAGACTGCGCATGTAGTAGTAGACAGCATCTAGCTTTCTCCTCTGCAAAAACACAAGCAGACTGAGAGCTGCCACTCATTCTGGGGCATTCAGAGCCAGCACCCACACACTGCACCTTCCTCATCCCTCCATACTGCCCAGGACAGACACATTTGTCAATATGCACAGAATCATTAAGGTTAGAAAAGACCTCCAAGATCATCTAGTCCAACTACCAAGACACACAGCCACCCTACCACCCATATTACTAACTAAAACACATCCTAAGGACCTCATCCAACCTCTCTTTCAACACTCCAAGGGACGGTGAACCCACCACCTCCCTGGGCAACACCCAACTGCTCTGAGAAGAAATTTCTGCTCATTTCTAACCCGAACCTCCCCTGGTGCAACTTGCAGCCATTCCCTCTTGTCCTATAGTTATGTATCTGTGAGAAGAGACTGACCCCCAGCTCAACACAACTTCCTTTCAGGTAGCTGTAGGGAGCAATAAGGTCTCCCCTGAGTCTCCTCTTCTCCAGGCTGAACAGTCCCAGTTCTCCCAGCCACCCCTCATAAAAATTGTGTTCAACACCAAGCCAAGTAGGACCATGAACTCTCCATCCATTCACAGCTACCTACAAGCACCAGCAGAAAGCACAAGCCCTCTGCCATAGTTAGAGTGCAGATGACAGCGTGGCCTGGGGACTCGCTTACTCTAGCACCAAGGCTGCTACAGGAGCTGTCAACCCAGTAGCTCACACTGAGAGACTGTTTTAGGTGAGAAGACATCCCTCGAGCCTTTATGCTAACAAGACACACAGCCATTTAGAGTTTTGTCCGTGTGCTGCTCGCCTTGTGGTCCACCACAGAGGGAGGGATGCTTTGCTGCTCCAAGGCCCACACCAGGAGTCAGGAAGGTCATTCCTAGTCATGAAGGAAACTCATTCCTGCAGTTCTGAACTGCTCTGCTTTAAACCAGCATCCTCCAGTGCTGTGAGCCAGCCTGTGTCCCAGCCCGCTGCTTCTATTATCTGCTGTCACCTCTGCCTTGAAGAAAGTTTACCTGTGTGGCTGGAGAAGACAGCAAAACTGAAACCTGAGTCACATGCGGACATCACCAAGACCAGTGCCCACCAGTTCGATGAAGATACAGCAAACAGAAGCAGCATCCTCGTGCCAGCACGACCCTGAGCACAAACATCTCACCCAAAACTTTAAACACAACCCACTTTTCTAACATTTGTGCTCTCAACAGCCCACAGAACAGACCCCAAAATGCTGATAAGGCTGAGGGTGTAGCACATATCCAAACAAAGCCGCCTAAAGCCACAGCAGCTGGATCCCAATAAACCAACCATCTGGGAACACGGCCCCTAACGATGCCTTTCTCCACCAGATGGAATCTCACAGCCATCCCAGAGCATCTTACCGTGTAGATGGCCAGAAGCGCCAGCTGGTTGTACGGGCGGCCGTTTTTGGGAGCAATCTGCTGAGCCTTCAGGTACCAGCTGAGAAAAGGAAGAACCAGAGGGAAAGGTTTACTGAAAGGACACCAAGCTGCCTTCCTCACTGACAAGGGCTCAGAATCGCCCTCACAGCTCGGTGCTGACAGTCCTGCGGGTTGCACAAGTGCCCTGTGCCTGCAAGAGCTTGGACAGCCAGCCAGCCTGTGCCCAGCCTGGAGCAGATGGGGCCCAGGACAAGAGAGGGGCAGGTACAGCTGCAGAAGAAAGCGCTCTTGGAGAAGCCTGAAGAGGAGCATTAGGCCAGACCTAGCAAGCACTGTGTGGCCTCAGGCACAGAACAGGCTTCTGAGGGAACATTTCTCTCTCGGTTCCATTTTTTAGCTCCGTGGCAGCTGAGCCCAAACCCTCCATGATCCTTAGCTCGTTCCCTGTATTTTTAAGTACTTAATCATCCCATTCAGTCACAGTCCCTTCATCTCCTCTCTATTTTGCCCTCTGTTGTATTATCCACTCCCCAGCTCATATCGTGCCACGTGGGTCCATCAACACTGCTCAGGCACATCGTGAACCCCATGTTCACTGTGCTCCACTCAGTGTGACAGGAGTTATCAGCATACTCTATGGTGTCCACAGACCCAAGAATTAGCACCTTTCTGGGCCCTGTTCTCCAAACCACCACAGATTTCAGGGCTCCATCCCCCACGCTGGGCTCAGTTGTGCCCCCCACCATTCTTTGCTCCAGAAAAAAACATCAAAAAAACCAACAAACCCAAGAGCAACAGGAATTGACAAGTGACAGTAACTCCTGCTGCAGTCACACAGACACACATGAGAACCTCTCCTAGCTGAAAAGCCACCAGAAAATACAACAGCCAGCCTGCCAGCCTCAAGAGCATAAACCTTCCCTGCTGCAGGATCAGCACGGGACAACATCCCCTCTAGATGGCTGGAAGTTGACAGGATCTGCTGGCTTGATTTCCAGGACAGCAAAAGAGCCTAGGCTACATCTTTCAGCTTTGCAGGACTGTAACAGAGAGGCGTGGAAAGACTTCTTTGGCTAGAGGCAAGTTGAAGTGTGGAATGAGATACATTCCTTGTAGGCTGAGGAAGAGCCACGCTCAGCACTACAGTGAGAGCACAATACCTGCGTGCCTTTCCGTAGTTGGCGGTGTCATTTGCTTGTTCTCTGTACCGGCAAATGTCCCCCTGACAAATCATGCACCGCTGGGCACTGATCAGCGCGTACTTCACCTGGAAAGAAGCATCCGGTACACCATGTGGGACCTGTGCAGCTCTGGCTCACCTGCAGTCCCAGCGAGCACACAGGGGCTGTAGAGAGCCAAGAGGAGGTCACCAACACAGTGAAGGTCTCACAAAAGGGCAGCAAAATGAAGCGACAAGGCTGCATGGCACTGGTTCAGCATTTATAAGGGGAAACCAATCCTCTAAACACCTCCCCCCCTTACAACAACATCTCATCTCTCTCCAAAAGAAGGTTGTTCAGTCCATGACCAATTTGAGGACAGCTGTTAGACAAAACCATCTCTCTGGGGATGGAGCTGGACTAAAATATCCTTCCCCAGCTGTCCTTTCCACCTGCACTGGCAGCTCAGGACAATACCAAGTCAAGTGTCAGTGCAACTGTTAGCTTTCCTTGTTCCTTATTCTGGATTGCCTGGAAGTGTTCAAGGCCAAGTTGGATGGGGCCCTGGGCAACCTTGTGTAGATACAGGCCTCAGGTTGGTGGACCTGCCTGTGGCAGGGGGGTTGGAGCTCTATGATCCTTGGGGTCCCTTCCAACACATGCCATTCTATGATTCCACGGACAGACAGAGGAGATGTTCAATATCTAAGGCAAATCCAGGGTATCTTTGGACACTTCTTTCCCTTCATTAGCCCTGGTCACAGAGCTGGTAAAAAAACCCATTAAGTTATCCTTAGCAAAGGAAGCTCAGAGATGCTAATGCACCAGAGCTGGTTCAACAAGCTCTCTAACAGCCGAGAAAGATTCCCTGCAAACCCACTGAGATCTGTTCAGAATATAGCTGCCTACCCCTTGGCAATGCAGCATGCTGAGTTTGGCACATTGCATGTGATTAACAGGGTGAGAAGTCTCCAGGAAAAAGCTCACTTACCATTTTCCTCAGCGGCTTACTGCGGATGGCCATCCCATCCATGTAGTCCTCTAGCTTGAACTGGTATGACACCTGCAGCTTCTGCAGAAGGCCATCGAAAAAAGAAGTGCCCTGGAAAACACACAGAGACTTGGAAGTTATAATCACCTTCTGGTTGAGTCACCTTCCCTGGATGTGTTTTTAAAAAAAAAGGGTAGATGAGGTACTCAGGAATATGGTTTAGCTTAGGACAGGAACAGTTGGACTTGATGATCTTAAAGGTCTTTTCCAACCTTATGATTCTGTGATCTTTCTGATGATGAGCACAAAATCCATATGCAAGAAAGAAGGCCCCTCTCCCCAAGGTCTGGGCTGTTTCTCTTCATAAAACCACAAGGAAGACAAGGGATCTCTGACCTCAGAGGTTTTCAAGATGCACAAAACCAAGCCTGGCCTGGTTTAATGTTGGAGGAGTCCTGCTTTGAGCAGGAGGTTGCACTAACGCCCTCCAGCAGCATCTTCCCACCAAACCAATTCTACAGAACACACCCTCTTGGATCTGCCAGCCTAACTTCTGCAGAGTAAACCAAGCAGCACAGTTTAACAGCATGGCTTTCAATCAAATCTCATAAAGATGCCACAAACACCTCCAGGAATGCTTCTGTTTATTTCCACTTTGGGGCATTCGTTTCATTTTAGCTTAAATCAGTTTATAATTAGTATAAACTACACCCAAACATGCCTGGTTTAAACTGTAACAAATGTCCACCTGGACCTACATCTGTCACAATAAACCATCATCTGTCTGAGCACTCTCCTTGCACAAGGATGGCCTAAGGCACAGAAACGTGAACAGGATTAACAAGACCAGTTGCCCAGTTACATCCCACTTTAAACACCAGCTGATCCTAGACCTAGTGGAGTTTGGGGATGTTTCTCTCTTCTTACCTCATCTAGAAGCTGGAGCAGTTTATTCCTTATTTCTTGGGCATTTTCCCCCTGAGGATCCTTGAGAAGCTGCCGGAATTTCTCAATCACCTGGTAAAAGGCATTCTTCCAGAGCAGCTGGTCCACGTTCTGGGTATCAGAGAACTCGATATCCATCAGGATACACTGCTCATACAGCTGCAGCATCTCCACCCTACAATGAAACACAATCGGTGGTCAATACAAGAGCAACTGCTGGGCTCAAGCTGCCAGGGAACATGTGCTGAGCCACCTGCTGCTTCTCATCCAGCAAAAGCAGGAGAGCACAGCAGTTCAGCTCGCACACTACAGCACATCCATGCTTCCACATGTGTCCCGCAGAGAGGTGGGCACCAGGGCAATCAAACATCCTTCCTGCTCCAAGAGGGCAAAACTGAAAGGTCTGTTGCCCTTTCACAAGTGCATCAGAAAGGACTGGAGCCTGGCAAAGAGCAAGGAGCTCTGCTATGGCTCTGCTACTGGGAAGAGCAAGGCACAAGCACCTCTTGATGCTGACACAGAGAAAGTACACGCTGCCAGGCTCTGCTCCTTCCAAGCACAAAGTCTGGCTGCTAAGGATCAAGAACAAACAAACCTTGCTTCCTCAAAAACAAATGAGAGCAGGGAGCATCCCACCTGAAGGAAGGAAAGCCTCAGAGTCCCAGAAATCACACTCCCCATACCAGCTACCTACAGCCTTTCCCAGATGCTGGAGCAGAACTCCTTCCCTGAATTTAATAAAATAGCTGCAGGCTGGAAACATCTCTGCAAAGCGTGGGGCGAGCTTATGGGAAAGGGGATGCTCAGTTGTTGCTGCCTTGGCAGCCTTATCCTTTAGAGTGCTTGGAGCCCTGTGGAAATCAGTACATGGTGAAGCCTGGAGCAAAGCCAGATGGTAATGCCTGGAAAAGCCTGACAGAATAAAAGGGGCAACCACACCTATGCTCCCAGGACAGCGTGGCCTTTGCACGGGCCGCAGCACCATGCAGGCTTTCCTCTCCCTCCATGCAACAGCTCAGGGTGACCTTGACACCTTGAGAAAGACCTGAAACCTCCAGCGCTGCTTCAACACAGACATGTCACACCCTGTAGTCTACAGCACAAGTCCCCAAAACACAGAACAAGCCCTGAAGCGAGCTCACCTGCTAGATTTGCTGCCAGTCAGCCCTGAAAAATAAGCCTGCAGAGAAGCCCCAGAGACAGAGAGGTCACAAGTAAATGCGAAACATGCTAAGTTGGCACTCACTACAGCGATGTTAACTACCCTCCAGAGCACCAGCATCACTTCTGTCTTGCTAGCTGGTGTCACTGGGCTACTCTCACTGGACAGCCGTATGTCACGGGGTCAAGTGGTGTCAAGAGCAAAACTACCCCGTGCTCAAAAGCTCAGAACCTGGTGCTCCTGTTACGCAGCACCAGGAACACACACAGTGCTTCCCTGGGAGCAGGAGCCAACAGGCACCATCCCTGAAGCCCACAATGCCAGTCAGCAGATAACCGAGCACAGGTAAGAAAGCAGAAGTCAGGCAGCAATGCTGCAAGCACACAAGAGCACTAGAGCTGAGAGAGGTTGGCTCCAGCAAGAGCAAGAACCACCCAGAAGCCACAGCAGGTGCTCGACCTGCTCCTCAGCAGGTTGGCAACACGGGCAAGGCATTCCCAACCACAAGAAGCCACAGCTTAGCTCCCAGCCGAGGCTAATGATACCTTCACCCCCAGCTTCCTTCCAATACCTACACAACCACCTGCACACGACGGACCCAGCACATCGCAAGTTGCTGCCCAGTCTCCCAATCCCTGAGACTCTGGCATCCCCAGTACACCAGCTCCCCAAAAATTCACCGTTCTCTGGGTAACAGTTCTGGAAATGACTCAGTCACACAGCCACAAACCTCAGCTGGGCCATCTTCTCCAGCCCCTCGGGGCTGATGCGGTCTCTGGAAAGCAGATTGCTGAGCTGCTGCTCCTGGTTCCCAGCCTCACGGAGGAGTTTGCTGAGCTCCTGCTGCTGGATGTTCCGCATCTGCTGCTCCATCTCAGGACTCAGAGGAGTCGGGGGGAGTGGGCCGCACATGAACTGCCCTGCCTGGCCAGGGTATCCAGGGTAATAGGCTCCTGGGTACACACCATTGCTTGGACCCATGGGATACTGGAGGGAGTACCCACCGTACGGATACTGTGGGCCTTGGCCAGAGGCCCGAGGGTAATAGTAGGGATTGTCGGAGTTTTGGAATTTATAGTAGGATGTCTGGGCCTGGCGGGCTTCCCCCCAGGAGGTGGGGCTCACTTCATCATCTGTGTCTAGAAAGTGAAGCTGAGCTGTTTGGCTCTTCAGGGCAGGTTTTTGGTCCGGGTTGTTAGGGTCCCACAGCCTGCGAGCAGTGCCGCCCCGGCCTCTGCTGCGGGGGCCTTTGCAGCTCACCCCGCCCAGCAGGAGCCTGGGTCCAGGGTGACTGGGTTCAGGGGAGCCCGCGGTGCTGGCAGAGAGGTCCATGTTGGCAGGCAGGAATAGAATCCCTCGGCCCCTCCCTTGGGGCTCTCTACTCTGGCTCCTCTGAGTCTCTGAAGCCTCTGAGTCATTGCAGCTAACAAACGCCTTCAGGGGCTTTTTTTTCTCCGTGTCTGCCAGAGTGACATCCCTGCTCATAGTCTTGCTGTCAAACGTGACTCGAAAGTGTCCCTTCACTTCCCTGCCATTGCTGTTCCACTCGCTCTCACTCCGAGAGGCTCGGCTCTGCTCCGAGCACTTTTTCCTGTCGGAATTCCTGCTGGAGACATACGCCTCTGCCTCATTGATTCTGTCATCATCCAAGGAGTCAGTTGAGGATGCGGAGAGCTGCTTCCTAGGACGCATTCTTTCCCTGGCACGCTCCTGCCGCCTCTCCACCCCATCCACAAGCGGGGCTCCATCTACACTGTTGTTGCTTCCAGCTGAGCTTGTGCTGCAGGTGCGGTACCGGCTCCGCCGCTTGTCTGAGCGGGAATACCTTTTGGTTGAGCCTAGCTTCCCCTGTAACACCTCACTGGTTGTTCTCCTTATCCTGTCGCCCCGCTCCATTCGTCTTTCTCCCCTTGAGGCTTTCACTCCTTCCCCTGCCTGGCTCCCCTCTCTATCCTCCATGCTGGATTTGGCTTTCCTATTGCTGTCTTTCCCAGTGCTTTTCTTGGCCTCTTCATCTCCCTCAATTTTCAGCTGCTCCACCTTACTGGTGACTTCTTCAGTAGATGGCCGCAGGGATGGTTCTTTACCAGCTGAATGCAGGCGTTTCCCAGGCTGGTAGATCTGCTGGTCCGGCTTCTTGGTTCTCCTGGTGGTCTTGGGGCACCACTCATCCAGAGCAGGCTGCTTGGACAAGTTCTCCTGGCTCTGTAGACCATCTTTAGTCTCTACCTCTTTAGTTTTCTGCAAAGGACCATTCTCCTTGGGGTCATCACCTCTGCCAAAGTCCTCCATGACTGGAGCCCCTCCTCTTGAAGGGCCCCTGGCACTCTCCTCCTCGGTTCTGCTTCTCTCTTTCTCTGAGGCCTCATGCTTTGGCAGAACAAGTTTGCTCCTCAGTCGGGAGAGACCAGGCTTGTAAATCTCCAGGTCCGGGCGCCTGTTGTCTTTGCGATGCCTCGGCTCCTTTACTTCCTTCGTGTTTTCTGGGGAAAAAAATGGAAAGAAGGAAGTTATTCCCAACAAAAAAACCTGGCCAGGGATAAAAAAGAAACTTGGTGACAACCACCTGGGTGTCACGGTGGATGAGAAACTTAACGTGAGCCAGCAGTGTGCTCTTGAAGCTCAGAAGGCCAATGGTATCCCAGGCTCCATCAGAAGAAGGGTGGCCAGCAGGGACAGGGAGGGGATTGTCCCTCTCTACTCTGCCCTCCTGAGGCCCCAGCTGGATCCTGTGTCCAGAGCTGGGGCCCCCAATACAAGAAAGATGTGGAACTTCATGGTTCAGAGGAGCCACGAAGATGATCAGAGAGCTGGAGCACCTCACCTATGAGGAGAGGCTGAGGGAGCTGGACTGGTTCAGCCTGGAGAAGAGAAGGCTGTGGGGGGACCTCATTGCAGCCTGCCAGTCCCTGAAGGGAGCAGAGGAACAGGAGGGGAATCAACTTTTTAAAAGGGCAGATAATGGCAGGACAAGGGGGATGGATTAAAGCTGAAGGAAGGAAGGTTTAAATTAGGTATTAGGGGAAGTTTTTTCCAGAGAGAGTGGTGAGGGGCTGGAACAGGCTGCCCAGAGAGGTGGTGGGTGCCCCATCCCTGGGGGTGTTCAAGGCCAGGTTGGATGGGGCCCTGGGCAACCTTGTGTAGCTCCAGGCCTGAGGTTGGTGGCCCTGTCTGTGACAGGGGGTTGGAGCTCTATGATCCTTGGGGTCCCTTCCAAACCAGACCATTCTATGACAAATACTCAGGGGAGAGTTTTAAATAAAGGCAAAGAGCCCACAGGGCAGGGCCAAGAGAACAGATCTGAAATTCCCTATCAGGTTTTATGGGAAAATTCAGAGCAAGAAGAGGGAATAAGTACAACAAAGCTTCGAAACCCTGCAGCGGGTTGTGCCTCGCAGCCCCAACGAGCTGGGGAAGGGACAGGGAACGCACAACACAAGACTCCAGCGTCCGTACACAAGTACCAGGCAAAAAGTTTGAGCGTTAAGAGGATTTGCCTGTTCCCGGGTACTGCCCTCTCCTAAACACCCCCCAGCTCTGCCACGGGAGGGGTCTGGGTCCAAGACCGTGTCTCCCCCTGGCTCGCAGCTCAGTAACGCCGTTACACAAACAGGCCACGCGTAATTAAGCGTTACGCCGAAGCCGGGCCGTTACACGCCCGTCAGGAACTCGCAGCGGCCCGAACCGCCGGCCCTCGGCCACGGGAGAAACGCCGGTACCGGGGGCTCGACCCCGGGGGCGGCAGAGAGCCCCCCGCGGCACGTACCGACCGGGCTAAGCAGCGCCGGGCCCCCCGCAGCCTCCCGGAGACCCCGGTCTCTCTGCGCGCTCTCGCCCCAGCGACTACGGCGCCAACGCGGGCGCGGCCCAGCCCCAGCCCCTGCCCCAGCCCCAGCCCCTGCCCCTGCCCCAGCCCCAGCCCCTGCCCCAGCCCCAGCCCCTGCCCCTGCCCCAGCCCCTGCCCCTGCCCCTGCCCCAGCCCCAGCCCCGCTCCAGCCCAGCCCCTGCCCCAGCCCCAGCCCCAGCCCCTGCCCCTGCCCCAGCCCCTGCCCCAGCCCCTGCCCCTGCCCCAGCCCCGCTCCAGCCCAGCCCCTGCCCCAGCCCCAGCCCCAGCCCCTGCCCCAGCCCCAGCCCCTGCCCCAGCCCCGCTCCAGCCCAGCCCCTGCCCCAGCCCAGCCCCTGCCCCAGCCCCTGCCCCAGCCCCAGCCCCAGCCCCAGCCCCTGCCCCAGCCCCTGCCCCGCTCCAGCCCAGCCCCTGCCCCAGCCCAGCCCCTGCCCCAGCCCCTGCCCCAGCCCCGCTCCAGCCCAGCCCCTGCCCCAGCCCCAGCCCCAGCCCCAGCCCCTGCCCCTGCCCCTGCCCCTGCCCCGCTCCAGCCCAGCCCCTGCCCCTGCCCCTGCCCCTGCCCCTGCCCCTGCCCCTGCCCCAGCCCCAGCCCCTGCCCCAGCCCCTGCCCCAGCCCCAGCCCCAGCCGAGGGGCCCGGCCCGCCCCCAGGCAGGTGCCTCCATGGGAAGGGGGAAGGCCCAAACGGCGGCTCCAGGCTTCCCCCATCGCCCCGCCGGTTCCTGCCGCCCGCCGCCTCCCCCTCACTTCGCTCACCGCCAGCCGCGGCGCGGGCCTGCGCCGCCACCATGTCCCGTAGCTCGGCGGCCGAGACGCGGACGCGCTCCAGCCCCTCCGCCATCTTCCCTGGGCGAGGGGCGGGGCGGGCGGACGGCGGCCGCATAGGGCCATAAGTGCCGCCGCACGCATGCGCGTTAGGCTCCCCGGCGGTGGTCGCGGGCCCGGTAGGGTATTGAGCACATGGCGGGGCTGTTCCGCCCGGCCCTGGCCGACGTCCGGGCGGCGGAGGAGCGGCTGCGCGGCCGGTTGCACCGCACCCCCCTGCTCACTTGCGGGAGCCTGGACCGGCTGGCCGGCCGCCGGCTGCTCTTCAAGTGCGAGCTCTTCCAGAGGACCGGGTCCTTCAAGGTGCGTGGTGGTGGGGCAGAGCACACACACACACAGACACAGACACACACACACACACACAGAGAGCACACACAGAGAGCACACACACACACACAGAGCACACACACACACAGACACAGACACACACACACCCAGAGCACACACACAGACACACACACAGAGAGCACACACAGAGAGCACACACACACACCCAGAGCACACACACACCCAGAGCACACACACACCCAGAGCACACACACACCCAGAGCACGCACACACACACACCCAGAGCACGCACACACACACACCCAGAGCATGCACACACACAGAGCACGCACACACACAGAGCACGCACACACACAGAGCACGCACACACACACATAGCACGCACACACACACATAGCACGCACACACACACAGAGCACGCACACACACACAGAGCACGCACACACACACATAGCACGCACACACACACATAGCACGCACACACACACAGAGCACGCACACACACACAGAGCACGCACACACACACAGAGCACGCACACACACACAGAGCACGCACACACACATACAGAGCACGCACACACTCAGAGCACACACACAGAGCACGCACACACACACAGAGCACGCACACACACACACAGAGCACACACACACACAGAGCACGCACACACACAGAGCACGCACGCACACAGAGCACGCACGCACACAGAGCACGCACGCACACAGAGCACGCACACACACAGAGCACGCACACACACATAGAGCACACACACATAGAGCACACACACACACATACAGAGCACGCACACACACATACAGAGCACGCACACACACATACAGAGCACGCACACACACATACAGAGCACGCACACACACAGAGCACGCACACACACAGAGCACGCACACACACACAGAGCACGCACACACACACAGAGCACGCACACACACACAGAGCACGCACACACACACACACCCCCATCCCTCCCCAGCCCGGCTCGGGGCCAAGGGGGCTTCTTGCGCCGGAGAAACTCGCTTATTGCCAGCAGCCCTGGCAGCAGACATGGCTTCTGCCACCCTGCACAGGGGCTGTGCCCAGCCTGGGGCACCTAACAAGGAAGGGATTCTCCAGCCATCCCGGGCAGCGGCAGTGAGGGCACTGACCTCTCATTCCAGATCCGTGGTGCCCTGAACGCCGTCCGGAGCCTGGTTGAGGAAAGCAAGCAAGCTGGAACGGGGCTGCCTCAAGCCGTTGTGACGCACAGCAGTGGGAATCATGGCCAGGCACTGGCCTGTGCTGCCCAGGCAGAAGGTAACACGTGTGCCAAGCTTCAGCTCCCTCCCAGAGCTAGCCGGGCAGCAGGCACAGGGATGGGGTGTATGAGAGCCCAGCCCTAGGCAATGGCAGCTCCATGCACCAGCTCCCCCAGCCCTAGAGATAAGCAGGAGCATCCCTGTCCTGAACTAGCATAGGCAAGGCACACGCTGCAGGGCTAGCTGGCCACTGGCTTGGCTGTTTGATCTGCCACCTCTTTTGTCACACAGGGATTCCTGCCTACATCGTGGTGCCCCGGACAGCCCCGTGCTGTAAGCAAGCTGCCATCCGCACCTACGGTGCCACACTGGTGCCATGTGAGCCCAGTGACAAAGTAAGGGACAGCAGGGATGGGGTAGGGACACGGCCCAGACAGAGGTGGCCACCTGCCCTCTTCTCCCTTAGTCCAGAGCAGAGACAGCAGCCCGTGTAGTCCAGGAAACAGGAGGAGTCATGGTGCACCCCAACCAGGAGCCAGCGGTGATCGCAGGGCAAGGCACTATTGGCTTGGAGGTGCTGGAGCAGGTGAGAGAAAGGCAGGGCCCAGACCTGGGTCGGTTCTGCTCCTCACAGGCAGAGAGGCAGCAAGAAGCAGCACTCACATTTCTGTTCCATGCAGGCACCTGAGATCAACGCAGTGGTGGTTCCAGTTGGGGGTGGAGGAATGATTGCAGGAATAGCAGTTGCCATCAAGGTAGGCAGCAGCTCACCTGGGAAGCAGGGGCTGCATCTCCCCATGGGAAGGGCAGAGCTCCCAGGGGGCCAGCAGCTGTGGAAATCTGCAGCCTGGGGTCTGCATGACACCAGCACGTCGTGCTTGGGCCCCTGCACTCACAGCAGCAGGACAGGCACCCACACTAGTTTAAACAGAGCGGCTCCTCCTGCTCTCCACAGGCTTTGAGACCAGATGTGAAAGTGTTCGCAGCCGAGCCGCGCAACGCTGATGACTGTTACCAGTCCAAGGTACGGGGGGAACTGACCCCCAACCCACACCCACCAGATACCATCGCAGATGCTGTTAAAACCAGCATTGGACCCACCACGTGGCCCATCATCAGGGATTTGGTTGATGATGTCCTGACAGTCTCGGAGGAAGAAATCAAGGTAAACGTTGCTCCCATCTCACCATTAGTGCCAGCAAGCAGCTGATTCTACCCCTGCTCTGTCCATCCCATCTCACCCTGCGCTCTCCCAGGGTAGCACCAGCCCCTGCACACCACCCCAGCCACGCACCAGCCAGCCTCCAGCTGGAAAGGGCTGGCAGAAGTTCTGCTCCCCCTTCCTAGAACGCTGCAGGGTGATGTGCACATGCAGTGCCCTCCATAACCCTGGAGCAGCCTGTCCTTGCTGCTGGGATGACAGCTGCTGCTTTGTCCCAACAGCAAGCCACACGGCTGGTGTGGGAAAGGATGAAGCTGCTTATTGAGCCAACAGCAGGTGTGGGAGTGGCAGCCGTGCTCTCAGAGCAGTTCCAGGCAGTGCCTCGAGAGGTGGAGAGTGTTTGCATCGTGCTGTGTGGGGGAAACGTGGATCTG
This sequence comes from Laterallus jamaicensis coturniculus, assembly GCA_022605575.1. Taxonomy (NCBI): domain Eukaryota; kingdom Metazoa; phylum Chordata; class Aves; order Gruiformes; family Rallidae; genus Laterallus; species Laterallus jamaicensis. Next base: position 8,111,354 of record JAKCOX010000025.1, on the reverse strand, counting down.
AGCTCCCTGACCTGGCTCACAGACCTCCGTGGGCAAGCGGAGTGAGAACGGGGCAGTGTCTCAAGTGACAGGAACCTCATTCTGAATTTGTCCAGTCTGCATTACTGAAACCAAATGAACAACCCCAAATGTTTGTACGTTTTTGTGGAGGGATAAGGGAAGCGGGTGTTGGTCTGTGCAGCACGGAGTCACTTGGCTGCACAGCAAAGGGTCAGTATGGGGGGGGACAGGAATCAAAGCACTGCCTGTTTTCCCCTCACCAGCCACCCTGCTCTGGGACAGGTCTCCAGCAGGCTGCATTCAGCCACTTTCCCCAGCTGTACCTCGCCTTTCTTGGCATCAACACTAACTTCCAGCCAGTTCCTGTCCTCAAAACAGTGAAGCCCCAGACCCACCATTGTAGCAAGGCAGGAAGGAAACACAACAGTCCACGTGCCACAGGGCTCACAACAAGAGAAGGGGTGCACCCTGCCTTCCCATTTGGCCTTCACAGCTGGCCACCACCGCCAAGACACAGGCACCTAGATGTTTTTTAAAACATTTTCCATTAAAATAAATAGCTGTAGCTGGTACCTGAGCAGCAGCTGGTCAGACAGCTGCCTCTGCACAGACCCCAGCAGTAACACGTCCCAGACATCAGCGCTGTCCCCGTTGTGTGCAGGCTGAGAGCAGCATCCAGGCAGCCAAGGCACAAACTGCAGCAGCCACACCAGAGACTTATTCCATTTCCACCTCCTGCACTGGCAGCGTGCTCTCGCTCCGCACCCACGGCACAGGCTCCGGAACATGGGGGTCATAAGTCCATTTAGGATAAACACGTTTGTAGAGGTTCAGCAGCACCGTATCCTGGGACTTCAGCTGTCCATCAAAGTGGCACTTCATGTGACCATGGGTCCCTAGGCAGAGAGTAGGAGGCTGTGAGCTGTCTCCCTCCTGGCCCAGGAGAACCACATCCTGCCCAGCACCATAAACACAGAACCAAACTTACCTAATGGCTCCTTGATGTGTCCTCTACGACCCCACTTTGTCCTCAGCTCCACTGGCTTAAACCACATCACATCCTCTGGAGATCACAACACAAAAGGTGGGTAAGAAACAGGCTTTGCTGCACCAACACAGCCACTACCACAGGGGTGGGAGTTCTGCTTCCACCACACAAAGGCAGGCCGTACCTCTGTTAAAGAACATGTATCGCACAACAGCCGTCTTGGTAAAGATCTTAAAAGGATGGCCGCTGAGCACCAGCCGCTTGATGACAATCCTGTCTGGGTCCACAGACAGCAGAGAACCCGTAGCAATGAGGTCATGCATTCCTACAACACAGAGTCACTGTTGTACCAAGGTGCCTCCATCTCCTCCTCCTCCTCCCCCACGACTCCCTTCCCCAAAGCGTGACAGGCCCACAGGAACACCAAGCTGAAGTACCAGCAGTAACAGGGGTGGAAACACATTAATGCCCACAAAAAGCACGAAGGGGACACAGCTTTTTCAAGTCATGCTTTCTGGATTGATGCACTTGTAAGAGTGGGGTATGGGTACAGCTGGCTAACATTTGTTTCCCAGGCACCACATCCTCAGCACTTGCCAACTTACCGTTACTCCTCTGCTTAAAAAGCAGCACTGAGGCAGGAGGGAAAGTGATGGGAGCATAAACAGTCACCACCAGCGCAGCATCCGGGCGCAGGAAACGTTCCAGTTTGTGCTTATCAGCTAGGACAGAACAGCAGTGACAGCGTTCAGGCCTCAGAGCTCTGGGAAACCCCACCGACTGGCAAACAGACTGTGCTTTAGGAGAACAGGTCTCTCACGCCCCCATCCTGCTGGCACAAAGTATCTGGGAATGAAGGTGGTGCTCTGAGCTACAAGCTCACTGCCACCCTTGCCTGGTGGAGCTGCCACCCCCTTGCCTGGGTGAATAAGCCACCCCGCTTAAGCCCTTCCACTGCCCCACTGTTTAGTGCCTCCCCTGGAAGCCTCAGAGCCTAGGAGTGAGTCTTCAGAAGAGTCCTTCAGCCAGGTTCAGACACCACGGCTAAGACATCACAGGCTTCCTACCCTAGACACCCCAGCCCCACCTCCTGGCACACCTGTGCCCACCCCACCGGTCCCTCACAAACCTGAGGTGTGCTGGGAGAACAGGGGGGATGCTCGGAAGCGCCTGAACCCGCAGTGGAAGATCAGCTCCTCCTTGGCCTTCACTGGCTCACTGTTGCTCGGATGCCGACGAACCAGGAAATTCAAGACAGACATCTGCAGGAGAGGCAGCACAGTGAGGGGCTGACAGCAGGGCTGGCAACCACAGTGGCCAGAGCACAAAGCAAAGGGACACTGCAGCAGGGACAAACACCCTTGACAACAGATTCCCAAGGAACTGCTGAGAACGCAGACACCTCAGCCAGGCTCAGATACTTGAGCCTCAGCACCGCTGGCAGCTTCAGCCTGCTCTGCCCCAAGGGAAGGTCCTACTTTGAAGTAGAAATAATGCAGGGGAATTTCAATCCAAACCCTGCAGAGGCACAACTTCTCCAAGCCAGGCAGCCTGAGAGTCACACAAAGAGCTGCATGCCTACAGGATTGTACTCAGTCACCTTTTGTTCATGGGGAAGCAGTGAGAACAGGACTAGGGGCTTTCCTTCTTTGAAGCTCTCCATCACAGAGACAGGGACGTTGCAGATGTGAAGTGTAACGTACCAGCCAACCTGCCAAGAGAGGATTGCTGGTGAATTCTTTCCTCAATAGGGAACTCTGCCACCGCCCTGCCAAGTCCTTCCTACTAGGAGCAAGAGGCTACAGGGAGGGAAGAGATCAGCAAAAGAGGGATTTACCAAGGCTCCTTCAGTTTCCCCTTTCTCAATTTGCCGGAAAAGGTGCTTTCTGGTTCGGGAGAAGTCCTGGAATTGGAAGATCCTGGCATAGTCCCTCGGGAGGTTCTCTTTGGGGTCCCATGGAGAAGTCCGGAAGCTCTTCAGCCCCCTGTACTTCTGGAACCTAAAGAACAGGTAAGACAGACAAACTACTTCACAAATCAAGGTGTCTGTCCGGCACCTTCTCTGTTGCGCAGGGACTCACACCTTCAGAGAGGGCAAAGGGAGCAAAGCAAACCTTAGCACCCAGAGAAGATCTTACTGCAGGGAGAGATGGAAACAGCAGCTCCCCAAACCACCTGCCCTTGCATCAAGGCTCTGCCATCCTCCTCTGCCTCCCAGGTCAGGATCCAGCCCTCCCTGCTGCCTCCCCTGGAAGCCTCAGAGCCTAGGAGGAGATCTTCAGAAGAGTCCTTCAGCCAGGTTCAGACACCACGGCTAAGACATCACAGGCTTCCTGCCCTAACTCACCAAACTAAACAGAAGAGCACCTTCCAGCTTCTCTCCCAGGAAAGCATCCTGTTTCTTACCTGACTCTGGCTGGTACATCACGTGGGGTATCTATCTCATCTGGAAACATTTCATCCATTCTCTCCTGTTTGTATCTCTCCAGCATCTGTTCATCTTCCTCCACCTTTTCGTCGTACTGGTCGTCCCGCAAACACTCGGAAATGGTCATGGTCTCACATTCCTCCTCTGCAGGTTCCTCTTCCTCCTCAGCACTCTCCCCCTCCTGACACACAGGATGGCACAGAGCTCGTGAGCACACAGGCTCAGTTTGAACCCTGTGTGTACTCAGGCTGGGTGAATTACACCCCAGGCTACATGACGGCCCCTTCGCCTCGGTACCCAACAGGCCAAAGAAGCAACATGATACATGTGAGAGATGTAAATCCAGCAAGTCCTGGCTCTGTGTTGTGCCCTTGTGTGGAGCAAGCTGGAAGGACAGGATTGTCCTAGGATACACAACAGCACCCTGGAGATCACCAGCAGTATTAACTGAGGTACCTGAGAAACTGCCTCTTCCATCATATCGTCATCAATGTCATCATCTTCATCATCAACATCATCTTCTTGATTGCCCTCTTCATCATCCACAATCCAGGCAGCCTGGTACTTGGATGTGCCTTTGGGGACCTTCACCACCCTCCTGTTTGCCTTCAGAGAAGCTGCAGGATTCCCACCAACAGTTAATACAGGAACAATTCTCCTTTCCCTCAGCAACATTTACACTGGGACAGCCAATGTCAGCTTGAGAGCGGATTCGCTGTTTCCCAGCACAGGATTTGTCAGGGCACAGAAAGACCAGTTAAACCATAACCATGCTACCTCCAGGCACAAAGCAGGACTAGGAGTGGAAGCCCTGGGCTCCCAACTAGCTAACTTTTCTTCTCAGCCATGCTCAGCCATCCTAGTGACAGATGATTTCTAACAAGCCTCTTAACAGGGACAAGGAAAAGGCACAGAAGTATTGCTGCTACTCACCCTCTGCTTCTTGCAGTTCTTCTTCAGTAGGCCATGTCTGCTCCCCTTCCATAGGATCAGGAACCACTTCTGACTGCAAAGACTCCTGCTTATTTGGGTCTGCCTTCATCAGGACTTTAATGTCTTCTTCCATCTCGCACGTACCATTGACAGAGTCATCCTGAAAGGCAGGAGCACAGTTCCCAGCAGTGAATACACCTAACTCAAGGAAGCCATCAGTCCCAAGTGAAATTCCCTTCAGTACCATGTAACATAACCTCCATTACCTGGTGTGGGCAAGGAACCTCAGCTCAGCGGCAGAATGCAGCCCTACTGCCTCTAACACAGCTACTTCTCCCCTCCCCTTGACCACATACACCCCCCTGGCCTCCCCACACACACCTGCACCTCCATGTCCTGACTCCTCTTCGGTCCTTTCACCACTCGGGGGTTCAAAGACAGGGGATCGGGGGGAGAATCCACCTGGCTCAACTGGAAGTCTCCATGCCCCACAATATGCACCAGGCTGTTCACATCCAGGCTCTGTCCCCGGACAAAGCCAGACACCTTCAAGGTCCCAACCAGGTCGCTCTCCTCACCGGGCACAAACTCGGCAGAGTAGGCGAGCAGGTGAGCCCGCCTGTCCCGAAAAGCGAGATGCCGCTGTTTCTGGGTGGCAAGGTGCCTCAGCAGCAGCAAGGATTCCTGCTCCGTGCTCAGGGGGAAGAGCTTGGCCTCAGGGAAGCGCTTCTCAATGGCCTTAGCAAGTTTCCTTCTGGCATCTATCCGTTTCTTAGGTGGTAAATCGGTGCCCCCCGGAACAGCAAGAGCTACGAAGGAGCACATGGAGCAGAGCTCAGGATCAGATGGTAAATGTGCTTACCCCCCCTTTGACCAAGCATTAACACAAAGTCAGATAAACCCATGCAACCAAAACAGAGACTCATCCTAAATGTTTCTTGTTCCCTCACCATAACTGGGGAGCCCCTGGGCGAAGAGGCAGGAGAGGCAGTGCTCTCCTACACTGTCCCAGCCATCTGCAGGATCCAGGATAAACAGGAGGGAGTCAGCGACCTTTGCTAGGTCTAAGACAGTGTGAAGGTCCCCTGAATACAAAAAACACCTCCATTACTGAGACTGCCAGGGGCACAGAGCCAAGAACCACACCAACTATGGCGTTTCCTCACCTGTCTCTGCTGTGGCAAAGCGCCAGCGCTGCTTGAGTCGGGGGCAGAGGAGCGCAAAGCCACCAGCTTTCCCCTCATCCACACGGACAACAACTGAGTCCTGGCTCTGCAGCAAGCGGAGGGTGTCGTGGGCTGCAGCCCTGCTGTGCAGCGGCACCAGAACCACGAGGTGTGGGGGCCCATCCCTGCTGCCCAAGCTCCGCTTCTCTGCCAGCACCTGTGGGCACACCCGTAGGCTGTAAACCCCAGAACCAACCCCGGGCCCTACCCCAGTCCTCAGATCAAAACCGGATCCCTCCACTGCGTCCACTAACCCACCGCTTCCCCCAAACTACCCTGGCACTCACTCCTCTCTCTAGCCCAGCTCCTTCCGCAAAGCCCCAACAGGCCCGGCCCCCACAGACACCCACCCACCCGCCACGAGATCCGCCCCGGCCCGAATCCCGCACCCCCCGACAAGGACACGAACCGGCCCTTCCCCCGCTCCCCTCGCCACATCAGAACCCGCCCAGAGCTCAGCCGCCCCCCAGCACTCACCGCCTCCTTGCTCTGCCGGCGGAGCTGCAGGGCCTGGTGCCGCCGGTCCACCCGGCTGAGGTCGCGGAGCCGACGGCGTGGCTGGGCCTTGACAGAGACGCGGCCTAGGGGGAGAAAGAGCCGTCAGGCGGGCTGCGGCACGGAGAGCCGCCGGGGAACCCGGCCGGGGCCACTCCGCCTCACCTCCAACGCGGCGCTGCGACGCCCCGCTGTGCTTCCCGCCCTTGTGCGCCTTGTTCTGCTGCTTCAGCGGCCCGGGCCGGTGAGCGCCCGCCGCCACCATGCTGCCTCCTCGCCGCCGCCGCCGTCTCCTCAGAGCTTCCGGCAGCGCGTCACTTCCGGCAGCGCACGGACTACGCGAGCGGGGTGACGACGCCGGGACCTGGTGGCAGAGCGCCGGGTGGGGGGGGCGGGGGGGGAGGAAACACCGCCCCGGGGCAGGGCCGAGCCCCCGGGGCAGGGCCGAGCCCCCGGGGCAGGGCCGAGCCCCCGGGGCAGGGCCGAGCCCCCGGGGCAGGGCCGAGCCCCCGGGGCAGGGCCGAGCCCCCGGGGCAGGGCCGAGCCCCCGGGGCAGGGCCGAGCCCCCGGGGCAGGGCCGGCAGCGCAGAGGGAAATGAGAGGCAGGAGCAGCAGCCATTCCTTCAGCGCTTTATTGGTCAGGTCTTCGTACAGGTACTCCCAGAGGGGAGGGAGCGGCCCCCCGCCCCGACGGGGCTCGGCCCCGCTCCGCGCCCAGGCCCGGCTGCAGCAGCAGGAGCTGAGGAAAGGCCTCCCCGAGCCCCATGCCGCGGGGCAGGCACGGCTGCGCCCCTCACCCACCGTAAAGGCTGCTGGGCGCTTCGGCTCTTGCCCCCTGTTACCCAGCACAGAGGGTCTGTTTTAGGCCCGAGGCCCCAGCTGTGCCCTGCCCCGGCGGCACACCACACGCAGCAGGCACCTCAGAGCTGTATAGGCAGAGCCCCTACACCCAAGGCAACGGCACCACGCAGGAATAAAGCTGCTCTTTAGTGGAAGCGTTGGGTCCAAAGCACCCCAGGGACACAGAGAAGCGAGCAGCAGGTTTTAAAGGCTGAGTGAGCTGGGGCTGTTCAGCCTTGAGAAAAGAGGCTGAGAGGGGATCTGATCAATGCTTATCAATACCTGAAGTGTGGGACACGGGGAAACGGACAGCCTCTTCTCAGTGTCTGTGGAGACAAGACAAGGGGCGATGGCCTCAAGTTGGAGCACAGGGAGTTCCACATCAATATGCAGAAGAACTTCTTTCTGGTGAGGGAGCCCTGGGACAGGCTGCCCAGGGGGGTGTGGAGTCTCCTTCTCTAGAGATACTCCAGACCCATCTGCCCACTTCCCTGTGCAACCTGTACTAGGGCCACTGCTTTGGCAGGGGGGTTGGACTCGATCTCTGTAATCACAGAACTGTAGGGGTTGGACCTCAGGAGATCCAACAGGTCCCTTCCAACCCTTACACTTCTGTGATTCTGTTTAAACATTAACAGTGGTGTTGCAATTGCCAGTAAAGCTGGAGTTGGTAATGCAAGGGAGAAGCTGGACTACTCCAATCCTGAATGGGAGAAAAAAGCAGGTTCCTGCAGGTCTTGCTTCCCCTGAATACCAGGTGTCATTCCCCTCATCTCCCCTTCCCCCTGCAAATAAATCCACATGACAGTGGCAACATGGGGCTGTGGGCTGTTCTTTACAGATCCTTTTCTAACTCTAGAAGCAGGCTCACTGCTGGCTGACTAAACCTACACACTGCAAACAGCATACCCTACCTGACAGGAAGGAAGACACAAAATTAAGAGACCAGTGTTCAAACCTTACTGTTCAGGCAGTAGTAATCAAGTCACTCTGTGCAGGTATCTGCTGGCTGTGGGACAGCACGTGAGCATCTCCCACTAGTTTCCAAAGGCTGTTTGTCCGTCAGCCGACCCACAGCACTGCCATGCAGAGCCCTGTGCAAAGAGGCTGCTCAGAGAGGACTCAGGGGAAGAGGGGATCATTAGGATACAGCTGAATCAGGGAAAGCATCTGCCCTGTGAGTGTTATTAAGCCAGACTAAGGAACAATGTTTGAAGCTCTTTCTGTCTAAGGTTCCTATCACAACCGCCTCTACGAGTCACCTGGGAGTGTGGAAACCCAGAGACAGCCAGAAGGGTCCCACCATGGACATCTCTCCACATCTCTGCAATCCTCAGAGCTGCCAAGAGCCACTCAGGCTCATAAAAAGAGCTACTGCCTGATGTGCATTGTGGCTTGGGCCCTTGGCATGGAGAGGCAGAATTCCAGAGACCCATACACGGTAAGCTGTGGGGGGCACTCTGCACAGACTGCCAATAAAACCCCAAACCAAACCACAACCACTGAGCCAAACAAGCAGGGGCAGAAAACCCAAGCACCCCCTCACCGTGACAGACAGTGCAGCAGATTAAAATAAGCTCTTCCTACCAAGACAGAAACTATGGAGGAAACATGGCTACAGCTGCAGCATGAGCTGGGAGTGTCCTCCAGCAGCAGATCCCTGCAATGAGACAAGGCCTTCTTTGCAGGGGGAGGGCTCCCTTCGGCTCTCCTGTACTATCACATCACACAAAACACCACAGCAGCCTGTTCGGCATCACCTGCCAACCTGCCCTCCCCACTCAGCACTCTCTTCTCCGACCAACAAGGCTTTGCATCAGCCAAGCTGCACACTGAGGAGTGGAGCTCAAAGGCTGCTCTGCCACACGCTGGCTAAATCCCAGGAAAGCAGCTGCACCACAGGAAAGGCTGATCTCACATTCCTTGCTGCCTGAAACATCCTCGCTGCTGCCTTCTGAAGCGGCAAGAAGTCTGTGCTGTGACACCACTTTGTACAAGGATGAGGGGAAAACCAACAAGCCTGGGCAGGCTGGGTGCAAAGCTGAGGCCTTGGTTTATGAAGGAAGACTGGTTGCAACTGGAAGGGCCAGTTTATTAGAGAAACCTCGTATTGGAGAGAATTCACAACACATTGGAGAGGGTCCAGGCCTGCTGAGGGGGAGGCCAGTCTTCTGCAGCAGCACAGATCTACGTTCCCCAGCTCCAACCCCAGCAGGTACCACAAAAGGGAGGGGTTAACTGCAACACAGCTTATGTTTACAAGCAGCCTGAGAGAGCCAGTATTAAAGTTCAAAAAAGCCTCCCCGTTAGACAACAGTTAAAACAAAAATGGTTTAAAATGTTAAAAAAGCTCTGTGTTCTTCTTTGCAGCATAATGGGGAGGCAAAGGTCTACAACACACAGGTCTCTGTGGGTCTCGGTCTGCTCTACCAGTGAAGGCCAGAGGGGGGGGTCTTCTCATCTTTGTTGCTTTCCAGAGAAAAGGGTGGGATTCGGACATCAAAGTGGGAGCCATCAGGCCTCTCAAATCGGAAAGTACCCCTGCAAAATAACAGCAGAGACCATGCTGAGGCCAGAGACAGAGCTGGGAATTATCAGTAGGTAAGACGTGAGCTCTTCCGTATCCTGTGTGGAGACCCCGGGGCTGCATCTGCAAGGGTGGTCTGGCAAGGAGTACATCTGCCTGCCAAAGGATTCTTTTATTGGAAGAGCCCTGGGCTGTTTACATCCCATCCCCAATACACGTGTCCTGAATAAAGACATCATGATGGGAGCCTCTGGGGCAGCACACTCCACACATCCAGGTAGTGCTTACCTAACACCCACCCCATGAGAGATAGAACCTTCTGAGCTGTTTTTACAAGGTGATTACAGGCAAATTCAGATTGGGATTCCTTGTCTGTGACACTAGGAAATGCTATCACAGCTACAGTTTGGTACAGCTTCTGCTTTGCATTTCAGAATGGAATCTGCCTGTCCTCATACAAAGAAAGAATGTGTTTACTCCCCTGAACTACAGAGAGCTGCACCACAGAACGTGACACAGACAAGATCACAGAGATAAACTAACAGGTTCTCATGACAGAGAGGACACAATCCAGTCAAGTTGAGCAGCTTCTGAGCTGCAGAACCTTGTCTCTCTCTTCAGGATGCATGCAGAGAGAGGAAAAACTACTACACAAGCTGGTTTCATTCCCCAGGCAATTCAGAATGCTTTAACATGGAAAACCAAGGTTTAGCCTGTAGGCAAAGAGCTGCTCTCTTGCTTTTCCCAACTTAAGGGCAGTTCTGAGGCAGCTTAACTCTGAGACGGATCGACTCAGGAAATGCCAGACCTGTCATACAGAGGGTGAGAGGTGGCCATGCATTTCTGGTCACTCAGAGATGACACCAAATGCACTAACCCAACTGAAACAGGAACAGAGGGAAACCACTTTAACCTGCTGGTACGAGAACAGCTCGGCTGAGCGCTCTCCTACCTGCACTTACTGAAGAGAGGACGTGAGCACCAGTTAGACTCAAGGCCTCATCTGCCCTAACCTGGGAATAACCCCACATGCCAATTCCTTGTGGACACAGAACTGCACAGCTTCACCCAGGGACCAAATCAAAGCTCGGTCCTCTCCAAAGAGAGGAGATACCAGCACACACATCCCTGCTGCCTAGGGAAACACGGCATGAAGCCTTGCCTCTCGCAACAAGGACTGCGAGGGACACAAACTGGATACAGCAGAAGATGACACAGAACTGCTTCTTGTCTTTTCAAATCCAGTCCAGACAGACCACAGAAGGAGGATAAATTAGCCAGGAACCTCTCCTGGTGCAGAGATTCAATAGATCATCTTATCACTAACTGGAATACTGCTATAAACATAGAATGCTCATAAACATTTTCATTATCAAACATGCCCCATCCAGTCTGCTTCCACCCACCTTTCAGCCATAACTCCAGGCTGCAAACTGCATCCCAGCTCAGCGCTGCAGGGTCCTACATCTAAACCACTACTGCAGTAATAAATGCTTCTTACCACATGTGACCACTGGATGCCTGCAGGGAGACGTGACTGCTGTACTGAAATGCTGGCTGTTCTTTGGATAAAACTGGCTCCTGAGAAGACAAGAAGAGACCAGTCTGCCTCAGCAATGGATCTGAAACGTTTTGCCACAGACAGGCATCAACAGGAAATGTATACAGTGAGAAGAACAGATCCATGCCTGAACATCGCTACCAGTTACACAGCAAACAACTCGCCCGGTGAGTAGGGTCAGAATCATGTACTATTCCAGTTCTCCCATTACCAGTTCTCCCATTACCAGTCACTTAGGATCATTCTCTAACAGCGTGAAGTTTCAGCTCATGCACACTAACAACAGATGAAAAGCTCACATGGTTTTTTCCATTGCCAGTTTCCCATTCCATCTATTTCTAACTGCCCACTAAGCAATTCACTGGCAAATCAACCCAAGCCAGAGGACTCCAGCAAAGGGCTGCACTTCCCAAAAAGCAGCTACACAACACTTACCCTTCCTACAACGCCACGCCCCCTGACTGTTTCCAAGGTGCCAGACAAGCTAAATATCCTCCAGTGCCGCTCTCGGAGTTGTACCACTTCGCTGTCAAGGTTCTCCAAGCGAATACAGTAGCGCCACTGGACAGAAGAAAGACTGTTAACAAGAACTGGAATCAGCTGCAAACAGTTGTTGTCCCATAGCTGATACTGGGAAACAGTTGCCAGGCAAGGGCTACTCTCCCTCAGAGCTTAATCACACAGCAATGATGCCGCAGCAAATAAACTCCTTCCCTTTAGCTGCTTCACGAAACAAAAGGCACTTACCCAGTAGACATGGGAATTCTGGGCTTCCTGTCAAGAGAAACAAAAGACTTTAGCAGCTGCCCTTCAATGCTCAGAGCCAAAACCTCTTCAGCTGTCAGCACAGCACAAGCACAGGGGCTCTCGCTCCACGGCCAGAGCGACACAAGACAACTCACATGAGCAGAGAGACAGCTGCTCTCTGAAGCACTCCATCCTGGCACTGGCTCTGCTCTAGACATGTAACCGTGAGGTGGGAGATTTGCAAGGATCGTGTGACTACGGAGGGTTGATCTCCATGTTAATTACACACTTTCTACAGATCTAGAAACACCCATTTCTGTGCCTTCAGGTGCCTCTTTTTCTGACAAGGTTAGGATGAACTTGGACTCCAGAAATTGCAAATCCACACCAAAACGTTCACCAGCTGCTGCACAGGCTCCCTTGTTGTCTGGACCCAGAAATCAAACAGCTGCATTAATTCCCAGCCCTTCCACTCAGAAGTTTATTAGAGCCTTGTTATTTTGGGTGGTCCACATGAGGTTCATGCTATAAAGGGCACATGGTTATCAATTAAATCCTAGTGGCTGTAGCCAAACCCTCTAACCCACATCAGAGCCAGGAAACAGGGGCAGACACCCACAGAGCTCATCACTGGGCAGGATAAGGACATGTCTGTCATTACAGGGCAGATGAACTCAGTGCCACCAATTACACACCTCTCCATCTGTGACTGAGGCAGTAAATGACCATTTCACAAGCCTTGCGAAAAATCTTCCTCAGTGTGTTGCTAACACTGTCCTGTGGAACAGCACAGTGTATTTCCCATCCTACAAATAACAACCAAGAGCCAAGCTGCAGGAGCCCTTCTCCAAAAACATGTGGCACAACAGTTTCACGTTCATACCTCTACTGAACGTAACAAAAATTGCAACTATGATTAACAAGTCATTTCTCCAGTAAGCAGAAGGCACCTTCAGTGAGTAAACTGGTCTTAGAAACATGCAAGTGAAACAGATCGCAGCGTAGTTCAGGTACTTGCAGTACCTGAAGGGAGTGTATAAACAGGAGGGGATTCAACTTTTTAAAAGGTCAGACAATGGCAGGACAACAGGGAATAGATTAAAGCTAAAGGAAGGAAGGTTGAGATTAGATATTAGGGGCAAGTTTTTTACAGAAAGAGTGGTGAGGTGCTGGAACAAGCTGCCCAGAGAGGTGGTGGATGCCCCATCCCTGGAAGTGTTCAAGGCCAGGTTGGATGGGGCCCTGGGCAACCTTGTGTAGCTCCAGGCCTGGAGGTTGGTGGACCTGCCTGTGGCAGTGGAGTTGGAGCGCTCTGATCCTTGGGGTCCCTTCCAACCCATGCCATTCTATGATTCTGTGACATGCAGCACAGACCTACCCTCATGCCCATGTAGAAAGGGATGACTGTGACACGGATGTTCTCTGTGGTTTCTCGGTGCACGTCGGAGAGCTCGAGCCAGGGGTGGTTCTTCTCCTGCCACGCACACAGCGTGTCCCTTGCTACAAAGGGTGGAACTGTGGGGAGAGAGTTGATGAGAGACAAACCAGAACCAGAGTGCTTCTACATCAAAGCAACTCCTTTCACACACTTATAAAAACCATTTAAAGAAAGTTTTACTGTAACACATCCCAAACCAGAGAAAGAGTTTTATACTATATCCAAGATGATGGTTCTGGATACTTGTCCTATAGTACTGCAAGTATCTGGCTCTGAAGATCTCCCTCTGACACCAGAAATTACCTTTAGTTTGGTCGTACATGAGAAACCGCTCAAAGAGCTCGTGCTGGATGGGCACTTGATCAGTGGAGCTGTAGGGAAGGATATCTTCATGGCTTACGTAGTCTAAACCTGGAAAAGAAAACACAGAAGACATTGAATTACCCTAGAAAAAGAGCAGGTCTGAAGTCTCCCAGCAGAGGAATGGATCACACTAGGTGAGAGAAGTTAACAAAGGGATTTTGGCAGCAGCCAAAGCTGATACCGTGACTGCAAGCAGGGATGGAGGAAAGGGGCCAGTAATAACCCTTGGCAGCATTCTCCACAGAATGATTTCTCTGATAAACACACACTGCCTGGGAAATGACTGCATGGTCAGAGAAGGGCTTTGGGCAGGAAATGTACAGAACAAGAAGAGATCTAGCTGTCCTGGTAATAGAGTAACATTGTGTGTGACAGGGGACACGTACAGGACCTATGTCTCACAAGCTCCAAGCAAGCATGCCTGCGTGTGATCAGAGACTGCTCAACTTCCATCCACCCAGAAGAGCTTCGTTGTACTTGAGTGTGTTTTTCAAGCAACCTAAACCCCAGACAGGTTCATCACAGGAACTGCTGCTTTTCTGGCAGAAGCTGACTGTTGGAGACTCTTCCAACCTCACCTCATGGCAGTTCCCATCTCCACAGAGGCTGAAGGTGTGTTTCACTCACCTGGGATGGCATAGAGGGCTCTGCTGTCATCGTGGTTTGCCAGGAACGTCACTGCTTCTGTCTGTGATCTCTGGGACTGAGAAAGAGGGAGGTTTATGTCCTTCTGTGGGCCACATTTCACTTTACTGTTGTGGTTTCTAAAGTGTATACCATTTCCTTTAATTAACCAATTCACCTCAGAACATTCCTCCTTTTAATTTTCCTAGACTAATTCCCAACTCAAACAAGTGAAGAGCATTTTCAGTGCTTGAAACCATAATGGCCTGTATGCAACCAGGTACGAATGCCAACAGGATAAGGAAGTGAGGTTGGAGAGGAGAAAAGGGATCCAGAAAACAACCATGTGACATTCCAGATTATCTTTCTCAGGGAAAATAGGACTTGAAGAAAAACCTGTTCTAACATTCTGAACAAGTTAGCCATCCTCACAGCCCTTTTATTTCAGTGCCTGTCCATCTAAAGCATTCCTATAGAAGACATTTGAGTTTCAATAGCAAGACTATTGGTTACTTACTATATGTGGACAATCACGGGCATCTATTAGCACCTGGTAGTAAGTATGGGTTTTGCCCTTGACCTCTTTGGAACCATGGCCTGCCGCGTTCTCGCTCCTGAGGGAAAAAGCAGAGCACTGAGTTGAAGCACAGGATGGCAGCAAACTCGTTACCAGGGCCAAGCACACTCATAAGCAGAGATTTAAAACACACAAACACTTCACAGTCTGTAATCATTCAGTTCCACCCCAATTAAACTCATGTCAGCCACCCACACGACAGACAAGCCGTGATGTCAATCAACAGTGTTTGTCAGAGGCACAACAGGTCTGTTTTCAGACTCAGAAGAGTTCTTCCTGCTCAGTCCCATCTCCTGCTTGGGCTGAGTACTTCTCCTGCCCTCTGATTCCCTGCTGACTCCTCCTTTCTTCCCAACTCCAAACGCACACTCACCCAGCACACCTCCAGCTCAGACTGGGGGGAAACAGATGGAACAGGGGAGAGAAGTGAACAGTGACACAGTCCACAAGAAGGATGAACTTGACCTACTGGGTGAAACTGCTGACTGGGAAGCAGCTGACAAATCCAACTCACTGGCAACATTTTAAACACAGCAGCAGAGACCTAACTCAAAAAGCAACACTAGGTGGGGGTTTTAATAACAAGGATTGCCAGGAGCATGGTTTGTTGCTGGCTGGGTTTTCTCACTTCCTTCACACACACTCATCATTCCTAATCCCACCCTGTCTCTAATCAATACAAAATTGTTATAGGTTTAACTCTATCCTAGCCAAACCCAGGACAAAAATTAATACACAATCTCTCTAAGCACCTCTCTTCTAGTTGACATTCACACAAAACAGTCCCATACCACTGTCCTTAAAAAGACCTGTTTACCCCAACCAGGAAAACTTGCTAAGAAATTCAAAGGTAACAGTAGAACAACATATAAACCAGAACAAATCCTTACTTTTCTGGGACAGGAGAAGCCACATCCCGATCATAAAGCCTGGCCTGCCAGGGAAACAGGACTATTCCTCGATAGCCAAACACGCTGTGAAGGAATAGCTGAAAGGAACAAACAATTGCATTTGAAACTTTAATCAACTCAGATACAACAGGAAACATGAAGCCAAAGGCTCTTTTATGCCAGTATTTAAAGAAAAAATAAATAAAATGCTGTTAAACAAGGTAAAACTAGAAATATTTACAAACACCATGAATGCAGGGGATGGGAATACAGAATCAACACTCTGCAAACCCAGAGAAGAAACAAAGGGGGAACACAAACAGTCCAGGATGAGGAACAAATTCATGTCATCAATACCCCAAAAAAGTGAATGACTAAACTAATAATAAAGTAATAGAATGGCAGAAGCAAAGAAAGGAGACCAGCATGGGAGAAACCATTCAGGAACACAGAAACAAATCTGTGCATCATGAGGACAGATATCACAAGTTCAGTTGTTACTGAATCCATCATCTTTTTTTTTGCTCCTAGAGGGAAAAACCCCTTACAAAAAAAACCCAGGGCAGCAAATGCCATTGTAGGGACAGTTGTGTCATGCTGCAGATTGTTATCAACTTGCTACTGTCAGATGACTGACAAACTGCAGACACAGCAGAGACAAGGAGCACCAGACTGTGAAGCTTCTGGCCTTCTACTAGAATGTGACAGGCACCTCAAAGTGAAATCACTCAGCTACCCCATCTCTGTGGAACAAGCCTGCAGGGTCAGCTCTGCCCCCCTGAGCCACTTACCTGACCCGTCTCGTATTTGCCGTGCTGCTTTGGTGCCTCAAACACCCCCACAGTCTCCAACACTTTGCCCTCTGGACGGTTTCTAGGAGCAGAGAGGTAGTTTGGTGGATTCGCAGGGGTTTAACCAGCACCCAGGCCAGGGGGCACACAGCACCTGAGCCCCGGGTGCTGGCTAAGCACGGTCCCCCCCACTTTCTAGCTCGCCCTCAGGTACCACACATTTCCCAGCAGAGTGCTGCTACCCACCAGGCCGCCCAGTCACCCACCCCCTTCCTTACCACCCCCTTTTTGTCACCCGCCCTAAACACCCCTCCCCCCTCGCCCAGCCGCCCCTTTAATCCAACCCCCCCAACCAGCCCGACGACCCCTCAACTCCTCCCCAGCCTCCCAACAACAACCCAACAGCCCCGCATACCCACCCCAAACACTCCTGCACCCCTCACCTCACCCCCAAACACCCCCCCCTCAGCCCCCCACCGCCCGCCTTCCCCAACCCCCTCACCCCAACTCCCCCCGGGCCGCCCTCAGGCCCCCACAGGCCTCACCGCGACGAGAGGTGCCGCCGCGGCGGCAGGAGCAGCAGGGGAAGCGCCGCGGCTCTCCCCGCGCCCAGGGGCCGCAGCCCGCGGGCCGGTGGCGGCTCCCAGAGCGGCAGCCCGCGGGCCCGGCACCGGCCCAGCGCCGCCGTCACGTACCGCCGCGCCGCGCAGCCCGACATCCCGCGGCCGGGCCGACCCCGCCGCCAGCCCACAATGCACCGCGCACACCCCCCCCCTCGCCCTCGTCCCTTCCCGGCAGCTCCCGCGGGGCGGACAGCGCCGCTCTAGCCCGCCGCCCGCGCTCTATGGCGCTCCCTGTCGCCTAGGAGACGGCGGCCGGGGAAGATGGCGTCGGCGATCCAGGCCGGGCCCCGGCTGCGGCAGGCGGTGGAGGGCGGCGAGCTGGCGGAGCTGCCCGCCGACCTGCGGGGAGAGCTGGAGGCGGCGCTGGCCTCCGAACGCGCCCTGGTGCCCTTCAGCCTGCTGCGGAGGCTGCACGCCGCGCTGCGGGAGGCAGGTAGGCCGCATCTCCCCTGGCTCCGCGGGCCGCGACTGGCCGGGCCGCCGTTAACCGCCCCGTTTCCTCCCCCCTCCCCGCAGAGTCGCCGCTCTACCTACACGAGCTCCTGGAGGGCAGCGAGATCTATCTGCCCGAGGTGCCAGTACCGCCGAGGGTAGGTGATGTCCGGGCACGGGCCGCGGGAGGCGGCGGCGGCGGCTCCCCCCGGCCCTCACGGTGGCTCTGCCCTTCCCCCAGAACCCCGAGTTAGTGGCCCGGCTGGAGCGGATAAAGGCCAAGCTGGCCAACGAGGAGTACCGCCGGATGACCCGCAACATCACCGGCCAGGTGAGGGCCTTACCGCTGTCAGGATTCAGTCCTCAGCAGCGCGGCTGCTTGCAAAGGGAATTTGCCCCATGGGGGTGGGTGCAGCACAGGGGGGAATGCAGGCAGGGGTGTGGGGAGTGCACGCTGTACATGCATGGGGACAGTGGATGGGATGTTGAGGGCAGAGATGGGACAGGGTGGCCAGGAGGGTGAAATATTAAGAGATGTTGTTGACACCTGGGAACAACTCACTCCACCAAAGATCTCAGGTTTTGGTCTGGGAGACTGAGCACCCATGATACGAGCTTTTCTGGGCACATCTGTGCTGCCTTCTTCTGGAGAATAACGCTTTGATCATGGCTCTAAAATGAGATGATTCATGTCAAAGTAAAAGCTGAAAAAATGAGGTAGTAGTTGGGCACTGATTCTTCCTGAGGAAGAGGTGAGATCTTTTGGCATGGTGACCATTTGGACAAGCCAGCATCCCTTCCTGCTGACATTCCTCATGATCCCACCCTGCCCATCCCTCCTCCACATAGGTCTCCCTGTGCATTCAAGCCCCTTCATACATCCTCCCATTGCATTAACTCTTGTGGGAAGATCTGCTTTGCTCTCTGTCAAACTTAGCCACTTCACCTATGAACTGGAGTGGTTTTAGCACAGCTGGGTAGTAAAGACAGTGACAGAGGAGCAGAGAAGTATTCCCACAGCCCTCTGCTCATCACATTCTTCCCTGCCTCCTCCCCAGTATCTGATGTTTGAAGTGGTGTAACCACTTCCAGTTTGACAAGGAGCTTTACAACATTTAGTCCTTGCCAGCTGCGGGCGCACAGGCGACAAGGTGAGACCTCTCAGTGTCTCTTTGAAAGGCAAGCCTGCAGCAGGGAGCCCACGTGCAAGGAAACACACTCTTGAAAAGTGCTTTGATTAGAAATGGTCCCTTCTCACCATCCCTGAATCGCAGCAGGGAAGTAAAACCAGAGAAACCTGGGTGCTGTGGAACTGCAGTTCCCCTGCCCAACCCAACTCTTCAGTCTCAGGGACAGCACAGGGCGCTGGTGTCGCTTTTATTATGCAGTTAACGTTACAATATGACTGATCACACGTTGGTTTAACCCCTTCTCTTAGGAGGCGAACGGGACGTTGTCTGAGTTGGGGAGGGAAGGTGAGTGGCTGCCTGTCCTGCTGACGCCTGGCAGCGCGTACCTACAGGTCAGTCGCGGGGAACGGTTGCATTGCTAGCTGATGACATCACACAGCCCTTTTAACACAAAGAAGAGGGTTCCTCAGCTAAAGGGGCAGCATGTTGGTCATTGTTACAAATATTTCAGGAGCCATCCAGCACGCCAATCCTCCAGCACTCCCGTAGCACAGCCACGGCAGCCGCGGGCAAGCTCCATTAGCAGCAGGATGACAGGCCCCGGTCCTGCTCTCCCCTTACCTAAAAGCCTTTCCCCCTTCTCTCCAGTTCGCTCTGTTAAAGCTGTTGTCATCACCATATTTAACTTCTTTGTCACCGTGGCGGCCGCTTTCGCCTGCACGTACCTGGGCAGCCAGTACATCTTCGCAGAGACCGCACCGGTGAGTGAGCCTGTTTGCAGCACACTCGGGCAGGAGTGACAGATGCACTCCCCAGCACAGGCAGCAGCTCGAGGCACACACAGAGTGACTTCTCTCTCTTTCTGTGTCCCCAGCGTGTCCTCTCAGCGGTGATTGTGGCCTCGGTGGTTGGCTTGGCTGAGCTGTATGTGATGGTACGGACCCTTGAAGGGGACCTTGGGAAACTATGATGGCAGGTGTCCCTGTGAACTGCAGCCCTCAGCTGGAGGCGTTTGACTCCCCCAGAAGTCAATAGTTTGGGGCAGGTTTATCTTCTGCCATCTGTTTGTACCTGCTCCTGCTACCAGAAGGCTGCTGCGTTCCTCAGAGCTCATCCTTTGCTTCCTATTTAACGTTCCTGTAACGAACCATGGATTAAAAATCCTGTGGCTGCAGAAGAGGGAACAGCAGTGGACTCTCACCACCCCAGCTCAGAGAGACGCGTTGGCTCCCGCTGTTCCTGCTCTTCTGTGAAGTTGCTGCCCTTTTATTCTGGCAATAAATAATGTTGGGTATCTGCAACTTTCTTCCTGCCTGATGGGAGGCATCTGTTGCTATGCAGAACACTGACCTGACGTCTAAAAGACACTACAGAGAGCTGGGAATCTTCCCTCTGCATCCCACACCCTGCTCTTGCCCAAACCTCCCTTTGCCTGCCCTGCCCATAGACGGGGCAGTGAGGAGTGCACAGCTCTACCCCCCTACCACAGGGTGCCCAACTTCTGTGGCTAGGGAAGTGCCTCAACACAGATCCCCGGGGGGCTTCCCAAGTGCCCCGGCACAGAGAAGGGAGCCAGCCTGGGGCACCCACGATGGGGAGGGGGTGACAAGCTTGTCCCTGTGGACCCGGACACCTGCCAGGTGGGCACCCTGCCAGGGCTGGACACGGTGATTAATGCTCTGATGGCAGCTAAGCCCCTCTGCAAACACGCTTTAATATCCGATACGGGGAGATCTGCCGGCACCTGCGAACGTGCCTGCGGATTAGGGGCGGCTGCGCCACAATCATCCGCGGATACCGGCTCAGATTAAGGTATTTTTTTTCCAAAAGATTAGTTGGCATTAGGGGGCTGATGGGGACCCGACCCCACCACGGCTGTGCCGGCATTTAGGATATTGGATGACATCCCTGGGACCTTTGGGACCGGCAGCAATTCCACACCCTAATGAAATCGAGGTGCTAAGCCGGGGGTCTTGGTGCCACGGGGAAGGGGAGGGGTGTCCCGGTGCTGAGGGTGCCACCGCTACTGCTCGCCCAGATTGGTGATGGCCGCGCTGTAGATGAGGTCAGAGATGGAGCCCAGTGAGATGGAGCCCAGAGATGGAGCCCGAGCCGGGCTGCGGGCTCTCGGTGGAGGCAGGGTGGGGACAGAGCCTGGGGAGATGCCATCGGGGGGTGCTGTGGGGGGACCCCGCTCCCTGGGCTGCGGCAGCGGCGGTGATGGCTCCGGTTTGGTGCTGCGGATCCTGCGGGCACGGCGGTTCTGGAACCAGACCTGGGCCGGGCGAGGGGGGTGGGGGGACACCGTGAGACGGCGGCGGCCCCGCAGAGGAGCGGGGTGCCGGCCCCGCGAGGGAGGGACGGGGAAGGGGGGGGGGTCCCGTCCGCGCTCACCTGGATCTTGGCCTCGGGCAGCTGGGTGAGCTCGGCCAGGCGCTCCCGGGTGGTGATGTCCGGGTAGGGCACGGCGGCGAAGGCTCGCTCCAGCTCTGACAGCTGCCCCTGGCTGAACGTGGTCCGCCGCCGCTTCCGCGGCCCCCCCGGGCAGGGGCAGGGGCACGGCCCCGGGGTGCGCCCTCCCTGCCCGCCGCCCGGCCCGCCCGCCCCGTCGGGGAAGCGGAGCAGCGGCTGGGGGGCCCGGGAGGTGTCCGGGGCCGCGCTCATCCTGCCCGGCTCCCTCGGCCCCGCCGCCGCCCTGGCTTTTATCCCCCCCGGGCCCCCCCACCCGGCGGGCTGGGACCGCCCCGAACGGGCGCTGCTGCCCCCTCCCCCCAACACCAGCCTTTCCCTGGCGGCTCCCGGGGCCGGTCCGCTCTCCGCTTCCCCCGACGGCAGCGCCCCGGCGGCCTCGGGGACGGTGTCCCCCAGCACCCCCGGTACCAATAGCCCCACCAGCTGCCTGTACTGGTCTTCCCTCTCCCGGCGGGGCACGGTGGGCCCCGTGACAGTCCCGGGCCTCGGAGAGAGCTTGGGGGATGTCCGGTGTCGGGGGAATCTGGGACCCCCAGCTGATGCCGCAGCCTGGGGTCCGCCACGTCTCCTCCCCGGTTCCCAGGGCCGAGGTGGCAGCGCCTGTTCCCCTACCCCCCCCTCCGTCCCCTCCCTCGCCCCCCGCTGTGCTGTGGCTGCTCTTCCGCGGGGCTGGCACCGGTCAATGTTTAACTGGAGCGGTGGTACCTGTTGTGCGGGGCAGCCCGGGCTGGCTGGCGGTGGCTCCTACCGGGACTGGCCGGGCGCTGCGGGTGCCCCGAGCCAGGGGTGCTGGCGGCTAATGGAGTCGGAAGGGCAGCGGGGCTGGGAGCCCCAGGCGGGCACACGGCCCAAAACGCACCCGTGGGGCCAGGAGAGACCGTAAGTCGGCGGGGGTTGGGAGTGGAGGGGAAGGAAGCCACCCTGTCCTAGAGCAGGCAGGGCCTGGGCAGTGACCGCTGGCAGCCACACCTGGCAGGCAGAGCTCCCGGGCAGGCACCCCGGGGGGGGCTGGCACCCCAGAAAGGCTGGGGGACCATCAGAGGTGTTGTGCTCTGCCCCCTGCCAGGCCCCGCGGCACGGTGGGGATGGGAGAACGCTGTGAGCACCGCGTGACCATGTGCCCCTCTGCCCTGGTGCCTGGGCAGCCTGTGGGCAGATCCCCCGGCTGGGGGGCACTCACCACCCCACTGCCCTCTGTTCCCCAAAGGAGCCCCGGAGAGGAGTGGGATGGCCCCGTGGTGGGCAGAGAGACACGCCTGAGAGTGGTGCTGAGGTAAGGGGGGGACACAAAGGTCTTGGGGACACAGTGTGGACCAGCATCACTCCTGCTTGGGGCAGGGGCATGGTGGGGGTCCCCCAGGGTCCCCATGCAGTGACACTCTGTGTGTGTGTGTGTGGGTCCCACCATTAGGGTCCGGCCACTGACCTGCACGGAGACACAGCGAGGTGACCGTCGGGTTGTGCACAGCCTCAGCGACGGCACGGTCCACGTAAGTGCCACCTCCCCGCCGGGGTTCAGGGGGGCTGCAGCCCCACTGAGCTGCTGCTGTCCCCATGCCCAGGTAAGTGCAGCCAGGCACGATGCCATCTTCGGGTTCAGCGCCGTGTTCGACGCAGGCGCCTCGCAGGAGGCTGTCTTTGAAGGCAGCGGGATGCGGCAGCTGGTGGAGCTGGCGATAGATGGGTGAGTCCCAGCGAGCCCCCCGCAGACCCCAGCCCTCCAGCAGCACCCGCTGTGCTGCACCAGTCCAGGCCTTGCTGGCAGGTCTGCGCTAGAGGGACTGTGCCAGGAGGTGGCACCACTGTGCCACCCCCGGCAGCCATGCCTGAGGCTCTAGCATCTTCCCCAGCTTCTCCTGCACCGTCTTTGCCTTTGGACAGACCGGCTCAGGGAAGACCTACACCCTGATGGGACCCCTCGCCCAGGTACAGCGCCATCCTCTCCACCTGGCCTGATGATGATGGGATGGGCTCTTCTCACCTGGTCCTGGGTGCTGGGATGGTGGAAGGCAGGTGGGTGCCTGACACGGTGTGTCCACTCACCCTTCTGGCATCTCCGCAGAGCGACACCCCAGCAGCGTCCCCAGGTGTGCTGGGGCTGATGCAGAGGTCCTTCGCCTGCCTCCTGGAGCAGAGCCAGAGCCGCGGCTCTGACCTGGCTCTCAGTGCCTCCTACCTGGAGATCTACAACGAGCAGGTAAGTGCCTGCCCAGATGTCCAGCGTGGTCCCACCAGCATCCCTCATTGCTGCTCCCCCGGTGCCTCCCCTCTGCTGTCCCACTCAGGTCCGCGACCTGCTGAGGCCAGGGCCACCATGTGCCCTGCCCTTGAGGTGGAGCAAAACCCGCGGCTTCTACGTGGAGAACCAGCTCAGTGTGGATTTCGAGAGCCTGGAGGCCATTGCTGACCTGCTCCTGCAAGGTGCTGAGCTGCAGGCACAGGGCTGGGGCCATGAAGGGGCATGTTTGGGAGGTGTCAAACCTGGCACAGGGGTTCTCAGCTCCCTGCAAAGCTGTCCCCAGGACTGGTGGGGCTTTGATGGCAGCCAGAAGGGGCAGCTCCATGTCCTGTTGCAGAGCCCAGGCTGGCTTTTGTCTGGCAGGAGGTGGGCAGTGGGCGGGCAGTGGGTGCTGTGCTGGGACATGGGCCATCATGGCCTCCTGCAACTCTTGACCTCCCCTGTTAGGATCCCAGAGGCGACGGACCTCGGCACACACCCTGAACAGGCACTCGAGCCGCAGCCACGCTCTTCTGACCATCCACGTCCGCAGCCGGACAGTGAGCATGCATCCAGCTCCGGGCACACGGGGGAGAGCTTGGAGGGGAGGTGGGCAGGGCTCTTTGTGTGGGTGCAAAGCTCCACACAAAGGAGTGGGTGGGGGATCATGTCCTCCTTCCCATGGATACGTTGGTGAGGCTGTGGTGAGTAGCTGAGAACCAGATCCCAGAGCCAGGGGTCAGGAAACTGCTCTGGGGGGAGGGGGAAGAGGGGCCACAGCATCACCCCCCCCCCCAACGCAGGTCCCCCAGCCCAGCACCTGCCCCAGCAAGCAGGGCACGCTGTGCTTCGTGGACCTGGCGGGCAGCGAGCGGGTGAAGGAGACCGGCTCCAGTGGGGAACTCTCCGTGGAGGCCAACAACATCAACCGCAGCCTTCTGGCACTGGGTAAATGCCAGAGACATCCCCCTGCCCCATCCCAGCATGGGAGCACAAGTTGCTGGTTCCCACCAGAGCCCGTTGCACCCTCTGTGGCTTGTCCTCTGGCAGGACACTGCATCTCTCTGCTGGCCAAATCTGGAGGGAAGCGGACGCACATTCCCTACAGGGACAGCAAGCTCACCCGGCTGCTGGCCCGCTCCCTGGGTGGCTCAGGCATCACCCTGATGGTACGTGCACGGAGGAGGCTGGGCAGGGGGACACAGAGCCCCAGGGGTGAAGTCTTGCTCTGTGGAGGGGAAGGCTGGAGGGGGACAGCTCACCTGTGGGTCTTCCTTGTTGGCAGGTTGCCTGCATCTCCCCCTCCTCGCGCTGCCTCTCCGAGACACTGAGCACGCTGCACTATGCCAGCCGAGCCCGGAGGGTCACCACCAGACCCCTGGCCAACAGGGTATGGCAGGCAGGGGCTGGGGGTGGGATGCTCTGTTCCATTGCTGGGACCCCTCTGAGCCACGTCCCCTCATGCTCCCCCAGGTGTCCCAGGAGAAGCTGCTGCAAACCTTGGAGGAAGAAATCCGGGCTCTGCAGCTGGAAAACCTCTCCCTGCGCCAGCAGCTGCGCCTGCCCAGGGTGCCAATGAGGAGTACGAAGGTCCCGGAGACCCCCCTGAGAGCAGGGGCATGGCCAGGCTGGGGAGGCAGGTATGGCCCCGCAGGGCTGTGTCACTCCCCTCTCCAAGGGCAGCTCCCCTCCGAGGGAGCCCCAGCCTGGCCCAGCCTCTACAGCCTCTTGTGGGACTTGGTGGTGGAGAGTGAGCAGCTGAAGTATGGGGGGCACACGCAGGACCCTCAAGGGGCTGGCGGGGCAGTCCCCTGTGTCAGCCAGCCTCTCCAGGGACTCCCTGGGGCTGGGCAGGGCTCAGTGGACTGTTGGAGGCTGCTGATGCCCTGCCCTGCTCCCTCACTGCTCCCCAGGCAGCCCCAGCTGTCCCCAGACCACAGAGGTGACATCCCAGCTGGCCCCTCCTGCAGAGCCACCCACGGCTCCTGTGACAGCCAGCTCCCTCTCCGGAGTGCCCGAACTGCCCATGTCCTCCCTGCCCCCCCTGCCAGGCCCCAGCAGCCAGATGTGACACCCACCTCTGCTCCCTGGCTGCCGGTAAGTGTGTGGGGGCCCCGGGCTCCACAGGCATCCTCAGATGGAGCTGTGCCCAGGGCAGGGTGAGGATGCACAAAGCACCCACACACTGCTCTCTTCCCTCTCCCAGAAGCTGCCTCCAACCTCTGGCCATCCCAGCTGCCTGGGGTGCCCCCAGTTGTGCCCCAGGCCAGCTGATGCCTTCATGCCCCAGGTACAGCCCAGAGGGTCTCTTTGGAGGACTGTGGCACTGGTGGCACAGTGCCTGACCCCTCTGCTCATCCCCAGGTGCTGCCAATGCCCCCCATGCCAGAGCTGGTCCCCACCGAGGGAAGCACTGGCGTTCTGCCCCCGGACCAGGATGTGGCTCTGCCCAGCTGCCGTCAGCTGCCTGGGCACCCCCAGCCACAGCAGGGGAAGCGGTGAGAGCCAGGACCCCTAGGCCAGCCCCTGGCATTGGCTGCAGCTCAGGGAGCCCCTGGGATTACAGGGGGACAGTGGGGCAGTGGGTTGGGGGTTGTTCATGTGTCCTTCCAACAGGAGCCAGGGCAGGAGCAGGAGTTCAGGCAGGAGCAGGAGTTTGTCTCGGCACCATCCGCTCCCCCGGGACAGCCGGGAGCTGCCAGGCACTGAGCATTGGCCAAGCCCTGAGGGCCGGGTCATCCCTTCTGCACCACCATGGCCAGGGCTGACAGAGCCAAGAGGTGAGCAGGATGATGGGTGTTCATGGGGGAGGCCAGGAAGTGCCTCAGGTGGGATCTGACAGGGTTGGGCATCCATCCCAAGCCCAGCTCATCATGCTTGGGGCTATGGACCTGCTCCTGGGGGTGCTAGTGACCTGACCCACTGGCTCCTGGCTGGCAGCCGCCGGTGCCATCCCTCTCCTCCAGTGGGAAGAGGCACCAGACTGGCTGGCGGAGCAGATCTGAGCAGCCACAGCCACACCGTGGACACAGCAGGGATCTGGCACAACCCACACACAGTTATTACACCCGAGGGATGACTGCGGCCCCTGGGCACAGGGGGATCTCAGACTACAAGGACCAGATGGACCACAGGACAGCTGGACAGACATCTCTCCAGCCTGTACGGCACTCACAGTTTATTTCTGCCTAGCTAGGGGCTGTGTGGCCAAGCGGCTCTGGCGGGGCCCTCTCAGGTCCTCTCCTCCTCGGGCTGCGGGCAGTCCAGCCAGTACTGACTGATGGAGCGGGGGTAGCGGGGCTGCACCAAGTCCACCTGCTTGGTGCGCAGGTTGACACGGTAGTACTTGTCTGGGAGGAAGAGGAGATGGTTGTTAGGACAGCCCACCCGTGGGGAAGAGCTGCGGAGAGCTGCCAGCCCTCAGTGCCAGCCCTGGGCACTTTCCTACCGCATCCCAGAGCTCAGGAACATCGCAGAGTGAGAAGAGATCTCCTCTGGCCTTAGCAACCCCAGGTCCCACATCTCTTCTGGACCCGGCCACCCTGGACTCACCTCCCACAAAGAAGTAGACGCTCTGGAGAGTCTTGCACTGGGAGCCTGAGAGCCAATCGCTTTCCACACCCTCAGAGTCGGAGCCATTCTGCAGCCAGCTCCAGAAACCCAAATTCGGTGACCGGTGGCTCTTGTACCTCTTGCGCTGGCGGCGAGACTTCCTCCTCCGGGGCTGGTGGGACGCCACGTAGATCCTGCCAGCCATGGCAGCGTCCAGGTTGCTGGGCACCCCCTGCCAGTCCTTGCTGATGTATCGTGCGCTGCTCGCCCCGGCTGGCAAAGAGGCAGAGAGCAAGTGAGAAGGGCAGCGACGTGTGAGGGGAGCTGAGCCCAGCACCACAGACAGCCCCCAGCACCTGCTCTGAGACCCAGAGCAATGCTCCAAAGATCCCAGCCTGGATGGGATGTGTGATGGGAACATAGGGCAGGCAGAGGTGGGAGCAGCCCCTCACCCACCCCACCCCGGCTGGGATCAGCCCTGTGCTTTTAAGCCCCCTTCTCCTTCTCTCCATCTTTCATCTCTCTTGCCCAGGGCTGGGGTGTTTCTGTGGCATCTCCAGTGGGAATAAAGAGTCTGCAGAAGCAGTGCTGTGGGGTGAAGTGGCTGGTGACAGGCTTGGCAGCACAGGGCATAAGGGCTGCAAGAGGGTGGGATGTGGGATGCTGTGGGAGATGCAGTTGTGGCCTGGGGCGGAGAGGGTTCCTGTGCACAGCCCAGGCTCTTGCCCAGCACAGCAGCTCATCCAGTGTGCCCGCCCTTCCCAGGCACCACTCCCTGCCCCTGGGTGCCTGTGCCACTCGCACCCAGTCACTGCGGGCTCTCGCTGGCCTGTTCCCCCCACCCCAGACTGGCTCAGCCCTTACTCATCCTGCCGCCAAAGAGGATGTGGAAGATGTCCTCCCAGCTGTCGCGGTTCATGAAGGCGTAGTGGTTGAACACAGCCGAGGGGGAGGACTTCTGACAGTCGGCCTGCGTGGGCTGGTGGGCGAAGTCGTAGGACCAGTAGTACTTATCTAGGTGGGAATTAACAGGGGAGACACATGGGATGGGGAGCAGCAGCCAGAGGCAGTGGGGTGCCTGGGTGCTGTGTCCTGCTCACAGCCACCGATGCCAGGCTTTGCCCAGGAACAGGGGGCTGGACCCCTTACCCTTAAAGAAATAGACTCTCTCATTGCCATGGAAGCTGTGTGCGGGGAGGGCAAAGGCCGCGTCGACGTCATTTGGGATGCCTTCAAAGCCCTCAGCGATGTCACGTGGATACCCAGAGTCCAGGACTCCATCATCAAAGCGCCAGTACTGGCTGCCCTGGGGAGTGTGGGACAGAGTGAGGGGGTGGTCAGGGGGTGGGTGCAGCATCCCCTAGGTGTGGGTCTCTCACAGGGAGCATGCAGGTGCTGGGAAGACCCATGGTGAGGCTGTGGCTGCCTGGGGCTCTGGATAGCCACGGGGATTTAGGGATAGCTAGCAGACACTGTGTCTGTGCACACATGGAGGAGGACAGGGTTGGTTTGGGGAGCTGTGCCACCCAGTCTGGCAGCATCCCCAGCCCTGCAGCCAGGCTCCTACTCACCTTGAATAGGTACGTCTTGCCCTGGCAGTTGATGCGAGTGAAGGCTGCATCGATGGGGCCCTCAATGCCCCAGACGTCACTGATGAGCTTGGGGTAGCCAGGCCGCACACTAGTCTTGTCCAGCTCATAGAAGTACTTCCCTGGGGAGAGAGGGGAGGTGGGAGCAGCAGGAGGGACCACAGCCACCGGCCTGGGGTGATGGCACAGCCACATGTCCCATGGGCCTGGGGATGGTCCCTGAGGTACCTCGGAAAGCATAAACGGAACCGTTCTTCAGGTCAGTGAAGGCATCAAAAGGTTTCCTGCTGCACAGCTCTTCAGGCTCATCCACGGGGTCGGGCTTCCCAAGCCCATCTGGTGTGGTGGTGGGTACCTCCTCCCCAGTCGCCTCCGTTAGTGTCTCCTCGGGCACCGGCTTGCTCTCCACTGTGGGCTGCGTCGGCAACGGGAAGGTGGTCAGTTTCGTGGGGGCTGCCTCAGTGTTCTGCACCGTGCCAAAGTCAACGGTGAGGTTGTAGTCAAGGTACTCGTCCTCTGGCAAGGCGAACACGTCTCCCCGGGTCACTGTGGGAGGGAGCAGGTCAGTGTCCAGGAGCCCTGGGGGTCTCCCGCTGGGTCTAGGTGTGGGAGCCTCTTGCTCCCAGGCACCACAGACATGCACGGGGATCCCCACTGCAGGCAGCAGTGAGCTGCAGCACCCCGAGCACCAGTTCCTGGTGCTGACTTCTCCCTGAATACATGGGTGAATGCAGAGCTGACCCAGCATAGACCCCACCGAGACCCTGAGGCCGCCCTGGTGGCCCATGCCCTGGCTGGGAGGGTGGCCACGGGCCCGGTACCTTTGGCTTTGCAGACAGTGGAGTAGTCGCTGCAGCAGCTCTGGTAGTACATGCAGAGGGTGTCACACTGGCACTTGTGCCGCGCGTCAAAGCCGTCATCGCAGCGGCCCACACAGGAGTCTGCAAGAGCCGACAGCACAGGAGGAGTAATGTGGGGTGGGCAGCGGGGCTGGTGCCTCCCTGCCAGCTCATGGGGTGAAAGGAAATGTGGGCACATCCCAGATGGAGAGACCCCACATCTCCATGGGCACCCTCATCCCTGGGGGCTACAGCGGCTCCTCTCACTGCTCCCACCCAGGTCCCATGCTGGGATGGGAGCCATGGACCAGGCTGTGCTGAGGATCCCAGCTCCATGCTGGCAGACCAGCTGTAGGGTGTTGGAGGACTTTACCAGGACACCACCAACACCCCTGTACTCCCTGCTTGCCCTCTCCCCATGGCCACCACCACCCAGCCCCCTCCTCACCGTGCCTGGGCTCCCATCAGCCCAGGAGCCTCACTCACTCCATCCCACACGGAGCTTTCTGGCTCCAGCTCACCTTCAGCAGCACGGGCAGCGGTGAGCAGGGCCAGCACGAGGGCTGGGAAGAGCAGCTTCATCCTGGGCGGCCGGGAGTGCAGCCCTCCTGTGACTGTGCGGGCTGGAGCACGGCTGCGGCCGGGGCCCGGGCGCCCACTGTTTGCTCAGCCTGCCCCAGAGGGAGAAAACAAACAGGCCAAGGTCAGAGCAGGGGAGAAGGGGCAGAGACACTGTCCCACCCAACATCCCCGCAGCCCTTGTTGAGCTGAGTAGTTTGGGGAGGACGGGGCTCCACGCACGTGCAGGCAGCTCTGAGCTGGCTGTGCTGCCAGCACCTTCCCAGTTCTGGGAGCAGGGCAAAGCCAGGAACCAGTTTTGAGGCCCTGCCACACTTATTTCATAGTGAACCTTGTGGTATTAATGCTCTCAAGGGTTAAGGCTCTTTCTCAATCCGGTGTTGGCAAGACAAAACCCTAACCAGAGGGGATGGGGGCAGCAATACTCAGAGGCCAAAGGGAAAAAAGCCCTGGGCTTGTGCTTGCCCAAAACATCACTATTTGGGAAGATTTGCTCTTGGGATTTCAGCTTTCTCAATGTCAGCAGGGCTGGGAGCAGACCTGGGGAGCCCCAAGGCATGGCCGCTCAGGACAGGGCCGGTGCCACCTCTGTGCATGGGGGACCAAGGGCCAGGGGTGAGCGGCCAGGAGGGAGCGAGGGAGAGCGGGAGCTCTCTGCACTTTCACTGCTGTAGGCAAACAAAAGCCTGTGTATTTTGCTCCCATCATTCCCTTTCCACCCAATCTTTTCAGTTACTAATTAATGTCGACTCAGCTCTTCTAGCAGCTCCTGATAACTCTGGGATGTTTATTTAATCAGGGGCAAGGAGCAAATGCACAGGAGGCTACGGAGCCACTGTCTCCAGCTGCCACTGTGGCACTGCTGGGGCAGGGGCTCCATGGGGACAGGAGCTCCATGGGGAATGGAGCCCCGTGGGGACTGGAGCTTGGTGGGATCCGCCCCTATACAGGGCAGGAGAGATGCAGCTCTGGGCCTTAATAAGTGATGGAAGATTTGGGTAGAGGAGAACCTGTGCAGGGTGCCTGCTCCTCCAGGGGCCTCACTTCTGCCAGCATCAGCTGCTCTCACCTTTGCTGGGAAGAGCTTTGAACTGGTGCTGAGAAAGACGTTTCCACCTGGAAAGCCCTGCTGAGCTGAGGGCAGCCACCAGTCATGGGCCATGGGGGCAGGATTTATCCTGCAGCTGGGTCAACCCCCTCCTTGCACCCACCCAGCCTCTGCTATGGTGGGGCCAGCATCTTCCTCAGGGATTGCGCTGGAGCTTCATCCCATCCCCGCTGAGCAGAGCCTGGGGGGTGAGCACCCTGAGGGCACAGGATGGTGGGGAGGGAGAAGGGCTGGGCAGTGTCTGAGCTGCTCCCGCCGCCCGGGCTGACACAAAGCTCCCTGCTGCTGCTTCAGGTTCCTCACCACCAACACTCACAGACCTGCAAAGGCTGGGCAAGCCCTTCCCTGGCCACCATGCTGGAAGCACAGTGGGAAGAGACCCAGGGAGAGGGTTGTTTGGGTAACCAGGCCTTGGGGAGCTCTTTCAGCCAAGGGCTGAGCTGAGCCAGTGAGAGCTCAGGGGATGGGGCTGATTCCCCCGGGCAGGGCTGAGCATCCCTGTTCTTCCCAGAGCCCGGGCTCCTGGAAATCCCTCAAAAAGCAAAGCGGAACAAAAAGCAGAGCAAAGCTCAGCTCGATGGGCTTCTCAGGACGGAAGGAAGGGTTTGAGTCCTGCCCACCCCCCAAGCATCACCCCACCACCCTCCCGAGGTAGCAACCCCCCAGCAGCCCGGATCGACATACCCCTGGTCAGTAATAATTGATCAGGAAAGTCCTTACTGGGGGTGTAAGTGCTGCTCGGGTCGCCTCCTTTACCGTCCTTCACTGCGAGCTCCTGTCCCTTTCCTGCCCGTCCCTGTGGGTGGATTCAGAGAGGATTAAAAGCGGCTCCGTGGCATCAAAACATCAACTTGAATTTAAGTCTCAGCCTGAGCTGGCAGCAGCCCGGTTTTAGAGCCAAGGATTTAAGCCGCTCCTCCTTGAGGAGCGTCCAAAGCATTTCTGCCCTGAGCACGTCTGGCCTGGAAAATAGGAAAAATAAAAGAGCCCCGGCCTGCCTCCGCTCCTTTTCTCATGCAAATTCCCAGCCCGGCCAGGGGAGCTGCTCCGGGTTCCCCCCGCGCAAAGGGACCCGTTCCTCCCCCCGCCCCGCACTGCCACCCGCCGGGGTGAGAGCGCCAGGATGGCCACAAGCACCCGGTGACCGCGGGCACATCCCCTGCGGCCACCCTGGAGAGACCTGCGGCTAGAGCAGCCGGGGTGGGGGGGATGTGGGGGCCCTGCCAGCCGTGGAGGCGACCGCAGGGCTCAGGCAAGGCGATGGGGGATGAGAGGGGGCACGTATGGGCCATGAGTACAAGGGACAAGCCCCAGCTCGGGCTGGAGAGGCGGAGGGGGGGTGCAAGGAGGGGTCTGGGGCGGTGGCAGAGCATCTGCAGGGAGGAAGGGGATGCTGCTGCCCGGAGCTGAGCCCCTCCTTGTGAGGCGGCGCCTGCGCGGGCTGACATCAGCCCCGAGGTGCTGAACAGGGCTCCGGGAAGGCGGCTCCGGCCACCGCCTCCAGCTCCGCATCCCGGCAGGACAGGGACGGGAGAGGAAGCCGGCAGCCCGGCCCCGCGGCTGGAGCCCGTGTCCCAGCGCCTGGAGCCCAGCTCCGTGTCCCCGCATCCTGCGGCTCTGCTCCGGCCAGCCCGGGTCCCCCCCAAGGAGCTTGGGGTGGCCTTGCCCGGGCGGGCCGGGGGGGCTGGGGGAGGGAGGATGCTGCGCTAGGAGATGCCGATGGTGCTCACCCTGCTCGTCTCTCTCTACAAACTGTGCCGGTTCTTCGCCATGTCGGGCGCGGAGAGGCTGGTGGTACCCGAGTGCGTGAGCCAGGCGGGCAGCTGGGCGGGTGGGGGCAGCTCCAGGGACCACCGGGAGGTCTCCCCCGGGGTGAACACCGATGTACGGGCGGCGCTGGACCGGATCCTGCCCGCCCTGCACCGGGCCATCGCCCAGACCAAGCAGGCGGCCGGCGCTGCGGAGCTGAGGAAGGCCATCGCCGAGGTTTTCCAGCTGGTGGAGGAAGCCTGGGGGATGCCCGCGCTGGGGAGGGACGTGGCCAAAGTGCTGTGTGATGTGATCCGCCTGGAAGGAGGCCTGGACCTGCTGCTGAACCTGCTGTACACGGCAGAGCTGGAGACCAAGTGCCAGGCAGGGAAACTCCTGGAGCAGATCCTGGTGGCAGAAAACAGGTGAGTCTGCAGAGACCCCCCCCCCCCCCACCGCAGGCCCACCATCCTGAGCACAATGGGGGTTCTCTCCACCCATCCCACCCATCCCCCGCCCAAATTTCCCTGCTCTGGGTGGTCCCAGTGCATCAAATCCCCTCGGCTCCATGTGCATCCTCCCACACCCAGCACTTGCACACGGGGGGTCCCCAACTTGCTCAGGCATGACTGGGCCCCCCACCCCACGGCTGGAGGGAGGAGGACCAGCCCCAGCTCTCAGGATGCTGACAAGGATGAGTGTTTTCATGAGCCACCCCCATCCTGGGGCCACTTGGACGTGCCCAAGACACCCTTTGTGGTCTGGCTGGCTCAGCACTTGACACCAAGGACAAGACATGACACCCCTTAGCCAAAACTGCAGCAGGAGGAGGAGGAAGCTGGTTCCTGGAGATGTTCTGCTGCTGACCAGGGCTGGAGCGAGGATGTAGGGAGGGGGGCAGCTGGCTGGTGGCCCTTGGAGCCCCCAGCCCATGTCCCCTAGCTCAGAGGCTGGAGATGCTTGTGCTGCACCCCAGGACAGGTGAGAAGCGTCGGGTTGGAGCATGGGGGTTGGTGTGTATGAGCACACGTATGAGGGTGCATGTACACACGTGGCATCCAACACACGTAAACGCACAGCAGTGCTGAGGCTGCACCCACACAGTGTGAACACACTCCCGCAAGGTCCCCACTCTGCCCTGTGTCTGGTTCAGCATGCCCTAGGACAGGACAGGCCCAGGCAGGAGCTGTGTACCTGCTTTGGGTCAGGATTAGGCTTTTCTCCTGGGACCCTGCTGCCAAACTCAGGGCTCTGCCAGCTCTACTCACCCTCTTGTGTGCCCAATCCCAGGCAGCTCCAGCCGGGGCTTTGGGAGCGCATCAAGGCAGCTTGCCCAAAGCTTGCTCCAGCTTCTTGGGTGATGTGTCTTGCTGTGAGGTTGTGGACTTG
Source organism: Laterallus jamaicensis coturniculus (assembly GCA_022605575.1). Lineage (NCBI taxonomy): Eukaryota > Metazoa > Chordata > Aves > Gruiformes > Rallidae > Laterallus > Laterallus jamaicensis. The sequence goes on along the minus strand of JAKCOX010000025.1, from coordinate 8,077,246 downwards.
CAGCCTGGCCCTCACTGCACACGCTGGTGGGCAGAACGAAGCAGCAGCTAAATTGGGAAAGTCCATTAGAGAGGAATTAATCTCAGGAGACGTTGCTGGCACGGTGTGAATTCAGCACTTTGCCTCCTGGCAAAATAAAGCAGTTGCCAGAGTTGCCATGGTTTATGGGCCAGGGTCTCAGGCCAGCCATGGGCCCCCAGCTCCTTGCTCCCTGCAGCCAGACCCAACATCAGCCTGCGAGCAGTGGCAGGGAGGTGTAGGGTCTTACCCTGGGTCTAAGCCTCTGGCCTAGGGACCCCTTGGAGCATCCAAGCTCATCCAGGAGCTGGACTGGTCCTGTCTCCATCCCACGTCTCCAGGGAGTTGGCGACCCAGCAGGACTCTGTTTGTCATCCAGCTCCATGGCTGAGTCTGGGCTCACAGCCAGTCCCAGGCTGAGGGATGGTTTTTTTTCCCAGAGCTCTCCACAGAGTTTGCTGCCAAATCCACCCCAAGGTCAGTGTGAGCCACGAGGGCCACGAGCTTCCCAGAAATTCTCTTCCTGGCTGCCAGCGTGGAGAGGCTGGCGTGCCTTCCCCCCATCATCGCTGGGGGCCAAAGGCACCACTGCCCCCATAAGCAGCACAGCACGGGGCATCCACCCACCTCAACGCTTGTGCCCTGGGAGTGGAGCAGCTCCACCATGGCACCAAACAGCTCCATCATGCTGCCAAATGGGTCATTTCTAAGACCAGAGGCAGAGCTGCCCCTCAGCCCAGGCAAGCTCCTGGCAGGGCAGCCAAGAGCCCATCATCTCCCCCCCACCCCCGTTAAACCTTTAGGACTCAGCCCCATTCAGGTTTCATTTTCAGACCCTCCTCACAGCATGGGGCTCCCATGGTTGGCCATGTCCGAGTAGCAGTTGGTGGCCCTTGGCCACCTGCCCCCAGGATCTGTCTGTCCTCTTCTAGGAGAGGGCAGGATTGAGGAAATAAACAGCTTTCCTCCAAGCTACCCCCACGCTGCCATCTCAGAACAGGCAATCCCCATCTCTCCCCCATGGCATTACCCTACCCTGTGCCATTAATCACAGTGTGTATCTTACCTCCAGCATGAGGTGTCCCTGGGCTATGCAACACCCTGTCCTGTTCCATCACAAGCTCTTCCATCAGACCCAAGCAGGTTCTTCCAACACCAGCATGTCACATCTTGCCGCATGGCAGCCTGACAGCACATCTAGCAGCCATGTCCCACAGGGAAACATCTGGCTGTCATGGGGCAAAGGCCACCAAAGCACAGGGGAATTCACAGGCCTGTCACTGTCCTCACTCCCTGAGTGGCCATCTGCCCCTCACATGCCCATGCCTCTCCTTCCTGCAGGGATCGGATCGCTCGGATCGGTCTGGGAGTGATTCTGAACTTAGCCAAGGAGCGAGATGTTCCCCAGCTGGCCCAGAGTGTCTCTGGTATCCTGGAACACATGTTCAAACACACCGAGGAGACCTGTTTCCAGCTCATCTCTGACGGAGGCCTGGATGCTGTCCTCTACTGGTGCCGCTGGACGGACCCCATTGTGCTGCGGCACTGTGCCATGGCCTTGGCCAACTGTGCCATGTACGGAGGGCAGGCCAACCAGCGCCTGATGATTGAGAAGAAGACAGCAGAATGGCTTTTCCCACTGGTGTTCTCAAGAGATGATGACCTAATCCGCCTCCACGCATGCTTGGCCATCACCGTGCTGGCCACTAACAAAGAGATCGAGAAGGAGGTGGAGCGCTCGGGGACGCTGGCTCTGGTGGAGCCGTTCATCGCCTCGCTGGATCCAGAGCAGTTCGCCTCTGAGATGTTGGGCAGCAGTGACAACAGCCAGGGGCGGACGGCAGATGACCTACAGCGGCTAGTGCCCTTGCTGGACAGCTCGCGGCTGGAAGCGCAGTGCATCGCTGCCTTCTACCTCTGCACTGAGGCTGCCATCAAAGCCAGGCAGAAGAAAACAAAGGTAAAGGGTAGGCTGGCCTGAAGGAAGGAGATACAAAAGGGAAGGGGTGTCACAACTGCATCTGGGTCTCCTCCTACGAGCTCACCGAGAATCCCAATCCTCAAATAGCTTAGCACGTGTTGCGGGGAGGAGGAGGAGGGAAAGCAAAGTGATGTCTCCTCTCTTTGTGTCCTCAGATTTTCAGTGAGATTGGGGCTACCCAAAGCCTGAAGAGGGTAGTGTGCTACTCCACCAGCAGCACCACCTCCTCCCTGGCCAAAAAGGTGCTGCGCTTGATAGGGGAGGAGGTTCCTCGGCGCATCCTGCCCACAGTTCCAAACTGGAAGCCCTGCGAGGTGCAGATGTGGCTGCAGCAGATAGGATTCAACAAATACTGCCAGAGCTTCTCGGTAGGGCTGCGTGCTGGGGGAGGGACACCTGGATGGGACCTTTTGCTCTATCTTGCAGCAAAAGTGTAAGCATCTCACCCAACAGCTTTCCCTGGGACCTTTCCAGCCTGGATTTTTCTTGGCAGGACCACCAGGTGGATGGGGACATTCTCCTGAGACTGACAGAGGAGGAGCTGTGGGAGGATTTGGGGATGGACTCCAGCATCACTCGGAAGAGGTAGGACCACCGCCTGGGCATATTGGCCTCTCTCATGGTCATCATCATGGTCATCACCACGGTGGCAGAGGCAGAGAAAACATCTGTGCCTTCCCCTTCTCGCAGAGACAAGAACAGAGATCCTCAAAATGCAAACCCTGGACTGCCAGGGCTTTTCTAGCACAGTGCAGAGTCCCCAGAGGGATTCCTGCAATGGGGCCCATGCACGGGAGAGGGGTGGGATGGGGAAGGACCACCTATGGCGCAGGAGAGGTGGGATCCTGCAAGTTACCCAGAAAGGTGGGAACTTATCCAAATTTCTCCACCCTTAGCTGAGCTCTTCACACCTCTGTGTCCTCAGGACCAATGCTCCCAACCATCATGCAGCTTTCTTCTCTTTATTCCTTCAGCTCGTTCTTTACCACCACAGTAGCTGCACTCTATCCTGCACAGATAAGAGACGCAGTACCCCAAAGTCTCCAGACCCTGTGTTGTCCAGCAGCCTCCCCTCCCTGCTCCACACTTTCATTTCTTTCTCTGCCAGGTTTTTCCGGGAACTGACAGAGCTGAAGACCTTCACAAACTATTCCACCTGCGACCACAGCAACCTGGCTGACTGGCTGGGTGGCATCGACCCCAAGTTCCGTCAGTACACGTACAACCTGCTGGCATGCGGCATCAACCGCAACTTCTTGCACCGGGTGACGGAGCAGCAGCTGCAGGAGGACTGTCACATCAACACGGGCTTCCACCGCGTCCGCATCCTCACTGCTGCAAGGGGTGTGTGGGTCCTGCTGCTGCTCACTGCACCCGAGCAGGCAGGGGTGGTGGTAGGATACTGAGGGTTGTTTGGGATGAGTTGTTGGGTGCTTTTAACTTTTGTTTGCTGTTTGCTCTGCTTAGAAATGCTTCACTCCCCTATAACGCTGCAAACTGCATCCGATGGGACCGATGTATTCATCAGCTACCGGAGGAGCACCGGGTCGCAGCTGGCCAGGTGAGTCCCACAGCCAAACCTCACGGTGCTGGGCTGATGTCCAGAGTGAAAGCTGGTCGTGGGACCAGCATGGAGCTGGGAGAGCCGCAGGCTCCAGAGAGGAGGAGGAAGAAGAGGAAGTTGTTAAATGCCACAGCACAAATGGGGACAGCAAAAGCTGTGCCTTGGACAGGCCGATTCCCAGCCGGTCACTGCCACACTGTCCCTTCTTGACGCTGACTTACCCTGCTCTCACACTACACTCATAGGGCTGTGGGGGAATAGAGCAGGGAGTTGATGTCCAGCTCCCTGTGTTTTCTGCATGGGCAGAGAGCTGTCCGCAGGCTGGGCTGGAAGCTGGCACCCCAAGGACTGCGCCGTTCTCTGCAAGAGCCCGTTTTGCTGCTCCTCTGTCTCACCATACCTTGGCCAGCGTGTCAGGAGAGCATGTGAAATCCAGGCACCAGCAGCAGCTCTCCTCACGGTGCTGTCTCCTCTCGCCACCAGCCTGTTGAAGGTCCACCTGCAGCTGCACGGCTTCAGCGTGTTCATCGATGTGGAGAAGCTGGAGGCAGGGAAGTTTGAGGACAAGCTGATCCAGAGCGTCATGAGTGCCCGGAATTTTGTGCTGGTCCTCTCCCCGAACGCGCTGGATAAGTGCATGGGAGACCCTGAGTGCAAGGACTGGGTGCACAAGGTAGGAGATGCGATGCCATTGGGTGGGAGCTTGGTGGGTGTCAGAGCAAGAGGAGGCTGGTGATGGGCTGACACAGGCTGTAGCCTGAGCACTTGTACGTGTCTGCAGGAGATCGTGACAGCCCTGAACTCCGGAAAGAACATTGTACCTGTTACAGACCATTTTGAGTGGCCGGACCCCAAGACACTTCCTGAGGACATGAGGGCTGTCCTGAAATTTAATGGTATCAAGTAAGTAAGAGGAACCGGTGCCATGGTGTTCCTTGACACCCGGGAGAACGGCTTGCATAAGCAGTAGCAAAGAGCATCAGGAAATCAGGAGAAAGAGGTGAGGAAGGCACAACAGGCCAAAGGGGACATGAGTCATTTCAGGTGAGCGGGAAGGGAGCAAAGGGCTCGGATATAAATAAACCACTGGCTGGTTCTGTGCTTGGGGCTCCTCTGGGTACACTAGCTCCTCAATTGGGGAGCTGCTGCCAGGAGGATGCCCATCCTCGTGCCCCCCAGGGCAGGAGAGCTGCTGACAGGTTTTGCAGCTGGCCTGGGCTTCCTCTTGCCTCCTGCTTTCCACTTTGTGCAGCACTGCTCCAGGCCACTACCCCAACCTGCTCACAGCCCTCCAAGGGCACAGGAGAAGGGGCTTTTCCTGCAGCATCTGGTGTTCCTCTATTTCCCAGGGGCACTCCTGGGGAACTAGGGAGGAGGAGAGGGGTCTCTGGCTCCCGACCCGAATACACTGAGCTATCTTGTGGCACCAAGGGAAAAATTAACAGAAATCTCCCCCTTGGACACAGGTGGTCCCATGAGTACCAGGAGGCCACGATCGACAAAATCATCCGCTTCCTCCAGGGCCGTTCATCCCGGGACTCCTCGGCTGGGTCGGAGAACGGCCTGGACTGCTTGCCCTCCCTGGGACAGACATAGAACCAGCACAGCTGCTTCCTCCCTTCCAGAGACTTCCCAGGTCATCCCTCTTTTTTTTTTTATGTGGGGCGTAATTTCTCCCTCTATAGCTTTTCCTCCATCTTAGTACCCTGGTTTGCAACAAGCCCTACGGCTCCTTAGTTCCTCTTTATGCTCCAAGAGCAAGCCCCTCCTAAAAGACTCATTCACATGGTGCCTGGTGAGCTAAGCCAGGGTGGGCTGGGATGGACCAGTTGCCTTCCACATCATCCCATGGGGCAGCAGGACATGCAGGCTACGTCTCCCACAACACAGGGGCACAAGGGAGACCAAGGATGTCCAGACCCCTGTGAACAGCCACGGCTCCCACAAGAAACGTGTCTGGAGAGGAGGGATCTTCTGAGGACCAAAGGCTGGGGAACTGAGGAGCATTACATGGTAAGAGGATGCGCAAGAGAGAGGAGCAGTTGAGAGGGAACGGTCCATAAGCATCACGTGGCCTCTGCTGGGTGCCACAGGAGTATCATTGTGGTCAGAAGCTGAGAACCAGGAAGGGTAAATAAAAGATAAGCCTTAACGAAATCCCTGTGTTTGGGAAAGATAACACAGAGAGGCTTCCAAACAGCTTAGCAGAAGCTTTCTCCTTCCCATAATGTCCCTTTACCACATGAGGTCATTCCTCCTTGAGGGCCTTTCACCTCCTAATGCTGCAAATCCACTTTGTGCTCTTAACTCTGGCAACAGAAGTTTGGGTTTAGATCATGGGAAGTTTTGGCAGGGTTATTTTTTTGAAAAAAAGTGCTTTAAAACCCACTCCCTTCCCTCCATCTGATGGCTCAGCTTTTATCAGATCTGTGCTTCCAGGGCATAGAAGACTGTATGGGTGACCCTGGGAAACATGTATCCACACAGGTATGGAAGATGCTAATTGCTGGACACTTGTTTGGGGAGTTGTTGCACACCAGCTGAACTTTGTTCTGATGTTGCTGCTCCAGAGATCTCCCATGGTCTGTTCCTTCAAACAGGAGCCGGTGTATCCCTGCTGCACTTACCCCTGACAGCCCTGGCTAAGCTCCTCAGGGTTGTCCCTACTCTCTGCTGGATGCAATACCAAGTAGCCTTTGTTCCTTTCTACTGACCTCAACACCCACTGGGTCTTTTCACAGCAGCTCACTTCGAAATGATCAGGAGAGAGCAAGGTCGCTGCAAAGGGCGGGTGGAACCTGCTAGGCATGAGCACTGGCTGGGAGCAGGACTGGCAGCACCTGCTGCTAACACCATGGGTGAGGAACCAGGGACACCCTGACACACCTCCCCTGAATTCTGTGCTCCCAGCCCTGTCCTGCTTCTCACACCTGCCTGGAGGGTGAGCAGCCTCCCAGCAACATGTCACTTAGCAATCAGGACCAGAAACTGCAGCTCCTACCTGAGTTTGTCTTGTTTTGATGCAACGTGAGTAACGTAGAGACCCATCCTTGTTCAGGAGCCCAGGGAACACCAGCCTGCAGAAGCTGGCTCCTCTGGCTGTCCCTGCTCCAAAATCTTAACTCCGTCGGGAGATGAGGAGGAGTCTCAGCTGCCTTGTCCTCCTGACTCCCCTGAAGCCTCGCTGCCTGCTGTAACTGGCAGGAACACAAACTTGTTTCCTTCTGGCACAGATCCATGAACATTTGAGGGCAGAAAAAGGAAAAAAAAAATTTAAAAGTTGAATTCTGGTGCTTAATCACAGCTTTATGGATAGTTCTTATCAGCTCACTGCTAATGCATCTTTGCTCTCCAGCGAAAGGTTAATAGCTATATCTGCCCAGCATTCATCAGTGGAATCTATCTAATCTCCAGATTAAGTAGGAGGAATCCAGCAGATGAGCCCAAAGGTGAATCTGCCAAAGGATAAAAGCCACTTGTGAGCTGCTTCGGGGAGAAATCTTGTGTAACTGATTGAGTGTCAGGGCCTCTGTGGCCATTGAGGGAGTCCCACACAAACAGCCCTAAAGACTTCTCCTCCTACAGTAATACACCCTAAGATTATTGCATCTTGTTTCCCAGGAGCTCTCTAGCAATTAACCTCCTCACCCACCAGTCAACCTAGAGATTTACTTGTCCTCTCCAGCCAAGGTTTCACCTGCAACAAGATCCCATCTCACGCTCCAGCTGCCCAGAACATGACTCTTACCATTTCCCCATCATTCAGTTACTGTCACCGAAACGAACTTGCCCTCCATCCCACACCCAGCCACCTCCAGCCTGAGGAGTCTCATGGAAACAAACCCTCCTGTTCCCACCCTTCCTTTGCAGCCTCATGTTGGGAAGCGTTTGAAGTTGTTCTATCAGACACAATGAATAAATTTGGTTTATACTCTAAATCCCCACCTCTTTTTCCATTTGTGCCTCATGCTTCTCTCCTCAAAGCCTTCTCCCCGCAGCTCTCCCTTGCCATCACAGTTTCTGGTCCTCTGAAGAGGTAGCAGAACTGGCAACCTCCAGGCATGGCTCTCCATGGGACTCACACTTCACGCTCAGCTTTGCATGGACTGATGTAGCTCACTGCATCCCCAGGGACCCTCTGCCCGCTGCCCACAGTCACACCACATGGATGGCGTGTTTGCCTCACAGTCATGGCTCTCGGAGGACAGCCTAGAAGAACTTTGGTTTGCTTTGTTTTAATAGAGCATAATAGTTGCTATTGAATCTCTCCTTTGCAAGTACACTGGTGCAAACAGAAAAGCAGAGCCAGTACACAAGTCTCACTTCACTGCACACCACCGAGCAGCCACTAGCACTGGTGTCCACAGAGTCCGTTGGTAGGGAAGGCTTAACTTCATGACTGGTTCAGCCACAAGCGCTAACACAACTCTCACAGCATGCCCTGTTCCCTGGGGAGGCCAATTCTGGTCTTAGCCTGTCAATCAGACACAAAACTCCAGTCCACTGGCACAACTACACAGACCAAGTGGCATAACACCAAGTTCTTGAAGGCTCTGTACTTCACCTCCTGCTTCTCTGCTCCCCAGTCCTGCTTTTATCACACCCTCATAATGAGCAGGGAACAAAGCTGTACAGGACCGTTTCCCATTTACTGCCTGTTAAGGACAGGGCACAGAGCAGGCACTCCCGCCCGCTTCACTCCGGAGTTCAGGAGAAGCGAGCTTTGGCCACCAGCAAGTCCCAAATCTGTGTTCTTCCTGCCTCGGGACTATCACGCGCTCACTCTCTGCATGGCAGGTGACTTCATGCTGCTGCTGCTTCACTGCTGAGCCCTCAGGAAGGGAAGTGACCTGAGAGCAATGGCAACAAGTGCAGGGAAGAAGCAAGGACAAATAACATCTACAGCCGTACGAGAAACGCAGTCCTTTTATGAACCATAAAAGAGGATGGAGGTTTTATTCATTCTGAAAGTAACATGGCTGCTAAGCAATTCCAGAGTCAAGGGCCCCATTGCATGCCTCTCAACTGCTGGTTTATGGCAGCCCAAAGAAAGCAAGATTGAGGCAATACAGTTAATGCTTTGAAAAGAACAGTTACAAATGCCATGATCACGGGCATTGCTTGCTGGCATCAACAAGTTCTGGGCAGGGCAGCAGATGTGAGGTCACTGACACAAATTTATGCCTCATACATCAAAAAAAATTACCTCTGGAGGCTGGTCTCCACACCAGCCAAGCCCAAGTGCTGTGTATTGATGAGGAAGGGCTGGTCCTGGCTTTGCCATGAGCACAGTGGTGATTTCGGATGACACTAGGGACACACCACAGCTGGGGCCTCCAATGTGAAGGGGCTTCAGTTTGGGAGGCCTGACTCCAATTTTAGCTTTAACTTAAATCAGTTTTGACAACTGCCAGTTAAGGCACCTATGTGCATCATGGTATTCCCACATGAGCCTGTTCTCATCAAAGGGCCTTTGAAATCCTGGGCTGAGGCGCAGGCAGGCAGGACACACCACTGGCACTCCTCAGCACAAGTGCTTCACGCATTAGACTCTACCTATGACACCTCGCTCTTGTGAAGCTCAAGCTTGTTCTGTCAGGAAAGATGGCAATAACACTCCTGTGCTAAGCTCCTGCTCATCCCAGGGACTTCTGAAGAAGCCCAGTCCAGCACACAACACTGGAATGACTTTTACAGACAGCACACTGGCTTGGAGCGCAGATCTTTCTCCTCAGTGCACAGTCAGACTACCTCTGGTTCAGTCTTGCTCTGCAGGGTTTGGTCTGGACTTCACCCACACCATCAGCTCACATGCTGCACATTGTAGTACTCAGAGGGGAATGGGTCTGGCAATTAAACCTCTCTCACTGCTAAAAGCAGGCCACAGAACCTTCCCCCTCCCCATCAAACCCCAAACCACTAACCAGCCTCACAAATGGCCAACAACAGCTTTTACTCCTGATTGGCTTTTGGGTCTCTGGGGTTTTCCCTGACAGATGAGCCAACACGGTGGCAAGGCAGCAATCAGATTGGCAAATCAAGTTACTACTGGTAGTCAGAGCCACAATTTCCAACTATTTGGCATTTAAAAATTTGTAAGGACAAGCAAGGTGTCCCTCCCACACTGATCTGTCCTTCAAAGGAAGAAAAGAGCAGTCTTCAGATGGGCAGTGCCAAGCTGGCCAACTCCTCGTCCCTGGGTTACTGCTCAGCCATCTGCAGGGGACAGGGAAGCATCTGAGAAGTGACTGTAGTCATGGTTTGAGTCCCAGATTTCTATCCACCTAAGAAAGAAAGAAAGAACAGTTAGAACCTATGAAGGCACACTGGGACATTGCTGAATCAAGTGAGTTTTAAAGTCTCAAAGGAACAGAACAAAATGACCCTGCCAGGAGCTGTCACACCTCTACAGCAAATCCCAACACGCTGTCTGTCCGGGACTTACCAGGGAAGTTGTTTTCTATCATGACACAACTCTTGCTTTAATTCTTAAAGAAAGGGCAGGAAGAGAGATCACTAAGAGAGCTCCATCTCTTCCTTAATGGAGGACTTCCAGATTCAACTCCAGATTTTGGATTCCACTTTGAGGGTGGTGCTGAGACCCTGAAGCACTGCAAATGTCAGCAGCTACATTACTGTGGGTTTGTCACCAGGATTCAGGTGCCAGAAGAAACAGACTTGCGCTCTGCTTACTGGAGCATTGAACTGAAAATACACCTTAAAAACCCTGAGACTCTATCCTAAAATGATAAATGGGATTTTTCCTATCACACTTCACAGGTCCTATGGCAAATTTTAGAAATTTGAAATAAATTACCCAAGGATGGCTGCTGGAATAAGAAGGATGACAGCCCCGAAAAGAAATGGGAATCCCCTCATGAAGTGTAAGCTGGCAGGGTAGAGAGAGTTGAACACTCCCGCAGCTACAAGTGAACACAGCCCTTCCACACAGGCAACGGACGCAAAGAGAGCACCTGGAAAAGATATTGAAGAGGTTAATGCTGAGGCAGCCCTGTCTGCAATCACCTGTAACACACCACCTTCCCTGGGATTCTGTCAATCTTTCTAAGGGTTTGCACTTCCCATCAGAAAACCGGTGTCTGCGTTGTCAAGTGTGGTAAGGAAGAGCAGGGAGCAGAAACTGGGTGCACTGTGCTGGCCAAACCTGCCAAGCTCAGCTTCTCCATAGGCAGGACACCCTCACTGCCCTCCAGAATTAGTATCACGTGAGCTGACCAGGGATATTATAGATCCACTGGATCATAAATGCTTTAAACAGGGTTATATAGATTTGTTTACTGCTGAGCACATCTTATCACTCGTTAAACATTAAGCTCAGCAGAAGCACTTTATAGATTCAGCATCATAAATCTGGTATCAAGCGTGTGCCAGCTTCATTCTCACAGAAAAAACAGGAATTATGCAAAGCCACCTTTTGACCTTTCCCACCTCTACTCCCTCCTCTCCTCTGCCTGCCTGCAGACCTGTTCCTCTGCAGTGTTTAACACCAAGTGCAAGCTCACCAAATAAATTACTGGAAGAAAGGGAAATACGCTCCTCCTACGGGTTACCCATGATCTTTCAACTTGGTCAATGATATAACCCTCTAACAACATTGGGTTTCTTCCCAACTGTTACTGATCGACAGAAAGAAGTCATGGTCAGGGAATCACTGCTTTTTTGCTTGGTTTATACTCCATTTTAACTCCCACTCCCTGGAAAAGTTTTGGAAGCAAAGAGATGAATGAATGAACTAATCCTGAGCTTGGATGCAATGCTTTCCACCTTGTGGTCTTTCTCTCCTCCTCATGTTGAAAATGTAGCAGACTAAATTCGATGAAAACTGACAATTATTCTGAAAAAAAAACATGTTACCCTCGGCCCTATGGTGAGCACAGGGGCAGGGGAGTCCAAAGGAGCTAAGGATGTCCTAACCTCCCAAAGCTGTCTTGGTTTCAGTGTTCAGGACCCGATTTAAGCTCGGTGGCTAAGGCCTTACCCTGTTCTGTCTCACTGACCAGCTTGGAGAGCTTGGCTCTGATGACTGGAGTGGCTGCCATGGAAAGGAACAGAACTCCATAACCTGTGAGCAAGACACAGCACGTTAGGGAAAGCTCAGCGGAAAAACTTTCCAAAGTCAATCACAGAAATCTCTTGTTACAGGCAGTTTCTATCTCTTACAGGCTGACCCAGTTCACCCTCCTGCACCTCCTAACGCCCTTCAGTCCCTGCCAACACAGCTTCTAGGAAACCCAATATTCAAGGAGCTACATGGTTGCACTTTCAACTTGGGTGTTTGCCCAACTTTGCTGTTAGCAAGCCACAATTTTGTTGGTACACAGGCTGCAAAAGAGGCAGGACTTCCTCCACGTGCCTCAACTCCCAGAAGCATGCTGCCCTCCCAGATCTACTGTCACCTCCAAGTGAAGAGCCTGAGATACCAGGCATTGAGAATTCACCGTCACCTGTAAACATTAGCGGTGTTGTCGTAGCAAGAGAAATCACGACCAGTCCAGAAATATTGGAGATCAATCCTATCTCTGCCACCCAGGTGTCTTCAAGGCAGAGCTGCAGCAGCCGCAGCCCGCCCAGGCTGCTCAGGTAAGCCAGGTAACTGGCAGCTGAGCCGTACCCAATAAGGTCAGCGGCCCAGCAGAGAGGGGAGCCAAGCTCGTACAAAACAAAGAGGTCCTTGGTTCCAAAATGTACTGTGACAAGAAGAAAGAAAGCCAGGGAGTAAAGGGCAAGCTTCCGCCTGGAGCTCAAGTGTTCTGGGGCTGTGTACAGCCTGTAGACAGCCTTGTAATGGCTGAGCGTGAACAGCTTGGCTGGTTTCTGCTGCTTCACCGATTCCTGAAGACAGAAAGCAGCGTAAAGAGCAGCAGCAAGACCGGCGGCAAGCACGAGCCAAAAGGGATTGATGTACCCCTGAGCCTTGCGCCACTGGCCGCCGCCGATGCTGGCCAGCATGCCCGCGATGCCGAGGCATGCCTCCAGGATGGCGACGCGAAATGTACGGGCACGTTGGTCGCTGGTGTCCGCTACGTAGGCGAAGCAGCTGGCCAGGATCAGGTTGTAGTCTCCCATGAGGCCACTCAAAATGCGTCCGAGGAGAAAGTAGGCAACGTGCAGCTGCAGGTACATGACGAGAAGGTAGATGGCCGCTTGCACGGCCATACCCACTGCCGGCAGGACCAGAGTTGGCCGGCGGCCTACGCTGTCGCTCCATGGCCCGAAGAGAGTCACGGAGAAGAGACCAACCAAGAACCCTCCCAGGTCGATACAGAGCTTCCAGCGGGAGACCAGCACTTCCACCTCCTGCAAGAGAAACAGGCCGCTGAGCCTCAGGCCCAGCAGCATCCCAGGCCGGGCCCAGCAGCACCCCTTCACCCCACACCCCCAACTCCCCCCACACCCCCCACCCCGCTCTCCCACCTGCCGTAGGGGCCCATCGGCGTCGCTGCCGTTTCCGCTGCCGTTTCCGCAGCCGGCGGGGCTGCTGGCGTTCGGGCCGCTGTACCCACGTTCGGCCCCCAGCCGGTCCCAGAGGTACTGGGTGGCGAGCGGGCCCTGCAGCCCGAGGGACAGGGTGGCCAGGAAGAGCAGCGGTTCGACGGCGGACAGCGGCAGGCAGCGGCGGGCGGGCGGCGGCGGGGCGGCGGGGTGCTGAGGCGGCGGAGTGGCCATGGTGGCGGCGGCGGGAAGCGGAGGGGAAGGCGGGGGGGAGGCGGGCGGAGGAGCAGCGTGCTCCGCCCGGGACGGGCTGCCCCGCCGCCTGGCCCCGCCGCGCTCCGCCCCACTGCCCGGGGAGCAGCCAGCAGCCCGGGGCGGGGGGGGTGAGACGGGGGTTGCGCTCCCGTGAGAGCGGAGCTGGCTGCAGCCGCCCTGCCGCAGGGGCAGCTACGCCCCCCCCCCCCCTTCTTCCGCGGTGTTATTTACTGAGGGTTAAAGATTTAAACTCAAAACCTGGTGTTCTGAAAAGTCCTGATCAACGTTTTAAATGCCCTGGGACCCGAGGAAGAAGCCAGCACACCTGGCAGCACGTTACAAGAGGCTGCTAAAGGACCAAAGACCCCTACGGCCCCCGGAGCACCGGAGCGGTTTGGGCTGTGCAGCGGCTTAGCCCCAGCCGGTAGCTTCCCTCCCCCCTCCTCGCCCTGCAAGGGGATCAGGAGGAGAGGGGGAAAAACCCCCAAAACTCATGGGTTAGGACAGCTTAATAGGATAACAGAGAGAGATAATAAATGACAACAATAATGAAGATCAAGTGATGCACAAATGCAGTTCCTCACCACATGCAGAAGGAAATAAAAAAACCCAACCTGATGTCCATCCTGCTTCTGAGCTGTCAGTCTGCATCCCAGTCGGCTTCCCCGGTTAAAGCCGCTGCCTGATGCGCCATGGTAGGGAACATCCCTTGGACCAGCCTGGGTCAGCTCTCCTGGCTGTGCTCTCCCAGCTTCTCACACGCCTGGCAGGGCCTGGGGAGCTAAAACAATCCCTGATGTAGTGTAGACAGCACAAGTACCACACGACAACTGAAACCATCAGTACATTATCGATGTTATTTTCATCCTAAATGCAAAGTGCAGCACTACTCCAGCTAGAAAGAAAACTATCTCATCCCAACCCAGGACACGGTGCGGTTAGGGCTCCTGTTAGGGTTGGCCTGACTCAAGGAGCACATCAATAAGCAAAGATCAAGTTGTTCTTTAAATTCAAAGAGCATGATTCAGAGTATTAACCGGTTTATGTAAACTGGAATAGCTCCAAAGTAACGTAAATTGGCATCACTCCTATGACACCATTGAGGGAGTGTTAACAGGTACAGGTGAAGCTCTGACAAATCCCCCAAAGACAAACTGTTCTCTTTGCAGTAACACACTTCAGAGCACATTTATAACATCTTCAATAGGAACAAGGACTCACGTAGCAGCGGAGACCATGGCTGTGGATGTGCTGCTTCTACAGAACAGGCAGGAGGCTGAGGTCCTTCAGTCCCATCACTTACACCCTGTAGGTGAGGCTGCAGCTGGTGTCCAACCTTCAGAGATGGGAAAACAAGGTTTCCTTTTAGGTTTTCATTGCAACCTTAGGGCAGAAGAGTAGCAAGTCGAAAAATTACTTTGCCCTTGACTGATTTTGCCACTGCACCTTTTCAGACACTAATTCAACATTAAGTGGAGGCAAAAACATGAGGGAATATTAATTAATTTGAAAGCTCTTTCTCATTCTTTTTGGGAGAAATGCTAAAGCTGGGCATGGGCAGTAGTACCATGAAGCTGCTCCCTCCGAGCACTATGCCTCAGTCAAGCTCACAGAGAGCTGTGAGTTTGCAGCTTTGGCAACTGAACCCTTTCTGAGTTTCAATCCTAAACACGTTATTGAAAGAAAAGAAGCCTTGGCAGAAAAGGGATGAGAGAGAAACAGCAGAAGCTCTTTGCAGAGCTGGCATCAGATGACCTAATGCCTGCGCTTCTTCTTCTCTGCTTGGCCAAGCTATAAATAGATCAGAGACAATTTATACCAATAAAATCGAAATGTTATCATCATCTGAAGAATGTGATTGCCTGATCTACCAAATCAAGGCATCAAGGTGACATACATAACAAGACACACCCTCTGGACTTAAAAATCTAGTCCAGTGTATTTAAAGAACCAGCACTTTGCTTATAGTTTAGAAGTTCCTTGTAACAATATCTGCTGGGAAATTCCCAGTGGCTTCTTCTTTTCTTCCTCTTTTTTTCCTCTTTTCTCTGTTTTCCTTTCTCCCCAATACACCCTGCAAGCTACCAAAGCTGGGCCTATAATGTTGCAAGACCAGAAAGACGAAAAAAAAAAAGATAAATAAAGCCCAATGTCTACAAAGTGATGTACTGTAGTCAAGTCCTTCTGGATCTGCTGAGATACAACAGCTTGTATCGGAATGAGTTACCAGGTTCCCTCTTTGGCCCCAAGTCTTTCTTACAACATACTGGGCTGCTATGGGGGATGGGGGCAGAACTGAGTTCTGACCAGCCCAAAACATTTTCCTTGTTGCTCTTTGAGAAGAAGAAACCAGAATTGTCATGAGGGTCATCCTCAGACTGCACAAAGATGCACAAGGTGCCTCCTCCTTCAGTGGTGAGGATTTAGAAGTCCCTTTGGGTGAGGGGACTTGATGTGGCATCCTGTGACAGGAGCTCTGCTCTACTGGGTTTTGTTACCTAAGGAATTTCTCAGCAAACACAATGATGACAATCACAGAAGGGCAGGGGTTGGAAGGGACCTCTGGAGACCATCTCGTCCAACCCCCTGCTAAAGATGTTGACATAACATTTCCTGTAGATGTTTCTAATCTCTATATTTGAGAATTACAGATGCAGACATGTTTTTCCATACTCTGCATATTTGTAAACTACTATGGAGGGAGCTGTCTCTCCTTTTTTATGGGAGGAATAGCACTACCTAATCAAAGATGGCATTATTAAAGACAACATCACTAAGAGTCTTTAAACAAAGCCTAGGTAATTTCAGGATTCTTTCAGTAAACCTACTTGGCCCACAAGGAGTTAACTCACTCCTGGATTTACTAGTTATCAGGAAGATTATCTTAAGAAAATTCCTGGTCTGACACTCTTTTGCTGTCCCCTCCCTTCTTTGTTCTCTTCCTTCTTTCTCCGATTACAGTTCCAAAAACAACACCCAACCTCCAGAGGTCAATGGTTAATATTCCCAAGTGTTTATATAGTCTCCAGCAGCAGACCTCAGGCCCTTCAGCACTGGGCTAGCTCCAGCACCATGGCTGGCATAGTGCAGATGTTCCTAGCCTTCAGGAAATATCTGATCATAGTGTTTGTACCCCTTTTGTTTATTCCTCTGCCTCTGGCTGTTCCTACCAAGGTAAGAACTTGTTTAATTGCATTTGAGAGCCAAATCTCTTTTAGAGTCGTTCCTTTTAAGCGACAGAGCTGAAGAGATCACACAGATCTTTCAGATCTTTCTCAGAGGTGGTTCCTTCATTAATCACTTGAAGACCTTTTTTTCCTCCTCTGGGAGAACCCCTTTGCCTACTGATAGTGGGGGGAATATAAAAGCAATAGGACATAGCTGGATGGGCAGATACATCTGTGATTGCATATTCTAGAAGAATGCTCAGTGACATGCAATTTTTGTAACTTTTGCTTTGCATCTGATTTAGCAAAGGACTTTGTATGCTGAAGCTCATACATGTGAATCAAAGTTACAATCTAAGGCTTAATTTTAATCTCCCTTCTGATTTTCTAAAACTATCCTGTGCATATCCTCTTAATATTTTCCTTGTTGTTGTTGCTGCCTGATGGGAGAGGTATTTTTCTTGGTCAGATGGACAAGGTATTCTATTAAGGATAAAATAATAAGCATTTCACTCTTTTAAAAAAGATATTTCTGTAAGAAATTTTCCAAACAATTACTTAAATAAAATAATTAAACATTTAAATAAAATGTCAAGCTTGGAAGACACCTTGTTTAGGATTCCTTCAGAAAAATGTGACTACAAAACCCAGCAGTAGCAGGGCAGGTGTTTCAGAGAGATTTAAATGCAGCCCCACGAGCAGGCAGGCTGCCAGTGTACGCTGCTTCCTCACTCTGCCTTATTTCTCCTGCTCTCAATCTCCTCATGCAGACAGATCTAATCTCTGGTCTTCAGGTCTCTACAGTGCCAGCATTATTAAATAGGTAGTCCCAATCTCCTTCTCCTGTCATTGCTCTTTGGACATCAACTCCTAGCTCTTTCCTCTGAGCTCTGCCTGTCCCCCTGATCCCTGCTGACTCCCAGTTTCTAGTCTCCTTTGCCAAACTTCCTTCTTCACTCCACCAGCTCTTACCTTTCCTTCTGTGCAGCCTGTCCCAAAGCTTGTTCTTCCTCACAGCTCTTTTTCTGAGCGTTATCAGAGACTTTGGAGCTATGACCAGAGGATTGCAAGCCCGAATGATAGATTGGCACTGGCTGGAGGTGAAACGTGGTAACTGATCAGGCGTGTCCTCTCATTCCCTTGCTATGCAAATAAAACTACCACTTAAAAGCTTCCTAAGAATAAAATCAGAAAAAAAGATTTTTTGCTAGTTAATTTTCCATAGGCAAAGGAGTTACTGAAGTTAAAACACATCTGGATCAGAAAAGTTCTGTGTAGCCTGAAAGAGATTTCTTTTTTCTCTGGGGCCATGAGTTCAAGCTTACTTTCTACAGTCATTGTTACCATACAATATGTCCTTGGTATTGACCGTAGAATGATTTGGCAGTCTTGGTTCAGTTCCCCTTTGAAAATGACTCCCTCTGGTTTCTATGCAATCAGCTACAACACAGAAGTTTAAAAGGTCCTGGGCTTTTCCTTTTGCAATCTGGAAGAATTCTTGCCTTAGGATTGCATGCTGTGCTACTGCTGAGCAGGAAAAGCTGGTACCTCAGCATGCAGGGCTGTAAGTGCACAACTCATGGGATGGAATTTCACATTTTTCTGTTCTCTTGAGCTACTAACCTGTCCTGTAATGACATAGCACTGGGCACTAAACTATTACAGTGCTAAAGAAAGGTTTTGTCTGAAGACAGAGGAATGTCCTTACCAGACAAGTGACTTTGTGAAAAGCCTTGTGCCAGCTTTGACCGAGCACCTGTTCTCAGCAGGCTGGGAGAGAGCAGCACCCTGTTGGGGTCTCTCAAGAGGCACCCACAGACATCTCCTAGTAACAAAAATGGGAGAGAAAGGATCATCTAAATGGAAAATGGCTTTCAGTGCTTGATGGGATGCATAATGAAGATTTTTACTGCTCTCATTCAAAAATAATGCTCAGAAAGGCATCTTTCATCTCTTCATGAATCCCTTTCAGCTTTATTTCTCCAGCCCTGCAGCTCTGGTAATTTACCACCTACATTGCTGTCACCTTCTTTCTTCTACACTACTCAACTTCCTTGTTCATCCTTGCCCTTCAATAGCTCTGTAACTTCCATGCCACGTTCAGAAGTCCTGAGCATGTTCTCAAGCATCACAGATTTGACCCTGCCAGCTGTTATTCCTGCCCTGTGGTTTAATGCTCCACAATCTAGCCATTGCAATTGCAATCTCTTCATTATTTCCTCAAGAAGAAGAAACAAGTCAAAGTCAGTGGAAGCCAAAACTGATCTGCAACCAGTTGGTTAGTGAGACTTTCGAAGTTTGTACTAAGCTAAAAATCCAATGAAGAATAAGATAAAGGTATTTACAGTACAAGGAGTCCAGGCTGATGAAATTAGTTGGTGCTCATCATGTCCTGAAACACGTGGGGAAAAAAGGTGGAGAAACCTTGACTGGATCAGTAACTGTTACTGCAGCTCAAAGTCAGAAATATATAAAAAGAAAATAACCACCATCAGCAAAACCAGGTCTGTGCAGGGACTGCCAATCCCTTATCACAAAGGGTTCAAAGTCATCAATTTGTTTCTTTTCCCAAGTTTCTTGTTTTTCCCCATCGGAGGCCCCAATCTTTTCCTCACTGTTCCAACAAGGTTGTTGAACAGTTTGCCATTTGATTAGGATCTGCATAGGTAGGAGGATAGATGGGAGAGAAAGAGAGAAAAATAACCTTTTCTCAAATCCCTTTATCAGCAAGGAATATCATTATGGGCTGTTGCCTCCTCAAAGCCTAAGTGAGATGTACAGTCTGTTCTGATTGTGTGTACTCTTCTTCTGTCAGGAGGCCCGATGTGGTTATGTTATCATAGTGATGGCACTGTTTTGGTGCACAGAGGCCTTGCCATTGGCTGTCACAGCTCTCTTTCCCGTCCTGCTGTTCCCACTAATGAACATCATGGATTCAACAACAGTAAGAGATCTTACTCTATACATGTTTGCTTATGGATTTATTGGTCAGCTTCTCTTATTCTGGGATTATTTCCAGGATGATTTCCAGAGTGTGGGGAAAGTAAGAGAAAATTGAAGTACTGTTACACAGGAAATCTTATGTCCTCCATGGAAGAGAATTTGCATGAGCCTAGAGTGAACTCTGGGTGGAGCTGCTAATCCCAAATCAAAAGCAAATTGACTCTTTAAGTACAGTCCATAGTTACTGCATGCTAACATCTTTGGGGCAAGATCCTCCCTCAGAAAATGCCTTCTCTCTTGCCTTCTTGTCACTATTTTCCCTCCCTTATTCCACGTCACAGGTTTGTCGGGAGTACCTGAAGGACACCAATATGCTTTTTATTGGGGGACTGCTGATGGCCATTGCTATTGAGAACTGGCACCTACACAAGCGCGTTGCGCTGCGGGTCTTGCTTATCACTGGTGTCAGACCAGCCCTGTGAGTAACAGTGGTGAAAATGCTGCGGGGTGAAGGACTTTATGGCATTAGCTCCTATCTCAGAGCTGCCTGTAGACTCCTATATGAATCTGTAAACTATATGTCTACAGTCCAAGCGAGTTAGTGCCTGAGCAAACCTTGCAAATGGGGCTCCTTTGATGTCTTACAGACCTACTGCCTCTTTTCTGAATTCCAGATAGCTTTAGGTGGAGAAATAGCAACAAGAGAGTCCATGCTGAGAAGACAAGGGTGCTGCTTGGCTTGGCCAGAAGCACAGCTTTAGGCAATCAGGAAAGACTACGGCTGAAACACAGAAAACATACACTCTCTAACTGTTAGGCTGATTGCAAAGAGAAGAGAAAATATGGGGATGCTTGTTCTGAAAACAACAAATGTTTTCCAGACTAGAACTATAAGCTTTGCAAGGGCTACATGTCCCTATTTAATTTGTCTCAGATGATAAGAAGAGGGAATATTGAAGGAAATTACAAAGCAATAGAATACAAATGCATACAAGATAATGCCCTTTTCATCTAATATATAATCTACATCTCATCTAAAGAATAATTTTGAGACAAATAACATCGTAATACTGAGGCAAGGATTAGAATTTTATATGAGTAAGAAGGGAATCTTCAATGATAGAGGTGGGATAAAATGATACAAAAAGAGATCATCTTCCGTATGGCTTAAACTGATTGCCCTTTGGGATCAAATTGAGTTTGCAATTCCTCTTCAAAATACATTCTAATACATTAATACATGTTATTGAGCTGGTATGTCTTCCTCAAAAGCATGCAGAATAAGCAGGATACTGACCAGATAAACTGTTTGCCTCGAGATACCAGCTCCCACTTTCCCAGGCATAAGCCCAATTGGCTGGAATTGCAAAAAGAAAAATTGTTGTTAAATCTTACTGGGATGTTTAGGAAGAGTAGGAGGAAGCATTAGGAGTGAACTGCTAAGGCAGTTCCCCAACCCAGCACCTGTAACCAAAGCTTTGTAACAAGAAAAAGGTTCTCAACTGACTTTTTCCAACCTTTTCACTTCAGACTTCTCATGGGTTTCATGATCGTGACCGCCTTCCTGTCCATGTGGATCAGCAACACAGCCACCACTGCCATGATGGTCCCAATAGCACAAGCAGTGTTGGAACAGTTGCACAAGTCCGAAACGGAATCTAGCACAGCAGCCCAAGCATCTGAAAACATCAATCAAGCATTTGAACTGCAGGAAGGGCCAACTAAATCAGATAGCTCCAAAGAAACACAGGAAAAAAGTGAGTGGGTGATAGTGTCTTTCTCTTTGGGATGATGGAGGATGGCCTGACGCCTTCTTCACTGTCATTTTAGCTCTAGTAAATTATAAAAGAATGTACCTAAAGCATCCTGCCTGTATCAGACAGCATTTACCAGGCTCTTCCACGAACCAGACAAAAGCTGACTGACAATCTACTGACTTGGCTGCAGTTAGAAATAGATTGAAAATATGAAGAGAGGATAACTAATCAATAAACCAACAACATGAATAAATTCTCTATTAGCTGAAGTCTTTATATTAGGCTTGATATTTCCCTATATATTTATGTCAGTTCTGTTATTATCCACTGTGTAACTTATCAGATAATAGGGAATTCCTGAGAGGAAATTCCTGTCCTATTTTATGCCAGAAGGTTAGGGATTAAAATGATCTTTCTAATCCAAAGATATACAATCATGCAACAATATCTCTGGACCAGCTGTCTTGCCCTCTTCCACAACAACTCAAGTGTTTCTGAATGTAAATCTCAGTGCACACAGTCAGGTGCTGGTACAGAACGAGTTCCCTTCAGCCCAACTCCTCCCCAAATTCTTGCTTCTCTCCCCTCCAAGTGCAGTCCAGACATCACGTTAGCTCACTGAGAAGTGTCAGCAGTACATTTGGACTTCATCACACATTTCAATTTCTCTTACTCTGAAAAATTGCTCTGTATCAAGGTCATCCATAAAAATTGTACAGAAGATCAAAGAATTAACACCACCAGCTTTAAAAAGAGGACACTTGGCTCCTTCAGTTTTGAATCCATTGTGTTGTAGCCTTGAAATACTGAATTACACAGGCAGGAGATGTTTTCCTATCCACTGTAGCTTCTGTAACTCTTTTCGTCCTGTCCTGGCACCCAGGTAAGAGCCATACGCTGACAGTCGAGGAAGACAGAAGGATTAATTACAGTCTGAGAGAAGAGAATCACAAGAAATTGTGCAAGGGAATGTCTCTCTGTATTTGTTACTCAGCCAGTATTGGAGGGATTGCAACCCTGACTGGGACAACACCAAATCTGGTACTGCAAGGACAAGTTGATGAGTAAGTCTGGTTGAATTTGTGATCACATACCCGCTAACCCGTATCATTCTGCTACAGCTGACTGCCAGCCAACACTGAGAAGGAAAATATCCATTTGGTACCTCTGTTGGAAAGTCAGCTTCTCTTCCTCAGTGGGCCTCACAGTACCTCCTCTTCTCTGAATCATTAATTACAGAAGAGAGTGCAGCATTTTGAATGCTAACAGCCATCTACACTTCACAGGCTCTTCCCCAAAAACGGCAATATCATCAACTTCGCCTCTTGGTTCTCCTTTGCCTTCCCCACTATGATTGTGTTACTGGTTTTGACGTGGCTTTGGCTGCAGATCCTGTACTTGGGCTTTGAGTAAGTACCCTCTACACACAGTAATACAGCTGACAGGCCTGTTAGCAGGTACTCCTTACCTGGTGTGATGCTTTTCCTGATGAACCTATGCTTGAAAGTCAGACAGCAAGAGACAAAGTCTTCAGGTACGATGGAGACTGGCAGAACACCATAAGAAAATATCTGCTAAAATACAGCAACTTCTTCTACAGGGAACCTTACCAAATCCCAGCTAACTGTACCCTGTAGATGAAAATAGGAAGCTCTAACTGCATGTATGCTGTTCTGCAGCATTGCTTTCACGTCCTGAAAAACTGTGTGCTTCACAGCAGAAATTGATTTCTACATATAGCTGGTAAATACCTCTGTGATGAGTGTTGCTACAGACCTAGAGGACTGGTGTTGTGCCAGTTCCCAATGCTAATCACCCCATACAACCAGGTTGCATTACCTACCTGTTTCATACTTAGCCTCTCACTTTTGTATTATGCCCAACCTCCTTTTTTTAAACAAAAAGAGAGCGCTGTAATACCTGCAATGGTACTTTTGTCTTCAAAATCCTCTCTTAAAATTCTCCTTTTCTGTAATTTTAAAAAGCTTGGCAACTGTTTATTTCCCTGTGATCATATAACCTCATCAGCCACACTGACAGTGACATCATTTCCCCATGTGTCCACCTGCTTTTATTTAGAACTTTTAAGGGTAGGAAGCTGCTTTCTGATCATCTTGGCAATACACAGCACAATGAAGTCACTTTCCAACACCTATGGTAGCTGATACTGTGATAATAACAGATATATAATTTCTATGTGCATATACAGATACATAGATCAGAAAGACAATGTGACTGTAAAATTTTGATTCTTAACTCTGAGGATATCTGGCAAACTTCTCTGATAGTTCTTCTCCATTCTTTTCCTAGCTTTCGGAGTAATTTTGGTTGTGCTGCAAATCCCTCTGCAAAGGCAAAGGAGCAACGGGCCTATGAAATTATCAGGGATGAGAGCAGGAAATTGGGCACAATGAAGTTTGCAGAAATAGCAGTTTTGATCCTCTTCATCCTACTGGTGGTGCTGTGGTTCACCAGAGACCCTGGTTTCATACCAGGCTGGGCAACAGTTCTTTTCAACAAAAATGATACCAGGTATTATTACCCCTTCTCCCCCTCACTTTGAATAAAAATGAAGGAGGCTAAATTTCATCATAATGAAAACACAGCTGGGCTAAATACCTGACTGATCTATTGCAGCTATGTCACTGATGCTACAGTCGCCATCTTCATTTCAGTTCTGCTGTTCATCATCCCTTCCGGCATGTACAGCAGAGATGAACGACCAGGTAAGTTTCCTGAAGGCATGAAAAAAAAAAAGAAATAATAAAAAAACTGTCAGAATAGGTCTGTGGGAAGTTTTTTTTTAGATTGTACAAAGGAAATTTGAAGCATTGAAGATTTCAAACTGCGCTTCCCACATCACTACAGCTGCATGCTTTGGGCTAGACAAGGCAGACACCCCAAGAAAGTTCTCTTGTTTCTTGTAATTTAACAAAGCAGAAAACTCTTATCCAGGTGTACATGTATGTAAAAGCTTCTAAAGCTGGAGTCTTCAGGAGCAGATCTATGATTTAGCAGAAGCACATACAGCTCTGCAGATACATCGCCAGACCTTTAACTCACTGTCACCTCCATCCTACTGTGCCTCCTGGAGCAGCTGGAGACCATTCACTAGTATTTTTGCAAGTCAAGTTTTACAGTCTGTGTTGGCAAAGCTGTAGGAGATAATCCCACACTCTTCCCAGTCATGCTGACAGAAGCATTCCCCATCGTTCTGATTAAACTCACCTCCCACCAAGAAGTTCTCCTTTCTTTGGAGATTCTAAGGTGGCTCACAAAATCTTTCTGGATTTTAGGCTGCCGCCCAAAGATCCGAGCACCTCCAGCTCTCTTAGACTGGAAAGTAGTCCACCAGAAAATGCCATGGAACATCGTGTTTCTGCTGGGAGGTGGCTTTGCCTTAGCCAAAGGCAGTGAGGTAACATTCCCCTGTTTACCTGGTATTTGTGTCTTCCTGGGTGTTTCTCATCTTGCTTTTCACACGTGCTCTCCCAGAACACAAGAGGGCATGCTGGTAGCACCAACGCACATCATCTCAGCTACTGGCAGTAGGATAGACTTCACCATCCTTAGGAGGAGTCCTGTCATCAGAACAGTCTTTATTGCAGCTGGGATAGTACTACCAATCAAGGCAACATGATTAACTGCATTTCTAGAAAAGTGGGTGATTAAAAAACTCCCCCAAAACATTTAAGTTTCTATTAAACACAACTGAATCGATGGGGCAAGCGTGAAGAGGTATTGTGTCCAGAGTGGGTTTCCAAACTATTTCAAACAAACCACTTATGGAAATATGATTTAAATTAAACTACTAGAAGACAACTGTAGAGCTAGCTAGAGAACGTTCAGGAGCAGATTAAAAACCTCTGGCTGTTGAACTGAAGGATGTCCTGATGTATTTCTACAGGCATCTGCCAGGAGTCCCGTGCTACAAATCTTTTTCAGGAATGACTTAGATCATGGAACAGACAATGACTTTGTTAAATCGACAGATAATTGAAAAAAAAAAAAAAAAGAAAAAAAGAAAAAGAAGAGAAAGCTTCAAGTGCCTGGAAATAGTAGTTTAGAATTGTAATATCATAATTAAAATTAACTTAATGAACTTTATCCTGGACAAAACCAGGACAATAATACATAAGACATGTGAAATATAATCCTTCAGCTCAGGACTTGTAAGTGCTCAGGTACAGTAATGTGTTCAGTGTTGGATATCATTCTCCAAAAACGTGGGCTATATGAAGAAAGTTTAGAGGGAGGTAGTAAGGATGAGTGGACCTCTGGGAAACATGTTTGGAAAAGGAAAGATTCAAGAAATTAACTTAATTTCTTCTAAAGTAAGTAAATGAATACGTGAAAGCTGCTGCAGAAAGGAAGATAATATACTTTTTAATATTCTAGAGGTGCTAAAGGGCTTAAATTGCAACAAAGGAGATTTAGGTCAAGCAGAAGGAAAACATTCCAACTGTAAATGTAGTTAAACACCTGAAAAAAAAAAATCACCTGGGGAGATTCTGGAAGCTTCATTGCTGGATTTTAACATGAAGTTTGAAAAACATCTATCAGTACTAATTTGGGTAGAGCTGATCTTGTAGGACAGAAAACTAGATCAGTCCTTTCAAGGCAGATCCTAACCCTGCTGTGAGATGGGGCTTTTGAGTGTCAGCAAAGACAGGTCCAAATAGCCAAGGTATGAAATAGGAATAACACGAGGAGCAAGGAGGGCTTGCAAAGCCAGTGAGAAAGCTACGTCATAGGCACAGTGAGGATATGTTCTCTTGAGGAACAGCTGAATAATAATGATGCCCCAACCACAGCCCAGAATGGCAGGGAAGACACTGGTATTTTTCAGTGACTGAAAAGTGTGAAAGGGGTAAAAAGCTTCAGGTAACTGATCAAGGTATCAGACAACGTGATGAAATGACATGAACCTGTAGAATTTCTGCTAAGATATACAAAGGTATTTTAGAAAGGGACTTCAAAAGTCTTTGCTTAGAATGACAATAAATAACCCATGAATATTGATAATGCACAACTAATGGCCTGAACAGAGAAATAATTATTTGCTATCAATATATCAGTAACATACTGTAAATGCAGCATCACCTGCTTCCAAATTCTTTGGAAGGGAAAGCATGTTTCTTGTTATTTAACCTACTGAATTATTGTGTTTATGAGCGTTGCCTCTTACATGTTTTCCACAGAAAGCAGCTTGTATGACAGCTCCTACAAGGTGGGAAGGTGGAATTGGTATGAGAAAATAATTGGACTGCAACACAGCTGTTTTGTCTCCAGCCTACTGCCCTGACAGGCCTCTTCCCTTCTCTGTTACAGGAATCTGGGCTGTCTGCATGGCTAGGGAGCAAACTGACCCCTCTGCAGCAAATCCCTCACCCAGCTATTGCGATCCTGTTGTGTCTCCTTATTGCCACCTTCACGGAGTGCACCAGCAACGTGGCCACCACTACCCTCTTTCTCCCAATTCTGGCTTCAATGGTGAGTTTCTAAGAACAGCTTTTTGCTCTTCTCCAAGCATACATCTGTTTAGTTTTAGAAACCAACCAGCTGACATCGCCAAGCACTGCTTCATGTATCCCATTGGGAATACAAGGCATAAAATACACATATATGTGTGTGCACACATATATATTCACACATGTCGTGCTTAGTTCAACCTTTCTAAAAATCACTGCTGGTGAAAAGTAAAGGGACTGAATATTAGACTTTGCCTTCTGGCCTAAACAACCTCATGAGGTCACTGCCAGCTGTACCTGTTTTTTCCCCTATTTGCTCTGCATAGAAGCAGCAGCAGCATTTGCTTCCCTGTAACATTCCATTGCTGTATTTCACTCGACCGCTAGCCTTCCAGAAGTCTCTGAAGGTGATAGCATTAGTCAAGCTCTATGACCCAATTCAAACATCTACATTTCCACAGGAAATTCCTGTTGCTGGGGTAGACAAAGCTCTGCAGCATGAAAAGCTGGTTCCAGATAGAAACAAATAAGCTTTCCCCAAAATCTGTTTGCATAGTCCACAGAGCCCAGCTAACCCCTAAACCAATCCACTCCCCTCCAGAGCTTGGGCTACCCTGTTTTCTCTGATAATTTAATTTTATTCTTAACCAGTTTGAAGCCACTCAAAATTTTTCCCCGGTACTAGTGTTGAGTACAACCATTATTATTAATTTATAGAGCAGCAGTGATTAGATTCCACAGCTGGGAACACAAAGGACCTGCCACAAAATCAATCCTTGCATGTGTTCCATAAAGACATTGGCTAGAAGTTTCCAAAGCAGAACTAAAAAATGAGTGGCTGCAGTGTTTGTGAAAGAATGAGGTTTCTGATATGAACAAACACCATCAGTCTTCTGCCAAAAGACTTCTACCCATTATTGCAAATCAAAGCCATGGTCTTTGCTTTCCCTTCTTGCCCAGGCTGAAGCGATCTGCCTCAACCCGCTCTACGTCATGCTGCCCTGCACACTCTCTGCATCGTTGGCCTTCATGCTCCCAGTGGCCACTCCTCCTAATGCCATTGTCTTCTCATATGGACAACTCAGGGTTATAGATATGGTGAGCAAAAGCACATTCTTTTCAGAGTTTTCATCGCTAGTTTTCATCTTTCCTTTTTGTAATATTGTTTCTTCTCAGAAAAGCATTAGAAAACTCACTGTACTTAGCTGACATCAAATGGACATCAAATGTGAATTAATAAAGGGACACAGTGACTCAAATATACACTCAGAGCCTTGTAAAGATGCTACTGAGCTTTTAAAGGACACCACAAGCCTCTTGAAGATGTTCCAAAAAGAGCTTGCTGTCAATGAAGAACTGCAACCTCTAACTTTTGTAAAAGCCCAAACATAGATTGCCCCAATGTCAAGCAGTCCCATCATCTGGACAGTCCATCCACAGGGTCTAGGGGAAAGCCTAACACATCTCACTGGGCTGCCCTGATGCCCTTTCTCACTATGTTGAAGGAAAGATAGATAAGGATGGCATGTCTCTTGATAACGTTTCTAATTTATAATTGCTCCAAGAACTCCCCGGTGACATTAGAGATAGATGCCAGGTCAGAAGAGAAAGTCCTACATAAGTGGATTAATAGGACTTCAAGACTTCAAGTTTAAGAGTTTTCTCCAATGGAAACTCATTTTTCCCCAATACAAATTATATTTGTGACCAAAACCAATGTAACTCAATGGAGTTCTGATGGAGCTGTTTAAAAAAAATAAATAAAAAAAAGAAAATCTAACCATACAAAGAACCTTAATCATCACGGAACTAAAAAAGTACTCAGTGCATCTAATAACTGTTCTCTTTTGTAATTCTAGGCCAAAGCTGGGTTTATGCTCAACATTCTTGGAGTTCTGACGATAACTCTGGCCATCAACACATGGGCTTCATCTATGTTCCAACTGCACACTTTCCCATCATGGGCAAACAGGACAGGTTTATGCCCGTAATACAGAGAGGCAAGAAACCAACAACTGTTTCTGTTTGAACTTCAATGACTATCACCTACGTGTGTTTTGCCAAGGTAGTGGTTAAGAGACAGGCCTGTTCTGTGGAAAAGGACAAGCCACCTGCAAGCAAAATCATTCAGTTGCTAACAGCAATAAAATTGCCTAACAGTGCTGTTCAGCAGGCAGTTTTGTTACCCTGGCAGTAAGATGAGATAACCTCTGGCTTTTCAACCATTCCAGGTATCTTTAGATTTTCTGTCTCTGCAGGGGTAGATTCTCCCTGAGCACTAGCTACGTTGCTTTTCAAGCTCCACCTGTAAAGTCTGAAATCTGCAGTGGGAAAGAAGAAAAGTATGTATATAGAAGGAAGGAGAGAGACTCTAAGCACTTGATTTCATGCACATATCTGCGTATTACAGAATCACGGAATCATTAAGGTTGGAAAAGACCTCCAAGATCATCTAGTTCAACCGTCCCCCTACTACATATATTTCGTGTCCCTAAGTACCTCATCCAACCTCTCCTTGAACACCCCGAGGGACGGTGACTCCGCCACCTCCCTGGGCAGCCCCTTCCAACACCCAACTGCTCTTTTTGAGAAGAAATTTCTCCTCATTTCTAACCCAGACCTCCCCTGGCACAGCTTGCTGCAAATTCCCTCTTGTCCTATCACAGGTTATCTGCAAGAAGAGGCTGACCCCCAGCTCACCACAATGTCCCTTCAGGTAGTTGGAGAGAGCAATAAGGCCTCCTCTGAGCCTCCACATCTCCAGACTAAACAATCCCAGTTCTCTCAGCTGCTCCTCATAAGACTTGTGCTCTAGACCCTTCACCAGCTTCTTTGCCCTTCTCTGGACATGCTCCAAGGTCTTGATGTCTTTGGAGTGAGGGGCCCAAAACTGAACCCAGTATTCAAGAGGCCTCACCAATGCCGAGTACAGGGGGATGATCACTTCCCTGGTCCTGCTGGCCACACTATTTCTGACACAAGCCAGGATGCCATTGGCCTTCTTGGCCACCTGGGCACACTGCTGGCTCATGTTCAGGAGAGTGTCAACCAACACCCTCAGGCCTTTGTCCTCTATAGAGATTTCCAACCACCCTGCCCCAAGCCTGTAGCATTGTTATGACCAAAGTGCAGGACCCAGCACCCCGCCGTGTTGAACTTCATCCCACGAATATCCACCTGGATATAAGTATAGAGGCCTCTGGGTGTATATTCAAATCCTACACGATTGTTATACAACTATGGACTTTCACAGCACGGTGTGTGTTGTATAATTACAGAAAAATCACATACTCTCAGCTCGTTCTATTACTGTGAAACATATTTATTTGCAGTCCACTTGTTATAAATGTAAAGGACCCGTTTTTTCCTAGACTCTCTGTCCAAGCAGTTGATACTCCTTCTGTCTTCCATGTACCAACTGCTTGGCTCCCTGCTTCCATAAAATATCTTGAAATAATCAGCATAATTTATTTGCTCTTATTGTTAAAATAATAAGTAATTTATTATTAAATGTCCAATTTTTTAGACCCTCAAAACCAAGATCATCTCTTTTAAAATCCTTTAGTACTGTTAAATATTTATGCCCTATCCTGCTGGAACTGACTTTCAGTAGCACATAGACTCCTAACAACCAAACTGGCAAAGATACTGGAATATCCACAGTTGCTTTGCCAGATCGTGCCAAATCGTACCCCAAATGAGGTTGGGTTCAGACAGATCAGCTATACAATACGTGCCCCTGAACTTCACACTAAATGCTTTGCTCTGTTGTTGCCTGCACAAAGTTTTTCACAAAGTCCACTGCATTTCTGGAATCCCACTCAAACCGTAGTGGCTCAGTGAGAATGAGCATGACTTTCACTCTAAAATAGTATGCAGACTCATCAATGGCTTTTTTCTTTCTTTCTCTGTCCTAATTATGAGGAGATGAGGACAAAGGGCATTGTACATGTGACATAAAATGTTAGAATTCACTGACCTTCAGTACTTTATTTCCAGTTTCAACTGTCAAGACAACTCCAGTATCTGCTGACCACCGATTCCCTTTGCACTGATGGTTTCCTTGCCCTGACAAATCATGGTCACAGAAAGAACAATCTGGTATCAGCCCCTCAGTGGTTTTCGAAGAGAGGGTTTTGATTTCTTATGTGATATGGATCCAGTAGAATATCCACAGCATGAGAAGGAAGGACATTTATTCTCTTTTGCTAATGAGCTCCTGGGTAATTGATTTCAATCGGACAATGACTTGCTCGGGTCACTTAAGCCACTCACCTTGTTTCCCTTTGCATTCACCTTTACCAAATAACATCCAAATCTGCTTAAATATTTTCATTACCCTGCTCACAAAATGAAAACCTCCAGCAGATGGTTTGCTGCAAACCTCTCCCTTCTCTGCTCTTTGTGTACAGCATCAGGGCACTGCACATAGCTTTTGTTTGCTTTATGTTTTCTTTGAAATACTTGCACATAGTTTACACATCCTTCTAAATTACTGCTTAGCTAAGCAGGAAACGTTGAATTCTTTTAACATTTCCCATCAGCCTCTCCTTCCAGCCCTTTAAAACCACGTTATGATTCTTTGAAGTCTTTTCTATTAGTCTACATTATTCAGAGGCTGTGGTGTGCATAAATACATGCAAGAGTGCAGGTGCAATCTTTATGGCCATCTCAAGAAGAAAGGCAAGAGCCATCAAGTAGCACAGAGTGTCTTAGGGCCAGTGCAGTAATGCTGGGTGATGTGTGTGCATTAGCATGTGGGAGTAGAGAAAGGTTGGAGACTTACCAGAAAGCGGCTGCAGCAAAAGTTACTCAAGGGGTATATAAACACCCAACTTCCAAAAGAAGACAGGTGAAAAGCTGTAATCTGTAGGCAGAGAAGAAAAGCTAACAATAATACCAGGACATAAAGAGAACGGAAAATTTCATTAATAGTTTCCACCTTGAAGTGATGGTAGTAGCAAGCTGGGCACTTTATTGCTTTGGGTGTGTCGGAGCGCAAGACTGGTTGAGGTACAGCTAAATATAGTGTGCTTGTGCAAAACCCAGTAACACCATTAAAAATGTTCATAATTTTCTAAGCAAAGCAGGTAGAAAGTGTTTCTAAGCCCCATT
This sequence comes from Laterallus jamaicensis coturniculus, assembly GCA_022605575.1. Lineage (NCBI taxonomy): Eukaryota > Metazoa > Chordata > Aves > Gruiformes > Rallidae > Laterallus > Laterallus jamaicensis. The sequence goes on along the minus strand of JAKCOX010000025.1, from coordinate 8,045,522 downwards.
ATTACACAGATCACCTTTGAAGGGTGGTTCCCCATTATGTTTCCAGATATTGCCCTGAAGGAGTGGCTCTATTTCCCATTGTGCGATCAAATTTCACAATCTGCTGTGAAACTGCCAGCTCAGCACCTGCTGTAGTGAGGTGTGATTTCCAACCCAGCTCTTCACTTCAGAGTTGACACTAGGTTTGTTTTACATAAGAGTTGTGATAAATTTGTTAATGAGAAGGGGACGTCTGCCTTCTTGCCTGCCTTCTCCAAAAAAGCAAGTGCTCTACAAAACCACAAAATACAGGCTTCCCACAGTATGTGCTGGTGAGTAAGTGGGTGACTCGCAGTCACCTCCTCCATTTTCCCTGGAGTGATGGTGCTGCCTTGCCTTGCCCAGACACACACACACACACACACACACACACACCAGTTCTACAGGCACATACATGTACACCTAAGAGGATATGAAGGACTTATCCTGGTAAACACAGGCACTTCTACAACGTGTGACCACACCGGAAAGCCAGGTGAGTTTTAAGGAGGGTAATACAACGATGAAAACAGCTTCCATCTGAGAAAGGCACTTCATCCATGAAATCCTGACAGAAGGAGTTTGTAAAGCAGCACGTAAGGGATGCAAGGATTGCTTCATCAAGGACTGAAATCGTAAGCAGACTTAACAGAGCGCCCGACAATTTTAAAGCCAAACCAGATAAAGCCAGTGTTGTCTTTCTAACCTTCAAGTTGGTTTGGAGAAACCAAATGTTTGTTCCCAGTCACTCAAAAGCTATTAAGATGAGCTTTAAGGGAGCCTTGTGGTGTAGCACTGAAACCCTGAGATATATTTAGACCTTACAATTTAAGTAAGCTTTCATAATTCCTAAGCTTTCATAAAAGAAAACAGAAAAAAACCCAACCCAAACCCCCCAAACTTCCTTTGAAGGAAGCCTTATCATATAATGGACACAAGATATTTCTCCAAAAGATGAAACATATTTGCAGAAAACAAAACACAGTCCAACAGAAAAAGGAAGGGGCTGCATTCTACCCAACAGTCATCAGCAGCTATGTAAATAAGGACCCTTCTCCAGAAGCTGTAAAAGCAGTTCCACTCTGGTCCCTGGAGGTAATTCCTCCCTCAGACAACTATGGCATGTTGGCAGGAGCATGCTTCTTAGTCTGAAATTCCCAACTCTCTCCATTTGATAGATTTTTTTTTTTTTTTCTAGGAATACAACTCTCTGCTCTCAATTAGAGTGCTGGTTTTAGTGTCTGTGCAGGCAGAAACAGAGCTTAGGGTTTCTGTGATGATGAAGAGCCAAAGAAAGAACAGAAAACAGAAATACAAGGACTTAAGAAATATGGAGCTTAAAATCACCAAGGAATTTCACAACCCTTAATTTTTTTTCCAACACGGAACCAATAAAACTATTTACAACTTGATTCACTGAGCTTTATTATTTGAGTTAGTAATGACCAAGGTGCCAACGTCTGGAAATGAAGTGGTTTGAGTATACTAATCACCTGGTGTCCAAAATAACAACTGTTTAATAGAACTTAATCACTACTGTCAATGCTGTATATTTTCTCCTATTAAAGAAACATTTAATATTATTTATCCTTTAATCATACTAACAGACCAAAAACGTCAGGCTGCTATTCAGGCTATACAGATTCTCTTGTTCCTTTTAGTGGAGGCAGACACTCCACCAAGACATGCCCAAATTTCTGAAATCCAGGCCAAGCACCTAGTCTGGAGTCGATCTTCCTCAGAAAACATCCCTAAAAAGCTGAGAGGAAAGTCTTGGAACAAGAGCGATGCTTTTTGAAGGCAGTGCATGACAGCATAGCTGCAAAATTAAATTCATCAACTTAGTTAAATAAAAATGGATTCAAATTGTCTAAAAGGAAAAAAAACCAACCAACCAAACACAAAACAAACTACAGACTGGAAAATGGGGAAGAGACAGAATGGTTGATTCAAGGGTTCAACCCATACACATTGTTAGGCATGATTTAGACCAGATCAGATGTGACTGGTCTGAGGCTCAGCCCATGCAGGCCTGTGTAAGGTAGCTATCTCAATAAAGCATTAGTCCTGACTGCTTTTAGGTGGTGCTGCATTTGAAATACTAACATGAAGAATGATCAATTAAAGCATCAAAACTTTACCCTGCTTCAAGTTTGTACTATTCAACCGGCTCCAAATTAGCATTAAGGTCCTCTTGCCAACCCAGCAGCATTACAGAAATTCCCTCAGCTCCCTTTCTCCCCAGGCAGTCTATGAGAAGCAGAGCAATTTCAAATCTTCCCAACACCTGCCACTGGGACATGGGGCTCTTCATTCTTTGGAAAGGAACAGAAAGCCCTAGGACACCAAATCTCCTTCGTTCTGCTGATTACAGAGCTTCTCGTTTCTTTCCATAAAGCCAAAGTGGTCAGACCCAGCAGAGAAAGTAATGCCCATTTTAATACAGAATTGCACAATGTCAGAAGAGCAAGTTGTGTGCAAACACTGGAGGGGAATACAGTCCCAGTACAGTTACCTGCTCTTGCACCAGTTTTCCTGGTTGCCTATCAAGGGGATCTTTGACAGTGAGTAGTGGTTATTCTGGAGCAGTTGTAGTGACTGCGAAGGGGAAAAATCACATTTCCCTTTTTGCTGTAGGACTATCCTGATGAGACTTGCCAGAAAATTCAAAAGGATCCTCTTTATTTTTAAGATGCTGTCACCCGAAGGGAGTTTGAGTTTTCCTCCTTATTCTTACCTCTGGCAATATCATTCCTGCTACATGAAACATGCAATCATAAATCATTTGTCTGCACTGCAGATAACACAGTTGTACAATGCAAGCTTCCTCACACCTGCGCTTTTTCTTTTCTCCTTAGACATAAGCAAGCTGCATTGTGGTATGGAGAGCTACAAGCAGTAGTAGGGAAATAGTACAGGCTCAGTACAGACTCCTTCACCAATGTGAAATAATCTTTGTCAGTCCTATAAAGTTGCATCTTTATCATCCAGGCGACAGAGAAAAGAGTAACGTAATCCAAAATGTGCTCAGATGGCAACTTTTAGAGACTTGCAAGCTTAGGGGTGAAGACAGAACAGTTTTTCCTCTAATTAGTGGCCAAAGCTGATGACCACAGCTCGTGCTGCAGCCCTTCGGGATGGCTGCAACAGAAAGATCAGTGAATGGTGCAGAAAAACCCAACCCCACTTTCATGCTCACACTTTACCTCAATTTAGGACGCTCTGACAGTTGACAGAAAGCATGGCAGATGGACAAGACAAAGCCTGAAATACATTCAGCAAAGGCAGGTTTTGCCATCCTGGCTCCAGAAACAAAAGTCCTTCTCCCCAGCGTACACAGGGCGTGTGGAAGTGCAGAAGTTCATACTGTATGTTTCTGTATTTTGGCAGAGATACCTCAAGGAGGAGAAAAAAAAAAATAATTAAAGTAGCTCATTGGCTTAGAAGAAAAATCTTTGGTCTGTTCACACTATAACCACACACCTGTATCTCAGAAATATGAGACAATTGATGGGGAAAGAGGAGGGGACTGACATCTTCAGTTCCCTCTGCACCAGGTGCAGTCAGGTATGCAATATCTTTCCAGCCACTCTTTTGAATCAGTGCCACTTCTGGCCTCCTGTACCTGCTGAACAGCCCCTGCAGGGAACGACTCCAAAACATGCCCATGCTCTCCTCCAGCAAGATCCGTTCTTACCTGGAGCCCAGGCGGGTGCAGATGTAAGTCGGCCAAATCCCGAGCCCGTTCCAGTGCAGCTGCCGTTCCTCCAAGTCACAGAAACACAAAAACACTAAGCCTCCTATCAATTCTACTGGATACACCACTCAATTCCCTGGTGCTGCTAGTTCTCATTCCACTTTCACAGTGTGTAAAGGAGACTTGTTGCCTCACACAGTGCAGCTGTATCATAAAACATCAGGGTAGGGGACAGAGACAGAGCTGGAATGTCCCATCTCCTTGGCTCCTCCAACTGAAGTGTAGTACAGTCAAATCCAGTTGCATTGACTGCAACAAATCTAAGTGTCTGGTTCTCCCAAATATCACTGATGGATATTCCTGGGCAAATGAGGTTATAGATATGAACACCACATTGATTTTTTTACTTTTTTTTTTTTTTTACAAAGACAATTTTCTTTGTTATCATGTAACAGAAAAACACACTGCCCCTTTGTGAAGATAGCAGCCATGTGAATAAGAACAGAGTAGCTGCTATTGCAATACTGTGATTGCACGAGACCAAACATGTGGCTGGCCATGAAAACAGCAGAGTTACTTCCTACCTCGATTCCTTTTGAATTCCACCTTTGCTTTAGTAACATGAAATAATTCTTTATTTACCAGAACTGAATAAGCATTGTGAAACTGTTTAAGAAAGCACATTTTGCCACACAACAGATGACAGAGCAAGAGGCATGACATGCTTTATCAACTGTTCTGTGCAGATAGCGATGGGTGGAACTGGATGGTGCTGCTCAGGAGAGATGGGATGGTGCTGCATTAGCCCACGCTGACATGCACACAGTATTTCTATCATTTTTATTTCTTGAACCCAACTGCACACAACCCTACAGCCAGAGGAAGCAAAGTCTCAATGTTTAGGAACTTAAGAGATCTTCATTGGGAAAGGAATAGTTAGTGTTTTTAGGTGGTGGTTAACATGAACTCTAAGTTGGAGCTTATAAATAAGGTGAGTCTTTAATTTACACAAGTAGAGTAATAAAGACCGGAACTCGAGAGGGAAGGAGTGATACCTTCCTATCTAATTTAGGCTGCTAGCACACTCTAAATACAGTGGGTCTCACAACAAAATCTTTCAAGAGTCAGTGTGTTTCAGCTTAAGATTTAAAAGTAGCCAGGTAGAGTGCACGCTGTGTCAGCACAAAGAATCAACAAACATGTAACATAGCAGAAGGCCTGGTTTTCCTTTAAATCTTACTCAGGTTATTTTTTGTCATGAAAGAAGTACCTGCATCTTTGGCAGCTGTAAAAATATCACGCATGGCACCACCTGCCAGACTAATAACAATAATTAGAAATGTAATAAACTGTTCATTGGCAGGGTAACAAATTGTCTTATCCTTTGAAAGTCACACTGGCCTGAGGCAATTCCTCACAGACATTTGCCACTGATGTCACAAGAGCCTGAGTGAAAAGCATACCGTGCAAAAAAACAAGAAAGGGAAAAAATAATGAGGAAAAAACCTCCACCACTGGCAAAGAGACATTCAAACAATGTAGAGAAGCTGCAGTGGCTCCCCATTTTACTGAGCAAACCATTAAAATGGAAGACTTAGGAAAAGTTGGCAGTGTAGGTGAACTGATGCTATTGCTGCCTAAGAAATCTCATGGACTGGGGCATTTGGAGGTTCATATGAACTCATAACACTTGCTTAAGAAGATGAAACGTTTTAAACTGAGTTTAGAATAAAAACTTGAATTGCAATTACTTCTTTTTATGCTCCTTAATTCTTTTCATCTTTTGTACAATGATCTTTCAGAAAATAATTGCCACTGAGTATCTTCTCTAGTGGGTTACCCTAACTCTTGTGTCTCACACATCTCATTTAAAATCTGGCAATCTGAAATCAATACTTCCTTCTCACTGAAGCTCCATTAAGTGCTAATTTTGGTTTTTCTACCAGGTAGGAAACTAATGGCCTGTTCAGGCTTTTAACCTCCCATTATAACCTCCCATGTGAAAAGGCCACACAATTCACATCCCTTGTTTTCTAAGAGTGTTTAAAATCATCCTCAGCAATAAAAATGTGGTTTCATACTTTCATGACCTTACAGCATTTAATGCCCATCTGCTGTGGAATGTGTTCTCTCTAAACATCCATTTCCAGCTTCTGAACTGTAAAACCCCTTGAGAAACCTGTGAACTGAAAACGTTTCCTTCAGTCCAGGCCTTTCCTCACCCATCTTCCAGAATAGATGCTGGCATTCCAGAGAGCACAGCTACCAGTTCCTTGCTTACAGAGAACTGAAGAGAAGAAAATCGAGCCATAAACGCTGCATAAGCACTTCTTTCTGAGGCTTCTGATGATTTCACAGTCCTACTAAGTCATCTAGGAGGGGCCCATGCCAGGCAGCAGCCTGCTTTTGTTCTTTGCTTTGTACTAAGAAGGGAGGGACATTGCTGAGGTACAACACTTTGGGTATTTATATGATTCATTCCTTCTTTCATTGAATCATTTTCTAGTTTCTAAGATAATACCTCTGGGATGATTTCAACTGCTGTTTGCGGAAGCACCAGGTTTTATGTTTTTCACTATTGTTTGTGAAGATAAAGGCAAAGGAAGGATTGCCCAAGCAAGATGCAAAAATGTTTTGGACAGGATGGTGGAAACCTCTGGCATAGTTCTGATTACTGACCTGATGGCTCTCAAGTCAGGAGCTGGCAAGGTTAGCTAGAACATGACCCATCTCCAGGTACAGCTTCCTCACCTTCCTGCCAAACATACTGCTTTCCCCTCCAAAACCAAACGATGCCCTTGACCATGTCAAATCATTCATCCCAGGCTGTGTGTGCATCATAACTGGTTAGGAAAGCCTAAGCATGCTAGTCCTTTGAATGTCCCAAGTAAACTCTTCCCACTTTTTCTTTCTGTTTCAAAATCAATACATCAAGAGCTGACAGAACTTAAGATAACACCTTGGAGTGGGGATATTACACACCCACGAGCTTTGCCTGTAAATACTGCAGGTATAACTATAGTTTCTTAATGAGCTCATCAGAAACTCACGTTTCTAAATTTGAGCTATATTCCTAAAACAGTTTTTCTCCAATGCAATTCAATTAATCCTGTTCTGTATTTCTCACATTAATATTGTTGGTGCATATGGGGAAACCAGTGTTCCCCCAAAGTCTGTGGAAGTGGAGAAACGCTAAAAGGGCGTGCACGCATTGGCACTAGCCACTGATGGAGCACTGTAGTTAGGAACATCTAAGCACACTCCAAGAAAGGAAGAAGACAGACCAGTTGTACTGGTTGTTAGACATGGTTAAGGGGCTGGAAAAAAAAAAAAAAAAGGCAAACCAACACACACACTTCTGCCAAGCCAGTTATAAGAAGATAATCATGTGCTAGCCTAAGCCTCTGGCAGAAGTAAGACACTGTTAGCTGCCTTCTAGTTAGCTAAATATTAATCATCCCGTTTAGGACCAATCATGTCACTAACTGGTTAGAAACTTGGGTAAAGGTTGTGGTACAGAGATGTCCTGTTCAGCTGCAGCATTCCCAGACTTCTACAGAAAACACGTTGAGCAAGGCAAATCCTAAAGCAGTATTCCTGGTGTGGGCAAACTCACCAGGTGTTTGAAAGGGCTATCGGAGGTTCTGCAAGCTGTGAGGTATGGCAGGCTCCGAGTGCTGCACCGGAGATCCTCGAACCATTCAAACCAGCCGCTCTTCAGCTGTTGGAAAGGAACTGTGCATGAATACAATGTATTTCATCTCAGGTTGCAGAGGGTGTAAGTAGAGTACACGGTGAGCATGCTTCACCTATACCACAAAGCGACATCACATGTCATTCACAAGCAAACCTTGTTTCTAAGTTCTGCCCCAGCTCCAGAAAGGATGTTGCATGTTCATGGTGCAGTATCAACTAGGAGGAGCAGACCAGAAAACAGCCTGAGAACTAAAAGGTGCACGCTCTTTGGGGTAGGTGTGGGTTATTCAACACCTTTGAAATCATCTTGCAGCTTAAAATAAATGGAAAATAAAAAGAGCAGGCAGCAAGCCTTAGAAACAATAATATGAAGTAATGTATGAGCAAATGTTTCATTGCTTATGCCTTAGCACTAAGTGGCCAAACCTGCATAACATATTCAAAGCCATGAATGTGACAGGATTGGGTTTGGAAGACTCATGCAGTTCAAAGGCCTCACTTGTAGCTCTGCATGTTCTTGAGACTCCCACAGTCCCTCAGGGCCTTAAAACCAGAATGCAAGAGCATTCTCCTTTGAATCTCATGTGGTCTGACCTTTAGAAAGTCCTGTTCAGATAGAGGAGTCAGAGGTGACTAGACAGAGGCTCAGCCAACTGTTCTTTTCTCGCCAGTCCCAGCACCAAAGCTCTCAGTGCCAACAAAACACTTCTAGGATTCACTCACCTGCCTTCTGACATGACCACACTCTGCCACATTCTTGACTTTGGCAGAGAACGCATCCATCAAACTACCATGCTCTGCAAAGCAATGCAAGGTAGCCTTTCTACTTACTATTTTCATGTCCCCAAAATTCCCCCAACAGCCTCGCTCAGCACAACTCTGTGATGTTAGGAAAAGCCTGGCAGCCAGAACTCAAGAAGCTGTAAGACCAAACAAACAAAGACAGCCTGCCAACCTACACTTACCCAGCAGCTTCAGGCTAGGAAAGCTTTCTCTCTCTGCTAACCTTGTAACAAAAAGAGAACAAAAATCACAAAAGACTCTTTCTGAAGTGCAATGTCAACAAAAACAAGGAAAGTGGACAGAATGCTGCCAACTCTTCACAAATTATGTCCTGTGAGAAGAAAGTTTATGATGGTAGAGGACATTTCAGCCTGATTCTGAAGTCTGAAACTTTACTTATTTACAGTTAACAGCTCCAAGGAGGAATGAGCACTCTTCCCCGGATACAGGAGAAAGGTCCAGCCACCCTGCAACAATAATAGGGCCCTGAACGTGGTAGAGGACACTGCATAGTTTTAAGGAATAAATAACTATCATGGGACAAAATAAACAGGAGGGGAGAATCAAGGATTATTACTCCATTAGCCCAATATCTCTGTCTTAATTAATGATCTCACTCCCATATTGAAAGTTGCATACTAATAGCAGTCTTGTCAAAAAAGCAAACCAAAACATATTGCTAGATGACACAGCAACTGTAACACGTGTCTAGATCACCTACCTGAATTTCACCTAGAGCAGAAAGGCACAGAGTCAAGTCTAACACCATGTCTTGAGCTCATCCTCCTTTCTAAAATAACAAAACAATAGCTTACAGTGGCTGTCGCATTGCTCCAGATGCTACGCTTAACAGGCAACACTAAATCACTGGTCAGGAAATGATATTTCATATATAATAATGGTTCTTTATATTTTAATTTAAGATTAAACAATTAGCAAACAGAAAGTTCTGCAAATGCTAACAAAAGAGCATCTTAAAGGCGTGTCAGATTTGGAGGCTATAATTCACATCTCCCTGGTGAATTTTATCCTTCAGACTTCCAACCGGAGTACACAGCTCCTCTCAGCTATGACAACGACAGAGCAAGAGAGGGACATATTTGGTCAGAAGAGGAGGCTCAGAAGGAAATGAGAATTATACTTTCTTAAATATACTGAATGCTAAAGTGTACCCGTTTACCAATGGGTTTTTCTAGACACAACAAACCACCAGATAAATGCACTTGGAATTATTTCTTAGGGACAAAAATGGGCTCAAGTGTATGTAGGTTAAACCAAGGTGTGTATTCCCTAGGGATATCTCAGAAGATAAAAAGCAAGCCCTGACTACTATTTAAAGGCAGCACAGCAGACGGTTAAGTTACACCCAGGTGTGTCTTCCCTCAGGTGATCCCAAGGGAGAGATGCTAGGCCACTTTTCCTATTTACTGGTGGCAGAATAGCTGGTTAGATTACGTCTTAAGTCATTTTGTAAGCTTATCATCCAAATGTTAGGATACAAAAATTGTAAGCCTACAAAGCTATGATAACAAATACTGCTGCCATCACTGCATAATAAAATATAAACAATGTATTAAAAATAAGCAATTATCCCACTACTAAATTAAATATTTTATCAAAGGAATGATTTTATGCTCTGGCTGGGTACAAAATGAAGTTCATGGGCAGAACTCCTTACTGACAAATTTCCAGATCAACAGGACTGCTCTTGCCAATTTTAAAAAGCAGGAGGGGTTTATAATGAGGTCAGCAGTGGTTTTCTATGTAAGGGAGCCCAAGAATATCTTATATTAAAATTGATCAAACCCTCTGAATTGGACAGAAAGCATCAGGCAGACCTGAGAATTCATCTTACCCATTTCCAGTGCTCTGCTTTGAGAAGCACCAGCCAGGTCAGGAAAAAATTTTGAGATAAGGGTCAAATTGTGGAAAATAAGAATATAATCACATATTCCAAATTGCTATTCTAAAATAACCTCATCTACCCAAGATGCCAAAACGTAGCACTACAGGAAGCTGATCATGCAGGAAGGGAAGCAAATAGAGGAGGAGGCTCCTGAGCCACTCATTCTGGACATCTTACAATGATATCATGCCACGTCAGTTATGCGGACTGTCATTTCTTTCCCCTCCGCAGTGCTGCCCATGTACAAGTACCAGGCAGCTCTGCCCCTTCAGTAATCTTCAGTGGGCAGCTGAGCCCTCATTTCTACCTGGTGATATCATAACTTCCCGCTACAGCCTCAGCCAAATTGGTTTCATCAACTTACCTTTTGAATATTTCTTTTACAACTTTGTTGGCTGCAATTTTTATTTCCCACCCACCCACCCCCCAAAATGTATGAGTTGATGTGAGAACAGAATTTAGTAGCTTAGAATAGTCACCAGTACACCAAATAAACACCTCAGCTCAGACCAAGAAGAGATGTAAAGCCAACTCATTACAATAATCTAGTCTGGATCTGACAAAACTAAGTTTGTTCTGATGTAAGCTTCTTGATCTCTTCTGTTCTTTGCTTGTGGCATATGGCTTCATCTCCTGAAGACCAAACTGCTTTAGTTTAGTTTAACAAAACTCTTCAAGCTGACTGTAAGACAGCTGTGAGGAAGGAAAAAAAGTACTGACTTCAGAGTCTACAAAAACATTTTGCCCATCAAAAGGAGAAACACTGCAGAGCAGTACTGCTAGGTGGGCTGTGCTCCTCGTGTCCATGAGAGTGGATTTTGATATAAGGCTGTGACCCACATCAGCGAGAGATAGGAAAAGCCTGGAGGAAACACCAACTCCCCCCCCTTTCCTCTAGGTATTTCCTCCCGATAGTTATCCGGGGAAAGGCGAGATAACTGCCAGTCAGTGGTTCACTTTCATTTGGGATCTTATCTCTGCACTGCAATCCACCCGTGACGCCAGCTCAAGTCAAGACACCCAACAAGTTAATGCTAAACTCGCTAACTTAGGTACCAATAACTACAGAGCTGCAGCAGTCTGGATTTCAAGGCAGGCTGCAAAGCTCGCTGCAGAGACTGGGTTAATAATCAGGCCATTAGCCTACTTTGGCTCAGAGCTGTTGTAGTTAGTACCTCAGTTACTCACATAAAACCACCTCGGATTTGTCTATCTCAGCCATCAGAGCAAGAGCTGTAAATTAAAGGTAGTGCAGGATTTCAGAATAATTGTGTGAAGAGGTTGAGCGCAGCTCAAACCATCCCAGAATCACCCCTGACAGCTTTAGACATGTAACCCTGAGGGACATCAAATGTGAAAGCCGGTGGAAAGGACGAGTAGTTATCCAGCACTATCTTTGAGATCTTCCAGACAGGAAAGAGTATATCCACCATGCCCACCAGCTCTACAAGATCCTGCAGATAAAACCGACAAATTCTTCATTTCTAGGATCACAAGCTCCTGATAGATCTAATATAAAAATCAAACTGGTAAACTCTTGATAGGAAATAATTAATCACAGGTAAAAATATGGCTTTTCTTCCATTGGTCCTATTATCATGACATGTAGATGCCATGGCAGATCTTTCCTACCACACATCTATGTAATGTATTCTACAAGGAGAATCACAAAAACACTTCATGAATAGCATGAACTTAACATGAATATAAGTGTGTCTTCCAAAGCAGAGAGTGTGTTTTTATCAAAGTTTCAAGACCTTCTTCAGTATCTTACCATAATCGTGGGAGATAAACATGGGTGTACCTATACAATAACCTGGGGGCCGCAAAGATGTTTCTACTGTTTTGTGGAATGACGATAATTATATTTAGCACTCATTCAAGGCTTTTCATCTTCAAAGCACTTTACAAACATTAATTAATCCTCACAACACCCTATGAGGTAGGTAAGTATTATTACAGTAGGTGTGATCAGGTTTGTGTAGGGGACTAGAGTGTGCACGAAGCCAGGTAAGGGTAGCAGAAATACATATTCCTGCAACTGCACATTTAAACTCATACCTCTCTCTACATATCTGCAGACAAAGCCCAAACCTCTCCACAAAAATCTATACATGTGGGCCCACACAAATGCATACACTCCCCCTGTCTAGTTTTATTTTTATGACTGTGCTACTGCACTCTGTTCTGGGGAAGGAATATTATTACCTTGTAGTAGTGTTGTGCTTACATTTCAATGGTGCAACTTGTTTTGACATCGTACCGCGGAGCCACGGCTCCTTCCGTGCTGAGAGCTCAGACAGTACAGATAAATGTAAGGAGGACACCTATTCCTGGTAGCCAAACACTTTCTGATAGTATCCCAAAATCCATGCCAGGAAAGAGTGTTTTTAATAACCACAGGTGGATAATAGGTTTGAAAAACGCAGTAAGAGATGGGTATTTTAAATAAAAAGAAAAACAGAGAAGTTGAGAGGGGGCATTCACTTTCCAGACAGTTAGAGCTCAATACCTGCCCAACTCCTCTGAAGAATTACCAAGAGAACAAGTTAAAAAAAACCCAAACACAAACCTGCAGCTTAGTCATATTTGTATTCTTATTAAATGCAGGACTGCCTGAGGCGAACAAGAGCTGATATCATAATTATTGGCTTGCCTAGCCAGCTGCCTTCTCTCACCTGATGTAAGATCAGATCTTTCCAGCCTTTGGAGACTCTGTACCGCTGAGCCTCCACTCTCTCTGCAGGGCTGTTTGAATGACCTAATCCTGTCCTGGAGCAGCAGCACGCCGTTTTGCTTCAGTAAAAAGGTAAGAGGAAACCTCTGACAACTTCATACAGCTTTTTAGAATTCAGCCGTGAAAGCCAAACGGAAGGGGGAGCAGAACTCTTTTGCCTTGGCTCATCTATTTAATCTGAAGTCCCTGAGGCTGACTTTGAAGAACTTCAGGCTGAGGAAAGGGGAAGGTCAGCACCTACATCCCGTTCCTCAGCAACTCCTGTAGGTATTTATCATCCGCGAGTGAAGAGAAGCAAGAGAAGGAGTCAAGAAAGCACCAGGTAAGTGAAGAGATCCATTGGTCTAGTACTGGGAGAAATGAAGACTGTAGGTGATTTCCCAAAGGGAAAAAGGAAAGCTCTTCTTGTCTTGGGTGTATCGCAGCTTGATCTAAGCCACTCTCTGTTCTGTAGTTACACTGAAAGCTGAAAGTGTTTACCATTACCTGGGGAGAAAAAAAAAAAAAAAGAGAAAAAAAAGAACTAAGTAACAGAAAGAGAAACCAAGGAAAGTATTTCTAAAACAGTAAGCGGGAAGTCTCATGTCTCACAGATTCATAATAGATTTATTTCCAACTTTTCCAATGGCGAAACAAAAACTTGGGGAGCTGTATATTCTGAAACCAAGTTTGCTTTTACTGTGGCCTCTCTTTTAAAACTGTTACTTTTGCTTCATGTGTTTTGTAGTAGCAGATGAGAAGTTTTTTTAGACTTACTCCTACATTGTAAAGTAACAGAAGCTAGGATGTGTTAACCACAGAAACGACTGAATTTGAGTACTGCAAATGGAAACTTGCTTCTTTCTTTATATGCACAGGAAGTATATCACTTTCTTTTCACTGCTTGGTTTCAGACTGTTAGATTTCCAGCAAGAAGGGAATTGTTGGTGTTCCAAACACAATAATTATCAAACCTATAAATAACAACTAGCCTTCATTCGCTCTTGGCTCTCCTGCAAATTTGCTGGACATCAGATTAAATCTTGGGGAATTAGACTTTATGCTGGAACTGGTTTTGTTTGGTTTATCAGAATTGTATGTTTTCAACGTCACTGATATGTTCCAGGTTTAAGTGGATGAGTTTTAGGCTGAAAATGTATGTGTTTTATTCAAAACTAATTACGGGTATAGAAGAACTGAAACCATTAACAATCTAGAGTGCATATTTCTTAAGGAGTAAAGGACTGGGTGCTTTGCTTTCAGCCAGGTGATGCCCTGTATTATATATTCAGCCAAGACAATATATAACTAAAGGACACTGTTTACATTACATCCTGGTGAGGGGAGATGAACATGGGTAGTAGTATTGCTGTAAATGAGACAAGGGGCTACATCTGGGTCATTTGAGCATCTACACTCTGCCCCAGATGTTAAAATGAAGTGTGAGAAAGTACTAGCTTGTGCATGAGCATAGTATTTGAGTGTTCCTAGATATAACCAGAGCCACGTGTCAGTTACCGAGAGAGGAGTCAGTCGCGTATTCCAGGGAGGAACTAGAAATACCTATATGCCACGGTGATGGGTGTAAAATGGGAACTGACAGGACCCAGGAAGACACTTGGCATTACTGGAAAACACTGAGCAGAAAGAGAAAAGTGTAAAAAGAGGGACATCTCCATGAAGCAATGTCTTTCTGACACTGTTGTTCAGGATTCATGGAAAATAAACATTAACTGCAACAACAACATCCTAATCTTTTTGGCTGCAAACTCCAGAGATTTAATATAAGAAGTGGGATCATGCAGAACTACTTTCAATCATTAAATCACTGCCATCCCCTAGCTTTGCTGGCTGTTAAATGACCAAGGACAGGGAGACAGTGATGCAGCCTCCAAAAAAAAAAAAATCCCATCCTGAAACAAAAATTTCCAAGCTCTGCAAAAAATACTGATATAATTGATTCTTGTTAGAAGCAAAAGGAGCCTTTGATTGCAGCCCTGAGTGGCTAGAGCTAGATCTGAAGCCAGAAGTTCTGCACTAATCCATGCAATAAAAGTTTAAAAGGCATAAAGTTTAAAATAAAAAACAAACCAAATGAAAACCCCACCATGTATTTAGCCTTTAAAAGGTAGAGACTCAAAGGACTGTAGAGTGTATAATGAAGAATTTTTACATGTACTACTCTGTCCTGCTTATAAACCCAACAATTACAGATGCAAAATGTTTTAGCATATGCCTCACTCATGCAGGTCTTGGAAGCTTACTCTTTCTGACTGTGTCCATCAGAAAGTAAGGACAAGGGTTGTGCTGGAGGTGGCATAAGTGAAACACTGTTTGGTAGGTCAGTGTCTGTAAGCTACAGAAATAGCAAATGGAGATAACTTCCAAGCAGATGGATTTACTGTTTGTGGCCATGTCCTCTATTGTTACTCAGAAAGCCTGAGCTGTATGATTTAGGTCAAACACACCTCTCTGCTCTCCTCCACCTCAAAAATCATTAGCTTGAAATACAAAGAGATTAATTATGGAGATACTGCAGATTAAGCAAGGGTACAAGTAAAACCCTCCTCTCTTACATCTGTGAGTACAGCCAGCACTGCCTCCTTCCAAGACAATTTGGTTATGCTTTGAAAGCAAGGTGGCAGTTCTCAGAAGCTGTGTAAGGCTGGAAGAGGCTGGAATACCCTGAGTAGGAGCCCACTAATAAATGACCAGAGAGTGACATCATACCATCCACCTCAGGAAGCACAGCAGTGAGGTGCTGCTCCTTCTCCTGAGTCACTCACTATAGAGGCAATGCCCCAACATGGTGTTAACGACAATGCTGCTGACACTAAGGACTAAAAGCAAAGTCTAGGCCGATTCTGTTTATCAAAGACACACTGCCACTTCTAATAAGATCAAGGAAATAATTAACCCTTTTCCCACTTTTCAGATATAAATCCAAGCCATGCCCTCATCATCATAGCGAGTTGCTAGCTACTTCCCTAACTGGCTTCTCACCCTGTAGACAAACATCCTGTTTTTCTGTTTTCTTTTTAATCAATTAAGCCCTGTACAACACAGCCCTTTTTTTCTCTTCCACATGTCTTGTGCAGCTAAGTCTGGTTGTTCATATGGGAGATACTACCAGTGGTTTCTTCCACAAAGCTCAGAGCCCTCAGTATAACCCAGCAAGCCATGCCTGTGAGTTTCATCAAACCCCTTCTCTTGAGGGGCCTGAATGTCACTGTTCTTCCTTCGAATCAACACTTACAAGAGCCACTTATTGCAAACAACTGCAACAGAATTTAGCACTATTTTACTTGGGATGAAAGACCTCTTAGAGTTATCTGCAGAACAATGCCATTATCTTTTGTGTTATATAAACAAATTCATAATGCATGCTGTTATTGTATGTGTTTTACCTAAATTCCCCACCATTTTCAAATGAAACTTGCATTCTTTGTGCCCTGTTAAGCACTGCCGAGTACTGAAGGGAGCTGCTAAACATGTGGTTAGTAAAGTGATCCCTGTGTAGCCTTTACAAATCTCAACAGTGCATTTTGAGGCTTAGTAAACAGAAGTAAAACCATTTTAAGATGCTAGGATGAGACAGGGCTACTGCAATCCAGAGCATTATTATCTTTCTGTTGGTGAAGAGCTCAGAAATGAATGAAGCATATAGGGTGAGGTTCCATCAGAGTCATGTAATGAAGCTAAACATGCTGTCATTTTAACCCAATTTGTTTCCCTCTGTACTGCTGCCTCACCAGTTTGTTAGAGCCTCTCAAAGGAGCTCATCTAGTGTCAGCTTACAACTTCCACACCTAGCCCGTACTTTACTCCTGGAATGGGTAGGTATCCCTGCCCTGCAAACTCTTAACTGCTGGTTCAACAGACCTGCCAGGACAGGTCTCTGCAACATTCCCCTCTGTGGGCAAATGGTAGGATGCCAGAAATATTAGACAGGAACCTGTTCTCCCAGGAATGTAAGTAATTCATAGAAGGAAATAATTTACTATTTTCCCAGCTGGAATAATTAAACAGCCAGGCTCTGTCCTCCCAAGCTGCAGAAAAGAGCGAACAAGAGAGGGGGGAAAAAAATAAAAGGAAAAGAAAAAAGAGCTGGAACATCCTTCAGTGTAAATGACCTTCCAGAACAAACCACCTTAATTCTGTAAATCTTTCTTCATAAGCCACACTTTCTAGGCTGCTGACCATTCTCACACTCTTATTGGAGTCCATTGTTTCAAAATGCAGTGGCTGGAACTGGACAAAAGCTTTCAGCTGGTGCTTAACCAACACCAAGTAGAGTCAGCTCCACAACTCTGGCAGAACGTACCTCCAAAGCACCCTACCCTTGCTAGGATGTCTGCCTTTGTCATTACAGTGTGATGCAGCTGATCTAGGTTCAGCCTGTCACCCATCCAAACCTCAAGCCCTCCTAATGTAGAACTGCAACCCAGTCACTTGTCCTCACTCACTATCCGCAGGGTTTGCTACTCTTGCCTGGGAGCTGAGCTTGCTATTGAACTGCATTTTACTTTCTTCAGATCATTTTTCTTGCCTCCTTTGGAATATTAATCCTGTCTTCTACATATGTAAAGCCACCCATCTTCACGCTGGGTCCAAATTTGATTAGTGTTCCTCTCCAGCCTATCGTGCAAATCATTAGTGAAAACACCAAGGAGTATCAGACTCTAAGAAATCCACCCCAAATACCCTTTCATTCTGACAACAGTCAGTAACTACTCCCAGTGCTCTGTTCTGCCCACTTTTACCTCCTCTCTAGGGCAGTTTTACTTAAGTTTTCTTTGTTTGTTTATGAGAACATCATGGGAGGCAGTGTAAAGAAGCCTCCCTTAACGACGCCCTGTACTACTTGTACACTTTCTCCTCTTCTTGCAAGACCAGTGCACTGGGAAGCTACACTGGTACAGCACTTTCTTCTCAGGAAATTCACAATAGATTTTACTTTTGCCTTTTTTCCCCTTAGCATTTTGTTTTGGCATGGGTTTGTTTTGATTTTTGTTTTTTTTTAATTTTGTACTTTTCCCAGAATTAAAGTTAACCCTTCCTTCTGTAGTTCCCTCACACTTTGTAGTTTCCACACAGGCAGCACATTTACCTCCTTTCAGTCTTCTGATGCTCAGCAAATTCACAAAGACCTGCAGCTCTGTAGTTCCTTCAGCTGATTGTCTAAATTCACTAGAATGAAATTCATTGGGGCCACTCAACCCAAAGACGTCAAAAAGCCTCAGCCCTGTCCTCTGGGAGGTGAGAGCACACGTATTCCTCAGTGTATGAGATGAGAGGCAAATATTAATATCCCAGGATTTCTCATACTCTGACTTGGCATTGCCCCGTTAGTTTTCCATTGTGCTTTAAGGTCACTAATTAATGTATGCCCTACTTTTCCACCCAGGAATAGATTTGGGTTGGGTTTTTGTTGGGTTTGGGTGGTTGGTTTTTTTCTTTCTTTGAAATGCAGAGTGTCTAGAGAGCACCTGTCCTGCCACATGGGTTTGAGGTCAGCTTTGTGATATCTGAATTCTGTTTTGGTAACAAGAAATACTATAGTCTAACATCTTTTAGAAGAACTTGTCAAAGCATTGAAAAATTACATGCTAGGGCAAACAGTTTCTAGACTAGCTATGAATGTGAGGCACAAGGTTTGGGATAATCTGCACATAGTCCTCTGAGGTGTTGAGCAATAATACCAATTATTTAAATCTATGGAAATGTACTGTGTATAGGTATTTATCAGTTCAGTCACAGCATAAAATATATGTGCTACACAAGGAACAGCTCTTTGCTTGGCAAAAGTTTTTATTCAATGGGTAAGACTCCCTAGAAATCTAGTAATGCCTCCCTAGCTTTCTGTCCATTCCCACATAGGTGAGAGTTCCCTGCAGCCTAATCTGACATGCACTGGCTAGCAGCAGTTCTCAGCAGATGAATTTAGCAGCCAGGAAACAAATGGGGAACAGCATAATTCAATCCCACCTGTTCTTTTTTCCTTATAAAAATACAATAAGGGAACTGTTTTAAACAGGAAAGAGAAGTCAGATTTATCCATGCATCTCTGTGCAGAGTGGCTCTAGAGGACTGCAAGATTTGGCTCAAAGTGATGGTGTTCCTTATTGTTGGGTGTCTGCACAGATAAGGTAATTCTTAAAAAGAGTCAACAAAAATAGGAAAAGATAAGGTATACACAAATAGAAGATTTTCCTACATACAGAGGCACTGTTAGGCTAAAAGGCTTGAGAAGGAAAGAGTAAGATCTAAGAGAATGAAAATGTGGAAACCAGAAATACACTGAAGGTAGGATGTACCAGGAGGGAACTCCTTGAATTTAACAATATGGATAATTAAATCTTATCCTGATGGAATTCTGAAAAGTTAAGTGCATGATGGTGCTGTGATAGATGCTTCTGGTTTAGATGCAAAGGAATCAAGTTTCCACCTTTATTTCATAGCTACCAATGCAAAGATATGCATCCTTGACAAAATAAAAATGGGGATTCTTGTGTACTGGCTCTTCCAGCAGCACTGAGTTTCTGTGTAAGTGTAAGCTATGCCAAGAATCGCCATGGCAGAAGTGGTAACTGGCAATATTTCACTTGGAAAGGGAGAAGGAAAGGAATAACTCTATAGAAAACCAAATACCAAGAGCCCATATGAAGAATTCCTTTGCCCTAGTTTAGCAAGTCTGATTTGATGATGTGTCCATTAGTGGTTTCATCTTCAAACATGCATGGTTTTTGTAAGAGACACTGACCCTGCATTTCCCTGACAGAAGAAACTAAGCACATGCTTTTTATTTTCTAGCTGTTTTCCTGCAGATATTCTTCTCTCAGCTTTAATCTAGCTCAGTCCCTGACATTGAGCAGGGAGAGCTGGACTGCAAAGAAGTCCTGAGCTCACTTCCAGCCACAGCCTACCTGTCCCTCTCAGTCTTTCCCATGGTATTTCTGCTAATTTGATCTTGAATTGGAAGCAATAGCTGTGAAAACCAGGCACCTCATAGCTCTGCTTGACAAACTCCTGACCCTTGAAAAGTGGGCTTTGAGATCTGACCTAGGAAAGTCCTGTCACCACAAAGAAAGCAAAGTATGAAGTTGCTTCCAGCAGCTGACTGGCCTCTTCGCCAGCAAAGAGTAACAAAAGCTTCTCATTCAGAAATTCATTTCACACAGCCTCAGATAAAGCTAACCCCAAACACAAATAATCTCCTCAACTATGAAACATGTCCCATACTTCATAACTGATAGCTCCTTTCCTATAAAATCCTGGGTTCAGCTGAAAAAAAGAATTAAAGCAGGCAGCTTAAATATGTGAATGCAAACAAAAAAACCCCCCTAAATATATGTTAATTAATTTAAAGACATTATTTTATGAATAAGTATCTCTAAAGTATCCAAGCAGCATGTTCTACAGCCAAGACCTTCATTTCCCTTGCAGATATTTTTTTCATTCTGCTGTATTTGTAACATATTGTTCTACTCCTGAACAACAGTCTATAGCCCCCCCCCCCAAATTCTACAATATTATAAATTTAGTCCTCTACTTGATCAAGCAATCTCCAAAGGTTAAAACACTAGAATGAGGGAAAAATTGTATCATGCACAGGGGGCCTTAAGAGGAAGGAAAATACTGAGCTGTTGCTGCTATCAATGGTGATACAGATTTCTAGGGGGGGTTATAAGATCTATTTTAATCTACTAGTTCTCTTTTTTCCTCCTGAAATGACTATTCTGAGGACAGAGTTAGCATTAATACAAAATTATACCTCTGGCCCCTTAATGAATATTCTTTATCAGCTGTACTAAAAGCGTTGGAAACAAACACCTATAAAAAGTTTAATTTGCATTATTTTTTTTATGTATAAGAAAACAGAATGGGTTTTTGTAATATGTTTTGTTTTACATATCTTTCTTTAATGTGGTAATCCCCTTAGATCAGTTAATTATGTTTTATGTATCGCTGAAATGGAATATTTTAAGAGAAGAAACGAGCCTAGTTTCAACCTCTCATATCCAGCTGCTCTCTAAAAAAAAAAAAAGCAAGGTGCCACATCACTAAAGGTGGAAATTCCTCACAGTAAGGGGAGACTCCACAAAATCCCTGTTAGAGGAGGCATGAGTCTCCCAGGAAGAATCTCTTGTGCTTTATAAGCAGCATTGTATCCGTGCGTTAAATATGACCTGGGTACAGAGAGAAAATGAAGGATTTCAATGATTCCTCTTTAATTTCAGCCCTTTTCTGTTTTTACAATTTGCATCTCTATTAAGAAGTTTGGAACAGCATCAAGCACATTTGTATAATTCAGTCTATAATACTTGCTTGACTGATGCTTCCTCAGTGAAACAGAGAGTGTTTATTGAGGCTGCTCCCTGCAAAACTGTTCCTGCACACACAGTTTTTGGATGTTTGTTGCTTCTGCAAAATCCCTTTCCTGGATTTCAAGGGTGTTGTCACCTCATTTTGCAGCAAGTTAAATCTCTATTTTCTAAAGTCACCTGGGCCTTCCTATAAGCAAGAGGAGGGGAAAGCTATTTATTGTATAATAGAACTGGGATTTCTCCTAAAAAAGCTGTGAACTTCAAATGTTCACGTTTTTGCCATTTATTCAATCTAGTATAATTTGGTTCTTTTAAGACTTTGCCATGAGATATTTTAATTAACCAGAATTTGAGACAGAAGGGATTACAAGTATATTTGCTGTCTCAGTTATCGATACAGCAGACATGCTTGGTCTGAAGGAATCTCCTCACCAGATGGACAGACAGACAGAATTCAGAATTTGTTAAGAAAAAGCAGAAAGCAACCCCACAATTTTGCATACATATCTAGCTCTGGAAGGAGATTCTCCAGTGCTTTAGATATTAATTAAAAATCAAAAATATGTAAGCAGGGAAACATCTATTGTCATGGTCTCTGTTTCTCAGATACTTGATGAGAGTATTTTGAGCTCTAAGCCCTGAAGAGATGTGCTCAAGCCCCTGAAGAGGGGTGTGCACACCAGAAATTTCTGCATTTTCAGTGGATTTTGCTCAGCACAGAGACCAGTCATTACTTAGTGCCACTCTCCTGTTCACTCAGACAATGACCATATAGAAAAGAAATACAAAACCACCTCCCATTTCACAAGGCCAAAGGACAGGACTGAAAAGTTCATCCTAGATGAACAGAGATATGGTTTAGCATAGGACAGGAATGGTTGGGCTCAATGATCTTAAAGGTCTTTTCCAATTGAGGGACTCTCTGATTCTGTAAAATCACATTATTTTGCTAAAATTTTGCATCAAGCATTTACATCCTGCTGGCTCAAACAACATGCTTATAAATTTTCAGAAACAAAGAGAACAGGGAAAAGAAACTTAACTTGGTTTTGCTCTTCTTTTTGAAGAAGTAATTTTCACAAAGCTTGAAGAGTTTTCCTGAAAGAGTTAAATGAGTATAAGATGAAGAATTAAATTCAATTAAGAATCAAACGGCTGCTCTTGATACATTTGCTTATAACAGCAAGGAAGCAGTGTTTATAGAACAGAAATAGACTCCAGGAATAAATTAGGCAGTGGGAGAATAGGTGGGTGTAGCAGAGGAACAAGTGCCAGCAAGTGGGGAGGGAAACAGGGAAGAGTTGTCACCAGTCGCTGCACAGTGAAGCAGGGAGCAGGTTAACTGGGTGAATGAACTTTGGTGTAACTTGGTCTGTCAGATGTGGCCATATTTACAGTTTCTAGAGACTCTTACAACTGTAAGTAGGGATGCTTTAAGTTGTGCCTGCTCTCTGGGAACTTCTCTTAGTTTCAGATCTTTCTCCTATCCCCAGAACATCCTTTGCACTTCCATTGACAGCAGACATTAAATTTTCCAAGGCTTACAAAGAAATAACTTAATCCTTACTGGGAATTTTAATGGCTTCATGCAGGACCCTCCTTTTGCTCACCATCTTAGATCTGCTTTTCCTTTCCCCTTCTTCTAGTCTTCCCAATTTCAAGCCACTTGTATCTCCTCTAGTTCTCAGCATTTATTCCTTCCCAAAGGATTAGTGTATTTGTATGTTACTCGTTTTGCAAAACAATGTCAGGCCACATTATCCCACAAGGTCCTTTAATCTCCAAACTGTCCCTCATTTATTCTTCAGTCTGTCTGTCTCTTGCTCCTCCTGGTATTCCAAAGACAATACTTTACATTACAAAACTAAATTCTCAACTTGATGCTGGGGTGTGAACAATTTTGTAATTTTGGGGGCAGGGAAGCAGAGTATTGGGATCATCTGGCATTTGCCTTTTTATTTCTTCACTTAATATTTCATGTCCCTCCCTTTTCCCTAACTGGAGCATGTGCTTCTGCAGCTAGGCAGCCACATCTGTCTGGACATATGTTCCCTTTTACACTGCAGAGAATTTGTGACACATGGTACTGAAAAACATCCACCCTGGGTGAAACTAGAGGCCCATCTAGCCCAGTATCCTCTATTTCCAGCAACAAACAAGGCTAAATGCCACTAAGACCCAGCTGTCAAGTCAACAGCCTCTGACATCAGAGCTGGTGCCCACCTATCCACAATGGATTTTCCTTTTCATGAACCTGTCCAGCCACCCTTTGAACCCACACACGATCTCACATCTGAGCAGCCTGGGGTAGGGGCTCACACAGCCCAGCTACACGTCGTGTAGAGGCACCTCCTTCTCCCAGCTTTGAATCTCCTACCTACTGGGCTCATTTGACAGTCCACAGCTGTCAGGTTAGGAGCAGACTGCCTTCAGTGCCTGTTCACCCTTTCCATGCCACCATGATTTCATACATCTCTTCCATTCTTTTACCATCACCAATCACCTTTTTTTCCAGGCCAAAGCCACTTACATGTTCCTCAGATGGAAGCTGATCCAAACCTTTGATCAGACTTGCAGCCCTTTCCTCAACCCATCCTGCACAACTGTCTCCTTGACATGACAGATCCAGGGCCTTACACCATGGGGGGGAAAAAAAAGTCTCTGTCTTTGCTCTGGTTTGCCCTCATAATTCTTAATATTTGTCTTCACTTTTGGGATTGCCACCATCATTGAGCTAATATTTTCATGGAACTGCCCATCATTGCTCTTCCCTGAGTTTTAATGATCAGGTAAATGAAAGCTAGGGTTGCTTCTTGGTAAACAATGGTTCCATGTTTCAATTTAGATTTACCTATCAGGTTAAATGCCCCATCACTGAAGCTCAACATGGCTTTTTGTTGTTCCTCCCACCTAATCTTTCATCATATCACAAAATTGTAGGGGTTGGAAGGAACCTCAAGAGATCATCGGGTCCAACCCCTACTCAGAATAACAGTATAAACTGCAATTTTTTTTCTTGGTGCTTTAGGTCTCTTTTTCCAAGTCTTTTTCTGAACACATTAAGCAACACAAAGTCTCAGCAAACCCCTAAAGACCACCTCCAACACCGGTGACCTCCTTCCTTGTGAAAACTGACCACTCACCTTCTCCTTTAATTTTCCACCTTTTAACCAAATATTTATCTACGTAACCACCTTTTCTGTGGTTATTTAGGATTTATAGGGATATTTTGTTCCCTTACAACCTTTTGATCAAGCATCTTGACCAAAGCTCTTTCTGGTAACCTAAGCAAACAATTAGCCCAATTCCCCCAGTATACCTGTTTGAAATACTTTCACCTGCTAGCCAGAGACCACTGCACACCGAGAAACAACACTTCAGTTCTGTTGACAGAAAAGATATTGTGAGGACTGGAGGGTGGGTTCCTTCCAGAGAAATAAATATCATTCCCCATGACCTGTTCCTCCATCTTTCCTGCTTTATATGCAACATTTTTAATGCATGCCTAGGAATAGGTGTCAGCAGAATACATCACTCCAAATCAGCTGTGCTCCTGTGAGCTAGCTGAATTAGTTATGGGTTGCTAGGTGGATGCTGAAAGACCTTTGATCTTAGGAAACCAAAGAGGGAACTTAAGTCTTGTGGGGGGAGGTTTGGGAGGGTTTGGGTTTTTTTTCTTTACAAAAGGTTTCCCCAGAAACTAAATGCTTGAATTCCTTCTGGGTGCAGACAATTTCTTTTCTTCACTGAGAGTCTTGGAAGGGTGTGTAAACTGCACTGCAGAACCCAGACTGAACACGTAACAAGTAAAAGCTCTAGTTTGTACTGATTCACTTGAGTTCAGTGTAAAGCTAACAAGCTGTTTCAATGAAAACCAACTTCCAGGAGCTTTGCCTGCTAGCATTAAGAACTCAACAGCTGCAAAGAGGAGAAATTCCCCTTTGTACACACGTGTCCTAGTGGGACATTTCTAAAGCAAAAATTCCACAAACACTTTGGTGAAATTGCCCCTGAACTTGGCTATCTGTGTCTCTGCTGTTCCTCTGCCTGACACATCACTGCTCAGTGAATCAGTCATTCAAAGGTTTTTGGGCTGGTTGGTTTTTTTTTGTTGTTTTAACATACTCAGCTTACGACTGTGCAAATAAGATTCCCAAATCCATTCCTCAGATCAAATAAAGGTAATTACAGAGCTTACTGTGGGCGATTCCCAGTGGGAGGGTGGGAGTGGCCACGGGTGGGGCTGCAAGGTGAATACTGTACATGCACAACAGAGAAAATGGGAATGTACCACACCCATCATAAAACATGCTGCCACAGCCAGCAACAGAAACCATTAGGGTGGATCATCATACACACCTTCTCATAAAGACAGAAAGATGGCATGAGATCCCAAGATGAACTCTCAAGTCACAGGGAGATGAGCATGACTCACTGAGAGAGAAAAGGAACGTAAAGTAAATTATGAGACTACTAAAGGATCTGTGCTCTGTGTGTCCCCCCACGTTCCCTGCTGTGATGCTCCCTGAAGAGGAATAATAGGGTACACTGCATTCCCTACAGCCCTTAAGCTATCGATAGCTAATTCATGGGAAGGGCTTACTATTCATCACATTTATTACACTAGCACACAAGCAGCAAGGAACAGGGCCACAACTTGTTATATGTGTACAGAGCAGCTGACAATCCCTCACTGGGGTCACTTATATATAATTCAGTGGTTCTCATGTTCTTTTGAAGCCTTAACTCATCTCATCTCTTTGCATTTGTCTTTAAGCTTTAACTGAAGGGCACATGTCAGTTGGTTTTAAAGGTGAACTCTAAGAAAGAGATGTTATAGAAAATATTGTGTGTAGCCCATAGACCACTTTGGACAGCAGGAACTAGAAAATCCACAGCAGAAGGGAAGAGATGCACTGGAATATATTACAAGAACTAATAACAGGATAGAAGAAAATAAAGAGACAGGACTTTTGTTGAAGGGAGAGGAAAGGAGAGAGGATGGAATACACAGCAGGAAACAACGTACACAATGATAGGGGAACACCACAGGGACCGAAGGGTGGTTGAAGCAGGGCTATAAAAAAGGGTAAGAATGAAGCACAGGGGCAGGGACTGTGAGGGACATGAGGAGCAGGGCAAAGTGGCAGCTCCCCAGGATACTCTGTGAGCTTTCAGCAATCTGCAGGTCACGAACTGTTGAGAAGGTATCTCTATCTACCATTCAATCTAATGGCTATAGCTGCTTTAGCTTTTCTTCTTCCTACGATTTTTTATAAGCCACACGACTGTACTGACAGCTCTGCCATCCTTGTGGCATCTATACATTGCCACTCCCCAGCCGTGTTGCAGAGTAAATCTCTGCTCTGAATTCAGCACAAAGAATTCAGTTACATACTTGCCACGATCAGCCCGTGAACATGCTACGCCGTTATCTCTTGTGCTGGTTTGACCTGCCAACCAAGTTGGTTATTCATGAAAGAATCAAACAGTTTCTGTATCATATTAACTACTTCAACTCTTGGAACCGTGTCTGACTTCGTGCTTAGATGTCTAGTATGAAGCAATGAAACTTCACACTCCTCATTCAGGAAACAGCACAATCATTCATCCAGAAAGCAGGACAGAGTATGCAAAGGATAGGGTTCTGAAAATACCATCTGAGTTGCAAAGCTGGTAGGGAGAGCTAGCTTTTTTGGGTTTTTTAAGTTAGGTTAACTGGTGCAGTTGGAAAGATGTGTTAGTGTTTATTCTGGTGAGGAAGAAGCTGTGGGGGACAGCAAGTCCAAAAGCTCATTCACCTTCTTCACTACAATCTTCCATACCTCGTTTCTGTTCAACGCTGAGTTCCCTTCCCACTGAGATATTCTATTGGCTCAACACCCTTGAGGGACTTTACCAAGTGCTCCCCAAATGATGGCTCTGCCCAGTCTACAAAGAATATGGGAGTTCTTACAGAGTCATCTCAACCATACTGCATGAATTTCTGCTGGTTTCCATTCCTGTATAAATGAATATTTTAGCACCGAGATAAAATGCACACCCCAACGAAACAGAGTACACAGTGTAGCTGAGGACAAACCCCACGATCTGCTTTTCTCAGTTTTGAGTGAATCTCAGACAGTATCTGCTGTGTAAAGTAAAAAACTACTACTAAAGTAAACTACATGCAGTTTCAGTCCTCCTGAGTCCAGAAAAGGTGTTAGAAGAACTAGAAGCTGTAGGAGGAAGGAGGAAGGGCTGCAGGTGTAACCAAGGGTCTGGAATGGCTTCAGAATGAGAAATGACTAGCTAAGTCTCAGCCTAGAAAAGAAGCAGTGGTGGGGAGGAAAATACAACAAAAATCTAATAAATTGCAACACAAAGTCCTCTTTCTGCAGGGACAGACATGTCCCTCCTTCCTCACAGCTGGTGTCAGAAGTAACTGATGCAGATAAAATAGAAGCAACAAAGAAAATCCAAAGTGTTGGTAGAAGGATGGGAACCTGAACTACAGTGACAGTAACACTGCCTGTGTATTTTATGATGCTTGGCCATGCAAAGAAGGGTCCTGGATCTGCTTCTAAAAATGTCCTTTCTTACTCTCAAACAATAGATTTAGGGCAAACACCTTTCTTTTGTTTTGGAAAGGGTTTGTTTATACAGAGAGTTGTAATATTTTATAGATGTGTTCCTACAGCAGATTAAACACCTGCTCCAAACACCCCACTTTTCTCTCCACCTACCAGGAAACACCTGGATGTTTCAGAGCTCCCAACCACTCCTGCTTGAGAGCATATCTGGACGTGGTGGCAATTACCCTGAGTCTCTATATAGCACACAGTAATCACTTGGTATTCAGCCTTGCCTACAGGTAGCCCTTAATGAAAATAAATAAACCCTAATAATTTAGGAATGATCTCATCAAAAATGGCATCCTTCCCTTACAGGAATTCAGTACTGTGATGTAGGTGACCCAAAATATCAGTAGACTTAATAGTCTGTGGTACTGGAGACCACTACACTATCACTCTTCATTTTCCCAGAGATTGCTAGATCCAGGTTGTGGCTGCTTCAACATTTCTTCCATTTGTCATTCCATCTCTCACTATCTCATCACCCCACCATGTTTCTAGCACCCAATTCCCTTCTGTCATACTTGTCTTAATGCACAATCTAATTTACTACCACGTGTGGATGTCATCAGTAGATTTATCTTCTCTCAAATCTCAAACAAGAACAGTAAATTACATTAGAGTTAATGCTAAACTCTGAAGTACCCCACTAGAGACCTTGCTCTGTTAAGCTTTATCAAATTAAATTCATCATCATTCTATCCAGGTGTCAGTTCACATGACAAGTCTCGAACCCAAACTCATATGGAATTATTCCACAGCCAGATCTACTTGAGTAGCATCTGAAAACCAACTGCCTACTTGTGAACTCATCCAATGCTGTAACATTCAGGTTACTTATATTGCTCTGAGAATAACCACTCCATAGGAACTGATTCATGAGGAGAGGTGTTGGATGGGGCCCTGGGCAATCATGTGTAGATCCAGGCCTGAGATTGGTGGCCCTGACTGTGGCAGGGGGGTTGAAGCTCTGTGATCCTTGGGGTCCATTCCAACCCATACCATTCTATGATTCTACAGGAGGCAAGCTGCAATGCAGCTGTAACCAAACCCTCTTTCCTCCTCAACAGCTTCTGTTCAGAGTAGCAAACACATCCTACATCATATAATGCAGAAAGGGTTTTGTGGTAGCCAACTTACTTCCCCCATACTTGAGATTATCACAGCTCCCACCCTGATGAGTTAAGTTACTGTCCATATTAGCTCGTGAAATATGGAAGAATTATTTCAAGAGACACTTAAATGTGGGCAGGAACTGCTAGCTAACCATGAGAGAATTGAGTTCAAAACCCTTGAATATAAAAGCAAAACCAGCATAGTTCAATTAAACAAAGACTCACAAAGATCTAAATTCAGAAGAGAACACCATCATCAGAAGCTCCGCAAAAGCCATTCAAGTTTCCTATCATCAAGGTCCAATGTATACTATAGTCCAATGTATACTATAAAGAGAAGCAAGAAAGCAGTGAGAAACTGATGTGGCTAAACCACAGTTCAGTTCTGTGCAGGATTTCCATCTGCACAGAAAACATCTTCTAAAAAGAGGGCAAACCTTAGAGACAAGAACGTGACAAAGCAATCACAGCTATCACCACCAGCACGATCCAGCACAACCTTTGGTGTCGGTCTGGCAGGAATAAGCTTTGAAAGAAGGTCTTGCATTCATTGTAAACCACAAAAATTTCTGATTCTCTTTAAATTCCTTCTCTTCTGAAAGTTTCCCCCACAAATAATTACACACAGAAATATTCCTGCACACGTGGCAAGTTTCAGTCACAGAATTTTGGTCACTTCTACAGTATTTGGAACTTGACATTATTGGGGAGCAGAATTCCAAAAGCTCACAGCTTTTTGGATTTTCTCATAAGAGACTCAGGGAGGAAAAAAAATCATCCCCAAATAGTTCTTTCTTTCTTTCTTGTATTGGAAAATGTCAGTGTGATCTGGAGAGGAAAAAGATGATTAAGTGCTTTGGGGAGGGGGCAGAGGAGAGATCACACAGCGCAGTGTCAAGCGAGGATCAGCGAGCTGCCTAAGGCACGCATGCAGGATGAGTTACAGATTGGGGAACATCCAAACACACCTTCCTCGAATGAAAACTGATCTCAGCCCCAAGGGACCAAGGGGGCATTTACAGTAACATGGAGCATTTGGAGCAGTTCAGGTTGCTTCCAGGGCCCAGAGCCGAGCTCTGGTGAAGTGTATCACCGGCAAAATGCCCTCCAATAAGCCAGAAAAAACACAAAACAAAGGATTGTTCAAAGGTGGATTGCTGCCACAAGACTCCAGTCATGCAGAGCTAATAGATCAGCTGCTGCTACCTTGCTTATCCAAACGCTCAGCTGAGGTTACAGTTTCTCACTATTCTCTTTTTTTAAAGATAGATATCTTATCATAGGAGCCCAGGATTGTCACGCAACATTTACAAAAGTGAAAATGACATGTACTGGGGAGGAATGGTTCCAGCTACACTGGGGATAACCAGATACCTTTTTCCAAATCAAAGCATCATTGTTTTCTTTAACACATCCTACATCTAAGCAACCCTCAAGTTCCTTAAGCTCTCTGTCTCCCAGGAACAGTTTACTGTAAATTATTTATTGTAATCCTGATTATTGACAGCCTCCACTGACCATAACTTCTTCTCTCAAAGATCTGTCAGTAAGTGGTCTGATTTTTCTTTGTTAAAATCTGTATTAACAATGCAGAGTGTTTTGGTGGTTGGTTTGTTTTTTTTCCTTATAGTTAGTGTGTCTAAGGGACATTTTAATACAAAAAAAGGTAACAGGAAAGACTTTTCAGTATGCTGTTTCTACTTATCTGGATGTATCCCCTGCTGGGATCCATATCAGTGAAGATGCAA
The DNA here is from genome assembly GCA_022605575.1 of Laterallus jamaicensis coturniculus. Lineage (NCBI taxonomy): Eukaryota > Metazoa > Chordata > Aves > Gruiformes > Rallidae > Laterallus > Laterallus jamaicensis. Next base: position 8,014,902 of record JAKCOX010000025.1, on the reverse strand, counting down.
ACGGCTTTTGGAGTGAGAAGTTTGGATTCCAGGAAAATATGAGAGAGTCAGAAATACATGGCCAGAGGTCTCTCACAGCAAAACATATCCACAGCACGTCATTTCTAGGATAAGGATAAATTGGACAGGTGATTATTACTGAGCTGCTGAAGAATGGTGCCAATCCTACTGTAGAACCTGAAAACAGGACTGTCATCCCAAACTTGCGATTTTGGGAGATCCCTCTGAAATGGATTCTTGACAAAGGCATTAAATAGCCACCACTGAATGTGGCTTATCAGCTCAACGTTGCCCTAGCGTAAGGCTGCTTCCCATTTAATATCCCGTAAAACACTTTCACTGTGCAGGGGAGAATTTTTATGGTGGCAGTAACACTCCTCCTTTCTTACCTGCCTCCATGAGACTGCAAAATAGAATTCATAAACAGAACCCAGCAAAAGTCTTGGACAGACAATAAAAATTGAGTTTTCTTTGACCATTTGTATTGACTCTGTAAATAACCATAGCATATTCAGAACTGATAACCACGATAGGTTCAGAAAGGAAGTCTAATTACCTTCAGTAAGCAGAGCCAGACCTTTCTGAATTAACTCTTTAGATAACGTTGCTTTTTATTTGGCTGTCACAGATCTTAATGGTAAACACAGAGAGAACAGAAAAGCTTCAGGTATTATTGCACTCTGCAATCAGATCTGACTTACCTGTTTTCTGACTTACCTATTTTCATTAATCTGATTTTCTTGAAATCAAGCTCCTCCTTTTTCTTTATTTGTGACCATTTGTCAAATGTCTCTGGCAATGCCAAAGTCATTAGGTGAAGATCGTAACTGTACAAAAGCTTTTCATAAAATTCTGGTGCTTAAGACCAAAAATTAGGCACCTGTGTTGAAAAAAAAAAAAAAAAAAGAAAAATCACAGTATAAAAGAGAGGTCAGGCACAGTTTCATGTAACCTAAAGTAGGAAAGCAGCACAAAGAGGCTAGACAGTGTGGAACGCTTACATATATATACACACACATATATTTCCTAGTTGTCAGTTTTCCCACCTGCATCTTTCAAGCTGAGCATCAGTTAGAAGTGTATCTCCTTATCAGCCTCCAGTTAAGCTACTGGGAGAAGAGTCTGCACCCAAGACATTTCTGAACTTTATCTAACATCAATTTTTCCTGATATACTACTACAGGTCTCATACTTGATTTCCAACCCCATTGTGCTTTATCCCCTCAGGCAGTGCAGTCTTACTCATCATAAATATAAAATTCTCTTTGAACTATAAGGGCAAAAAAGGTTTTCCACATTTTTAGGTAATATATCTTTGTTAACCAAACCTAATAACCCCCTTAGTTATTTACCTAACAGCCATTTAAACACGTGGCAAAGACACTGCAAATTAACTCTTGAAGTGGCTTTCCCCCCCCCCCCCCCCAATTCATCTTGAATTTATAGTTCAGATTTCAGGTGCACACCTTTACATCAGAACACCTTTGGTGCAGCATTATGTGCACAAGAGGATGCGAGTTGTTCTTCCATGGTTTCAGTGTATGGGCACGGTGACCCAGGACATGGTAGAAAACAAAATACTAAAAGATTAAATTTATTCCTCTTAAGCTGAAGAACACCATCAGATATGTCTCATATATCCAAAGATCAAAGATTTGGAACTTGAGAGGAGAGACAACTAACAAAAATAGGTATGGAATGATGAAGTTATTTCCATATCTCAGATACATTTAATCATGCAAAACAGAACAAAAAAGGCTGAAGGGATTAGTACTAATAAAAGGCAGAAGTGAAAATGTAAGTCTGGAGGAACCATCAGTCTAAGTAAAACCCCCTGTTATTTTATATAGTTCCACTGAAAGCAATTGGGGTGCATTTATAGTGCAATCCTCAATAAAACAATGTTGCTAAAATTGTGTAACCCCAAAGCAATAAATTTTCATTAACTTATGAACTTATATAGAAAACAACATAATGACTTATTTTTATAAAAATTATCTGGTAAATCCATATAAACTCTGTATCACACCTTCACTGTCATTGTATTTACAGAACATTTCTTTAAGAGCTAAAAAAATATAAATTCAACTGTATTAGGCATTCTTCATGCTGGGTTATTGTCCTGCTGCACACCTAATGCTGTCTCGTCATCTGTGCATGACAAATGGTTTCTTTTACAGTTTAAGTTTTAGAAAATATTTATTGTAATTTGATTTCTTTCATAACAGGATTCCTGTCTGACGTGGATTTGGTAATGGTTTCACTACTCCAAGATCAATCTAATATTAAATTTTCTTCTTCGGACGCTCTGGAACGGGACCAACAAGACCTCATGAAGACACAGGGGGATTCAGTCTCCCCAGTTCAGCAAACTGTGAGTAAGACCAGTTCTGTTCTCTTTCTTCAGAGGCACAAGTTCAGCTATAATATTCAGTAACCATCGTATTAAATCTCAGCATATTTACCTGGTAACAAAGTGAACATGAAAAGCTTTCTTCTTGGAAGGGTAGAAACCTGAGTTCCTCTTCTGAGCCAATAATCTTATGCTCCACGCTAAATTGATTGCTTAAAAATCCAATTGCTTTAAAAGGAAAACAGGCAATCCATCTGGCTACTAATCCAGTAAAAATGCTACATTTAAAGTAACTCTCATCCTGTTTCTGAAATAAATAAAAAAGCAGACAGACAGATATCAGAATCTTTTTGTCTACTCCCTGCCAGTAGACGATACCCTTTGAGCACTTCAGAATTCCTCAGGACTTTTTTGAGGGACTAAAATCATCTCTCTCCTGTTGCCTGCATATTTGTGTTTAACGTTCATAACACAGGTAAAACTGAGAACAGTGGTTTCCAAACAGTAGCAAAATGACCCTTATCATACATACTCTTATGAATATGTCAGGTGGAGAATAGACAGCACTGCCATTCATACAAATTTGTATAACTAAACAAGGGGGCAGAGGGGATTTTAATTCATATTTAACAAAGGATGTTGCAAACACATCTCTTAGGGCTGTAGAGGAGAGCAAGGAATAAGAATTAAGAAGTTCCCCATCGACCAAGTCACATTCACATAAGCAGGCAGAAGCCTCATGAGGTCAGATTCACTGTCTGCAGGAATCCATGACCAAACAAAACATTAACAGCATTGATTGCAGCCCCACGTGCAGATGGGAGACAAAGTCATGCTCTGCCCTACAGAAAACACCAGCTCTAATGCTAACCACCCTTTGGCACTACTAGAAATCTGGTTCTTCCATGAAGGCATATATCCCTTTACCTGCTCTCCTAAAATACTGCGAGACCAACTTGGGTTTAGAGGGGGCAGGAGGAAAGGGTCCACTTGATTGCCTGGTCTGACTTGTTGTGTAACACAGAACATGATGTTTCCCCCTTCACTGAACACAGTAACTTGCCCTTGACTTGAGCACGTCTTCTCAAAAGGCATCCAAGTTGTTACTCATCCTTGATGTCAGGGAAAACATGCATAATTTCTAAGGTGGATGTGTCCAGCTTCAGGATCCAGACACTGGTTCTTGTTAAGCCTTTCTCTTCGAAGATTAAAGAGCACTTTGGTAGCTGTTATTTTCTTTTTGCTAAAGCGCAAAAGGGAAGGGAGGAGATGAGACAGGAAGGAGGTTGAAATGTCTGCCTAGAGCCTCCCTGTCTCACAGCATGAGCGTAGCTATGTTAATGAAAGGAAGTGATGTAACTAGCAACATATCTGGCAGCTTGTAACACCATCACAGAATGAGATCAAGCTTATTTGACTAAACTTGTATATGACAAGACTTGCACTTATCATATTCCTGTCATTTCACCTTTCATCACTTGATCATACATCACCATTCCCCTGAAACTGTCAGACCAGCCAGTAGATAGTTACCTAAGGTGTAAACAGAGTTATCTCTGTTTTTCTGAGATAGTTGAGCCTTCTCAATGCTTTTATTAATTTCCTTTTGAACAGTTTTGGATACCAAGTAACCACAAAACCCTTTAGATCTTTCAGGGCTTCTCTGACAGAAGGTGGCTAGGACTAGTAATTTTATACTTCTCACCAATAACACACTTTTAATGTACTTTTTCTGTAAATAATGAAAACACAGTAAAATATTTGCTCATATTAACCCTAAATAAATGCCAATAATTCATTGCAGGATAATCCCAGTTATACCTGCCAACCATATGAGTCAGACAGCAGGACGGAAAGGAAGAGTTCAGAGTCTTCTCACAGCCCCAGCCCTGCTTCTCCAGCCCAGGATCAAATTCATGGGAGATACCCTACAAGCCAAGGAATTCACTGTGGCAAGAACAAATTTAAAGCAGCTTTCAGTACTGAAAAATTCAGACGGTACAGTTACGAGGAAAGTACTGTAGGGAATTATGACAGGTTCCTCAAGAGCAGCAGAAACCCCTTTCACCCTTACAAGAGGCAGATCAGCGAAGATGTCTTCCAGGAAGCACATCAAGCCCTCCCACCAGAAGGTTCACCCTTCAAAAATGCTAGAAGCATCGATGGTTTTGAGGGTCTACCAGGATCTACAGGTCCTGACGAGTCAGAGTCATTTCCTACACACATTCCAAACATCTCCACAGAACAGCCATGGTGTAACAACCTCCACTACAGCACCACCGGTCAAGATCATAGTTCACAAGTCATGGTCAGTATTTTTTTCTTTCTTTCTTTTTTTCCTGTTTTCGATGGCAAAATTTTACTTTTGGAATTATCTTCTTATCTCTTAATACAACTACATGGACATTTAGTCTCTTGTCAGATTGCAGGCTAGACCACAGGATAGACAGCGATATTTATTTGTCAAGAGTTCTCTGTTTTACGACCTTTCCCTAGTGAACAACAGTCCTCAAAGGTTTATAAGGGCAAATGATTTTCCACTAGACGTGATACATGAATCCTAAATATCCAAATTCTTCCTGACAACAGGTTTTATATCAGTATTTGTCATCAACTAGTATTTTCAAGGGACAGCAGTTCACAAAACTGTATTTTTCATGCATGAGGACACATGTATTGGATTTCATACAACACCTCACCTGACCTGCATTTTTCTCCATGCAAATAGAAGTGAAACTCAGAGTCGACAGTGCTACTTAAAATTAAGTACAAGATCTGTTTATGGTATGTGCAGCATAAAGGTACCTGGGTTAATTCACATCCTACTGGATTGAGGCGACTGCCTATTTAGGGCAGAACAGAGATCCCTGAAAAGCAACGTAAATTACCCTCTGCTATCTCCACATAGTCTCTCTGCTGTGATCCCAAGCGTGAAGTGCGTCTTCATCACCTAGCACAGGCAAAAAACAGTGACTGCATCTGCCAGGAGAGGGCCCTAACCACTGGTTCTACATTACTGTGAGGGAAAGAATTAGAGGGTTACCAAAAGAAAGAGGGGTTTAAAAAAATAAAAATAAAATCTTGATTAGATTAAGACAATTTAGCAATGAATGGAGGGGTGTTGTTAGGGTACATACTTGGGGATGGAAGTCATTCAGGTTGAGGAAATTGATCTAAATCTCTTATTTCCTGGATAAATACTCATCTAGGTCAGATGAGTTTAATGCAAAACCTATAAGCACTTGATGAAAAAAATTCCTATTCCCAAATCCCTGGGATGAAAGATGTAGAGAATATAAAGCGAGCGCTGCGGGAGCCCTTCACCAAGTACATGTAGCTACTTGGGAAAAGACTGGCTACTTGTTAGTATCTCCACTGGTTCAGCCAGCATGCAACTTCAAAGCTCTTAAACAGCTTACACACTGCTAGCACGTTGAGGCTGCTGAGAAACTTCATCTCATGGTCACCAAAATAGCACAGACATTTATTTATACTGGATGTGGCATTTGCTTGGTGCTAGGATATCAAATCAAGTCTAATTTATATGCCTACACTAATCTATACCTTAAAACATGGTCATTATGGCCTTGCTTTCAAACAGAAGGGTAAGTGCTACCAGTTCCTGAAATAATAAGATGTTTAGGACATCAGCTCTCAGAAGAGAATTCCTGGACAGGGAAGAAACCTGAAGTCAGTCACCCGACCCAAGTATAGGGACTCCATCATTCCCCACACACCCCCGCACTGTTTGTTACCAGCTAGAACTCTGCCTAGCCCTCTGCTGGGCAGGCGGTTTGCTTGAATTGCTGCTCTGAAGCAGCTAGCATTGTCACACACCCTGCACGCTGTCCTCAGCATTCTAACCAAACGACAGCAACGTTTAACATCCAGAAGCCAGAGCTCTCAAGAGAGTCAGTGTGTGGAATTCAGGGCAGGAGCCAGGCAGACCTGTGAGACTTGGTTAACTTCTCTGTATTTAATTCCACAGTCACGGAAATAAATCACAGTCTTACTGTATTTCTTATATCTTGATCAAACTCTGTAGTCAGCCTAGTTTGATCCTTCTCCACCACCTCTTTCCTGTGCATTACAGACCTCACCCTCTACCTAATGACAAAACTCCAGCGTCAGCCTGAGGTACTGACAGTCTGCAAGATAAAATCAAGGAGTATTAAAAGGAGAGAGAGAGACACACATGTGCATAGTCAGTCAGCTGGAGTATAAAGTTTGTGTACACAGGGAAAAAGGTCAAACAGAACAGACATTTTCTGAATTGCTCTTTGCATGGAATTTGGACTGGGATTTTCTTTTTTAAAGTAGAAATTATATAAACAGAGGAAGCAACGTTTCTTCTTGCACCACTAGAATATAAACCACACTTACTGTGAGAGAATCAGGTCCAAAACAGTAGTAAACATAGTGAAAGAGAGAAGCCTAACTAGCAGAGTGACTCTATTTTAAATTGAGGTGTTTTCTCTGATAACTCTTTGCTTAAATATTTTCTAGCAGGATTCAGACATCAAGCTCAGGACATCCCCACTGGAAGGGCAGCCTGGTTTGTATTGCTACCAGCCTCAAGTGCAGCAGATGTACTGCCCCTCACACCCCTTCCATCAGGTCAGTACACCACCTCCACGACCACTACCACTCCCCATATTTCCAGCACTATAATGGCATCCTGGTTATGGTAATAAGACAAAAAGGTAGGCAAAACAATACCTGCTACATCTGTGTTTGCCAGGCTGAGTTTGTATGCAAACATTTTGTTTACGACAGTGAGACCTTAGAAGAGCCACATCTAAATGCAACTTAAAATAGTCACCCAGAAAAACAACAACAACACAACAACAAAAACCCCAAAAAGAACACACACCCAAAAAAACCCAACCCCACCCCACCCCCCCTTTTAAAAATGGAACCTTGGTACTGCTTATTTATATGTTCACCATTATGCCCAAAAAAACTGGCTTTGAAACTGGCTAAATTATGAATGCAACTGTTGGCATTTCAGGATCCCAGGGAATTAATTGTGCTTTAACTTATTCTGAAGTTATACATGGCTGTATATTTAGAATTCAGATCAAATATAGAAAAACACTTTTAAAGCAAAATTTTAACAGCAAGATGATGCTCGTGCTTCTTGTGCATGATGGCACACACATCTCTTTTGCAATCTCTTGCCTGTTACATCATCCCCAGAGAAGGATTATTCAGCTGAAGTATAATTGACAATAATGCTGATGATGCATGAGAATGCACGATATTAAGGTTGTTCTTCCATAATGTAACTATATTACCACCACTAAAAATTCACAGGAGTAACTGACACCTGTTTTTTCTTGGGTGCATTTAGATTTTATTACATTTAAATACATTTTCAGAGCAGTAAACACACAGTATGTTTGTAAAATCAAACATGTATATCTTAATGTTACATGTGATCCCAGTACCTACCTATAGACATGAGGGAGTGTGGCCTATCAAGCTTTCAAAACTTGGCACAGAGGGAGGGTGTGTATTACAGAAAGTAATTTTCATGACTCTGAAATGTCTTTAAATAATTTCCTTTAAATATAAATGGTGGTACTGGTCAATGCCTTGGAATTTTCCTCTTTGATGCTCTGTTACCTGCAATGTACAAAATTTTCAGTGTTTGAGGAGATTAACATTTTTGAGGAGATCAAAATGTTTGAAACACCATATTTAAAATTATTTTTAAAGTCCAAAACTCATTTAAGGAGAAATTAAGGCTACAAAGATTTTTCAGATACACAAGTAAAAATCCATCCACAAAACCAGCACAACTACCAAAACTCAACACCATTAGAAATTAATTAAATTAAACTTACAGGAAATTCATATATATAAAATATTTTAACATAAAAGCTCCCATTTGAGCTACAGTTCCTTTGATCCCCATGACTGAGGACTGGTATTATGGAATTGACTGTACCATCTCATTCAACTTGCAAAAGAAGTGTAAAAAATGTGAGCCACATAGGAGTGATTTAAAAACTGTGCAAAGGATACAAAACCCAGGTTGCCAGATGATATTCCATAGGGATTGTTAATTCACATGGTGTTACTCCTCTGAGTCATTGACACAGTAATTGTACCATTCATCGTCAGGACTTAGTATCTCATGAGGAAAAAGAGAAGTTATTTTTGGCATGATTTTTTAAAGAGGAAATTTAAGTAACTTCTGAAAACTGATGCTGACTGACCATAAAGAACATTGGAATTTTATCACCATTGATAAAATGAAGTTATTTGTCATAGATGGCTTTTTAGGAATTTAATTGGTTAGAGTTTTGTAGAACATTATTAAGGAAGAACAAAAGCATTCCATACCTCAGTAGTGGATTTTCCTATTTCTAGGTGTTGCATCTCTTATAAATCCCCCACCTGTCTCCTGAAATGTAAAGGAAGATGTCTTATTAATGCAGGATATAAGCCCTCAATCAGAAAGAGGAATAAATCAGGGACTAACTCTATCAACCACTTGGAGAGTTTCAGGGACTTTATGGCCTTTCTGAACTTGTAGTGTCTGGGACAGTTAAAACAACCAACAGGATGGTGTTGCAAGACAGTTCAATAAACACCTTCAAGTGCCAACACCTTCTAAAATCAGGTTCCTCTTACCATCATCTTTCTCTTCCTCCTCCCTCAGATGTGGCTGGCCCTTGACCACTAACTGGACTGTATATTGAAATCAGCATAGGAAATCTGCAGCACAGTGGTTCTTCTCCAACCAGGTGTTGCATAAGGACAGATCAATTTGTTTAGGGCATCCAGCTACTACAGAAATTGACACTTTCAATATCAAGGGCTTTCTATAGCCACTGTCCTCACTGGGTAGACCTGGAAAGCATGACAAGGGTAGATGTGAGAAGGTATAGGTAACAAAAGAAGTAGTTCTCCTTCACTGAGTCACAAAACAAGGCTAGAGGATAATCTCCCTCCTGGCTTTTTCACTAAATTCTGGTTAGGGGTATGACAGAGTGATTGGTAAAAGAAACTTCACCCCCCAATGTGCCAAAAAGGTAACTATCTCTTAAATTCTTGTCACCATCATGGTTAACTTTTTTTTTCTTGCTAGCCTAAAGCTCAACAGAAGTGGCAAAAGCTAGTAGTAATATAAAAAGGTGGTAATACACTACCACCCTAACTTACAAATGGATTGATTGTACTATCATTATTTTAGAAGAAAAGGGTCCCAAATCAAGGATTAACTTGCCACAAAAGCTCTGCTGCAAATATAAACTAGTTCCCCACTGGGACTGCAGTACAGACACGGCAGTACAGCACCACACATCTCACACACCCTATAGATGCCAGCTTTCTCCACTGCTTTAGCAGAAACTCCAGTTAGCTCATTTGAATATTTAATTTCTTTATTTCACCTGGAGTAGGCACCCTTCCCCTGTCACTAATGACTTGATACCAGTACTGTTACTATGCAGTGGCATTAACCACATTCAAAAACCCCACAAAATTAAAGTTGAAATACACCTTCTGGGAGCTGCTAGGCAAGATACAACAAGCACTAAGAGGAAAGTCTTCCATCCACCTGCAGGCTGGCACTGTGACAGACCTCTTACATGCAGTAGGTTTCTATTAGACTTCTCAATATTTGTGCTTCTTAATGTTACTATAGTAAAAGTATGGCAACATGTTCTACTACTCAGAGGAAAAAAAACAATAGGTATAAGCAGCCAAAGTCATAACAGGTGGAATTGCTGTCTGTGTGCCATAATCAGATACTGAGAAATGAAAGAACATGTGATACATGATGGAGAAGTGGAATGACATCCTTTGCATGATGCAGCTCCAGTATTAATACTTTACATTTCAAATTTGAATGGAGCAGTGCAATTTAAATCACTAGGAAGTTACACTCAAGAGAACGGGCCCTTTAGCATGAAGTGAAGGATGTTCAAACTACGCCTCTTTTCATTAGAGGGATGAGAGACATCAGCTCCTTTGTTAATTTTGTCCAAATGATAAAATGGCCTCACCTTCCCCTTTGCTGGACACAACATAAATGATGACTCATAAGAAAAATAACTTCTTATTCACCTGAAAGAAACAGCAGACACATACTGAAGTCACTTACCCACCCTCCATAAAACAGGGACACCTTTCATGCCAGTTGTACGACTGTAAAACCAGCTCAAGCCTGTCATACCAGACCATTCCCCAGCTTCTGCTCCCTCAAAAAGAAGTAATGAAACCAATAAAACAGAAATAATCCCAGTGCTTGCCTTTGGTGATGCCATCACAACCAGTGCCATCTTAGTATTCTTTCCTTTCAAAGACCCACTAAAACCAATAAAATCAAAATTATTCTATGAATTGCCCAGTTTTCAACCCTGGTGAAAAATCTACACACAATACAACAAAGCAGAACTGCACAGGGAAATTAGTTCACAGCTGCTCAAAAGTGCAGTTTTGTCCAGTATTTAGTTTAACAAGGCAGGACATGATTAATTACATACATCTCATTTCTTTCACCCTGCTTGCTGTAGCAAAGAAATTCGAGTCTCAGTATGTTTTTCCACATTCCATTTCAGGCAGTTCAATGTTAGAAAAATAATAGCAAACGGGCAAAAACTGAAGCAACAGCAATAAAATTACTGAGAAATTGAACTACATTATTCAGAATCCAGAATAAATAAGCTACAGACACTTTGCAAGCACATGATAACCTTTCAAAGGCATTTTAAGGGGACGAAAACCAAGAGCAACAGAAGCTATCGGTCTGAAAATAGAAACGACAGCAAGAAACTAAGGAGAAACATATAAACTAATTACCAAGGAAATTTTCCCAACAACTCTCAAAAGCTACATTTTAATCTTTCAAGAGGAAAGATTATAACCTCATGACACAGGACTTCTAGAGCCAAGTAGTGAACACTAGAACCGGACTCAGCAACCTTTGAGTATGAGGGAAGGCATGCAGGTAGATTTTTTTAATAGCATATGACACGACTCCTAATTTTGGCCATGCCCTAGCCCTGGCATCTGGAAAGATTCATCTGTAAGAGGCAGAAATTCCTTTCAGAGAACTCTGACTTCAGTGGGAGCCTTTATAGTGTATATACTTTATAGACTGAATTTTTGCCTCCCCATCTAAAACACAACCAAAAATCATCAACAAAAAAACCAGCACACAAAATTGAATAAGGCTCAGTTAAAACTTCCCTCTTTCAGCCTGGATTTTTAGTGGCTTTCCTTATTAGGCTTGGTTTTCTATGGTCCATATTGTCTGAAGTATTTTATTCTGGGTTTTCTTATATATTTATATAAACAAAATTACACTGTTAATTTGTCTACATAGTGCAACATACAAGGGAGGCTGAGCGGGCTAAGGTTCTTCACCTGCAAAAGAGATGGCTGAAGGGAGATGTGCTTTAGGTCTATAAAATTACCTGGAGACAATTAATGGGATATGGTTAGTGCTGGTTTTCACAAGGACTCTAGCATAGCAGGCAATAAAAAAAGCAAGCACTTTTTTTACATATTCAATTTGAACACACTAGCATGTAACAGTGAGTCCTTCATCATATATGCCCTGGTTTTTGTACTTCTTAAGCATTAACTAGTAATACTAATGTTTTCTGATATGACACTAGAAAGACTTTAGGTCTGACTTGGCATAACTGCTACTAAACATAGGCAGAGGGCATTATCCTCAGAGCTAAATAGTTTTAATACTGTTATTAAGAAAAATATTTCTAAGAGCTTGTTGCTAAACCAAGTAACATCTCTTTTATTGTATCATCAGTATCCCTCAGGAGGCAGCTATCCTGTGACGTACATTACTTCTTCACACTACCCTTACCAAAGAATCGCTCCTCAAAGCAGTCAAGAATCCCAGCAGCCTCTGTTTCCCAAACCCATCTACTCCTACAGGTAATAAAATATTTTTTCAAGTCCTAACGTTACAGGAAATACACTGTTTACCCATGGCCTATTTCCAGCATAATTTGCAATAACATGCTTACTCTTATTTGTCTTGTTCCCAGTGTGCTCTGTCCTGTTTGTATGAATCACAAGATGTTCCAGACTCTGGGGCCAAGGCAGAGGGAAAGGAAATGTTGTAAAGCATGTGAACAGTCTTGAACACCCCCACAAACACTAGACATTTCTCTAATACAAAATCGTAGGGGTTGAAAATTTCATCAGCACAACACTAATTGTGCTTAGTTGTCTTTTCCAAGATCAGCATTAAAACTATTTTTTCTCCAGCTACTAGGGCAAGGAAACACCTAGAAAACCTATCAGATATGTCAATCACTACACAGGTTTAGCCCCAAACGGCAGTCTAACAAAGTAGATCAGACAAATATTAATTATACTTCCTGTCACTGTCAGTTTGATATTCTCTTTGTGGCCTTTGTCAGTTTAAGCATTCAAACCCAAGCTTAAATAAATACACACTAGCAGGATTTGAAGGCTGTGGTCTTGATTCCATTATTACTGTGTTTTAAACCTTCTAGACACACTTTGAGAATTACCTCTAGAAGTTAAGCAGCATAAGGAGATTGCTTCTGAACAACTGAGCGGAAACTAAGCATGATCAGTATTCATGCTATGACAGTGAAAGCTACAGCAATTACATGGCCTGTGAAAAAGAGTCTTTTCTTGCTGCTTCTAAGGAGTCAAGCAGAATAGGCTAAAATACTTCTCTTTCTCTCCCTAAAGCATCTTGATCTTCATGGCACTCAAAAACAGCAAGACAGGAAGTTTGCCCGTCAGCGAGATTTACAATTTCATGACAGAACACTTTCCTTACTTTAAGGTGAGTTCCATAAGTGGATGGGGACAGAGGCAGGGAAATCTCTAGGCTTGTCCAGCAGCACAGGGAATTGGGGAGGGGATTCAGTCTATGAAAAGGGGATAATTTCTTAGGATATTAATATCAAATCAATGGCATGCTATGTATCTTCATGATTTTAGGCTCAGGCACCAATGTGAACATGGCACGTGGTAGTATTTAATACAAAGATATTTACAACTGTTGCCACTTTGAGTTTGTGCAGATCACAGTGGCCATTCTTCAGGAAAAACTCATTAAAATGATTAAGTATTTTTAAAAACACATCCATTCCTTCCTCTCGGATCTCAGATACAGGCAGAACTGGTCTTGTGGCTTCCTCTGGCACCAATAGCATCTCCAGACTCACGTGGAAGCAGAAGTTCAAGGTTATCTTGCTCTGTTCTGGAGCTGGGATATCCGTCTTGGGCAACTTCGTCACTTGCATGCACTGTACAAAGAAAAATATAATATGTGATAAATGGTACTAAGCTCATAATTACACAGTACTGTTGGTGAAGGTAAGGGTGGATGGTTTGTAGCAGATGCTATTGAAATTTAAATCTGTGCTATAAGAGAATGGTTTCTTGCACTTGGGATGCAAGTGGAGATTAGTCAGCACATGATCCAAGAGCAGAAGGATTACAGTTAAGGTTTCAAAAAGCTGTAATAAAGTCGTCAACTGCTGCTCAACACTGAGCTTTGTTACTGCTGATTCTTCAAAAACATATCTCTAAAAGTCCAGATCAGGTGCCCTGCAACTGTGAGCAAGGCCTAAAACTTAAACATCCTCATGTCTTTTTCCTCATGGCAGATCATTTCTTTTTCTTAAATCATTTAAACATTGAAGAGACTGAGGTTCCTGCTGCCATATGCATCACAGGAGAACAGTGCAGGGAGTACTACTGGAACATTCAGTGCTTTGTGACAGCTTTATTTTTGCATGTTACTTACAAACACTTTCATGTGACTAAATACTTCCATTCCAAACATCCTTAAAATAAGCAGGAGAGAATAAGCAGGAGCAAATACTGTGCTTAAGGGCTCTAAGCCCTGTCTACTTCTGGCCTTCACAGCCGCCCACAGAACTATCAATACATAGCAAAAGCAAATATCTATCCTCTATCATCCCTGTTTTGGATAAAGTAATATAAGGATTGGCAAAAACACTTCCTTGTTGCTACCAGAACTTGCTAAATAGCAGGATGCAACAGGGGGGAGGGGAAGCAATTTAAGTTAGAAACAGAGTACAAGTGTACACAGAATCTTGCTGGGAGACATGAGATGATACAAGCCTAGTCAAATTAACTTGTATTCGCTGCCACAGCAAATTTAGTTTCTATGATGCAACAATCTCATTTCTAGTTGAAACAGAGCAATCCAACTCCTACGTCCTAAAAAAAACATCTACGCAGCTAAAGTTGAATTACTCTTTGATGTACCTCTCCCTTCTCTTGAGACCTAGATTTAAAGAGAAAGGGTTTTGCAAGATCACTGAACTCTTTAAACTTCAAGAGGCGGTCAGGATCAATGGGTCTGTACAATAATATTTTTTGCTTGTCATCTTTTTTTTTTCTTTGTAGTGATTAGTGAGTCTAACAGGCAGCTTTCATCTTGTTAATTGGAGTTATTGCCAGTGGTCCAAAAGGTTAGAGAGGTCTGTGGTCCCATGGCACTTAGAGCAAGTTCTCTTGTGGATGAAGCTGCGTGGAGTTTATCACACTACACTAGGTACAGCAATGGCAGAAACGAGCCACAGCAAGTGGACTCCAACTATAGCAGAGCAACTTCAGCAGCCAAAGCTCTGTCTGTTAAGACAGTCAAATGTTAATTTAAAAATCTGGTGACAGAGCTGCAAGATGAACTCGCTGCAGGAGTGTTCCTTCGGGGCCTACCTCAGTAAATGACTATTTTTTGCTGCTCAGCAATACCAAGTTTAATGCAAGAACCTGTTCAACTCCTGGCAGCAGCCTCCAGAATAAATCCGTGTGCTTTTCGCTCTTACCTTTCTAAAACTATCTCATAGTTTACACCCCCACACATTCTGACAACCTCTGAGAAACACATGCCACTCCCATCTTCTCTGGTTCTTAGCAGAAACACTAATTATCCTGTCTAGATACAGGCAGAGGTATATAAAGCCTCATGTGAGGGGCAAGAAACATGAATAATCTTCCAGGTCAGCTTATTCAGTAACTAAGTACACATCTTACCTAGGAGGAACAGTTTTATTTACTTCTGCAACTGCCAGAAAACAACTTGAATATGACCTGCAAGGGAAAAAACCTGATGCATCATCTTTACTATCAGCCTGTGGCAGAAAGGGTTTTAAGGGGGTTTTGTTGCTTTGGGGGTTGTTTTGTTTCTCCTTTAAATAGAAATGTGTGTTGTCTCACCTATGCAACTGGCTAACAGAATAGTGAAATGCTGAAATCAGGTGGGCCAAAAGGGTAGAAGCTGTGCTGCTATGAAGGGAAAATAATTTCTTTAAGTAAATAACACATTATTTAACTTCCACAACTAGTCCATTTCTTTAATAAAGAAAGCAAGTATTAAATTTGACCCTCAAAGCCTTCAGTTAGGTATTAATGCCTTAACTCACAAGGCAGCCCTTTACACCAAGGTAGAAAAGAACAGATTCTACATTCCTGAGAGAAGTAGGATTTCTGCCCAAGTATGTTCAGAAATTCATGGTGTATCATGTGAAAGCAAAGAGGACACGAGTCCATTTATAAAAGATGATCTTAGAGGAAATCTATTACACTAGGGAACAATTAAAGAAACTATCCAAAAACTGCCTTTCTAGATGATAAGGATCCCTATTAAAGTCTAAGAATGGAAACAAAACTTAATGTGCATAAAAGGGAAATTTTAATTTATGGAAAAACATATTTCTTGTTCTCTCTGTTCCATAATTCTCTGTTGTTTACAAACAACTATGACAACAAATATGAATTATTATGATTATGAATTAATAGTGGCACACAGACAACTTCACTCACCTTTCAGAGAGTTGTTTTAACTTCTTTTAATTCTTATGACACGCAGATTAGGTTGGGTTTTTTGAAACAAGAAAAAATATCCTAAATTGGTTAAAAATAAACCAAAAAAGCCTCACATACTCTAGTACTGATGAGCATTCTTTGTAATCTGATGAGCTCTAAAGTCTGTCTCGCTTCAGATTTCTCTCATCTCTGTAAATGTAAATTTTTGGAAAGAATATCATTTGATTGACATAGGTAAAGTTACACTTCTTTTTTTTAACTGGTCTTACAATGACAGGAGGAGTCTAGTTGCACTAGCAGCTGCCATGTCTTACAATTAATTTGGGTTTCTCAGATTGATTCCCACCACTATGCAGCAAGTAATTCTTCCTGCTTCCACACACACCCCCACCCCCATTTATTTTGTTTTAAGATTATAGTGCAGTGACAAGGAGCTAAGACTGTTCTCAGACACGCAACAAATAGCAATGTACAGTACCTACCAAAAGGAAAGCAAGGAAGTGACACATCCAGAATTTACTACAAGAATCTTCTGGTATCAGCAAGCACACCTGTTTACAAAGCCTTAATGTGATGGGCAGTATCTTCAGGCTGCATGACTAAGCAAGCAGAAGTGAGTGAAATCAAATAAAGAGCAGGAAAACTTCTATGCAATAAAAGGACACAGTGCCATTTCTTGAAGATCAATACTTCAGACTAGCAAGCAGACAGGCATTTCTCACCAGAACTTGAGTGTGAGCTGGGTATTTCCCTCTTCATCTTACAGCAACAGCCATTTCCAAAGCTCTTTTGCAAGCAATCAGGGGGAAAAAATAAATTAAATTGTATAAACAGAGGGAAGATATTTTTTCCTGCACTAGGGTTCCTTTTCTTTCCATTCTTGCAGTCCAATGCAAATCTGCCCTCAGAGAAAGGAGGGGATTTTGGTTCACTCGTTGATCACCTAAATAAAAGAAGTAATTTTAATGAAGCCTATATGAATTGTTCAAAGAACCTTCCAGCTTCCAGTACTGAGTTAAAAATAAAAGCAAAGCAAAAAGATGCAGTGATCAGATGTAGAAACCTGTATGTCATCTGTAGGGCTTGTGATTAAACCATTTGACTATGTAATTGGCTAGCACATAAAGTTATACCTACAGTAGTATGCTAAAATTGTTTTGAAGTCTGCCTGGACACTTAATTTGAGTCCAGGTAGCAGGTACTCCTTTAATTAAGTGTTTGAAATTTTTCTAGGTCTTCCAAATTAGATTAAGAAGATAGATTTCCTGTTAGTTCACCATTCTAGAATATAATTCTTTACAC
The DNA here is from genome assembly GCA_022605575.1 of Laterallus jamaicensis coturniculus. NCBI lineage: Eukaryota > Metazoa > Chordata > Aves > Gruiformes > Rallidae > Laterallus > Laterallus jamaicensis. Next base: position 7,997,423 of record JAKCOX010000025.1, on the reverse strand, counting down.
ACTTGATTATTGTAACTTGCAAACTTGCTCTCAAAGATCCAGAGGCTGCTCTGCCAAGGCCAACCTTCTTGCTTCAGAGATCAGCTACTGTTTTATCTGATTCCTCTCTTCCCACACAACAGGATTGTAACATTTTTGTGGCTTCCTTCTAACGTACGCGCTTTGTGTTTCATACTGTAGAAAGTATAATCTAAACAGCATATTTTATAATCTAATCAGTTAAAATGGAGAAAATATATTTGCTTTTTTTTTTTTTTCCCCTTGAAGTTCCATTCTTAGATTGGATTTGTTTTTCCAGACAGCTCCAGATGGTTGGAAGAATTCGGTGCGCCACAACTTATCTTTGAACAAATGCTTTGAGAAAGTTGAAAACAAGTCAGGCAATTCTTCTAGGAAAGGCTGCTTGTGGGCTTTGAATCCAGCCAAAATTGATAAGATGCAGGAGGAGCTTCAGAAATGGAAGAGGAAAGACCCAGTTGCTGTAAGGAAGAGTATGGCAAAGCCAGGTCAGTAATATGTTAGTAGTTCACAATCACTGGTCTCTAGAATTTTTCTGGCTGCGTAAGAGCATTTATACATGACTTGGGAAAAGCATTTAATCATTTTTCCTGGTTATAAAGCAATGGGCAAAATAATTTGAAAAAAAATAATTTATAAAGCAGAATTTAAGAAGATCTCATTTTGCAGGAGTGCTTCCAAACAGGCACAGAGGATCCACCAAGAAAACACACTCTTGACATCTCACTAAACTTTAAGATATAAACAACACTGAATAGAATCATCATAGAATGGCAAGGGTTGGAAGGGATCCCAAGGATCATAGAGCTCCAACCCCCCTGTCACAGGCAGGGACACCAACCTCAGGCCTGGAGCTACACAAGGTTGCCCAGGGCCCCATCCAACCTGGCCTTGAACACCCCCAGGGATGGGGCATCCACCACCTCTCTGGGCAGCCTGTTCTAGCCCCTCACCACTCTCTCTGGAAAAAACTTCCCCCTAATATCCAATCTAACCCTTCCCTCCTTTAGCTTTAATCCATCCCCCTTGTCCTGCCATTATCTGCCCTTTTAAAAAGTTGATTCCCCTCCTGTTTGTATGCTCCCTTCAGGTACTGAAAGGCTGCAATGAAGTCCCCCCGCAGTACTATAAGTACTGAATAAGTACTATAGTACTGAATAAGTACTATAGACTAAAATCTGAAATGACTTGATAAGTATCCAATCTTTAAACACAAAAATGCGATTTACTACAGACTCATTTATTGAATGATAATTTAGAAAAACATCTCAGGCTTTTGGAGTTCTCATATATTGACCAGCAATCTTTTTATTTTCCCCTCCCCGTTCTATTCACCCGTTTGGGCAGGAACACTAAAGTTCTTTCTGGAAGCTATGAAGATTAAGGCTCTGTTAGGAATTAGTAAATCATGGACCTTTATACCTTTTTTTTTTCTTTTCTCCTCTTGTTTCATAGAAGAACTTGACACCCTGATAGGCGACAAAAGCGAAAAGCTGAGATCTTCAGTCATGTCCTGCAGTCCGACTGGTGTTGCAGGTGCGTCCCTTTCCAGGCAGATGGCAGTCCAATCCCATTCCTTATGTGAGACCTCGCTTTCCTCCGCTATACCACAGCCGTTACACAGCATCCACGCATCAGGAGCTCTACACGGCAAGAACCCGTTACCAAATTTACTCGGGGGGCAGCAAACCGCGTGCTATTCATCACAACAGGGTTTTCCTCAAATCTCAAGTACATTAATGCAACAGCCACCTGACCCTCAGACCCTATTTCCTTCTGGGGAGGCTCAAAGCGAACTCAGAACTCAGCCCAGCATCACCCAGGATTCTCCACTGCCGGCGCAGACCCCCCCCATCTGTGGTGTGAAGATGCTGACAGAGCACTCTACAGCCAGGACAATGCAGGACACGCTCATGCAGGAAGGAGATCTCAGCAATGATATCGATGCTCTTAATCCATCCCTGACTGATTTTGATCTCCAGGGTAGGTATCTGAAGGATTTCTATTTTTTTAAGTGAGGCTTATTACATCACATCCCAACCCTGCATATTTTAAATTGTTCCCCCATTTTCAATGGCATCCTGCATTCATGTAAACAAACACTAGCAGAATGAAGACAGTTTTGTCCTCCTTTAACTATTCATCCTTGCCTCTGCTACAAAGTCCAGCTGACCAGCCTCCATTATTTTCTACTACATGGAATTGTGCATTCTCTCTTTATAAAGTTTTCCAAAAAAGCATCCCAGGGGAGAGAGAAAAACCACACACAAAAAAAAAATACAATCTTGCTTATTATCATAGAACTATAGAATGGCATGGGTTGAAAGAGATCCCAAGGATCACAGAGCTCCAACCCCCCTGCCACAGGCAGGGCCACCAAACTCCAGGCCTGGAGCTACACAAGGTTGCCCAGGGCCCCATCCAACCTGGCCTTGAACACCTCCAGGGACAGGGCATCCACCCCCTCTCTGGGCAGCCTGTTCCAGGACCTCACCACTCTTTCTGTAAAAAACTTCCCCCTAATATCTAGTTTAAACCTTCCTTCCTTTAGCTTTAATCCATTCCCCCTTGCCATGCCATTGTCTACCCTCTTAAAAAGTTGATCCCCTCCTATTGACTACTGCTCCTGATATTAAATACTGCAATACAGTATTTAGAAAGGTTTTTTTTTAAATTCAGACATATTTTCCTCTGAAAACTAGTCATGCTCAATTATTTGGTGTGCATTGAGAACTGTCACATGAGGAGCAAGAGAAATCCTTTTGACTGACTTAGCACATTGATATTTTTCTTTATCATTAATTACTCAAACCCCTTCCACATCTTTGCTCAAAGGAATGCTATTTACTCCTTCACAAGTTTCACAGGAACTCATGCAATCTATGTCCTGAACAATTACATTTCCTGAGGTGTGTTCTTAAATACTTAGTCATGTAATGCTGACTACTAGTAAAGATCTTGATAAAAAAATAATTGAATCATCTTGAATGGACAGGATTTTGAAGGAAGAACATAGCTTTCCATGCAAAAACAGTAAGAACATAACCCCACCAAGTTCGTGTTTATGTATAAATATATTTATATATGTACACAAACAAAATAAAATCTGTGGGTTCCAAATTATAAAGCTGTTGCTGCACAACTAACATGCAGAACCACCTTCATGCACAGGCAAACTGTGGTACACAAAGCAACCTAAAAGAGAAAAAAACCCAAACCAGTCTTAATAATCTGCATGAGTCAGCAAATGCAACTGCCTTGCTACTGCATTGTCCCAAATATTCCATCACAGAATCACAAGGTTGGAAAAGGCCTTTAAAGATCATCCAACTGTTCACATCCTAAGCTAAACCATATCCCTAAGTACCTAATCTACCTTCTTTTTTAAACACATCCAGGGAAGGTGACTCAGCCCCTCCCTGGGCAGCCTGTTCCAGGCCCCAACAACTCTTTCAGTAAAAATTTTTTTTCTAATATCTGCTCTGCCCCTGCCCTGGCACAGCTTGAGGCCATTTCCCCTTGTCCCATCTCCTGTCCCCTGGCTGAAGAGACCATTGCCCACCTCTCTACAACCTCCCTTCAGGTCAGCGTAGGCAGTGATAAGGACTCCCCTCAGCCTCCTCTTCTCCAGGCTGAACACCCTCAGCTCCCTCAGCTGCTCCTCAGAGGATTTGCCCTCCAGCCCCTTCCCCAGCCTGGTTGCCCTTCTCTGGACTCACTCGAGGACCTCAATGTCCTTCTGATGGTGAGGAGCCCAGAACTGGACCCAGCACTCGAGATGTGGCCTCACCAATGCTGAGTACAGGGGCACAACCCCCTCCCCACACCTACTGGCCACACTGTTTTTGACACAAGCCAGGATGCCATTGGCCTTCCTGACCGCCTGGGCACACTGCTGGCTCATATTCAACCTGCAGGCACCCAACCCCAGGTCCTTCTCTGCCTGACAGCTCTCCAGCCAGTCTCCCCAAGCCTGTAGCGCTGCGTGGGGTTGTTATGTCCCATGTGCAGCACTCTGCCCTTGACCTTGTTAAACCTCATCCCACTGGGCTCAACCCATCGATCCAGTCTGTTCAGATCCCTCTGAAGAGCCTCCCTACCCTCAGGCAGATCAACACTTCCTTGCTGTTTAGTGTCATCTGCAAACTTACCGAGGGAGCCTTCAATCCCTTCATCAAGGTCACTGATAAAGATGTTGAACAAAACTGGACCCAGGACTGAGCCCTGGGGGATGCCACTCATGACCGGCCTCCAGCTGGATTTAGTTCCATACCCCACCACCCTTTGGGTCCAGACATCCAGCCAGTTTTTAACCCAGCTGAGGGTCCTCCTGTCCAGGCCAGTGACAGCCAGTTTCTCAATCAGAATACTATGAGAAACTGTGTCGAAGGCTTTACTGAAGTCCAGGTAGACACATCAACAGCCTTCTCCTCGTCCATTAAGCGGGTCACCTTGTCAGAGAAGGCGACCAGGTCAGTGTGACAGGATGCACCTCTATTCTCAGCTGCAGCCACATTCCATTTCAAACATGCTGAACATCCAGCAGTAGCTCCCAGAATCACAGATCCAGCCATGCCCAGATTGCTTCACTAACAACACAGGTTTCTGAATCCTCAGCTTCTTCCTCTTTCAGGCAGCTGGATCTCACATTCCTCTCATTTCTCTGAACCTCTTAACATTTTACTCAGTTCACCTGGAGTATTTGTACTGTAAATATTCCATATGATTTGCCAATACGGTGTAATTCCAGTTTTCCTCTCACCTTGCCCTTTACCTGAAGTTTTTTAACCTTATCTAAGTTTTTTTTTTACTTACTTTCTTTAGAAACTTATCGAATCTCAAATTAGAAGGCCTAGAATTTAAGACAAAGCTTGCACCCATGGAGAAAAATCATACCCACACACATATTAGGAAAAAAAAACCTAAGAAAAAAGAAATCAAACAGCTACTTGTAAAAGGCCTAAGTATTACCCTGTTTGAGTATGAAAAACAGAGCTGTCCTGTAGTAATTTACATAATGCTTTTGCTGCAATATGAGTGTTTGGTGGAAAGATGAGAAACTTTTTGGTACACATTAGAAAAAAGTAACTTTTCAAATCCTTTGATTTGTTGGGTCCAACCCATATCCAGGAATTTAGTTTGCAGTTCAGATAATGCTACACCATAAGAATACAAGAAGTCCAGTTGTAAAGTAATACTATTTGCAGATTTGTCCTGTTAGCTTTACCATACCTAATGGAGGTAACAAGCAATTTCCCTATTCAAAATTAGTAGGATTTCTTTCAAGTAGAATTTGTACTTCATAAGGATACTTTTACAACAGAATCTTGCCAATTAACAACTGAAATAATTTCCCTAAATTAATGCTGCTTTTGCCTGCATTTAAATTTATTATCACAGAATTGAATTATAGAGGCAAACAAATAATAACTATCTAAATCTTTTTCTTTTCTCAATCACAAGTGATTGAGAGTACATACACGTATACAACTGCATAACCACCGACTTCTCCTGTAAAACAATGTTTCAAAAAGCATATACAAAGCAAGTTGAATCAACTCATTTTGTTCTGTTACAGGAAATCTTTGGGAGGAGCTGAAAGATGACAGCCTGGCTGTGGATCCCCTAGTTCTCATTTCATCATCCCCAACGTCTTCCCAGTGTTTCCCTTCTCACTGCCAGATGGAGAACAGCAACAACAGCAACATCCAGAACGGAACTGCACACAGCAACCTACCCGACCTACAGCTCACTACTCTGTACTCTGCCTTTATGGAATTGGATACAGTGTCTCCTACCTACCTAAGTAATTCAGGATCCAAACCTATAGCACTAATGTGAGCCACACACCAACCTAATTGTTCTGAGCTTGAAACACAGTCCTAACCATCACACCCGCCTCCCGATGTGATTCATGTCAGCTGAAACTGTGTCCCATCGGAATGAGAATCATCTTTTTCCAGAAGTCACCTGCAGGATATGTAGCTTTACTAGGATCATTTTCTACAGACAGATATTAAAAAAAAATAATAATTAAAACTATTTAAAGATAATATTGTTAACGGCTGAACTGGTCAACACCATTTTATCAAGCCACTCATCTTCTGCCTCTTCCAGAAACTATAAGAGGAAAATTATTCACTTTTTCCTCCCCCCTCCTTATTATTTCTTTTTTTTTTAATGAAAGCTGCTTGCAATGAACATAAAGCAATACAATAACTTATTTCCTGGAGCCAATGATGTCAACATCATCTGCCACAAACTACTAACAAAAAAAAAAATATATATATAAATCCAGATACTAAAAAATTTACAGTGCCCTTGAAAGAAGTTCTGTGTTTTGGGAAACAAGAAAATAATGAAAAACTCTGCAAGTATTGGAAGATAGAGGATGTGCTGCTGACAGACTAAACCAAAGAAACAAATATACTTTAGTGAAAAAACTACTGTGTTTAAAAAGAAATTTAAAACCCTGGATTTTTTTAATAAAAAAAGAAAAAAAAAAAAAACCAAAACCATTTAGAAGAACTTTTACTTGGCTGGAAATTATTTGCATTCATTCCTCTAATTTCATCTACATAGGTTGAACAGTAAGATGAATTACTCTACCAATAACTCAAGATTTTGAAAAAGCTATTAAAAAAAAAGGGAGAGAGAGAACAGTAATTATTGCAGTTGGCCAAATCCAGAAAGCCTCTCTATTTTGAAGGTCCAGCTGACATCTTACTCATCCAACAGGGTTTATTCTGAACTAGCCCTTAGCATTAGGATAGCACATGGGCCTTCACATGAGCTGAACAAAGGCATTTCAGTAGCCAGTTTCTCAGGAACACATTTCTCCCTGATTTACCATAAGAATCAGCTCATGACACAACAGAACAGTGTTTTATTCCAAGTGAGGCAATTTATAAACAAAGCAGTCTGGAGCAGGAACCTTTACCAACATCAAGGAAAATATTCCACAGACAAAAAAAAATATCAAAGTGTCTCAAATGACATCTCTAGTCACATATGGAATCTTAGAAGAAATTAAGGAAGTTCTAATTTGAGTCAGATTGGGTAATTTACCCCATGAAAGAACAGCAAGGCATTACAAAGGAAAGTACAGGTCAGGCAGAACAGCGAGATGGTATTGTTAAACACAGCGGGTTAATTAGCTTGCTTTCTCACGCAAGGTGGGAGTACTGCCAGTTAAGACTGAAGCCAAACCCAGGTTCAAATCTACACCCTCAACCATGTCTGCTAGCCCTGACTTAGACCAAAATCAGATTAAGGGCAGACGGATAGAGAAGACTTAGGAAGAACACACGTGATGCAATTTTGTAATCCCTCACACGGCTATTAAGAAATCCTCACTTGACTTGAGCCCCTCTTCCTCTGCACTCCTGCAAACAGAATATGCAGACTGAGGAATACAGTCAAGTTTGCCAAGCTGTTCTATACAAAAAAAAAAAAAAGAGTTATGCAAACATAGTAGAGATAGGTGAAACAATTCTTGACCATCCTAATATTTCTCTAAAGAAATAAGGAAAAAAGTAGGTGTGCCACAAAACTAGAAATGTGCATATTAAATTATAAGCCTAAAGCATGTAGTAAGCAAAAAGCCACTAAACACTACATTCAGTATAATTTAGGGAGTGACTAAGTTACAAATAAATACCTGCCTAACTTAAAAAGCAGTCTTACCCTAGATACTTTAAAAAAAAACCAAATATATATCCAAATATAACCATACACTGAGGAAAAGCAAAACCACACTGAGCCCTTGCCCTGCGCTCAGGCAGCATGGGTTTGTACCCCTGCTGGCTCTGCGCACAGAGCTATTATTATTCCTTAAAACATGTTAACATTGCTCTTAAGCAAGCCAATAATGATAATATTTGGTAAATAATGTTATCTAACAAAAGCAGACTTTTTACAGCAGCGCCAAGAGATCGGTTTCCACAGTTCTGTGTGTTGAGACTTCAGAAAAAACACTACTGAACCAGCACCCCCCCCCCAGCACTGGGGAACGACCATCTGTCCAGACCCTCCCAAACTCCTCAAATACCTTTACTTAACTTCAGTGAACTGATGTCAGCAGGACTTCTGCATACAGCTGCCCATATCCTTAAGGACTTGTCAGCCTAAGACTCTCCATTTAGGAGTCTGCACTGCAAACACCAGAGTGGGTACACACATCAACATTTTCAGAGGCCTAAGAGAGCAAGATGCTCAGGTTTTAATTACTTTCAATCACTATTTGTATCAAACTCTTGTTAGCACTTTTTTAAACCCTTGTAATGATACATACCGAGTAGTATTCAGTGAACCACATCATGGCCAGTATGTGGTGAATGATACAGACCTCTGCAAGGTATTACCCTACAAAATTAACAATCTTCCTGATATTTTATATTTGGCAGAGGGAGACAATGACAAGAAAACACATTAAAATCAGTGGCATGATTCTGAACGGCACTTTAGCAAGGTGAGCTAAATACCTGCTACAGAAACTCCAAATTCACAGTTTAAACAAGAAAACTAACCTTTGTTTGTTTGTTTGATTCTGAGCTCTTGTAATTTATGGACATAGCAATCAATTCACTGTTTGTAAATTCCTGTGTGTCACTCATATTCACTCTGAGTTTGGCAGGCTAGGGCAGTCTCTGATGCACCAGTTTATTCCACACTCGTGACCATAAACACGATCACAAGGGTGGGGAAAAAGCAGACAGAAATCCAAGTGCCATACCATAATCTATATTTTACATGGTAATAATCTTTGAAGAATGACCAGGTATAAAGAACAAAAGGGGAAAAAAGCACTCTAACATGTTTTTTTCTTGTTTCACTTGACTTTCTTGACATGCTGTGTTTACACAAGAGAGGATTGCCCTCGCTCTACAAAGTTATTTATTCTAAGCACCTTAAAGTATTTTCTCCAATGCATTCTGCATTTAACACGGTTGGACATTTCACAGAAGTTAAAAGTCATTACGTGAATTTTCTAACATTAAAAAAAGACTCATGCTTAAAAAAGAAGACTAAGTTAATAACTAGTGCAAGTTGTCTGGGTTCCACCCGTTCCCTTTCCCCCAACCTTCAGGCTCCTACACCCAGAATTTCATTGTTTTGCTTCAGTTTAGCATTAGCGATTCTATCACACGTGGAAAAAAAATCCCATTAAAATATAGGTGCACCAGGAAAGAGTCATACTGTAAATGACAATTCTGGAACAATTATTTTTAAATAATATAATACTGTGTTTATTTAACAACTTTTATTTAAGCTTATATAGCAGAATATTCCTTATCTTGTGCAAGTACTTTTAAAATATTTTTGACACAGCGATTTGTAGCACAGCAAACATTTTCTGAGAACTTGCAGAGCTGGTGACGTTTTACTTTGTACCTACCCTAAGTATTCTGCACACATTGTAAATCTTTTTAAGACACATTAAAGACCATTTTAAGTAGTACTCTGAGAACAGAAGGAGAAAGGAAGAAAAGAATGAAGTTTTCCCAGTTCAAGGCAAACGATGTTTGCTTAATCAGCCCTTGTTATGTAAACAGCTATTTCTGTCTAGGGGGGGAAAGTGTAATGGCCATAAAAGTATCTTGTAACCAAACAGAAGAAAGTGTTCACTGTTGCCCTCTCCAACACACAATTAGGAAACAAATGCAATCTAAAATTTAGGATTTATTACTTTAACTTTTTTTTATGATTCATTAATACTTTTTAAAAATACTTAAATAGTAGCCATTTATATTGGAACTGTTTTCAAGGTCTTTTTTCTTGACGTGAGCCCAAATTCACTGTTACAAGGCTTCTCACTAAAGCAGGCTGACTCCCATATATTTTCCTCTTCTTGGTATAAAACCATCACCCCTGAAGGTTCATTTGGTTTTGTCCATACAGTTCTTTTCAGATAGACTCATATCTTTGTACAACCTTAAAAAACTGGCACAGCACTGAACTACTTAAATCCAACTGTGACTAACAGGTATTATAGAAATATATAAAGTATTAAATAGCCCATCTGTCACATCTCCAACTTTGTACCTAAAGCTTGAAAAGCACAACTGACTTACCAGCACTTTCAAATAACTTTAATTCAAATATTTGAATTCCAGAACTTAGTTTATCAGCCCCGATGCTTCATTCTTACAATTCAGTCAGACTTCCAGACCTGTGTGCAAATATTTGTGGTTAGACCATTAAATATCGAAACCAGTAAACACTTTTACACAAGCTTTTTCTGACCTCTTAATCCATTTCTTGTCTAATTGAAACAAAATCGAAACTTTCACTAGTTGAAGCGCTATGATTCACCACACATCTCCTCACTGCAATAATGTAAATGGAGGCTTTAAAGTAGTCTTGTGTGTGTGGCCATAGCAAAAATTTGAGAATTGCTGATTATTTCTTCACTAAAACAATGGATGGTGTCAGTTCATGAAATAAAATTTAGATCCAGTCCTTCGGAGAAGCAAAAAAGGGCCAATTTTTATTATTTTTTTTTTAATAAACACACATAAACAGTATTTGCTAACCGTGGAAATAAACAGCAGGAGTGGCATTAATACATAAGCACGGTCATTTCCCTTGGCTGCTTCTCCATCAGCTAGCACACCACTGAAAAATATCAGACACTTGATACCAATATAACAAAAACTGAGCAGATAATGAACAGCCAGCTATCAGCAACCAACCATAACACGAAACCATCGCCACCTAAGAGCCCTTCCCAGCAGTGGGAAGTCAGAGCTATCCTGCAGTAACTAATTTTTGGGTTTGCCATCCCCACATCAAGGCTGGATACCTCTTTCCATCCTGCAGCCACGGTTGTGTAAGCTTGGGCTCAACACAGTGAGGAGCACGAGGAAGCAGGAGGCCTGACAAGCAGCCTTTTCTGGAACGAATCTCTGAACCAACAAGGGCTGCAAAATGGGATAATTGTTTGAATTAGTTTCTAGGAACTACCCACTTCAGGCTAACTTTGCTACAAATCATTTTTACACATAAAAAACCATGCCATGTCCCTCAAGGACACTAAATACAGGTGAGCAGGCCGCAGTCGCTATTAAACCTCTAATTCTGAGTAACAAAGCGCTGTGAACGCCTCAGTGCTTACATGACTGGAAGCCTTCCTGTTCTAAAGCCATTGCTTTACCACCTGGGCACAGATGAGGCGAGTAACCCCACTGAGCATTTATTACCGACTACACCCCACCGTACAACGGGGACCACCCTTAGCTGAGTTTTTAGTTCACACCATCGTCACCTTAAAATTCATTATGCCAGCTAAGGAGCAGCAGGATGAACGGGGTGAACGACAGCTGCCCGAGCCGGCTCTGAGGCGATTCCCAGCACCTGCCTCACCGGCAGCGGTTTCCCCACACCCCGCAGGGAGCGTCCGAGCCACGGCTCGGCGGGGCGTCGTGCCCGCAGCCCTCCCCTTCCCGCGGCCCGCCGTCCGTCCCCGTGTGCCGCCTGCCTTGCGACAGCGCTCGGTTCCCCAACCTGGTGCCCGCAAGCGGCTCCAGACCGCGGGGCGAAGCGGAGGCTTCAGCGCGGGTGCGGTACAGCGAGCGCTCGGCCCCCACCTGCTGACCTGCCGCGGCCGTTGGGATTTGAAGGGGAAGGCGGGAAGGGCCGAGCGGGGTTTGTCGCTACCACAGCGGGAAGAGCCGCGTTTTGTGCCGGGAAAGGCGCTTTCCGTGCGCGGGAAGGCAAGGGGGAAGGCAAGGGGGAAGGCAAGGGGGAAGGCAAGGGGGAAGGCAAGGGGGAAGGCAAGGGGGAAGGCAAGGGGGAAGGCAAGGGGGAAGGCAAGGGGGAAGGCAAGGCCTGGCCTGGCAGCGGGGCGGGGATGGGGAATGAGCTAACTCCCCGCGCAGCCAGGGATTCGCGCTGTTAACGCGGGCGGCCGCGCAGCCAGCTCTCTGGGGAGAGCAGGCCGGGCAGCAGGAGCGCTGGAGAAGGGAACCGACGTGATTTGGAGGAGCAGAGAGTTTAAGATCTCACCCATCAAGGCGGCTACTGAAGAATTCTCCTTCAGCCACATGAATGAGTTCAGCGTGTTTGTGCCTGTCTGAGGCACCGGGCTTAAATGATTACTTGAGGCGTTTATTATACCTGCCTTTAACTCCATGACTTCAGAACATTAAAAAAACCCCAAATCCAACAAAAACCCAAAGCCTGTGGAAAAAAAAGCCCTTCTACCCAATAGCCAGTTAATCTCAGGAGATAAACTGCAGTGCTTCCAGAGTGAACTTTTGCTTTGGCTGGAAATTGTCTTTCTCATTTGAATTTACCTTCAAGGAATTTCAATGTTAGCTGAAATGACAGTCTTTAAAGTTATGAAAGTGGTGGTACTTGTGTTTCCTGCAAGCTTCTCTTGTCAGGTAGCTGCAGGAAGTGTATTTGTGTGTTTTGTCAGCTACAGAGAACATCCCTGGGACCCTGCTACTTCAGGTTTAGTTTGTGATAGAGGCCAGCTGCTGAGCTCCAGCTGGGAAACTTCTTTAAATGGTTCGTGACACCTCGGTGCTAAGGAGACTTGGCATTTCTGGGGCAGAAAGTTTTATTTCTTCTGAACTTAATCATCAGGTCTCCACGCAGGCTTTAATTTCAGGGGATGTAGTGTACCCTCTGTTCTGACTTCTGAAACCGTACAGACATCAAAGCAGCCAGCAGGTTTAATTAGACACTTAATTACATAGAAGGGTGGTAAGGTATGTGTTTGGGAAATAAAAACATGATTGACAAAAGTAGTTGAATGCCAGTAAGCAGAGTTACATTCACTTAACTGTGGTACAGTGTACCCTTCAGAGCATCATTCATAAAGAAAATGGTTTGGGTTAGAGTTTTGGTGGTTTGTTGTTGGTTTGGTGGGGTTTCTTTTACTAAAATATGTTCTAGATATTTCTAGCATTCAGGTCTGGTCCACATAGAACCTTTCATAGCTGAAACAAGGTCTGTGTACACATGATGAATGGATGCTCTGTGTACCCATTTCTTTGCTCGGCTGTGTGTGCAAGAAACACGCTTTACAGCAATGTTGTGGTTTTGCATGGCAAGGTTCTGGTGCAGGAGGGGGGACTGCAGGGACTAGCAAGTGATACATAAATATAAGTTTGATATTTTACTGAAAGCTTTACTGGTAACTGCCGGAGGTTTCACTTTGATACTCCAGTTTTTCCTCCTGCCTTTATTGAAAAAACAAAAGCTACCTACTCTTCTATAGCCAAGCAAGTACAAGAAGTCCAAGCATGTGCATAACTGGTCTGGTAAATAAAGTAAAGCCAGCATATTCAAACAATCCATCAACTGGAATATTTTTTAGTCTTTATAGCTAAACTATAAAGATTAAAAAATACATGGTGTGCTGTTCCCCTCTTCTCATTTCTGCTGTCATTCAGTAGAAAAGGAAGAACGCAAAGTGTTTCATACTCTCCCATATATATTAACTTCCTTTCATAAAATAAGTTTCATTATGGGTTTTCTATATTGCTGTTTGTAACTTCTCTGCTTGTTTGTAATTCTTGCTACAAATTACTTTCATATGCCAGCTTCATCAACATGGTTTATGCCCTCTACCAGAATAATTAAATTATTATTAAGTAAAACAGACCTTTGTTATTTAAGGTCCCATGTCAGTTTTCAAAATAATGGCTGGGAATCATCCAACTGCAATTACGCTTTACCTACCTAAATTCTCTTTGTAGTTTTAATTAATATACATTATCCAGCCTGATTTCACCACCTGTTTTAAGTTCTTGTACAGCACTGATTTAGGAAAAAAAAGAACACAACCAAAAAACCCAACTCTGTAAAGCAATTACTCCTTTTTGTGGTAGAATAAATACCTTTGTTTTATCCTAGCATGCAATGATAGACTTCTGCAATCCTTAAAATTGACTTTAAAAATAAGATACATTGTCTTAAATGTACACATTAGGAAACTTGTAGTAGTAGACCACTGAGAATTGTTCTTATTATAGTTAAGAAATGTTAAGGGAATGCAGTTCACAGGGAGATGAATGCCCTTGAACAGTGACTAAAGAATTAGAAGCGTGGTGTGAACGTGTAAGGTTTGCCACAGTAGCTAATCAGCTGACAAATGTCGTAAGAAATAAGAATCTGAGGAGAGGTACAGAATACCTCTAGGATGATTAGGCATATTTATTAATAAATGAGACTGACATATTAGCTGGGGGGGGGGGGGGGGTGGAAAGGAGGAAAAACTATTGTTCATGCAGTATATTTTTGGCAGACATTTAACACCAGGAAATTTTCTCTTGAATAATTAAAAAAAAAATCTCTTCAACCTCAGCAGTTTTTCAACCAGTCCAGGTAATTATACTTGTGTTTAACACAAGTATATTAGAGTTACTTATTAGAGTTACTATTCCTTATTTTGCTGTATCTCTTCTGTTCAGGTATTTAACAAAATCAGCATCCAGTCCTTTCAGGAATTCTAAGAAAATAGACCTGATGCTTCCAGTTGTTCAGGTACTTCCAAATATAAACTTAATCAGGAGAGAGCATCTAACCACAGAGAACCTGTACAGGCAACACTAGAAATATCCTGTGAGTTAGAAGAGCCTGCAAGAGGACTGATGTCAGACACTGCAGATTTCACACGAGCGATACCTGAACAACAGTCACATTACAAACCTGTGCTCAGGTCACCACCTTACTGTCGAGCTTTGTGCAGGTATCTGATGCAGCTCCAAGTGAGAGTTGAAAAGTTAAAGCCTTGTATTAATATAACTTTCTTCTGCAGGTTCCAGTACACAATCACTGTTCTGCTGGGTGCTGTGTTACTGAGGCCTTCCTGGTAATTCTGAGGAATCAAAATGACTTACAGCAGATATTTTCAAACAAAACCATTATACTTCTTTTCCTCCAAGAAGAGGTAAGTAGTTGTGCTTCACAGAGACATTCCCAGGAATTTTTGACTAAATTAGCAAACACATGAAGATGGAATTACCCCAGTACAACTCATTTCAGCCTGAGCAGGTGTTTCCATTTTAGTCAGTATGGCACAGACAGCAATTGCAGGTGTCACTCATTTCAAAAGTTGATTCTCCATAATACAGCCAGCAGCTTTCTCAAAAGCACAGCCTGGTGCATAACTGCAATCTGTGGAACTCCAAAGTTCTATACTTTGAAAAGAATTTATTTTCATTTTGCCCTAAGATATTTTTACCAATCAGAAAGCTGAATCCCATTTAAACACTTTTAATGTAATTGTGTTACTTGTGTAACTACAAAAACCACTGGAGCACTTTTAGATGTGCATTGCTTAGTTTACAATCATCAGAAAGTAAAGCTAGCTACATAAATTTGCACAAAACTGGAGCTGGAATATTCATGGAAGACATCTGAAATGAAAATGTTTCTCATGTGCTGACGTAAACATTTAAATAAAATCAACAATCACCCACATTCTAGGATCAATAATTTATTTCAGTTTATTTTTTACATTTTGCAATTTGTTACAGAAGAAACACTTGCTAATGAAAGTGACATGTTTTTTAACCATTTTCTGAGGTAATGGAAAAGTTAAGCATTTTCTCTAGTATGCACATTTATGACTAAGCTGCCAATATTAAATAATTTTAAGCAAGTGTACTCCCTATTTAATCCTTGTATAAATTAATTTTAGTACTCTCCTTCTCCTACAGGAAGACTAAATTGTAGCATCTATTTTTCTTTATCCTGAAGTCTTTGCTCTCACTACTTATCTATCTGCAGACAAGTGAAGCAGACTAGTTAATGAAGCCAAAGCCACAGAAGTGGATTCGGTGCCAAGGTTCCTTTTTTCTCCTGGCAACCTACTTGATTTCCTACTGTCCCAAAAGGAAACAAAAGACTCCCAGTTTTCTGAAAACCAGATTCTCTGCATGACAGTGCATTGCATTGCCACTAAACGGGCCACAGTGGATGTTCTTAGAGGAAACAAATCAGGTAACTTACAAGATACAAAGAATTATAAATGAACTTGGTAAAAATGTTTCTAACATTTTCCCAATGGTATATTAACTAGAATCCTACTTTCCTTCCACAAAAAATAGATATTTTTTATAAATACATTTTAATACAGACGATTCTGATTCTATGCAAAAAAGTCAATGTCACATTCAAACAGGTTTTCTCAATGTAGCATTAAGATACAAGCAGACATCACAGTAGGCATTAACACAGTGATTCTAGGGAGGCTGTTAACTACAGCTTGTGAACAGATACACAAACACACAATTTCACTCGCTTAGTCAGACTGTCCTGTGATTTAGAAAACAACTGAGCTGCACTTGAGGCCTAGAGTATCGCACTCTTCAATATCTATTTCCACGTTCAGGTAAAGTGATATGAACTGCCCATGAAATTTAGGATCTGATTCATACTGAAACATTTGTATAAGCTCAGGTAATGCTTATGCTGGGGCTACAGAAAAGAACTGCTGACAGATGCTACCAGCTGCCTCAATCTCAAGAGAGAAAGCATTTAATCTCAAGAGAAAAAGCATTTAACCCTTACCATGGCCTTAAAATTCTTGGTTCCAATTAGCCAAGATTAACTCTTTTCCCTCTCCCTTGCTTTTTCCCAAAGAAGACTTTTACCACTGGAGTCAATGGTTTTGTATGACACAGGCCATTCTAGTTGCTCTTCGCTGCTCCCCCAGTAAGGGATAGCAGTAATCTCTATAGTTTCATTCCTAGTCAGATCTGAGGAAAATCGAGCTGTCAACCATATTTCTTCATGTTATGAATAATTAATAGAACATTTTTATAATACATATTAAGTATGGGAGCTGGATATTAGCATTTTCTTACCTTAAACAGCCCCCAAATAACCCTTATAAGATTAAGAGTTCCCTTTAATTTTTGTCACGAAGATGGGTATCTAACTCTTATGGGCCGACACACAGTTCTATTTCACAATAAATCTTAACAGTCAGCTTACCCAAAATGACCAAATTTGGAACTTGGAAGATTGCAATGTTTCACATGCAGCCAGCCACTACTTTAACAATCCACACAAGTTTTTTAAAATAAGACTCAAATGGAAGAGTGACAGAGAGAACTATCTTACTGACAAGATGTGGAGAGAGATGATCAGCAAGAACTAAACCCCAACACCTGGCTATCAAACCTGAAGAGACTTTTTAATTTAAAAAAAAAAAAATTCTCCTTGAGTCAGGGAAAGTGGATTATTCAGTTATTTCATAGATGTCACCACAGAAAGGACACATTCACAGAAACAAATTTGGCTTTTGTCACTGATCTGAGAACAAAGTTTCTAAAATTTAAACCATCCTTATACTTGATTGTTAATCATAGATTGTTCTCTTTCTGCCACTGAAGCTTGGGAATTAGTAGAATTATTAGACCATGCAGCATGGCACTTAACCACAAGTGTATTCCTCCTGCTTTTCTCTAAAAAACCTGAAGCTTAAAGGAATCCAAGACTGATAAAGTGAAAAAACGTGTTGAGTTATAATTTCCTTTTCTCTCAGAAAAATGACATCACTACTGGCACTCAGAGACTTAGTTTCTTTTCCCAAGATTAATTCACCCTGTGAAGTACACATATAATCATGTCTTATGACAGGAAACAGCTAGTCATTATTAGCAGATAATCTTGGTTAGCTGTTTGATGTTCTCTTTCACTTTCAGAAAGTCAGATCCTGAATTTCCAGCCTGGCTCGTTAAAACAGCTGTAGCACTCATTAAAATAATTTTTTAAATGAAACTACAGAAAAAACCCACAAGAATTGTATTGATAATATTGGGTGATTTTGTAGATTAACTTCCAAAGGAAAGCCAAGAATGATTAACATTAAAATACAAAATAACAACTAGGCAGGAAGACAAACCAATTCTGAGAACAATGCTGTTCAGAATTGATTTTTCAACTGCATTATTGTAAGAATCAGCTGCAAATTTAAGAGGGAAAAATATGTGGGGTTTATTTTACAACTCATCTGAGAGCTCTCAGCTCCCTTTCCAATGAAAGGTCAGTGCCATACAAAACATGGTCTTTAACTTTCGGTTCCACACGTAGTTTTAATGCAAAACAAGGACAGAAGTGGTGTTAAAACAGCAACTGTGCTGCAAACGTTTTTGAAGAAACACTCTTCTAGTGCTGTCTATGTGCAACAGTGTAATGTCCCACACCCACACTACACATTAAACTCCTGCATAAACAAGTAGCAAAGGAATGGCACCTCTCCCTTGGACAGCAATTCCTACATATTTGTAAACATTGTGGATGTAGGTGACCTTACATAAATGCAAACAACCTGTTTCCAGGTGAAACAGAGAGATAACAATAACTGCTGCAGTGGAATACAGAAAAAAAAAAAACATCTCCCTTACAATTCCCAGCAAAAGTTGTGTTATTTGCCTTGGTTTAAGAATGCTAAGTTCTTAATTGTAGCAAATTGTGGGGACTTCTGAAAAAAATTAAGTTCCTCAAACTGAAAAGTTAAAGCTAAAATAGGTTGAAATTTATTTTTATTTAAAATGTCCAGTATTTGTTCCTGTTTTAAATTATTATTAATTATAGAAGACAACAAATTCACTCAATAAATTATCTCCTTTATGATTCATGCTGTATTTTCTGTTAGAAATACATAGAATCTGAACTGTTAGCAGAATTCAGATCAGTTGTGGACAGTTCATCCTCTTAACCTAAACCTTACCACAAAATGCAGTGTCAGAAATTGCATTCAACAACATTCAGCACTACTGGGGACAAGGTAACTATCTCTAGAGTTTGGGTTGTTTGTTTTTTTTTTAAAGGGGCCATATCTACTGCTCAGGTTTTTGTTGATTACAGTAATTTTTTTATGGAATTACTTTTGGTTTTGAAGTCCAACATCTTAAAAAGAGGTAGCATAAAAAAAAGGAGCAGAACATGACTATACTCTGCACCATAACCCAAGAGTCTGCACCCAAGTAGGACCACCACTCTCACCAAGATGTATATTTCTATCTGAAACACATCTGTTTGAAACGTGTGACTGGCAGTTCTGGGCAAGCACCATTGCTAGAAATCTTTTAAAAATCATATGCATCAAGGTGCTTATTATGAACAGCAAGTGAGAGCTGAAAGCTACCCCCAAAAAACACCTTTATAGAGTGCTAGGTATGGACATGCACACTCTGTCTTTGGACATACACACTCTGTTTTCTCCTTCAAAAACTGGAACAAAATTCATAGATACTTAAACCTGTAGACTGTCATTGAATATATAGCTCATTTAACAGCCCTGATGCAAGAAAAATGGGGGGGAGGCCTTCTACATTTTCAGACTAGTAATTTAGTAATCATTGTGCTATAAAATTTAATGATCAGTAGCTCAAAGCATTGGACAAATGATGAGGAAAAACTTTGTAACTCTCAAACAGATAAGTCAGCCGTGGCCTAATTGTATGTTTTAATACACTAGAGACAAAAAAATAGTGATAAATACAAGTCTCATTGTGATAATTATTACTACAAGCTACTAGTTGTGTAAAATCAGTGTACTTCACGTACCTTCTTAGCTATCAATAAAAAATTCTGTGCTGTGACCTAAACTCACTGCATTTTCTTTAGAAAACTGAATCCTCTTTCAGAAAAGAGCCAAGCCAAAGACACATCTACTAGTGACCACAACCCCAACATAAAGAGCACAAAGCCCTCCCTGTCCTTAGGCTGATGGCTACCTTTGGAACCATCTGTAGTTCTGTTTGACTTAGACTGTGACTAGAAAGATGTTAATCACAACTGGAAATGGGATTTTATAAAAATTATTACAATCACACCTATCTGAGGCTAACATATAATGTTCCACTGAAACTCACAGAATTGGACATGGAGACACCAAGTATTTATAGAAGTATCTACAAACTGCAACTGCCTTTTATCTTTTTCAAAGTAGCAGTGAGCTGACCTTTAGAGTAAGGGTTTCATGACACCAGGCTACCCAACAGAGCCTTCTCAGGTTTTGTTTTGCATACACTAGTTTTGGTGTTGCTACTTCTTTCATTCTCAGAAGCACATGCCAGGAAACTGGGGCAAAATTGGCCCTAAACTTCTTAATAGTCTGAAGAAAGGGTTTTTGCTAAATTTTCTCTGTGCCTTTAAGCCCTGCAGTTTCAGATTTGCTCTTTCACCTGGAAACGTTTTTAACCAAGGGAAAACACTGGCATAACACTCTTCAAATTCAGATTGCAGATGGAAAATCAGAAATTCCACACTCACCAACTGCCCCAGACAAACAAAAGCATTGCTCTAACAAGCAGTGTGGAAGCCCTTACCTCAGTACTGAGCAGAGATGAATGAAAATAGACATGGAAAACATATAGCACGATAAGCTGAATGTTAGCTATGCTAAAATGTTAAATAAAGCTAAAAAATCCTTCCATTTTTCCTGACCGTTCTGCAAACAGTTTGTGAAAACTGAAATTAATGGAAAATTCTTATGGAGCTTCACAGAGCCTCAATACTACCTTGCCTTCATCTGAAAAGTAAAAGGATAGTACCCGATCTGAAACAGCTCTGCCTTTGAACTCCTGGTCTTCATTGCGAGTGTTTCCAGACTAAACAGAGTATTACACAGAAGGAGCACGACTAAAGGATGAAATACTTATTTAGAGAGCTAATCTAAAGGTGAAACTTGCTTTTGCAAGACGTTATGCTCGACATTTTCAACTGGATGTACAGGTTAAATTGGCCATGCCTTTGAAGCATTCACAAAGAGAAACAAATAAACAAAGCTCTGCATTTGCATCCATCCACTCCTGGGGTTGCTCAGATTACATTCTTTGAGAAAGCAATCATGTCCTAAAAGATACATGAGGGTGAGACCACAAATCCACAGAATTAGGGCAAAAATCTCCCCAGGTCCCACAAGGCCATTTTCAAAGCAGACACTTAGAGAACTTAGGGATATGGTATCCAAGGATCATCTAGTATTGTAGAAACACTTAAACTTCTGAAGAACTGGGTCTGCTTCAAAGCTGAAAAAAAGACAAGACTGTTAAATTTAGTCATGAAACTCCTACTGTGGCAAAGAGTCCTTGGTTTGTGGATCCTTGTCCAGTTGACACTGCAGGCAACGGAACTGAAGGTGTTGGTATCCCTGACAACTTTGATGGGAAAGGGAGGGAAGGCCAGCGCAGGTTGGCTGTGTGTCCTGTGCTCAAGGTCCTCCACTGTATGAATAATCTGCCTTGTTGTGCATCACCAGCTTGTTGTCTACAAAGTAGAAACTGTCCGACTGTGTCTCATATGGATGAAGGATCATCTCTCGAACTGCAGGGGGGAAGAAAATAAAGAAAATAAATTAAAAATTAATCGCATTGCACAGAAGCCCTACTGAGGCAACACTGCACTGGGCTTCAATTACATTTAATAGCATTGCTCAGACAGCAGCAAACTCTTAAGAATCAAAACCAAGACAGTATCTTTTAGAGAACTCCAAACATCATCCATACGTGTTAAGGCACCACACAAAGTGCGAGTGCTCTCCCTAACCTCAAAACAATATCACACTAAAGTTTGGAGGTGGTGGTGGTGGTTTGTTTTTAAAAAAGTAATCAAATAGTAAACTCAAATTTGTCCTGATGTGACAGTAAGTCATCAGCAGCAGAGCATCACTGCATTTTCCAGAGACTGTGATTTTAGCGCTGGCACGGATGATTAGGGGCTGTAAAGCATATAGAGTCACGCAGATTTAGTACTGATGTTACTGTGTCTTGGGAGAGAGGAGGGGGAACAGAAGTTACGTTCATACTAAAACCTCTCAAACTATCAATATAGCTCATCAAGCATTAAAACAGAACATAACGTTTAAGTTGTTGGGGAAGGCAGCAGGCCTGCCAGCTGCCTAGCTCCCCTCACCGAAGACATAGGCTCTGACAGTATCCTCGTGTTCCCATGAGACAGGAAAAGTCGCTCATGCTGAGAGGATCTTAATAATCACATTCTCAAAACACAGCAGCCTTGATGACAGGGGTACAGACTACCCTAAACCAAGAAGTTGTTATGGGGAGGTACTTGGGAGTAATGGAACATGTTAGGAACCAACCATAAGATGGTCAAAACAGCAGGTGTGTGGATGCTTTTAGACATCAAAGTTAAACTAAAAATATTTAACTCTAAGATATGTTTATCAGAACGCATTATAATCACTAACCAATCAGTGGGGTGTAAACAGTGCATTTAACCAATTAGCAGTTTTTTAGCTTGCCAGGTTTGCAGTAACAAATGTCTATAATCTGTGTGATTTCACCCAATAAATGGCTTCACCTAAAATTCATATCGAATTGCGTGTTGCCCCTCGCGAATCTCCACATTAAATCACCCATTTATTGGGTGTCTCTTTAATCCTAGGGTTTTGTTTATTTTATAACACAATTACTTTTTTTCTCCCTGACATTGAAGCATCCCTTTTATGAGTTAAAAAGCCCCAAACAATGTTGGGAAAGACAGCAGGCCTGCTAGCGGCCTAGCTCTCTTCTCCCAAGACATAGGCCCTGACAATATCCTCCTGTTCCCATGAGACAGGAAAAGTTCCTCATGCTGAGAGGATCTTAATAATCACATTCTCAAAACGCAGCAGCCTTGATGACAGGGGTACAGACTACCCTAACCCAAGAAGCAGTTATGGGAAGGTATTTGGGAGTAACAGAACATGTCAGGAACCAACCATAACAAGAGGGTCAAACAGCAGGTGTGGGGATGCTTTTAGGTATTAAAGGTAAAGTAAGAATATTTAGCTATAAGATAGGTTTATCAGAACTCGTTATAATTACTAACCAATCAATATGGTGTGAACACTGTGTGTAACCAATGAGCAGTTTTTTAGCTTGCCATGTTTGCAGTAAGAAAGGTATAGAATCTGTGTGATTTCACCTAATAAAATGGATGGCTGGATTCATGGCTTCATGGCTTCACCTAGAATTCATATATTGAATTGCGTGTTGCTCCCTGCTGGACACCACAAAACAACTGTCTGGTGAGTGACAAGACACATGCTACTAGAAAACAAAGCCCATATTAATGCAGATAGAAAACTACCTGGAAGTATTTTACCCTACCCATTTTCTATGGGCCAGTTTTAAGAAAGAGCTTCCTCAAAACACATTAAATTAATATCACTATGCAGTGATTAGAGAGAGCTTACTGAGATCCTCAGAGAGTTGTGGGAATTCATAGATGTGCTCGCAAGTATTTTTACTGCTGGGGATGCAGAACCCAAATTCAAAATCAAAACTCTTAAGCAATTGATCCCGGAAGTAATGCCTCTCGATCATGCGGAAGTTATTAATGGGTTTGTCCCCCACTGTGAATTCCACCCTGAAAAAGAAGAAGATTGAAATAAGCTTCCTTGCTTAAGCAAGATTTGCAGCTGCTCCTGAAAGGCAGAAAAGAGCTCTTCTGTGGGGGGAAAGAAGAAAAAAAAAAGCCAAAAATATAAAGCAGTGGTACTAACCAAACATTTCCTCTTAAAGCATGCTACAGGGACACACCACAGACTGCAAGCCACAGACTGTACCAGAGTTGGATTCTTTTCACTCGAGGAGGAAATAAAAAAGACACGCAATCTTCAGTGAAGGAAAGATCCTCTGACTATGCTGAATAGGCACTTCACCAGCGTGAGTAGTAGAGTCAGTAGTACTAGTAGTAATCACAACTAACTTACTAAAGAGACAATACAGACAGACACCTCTGGCCTAAAGCTTTACAGAAAGACACTTCAGGGGTCACATTTTGGTGTGGTTTATTGATAGATCCAGGCAGTGCTACCAGATGCGTCGAACATTCAGATATATCAAGGGTCAAACGTTTTTTCACCATTTCAGGCGTATTTATGGATTAACAGTTTGGGAGGAATGCAACACAGAGGCTACCAACACATCTTCGGAAGCTGGCAGAGCCTCTGACAAGCAAACCACAATGCACCCAAGAGAATCAGAATATCTGGGTGATCTGTGCACTTTATTTTGCTCCTTTTAGCATGAATCTCTTCCTGACAGGATCAACAAGCAAGAGCCACTCTTTTTTAAAACAAGATTTCCTTTGTTTCCTGTACTAGAAGAACTACACAGGAGCAATTACTTACGTGGCTCCCACTTGCCGAAGTCTAAGAAAAGCTGGGGTAAACTGATAGCGTACAAAGCGGCCGGCATTGGGGTCAATGTCCTTCTTGTCATTGTGGTCACGTTCTGGAAAAGCGCAAAGTAAATCTCCGTCACAGTCGTCTGAGAAACAGAAACCCAGTGAAAAATACTTGCAATCACACGGTATTGAGTCATACAAAGCCAGGAAACTATTCTGAGAAAGCCTGATGACGTGTTCACCCTCTTCCTATCCTCTCTAAGGCATCCGCCACTGGTCACTCAGAGTAGTGCAGGTTGGGCCTTTAGTTTGATACACTTCTCTTCTGCTCCCACCTCTGATTCAGGATTGCAGTGTGACACCGAACATCATCACATCTGGTTCACTGCCTCTAAGCTACAGAGAATTCCCTCTCACCTGCTGGGAGATGGGGGAAGATGTAAAAACGTGCTTGATCAGGAAAGAAGCAGTTGCCATGGGCTTTTATTATGACTGGCAACAGAAGCACAGAATCACAGAGTTGTAGGGGTTGGAAGGGACCTCGAGAGCTCATCGGGTCCAACCCCCCTGCTCCCCAGCTCATACTACGCAGATAGGCATCCAGACGAGTCTTGAATCTCTCCAGAAAAGGAGACTCCACCACCTCCCTGGGCAGCCTGTCCCAGGGCTCTGGCACCCTCACTGGGGAAAAGTTCCTCCCCATGTTGGTGTGGAACTTCCTGTGCTCCAATTTGCAGCCATTGCCCCTTGTTCTGTCTCCACTGACCAAAGAAAAGGGGCTGGCCAATTCCCCCTGCACCCCATACTTAAGATATTTAAAACATTGATTAGGACCCCCCTCAGTCTTCTTTTCTCTAGACTGAACAGCCCCAGCTCTCTCAGCCTTTCCTCACAGGATAGATGTTCCAGGCCCTCCATCATCTCTGTAGCCCTTCTCTGGACTCTCTCCAGGAGATCCCTGTCCTTTTTACCCCAGGGAGCCCCGAACTGGACACAACACTCCAGGTGGGGCCTGACCAGGGCAGAGTAGAGGGGGAGGATCACCTCCTTAGACCTGCTGGCCACACTCCTCCTGATGCACCCCAGGATCCCATTGGCTCTCTTAGCCACCAGGGCACACTGTTGACTCATAGCCAACCTATCGTCAACCAGGACCCCCAGGTCCTTCTCCACAGAGCTCTTCTCCAGCAGGTAACGCTTTGGTGGTTACAAGTAACACCTAAAAATTAGGAAGAAAATTAAAATATGCAAGTTTTCGGTTTGTCTAATTTGCACAATTGATAAAGTTTCTCCCTTTCAGAAATGCCATTTTCCTGACTCCTGAGTGAAAGGTGTTACACTAACAGTTAAACTACGTAGAGGGGGACTCTCACTGGTGAACAGCCGAGACTAACACACAGTGACCTCCTCCTCCTCCTCTGCTTCTGTTTACAACATCCATCTGTCCTTTCTCGACACAGATGGCAATCACAAGAATACAGCAGCAACAACTTCTGTTCGCTGTGTTAGTACACAGGGACACCTGAATAGTACTCTGCTGCAAGCTAGGACTCTTTAACTCCATCTTGCAACAGAGAGCATCCCCTATTTTGGGGAAAGGTATTGAGTAAAAGAAGTGGGGAAGAGGCAAAAGGAAGCAGACACTAGTGTTTGGTCATGAAATTTTGGGGGGGTGGTGGTGGTGGTGGTGGTTTGCGTGCGCTCACCTGAAGCTGCTGGTTTGGTGATTTCAAACAAGACTGTGCCAGATTCCATGTCCCGGATTTTGAACCTGGTGAAGTCAATCTTGTAAACATTTTCCTCTGGAGTGCACAAATAATCTGCAGAGGAAAGTAAATTTAAATGAAGGCTGCCCAGAATTACCAGGTATTTCTGGCTGCTCTTTGGAGGTCACAGCCAGCAGCGAGAGCAGGCCCAATGCATCTCCACTACTACCCCAGTTTTAATCCAAACGTGAGGTCTGTGAAGACAGTCCCAGTTCTGAATGCTCACACTGCCCTGCTTGGGCAGGACAGGGAAAAGGCTTCTTTCCTGCAACACTTGGAGGTCATCACCTTTTCCCAACCCTATACCAGCATCTTCTGCATCCATTTCCCCTCAGGGTTTTGAGAACAGTCAGCACCTCCACCAAATCCCAGACTTTTCAGTGTAAGAGGCTTTGCCCGTTTTAAAAACTGCCCTCTGGCAGAATGCAAGTGCTAAGCAGCTTTGTGAGCACTAAGCCTGCACTTAACTGGAACAGGAGCATCCTCCTGCCTTGTGCCACCTCCCTGTCTCCAGCCCTCTGTGACAAAGAATGGCTTCTTCTCCACCAATGCTTGTCCCATGCAAGGATGTTTTCTCCTCAGCACTGAAAACTGTGTGGAAGCTTTTCCTTCAATTAGGAAACCAGTCTGGGAACAGAGCCCTTCCCTGCTTCCACCAGAAAACATCATTGTTTCCTTCTTCAGCCTTCCTGTGCCCTGAGACAGCTTCCTGGCTAGGGTATCCACCTCCTCTCCGGGCACAGAGCAGTGGTACTTCATTTTCACTGCACATATTGGCACAGATGGAAAGCAGCTCCAGTAACTTACTTTATCCTGACCAATCCTAACAAAAGTTGTATGTATACAAGCTGGGATAGCTTGTGAACAACTGCACACCTGCGTGTTGTAGGAGACTTGTTTCTGAGGTCCTAAGGTGAAAGTAATACTTTAACACTCTAATTCTAAGCCCTTTCTCAGCTACTAATTCCTGCTGTTAGCCTGAGTTAATCACTTCTTTCTGTCTGCTTTCCTATTTTTAAAATTCAGATACACCCATCCACTTATTCACTGAATATATGAAACCAAGTTCAAGATCACACCTCCCCATTACAACCCCAACTTCAGTGCTGGAACAGCAGATCCAGTACCTATGTTAGGGCAGGGGGATATGGTTCCATAACCAGGCAGTGGGTAGCACATCCCATAGATAAGGAGTTAATAAAAGGTTGCTTTGGCGTAGTAAGAGAACATCCCAAACCCCATGCATCACAACTACTAGACAGCAAGGCTCTCATGCTGGGATCTGTAATTACAGAAATCAGGTCCCTCTGTAGTGAGAGACAAAGATAGCTGTAGTCAGCGCCATGGAAGATTGCTCCTGGGCACTGCTGAGCATGAGCCCTGCAGCCAGTGTAGCTTTCCTATGAGCCTTTTATTCTCCTTAACTTGGGGAACTGTCAGAGTGCTCACTGGTACAAGAACAGAGGTATCAAACCTGGTATCAACTCTGGACAGTTTTGCTGCTCTCCATCCTCACCACCCATCGGTGAATGCTCCCAGGAAGCAGGCTTTAAGAGAGGACTGTTTTTGAAGCATCTCTAGCGTTTGGCAGGGAGGTGTCCCTTTCCTATCAATATGGCACAAAGAAACACCAGTACCCACACCATCAGGAAGAACAAGATACAAAAGCTCAACCTTTTTTACTACCACAAGAAAACACAAGCTTACTGTTAGACAAAATAGCCCAAGAACTGCCCAAAACCTTCTCTTCCATCTTTAACAGTAGCCAAGGAGATGGGACAGGAATTTAAACCAAGCCCTCTCCTGAAGCCCCAACATTCAGCAATCCTCAGGTAGATATCCTGCAGTGATTTTAGGTTCCAACACATCAGCCAGCCCAAATTCTTAACGCGTCCCACAACCTCCCCGCCCCAAGCAGCCGCATGCAAAACACACATGGACAGGAGCAGGCACCGCTTCCCGCAGTCCTGGCTGTGCCTCCCTCGGCCCACAGCCATGCTTGGACAAGTTGCTCTCCACGATGGTGAGGGGCTGTACCAGAACAGGCTGGCGGTCGCCTGGGAGCCCAGGACACCTTCCCTAGAGCACGCAGGCAAAGTCGGAAGCTGCGTTTGTCTGCAAGTTAATTATTAAGTGTTTTTCCTCCTGCAGAATTCCTGCCCATCCAGCACCATGGCAACAGCTTTATCCCCCTCCTTGGCAGCAGCGTTGCTGCAGTAACAGTGTCCATGACTCATCTGGAGGAGAGTCAAGCAGAGCCACCAAAGAGGAGTAAACCCCGGGTAGAATCCCCACCACGTTCCTGCTCATTGATGTTTGCATCGCTGCACTGTATTTTCCAACTCTTTTTGCACTGAAAAGATTTTAAATCTTTTTTTCCTTCTTTTTTTTTTTTTCCTTCTAAAAATCAACATGCCAGTATCTAACTGGATGACATCTGTGAAGATTAGCTGCCAGAGTACTGCAATCAAGTGGTTTTCCCTCCTCTGGCAGTGCTTAGTCTCCTAGCAGGGGAAAAAAATATCCCAAGATATATGTATTCCTCTCAGTCTGTATTAAATTTTCTTGCTGCAATCCTTGTTCAAAAATCAATCAAAGCAGTCACAAACTGGTTTTTCCCCCATACATCACAGAAGCCCACAGCTATGCTGGAAGGTCTTACTGCGAACGGGCTGCTCGCAACTGGCAGATACTTCTGCTCAGCTGAGCACTGTCAAATTTCCTAATCTCATCCCATACAGACTTATTTTTAAATTACTGTAGGGCCCAGTTGCCCACACTTCCGTGACGCATTTAAATGTATCATCTGCTTTCATTATCCTAATTCACCGTCACCACAACTTGGGGACTGGAGGCAGCATCCCTGTCTATTTTAGTTCAACGTAGAGCAGCTCAAACCTCCATCGAGTGAAGTGGCTCGTTACAGGGAAGGTACACTTGGTAACCAAACAATCATGGTATCTCCCATCTCAGTGCTCACCCGATTCGGGGTGAACAAGGGATGAAGGGATGGACACTTTTGCACTGCCTTGGGAAACTACAATTTGGGGTTTGTCCTTGAGTACCCACATTAGGTAGTGCAAAAACAGGTCACAGAAGAGGAGGGTTTCTTCTGAAAGCCCCTTGAATTGCCATGCCCAAGACCTCCACACCCCAACCCTTCCTGGAAAGGGTTCACCACCCAAACTAGGGTTGCTCTCAAAGCAAACTCTTGCAGCTTGCCCCAGCCTGGCACCAGCAGCTACTGCCCACTGAACCACCACTATTCCTGTTGGTGCCTCTGCAGCTCCTGCCCTGTAATACCTCTAATTGTGCCCAAAGATCTGCAATTCCCCACTGTCAGAAACATTTCCTTTCTTAAGGCCTACCGTGGTTTGGAAGTTTGGAAGCACAACTAGCCATGTTGTGGTGGCCACAGCAGAGGTAACAGACTTCCTGAGCCAGGCACAACGGATCCCTTCACGAATTCTCCAGTTCCCTCTGTATGAAAAAGTGATTCAAACACCAGCCCCCCTCCAACCAGCCCCCCTCCAACCAGCCCCCCTCCAACCAGCCCCCTCCAACCAGCCATCTGTATAGCAAGGCATTCAGTTAAGACACCTCTAGCTTTGTTATCAGAACACATGGGTGCTCGCTCCCTGTGTACAGTTCTGAGGTGACACCTCGGCTGTCCAACCCAGGGGAGAGCAAGGTCTCATCCAGGAAACCTTCCTCCCCTCCCACAAACAGCCAAGACTGCAGAAGAAGGTGGCAAAAGAGCCCAGACAATGACAGTGGGCACTGCCTGTTCTCCTGAACCCTGGTGCACGTTCCCAGCCATGTATTTTACCAAGCTGGCGTTACAGAGGAGCACAAAAGGTGAAGGCTAATACAACACTGGGGAACACAAGAAGAGCACTAATGAAGGCACTTTCTCCTTCTGCCCTCTCCTTGTTATTTCAGTGGATGGATGAGATTAGGTGTTTGATCCTCATCAGAGAAAGCGAAAAGCCGATCCTATATTTTCAGATTTCCTTTGCAACCACCCCAGCAGGCAGGTTTTATCAAGAGGAGTTCATGGGAATGACAGGTTGTGCTCCTTCTCTGCGACCAGGAGCAAAGCACGTGTCCCCTCTCAGACACTATGGATATTTCTGCTGCACTCACCGCAGCCTAAGATTGGGCAAGCTCCTCTTTAAGCCTTTAACAGCCCACAGCGGAAAGCGGGGTGTACTGGGGGTAAGAAAGAACTCAAAATCTGGTCCTGAGAACAGGTGTCAGCCAGGAGGATGCTGTGCAAGAAGCTGATGGAGCAGCAGGGGACATCTCTCCCCAGTACAGGCCATAGTAAGAATTTGGGGAACGAGGAGTTTCCCGTAGCTACGCAGGCCTATTTCTTAACACACGTTAGGCAACAAGGTCAGAAGCTATTTTGAAGACAGCTCCCAAGACATAAGCCAGGTATAAAGCAAAGACAACTGCAGATGAATTGCTGGGAGCTGGAGATTAGGAGATTATCAGATTGAAGAGTCTCAGGAGGAAGCGAGCAAAAATAGCACGAACCCCATGAAGATGCCGAGTGGTGACGCAGGACAGAGTGCAAGACCTCGAGGGGAAGGCAGGGCAAGTTTCAAGAGGTACTGATATGTCTGCTTGGACAACCAGAGTTCAGTTAAAGAACCTAAACCATTTCACAGACTCACAGAACTACAGGGGTTCGAAGGGACCTCCAGAGCTCATTGGATCCAACCCGCTGCCAAAGCAGGGTCCCTAGGACAGGTTGCAGAGAGAGGTGTCCAGATGGGTCTGGAATATCTCCAGAGATGGAGACTCCACAAACCCCTGGGCAGCCTGTCCCAGGGCTCTGTCACTCTGCCCCAGCAGTTCAATCCTGTAAATCGAGGGGGCAGAGAAGTGAGATGAGCCAGCCAGGATCCACTCCGTGGGTTTTGGATAAGCAAAGACAGTAGGGGTAAACAGGGAGGGAGGCACCTGCAGCCCCACCCCACCCCCCCACACCACCACCCCCCCCCCCCCCCGCACACCACCTAGCTCAGTAATCAGGCCACTGTGAATGCCCCAGAGGAGAAATCCCACACCTGGAGGATCCCACAGGAGCTTTTCTGCTGCAGGAGGTTTCCTGACCACTGCTGTGAGCGAAGCAGAGGATGGCATCCCAGCAGGCTGGAGCAGGGAGGTGCCCATTGCCTGCACGGTGCCCCACTACGCACCAAGCCCTGCTACACAGCTCGCCATCCCCCAGGCTCTGCTTTTTGTGCCAGCCCCCTCATCTTTTGGGGTGGTTTTTTTTTAGCTAGAGCATTCCAGATTTCAGCCTCTCACAATTAATTTCATCCCAAGTCCTCCAGGCCTTGTTAAGGACAGACAGAGCTGCTCTTCTCCTATCCCCAAAGCCTCCCAGCACTCTCTCCTGCCTTTTTCTTCAAGCTGACTGCACTCAAACTCCAAAACCACGTGCACACCATGAGCAAAATCAGCTCGCTCTGCTCTTGCCCAGGGCTAAGCCAAGGCAATCAGGCTCTGACCAAACCCCCAGCCTGAATCCCCCGGCTCTCCTCCCACCTTTGCCATTCCCACCAGGGATAGCCCAAACCCACAGCACCAGGGAGGAGGAACCCAGTCAGATGCCAGCCCTGGCACCCCGCACTACACACACACCACGGCTGATGCCCCCAGAAATCCACCAGTCCGTATTGCACCATGAGACTACCAAGAAACACCAAAACAAACCATCTCCCCTTCACTTTGAGCTGGGCGTTACCACAGAGCCCTGAAAAGAAAACTGTGGTGAGAGCAGCTTGGCATATCGCTCTGCGACAGGAAATCAGCACATCAAACCACTTTTACACATCACAGCCCCGGGCAACTCAGACCCACGACTCATTAAACCCCCTCAAAAATACCACCAGCTAATCAGAGCTCCTAGCACAATACATTTGCCCAGTTAATTGGGGAAGGGAAAGAAAGTCATGATCCAGGAGCGGCTTTGTAGATCGATTCACGTGCATCGGCTTCCATTATCACCACAGGGAAACTGGGCTGAAAGTCACCCACAGAGGGTCCGCCCTGAGCGACCCATCGAGGCAGCCCTCGGCCAAGCTGGCCTTCAGCTAAAGCTGCTAAGAGAAGCCTCAGAGAAATCCTCAGTGACAGCTCGGGGAAGAGATTAGCTTCAGAAATGATTAGGCGTGTGTTCCCTCTATCTAGGTTTTGTTTTGTAATTGTTTCCAAGTATGTGATCAATTATTTAACCCTTCGGTTTGCTAAAATGAAATCAGCCTTAGCATAAAGCTGGAAGTGTAAGATTTGAGCTAGGGTGACAGACAAACTGCATGGGTGCCTGAAGCTGTGACAGCCAGGGCAGCTGAACCTTGCCTACCTGTTGAAGGCCAGTGCTATTTCAAACTGACAAAGGATTGGGGGGGGGGGGGGGGGGGAATATCGACACTGATGACTCCAACCCCAAAGATAGAAGAAGAAATCAAAGCTCTTGCTTAAATTAACCTTGCCCTGCAGCTGATGTGGGAGTAGCACAGTGTGACCCATCAGAGACACAAGTGCCCAGGAGCGACAGGCGAAGGATCCTCAGCTGGCTCCATAGGCAGGACATGGTGTTTGCAGACACCCGACATCCCAGTAACTGCAGACAGACTCCTCTGATCCTCTGGCTGCTTCAGTAATTAATGGCAATTTGAGCCGAGCTCTGCCCTGCTCCTTTGCTAATCCCAAGTTACTCACCTGGTAAGGTTTCTTTTTTCCTCTCTTTGTAACTGCAGTTGTGCGAGCGAGTAACAAATCGTGCTAATTGCAAAGATAATAGTTCATTGGCCTTACACCTAATGCAGCTGGAGCAGAGCCAGCCTGGCCAAAAGACCCAGATATTCCAGGACAGCACCCCAGATCCATCCAGCTGGACCCCAATGTGCCCAGAAACGTTACAGCCCTGGAACTGATGGGAATTTAACACCAGGAGGACGCAGCGTATGCAGGACAGTTTGCACATCTCCCCCTCTAAGCTCATTAGGAGCATGCTGAGAGCAGAGCCCAGCTGGTTCTTCTGGCTGGTTACAGATGGGGCTTCTCGGGGTGCACAGAAAGAGTGTTCCTGCCACACAGCCACATCCTGCACCTCCACCCTCAACCTGTGACACTCAACATTCGGCTGGTTGTCAGCTGTACCCACTGGCACAGCCCAGCCGCGCTTCCCCATGGAAAAACAAGAGCTTTCCCTCACCCAAATGTCAGAGCAGGGCTAACAGCCTGCCCCCACGCTCCCTGGTCAACAGGTAGTAACCACAAGTAGTTTGGAGTCGCAGAGACCCACGCTGAAGGGCAGGCAGGTATCTCAGGAAGCATCAAAGAGCTCCACAGCTGGCAGAACAGGTACAAGATGGCAATGCCTGGCTTCAAAAGAGCGTCTCTAAAACAAGCACATACCAGGCACATGCAGGGCTGAAAGGCCCTCTTGGGTGTGGGCACAGTGCCCCACCACCACAGGAAGCCACACTGTGGGGTTCCTTCTGTCACTGGGTCCATACCAGACTCCGTCTAGGACTTGGCCTCTCCCCAGACGAGCTGGAGGCCACGGGCTACTTGTGGTGTGAGCCCAAGTACCAACTAAACCACTCGCTCCCACCATACCAAGTCCTCCTCTAACACGGCTCATCCTGGGCTTTGTTTGCTGAAGCGATGTTTAAACGTGGCCAGAGCACCCTGGGTCCCTGGGCAGCAATGCACCCTCATCAGGGTCCCTCGACAGCACAAGTTATGGCGTAACCAGCCCATGAATTTGGACAATGAGGAATTATACTCCATCTGGAACAACAAAGAGCATCCAGAACACCAGGACATTTCTGTTGCAACCCCATCACTGACTCCCCCTTCAACTTCCACCTGTCCAGAGCGCCACAATTTTGGGCATCAAAACCTGAATTGCTGAAACAGGGCATCACATCTGCCCTGACTCAGCATCTCCGTGGGAGAGGCTGGGGCTGCCATGAACTTCTCTCCTGCAGCCTGGTCCTTCCTCCTCCCTGCAGCACCTTCCGCTCGGAGCTGAAGACTGGAACGGTTTCACACCAGTATTTTTGGCAGCCTGGTTTTAAGAGCTTGCTGTGGAGCGTGGAAATGAGAAAAGGCCACAGAACGCCCCAAGTTAATCGTTTCATAATAAGCATTGGGAAGATATTCCTGTACCTTCGCTCTCTGGTTAAACCCACCAGGTGGAAAAACGAGCCTGAGCAAGGGTGCTGCAAAATACTCCTGGGTAATTAGATACAAAACACCTGACGTGGATGTATTGTATGCCTGTATCCCCAAAGCACGCCCAGGATCCCAGAGACAGGGAGCATTTGCTGGCTCCCACGTGCCCAGCAGGACAGACAAACGCTTCCCGAGGGCAGGCATTACCTGTGGCTCATCCCAGTGCCTGCCCCTGGTTCGGCATGACCCACCCTCATACCAACCAGTCTCATAGCAGGAAGGGAACAAACCACTCCTCAGGCATTTCACATCTTCCCCATGGTTGGAAAAGGTGGGTGACAACCAGCATAGCCCCCAGCCTGGCTCTGAAACCAGAGTGACCAGCTCAGCCTCGCCTCTGCCCCGGGCACACGGGTGCTTCCCAAGAGCAGGGACAGGGCCGGCTGCTGCCACACACCATCCACACCGGCTGGAGATGCCATGTGAGGTCTGTGTGCCCTGGGAGCGAGGGTGTGGGGCAGCCCCATGCCTGCAGCCCCTCCAGACAGCACCAACAAAGGCAGGGTCGCAGGGGCTACCATAAACCAAGCATGCAAAGCACTTAATGCGGCCATCGCTTGGATTCACCATCTAACTGCTGTTCCTCTGGCTGTGCCAGCAGCACGCTTCAGCGCAGGTCGCACAGCTCTGCCTGCAACAGGCAGGGCACTTCTGGGCCTGGGCAGTGAACCATGCTGCAGCAGCCTGTCGGACCATCTCGGGTCAGAGAAGGGGACCTGAGGCCCCCCCGAGCATCAGCAGTCCTTCCTTCAGAGAAGCCTCAATAAGCCCTTCCTGAGCGGTAACACCGACCCCGCAGGACTTTTCTCCCGCCCTCCTTTCACCCCTCTCCCCACACACAGGCCCCCGGGGCTGCCTGCACCCACCAACTCCATACTTGCAGCTGCATCCTTCCTCTCCGGGGCTCGTCACAGCACACAGCCCTGGCCTGCAAGATGCAGCCTGCTCCAGTGCCACATCACAGAGCCCTCCAAGGCGAGGAGGACACATGGGCAAGCCCCCTCCTCCCTGCCAGCACTCTTCTCCCCCTACCTAACATGCTGCCCACAGAGAAATGACCCATTAGGTCCCAGGACATGCAAAAAAGGCCTTCTTGGGAGCGTTGGGGTAGATTCCCCTGGGCAGCACCATGCCTGGCTGGCCCGAGCACACTCTTTCTCCCAGTCTGGCCGGTGGGCTGCAGTCCTGATGGGTCCAATACAGCCACCACCAGATTGCAAGCTGCCTGGTCCCAACCGAGCTGTTCTGCCAAGCACAACAAACCCTCCAGCCCACATGCTCCCGTCCACTGAGGATGCTCTGAAGACCAGCAGTGCTATATTAGGGAAAGGGAAACTTGGGGGGCTGCGGAATGGATCTGCAGTGAAGCCCCCCTGTTCTGTAGCCAGGGATTCAGGCTATCCCCCCCCACCCCTGCAGAAGGCACAGGCTAGGGGCTCAGCCTGGCTCGACCCTGTGCAAAGGGACACAGGCACAGGAGGGGCAATGGGGGGAGAACCGAGGATCATCTCACCACTGACCTTCGACCCCGAGGACGGACACCCCCACCCCAATCCGCTCCACAGCCTGTGCATCCCTAGGCGGGGGGGGGGAAAGACTGCACCCCCAGCCCTGAGCCTCAGCTCTGGGCATCCCCTGGGGCAGGGCCGGTCCCTGGTCCTTACACCCAGACCCCAGGGGTACCACATCCCCGGGGCGGGCCCCGCACCCTGCGCTACCCCATCCCCTCTGCTTCCCATCCTCCGGGGAGGGGGGACCGGCTCCCCCTGCCTCCTCCCCGCCGACTGTTAGCCCAATCCCCTCCCCAGCCCCGGGGGGACGCGGTCCCCATTCCCTCCCCACCCCCTCCTTCCCCGGTCGGCCCTCAACCTCCCGGTCCCGCCGCGGGGCAGCCCGGTGCCCGGTACGCACCGCTGGTGACCCGCTGCAGCCCCAGCACGTCGTCGGGCCCGATGAGCGCCTTACGGCCCAGCTCCTCCTCGGTGCGCGCCGCCGCCGCCCCGGCCCCGCCGCTCTTCTTCACCTTCATGGCC
Source organism: Laterallus jamaicensis coturniculus (assembly GCA_022605575.1). Classification (NCBI taxonomy): domain Eukaryota; kingdom Metazoa; phylum Chordata; class Aves; order Gruiformes; family Rallidae; genus Laterallus; species Laterallus jamaicensis. The sequence continues at coordinate 7,961,242 of JAKCOX010000025.1, read as the reverse complement.
CCGTCGCCGCCGCCGCCGCCGGTGTGAGCGGCCTCGGCCCCGCTGCGCGCCGCCGCCGGCCCCGCCGCACCGGGAGGGGCATCGCCGCCCCGCCCCCCCGCCCTGCCCAGCACCGCCCGGCACGACTTGGGGCGGGGGGGGGGGGCCTCCAGCGCTGCTCCCAGGGGCTCTGAGCGTCCCGTGTCTCCTCCCCCGCCAAAGGGATCGGCCCCCCGGGGGTGTCCCCAGCGGCCTGTGGGCAAACAGCCCCCCCAGAACCGTGGGGATAGACTCCATAGGTGCCCAAAAGCACGGGGAAAGGGACACCCAAAGGGGGTAGGGGGCTCTATAACCACCCCCCAAAAGCCTCAGGTTCATGGAAGGGAAGAGCTGGACCCCATTAAGGTGTAATTGCCTTAGGAGACTCAGCCTCCACAAACCACCAGCAAGGGACAGAGCCCCCTAAGCACTGCCCCAGCCCCAGAACTGCTCCCCACAAGGGCTTTGGGCTAAGTACCCCAGGGACTAGAGCCAGACCCCATAAAAGCCCAGGAAGACAGGAGAGCTGTGCCAGGGGAAGGGAGGGTCACACAGCCCCACAACCAGGTTTTACTGTTTATTTATACAGCAGCTTGTTGTGAACACAGTGCAGGGCTGGGGGAGGGGGGGGGAGGGGGTGTCTGTGTGATGGGAGCCCCTGCCCTCCTCCCTGCTCACATCAGTTTGAGACCATCTCCCACCCCTCAAAGCCGCCTCTCTTCCCCCTCTGGCATCTTGACTGCAGCAGCCCCAAGCCACACAGCCAAGCCTGGCTTTGACACGGCTCCAGAGCACCTTCTTGGAGCACAGGTCCATAACAACCCCCTCCAGGAGGTGGGGACAGCCCCAGCCCCAAGGTGATGGGCTCAGTCCATCTTGGTAGGCTCCTTCTTACACTGCCTGGCCTCCCGGACAATCTTGGCCAAGGAGAGGAGAATGGGGACGGCCATGGGCAGGAAGAGTGGGATGTAGATGGCGAATTTCTGGTCGTCAGGGAAGTAGAGGAGATGGAGCAGAGACGGGTCAAAGAAGGCTCGCTCCGAGGAGGTGACCGCCTCCTTGCTGGCCTGGAAAGCCAACTGCAGGTGGCCCGTAGCCAAGTTGGCCATGGCACTCTGTGCTGAGGCCACTGCTTGGTACACCTGTGTGGGAACCACAGCGACTATCAGTCCCTGGCCAAGGAGGACAAGAGGAACAAGGCTCTCACAGTACCACACCACTGAGAGCTCACGGTCTGCGCAGGGACAGTGACCTCTGGACCCCTCGGGGTGCTCCAGCCCTACCTCAGAGGCAACATCATCTTTGATGACAATGTTCCCAATCTTGTCTAGGAGCTGGGCCAGCGAGGTCAAGGTGGTGGACACAGTGGCAATGTTCTCCACGGTGTGGGCCCAGAGCAGGCGGTCCAGCTCCCAGTCGGCCAGCCCCTCATTCCCTGGGCTCTCCAGCAGGAACTCAGGGGGCAGCTCCTCCCGAGCTAATCCAAACAGTAACCTGGGAGAAGAGGGGAAGGTGCCAGCCCCCATCACAAGCCTGCAGTCCCACACCCAACTCCCTGCTTTCCTTGCTGCCTTCGCCTCTGGCAGAGCTCAGGCTAAGGGGCTCTTGGCCGCAGGGCAGGACAAGACAAGTCTCCTGCCTCTGGAGATGGGAGATGCACCAGCATCCCTGGCTAGAGAAGTGCTGGCCTGTGGTCAGCACCTTAAAAGCCACAAAAAGCCACCCTCAGCTTCCCATAGCCCAGAGAGGAGCGTGTGAGCTGTTGGGCTCCACCATAGGTATGGTGTGCCGATCCCATCGATTTCCACATGTGCCAGGAGAGTGCATAGAGGCCCAGGGAGGGAAGATTAAATCCTCACCGGAGCTGGGCCAGGAAAACCTCCATCACTCGCACCATGTCCACATCCACGTGCAGCGGGAGAGAGGCCGAGGGCGAATCAGGGGCTTCGACGTTGTAAACCTGCAGGAAAGCTCATCAGCCAGGCACAGCCAGCTTGTCACAGGGGACGGGGAGCCACGGCCTTGTCTGAGCACTGCCAGCACCCCCACAGGTCCCGTACCATGATGCCACCCCAGCGGGGGCTGTGGAAGGCGTTGGTGCTCACTGAGGCCCCATCCCTGTCCTGGATGTACAGAGGAGAATGGGAACGCTCTGGCACGTACAGTAGGAAGTTCAGCACAGGATAAAGCGAGGCAGCGCTGGAACCTGCAGTGGGACAGAGTCAAAGAACACCCCTGGCACAGTGGCATGAGCAGATCTCCCAGAGCCAAACCCAGCTCCTTCAGGAGCATCAAGCCCCGTGCAGAACTCCCACCCTTGCTCCCACCAGGGATGGAAGGGAAGTGGTGCGGGGAGGGAAGGTGCAGAGCTGCCCACCCCGCTGCAGCAGGGCACGCTGCTCACCCAGTCGGGCCTCCACAGGGTTAATGACATGTGGGAGGCTGTGGGCACTCAGGAGGAAGCTGGAGGACTCCTTGTCAAAGCGTGGTGTCACTCCTAGGACGGCGTAATACAGGATCTGTGGGCACGCAACAGAGACGTTGCTGGCAGAGAAGCACGTCCCAGGGCGCCCAGGAAGGCCAGGGCTGGGCTCTCCCTATCACCTCTCCCAGCCCTCACCTGAGAGTCAACAGAGAAGTTGGCCAGCAAGCTCAGCTTGTCCAGGACAGGCTGCACATAGCGGTTCACAGCATCCTCGATGTTCCAGTCCACATCGTGGGACTTGGGGTCGGGGTTCAGCAGACTGAAGGTGATCTCATACCCTGCAGAGGACCCACATCCTGTGAAGCTGTTGATGCCAAGACCAGGCACGCAGCCGTGACAGCGCTCCCAAGAGCTGTCCCAACCCTGACTCTCCCCAACACAGGGTCGTGCGCCAGTGCCCCAATAGACAGCAATCACAGCGCAGATCCTGGCCCAGAAGATATCCAGGGCTGCTAGAGGTACAGCAGGAGTGGGATCCCCACAGGAGGCAGAGGGCTTTCCTGAGGCCTGGGAACGGGGCAGGGGCACGCATCCGTACCCAGGCTGGATTTCAGGTGCCGCCGGGCGTCAGGACTGAGCTGGCTGTCGGGCACGCGGTCTGAGAGCGCAGCAGTGATGGAGCTGGCCGTGAAGGACATCAGCTGCGTGAGCTGCCGGAGGCGGGTGCGGAGGGTGGCCAGGCCTCCCCCAGCCCTTACCAGGGCACTGCGGTGCTTCCCCACATAGACACTGACGCCCTGGGGAAGGGGCAGAGGTGAGGGCCAGGCACAGAGCTGGCTGCCAGCAACCTGCCTCAGAACAGCATGGTGCCACTTGCGACAGCCTGAGGACAGATACCTTCTCCCCCTCCTGACAGGGCACCTTCTGAGGGTGCAGCACGCAGAGGCTGGGACTGCAGGGCGCTGCTTCCTACCTGAGACAAGACAGAGGAGGCTTCAGGAACCACATACACAGTCAGAGAGCCCAAGGAGGCATCCTGCAGCAGGCACAGAGCAGCGTCAGCCTCTGGGGAAGATGGGAGGTATTGGCAGGGTTGGGAATTTCACTCCAATGCCCATCCCACCCTGAGACTCAGCAAAGCCAAGTCCTCTGCTCAACCAGCCTCACCAAGAGCAGCCTGCTCCACCCCAGTTACTACTGGTACCTCGTGCAGTAGCTGCATTCAGTGCTGCCTCCTCCTGAGCCGTGGTGCTGCGATACAGTGTCTCATAGCGGGATGTGATGCTGCTTCTCACTGCCAGGGAAGAAAGCCTGAGTGAAGCTGTCAACCCTGGTCCCCCCGCCCTTCATAAGGGACAAGGGAGAGCTCCAGGGGGCACATGCCACAAGGTCCTTTGGGCTCTCAGCTGAGCGACCCACAGCAGCACAAGGCCTCAGCAAGGCAGGGCAGCGGGCAGCACAGCCCCACAGCACCCAGGGCGCATCCCACCCTCCAAGGGCTGCCAGCACCCCAGCCCCAGGGACAGGTGCCAGACTCTTCCCTGCCCCTGCTGCTCCCCAGCACCACCAGCGCAGGGTGGGATGATGTCGGGAAGCACGGCTTGTGGGGGTGGAGAGCTCCGGGTTGCTGCTGGGTGCCAGCCTCCCGGGGAGAGAAGCCACTGGCACGCAGGGACGCCCGGGGAAAGGACGAGGCCACCCAGGAGGGACGAGCAGGGCGGGGACACCCGGAGGATTCTCTCACAGTTCACGGAAATCTCCATCTCTTCCACGTCCCTGAACGGCAGCGGCCTCGGGAGGTCCCCGGGCACCGACCCTGGGGCGAAGACCACGGCGATGGGCACCGCCAGCTGCAACTGAGCGGAGGCAGCGTCAGCCCGGGCAGCCCGAGCCCCGGGACCCGCTGCCTCGGCACCCCCGCGGCCCTCACCGGCAGCTGGCCCAGCTCATCGATGTCCGCGTAGGGCAGGGCGGCGCGGTACGTCTCGGTCGTCTTCCACCAGAGCGGCAGGCCCAGCACCACGGCGATGGCCGCGAAGGACAGGGCGGCCCGCCGGCCCCGCGCACGCTCTGCGGGGACACAGCTCAGCACCGGCACGGCTCCCCCGGCACGGCGCGGGGACCGGGGCCCGCTCGCTGTCCCGCTGCTCCCAGCCACCCCAGAGACACCGGTACCTGCTTCATCCGCCACCGCCACCGCCGCCATCTTCACTTCCCGGAGCGGCCGCGGGGGCGGACCCTGCGCCCAGCCCAGCCATTCACAACGCCCCAGTCCTCACGGCAGCCAATAGGCATGGAGTACTAAGAGCGGAGGCGCAGACGGGCGGGTAGAAACGCCAATCAGATGGCAGTGCTCGCCCTAAGGAGGCGGGCTCTGTCCACATCGCCTCTACGAGTGCCGCGGAGGGACAGAAAGCACACCCGGCGTGCGCGCTGCCCCGGGGCAGGGAAAACGTGGTGGGAATGGAGGGGGGAGGTAACAAAGGGGGCTGCCCAGGGGCTCCTCACCCACCCCATAGCCCGCAGGGAGAGCCCATCCACCTCTCTCGGCACCCCAGAACAGATGTGGGTGGGCTGAGACCGGGCACAGCTCATCGCATGGGTGAGCGCAACAGGCTGTGGGTGGTGCCCAGAGCCAGCCCAGCGATGGAGCAACACGCAGACACCACGTGCACGGCGGTGGCAAGAGAGGAGGCTGCACGGCGCTGTCTCTACCATTTATTCGTTGTTAGGCTATTTGGTACACGGGGTGCACACAGCGAACACAACACAGGTGCCCCAAGGGCGGCAGCGACCAGGACTGCGAAGCTACGGCAGGGCAGGGGCACCCCCAGGCCTCCCCTCCTGCCCCCCACGTGGCCGGGCCTCCCCCTAACAGCCTGGCCGGAGCCCCCTACCAAAGGGGCACGCAGGTGGCTCTCTCCGGGGGCCAGGTAAAATGGGACCCCCCACTTCATCAGTGGACACGGCAGTGTGGGGCCGGCCCGTGGGGCATATTCCCCTTCCCCTCCCCACGTGGTGGCTCCCCTGGGTGGCTGGGGTGGAAGCAGGGTGTGAGCAGGGGCAGGGAGGTGGCCAGGGCCAGTGGGGCACCCAGCCGGGGCTCAGTATGCGTGGTTGGCCACATAGAGGGACTGCCCGGCGGCCCCGGAGTCGTCCCCACTGCCCTCGTACTTGCCCAGTGCTGCCAGCCCATTCACCTGTGGGGAAAGGAAATGTCAGTGACTCCTGTGGGGTATGGCCTTTGGGGACCCCCAGCCCCCGGGGACACAGGGCACCACCCCACCTCATAGGGACCCAGCCCTTGGTGCCCCCATGCGGTTCCAAGGGCACTTACCTCCCCACCCCCCCAGGGACAGAGTTCTCAGCACCCCTAACCCCCAAAAGCCTTGCTGCCCCCATCACCCCACGGGACACGGCAGCTCTTAGCATCCCCCTTCCCACAGGGACAGGCCCTCACTGTCCCGTGTGTCACCCTTGGGGGCACAGCCCATCCCACAGGGACCTGGCCTTTAGCATCTCCCATTGTTGTCTGGGAACATGGTCCTCACTGTCCCCCACCCCACGGGAAGGTTCTCCCATAGGGACCACGGCCTTTGCCATCCCATGGAGCACAGCCCTTGACATCACCCATGGGACTTCACCCTCAGCATCCCCCATCCCAAAGGGCACAGTCGTTGGCGTACCCCCTCCCACGGGGACACAGCCCTGAGCACCCCTCTCCCACGGGGCCACCCCCATCACCTCTGCACGCTTGACAAACTCCTCGGTGGCGGCAGTCGCGTTGTCCCGCTGCCCGCGCCAGGCGCTGAGCGCCGATGCCTGCAGCGCCCGCCCGTAGGAGAAAGTGAGGGCCCATGGCCGCAGCAGCGGGCACGTGTTGATGGCATTGAGGTTGATGGAAGCCTCCTCCTCACTCTGACCCCCGGACAGGAAAGTGACACCTGCAGAGAGGGAGGTTATGACACCAGGGGGGCCACGGGGCATCCCCCTCCCGGTCCTCACGATGTGCTGGTGCCGGTACCTGGCACAGCGGGGGGCACAGTGCGGCGCAGAGCGGTGACAGTGGCCATGGCAATCTCCTCGGGGCTGTACTTGGTGGGGCAGGAGTGCCCAGGTGTCACCATGTTGGGTTTCAGCAGGGTCCCCTCCAAGTAGACATGGTGGTCGCTCAGTGCCTTGTAGACAGCTGCCAGCACCTGGGGAGGAGAAGCAGCGTGGAGCCCCCCGGCGCAGCATGGCACAGCGTGGCACGGCACCTGCCCTGCTGCCTGCTCCGTCGCTCACCTTCTCCGTCACGTACTGGCACCGCTTGAGGTCGTGGTCACCATCGGGCAGGATCTCTGGCTCCACAATGGGCACGATGCCGTTCTGCAAACACCAGGCAGATGCCATCACGGGGACATCCCTGGGCATTGTCCCAGTCCCACAGCAAGGTGGGCCAGTGCCTGTACCTGAGGGCAATACTCAGCCCCAAGGTACAGCATTCCCCCCTTGCCAGTGATGCCCATCCCAGTGAGGTGACACCTGTGATGCCCCACCCTGGGGCCATGCCTGGTCCTGGGGGTCAACGCTCATCCACCTGAGGTGTTACCCAGCCCACATGTTGATATCCAGCCTCATGGGGTGATACCCAGGCCCAGGAGCAATGCTGAGACCTGCGGATCTGTGCCCATCCCTGTGAAGCCTCCCAGGTAATATCCACCCTGTGTGGGGCAGTGACCATCCAGTGGGGCAGTGCCATGTACCTGCTGGCAGATGCTGGCATAGCGGGCCAGGACGTTGGCGTTCTCCATGATGGCGAGTGCAGAGGGGGTGTTGTCGCTGATTTTCAGCACGCAGCGCCACTTGGCAAAGTCAGCCCCATCCTTCTTGTACTGGGCACAGCGCTCTGACAGCCCATCCAGACCTGCCAGGCAGCACGTCAGCCCCGCAGCCTCAAACCCTACAGCCCCTGCCCCCCTACCCACTTCACCTACCCTGCGTGGTGGTCTCTCCATCTGTCCCTGCCAGCGGCACAACACCCTTGTCCACCTGTGGAGAGAAGGAGGAGGCGGCGCTGAGGTCCAACAGAACCCTCCAAGCACCCTCAGCACCCCACAAACCCACCGGACACCTCCCACACCTTGATGCCCACAACGATGCCCTTATCCTTGATCATCTGGACGAAGGGGGTTCCATCATCAGCCTTCTGGTACATGGTCTCATGGAAGAAGATGACGCCCCCGATGCATTTCTTCACCCGGCTGTCGGCACTGAAGAGGATCTGGCGGTACAGCCGGCGGTTCTCCTCCGTGTTCTCCACGCCAATCTGGTTGAGGCGCTTCGCCATGCTCCCTGCGGGCACCCGGCACCCCCATGAAGCTCAGGTGTGGGGGAAAAGGGGTGGCAGGACAGGTCCCCCCACACAGACACACTGACCTACGGACTCATCGGCGGCCAGGATGCCCTTGCCCGGGGCTACGATGCGCAGCGCGATGTCCGACAGCTCCTTCTTCTGCTCGGCCGTCAGCGCGGGGTATTGGTGCGTCATGGTGGTGGTGGTGGTGGTGGCTGCGAGGAGACGAGGGCTGAGTCACGCGCCGGCGGGGTGGCCCCCTCATCCGCCACGCACCCGCATCCCGCGGGGACCAGGCACCCCCATGGGGCTGAGACCCCAACCCCGCGGGTCAGCAGGGCGGGCACGTTGCATAAGCCGGCAGCTGCCCTCACCCCGGGGCGGGCAGGGCCCTCGTGGAGGATGCCGGGGAGCTCCCAGCCATTTTGCTGCCTGCTCGCCCGCCCCCAGCCCAGCCATCTTGAGGGAGCGCAGCTCCGCGGGGGTCGGGGCATGGAACGGGACGAGGGAAGCCCGGGGATGGAGATATCCCGGCGCCGGGGATACCCTGGGTGGAAAATACGCGGGGGCTGCTGATAGTCCGGGGATGGGGAGACGGGGGAAGAGGAGGATGAAAATACCCCGGGAATGGCGCTACCCGGGGAGGGGGTGACTCCCGAGCGGCACTACCCGCGGCTGGGTGCCCCTGGGGTTTGGGGAGCCCGGGGTCGGGGAACGGGGATGTCCCAAGGAGTCGGCGCTTCCCCCACAGCGGCGGTTCCCCGACCAGCACTGCCTGGGCTCGGGCAGCGCCGGCACCGGGAGTACCGGCAGGCTCCCAGCACCCCCATACCCTGGGCTCCCGCTGCCCCGGAGCCTCCCGGCCCTTCCCAAGCCCCGAGCTGCCGGTGGGGTCGCATGGAGACACCCCCAGAGCCCCGGCGAGGCTGACCGCCTCCCGCCGGATCCCTCGGCAGCATCCTCAGCTGCATCCCCGGCCACCCCTCTCCCGCGGCCCATCCCCGCTGCCTCCCGGCTCCCCTTACCGTGCAGGGCGGGCAGCGACGGACGCGGACTGCGAGCTGCGAGCTCCGGCCCCGCGGTAAATGGGGCTGCGGTGCCGCAGAGCTACGTGACCGGCGGGGCGGCACCCGACAGGACCGGCCCCCCCCAGGCCGCTCCGCCCCCCCGCCGCCGCACGCACCCCTCCCCCGCCGGCGGCTGCCCCAGCCGCTGATGGGGACCCCCCTGTGAAAACCCCTCGGGCTGGGGGCCCCGGTGTGCCGCTGCCTTACAACCCCGTGGTGCTGGTGGGGACCCCTCTTGTGACCCCCTCCCCCCAAACCCATGCGGCCAAGGACTCGACTGAGTCATGGGCAGGGACCCCCCCGGGCATCTCAATGTGCCAACCCACTCTCACCCCCCCCCCCGTGCTGCTGGAGACCCCTCTGTGCTGGGACTCCCCCCACCATCAGCCCTTGCCACTGGTGGGGACCCCACCACGCCCCCCTATTGCTACTACCAGCTAGACACAGCCTTTCCCCTCATCACCCCCACGCCAAGCCACCCCACTGTTGCTGCGCCAGGACCCCCGGCCTCATTACCCATGCCTGCCAGGGGCCAAGCCCCAGCAGCACAGAGCTCTGGCCCCCCAGGACAGGGTGGGGGTTCCCACAGGAGACCGGTGTCCCTCCAAAAAGCCGCCTGCAGCCGGCACAGGGACAATGGCAGTGTCCCGGCTCACCCCACGGGGCTGGCTGCCAGGGCCACGCTCTGCTGAATCCCCGCCGTAAAAGGAGGGCTCAGCCGGGCAGCATGGCCCTAATCCAGAGAGGGGAGCGCATCTCCCCCCGCGTTCCTCGGGCTGGGCACAGCCTGGGGACCCTGCTGCCAGCCCCTCATCTCGGGGAGGGGGGGGCTGTACCCCCACCGCAAGCAAGGAGGGAGTGATGCCCAGGAGGCAGCAAAGCGCTGCTTCCCCACAAGCTCCCCCCACGGCTGGGAAATGGAGGTACAGCCCTCGACACCCCAGTTCCTGAGAGTAATAGAGGCACCAGAACCAGGGGGGCCACAGCACCCACCCCACGCCGGCTGGAGAGCTGCGGCAGAGGGCAGGGGAAGGTGATCCTCGTCCCCGGGCAGGAGAAACAGGCCATTAAAAACCAGAGCACTTGTTTGAATGCTGCTATTTTGGGCGGCACTGGGGGAGGGAGGTGCTGCATGGCCCCTACGGCAGCAGGGAGCAGCCTTGGGGTCGGGAACACCAGGAGGGGGAACCCTGGGGGAGATGCCCAAGCAGGGAAGGAGGGAGGGGATGCTGGAGCTGTGCTGGGAGCAGGGGGGGCCCAGGGGAGCCCCCCCACACAGCAGCAGGGGCCAGGGCTGTGCTGGGAGCAGGAGCTGGCAGAGCTCCCAGCACTTGCAGGCACCCAGGGGATGCTGCGTGCCAGAGCCACACTGGGAGGGGAGCTAACCCCATGCAACAGGCTGGTGGGCCACAGCCCCTGGAATAGGGGCACAGCATCCAGCCCCACTACCCACTGCAGGGGAAGCAGGACAGGGGTAAAGGGAATCTAGGGCAAGAGGAGGAGCAGGGGGGCCCAGGGAGGGAAGCTAGGTCAGAGCGGGCGCTGCCAGGGCCGCAGGGTGGGAGCTTGGGGAATGCAGTGCCTTATTGAGAGCAAGGAGGGGGGGGAGGGGGGTACATGGCCCCCGCCAAGGAGGAGAGGCCCTGGGGTGGCAGTGAGCCATGGCCACAGTGACAGGGAAGGAGGCAGCAGCACAGGCTGAACAAGCCCATAGCCAGGGCAGGAGGAACTTCCTCCCTCCGTGCACCAGGCAGGGTAAAAGGCAGCACTTTATTGAACAAATAATTACAGGATTAAGAACAGGAAGGTTTCATGCTGCAGGCTAGTGTGGCTCAGCAGCTTCCTCACAGTCCAGCTTCAGGCCCAAGTACCGCAGCAGGCCCTGGAGCTCCTGGCAGCGTCCTACCACGTCAGGGACAGTCAACAGGACCTGGGGACAGTAGGAAGGTTGGGGAATAGGGTTTGGGGTGAGGGTTTGTGTAGCTGCAGTCACAACAAAGGCAAGAGCAATGAACCATCACCCCCTTATCACCCCCTGCCTCACCTCCTTCATCTTCTCCTGTGTCTCCTCATGGGTTCTCAGCATTTTCTGGGTGTGATGGAGCCTCAGCTCCAGCTCTCGGACCTGTGGTGGGAGATGTTGGTCAGGAGTGTGTCCCAAAATTGGGCAGGGACTGGGCCAGGCAGAAGAAGTGACTAGAGCCAGGGCAGCCCCTCAGGCCCCCCGTACCTGCTCCAGGTACTTGTCAGCGAGCAGCTGATTCCCCTCCTCTTTCTCTAGGAGCAGCAACCGCAGTTTGTCTACCTGCAAAAACAGCGAGCACTGCTAAGAGATGGCTGCAGGGTGAGAGCCATGGGGTGTGGGTTCTCCCTCCACCATCTCAGCGACTGCCTGCTTGAGGAATGAGGGGTTCCCCTGGCCATGGAGAGGTGGTGACAGGAGGAGCTCTTGGCCCAAACAGTCCCCCCAAAGCCTCACCTCCTGTTGCAGCAGGACTCGCTCCTGGACACGGATAGTGTCCACCTTGGGCTCCTGCCCTCGCATCTCTTCCCACAGCACCTTGGCCTCCGTCTCCGCACGCTGGAGTGAGCGCCTCAGGTGGAATAGCTCTCCCTTCAGCCTCTGTGTGTGGGGAAAGAGATGCTAAGATGGGTCCTGCAGCCCACACCCCCCAAGCATGCAGCCCAGGCAGGCCCCCACCACGCACCGTAACTTCCCCACTCTTGTCGATAATCTGCAGCATCTTCTCTTCCTGCTGTTTCACCATGTCCTGTAGCTCCTTCTCACTCTGTAGGGGGGAAGAAATGATGCTGAGTAGTGTCCATCCCCCTTCACCCCTCAGCACCCTGCAGGGGAGTGGGTTTTCTCATGTTCAGGAAGGTCAGACAAACCAGGAGCACCCATGAGGTATCACTGGAGACGGTCACCCAGATTTCTCCATGTCCTAGATCAGGGCCTGTCCCAGTTTGGCTCTGCCCTGGGGTGAGCACTGGCCCAGTTCTGGCACCAGCTCACCTCTAGCTTGCCCCTCAGTGCCTTGTTCAGCTTGGCAATGGTGGCAGCCTGGGTTTCCATCTTCTCCTGGCTCTCATCTGTCACTGTCTCCAGACGGAGCTGCAGGTCAGAGCTGGGAGAGAACAGCAGGGTTGAGCGGATGGGGAGCACGGTGCTGGGTACCAACCCCCCTCCTGAGCATCCCACCAGTCCCATGGTGGGAGAAGCCAACCCACCAGCTGGAAAACACTCTTCTAGCCACGGCAGGAGAGGTGTAACCCAGAGCTGGGATGAGAGGCAGACCCCAGGCAGGCTGCCCACAGGAGTTGCCATGCCCAGGACAGCAGTGCCCATGCCCAGCCCTTGACACAAGCCCCCAGTGAACTCACATCTTGGTCTGCAGGGCCTTGAACTCGCTCTGCTCCCGCTCTTGCATGCGGTAACTCAGCATGGCAAGGTCAGAGACCACAGATTTCAGCTCCTTCACACTCTCCAGCAGACTTTCCTCTGGCTCTGCAGGCAGGGCAGCAGCTCATGAGCGGCAGGGAGGGAACGGCAGCCTCAGGGGACACAGAGCCAAGCAGGAAGGCATCCCTGCTTCTCCCCCCCATGCAGGCAGCCCCGCAGCTTTGGAACAGGGTCCAGGGAAGGGTGACAGCCTCAATACCTGTTGGCTTCAGTCCAGAGGGAAGTTTGCCCTTGGAAAATGCACTTCCACCTCCAGCATCTTTATCAGCATCTGCAAAAGGACAGAGGTGCTGTGCCCAGCCCTGCACGGCCAGAGCTTGCACCCACATCCATCTCTGGAAGCTCAGAGAAGACCCCAGGAGCTTGGAGGAGCTGTGACCAAACCCATGGGTGCCTCAGGGGAACAAGCAGGGGGTCCACAGGGATGGCGCTGGCATCTCCTCCTTGCTCAGCACCAGTGCACAGCCCCAGCACCCAGACAGCAGGTGCTGGCTCACCTTTCCCCGACACTGCTCTCAGGACACTGCCCACAAAAGAGCTCCCAGCACGATACGGTGTGTGGCATGCTGGCATGTGGCTTGCGGGGGTCCAGGCACCACGGGGTGTCTGCCAGGCCAGTGTCCGTGGAGCCGGAGTCCAGGGGCGTCCTGATGGGGTGTCATCCTTCAGAGGGGAGGGAGAGCATAGCACCAGAGCCCAGCTTGTGACAGCTCTGCGCTGCTCCGGCAAGTGGGAGGGGTGTGTGTGTGATGGAGGACAGGGGGTGTGTCTCGAGGCCATGCCATGGAGAGCCACATGGGTCTGACCCCCCCAAGGCCACCCCCCCATCCTTGTCCTCACACAGGGCTCCTACCTCTTCCTCTTGCAGAGCAGCCTTGAGGCAATCAGCAAGATCCTGCAGCCGCATCCTGCTCTCCGTGACGTCGGTGGAGCACCAGGAGACTTTGTCCCTCTTGAGCTGCAAGTCAAGGAGCTTGGCCTTGGTGCTCTCCAGTTCTTTGCCAAGGGCAGCCTGCTCCTCCCTGTGGGATGACTTCAACTTCAGCAGGAGCAGCATTCCCCCTCCTCAGCATGGCACAGGGACATTTTCCACCCTTGCCTCCCACCGTAACCCAGGGAAGGTGCAAACCCCACAGATTTAGGCAGCTTGCCCCTAAAGTGGGGTCTGCTGGGCTTCCCCACAGGCTCTTCTGCTTGGCTGGGCAGTAGTGACTGAAGCCTTGTGTGTGTCCCCATGTGCACCTTGCCCCACACCCCTCCAAGGAGCTCAGTTTCCCAAATTGGAGGGGTTCAAGTGGAAGCAGCAAGGGGAGAGGGAGTGAGTACCGCAGGCGCTGGTGAGAGTCCATCAGCTGCTTGTACTGCAGGCTGCGCTCCTCTAGCATGGCCAGCGTGGACTTCAGCTTGGCCTCCACCTCCAGCAGCTGCGTGCGGGACATGTGGTTCTCCTGCTCCAGGAACTGCAAGAGTATGGGGGTGGAGGGGATGGCACAGCCATGAGCCCCTGGCCAGAGACCTGAGGGGGGTCATCGTCACCTCCACCATAGTCCCTCCCAGGGAACAGCTTTACCCCAGCACACCAACCCCTGGACACAAGTTTACCCAGGATATAGGACAGGCCGGGGGAATAATCCCAGGGAGCCATCCCCACCCCCACCCCCTCCCCAGGCACCAGTGCTGAGCAGGATAGAGAGCTGATCTACATGACGGATGTCAACCGCCCCCACCCCGGGATGGCTAATCCTGCTGTGGGCCGGCTGCCAGTGCTCCTTTGAGGCCGTGACAAGAGCCAGCAACACATGACAGTGCGAGCAGGGTCAGGCAGCTCCTACCTCCCGGCACTCAGTGGCCTCCCGCAGCTCCTGGCCCAGCCCGTTGCATTCCTGGTGCAGCTTGTCCCTCTTCTGCCCCAGGCTGCAGGGATGGGGGACAGGGTCAGGAGGTGCCTCATTTTGGGGATGAGGGGAGGCAGAAGGTGGCTGGGGGGGGGGCGAGAGGGGGTGGTGTGGAGACAAAGCCCTTCCCCAAAGCTCAGACTCACCAAGCCATCTCCTCCCACAGCTTCTCATTCTCCTGCTGCAGTGCGTCCCGCTCCTGCTCCACCATGGCCAGATTCATCATCACAGAGCTCAGATCTGCAAGGGCCAGAGCCATCAGTCGGGGGTGGGGGGGAAAGCTGGGGACAGCAGGGATGGGGGGCATCTCCCAGCCCCACCCACCCCTACCTGTGCCGAGGCGCGAGTTGGCCACCTTCAGCTGCTCCAGCTGAGCCACTGCATCCTGCAAAGCCACCAAGGTCTCCTCCAGCTGGCAGGACATCTATGGGGACATGGTGCCCTCCGAGCTCACTTTGGGCAGCTCTTCCCCACAGGGTGTTCCCACACTAAGGGGGCCCATACTCCATCCATGCCTGGGGGCAGCCAAGGAGCACCCCAGGCACCACTCAGCACTAAGCAACCCCCTACCTCCTCCTTGGTTTGAAGAGCTTTATCTGCTTGCTGCCTCATGGCATCCCGCTCCTCCAGGCAGCTCCGCAGCTTGCCAGGCATGGTCTTCACCACAGCCCGGCACCGGGACACCAGGGCCCTCATCTGCTCCCGCTGCAAGGGGACACAGCACCAGCAGAGCTGAGTATGGTGTGGTTGTGCCGGCTGGTGGTTCTGCTGGCTGCACTATCAACATGATCCAAGACAGAGCAAAGCAGCAGCAGCCAGCTGGCCCCACAGAGACACCCCTCACCTCCACATCCAGCGCTCCCCTTTCCTTCTCCAGATTTTCAAAGGTGACATCTATGAACTCCCTGAAGCGCTGACCTGCAGCAGCCAGGGATGCCTGTGGGGTAGGAGAGACAAATCCGATGGCCATAGAGGAAGGAGAGCACCAGCCTCCAGCAGCAGCACCAAGAAGCCTCGGATGGAGCCCAGCCCATCGCAGACCACTGCTCAGAGCATCACCCAAGCCCAGGATGTGGGATGGTGCCTGCCTGCTTGGTACCTGCTGGTTGATGGCATCTGCCAGCAGTGTGCCCAGCTCTCGCTGGGAAGCCAGGCGCTGATCACGGGTGGCAGTCCAGGCGCTGGCATAGCTGCAGAAGTTATCAAAGAAGCGATCGCTCTGCCAAGGAAAGGATGCCACTCCAGGCACAGCATCGCACGAGAGGCAGCACCCAGGAGCCATCCCTGCATGCCATGGCAACCCAGGGCTCCTGCTTCCAGCCAAAAACCCACCCAGAGACCCCCAGCCACAGGGGCAGACACAGCCCTCCTGGCCTCCCAGGCTTTGCCCCCAGTACCAGAAAGACTTTCCCCCACACAGGGACACAGGATGTCACACCAGAGGCCCAGGGACAGGAGAGCCTGCCCTGATCCCACCAGCTGCCTCCCTACCTCCTCCTTGGCTTGGAGAGCTTTGTCCACTTGCTGTCTCATGGCATCCCGCTCCTCCAGGCAGCTCCGCAGCTTGCCAGACAAGGACTTCCCCACAGCCCGGCACCGGGACACCAGGGCCCTCATCTGCTCCCGCTGCAAGGGGTGATGATGTCAGGAGGCACCAGGTACAGCTGACAGCTTCCAGGTATGCCAGTAGTGCCAGCAGCTCCTGAAACCCGGGTCTAAAGGATGCCCAGCCTGGCTGCGTGGGGCTCACCTCCTGGGCCAAGGTTCCCTGGTCATCCTGCAAGCGCTGAAACGCAGCATCCGCAAGGTCCCGAAACAGGAGGCACTGCTGGCTCCAGGCACCCTGGGTAAGGGACAAAGGTACCAGCACTCAGGCAGCACCCTGGGGCCAGCACAAGCAGTGCTGGGCACTCTTATGCCCTGCCATGCTGAGACCCAGCACACTCATCACACGCTAGGCAGCCAGGACGCACCATCCCCGCAGAGGCTCGCTCCAGCTCCCGCTGCAGGTCCTGCTCTGCTCCCCGCTGCTGCTGCAGAGCCTCCAGTTTCCTCCGCAGCTCGGGGTAGAGGTTGTGGTAGATCTCTTCCTCCTGTGGGCAGAGCACAGGGGGCTTCGCACCAGCCCTGCTCCACCCCAAGGTCCACCCATGACACCTCCTACACACCCCCTACCCCCACCCCCCACATGCCACGGGCGTTCTCACACACAAAGGGCTCAAATCCAGCAAACTCAGCAGGTCAAGCTGGGTGTGAGAACGCAGCTGGAGCCGTGCCAGGCACTGTACTGCAGCAGCCACACTTCTGTTCCACCAGACAACAGGTAGCATGGAGACCATGGAAAGCAGGGTGCCATCACCCCAGCGAGGGTTCTTACCCCTTTGGGGTGGGTGACATCTGTCTGTGTGAGTGCATCCCTCTGCTCAGCTGACCCCACGCCAGGCAGCGGCTGCTGGTTCTCCTGCCACTCACGCAACTGGAGCGCAAGGGCTTCGATGATGATGAGGGTGCTCTCCAGACGTCCCTCCAGCTCGGCCCGTGGAAGAGACTTCAGCTGCTCCCGGGGACAGCTGGGGACAGAGAGAGGGCTTGGGATGGTGTAGCAATGTATCTTGAGAGGAGTGGGTTTGTGACCCAGACTTATTAATGCCCTAATATTATCAGGCCTGGGGAAGCTAGCGAAGATCAGAATGTAGGAACAGGAGAGCAGATGCCTGTGAGAACAGGAGCTTGTGAGAAACAAGCCTGTGAGTTCACAGACTGCAAGAACGTTAACAGCTGCCTTAGAAAGGAATAAGATGACTGCGTAGCTTTAACCAGTTGTTAGCAAGAGTGAGACACACGTAAGGCAGGTGAACAGAGCATCTAACCAACAGCAATGTAATGTAACTCGTGTACTGATACAGAAACCTGTATCAGCTGTGTGTGTGTTTGAATAAACGAGCTCAACACTGATCACACTGATCCGAGTTGGGTCTGTTATTCCAACTCTGGCAAGATGGGAACAGCCCAGGGGTGCAACAGCCACATGTCTGTGGGGACATCTCATACTTACAGCCAGAGCAGGGAGTCCGTTTCAGCAGCACTGTCCTTGGCACAGGGCAGGCTGCCCATGGATGTGTTGGTGCTCCTCTCCCGCAGGTCCCGGGGGGTCATAAAGGTGCCAGTGACTGTGGTTGGCACAGGGGTGATGCTGGTGCCGGTGGCTACAGTCGGCACAGGGGTGACGCTGGTGCCGGCGGCTACAGTCGGCACAGGGGTGACGCTGGTGCCGGCGGCTACAGTCGGCACAGGGGTGACGCTGGTGCCGGCGGCTACAGTCGGCACAGGGGTGACGCTGGTGCCGGCGGCTACAGTCGGCACAGGGGTGACGCTGGTGCCGGCGGCTACAGTCGGCACAGGGGTGACGCTGGTGCCGGCGGCTACAGTCGGCACAGGGGTGACGCTGGTGCCGGCGGCTACAGTCGGCACAGGGGTGACGCTGGAGCCGACGTCCCACCGCAACAGGCTGGGCCGCATGGTTTCCAGCAGTGATGAAGTGTTGAGGCTCTTCTCCAACCACACCAGTGGCAACACCCAGGACACTGTACTCTGGGTCACCTTGGGTGACGGGACGGGGGTGGCCATTGCCTCTGATCCAGCATGCTCTGACCTTTCTACCTTGGGGGGAATGGGTCTGGAGGAACCCTGCTCTGGGGGGACAGGGGCTTGGGACTCAGCCCCCTCAGGGGTGTCTTGGCTTGACAGGGGACATGCACTACCATCTCCAGCTAGGGACTCAGGGGTCGCCAGGGTGCAAGAGAGCTCGGTGTGAATAGCTCGCCAGCCACGGAGAAGCGTTTCCTGTGGGGTGGAGCTGGTGCCAGGGTGCCCCAGGGTGCAGGAGGCTGAGACGGCAATGCCAGGGGACCCTGGGGCGATGCTGCTAGTGGACTTCGGGGTACTCAATCCCAGGATGGGGCTGCATGGGGAGACTGGCACGGTGCTGCCAGGACACTTGAAGGAGCAGTGACTTGTGACTGAGCTGTGCAGGGGGTCCAGCACAGCACTGTCAGGGGGCTCTGGGGTGCATGACCCCGGGATGGGGCTGCACAAAGGAATTGGCAGGGTGCTGACAGGCGTCTCCAGGCTGCAAGGTCCTGGGATGGAGCTGCATGGGGGGGCTGGCACAGGGCTTCTTGGGGGTTCCAGGGTGTAGGGCTCTGGGACAGTGCTGACAAGGGCCTCCGGGCTGCAGGGCCCTGGGAGGGGGCTGCACAGGGGTGCTGGCACAGGGCTGCTGGGAGGCTCTGGGCTGCAGGGCCCTGGGAGGGGGCTGCACAGGGGTGCTGGCACAGGGCTGCTGGGAGGCTCTGGGCTGCAGGGCCCTGGGAGGGGGCTGCACAGGGGTGCCGGCACAGGGCTGCTGGGAGGCTCTGGGCTGCAGGGCCCTGGGAGGGGGCTGCACAGAGGTGCCGGCACGGGGCTGCTGGGAGGCTCTGGGCTGCAGGGCCCTGGGAGGGGGCTGCACAGGGGTGCTGGCACGGGGCTGCTGGGAGGCTCTGGGCTGCAGGGCCCTGGGAGGGGGCTGCACAGAGGTGCCGGGACAGGGCTGCTGGGAGGCTCTGGGCTGCAGGGCCCTGGGAGGGGGCTGCACAGGGGTGCTGGCACGGGGCTGCTGGGAGGCTCTGGGCTGCAGGGCCCTGGGAGGGGGCTGCACAGGGGTGCTGGCACGGGGCTGCTGGGAGGCTCTGGGCTGCAGGGCCCTGGGAGGGGGCTGCACAGAGGTGCTGGCACGGGGCTGCTGGGAGGCTCTGGGGTAGAACTGTTAGGGGGCTCCAGGATGGTGCTGCTAGGGGTCTCTGGGGCACTTGGGGCACTGGGCACCTCAGTGGGACTCCTGGGGGGTTCTGGGGCACAGGGTTTCAGAGGGAGACTCAAGAGGGACTCTGAAGTGTTGGGACCCAGGGCGAGAGCCCCAGGACATTTCAAGACACTGCTGCTGGGGAGCCTCGGGGTACAAGACACTGGAGCAGCGCTGCCAGGAGGGAGCAGATGAGCACTCCCGGGGGTCTCTGGGGGGCAGAGCACGTGGGCGACCCTACTGGGCGGGGGCTGGGCGCAGGACACTGGGGTGGCACAGTCATGGTCCTGTGGGAGATTCAAGGGGGTGGAGGGGATCAGGGTTGCCCTGCCCTTCCCCCAGCACCCCACAGCCATTTGTCCCAGCCCCCCTCACCTCCCCGCCCCCGGCCAGGAGATAGCCCTGTTTCCCCGCACCCTCCTCCCAGTGTCCCCACCATCCCCCTCAGCCTCCCTCCTCCCCCGCTTCCCGGCCCACGGCCCCACACCGACCTTGAGCCGCAGGCGGCGGAGCAGCGGGGTGAGGCTGGTGTGCTCGGCTCCCGCCTGCAGCCGCAGCTCCCGCAGAGGGGCCCGCCGGGCCGGCTGCTTCGCCTGCGAACGGGGCACCGGGAGTCACCGGCGGGGGCACCGGCACCACCACCGCCGTCCCTCCACGAGAGACGGGGAGCGCTCCGACCCGCGTTGGCCTCGCCGCTCCTCCGCCCCCCCCCCAACCCCGCAGCCACCCCTGGGCAAGCCAGGGGGTCACCCTGCCGTGACTCAACCCCCACCCCCGGGGCCCTGCCCGCCGCCCCACCGGGATGCACAAACCGCTACCCGTACCCCCGCCCCGTTCCGAGCCCCCACGCCGCACTCACGGCGGGAGTCCGGGCAGCCCGCATGGTCCCGTCCAGGCCCCGCTTTAGGCCCCGTCCAGTCCTCGGTACCGGCCCCGGCCCGATCCCACCGCACCCCGCGCGCTGCCGCCGCCGCCCGTTTGAAAGCCACGCGCCGCGCTGATTGGCTGCTCGGCGCGCGCGTCACTCCGGCGGGGAGGCTGTTAGGGGGCGTGGTTTTTTGCTGTGATTGACGTGGTGCGGGGCGTGGTTTAGCGCTAAAACCACGCCCCCTCGCCCCCCACTCCCCAGAGGGGGAGAGCGGCGCGGGCGGTTCCGAGCGGCGCTAGGGCCCGGCCCCGGCTCCCCCCTGCCCCTCCCCAGCGCCTGCCCCGGGGCACCCAGCCCTGCGCGGCTCCCCGCAGCCACCCCGAACCCCTGCCCGGGGCGGACCCAGCCCCGCACCCCCGCAGTGGTCCCGGTGATCCCGGGGGAGTCCGGGCATCGCAGCGGCGGAGCCCGCGGCTCTGGGGTTTATTGCTCCCGCGGGGAGAGGTACAGCGTTGGGGGTAAGGGGGACCCGGCCCAGCAGGGTCCGACCCGCTGCCGGGGTGTGTGTGGGGCGGGGGATGTCCCTGAGCAATGCCGGGGGTCCCGGTGCTGGCGGTTCAGCCAGGCCAGGGCCGGCCCTGGGAAGCGGCGAGGTCGCAGTCGAAGTCTGCGAAGGATTCAGGGTCGGGCGGGGGCTGCTCGGGGGGGCGTGGGGCCACGGCAACCGCCACCGGGTCCTTCTGCAGCAGGTCGGCGTCGAAGGTGACCCCGCGGAAGAAGGGGTGGCCCTGGAAGTGGTGGAGGTAGCGCAGGCGGTGCAGGGGGTTGTGGCACAGCAGCTGGGACAAGGAGAGGGCAGTGAGAATGGGGAGACAGGCATCCAGCCTGGGGGGGAGGTGCGTGGGGGACCCCCGAAATCCACGTGGGAGGGTTACCTCGGCCAGCAACCGGGCCAGTGCAGGGCTGAGCGTGGGTGGGCTCTCGTAGGTGCTCTGGTTGACATGCTCCAGCATGGCCACATGATCCCCCGCTGCTGCCACGGGGAACTGCGGAGGGGGTGCATGGAATGGATTTAGGAGCTCTATGGGTGTCCCTCTGCACCCTCCCCCCCAAACACCCCCTGCCATCCTCACCTCCCCGCTCGCCAGGGCGAAGAGCAGGACTCCCAGCGACCACCAGTCAGCTGCGTGGCTGTAGGGTCCCCCGCTCAGCACCTCTGGGGCTGGGGGGGGGGTAGCAGGTGAATGTCGGGGAAGGCAGCAGGCCTGCTCGCGGCCTAGCTCTCTTCTCCCAAGACATAGGCCCTGACAATATCCTCCTGTTCCCATGAGACAGGAAAGTTCCTCATGCTGAGAGGATCCTAATAATCACATTCTCAAAACACAGCGGCCTTGCTGATAGGGGTACAGGCTGCCCTAACCCGAGAAGCAGTTATGGGAAGGTATTTGGGAGTAACAGAACATGTCAGGAACCAACCATAACAAGAGGGTCAAAACAGCAGGTGTGGGGATGCTTTTAGGTATTAAAGGTAAACTAAGGATGTTTAGCTATAAGAGAGGTTTTATCAGAGCTCGTTATAATTACTAACCAATCAATATGGTGTGAACAGTGTGTGTAACCAATGAGCAGTTTTTTAGCTTGCCACGTTGGTAGTAAAAAAGTTATAGAATCTGGGTGATTTCACCTAATAAATGGCTTCACCTACAATTCATATTGAATTGCCTGTTGCTCTCTGCTGCTCACCACAGGTGAACGCCTAGGGGAGCCATGCCCCCCTCTACAGCCCCTCCACTGCCTCCTTACCCATGTACTGCAGGGTGCCGCAGATGGTGTGGGCTCGCTCGCCCCACCGCAGGTGCCGGGAGAGCCCAAAGTCAGTGAGCTTGAGGTGTCCTGTGGGGTGAGACGCTGTGTGGGAGGGGCCCTGTGGGTTGGGTGTCCCCATGGGCAGAGGCATCCCTACAGATGGGATGTCCCCACATTGGTGGCACAAGATTCTTACCTCTCTCATCCAGGAGGATGTTCTCCATCTGAAATGAGATGTGTGCTGGGGTGGCCTCTCTGTGCCAGGATGTTGAGACACCCACATCCCCCCACAACCCTGTGTTCCCCCCAACCCTGCTGCCACTCACCTTCACATCTCTGTGCACAATGCCCAGGTCGTGGAGATACACTGGGGAGAAGACAGAGCCATCAGTGGCAGCTCCCCACTGCCACCCCCACAGCAGGCAGGCAGCTGCCCACCCCTGGGCACAGCTGATCCTGCCTGCAGGTCCCCAGCACTGGGGATGGTGGTGGCTGTCCTCAGCATGGCAGGCGACTCACCCAGCACCAGCACCAGCTCAGCAGCAAACAGGCGGACGGTGGCCTCGGCGAAGCGCCCGGCGGCACGCCACAGCGCGTGCAGGTCTCCGGTGCTGCAGTAGGTGCACACTGCCGGGACGGGCGATGGACCTTACTGACAGGCTGCCCCATGGGGCCGGGCTGCGCTGGCACGAGGGGCACAGGCACCAGGGTGGCATGGGCACGGAGGGCCAGGTGGGTCACTGGGGCCGTGCACCAAGGTGAGAAGGGCAGCAGAGCCGTAAGGGCGGCAAGTGGCACAAGCACCAGGGCCACATGGGCACCGAGATGGCACAAGCGTTATATAGGAGCATCAGGACCACGTACTAAGCTCACATGGGCACAACTAAGGTGGCATGGGACCATGCATGTATCAGGGCTGCACACCACAGTGATGTGGGCACCAGAGCCATGTGGGCACTAGGAACATGCAAGCACCAGGGCCGCATGAGCTCCAAGGTGGCAGAGGCACGGTGGCCACATGGCTACCAAAGTGGCACGGTCCCCATTGTCACACAGGCGCTGGGAACATGCAAACTACATGGGTACCAAGGTGACAGGGCCATCAGGGTCAGGCAGGCAAAGGGGCTTGTTCACCCCCACACTGGTCCCTGCTCTGCTGTGGCTCGTCCCCATCCCTGTGCCCCTGTCCCCATGATGGGTGCGGGGTGGGAGCTGACAGCCGAGCGCCTGGATCCCCGCAGGGCAGCGCGGGGAGGGAGGGGGGGATGCGGGCGGAGGGGAGTGTGTGCGTGTGCAGGGACACGTGTGCAGGCGGCGGGGACATGTGCGCAGGCGGAGCGGGAGCGGGGGGGGGGGAGCGGGAGGGGGGGGAGCTGGGGCGAGCCCGCAGGCAGATGGTCACTCACTGATGAAGAGGTGGCGCTGGCCCTGCCAGCTGTCCCCCAGCCCGTGGACAAACGGGTGCCTGACCTGTCTCTGGGGACACAAAGCAGAGAGGGTGAGCGGCCCCTGGGGCGGGGGATCAGGGGAGCCAGGGACCTTGCTCCTGCCACCCTCCCTCCACAGTCCCAGCTGTCTCCTGCTACCCCCACGGCTACCTCGACTCCCCCCACCCCACCCTGCCACGGGCTGGGGTCTCCCCCTGGATCCCCCCTAACCTGGATGCTGACTTCTTCCTTGCACTGCTTGAGGGTGTCACGGCGCAGCACCTCCACTTTGGGCACGACCTGGGGAGGGGGGGAGGGTTGGCGAGAGGCTGTCGGCGGGGCTGAGAGGGCATCCACGGGCCCTGGGGGGAGCACCCACCTTCACGGCGCAGACCTTCTCCCGCCCGCAGTCCAGCACTTTGAGGATGGTCCCAAAGGAGCCTTTGGCCACGAAACCCAGGATCTGGAGGGAGAAAGGGGAGGGGGGTGACTGAGCACCCCACAGAGATGGGCTTGGGGTGGGGCAGGGTCCTGCGTGGAGCGAGGTGAGATGGCACAGGGCACCCAAAGCAGGCGGTGGGGACATATGAGGACCGGGGGACACAACAGGGTGCACAGGGAGCCAAGAGGGACACACCGGGACACAGTAAGAGGCACATGGGGAGGGGGGACAGGGACACGGGGACCCCAGCGCGGGGTTGTGGATGCTGGCGGTAGGACACGGAGACTCGACGAGGCACCGGGACCCAGTGGGGATAGAAGGGGTCCCGGCGGGACAGTCGGAGACGCCGGTAGGATGCTCAGGGACCCGACGCAGCATGCGAGGAGAGCCGGTAAGGCGGTCGGTGATCCCGGGATGGCGACACGGGATGCAGGGACGGCGCGGCAGGACGCTCGGGGATCCCGGGAGGATGGCAAGGGGTGCTGGGGGACCCCGGGAGGACGTGCAGGGACCCCGGTGACACACGGTGCGAGGGGACCCGTGGAGAGCGCTCGGGGCTGCCGGGTCGGGATGCGCGGGCGCCCCGGTAGGACGGTCGGGGACCCCGGGAGGATGGAGGGGGAAGCCCCGGGACGGCACCTTGAGCTGCTGCTGACGGGCGGAGGGGCGGACGGGGAACTCCGGCAGGAAGAGCGAGACGAGCTGCGGCAGCGGCCACCCGGGCAGCGGCGGCTCCTCGGCGGGGCCCCGCGGGGCCAGGGTGAGCCCCGACCCCGGTACCGGTACCGGCCCGGTGCGGCCCAGCAGCGCCCGCACCCACGACCCCACGGCACGACCCTGCGCAACCCGGGGCAGCGTCAGCGGGGGGGAACCCGGGATGGAGGGGACCCCCGGGGCCGCACGCACCTGGGGGGGCCGCACCGGGGCTGGGCCGGGGCCGCTGCTCGTTGCTCCCATCGCGGCGCCGCCCGGCCGCGCCCCGGGCCCGGGCCCCGGTAATCCACCGCTTTACATAACCCCGCCGCCCCGCCTCGCCCCGCCTCTCCCCGCCCCGCAGCGACCACCCCCCGCCCCGGGCACCGGGGCTGCCCCCGCGCACCGGGAGCACAGCCCGGGACCCCCATCCGTGACTGACTTCCAACCCCCGCTTTTGGGCAGGTGACACCCTCCAGGAACCCCTTGCACACTTTGGGGGTCACCCTTTAACCACCCATACTCCCCCTGCATACATCTTGCTGCAGCCCCCCCACCCCCCAAGCTCCGGGGCAGCCGGTGGGGTATCCACAGCCCCCCCAAAGCCAAGGTACAGCCCTGGGCACCAATGGGCACACAGGTACAGGAGAGGGATGAGGGCTGAGCCCGAGGTGATGGCAGACACTGCACCCCCAAAACCGATATCCCCAGGGAAGGAGGTGGGGGGGTGTGTGTGCTGTTGAGCCAAGAGGGGGGATAGCACTGACCCAGCACAAATGGGGGGGGACAAGGTCCAGACCCAGCCAAGCAAGGCTGTTCCAAATTAAAAACTCTTTATTCAAACTCTGTCCCCTTCCCCTTTCTCCCAGCCTGGAGCGATCCTGCTGCCTTCACCAGGCCCTGGGGCTGGACCCAGCACCCACACAGCAGGGAGGGGGGGATGCTCACAGGAGCCCTTGGCACAGGGGGCTGTGCCCCACAAAGTGGCCCCAGAGCATGATGAACCCCACATCCCTGTACTGCTGCACCCCTGCCCCGCAGCAACAGGGCTGCCGAGGGTCTGCGCACGGCTAACCCCCACCTCTGGCATCACTGTGCTGCGCAGCATGGCCCCCCCTCCCCACCATCGGGGTGCCCTTGGGCAGTGGGGAGCATGGGGCACCCCAGTCCCTTCCCGGCCTGCCGGGTGTTGCCATCATTTGCGCCTGCCAAAGATCGACTTCTTGCTGGGGTTCTTCTCGCCCACGCTCAGCCCGATGAGCAGACGTGCCTTCTCATCTTCCTCCTGCTGCTGGATGGTCCCGTCTGATTTGTTTTCCAGCTTCCCCCGGGCCTCTGCGCCTGCCGCCGGCTTCAGGCGTAGCTTCTCTTTGATCACCTGCCCAGGAAATTAGGGTGCTCAACACCCCACAACTGCACCCAGGCTCCTCAGTGCGGGTGAGAGCCTGAGCTGCCAAGCCAGCCTGGCTGCTGCCCGCTCTGGAGAACATGCCGCCTGCTGTGGGGATACATCCAGCTCTGGCACTCTCCCTGCGAGTGGGAAGGAGCCACCATGGGCTGAGGTCGCACCTGTGCCACCAAGGCTTTGCGGCTGTCCCTCTTCACTGCCATGGCGAAGTCCAGCCATGTCCACGTATTGTTGTGGTACTCCAGGCACGGCAGCACCAGGTTCAGGTCACCCCAGTCCACGCTGTTCTTCTCGCCCTGGGTGACAGGGGTGTCAGGCAGCGTGGGACAATGCCCCAGGTCACCACCAGCCAGCCAGGCTGTGCCCCCTCCCCAGCATGCTGGCCCCGCACCTTGTAGCTGACGCAGAGTGGCACCTGTGGGATCTTGATGTAGATGAAGGAGTTGTTCATGGCCGCACGCTCCTTCATCTTGTCAATGTCATCCACAGGATGCTGGGGACAGAGCCATGAGCAGAAGGGAAGGAGAGGGGACAGAGCCAGGAACCAGCAGGGAAAGGACAGCCGGGCGCTAGGCCATAGCATTGCTTCACCAGGGAGAGGTGAGAGCTGCTCTGGTATGGCGTTAGGGAAAGGAGATGCTGCAGGGAACACATCAAGCGTGCAGGTGCTTGGTTGTAAAGGTTGCAAATCCTCACAGTGGGAGGGAGCAGGAGAAAACAGACAGGCAAGCAGGGGAGGACAGGGCTGCCCAGCCCTGCAGCCAAGGGAAAACAGGCTGGCTCCACAGCAGGGCTCTCCCACCTTCCCCCCCGCAAGGCAGCAGCAGGTACCTCAGGTGCTTTTCGGAATGATCTTCTGACCCCTGACGTCCGGTTCAGTCCCTGAGTGACTCCCTTCCCTGGGCCCAGTGAGTCATCAGCCACGATGAGCTGCCGTGGCTTCACCACAGGGATCCCTGGAACAAGAGGGTGGGAGATGGGGGCTGGTGCCGGTGCCTGGCTGGGGGTTAGGCATGACCCAGACCCCTCCCGGCTTCACCACTCTGCCCAACATCTCCCTGACCACAGGGGAGACCACAAATCCCTGTCCCTCCATGGGTAACCACCCACAAATACATCCTGGACACACAGCCAGAGCTGCTCAAGAACATCACTTGGGTGCCAGGGAGGAGGGTGACCATGGGGCCCTCACCTGTCGTCACCAGCTTGGACTTGTCTTCCTCATCCCCCACCTCCTCCTCTTCCACATTGCGGCCGGGAAAGAAGAAACCCATCATCCTGTGGAAGAACTGGTGGGTGAGCTGGATGGTGAGGGGTACCACGTTCACCTGCGGGGACAGAAGCACGCATCAGAGCCAGGCACACACTGCCCACACCCACGGGGACCCTGCCACCTCCCTGCCTAGCACCTCGAAGTGTTCCTTGATGGAGATGCCTCCCACAGGTGGCCGGACCTTGCTGAAGATCCTCAGAGCCAGCTGCCGGCCAGACTGGCAGGAGCTCTGGGGACGCAGCACCACCTGCAGGGAAGAGGATGGGCAGCCAGGGTGAGGACAGGCCACCCTGGCAGGGCCACCCGTGGGTCCCCAGGGTGCCACTTGCCTTGTACACAGCATTGGGCAGGAGGTTGTTCATCGTCACCCAGCCCAGCTCCAGCAGATGCTCGGCCGTGTCATCAGACTTGTTGACCTACGCACAGAGACCCGTCAGAACCTCAGGGCCTGCACCCCGGGCTCAGGGGCCAGGAGAGCTGCAGGGCCTGCACCCCGGGCTCAGGGGCCAGGAGAGCTGCAGGGCCTGCGCCCCGGGCTCAGGGGCCAGGAGAGCTGCAGGGCCTGCGCCCCGGGCTCAGGGGCCAGGAGAGCTGCAGGGCCTGCACCCCGGGCTCAGGGGCCACATCAGAGCCACAGGGCCTGCGCCCCGGGCTCAGGGGCCACATCAGAGCCACAGGGCCTGCGCCCCAGCTCAGGGGCCACATCAGAGCCGCAGGGCCTGCGCCCCAGCTCAGGGGCCACATCAGAGCCGCAGGGCCTGCGCCCCGGGCTCAGGGGCCACATCAGAGCTGCAGAGCCTGCGCCCCGGCTCAGGCTGCGGGTGCCACCAGCCGGCTCCATACCTTGCTGTAGAGGAAGCGCTGGAGCTCCAGCTCGGCTATACCCAGCTGACCATCCTCCTCAGTCAGGCGCCAGCGTGCCTGGGCAAAGTAGAACTCAGTCCGCCGTGCCACACTCACATCCTCTGGCTGCTTTCGCAGCTCCATCTTGTTGGCTCGCTGCAGCTGGAAGTCCTTGAAGCACCTACAGCAGAAAGGGGGAGTGCTGGGATGCGGAAGCCCCAGAGTAAGGGGGAGGCAATACCAGGGAAGTCAGGAATGGGCTCTACCTGATCAGTATGTTCAGCTCCTCACTCTCCAGCTGCAGGTCAGCTTTCTCCTGGCTCAGCTGCTGCTGTAGCCTGTGGTTGAGGTCGAGCAGGTTCTCATTTTTGCTGTCATCCTGCAGGGACTGAAAGAAAGACAACCCTCAGGGACTCTCTGCTCAGGAGCAGGGACCCCCAGGAGCCAGGACCTGCTGGGATGCAGGCTCACCTTCACATTGGAGTACATCTGCTTCTCCAGCAGCCGGATCTGGGCGACGTGCTGCCTCACAGCCTCTTGCAGGTGTAGGATGCTGCTGCGCTGCTCCTCGGGGTTGCTGGAGATTTCCAGCTGGAAGCGCACCCGTTGTTTCTTCTCGCTGTGCTCCTGGACATGGGAACAGAGGAAGGTTGGGGTTGCCCTGGGTGCAGCAAGTGAGACGGGGGCCTGAAACCTCGCGAGTACCTTGCGCTTGGGCTCCACGTGCAGCAGCAGGTTGTTGACTATGTCAAGGATCATGGCATACTGCGCAGGGTTGGTGGAGATCTCCAGGTCATGGTGGATCAGGGTGAACGTATCCACAGCTCCTGCAGGGACACAGGGAGGACACTCTGGGGCATTAGCAAAGCCAGACACAAGATGTACGTGGGGGCCAGACACAGATGGAGGGGATGGGGAAGAAGCCAAGGTGGTTACACCGGCTCCAGCAAGCACAGTGTGTCCAGCATCATCTCGTGTGCTGCCACATGGCTGGGGACCCCCTCTGACCTCAGCAGGGCCAAGACAGACCATCCTCAGACGTAAGTCAGCTGTGCGTCAGCCCAGTGTCCTGCTCCCCCTGAAGACATGGTGCCTGGATATACCCACCCTCCTGCTTCTTCAGCAGATCCTCCTTCTCCTGGTTGGCTGGAGTCTCAGGGGGCTTTATCTGTGTGGCCAGCTCAGGGTCGATGTCATGGCTGTAGCTGATATAGTACATGCGGCAGCTGCAGCGAGAGATGATCCTCTGCACTTGCTGGGTCTGCTGGGCTTCTGAGGGCTGGTTCCAGTCTGGGGACAGGCAGGAAGGCCACAGTCAGAGCACTGAATCCTGGCATGTCGGAGACCTCCCAGCACGGAGCATCAGCCAGCTCCTGGAGCCATCCAGGGACAGGCCAGGTGCTCCTGGCTTCATCACCCTCAGGGTCACATGTGAGGGGTGCTGGGGTAGGCAGGGTGGGCAGCTCCATGGGTAGTACCTGTGGTAGTGCTGACCATGCCCCCCACTGCCTGCCCGCTCTCCATCAACTCCTGCACTGAGTCCAGGCTCCGCTGACGATGCTCCTCGATATTTTTCACCTGGGGACACAAGGAGGAACCGCTGGCTGTCCCTGCTCTCCCTGCCCAGGACACGGGCAGAGCTGCCCAACCCCCACCAGCCGCTCACCTCCAGCCAGAGCTGCCCGTGCTCCCTCTCTGTGGGGCTGCTCTCCGTCGTGGCAAAGTACTGCATACCATCCAGCAAGCAGGTCCAGGATGTCTTCTGCTTCAGCGTGTCCCCGTACCAGGCAGGGTGGTGCTGGCACTGCAGCAGCTGGGCCTTCGCGGCAGACACAATCACGCAGCCCTCTGTCTCCGCGCCACGCAGCACCATCTGTGAGGGGAGAGACCCCCGGGGTAGGATGAGATGTTCTGGACCCTCTCACAGCAAGGCCCTGGAAAGTGTGGGATGTGCAGGCCAGCCATCAGGCAGGTACCTGGCAGTTGACCAGCTCGATGAGGCAATTGCGGTTGTAGATGTCATCGGTTTGGCAGGCGGCGATGCCGCACAGCTGCTCACTAGCCCCCGACTCCTCCTCTGTGAACACCACGAACTTGTCAGTCTCCTCAATGAGCTTCTGCAGCATGTAGGCTCCTGGAGAAGGAGAAAGGGTCAGTGTCAGGCTGCGGGGAGGGGGCGGCTGGGTGAAAGCAGGCATGGCTGTGGGCTAGGGTGCACATTGCTGGGTGCAGGTTCCCCCTTGCTGTCATCCCTGCCATGCTCACCCCCTGAGGAGGCTCTCTCAGGACGGCCACTGGTGATAGGAGCAGTGACTCTGGCAGGGACAGAGTGAGCAGAGAGCGAGCCCCGCTTCAGCTTCTTGGCTTGCAGCTGTGTGTCAATCTTCAGCCCCTTCAAGGCCTCAGTAGACAGGTTGCGCTTGAGCACAGCCGCTTTCTTATAGCCGTCATAGAGGCCGAAGGCAATGTCCCTGTTGGTGGTGGTCCAGGAGGCCCGCAGGTCCACCAAGTGCAGCTGGTGTGTGTGGAAACCATCGTCCCCATCCCGCAGGTGTAGCTCCTGGGCAAGGACGGTCAGAGCCTCAGTGTGGCAAAGCCACCCCCAGCCCCTGCACATCATATGTGCAGCACTGCCAGCACCTCCCCAGAGCCCAGGGGGCTACCCCGGAGCCCTCAGCAGGGTCCCACATAAGGGATGCTGTGGCTGAACAAGGCATCCCTTTGGCCAGGAGATCACAGGCCTGCAGGTCTGTCTCCTCTCCAGCCAAATCTTTCCCCCTTTGCACCCAAAGACCTAGGTTGCCCTGTCCCACAGGATGACAGAAGTTCAGCATGGCTGGGTTACACCGGTCGCGTCCCGTGTTTGCGGCGGTACCTCCTCAGCCGTGCGGTTGCTGTGCCGCTGGTAGGTGAGGGAGGACAGGCTCAACAGGTGGGTTTTCTTCACCAGGGTGTCAAGCCGGTGGTCAGCATTTTCGTCACAAGTGGAGGCCATGAGGTGCACGGTGACTTGGCTCAGGTCGCTCACCATCTGCGTGATGCTCCACTCCGAAATGAGGCGTCGCATTACCGTACCGGCTAAGGGATGGGGAGAGGGGTCAGCCAGGGCCCTGCCCTGCTGGGAAGCGCTCGCCCACACAGTCCCTGCTTACCTTGCGGGATGAGCCGCTGGGTACCACGAGTGAAGATGTGCCCCTGGCAGCACTCCACCTGGATGCCCCGCTGCTGGGCGAAGGAGGCCCAGTAATGCACCTGTGAGGGAACAGACAGCACGGGCTGATGGCCCCCAGCACGGGCAGAACAGGGGGAGAACTGCAGAACCCCCCAGCCCAAGGACTTGCCTGCAGCCGGGGGAAGAGTGCAGTGTAAGACAGCTGCTTGTAATGCTGCCCCAGCTTCTTCTTGCTGGGTTTCATGTTGTTGAAGAGCTTCCCGCGGCAGATGGGGCGTGTCACGCTGGTCCACGTGGCCCAGAAGTTCTGCATCCAGCGGAGGGTGCTGCTGTAGAGCAGGATCCGGGGCTGGGAGTGCTCTGAGAATACACCTGCTGTCAGCCAGCATTGCAGGGCAGGGACAGCCCAGCACCCAGCCCAGCACTGATACAGATCACTAAAACCAGCACACCCTGTGACATCCTCCCCAGACCCCCAGGGATCTCCAGGGTGCTGTCACCCACCCTCACTGGGCCGTGTCAGGTCCATCCGGATGGAGAGGTTGAGGTTCTCGGAGCGGAAGGCACGGTAGGAATCGTACTGCTGCCCCACTGGCACCTCAGGTAGGAACTCGGGGGAGCGCAGCACCACGCCGTGGTGGTCGTGGGGGTTCCCGTGGCACAACCACTGCAGGTCCAGTGTCATGCACAGGTCAGGTAGGTGCAGGAAGCAGCAGTCATCATACCTGGATGGGGAAAGAGACTCCGGTTACCCTCCAGCACCAGAGGCAGACCTAGAGCTCCCAGGCCCACACTCACTTGGATGCTGTCCGGACGTTGATGTCGAGGTTGCCCTTGAAGATGAACTGCCCGGGCTTCCAGTGGAAGGAGAGGTGGTTCCACTCCCAGTGCATGTTCTCTGTGGTGTTGTAGGGGTCCTGTAAGGACAAGGGTGAGAAGAGGCAGGTGTGAGCCTGCCCCACACCACACTCCACTCCCCACTCCGGTAGCACCCACCTCAGTGGCCAGCTGGTGCAGGTTGGCCTGTTCGATATCCATGTGCCAATCCCCATGGAAGAGAAGGCGACTCTTATCCCACCAGGGCAATGGGGCGCTAGGGTCCTCTGAGGGCTTGGTGAGGAGATCTACGCACTGGCCGATCAGAGTCCAGGCTGGGTCCCAGCAGGGCCCCCACACGATCGTATACTGGGAGATCTCCGCTGGGGACATAGCTTGGCTCAGGCCTTTCCATGTCCCATGCAGCCCCATTCCCCCGCTCCGGCACAGAGTCCCCACCCCCATCTCTGCCCCTCCAGCTCTTACAGTGGAAGTCGTGGTAGAACTTCAAGGGTGGCATGTTCCTCTCCACCGTCGCATCCCCCCAGGGCAGCCCCAGCTTCAGGACCTGGCGGCGCCGGGAGCAAGCCTGGCCACACTGCTCCGCTCCGATCAGCCGGCCCGAGAGCTGCCAGTTCCGGATCTCAAAGAGGTAGCGAGGGTAGTCACGGATCCGCACTGTGGGGTGGAGGAAGGGCTGAGAGATGGAGCAGCAAAGGAATGCTGCCCCAGTCCCCCATTCTGGACAGTGACGGGAGCCGCTGCTCCGTCACATCTCTGCTCCCTTCCCACTCCAAAAATCATTTTCCCTGCTTGGTGACATATCATGTGGTGCCAGCAGGTCCCTATCCTGGGAGCCCAGGCCACGTGGCCATCATGCTCTTCTCTAAGGGCACCCTCCTGGGCAGCAACTCACCAAAGAAGCTGCCAACTCTGCCTTTCATCATGCGGCACCACTGGGTGACCATCTCCAGACCCTCAGGGGGGAAGGGGCTGACATCATCCAGGTCTCTCATCTGCTCCAACACACGCTCCGTGCCATGGAAGGACTCATCGGCCATGGCTACCAGCTCAAGGTGGGCCAGGGTCCAGGTGAGGAGTGCCCTCCGCATGGGTGTGTTTGAATAGAGGCGCCGTGAGCGCTGGATGTAGATCTCTATGTTCTTCTTCTCCAGCGAGGCATAAAGCTCTTCGATCTTGCGGGCAGGCAGCAGCTCGCCGTGCTGCTTGCGTAGCGCGGCCACCTTGGCATCCAGCAGCTGCAACCGCTTGGCGCTCTCCTTGCTCTCGTCCTTCATCAGCTCGTAGTTGTCTCGCAACTTGACCTCAAAGACATCATCCAGGAAGACCCAGGAGAAGTGCGTCACTTTGAGGAGGAGGTCGGGAGGCAGCGCTGTGCTGGCAGAGCGCCCACGCCGGTGCAGACCTTTCAACCACTTCTGCACCCCCACAGCAGCATCCAGCGTGCGGGAGAAGTCGTACTGGTAGGGGAACTCGATGGTCACGCTGGCAAAGGAGAAAGCCCAGCCGCGGTTGCGGAGGGTGCGCAAGGTGGGGAAGGCGCAGCGGTGCAAGATGACCTCCTCCAGCTCTGGCAGCAGCTTCACCTCCACCTCCTTGAAGCTGAAGATGCTGTGTCCATCAAAGCCGGCAGCCAGTTCAGGGCAGTAGCCATGCAGGGCACCACCGTGCCAGCTCACTGAGGTCCTTTCGGCAGCCAGGCTGATGTAGTTGGCTTCGGAGACAAAGGCTGTGAGCTTGGCAGAGCTCAGCTCCAGTGACAGGGACAGGAGTCTTTTGGGGGGGAACCCATCTGGCTGGAGAGATCCTGGTGTCTCAGTAGGGGTGGCCGGGAGGGATGCTGGGCTCTCTGGGGGCTGGGAGTGAAGTGTCTTGCGGCCAAGGGCGCTCTGCAAGGTTTCATGGCACTGGAGGGTGGCCAGGGTGTGATGGTACAAGTGCATGTGGTCGGGTGGGCTCCACAGCACCGCCAGCCCCTCGCCGCACTGCACCTAGAGCAGAGAGAGGAAGCAGGCACCGAGTCACTGCCAGGGCCAGCACAGCACAGCCCCCGTCTCCACCACCTTCTGGTGCCAACAGATCCTCCCCTGGCCTCATCCACCCCAGTCCCACCCGTACGGGATAAAGCAGAGATCTGAGGCTCACACCAACCTCCAAGGAGCGGATGCTGCTGTGGTAGGTGATAGAGAGCATGGAGAGGTTGGCCATTGGGTTGGGAATGGCGGGAGCTTTGCAACACGGCTGCATCTTCTCTGTGATGCTCTTCACCAAGGCCAGCACCATGCCCTGGACACTGACCGTGCAGCTCTCGGCACTCCCCAGGACAGTCAGCGTGTCCAGCCGCAGCTCCAGGGCACCTAGAGAGACAGCATGCCTGTGCTGGGGGCATGGAGAAGGCACACCAGGACACGCCAGGTTCCTCTGTCCACTGCTCCAGGACAGCTGTCTGCCATCAGCCGGGATGGTACTTACCCACCAGGGCTGAGAGTGTGAAAAGGTTCACATCCTCCACCTTCAGATCCACCTTCCAGAGCAGCCCCCAGGGCTCGCTTGAGGCAGAGGGCGGCTGCTCAGCAAGCTCAGCTCCGCTGGGCTGAGGGCAGAAGAGGGGCAAGACCCTGGCTAGGCACTCGGTGCAGGTGTCCGACGACTCTACTTGCAACCCCCGGATGGTGCAGTCCAAGAAGAGTGTGTCTGACTGGGCACTGGACATGCCCAGGGGCTGGTTGTAGCTGCCCTGTAGAACCAAGAGAACGATCGCTCTCAGGCTGTAGGATGTCCACACGCCACCCTGTGCCTCCCACACAGGGCTGTGGACAGGTAACTAGCCCCGAAAGAATCCCAACCACCCCCATGCTGCAGACAGGTAACTAGCCCCAAAAGACCCCCATGCTCCCCTCCCAGCTCACTGCTTACCTGCAAGTTGAAGGAATCAAGGATGAGGGCTTCTCCCCACACGTGCATGTTGGGGGGATGCGGGGCACGCTGGATGTGTGAGTCATTGCCCACGCGCCAGCAGAGGTGGTCCACGGCCAGCACCGCTCGCTGGTGCACGCTCTGCGGCCGCAGGTGCTGGTAGTCTGTGGGCAGAGAGGAGGGTCTGAGTGCAGGGCAGGGCTCCCTGCTGCCTGCTCATGGTCCCTGAAGAGTGGCAACCCAGGCACAGGATGCTGGGCATCCTGGTGATGCTCTGGCAGAGCCACTGGCCCCCAGGAAGAGCCCAGCAGCCACCCCGTACCTGCGGAGATGGAGTTGAAGCCCAAGGCGAAGGGTGGCGTGTCCCCCAGCTGCACCGACACATTGACGTTGGACAGTGAGGCACACAGGATGATGGGCGCTATGATTTGGGGGTAGCTCCTGCACAGGACAAGCAGTCAGTGGGGGGCTGTGTGCCACAGAGCCAGGCAGGGAGCGAGCCCAGAAGGACACCCACTCTGCAGCAGCCCTCACCCCAACCGCCTGCCACCCTCCATACCAGCCTCCCCATCCCACAGGCTGTGTATGAGGCAGAGAAGGTGTTGGGTGCCCAGATACCCTGCCAGAGCGTGGCAGGCACAAGGAAAGGAGCTGCGATGCTGGCAGAGGCAGAGTTTACCTTCCCTTGCGCCCTTGGCTGGGGAGAGGCACTGCCCGGCACCCAAATTCCTGTGCCAACAGGCCCAGCCAGTGAGAAAACTCTTGGTGGCGGTAGTGGATGATGCAGGTGTTGAGCAGCACAGCAGCCGAGAGGTCAATGGCTGTGACCTAGAGCAGGGAGAGGGCAGGGTGGCAAAAAAGCTTGTGCCAGGAGCCGAACCGACACCCTCAGGGGACAGGAGCGTGCCCAGAGCTCGCTCACCTGCACACTGGTCTTCAGGACATTGAGGCACACAATGCGCTGGCGGCTCTGCGACAGGAGAAGGCCGTCTGGGGACAGAGAGAGAGGAGCAGAAGTGAGGGGTAGCAGAGGGCAGCGAAGGCACCCCTGTCCTGTGAGCACCCTCCTGGGTACTTGCCCTCCAGCTGGAGGTCTACACTCATTTGGTCCAGGTCTGAGGTGGGTGTGAAGTTGCGCAGTGGGATCTGCTCCTCCTCGCGCCGATACAGAAACTGCAGCAGCTTCAGGCTCCAGGTGAGGTGCCTGTGAGACACAGGGAGTCACTGCCAGAAGGGAACTGCACTGTCATGTCCTCCACCTCATGTCCTCCACCTCCTTGTCTCCGGTCCCTGGCTGGCTGGCAAAAGGCTCCAGCCAGTGCCCAGCTGCATCCCAGCCCTCTCATCCCACCAGCAGAGGATCCCATCATGCTGTCCTGCTGGAGAAGGAGCTCACATGCCTTCCTCCTTCTCCAGATCAAGCTCAGTCCTGTCCCCAGGTCTCTGTGCCCAGCATTGATCGGGGGCTAGGGCAGCCTCCCCCTCTCTCCTTACCTCTTCTGACTGTTCATGGACAGCACCACGCTGGTGTTCTCCAACTTCACCTCCACCCGCCTGGGAATGAGCTGCAGCGTGTCCCTGCTCAGCAGGGACAGGGACTCGGAGGGCTCCCCCGGGCCTGGAGAAGGACACACATAGTCATGGGAAGGCTCTTGCCCAGACCCCCCTCTCCCTGCAGCGGATGGCAGCGATGGCACAGCCAAATTATCCATCTGCAGTGCAAGCATGAGGACTGCCAACCCCTGCCCTGCGCAGTTTGTCCTCACCCCTGTCCCCATCCCTGACCTGCGCTGAGCTGTTCCCCTGAGGTGCTGCGCTGCGCCCCGGCAGTGACACGGTGCAGCAAGGGGCTGCAGAAAAGCCCTTCGTGCAGCTCTGCCTGCAGGGTCTGGACACGCAGCCGGACGTCCGTCAGTCGCCGCTTGCTGCTGATCTCCAGCGACAGGGAGAGCGCCAGGGCCAGCTCGGCCAGGCACGCGTCATCCTGTGCAGAGACACGCGTAGGGAGTCACCCCCTCTCCCTGCCAGTGGATGCTGCCGGCAAAGCGCCGGGCTCAGTGCGGAGCCCAGAGCCTGGCAGCATCGCCCAGCCTCAACGATGGGCTGAAACAGGTCCCTGGGGTGTCCCAGAAAGCTGGTGCTCAGGCCCCAAGTGTTGAACTTCTCCCTTCCTCAGCACTCACCAGCTGGCTGCTCCGGAGCACTTTGCTGCTCACCTTGGTCAGGCTCACCTCACAGGTCAGTCTGGGGAGAGCAGAGGACAGATGGAGGCTGCAGACCCTTCTGGCTCTGAATCTAGTGCCTGCCCTCCCTTTTCTGTGGGACACTAAGACCCCAAGCCCCTGCTCCAAGTCCTCCCAAAAGCAGAGAATGTCCTAACTCCACACAGAGAACAGCAACTCATAATTTGGGGAACACACAAAGGGAGTGGACCAGCCTTGGAGAACATTAATGTCTCACATCACAGGTGACATGGAATGCTGCTGAGTGGGACAGAGTGAGCTGAGACGCCATGGATGGAGCTTTGGTTGGATGAACCTCCCCTGCCCCCTGGGACCTGGAGCGGGGCTGGGAGCCAAGCAGGATGTGAGGACAGCATTACCTCTTCCCATCGCCGTTCAGGAGGAGACGGGTCTTGCTGGCCTGGATGTGCCAGAGGGACTCTGAGGTGGCCACATGCAGAACGATGACGTTGATGGAGTCCATGTGGATGGAAAAGAGCTGGGGGGAAGGTGCTACTGTAAGGGAGGCCT
The DNA here is from genome assembly GCA_022605575.1 of Laterallus jamaicensis coturniculus. Lineage (NCBI taxonomy): Eukaryota > Metazoa > Chordata > Aves > Gruiformes > Rallidae > Laterallus > Laterallus jamaicensis. The sequence goes on along the minus strand of JAKCOX010000025.1, from coordinate 7,923,755 downwards.
GACAGCAGTGCAGCTCACAGCAGCTTCTCACTGAGCCGCTGTCTCACCTGGCTAAGAAGCCTCAGCAGAGAGGGTTTAAGAGTCAGGTCTGCTCTGCTTTCATTCCCATCGGCTTCTCTGGGAGCCTTCGGGACAGATGGCTGGAACCCAGGGCCCTTCTGGAGATCCGTGCGGATTCGCACCTCCCCAAAACATAGCTCAAAGTAGCGCCTGATGAAGAACAACACAGGCAACTCTTAGTAGAGCTTGTACATGGTACACCCAGCCCCATCACAGGGATGCCCCCCGCCCCCAGGCATGCGCAGGACCAGCACAAGGACATGTGCAAGATGCAGCTGCCCAGAAGAAGGGTGCTTCACTCCCACCCAGAGCAGACCATAGGAAACGGGGACTGCAGAAAGGTATAAAGGCAGCAGAACCACAGTCATCAGGACCAGGGATGAGGCAGACTCCCCAAAGGGAGCCAGGCTGGGGGTACGTACGGCAGCTCCCGGCTCAGTTTACTGGAGATCCAGATGTTGTCGATCTCCTGCAAGGACACAGCAGGTAGGTCAAAGAAAAACCAACCTGACTCTGCCTGACGTCACCCTGATGTTCCTATTCTGCTCCTAGTGCCTGGCATCATGCAGGGAGAATTGGGGAGCATCCCAAAACCCCAAGTTTGGCCACAGGAGAAAGGGCCTGGCTACACAACAGGAGCCTGGCTACAGGGTCTTGATGCCTGGCTGGGAGTGACTGCAGTGTCCTGCCTGCCCTCATCTGCCCATGACCACCCCTCACCCAGCTACCCACCACAGTCTGCTGCTCCTGCTGGAACTTGAGGCTGATGTTCTGGGCCCAGAAGAAGCCGAAGGAGCCGATCTTCAGCTCTGCACGAAGCTTCTGCCGGCACCAGGTGACAGCCAGGCGACACACCAGCCACCTGTGGGGACAGGTGGGAAGCCAGGGTCAGCCTCGCTGCTGGGGCTGGGGGCCGAGGACCCTCTTTGCCCTTCAAGCACCGGCTCCAGCACCCAGAGCTGGACAGGGGCTCCCTGGGCAGAGCCCTCTCACCATGGGTGCCCTGAGGCAGAGCCCCCGCAGTGTCACCCCAGCCCTGAGGGCCCGCTTTGACCCCCAGCCCCCCCCTTATACCCCTTCCCTCAGGCTCCCCCAGACTCCCATAAGCACCCAGGCCCCGATGCCCTCTCAGACCCCCACCCCCATACCCTACACACCGCTCCCCACAGTCCTAGGACCCCGGAAAATCCCACAGGCTCCCCTGCCATCCCGACACCCCTCCCCTAGCCCTCTGAGCCACCCCACACTCGGGACACCTCCCCAAGCCCTCTTTGTCCCCCTTAACCCCCCCTGACCGCTGACACCTCATCCCCAGCCCCACGGGTCCGCCCACACCCTTGGCAGCTCCCCCCTCCCTCCACTCCAGGCAGCCCTATCACCCCCCAAAAGCCCCTGACAACCCCCAAAACCCCCGACAACCCCCAGCCAGCCCCGTGGGCCCCCGTTTGTCCTTTGCAGGCTCCCCCCACCCCAGCACAGCACCCCCCAGCCCGTCACACCCCCACAAATCCCTGCGGACCCTTGTCACCCCACCGCCAGCCCCTCGGAGCTCCCCCAGACTCCTGCGCACCCCCTTAGCCCTGTCACCCCCTCCCCCTCCCCTTTCCCCTTCCCCGGTCCTGACCGCGCCAGCAGCCCGGCGAGCAGCGCCACCACGACGAGGCCGAGCAGGACGGCGGGCAGCAGCGGCGGCGGCATGACTGCCCCCGGCCCCGGGGGGGTGCGTGTCCGTCCGTGTCCCCCCCCTTCCCTCCTCCCTCCCCGCCCCTGCCCCGGTACCGCCGCCGTCCGTGGGGCCGACCGCCCGCGCACCCGGAGTGGCCGCTGGGAGGGGAGAGGCGGGGCGAGCCCGGCAGGGCCGAGCGGCGCTTTCCCGGAGTGAGCGGCAGCCGCAGCGCCCCGCCGGGGCCGGCACCGGGAGACGGTGATGCAGTGGCAGCCCCTTCCCCCCTTCCCCGCCCCCAGCACTCCTCTCAACCCCCAGCACAAACAGCCACACGACAGGGAAGGATTGAGCTCTTTTATAGGGCCCAGGCCCCCGCCGGGCACCGGGAGCGGTTGGGGTACAGTGGGGGGGTGATGGTATGGCTCCCGGGGACAGCAGTCCCTGGGGGTCCTGGGCTTTGGGGAAGCAGAGGAGGGAGCTGTGAGGGAAGGGAGGAGCGGTTCAGGAATCTACTCTGGGGCAGGTCTGGATGTTGGGCCCAGCTTCTTTGGGTCAGGTCTAGGTGTTAGGCTTGGCTTTGTGTTGGATCTGGACACTGGGCTGGATTTGGGATGTTGGGGTCTGCTTTGGGACAGGTCTGGACATCAGGATCTGGTGTCAGATGGATTTAGGATGTGGGGACCTGTTACATTTCAGATGTTGGGCTCTGCTTTAGGTCAGGTCTGGATGTTGGGATTCGGGACAGCGAGATCCACTCCAAAGTGGATTAAGAACATTGTGACCCGCTTCACGTTGGATCTGGGACCCTGTGTCCTGGTGTGTGGGAGACCCAGGTGGGGACAGAGCCATCCTCTGGGTTGAACAGTCCCCAACACCGCAGGGCAGCGCCCAGAGGCTCAGCAGCAGCCTGTCCATCATCCATCACAACTCAGCGTGGTACTGCTCTGCCTTGAAGACCTCGCTGGGCTGCATGAAGATGCCCTCCATCACCTTCCAGTAGTTATTCTGGCTGGAGGAGGCCATGCCATGCACCTCCTTCTGCCCATGGATGGGCCGCCCGTACTGCTCTCCCGTCACTGAGAGGAAGACATCGGTAGAGGCGTGCTGGAAGCGCACCTCACTGTCCCGTGCCCAGTAGGTCCCACTGCACACCACTGTCCAGTCGTCCAGGTAGTCGCCCTCACCGGCCTCCCCAAACGCGCTCACCTCCTGCGGGTGTAAAGAGAGCTCGTCTGGGGGCTGGCATGAAGGGGGGTGCTCAAGGATGGCTGAGCTGGGCTCAGAGGGGTGGGGGGATGTTGTTGGGATTAGGATTCTGTTGGGACTTGGAGGGTCTGGATGGGATTGGGGCATTGGGGGGAAGGGAAAGCTGGTCGGGACAGGGAGAGCGCAGTGGGGAATAGGGGAATGAGATGGGGCTGGTGGGGGGGACCAGGGGGTCCCAGTTTGAACTGGGGAGCAGGGTGGGATTGGTAGGGACAGGGGCACCTGGTCAGGACCAGGGAATGTGGCAGTGCTGACAGGGACATGGGGGACAGAGGGGACCTGGGCTGCCCCCAGGTGAAGCGGGTGGGGAGGGGGGTGTGGATCCCCGGTCGGTCGGGGGGTCCCAGCTGTGCCCGGCGGGTACCTGGTTTCCAGAGAGCGGGGAGGTGAAGCGGTGGCTGTGGAGGTTGCGGCCGGTGCCCAGGTGGGTGAGGCGGATGGCCTGCCCGCACCGCACCGGCGTGCCCCGCTCGCAGACGGCGGCCGTGCGGCCCCGCACCCGCCAGTAGCTGTTCCCGTCATCCGCCGCCGACACCCCGGTCACTGACTGCTGCCCGCTACCTGCGCAAGGGGAAGAAAAACCGCGGTCAGGCCCGATCCGGGCGATACGGTACCGGTACCAGGGGTGGGCAGGGGATGGGAGGCCCGTTACCGGAGCCGTAGCGCACGTCGTGCGAGTGCAGGCGGACATTGTGCCGCACATTGAGCAGCTTCACCACCGAGCCGCAGGTGACGGGCCCAGGACCGCCGCGCACCGCCGCGCCCAGCGCCACTACGAGCAACGGCACCAGAACCGGCGGCATCCCCCACCGCCCCGCCGCCGCCCACATCCCACCACTGCCGCCGCCGCCGCCGCCGGAAGCGGAAGTAGCGCCGCTCCGCCCGCCCGCCCGGAGGTCGCCGCTCGTCTGCTCCGCCCCCCCTCGCTCGCCGCCGCCGCCGCGGAGGCCTCCATTTTCCCTCGGTGCCTCGGGTAAGGCCGAGCCGGGCAGGGCCGGGGCCCGCAACGGGCCGGGCGGGGCCGAGCGGAGCCGAGCGGAGCCGAGCAGCGGCGACGGGGGAGAGGGGGTCAGCCAGGCTCGCGTCGCTCTGTAACGGGCGGGTGTGGGGGAGGTGTTGCCAGGGGAACGGCGGGGTCGCACAGGGCCCAGAACGGCGACGAGGCCTCCTGGGCGGCTGCGGCGGGCCCGGGCCCCGGTAAGGGCGGCAGGGACGTCCCGGCGGACGTCGTCGGGCTGGGCCGCGGTTCCTGGTTGGGGGTTATATGAAGGCAGCGCCCCCTCCGCTCCCGGTTGGCGGCCGCGGGTGGGGCTGGCGGCAGCAGGAGCCTCCTGGGGCGGGGACCCCGCGGCTGGCGGCCGTGCCGCAGCGAGGTGACCCGGGCCGGGTGGTACCCGCGCAGGGGAAGGCTTGGTGGGGGGGCAGAGGGACCGCGGCTGGGCGGGGTGGGGGTGGGAGAGTACCGGAGCTCCCCCAACCCCCGGAGCGGCCCAGCTTCCCCGCGGCAGAGACCGCCGAGGACGTGGGGACTGCGGCACAGCACTGACACGGTCGGAAAAGGGGGTGGCTGCGAGGGGATGGGCATGGAGAGCGGCGGCCTGCTTTTTTGGAGGGGGCTGGAAAGGGTCTGACCTTTGTTCCTCAGGCGTACCGGCTGTCCGCATCCCCCCGCCCCTCCCACCCCTCAGGTGCAATGCCCGGAGCCCCGCGTTGGGTTTTGCAAAGTCCTACCAGGCTTCTCCATGAAAAACCGAGGGGAAGAACCTTTTGGGGATTAATAACTCTCTGGAGGACAGCAAAGAAAGGGTAGGGGTGAGCGGTGGGTGCTCACAGAGGAGTAGGGTGGTTGTGCCGTTTCAGTCCTCTCTGCTCCTTCTTTTCCTGAATGTGATGATATGGAGAAGGAATGTTTCATCCCGAATTATTTAGGATAGCTAATCCAGGCTGTGTCTGAGTGCTGGTGTAGTAAATAAGATGCGATGCATGTAATGAAGGGAACAAACACCACAGCGATTGACTCCGCATCAGCTTTTACTATTCAGGGAACTTTCAGACATCACTTCCAAACCCTGCTGTAGCCTAAAAAAGGTTATTTTGGAATTACTTTAAAGGAGCTGAGAACAAAGCAGAAACACAGCGTTACCCTGCTGCTTAAATCCTTGGCAGCTTGTGCCCTGGCTACTGCTGGCGGTGCTGCTTAGCCCATCTCCAAAGGGGGGAGCCCTGGAAAAGGCAGGGGCAGGAGCAGTGCGGAAAAGCAGGTTTCAGAGCAAGTGAAGCTTTGGCTTGCTCACCTTAGGGAGAAAAGCTTGATGACAGGAGCTACGGGTGCAGGTGCATGAAGTCATAGGTGGGTCAAAGAAAAGGAGGAGGGAATGTAAATTTTCTGTTTCTTACAGGAAATTCTGATGCAGCAGGTCTAAAATAAACAAGAGGAAGTGCTGTTTCGCACAACGTGCTGTTAAACTGTGGCACTTTGCCGCAGGGTGTTCCACTGCCTGACAGCGTTGGGGGCGGTGGGACCAACTGGGACCATTAAAACTACCGAAGCAGGTGTGGGAAGTTCCTGAGCTGCAGTTGCTGGCTGTCAGGACTTTCTCTGTCGCAGCATCGTTGGTCTCCAGGCGTTGTTTTGCCCTCATGCTGCTTTGCACCCCTACCACTGAGGAAGGTGGGGGTGTCTGGTTTAGTTCCTGACTTGAGAAGTTGGTAAAACAGCTATAAAAGCTAAACAGAAAATTTTGGGAGGTTGGCCCTGTGGAGCTCCCTGCCCCTACTAAGGAGTGGCTCTGAGGGAGGGCTCAGCTCCAGCGAGGTGCCTCTTGAGGGTATTTGGTTGTGGGGCTTTGCCAGGATGTTTTTGTCAGGCTCATAAGCTTCAAATTAAAAGAAGCCAATGTGATTTTGTCTGAATTCTGTGGTGGGGTGCAGCATGGAGATCATTGCTTAGTGATTAGTCTTAAATCCACACATCCCAGCTCAATCATGGCTTTTTTTTTTAATAAGGAAATCAAAATTGCTTTCATCAGGAGAGCTTTAGGGGGGAACAGCAGTATCACCTTTGCAGTTTGTTTGGGTTTTTTGTAACAAGCCATTTATTGTCACAGCCTTTTACTCCTGTGGATGTAATTTGGCTGTACTAAAATGAATTTCTATGAACATCTAACTGACAAAATGAATAGACCAGGCTTCCTTAGGAAAGGAAGCCATCCAGAGGGATCTTGACAGGCTGGAAAGATGGGCCTGGGGGAACCTAATGAGGTTCAACACTGCCAAGTGTCAGGGGTGGCACTTGGGCTGGAAGAATCCCAGACACAGATACAGACTGGGAGAAGAGCTGCTGGAGAGCAGCCCTGTGAGAAGGACCTGGGTGTCACCGTGGATGAGAAGCTTAACATGAGGCAGCAGTGGCTCTGGCAGCTCACAAGGCCAATGGGATCCTGGGCTCCATCAGCAGAGGGGTGGCAGCAGGGACAGGGAGGGGATTGTCCCTCTCTGCTCTGCCCTCCTGAGGCCCCAGCTGGATCCTGTGTCCAGAGCTGGGGCCCAACACAAGAAAGATGTGGGGCTGTTGGAGAGGGGTCAGAGGAGCCACAAAGATGCTCAGAGGGCTGGAGCAGCTGCCCTACAAAGAGAGGCTGAGGGAGCTGGGCTGGGTCAGCCTGGAGAAGAGAAGGCTGTGGGGGGACCTCATTGCAGCCTGCCAGTCCCTGAAGGGAGCAGAGGAACAGGAGGGGAATCAGCTTGTTCAAAGGGCAGAGACTGGCAGGACAAGGGGGATGGGTTAAAGCTAAAGGAGGGAAGGGTTAGATTGGATATTAGGGGGAAGTTTTTTCCAGGGAGAGTGGTGAGGGGCTGGAACAGGCTGCCCAGAGAGGGGGTGGGTGCCCCGTGTCTGGGGGTGTTCAAGGCCAGGTTGGATGGGGCCCTGGGCAACCTTGTGTAGCTCCAGGCCTGAGGTTGGTGTCCCTGCCTGTGGCAAGGGGGTTGGAGCTCTGTGATCCTTGGGGACCCTTCCAACCCTTGCCATTCTATGATTCTTAGGCTCTATATTTTAATTGAGTCGAGTTTCCCAGCCTTCTTACTCTCACAGAGCTTTCTGAATCCCTTGCAGTTTAACTTTCCTCTTGGAAGTGTAGACATGAGAACTGAGCAAAACCCTTCAGCAGTGGCTTTGGCAATGTGGTTCTATGGACTTACATGATCTTAAGTGGACTGTGAGTTGAACCACAAAATGTCAGAGGTTAAAACAATCCTTGTCCAAATCATCTCTCCCCCAAAACACCCCCACCCCAAAATGAGTATTACTATGGGTCAGGGCCTTGATGTAGTTTCTCCCATGAAGGATGGGGAGAAGTCAGGACTTGCTTCTCTTCAGCACCCATGCTGCAGTAATGCCTGGAGTAACATTCATTTTTGCTGGTTTGTGAATTGCTGCTGATATCCTAATGTCAACTGCTGAATACTAAATGTCTCACTGGGAGGATACTCCTTATTCTGTGAGCATCACTCAGGTCTTGTGCCTTAGTTGTCATCCCTGTGCTTGGAGAGCATGAGATGCTTCTGATATCTGTCACCCCGTGCCTGCTCAGGCTGTGAACCTCATGTGGCACTGCTGATGCCATCCAGCACACGGTTGTGTCCCTGCCTTGCCAGAATGCCACTGTAAGTGGCAAAGTGCAGGAGTTTTCCCCTGCACTCTGAGGTTTTGCAGGTACACACTACCTATTTCCATTTCTAAACGTAACAAGTTGACATTTGCTTGGGTGTGATGTACAGAGTGCCTCCAGCACATGTTTTGCAGTGCCAAGGCTTTGCAGGTATTTGAATGTCTGGTTTCCATAATTCTCAAGTCTATTACAAAGCAGAGCTCTTACTCTGCAAATTGCTGCCTCACCTAACCAGGGAGGGAGCCCACTGCACCTGCAGCCAGCCTCCAGCCCAGTCCTGCCAAGCTGACCAGAGATCTCCAGTCTCAGTATTGACAGAAGAGAGCTTTCTGCTCGGGGTCATCCCAGTTAAAAGGAGCTGTGGACTCTGGACAATTGCCATTGTGCCCTTGAGCTGAGCAAAGTGCGTGCAGCCCTGATTGAAAGCAGAGGGCGTGTAATGGCTCAGTCCTGAGCTGCTCTGGTGCTGCTGCCTAGGGAGAGAGGCTGTGCTTGAGGTGCCTGGCTTGGTCTGAAGGCACCCGCGCTTCCCTCACGTGCTGCCATCACAGTGCTGCTTGCTGCATCACCATTGTCCAGTGGTGTGGTACCTTTGGGGTGAAGCTGTATGTGCATAATGCCCCCGGGAGCCTGTGTGCTTGTGCACAGGTGAGTGTGCAGGATTAGGGTTGGTCTCCCTGCATTTTTAGTGCTCTAGTGCTGTTTGGTACCTGTTCCCGTGCTACAGCACTCTCTGATCCTCTCTTTGGAGTGTGCTACAGGAGCAGGGACACTGCTGTGCTGCTCTGAGGAAAGGCCTGTAGCGTGGTACAGCAGGACTGGCCCAGCTGACTGGTACAGCTCAGTCTGGCATCTCTAAACCTGACTCAAGCCAGACAAGCTGTGCTGTTAGAGCTGGGCTGACCGACTGCTCCGGGGGTCTCACTGGGCAGCCGTGCTGGTCTGAGCTCTGCCCCTCTGCCTGTTTATTTCTCTGGAGCAGAGGATGGGAGATGCACCCTCAGTCCATTATCTGATTCAGCATCTCTGTGGTTTTAGCTACCCTTGCTTCCGTTTGGTTAAGTGATATCCCTGCTGTCCTGAGGTGGTTTTCACTGGAGCAGAGAGCACCCAGTTTCGTGGGCGGTTGCCTTGTGTGGAACCTGCTCAGCTGGATCACTCACTGAGATGGGTTTCCTAAGTCATGGCTGTTCCCTGTGTGCAGGTGAATTTGATTGGATGTGAACTGAAATTGCTGGGAAATGGTGTAAGAGGCGATGAGGAAGGAAGTTGGAATTGTGACTGGAATGCTTGACTGGCAGAGGAGAGTAAAATTGTGTGTGGTGCTATGGTGAGGGGTTTTCTTTCTTGGTAGGTTTGTGTGTTGATTATGGACAAGGGAGAAACGAGGTTGTTAGAAGTTTGAATGGACTAGGAAAGACTCCCAACCTGCAGCTTTCTGTATGTTAATACATGTGGTAAACGTGGTGAGGAAATGTGGAGCTGACACATTCATGTGCAGGGTGGTAAACGTAACAGTTACTCTGTGTAGTTACACAATTCATCAGTGGCATTTGCTTCAGGAACACATATTTAACCAGCATCTGTACCACCATCTGAAGAGTTATTTCTGAGGGATGCTTAAATCCATGTGTGACTTCTGTGGTGTCCTCTTGAGGACAGAATCACCCTGTGCCAACACACCAAGCCGGAGCAGCGATGTCCTCTCTAGGTGCAGAGCAGTAGCCTTGGTCTGCTGCGATTTTGGTCTGTCTGGAGCATCCCAGACACATGTTGGCCACAGCTATGTAATCTGCAGCCAAGGAGTGTGAGCTGCTATCTGCTTGTGTCTGAAATCTGGCAGAGTTCTTTCCCTTGTCTTTGTTGTGGGTTTTCTTTAATGAGATCTGTCCGGCACGTTCCTTCAGAGCAATTAGTATTTTAAGAATAAGCTTGGAGAATATTTAAAGTCTTGTATTTATTTATTTAGTTTTAAACCTCAGAAGCCCCTGGTTCTCTCTTTGTGTTGGTGTGCCAGAGGAGTGGACCTCAGGGCAGAACAAGGTGAAGTGTCCCCTTGCTCAGGTTCCCCTGTGTGGGACTGATTCACTTCAGCCATCTGTTTGCAGTGGGGAAATTATTATGGGGCCATTCTGTTTAGGTATCATTCCCTGGCATATGGAATTAATTTCTCACCATAATATATTCCCCCCCTCCCTTTTTTTTTTTTTAATGCTAAATTGCATCAGATGTAATTTAACATGGAGGTTTTGGCTTTAGATCTGACACCTCCTCTGAGCTCCTTTTTATACCTTCCCAAAGGCTGGTACTCTTCCTGGGCTGGCTTTTTCATCTTCACAGCCATTTGAGGAATTGATTTGGCTTTTGTCACAATTGGATTTTGGAAACTTCTGTTGTTTTGATCTATGCAAAAAGGAATTAATTTAAAAAAAAAAAAAGAAAGAAATCCTTTGAAAAATTAAAAAGACAGCAAGGTTTGAAACCACAAGAAGTAAAAGGCCCAGAGAGAAAGAACTTGAGCCACATCTTTGGATGTACAGTTTCCTTTGTGCCAAGCATGGTTTATACAGCTTCCAGAAACCCCACTTGGGGAAACACATCAAACAGAAGGTTCTGGATGTAGGAAACACCCTGGTTTTGTAGTTACTTGTTACTTCTTAGCCTCTGGACAAAGGCCCCTGGCCTCCATTATCTGAGTGGGAATTAATCATCTTAAGATCCTAATTGGTAGGACCACGTGTCTAACGCAGTGCAGCGCTGGTGTCGGTGTGGGGCTGCTCTCCAGGCTGTGTGGGAGGGTATGGATGGGATGAAGGGCTTTGGCTGCCTGTGCCCTTTAGCTACAGCTGGGAGCTCAACTGTGGAACAAATGCGGCTGTGACAGGGCCTGTCTTGCTCGCTGAGACATGGGCTGACAGGAGGCAGCATCACTTGGCTGCTGGCTAATCTCTGGTGACAGAGATGTCCAGGCAAGGTGGACGCTGGGTAATTTCAGGCCTTGATGGATGATTCAAAACCCTCTTGCCTTAGCTGTCTTCTCTCCAAACCCCAGCAGAGGGGGAAGTTCGAGTGTTTCTCTGGTTTGGCTGATGTGATGGGTGCCTTCTCTTTCCCAGGTTCCTGTGGAGCTGTGTGTGAGGTGCTACAGCCATGTCTGACTTTGTCGAAAGTGAAGCGGAGGAGTCAGAGGAGGAGTACAACCAGGATGGGGAGGTTGTGCCCAGAGTAACCAAGAAGTTTGTAGAGGAAGATGAGGATGGTGAGTCTGCCTGGCTCTTCTGAGTCTGCTGAATAAAATAGTGCCTTGCTGCTCTATTTTACGTCTCATGCCTCTGCAGATGGGGCAATAGCTGCTATAACAGCATGGCCATCTGTAGTCAATAGATTCAGCTGTTTAAGTGCTTCCCTTCCTCAAAGTGCTGAGGTGGTTTTTATATTTGGCAATAGAAAATACACAGCTTCACCCCTGTGGGACTTGCAGTTGCACAGTTTGATAGTACAAGGAGTACAACAGTACAAGGAGAGGGATTCTCCCAGCGTGACCGTTCCACCTGTTCCCCCTGCAGCGAGCGTGAGACAAGAAGTGGGTTTGTAGCACGAGCTGCTGCCCAGGTTCTGTGCCAGTAAAAGTACTCAGTTCAGGTTCTCTGTGTGCATAGTGGGAAGGGAGGTGCTGTCTGCACAGAGCCAAGAGTGAATCTCAGCCCTCAACCAATGAATACATGTCTAACACTCACTGCTCTCCACCAGATGAGGAAGAGGAGGAGGAGAATCTTGATGATCAAGACGAACAGGGGAACCTGAAAGGCTTCATTAATGATGATGATGATGAGGAAGAGGAAGAGGAGGAAGAAGCCAGTGACTCTGGAGACTCTGAGGACAATGTTGGCCACAAAAAGAGAAAGCGCAGTGAGTTTTATGATGACTGTTCATAGCAGGCTGCAGGCGATGGTCTCACACTGCCCTCCAGAGCTCACCCTCTGCCCCAGCTGTCTGCAGGGGCAAGTTACACAGTTACACCCTTCTCGAGGGTTGGTCCATTTCCAGATTGGAAAGGGGAGAGCGTAACTCACCTCTGCTTTCTTCTCTTAGCTTTTGATGACCGCCTGGAGGATGATGATTTTGACCTCATTGAGGAGAACTTGGGTGTTAAAGTCAAAAGGGTGAGTTGTGTTCCCACACTGCTGCTAATGGTGTGTCTCAGCACAAAGGAGGGTGGGCTCCTGCCTGGGCTGAGCGAGTGGTGTTTCCTGGCTCTTCCTCTCCTCCTGTGAAGGGAATGCTGAGTGCTCCAAGAAAGCAGGGTCTCTCCCCAGCTGGGAGCTGGCTCCTAGAGTTTGCCAACCACTTCCTGCTCATTCCTGACACTGCTGTACTCCCCACCTCTCCAAGATGGTCTCAGAGGACCCCATCTTACAGATGCTTTCTCCTGCATGGTGCTGACCTCAAAGTCAGTGCAAGTTGCTATGGGCCCTAAAGCTCCTTCCACATGTACTAGAGACACATCACGCCAGGCTAGTCCTGGTGGTGACAGCATGCAAGTGACATGACACAGTCCTGTGTCCAAAGAGCAAGGCTGGGCTTCAATCTGCTCGCTCTCAGGTGCCTGCAGAGGAAGTGCATTTCTGGCCTGGCAGAGACCACACAGAACTCAAGTGCCAGGAATTTTGGGGCACTGATGAGTGTTTTTTTCCTTGCAGCAAAAATTCAGGCGTGTGCGAAAAATGTCTGATGATGAGGATGATGAAGAGGAAGACTATGGAAAGGAAGAACATGAGAAGGAAGCCATTGCTGAAGAAATCTTTCAGGATGGTGAAGGCGAGGAGGGAGGGGAAGCTGTTGAAGCTCCTGTTGCTCAACCAGAAGAGGAAGAAGAGGAAGAGGAAGATGAATCTGGTGAGTATGGATGGATAATTATCTCCAAAGGTTTGTCCTGGGAGTAAAGTACGGGAACAGTGTTAAGACTTTCTCTGAGCTATCAAAGGCTGTAGCCCTGTTGTAAAGCTCTTGCTGGTCTGATGGATACATCTTTAGAAATAGATGTTTCTGGGTGCAGGTTTAGTCTGTCCATCTACACCACTTTGTCCAGAAGCACGTTACATGTGTTGAGGCGTTGAACGCCTTCACTCTTTTGTACCTAGTAGCACCGTGCATGCTTGCCCTGCTTCTCAGCATCACCCTGTTGCCATGCCAGTACCACGCTGAAAGAGCTTCAAGAAGTCTGTCTGTCTATTGACTGAAGCAGCAAGGCCTTTTCTGACTGCCTTTTCAGTGCACTGAGCTGCACATAGTTGCCAGGTGGCTTTCAGTGTGTTTGGAGGTTTGTTCTAGCTTGTTATTGTGGTTCAGACTCCTGGAACGTCTGAGATTGGTGTAGGACATGGTGTGGGTAACTGGACAGACTGACAGCTAGCAGCAGCCTAAGTCTGTGGTGGAAGCTCATAGTTGTACTGGCTGAGCTGAGCTTTGTCAGAGGTACCAGTTGAACATGCAGGAGTCCTGACCACTGTGTTGCTTTTCAACATTCAGACATTGATGACTTCATTGTGGATGATGATGGGCAACCTCTAAAGAAGCCAAAATGGCGAAAGAAGCTGCCTGGATACACAGATGCGTAAGTATTGATTGGAGGTTGGCCTGAAACCTTGAAAACAGTGCTCAGCCTGCTTGATTCTTGTAACTGCAGAGTGATTCAGCTTGTGGTTGGATACCGCTGGTCTCTTGCCCCAAGGGAACCTGATAAATTTAAGCATGGAGCTTTTAGCCTTAAAAGGAGTCTGACTCCTTCCTTTCTCCCCTGAATTTTTTTACAGGGATACCAAACCCACTCCCTTAAGAGAAGTATTTGCACGTAAAGCTCAAGAGTTGTGTACCTATCCATGACTTTTTAGCATAGGTGCAAAACTGAAGCTTAGACTTAGATGCTCTGTCTTCCCCTGAATGGTTAAAAGATGTTCTGTGAACTGCACTGTGGGGCTGAATGATAGTTTTTGCCTTCCAGGGCTTTGCAGGAAGCCCAGGAAATCTTTGGTGTGGACTTTGACTATGATGAGTTTGAGAAGTACAACGAGTACGATGAGGAGATGGAGGAGGAATATGAATATGAGGATGAAGAAACCGAAGGGGAGACCCGTGTACGACCCAAAAAGACTGCCAAGAAGCGCGTCAGTCGGCGTAGCATCTTTGAGATGTATGAGCCCAGCGAGCTGGAGAGCAGTCACTTAACAGACCAGGACAATGAGATCCGCATGACAGACATGCCTGAGAGGTTCCAGGTGAGGAAGAGGGGCTGATGTGCAGGCAAGGAGCACTTCATCTCCCACCGAGTGCAGCACACCTGGGTCCTGCAGGCCAGCTTTCTCACCTGGCTGGATTTTAGCATCTCTTCTTTCCTTCTTGGAAAATCCTGCCTGTTAGATGTTCAGGCTAAACCCGCACCAAACCATATCAGTGACTTGGTGAAGTGTTGAGGTGGTGCAAACCCCGTTTTAGCACCCATTGTAGGTTCCCTTTGGCCACTGGGTGCCAGTGTTGCTGCACTCCCGGAACTGGTGCAGGGCTTGTGCGGAGATGTCTTTGATGACGGATGCTGGTAGCAATCCCATGAGTTGTATCCCAGGACAACGAGAGTGAAGCTGTGGTGCCAGAGAAGGTTTGCTAGGGGTTTCTACCCTGCCTGTACACCAGTCAGCACATCACTGTTGATGAGTCACATAACTGTACGAAGTGTTTCTGTAACTCACTTTGAAGGCTGAGTGAGCCGGGGCTGTTCAGCCTTGAGGAAAAGAGACTGAGAGGGGATCTGATCTGTGTTTATAAATATCTGAAGTGTAGGAGACAAAGGGAAATGGCCAGCCTTTTCTCAGTGTCTGTGGGGACAGGACAAGGGGCAATGGCCTCAAGTTAGAGAATGGGAAGTTGCACGTCAATATGTGGAAGAACTTCTTCACAGTGAGGGTGACAGAGCCCTGGGACAGGCTGCCCAGGGGGTGTGGAGTCTACTTCTCTGGAGAGATTCCAGACCCATCTGGACACCTCCCTGTGCAACCTGTCCTAGGGACCCTGCTTTGGCAGGGAGTTGGACTCGATGAGCTCTAGAGGTCCCTTCCAACCCCTATGATTCTGTGATTGGGTAATCCAAGCAATTGGGATTTTCAGTGCTCTCAGTGTGGACTCCTGTTTGTGCTGTAGGGAATTGTTCTGGTACCTCATCTTTTTGTCTTAATTTTACCCCGTCATCAGGCTTTGCGTGAGCAGTCAGTGCTTCCATCGCCCTTCAGTATATGATCATAGAATCATAGGGGTTGGAAGGGACCTCAAGAGATCATCGGGTCCAACCCCCCATGTTAATGCAATTCTGGGCAGAGACCTGTTACCCTCCTTCGTAAAATAGGATGTCTGAAGCTGCCAGCTTTTCAGAAGGAGCTTTATTTTTTCCCCCATGCCAGTTTGCCCAGCACAAGGGAATGCTCTGTGTAATGTCTTCTGGCCATATGTGACCTGTTCAAACATTGTGTCATCTTCACAGATGTCAGTGATGATTAGAGCAGGCCCCCTGAAAGAGAAGTGGCTGAGACTAAACGCCCTGCAAGGCTTTGGAGCTGCTTTGTATCCTGTTATTCTATGGCTGCAGTGAGAAAAGTGGTAACAAGGTTAGAACAGGCCTAGAGAGGTGGAGCAGAGGGATTGGGAGTCTGGTAGGAAGTGGGGGCACCCTGACTTGATCCTCACAGAAGATTTTGCAGCATTGCTGGCCTTCCCACAAGCCTCTGACAGAAATCTTTATCTAGAGAAAGCTGATGCAGGTTTCCTGCGTGCTCAGGACAGGCAGATGTTAAATTTCTGACCTCAAAAAGTGCTGTGGGTCTGTGAGGTGCTGACACCCCACAGGCCACCTACAGCTTCCAAGCTTCTAGAAAACGCAGCAGTGTGTGTGCAGTGCCCTGGTGTTGCATGTGCCTCTCCTTATCCCATTGTCTTTGCACAGTTGCGATCCATTCCGGTGAAGAGTGCTGAAGATGATGAACTGGAGGAAGAAGCTGACTGGATTTACAGGAACGCATTTGCGACGCCCACCATCTCCTTGCAGGTAAAGGACTGTGCCTGGGGTTTCTGTTCCAAGAGGACTTGAAGGTGCTGCAGATTTACAAGAATAATTGTCAAGAATGGTTGTAAGATTCCTGAGCCCCTGAGCACTTAGGGATAAACTGGTGTTAGCCATGATCTGCTTTTAACTGCTTTTACCTCAGCCATGTGCTGCTGCTCCATTTTTCCTTTAAGCCAGTCAGGGCTAGGATGCTTTTCTGCAGTCTAAAATCTGAGCGTTGCTACGTTCCCAGCTAATTAAATGGCCTCTGTTTTCCAGCCTTAGCCTGGGCTGGGTTTTGGGGGTCAGCTCAGGAATACAATCGACACAATGTGTTTCTCCTTTTAGGAAAGTTGTGACTACCTTGACCGTGGACAAGCCAGCAGCAGCTTCAGCCGCAAAGGACCCAGCACCATCCAGAAGATTAAAGAAGCCCTCAATTTCATGAGAAACCAGCATTTTGAGGTATTGCATAACAATAGTTGCCAAAGTAGTTGAGTTGCTCTCTCCTTATCCAGACAGGATTAGCAGAGAGGGGCTGCTGGAAGTATTTAGTCTTGTGGTTGCCTTTCTGGTGACAAAATGGTGCTTTGTTTGAAAATGTGGCTACTCTTATATGAGGTGTGGCAGCACAGGTTTTTAGGAGCTGTTTTTTGGGGCTGATCCTGGACAAATGCTATATGAAGTGGGGCAATTTCAGAGCACCCTGAGCCTTGCTTGGTCCATCAGTCAGTTCTCTGAGATATTGCCTGATGTTGCCGAAGGTCTTTGGTCTACACGAAATATATTGTTTAGTGGAATGGTCTCAAGAGCTGGGACATGGCTTGGTCCATCTCCCACACTGCTTCCCCACAAAGCTTGTTCTTCCATATGGAACAGAAGTACTGGCCTCCTGGCTGTCCAGTCTCCTGCTTGGTGGTGATGAGTCTCATTTCCGACCTAGGTCCCATTCATCGCCTTCTACAGAAAGGAGTATGTGGAGCCAGAGCTGCACATCAACGACCTGTGGAGGGTCTGGCAATGGGATGAGAAGGTGAGGAGTGTTTTCACTGCCTGTTTTCCCACCAGTGTTTAACATATCTACCCCACCTACCTTGATAGTTTGAGCAGATTTTGGTTTGGCCATGGAGACCATGTGTGCTTGTTTTACCCGTGGTACTTTTGCGTGTTTGTTGTCATGTGGTGGTGAAGGGTTATCTGAAAATAGAGTGTTCAAAACAGTCCTTCCTCTTCACTGAGTTCCTTCTGTGCAGTGACCTTTCTGCAAGGAGCCCAGATTCCTTCTCTGCTATTGAGTAGATCCAAACATTGATTATTTATTTTTTTTTGTTATTGTTAATACAATCCATCTCTGAGATGAGACCCGCCACGTTTGTCACATCTGGGCTTGGCTGTGGATGAAGAGTGATGATTATTTTCATATGTCAAATATCCTAAGATCCTGGGTGCCCCTGTTTGGGAAGGGTCGAGCCAAGTGCATTTCACTGAGCTCTGGTGCATTTCACTGACTGTCTTTGTTCTTGCATTAGTGGACTCAGCTGAAGATCCGCAAGCAGAACCTGACGCGTCTCTTTGAGAAGATGCAGGCCTATCAGTATGAACAGATCTCTGCTGACCCTGACAAGCCCTTGGCTGATGGAATAAGGGCCCTGGATACTACTGACATGGAGAGGTATGGTGCCCTGTCTTTCTTACATTCATTCCAGGATAACTTAATGTGTGCATTAACTCACCCAAGCAGCACAGGCTTTCTGGCTGCTGCAGCATGTTGCCTTTATCTTCCACGCAAAACCAGCCATGAGAAGTATTTAAAACTCTTTTGGAAGATGAGCCTAAGCACTCCCTCTGCTTGACCTGTACCAGAGCAGGTTCCTTGAGCGCTCTGGCCATGGCTTAGTGACACACAGGGTGTAACATGCTGGCTTTGTGTGCTGTAGGCTGAAGGATGTGCAGTCCATGGACGAGCTGAAGGACGTGTATAATCATTTCCTGCTGTACTATGGGCGAGATATCCCCAAGATGCAAAATGCTGCCAAGGCTGCTCGAAAGAAGCAAAAGCGTATCCGAGAGGATGGTGAAGAGGAGGAAGGTTTGTCCCTACATTTTATAATCTCCTAATCGTGGCCTGGTTGAAAATCTTGATTTAAAAGAATAGTAAACAAGTGTGTTGAAAAGCCTGTGTGTTTGCACAGAGAGTTGCTGCTGTTCACTTCTGTCTCAAATTAGGCCCAGGTCTTTCCAGGCATCTCTGAAAATTCTTAAAGTTTGCCACACAAGGTGCTGTTTGTCTGGTAGACTAAATACCAGCCCTCGTGGCAGAGGTCAAAGCAAGGATCAACCACCTTGATGTGTGTTTTAATGTACAACCCAGAGATATTGCTGTTGGAACTTCAAAAGAGTTTTCAAGGTGGTTGTCTAAATCTGAATAATTTAAGGCTTCTGTGACCTTTGAGATGCATTTGTGGAATTTAGGGACTCCACTGCACAACGTAGGTTGTGTTTGATCCCTTCACTGTGGTTCTGACACACTGCAGCTGTCAGGATGCTTCTGTAAAGGTATGCTAAATGTATCCTTCTCATAGGTGAAGGGGAAGATGCAGAAGATGATGAGCAGAAGGGGCCAGAGCTGAAACAGGCTTCCCGTCGGGATATGTACACCATCTGTCAAACAGCTGGGCTTGGTAAGGGGTGTGTGCACTGTCATGCTGAGCTTGCTGTGGCCTGGCCTGCCTGCTCTTACAGGCCGTGTGGCTTACAACAGAATCCCTAGGTTGGAAAAGACCTTTAAGATCATGGAGTCTAACCAGTTATCCTCTACTAAACCATATCCCTGAGCACCTCATCTACCCATCTGTTAAACACATCCAGAGATGGTGACTCAACCCCCTCCCTGGGCAGCCTATTCCACATCTCAACAGCTCTTTCAGGGAAGAACTTTTCCCTAACATCTGATCTGAACCTGCCCTGGCACAGTTTGAGGACATTTCCCCTTGTTCTGTCACCTGGCTGAAGAGACCCACCTCTCCACACCTTACTTTCAGATAATTATAGGCAGTGATGAGGTCTCTCCTCAGCCTCCTCTTCTCCAAGGAGGAGGACTGGTAGTTTTGCTCAATATAAGTTACAAAGCCCAGGTCCTTATTGTTTTTTGTGGATTGTTTTTTCTTTTAACAGATGGCCTGGCTAAGAAGTTTGGTCTCACACCTGAACAGTTTGGAGAGAATCTTCGAGACAGTTACCAGCGTCACGAGACAGAGCAGTTCCCTGCAGAGCCGCTGGAGCTGGCCAAGGATTATGTGTGTAGGTCAGTGTGTGTGGATCTTTGTGGAGGTCCTGCAGATGTGAGGCAGGGAAGGGATCTGGGCACATTTTCAAGTCCCAAGCCTTCATGTTGCCTTTTTGCTTTTAGTCAATTCCCAAGCCCAGAAGCTGTGCTGGAAGGAGCCCGCTACATGGTGGCTTTGCAGATAGCCAGGGAGCCTTTGGTCAGACAGGTCCTAAGACAAACTTTCCAAGAACGAGCTAAAATCAACATTTCACCAACCAAAAAGGGGAAGAAGGTAAGGAAAGGAGCTCTGACTCTGTGGGTCAATTCAAGGGAGGATCTAAATAACGTACAAATGCTCATTTTTGTATCTGAAAACTTCTCCCATGTCAGTGGCAACTCTGAATAAATCTCAGAGCAGCATGTGAGCTGGGCCATTGCAGAGGCCAGCTCAGCAGCATGCTGCGTGTTTAGTCTGGGCATTTCATCAAACCAAATTCTTGCTGTTGAGATGTTGCCTTTAATTATTGGAACAATCTCAGCTTCTCTGGGACTGGGAACAAATTCTACTGTGTCCTGCCGGGGAAGGGAATGTGGACTGGCAGGCATAGGAGTGAAGGGGGATTGAAAACAAACCATTGCCTGCCACAGTGTACAGAAGTGTCTGTCTTTGTGAATGCCCTGCATGCATGCTGACTGTCTCCTCTCTCTCCCAGGATATTGATGAAGCCCACTATGCCTATTCCTTTAAATACTTGAAGAACAAGCCTGTGAAGGAGCTGCGAGATGACCAGTTCCTTAAAATGAGCCTGGCAGAGGATGAGGCACTGCTAACTATAGATATCAGCATTGACATGAAAGGAGTGGAGGGGTGAGTGCTCGCTGGCTGTGCCATTGTGCCTTGGCAAATCTCGTTCACCCACTGCTGCCATGGTGTTAAAACTCTTCTGTAACCCAAACTGCTCCTGGAAGTCATGGCCTGGTGGCTTCCTGCACCTTAAAAAGCCAAGCAGCCTCTTAAGGTCTTGCTTTCTTCTACATCTTTATGAAAACTTCAGCAGGCAGCTGGCTTGTTCATTGGAAGCCTTTGGGATTTTTGTGAGAGGTGATGGTTGTTTCCCAACTGCTGTCATTGTGCAGCCCCTTGGATCCTTCCCTGTGCATCTGAGGAGTGGGTGTGCTGGAGTGGCAGCAGGCTGCCCCATGTTGCATTGATCAGGGCCTCTCTATGCTACCAGCATGGTGTTTAGCTGCTATCTGTCTAGCAGCATACCTTTAGTAGCTAAAGGAATGTTTGATGAGAAGATTTACTCTTTAAATTTTCCAGGCAGCTCGCTGAATCTAAGGTGCTGCTAGTACATCCTTGTGCAGGAATCTGGTGGTGGTGTCAGTGCAGGTGTTTGAAGCCCTTCTGCATCTCCTTCTCCTGTTTCTTGCAGTTATGGTAGTGACCAGACATACTTTGAGGAAATCAAACAGTTCTATTATCGGGATGAGTTCAGCCACCAGGTGCAGGAGTGGAATCGGCAGCGCACGATGGCCATCGAGCGGTCCCTCAACCAGTTCCTCTACGTGCAGATGGCTAAAGAGTTGAAAAATAAGCTGTTGGTGGAAGCTAAGGAGTACGTCCTCAAGGTGAGATGGGAGACAGGTGGATTTGAGTCAGAGCTGGGTTACAGATGCTAACTAACAGTCCTGCAGCATGGTGGGGATAGCTGCTCACAGGCTGTACACGAGCTCTTGGGAAGGAGGAGACAGCCTGGGGTCTGAGTCTGGTTCTTTCTCAGGGATGGATAAAAAAATGAGTATCTCAGTAATAGGATGGGTACTGTGTTGCTGGAGAGCTGGTCTCTATCTTGGCAGAATACACTGCAGTGGATTTTCTCACTCCTCTCTCCCCTTCTCTGTTCTACCAGGCTTGCAGCCGCAAACTGTACAACTGGCTAAAAGTAGCCTCATACCGACCTGATCAGCAAGTGGAGGAAGATGATGATTTCATGGATGAAAACCAAGGGAAAGGAATTCGGGTGCTAGGCATTGCATTTTCCTCAGCCAGGTAGGAGGAAAGGAATTGCCTGTGGGTTTCATGTACAGCTTCAGCAGTCCTCTGTGTCTGAGTGACCTCTGTTCACAGGGACCACCCCGTGTTCTGTGCCCTTGTTAATGGAGAGGGCGAGGTTACAGACTTCCTACGCTTGCCACATTTCACAAAGAGAAGGAATGCCTGGCGTGAGGAGGAGAGGGAGAAGAAGGTGAGCTTTTGGGCACCTATTGTCAAGATGAATGTCTGCATGCTGATTTCCATACTGTGCTATCTGCTGTGGGCCAGAGAAGGAATAGTTAGTCAGAAGATAGCCCAGCCCTTGCTACTCTTGCAGGCAAAAATACTGCTTTTTTCTCTACCCTGTAATTATTCTGGCAGAACAGTTCCTTCTAGTTAGACTCCAGTTCATCTCTTCTGTCACAGGGAGTGGCAGGGCCTTGCCGTTCCTAAATTCTGCTGCTTGGGAGCTTCTGTGGTCCCAGCTGCAGAACTTTCTCCCCTTTCCCTAATTGCATTACGATAGCAAGAAGATGTGGGATCTACTGGAGCCTGGGGCAGGCTTTTCACTTCCATCCCCTACTTGTGGATTCCCTGTAACAGAGAGCATGATGCCACGAGACTTGTGGCTGCAGAGCTTTCCTGTTTGTCCACAGTGATCAGCAGCTGCAAGGCTGGCATGTGGAAAAGGCATTTAGCCATGTTCATGTCATGGTGGCTGTGGGGAAGGATTTGCCTGGTGAAATAGGAACCCGTTTCTGGTAGCTCAGTACAGAAACCCTCTAGCTGTTCTACTCTGCTCTGCCTCACATTCCAGGCTCAGGATATTGAAACCCTGAAAAAATTCCTCCTGAACAAGAAGCCTCACGTGGTGACAATTGCAGGCGAGAACAGGTCAGTCTGTGTTCCTTCCACTAACAGTCTCTTTGCAGTCCTTCCCTCAGACTTGTCCACATGTCACTGTTCATATCCATGGTGTGAGGCAACCTGTTTGGGTTATCTCCTGAAGTGATGCCAGGACCTAGCTTTGCTCCCTCCCCTCAATCCCTTTGGCTGTCTCTCCCTAGGGATGCTCAGATGCTGATGGAGGATGTAAAGAGAATTGTTCATGAGCTGGATCAGGGGCAGCAGCTGTCCTCTATCGGGGTGGAGCTGGTGGACAACGAACTGGCCATCCTGTATATGAACAGCAAGAAGTCTGAGGTGAATCTTCTGTCATTCCAGCTATCCCTTTGTTGCTCATTTGTGCTGTCTCATTCTCCATCTGTTGTACTGCCTTGCATCATCCACCACCTTGTATGATCCATCTAGGCAGTGATGTACTGATCTTTGGATCAAGGCAAAACACCTTATTTAGGCTTCTCTGAAGAGATCAGTGCCAGCAGATGTACAAAGTAGATATTGATGTAGTCTGAAATGCATCTTGCTCAGCTGAGTGGATGGGGTTGTTTTATTCCTAGTTGCAGCAGAGCCCTGGGAGCTTTTGACCATACCAAATGCTTTCCTGTTCCACTCCCAAGTCTTTGCTACTCGTGCTATCAAGTGTAAAAACACCAGCGGAGTTTTTCCTGATGCTTCTGGCCTCTTGCAGAATGAGTTCCGGGACTACCCACCTCTGCTGCGTCAAGCAGTCTCCCTCGCTCGTCGAATTCAGGACCCTCTCATAGAGTTCGCCCAGGTCTGCAGCTCCGATGAGGATATTCTCTGCCTGAAGCTCCATCCTCTGCAGGTAACTTTCTGTGGGCAAGGAAAGATCCTTCTCTGCAAGAGAAAGTGGCCTGGGTTGCTTTGTTGTCGAAGAAAAGAATTCCAAGTTCAGCTGGCACAGGTTCTATTCCGTGCCTTTGTCAGGCTGCACAGCACCTTTTTTTTTGGCCTCCTTTGGCTCACCTGCATCCACGCTGTCCTTGGGTAACTCTGAGGTGTTGTACAGCTCCTTAGAGCCAGCCTGTTGTATTTGGCTCAGCTTCCTTAGGGCAGAGCATCACACGCCTCTCCTTTCTGTCAGGAGCACGTGGTGAAGGAGGAACTCCTGAATGCCCTCTACTGCGAATTCATAAACCGTGTGAACGAGGTGGGAGTGGATGTCAACCGAGCAATCGCTCACCCTCACAGCCAGGCTTTGCTGCAGTATGTGTGCGGCCTGGGACCACGCAAAGGCACTCACCTGCTCAAGGTAAGGAGGCTTCTGTCCCTGCCTATGAAAACAAGGCATCACCAATAACATGTGAGGTGGCCTGATGGCAGCACTGTTGGGCACAGAGTCAGGATCCTGTGTGCCACATGCAGCTGACAGCTCCGTTGACATGTGCTTTAGTATGTGAGGTCTCACTGAAGCGCACGTGGACTCACAGCCTTGATAAACCCAAGCAACCCAGCAGATCCATCAATCCGAGCTAGCTCCTGGTCCCCCAGGAACAGCAGTACTGTAGAAAATGCAAGGCAAAAAGCCAGTGCTTTTCCTGAGAGTTGGAGCTGTTCCATGTGGTGCCATCTCCTTTCATACAATGTTGAAACACATGCAGGGGGCAAAGCTTTGAGATGTGAAGTGCTTGATTATGTGAGACGCTTTGAAGGCTGTAGTGACGTGCGAGTCCTCTGCTTCTCCCGAAGAACCCTTGTGTTTGAACAGCAAGGTTTATGCTGTTACCTCTCTCTCCAGATCTTAAAACAAAACAACACACGGCTGGAGAACAGGACCCAGCTGGTTACAATGTGCCACATGGGACCCAAGGTGTTCATCAACTGTGCTGGCTTCATCAAAATTGACACGGCATCGCTGGGCGATAGGTGGGTATTGAGTTCCACGCAGTGCCAGGCGGGGTATGGAGTTAGGCTGAATCCATTGTTTCCGTGCGACCCATGTTCCTGTGTGGCCCCTCTGATCTCTGGCCAAGTTCAGCTATTGCTAGTTATTAATCTGGTTCTTAAGGGCAGCTAAACTCACACAGCAATGCGAGCTGCAGAATGTGAATTGTATAGCTTACTACAGCTTGAAAGACCCTTTGTGGCCAGGAGGAACTACACTACAAACAGTTGTTCCCTAACATAGTCATCACACGTGTCCGTTGGTAACCCATGTGCACTTCTGCTTAACTTCTGCCTAATCCTACCACCAGTATTTTGGTTTTCTGAAGTCTCAAACATAATTTGGCAACTTAACAATTTCTTTAACTCGTGGTAATAGTGGGGAGTTTGTAGAGCACTGGGTTACAGGTAATGAAATGAGAGGTGTGTTTGGGGGACGGCAGTAACCTGGTTCCTACATCTTGTAACTCACTGCTTTGTGCAGAAGGGTCACTTGTTGGAAATGTACTTTCCCTGGGGCTGGCCCAGTGCCCTCCTTGCCTTTGAAAAGCAGCTTGAGAAAGGACACCTGGCTGAATCCTTGCACTGAGTGATCTGACCTTGCTCAGTGCTTGCTTCCTGTAGGATACAAATCCCAGAGATGCAGGGAGGGCAAAGTGTAGCCTCATCCAGACAGCTACCTGCAGATGGCTGCACTGCCAGTTGACACCACTTCAGTTGTAGGAGAGCAGCTGTGAAGAGCTGTGTGCTCAGCAGCTGTACCACCCAGAGAGATCAAACCTGGACAGATAGCATACAGAATGCCTGGCTGTATCTGCAGTGCAAGAGCTGCAGCCTGGAATCTGTCGTCTCTTGCCTGGGTTCCTGTTGATTTAGCAATAAAGAGTTCATTGCCTCCTTTTTAGAGCAGCTTGTCCCAGCAGTGGCAAAGCAGCCACACAGCCAATACTCGTCCCCAACAGTGTGATTTATTCTTGACCTGAAGGAGGCGACTCTGGAACCCTGTGGAATCCTTATCTGAACGTTGCTTTGGTTTTATTTCAGTACTGATTCCTACATTGAAGTCTTAGATGGATCCAGGGTCCATCCTGAAACCTATGAGTGGGCAAGAAAAATGGCAGTGGATGCCCTGGAATATGACGAGTCAGCAGAGGATGCGAATCCTGCAGGAGCTCTGGAGGAGATCTTGGAAAACCCTGAGCGCCTGAAAGACCTGGATCTCGATGCCTTTGCTGAAGAGCTGGAAAGACAGGTGCGCTGGGGGTTCCTGGTGCTGAAAGACAGAGGGGAAGCTCTGCTGGCCAACTTGGTTTCTTAAGTTTTATAGCTGGTAACCCTTATCCTTTTTAGGAGCTGAACATTTAGCTCTTGCCATTGTAAAATATATAAACAACCATGATGAGTACCCAGTGTCCAACAACAGGACGTAGTACGTGCTTACAGAAAGTATGCTTGGGGCACAGGGAGGGGGAGGAGGTGGGAGTCAGTAATTGGACTCTTTAGGCTGTTCTCCCTGAACCAATCTGACTGTTTCCTAAATGTGTTGGTACTTTTGACCTCCTCAACATCCTGTGACTGAGTGCCACTGTTTTGACAGTGCATTCCTCTTTTTTTAAATTTGCTTTTTGACAAGATCCTGGAGTTCTTTCATAACTTAGCCCAGATTCCCTGTTTACCTCCTTCCTGCTGCTCATGGCTTTGTAACCTTTGAATACCCCACAGGGCTACGGTGACAAGCATATCACATTATATGACATTCGAGCTGAACTAAGCTGCAGGTACAAGGACCTGAGAACCCCATACCGTTCTCCAAACACAGAAGAGGTCTTCAACATGCTGACCAAAGAAACTCCAGAGACTTTTTATATAGGTACATCCCTGTTTAAATCCCTACTTTCTGTCAGCCTAAATTGACTTAGGATATGTAAAGATGGGGCAGAGGGATCTCAGTGAGGGTGATGTTGAGATGGTGCTACGGTGGCACATATGTAAAGCAGCTTTCCAAATATCTGGGTAGTCTCCTAACACCTTCATTTACAGCTACCATTGATTGAGGGAAGTGCCCAGCCCCATGGTTGACTTTGTTTTTTCATTCTTCCCTTCTGCCATCACACCACAGGCAAAATGATCATCTGCAACGTGACTGGGATAGCCCACAGGCGGCCACAAGGAGAGAGCTACGACCAGGCAATACGAAACGATGAAACTGGCCTTTGGCAGTGTCCTTTCTGTCAGCAGGATAACTTCCCAGAGCTCAGCGAGGTGAGACTGCTTCTCCCAATGGGTCTGTGTTTGTCAGGAATCTGCTATCAGCAGGCTGAGCATTTGGTAGGGTTCTTAAGAGATGATGTATGAAAGCCAAGATTGTGTCTGCACTGCCCCAGGATCCCAGTCCGAGCATGGCCTTTGGCTGCACATATAATGTGTTCCACTTTTGACTAATTGCTCCAGTATAGACCTGACAGGTCTGTTACAGCTGTGTTATGGATTTTACAACTAGGAGTGAAATGGGCTTGGGGCTAAGCTGACTGCATCTTTGCCAATACATAAAGCAGGCTTGTTTGTGGTCTAGGACCGGGTTTTACACAGAGAAGCTGCCCGTGACACTGAGAACAGAAGGTTGTTCCTCTACCTTCTCAATGTTAAGAACTTGTCTGGACTCCCTGCTGCTTAATGCAGCTGTACTTTAGGTCTCTTCTAAACACTGCTGAATTCCAGCCTTGGTAATCCGTGACTTTAAAACCCTATAGTGTTCATTAGAAACCAGCCTTAGCTGCAGGCTCATGTTCAGGGTCTAAAAATGTTCTGACCTTCCTGATTGCAAAGCTCCATAAGCTGAGCAGAACCAGAGGGGGAAGATTGCATTACTGGGTAACATTCATGGAAGTCCTCTGTCCCTTGCCCTTCCACATGTCTCTGCTGGCTGCATCGGTTTGCTGACACAGCTTTTAGACCTGTTGGAGTGTGAGCTGCCAGGTCTATTTTGTTTCCATGCTGAATGACTTTTATTTTTACTCTACTCAAGGTTTGGAACCATTTTGACAGTGGTTCCTGCCCAGGTCAGGCCATTGGAGTGAAGACACGTCTGGATAATGGTGTCGCTGGCTTCATCCCAACAAAGTTTCTTAGTGACAAGGTGGTCAAACGGCCAGAAGAAAGGGTGAAGGTATGAAAGCAGTGGATTTTTCACATATCCATCTGGAATAGCATGGAGCCAATACCAAAGATTTGAAATTTGGTTAATAACACTGTTCCCTAAATGACTTTTCAAACCTTATTTTCATTTAAGGGCTCGAAATCATCAGCGAGTTCAGGCTCTGGTTAGTGTCCTTCTCCTACAGTGCAAATCTCTCTTGGCAGCTGGTGGGGAACCATGTTAATTGGTTAACATGTTGCACTGCAGGAGGATTTATTATAGTCTGGCTGAAGTCTGAGTTTAGGAGACCAGAAGGCATGCTAATTCAGAGCTGCTGTTTGGCTGTCTGAAGAGTTCACAGAACCACTTTTACATACACAAGGGTCACTTTCCCTCACAGCATTTTTTTCTGTCTCATTCATTTGTGGAGGTCATCAGAGTTACTGGTCTTGTTCAGGACAGGGATTGGGCTTCTGAAAGAAACAGAATTGCATATTATCCCATGATAAAGGAGAGGTTTAACATCTTTGCACTCTTTTGGGGCCCCCCTGACAGTCCGTACAGGTGATGGATAATCCTGTAAGCTCAGAGGTCTGTCAGCATTTCTTTTAAAGAGTCATTAACATTAGCACAGTTAACTGGACTAAGACATTGCCTTTTTTGTGATGGTATTTTCTGTTTCCCATTTAATTAGAGCAGTCTTTTGGGTGTGTTCCACTCTGGTTTTGAACAGATTTAACTGCTTTCTTGCACATGGTCAAGGCCAGTTTTGCTGTTCCCATTGTAAAAGATAGATAAAATAGAAAACTTAACCATCCTTGGTCCCCAGCCACGTGGTTTGCTGTGTGCTGTGAGCATAGGGAGTGGGTGTCCTGTCTTTTAATTCTGTCTTGGGGATAATTGATTTCTGTTTGATATGGAAGGATCTGTTTTGAAGGTTGTATCAGTCTGAAGTGTGTGAGGTTACTTGTACCTCCTCAGTGGCAGCGTGACCCCAAACAGCTCACTCTACAGCGGAGGGAGGCTGGTATGTCAACCAGACTTGCTGCTTCAGCTTTGCCTACCCCTCCTGTTAGGTGGGAATGACCGTTCACTGCAGGATTATGAAGATTGACATTGAGAAGTTCAGTGCAGACCTGACCTGCAGAACCTCAGACCTGATGGATAAGAACAACGAGTGGAAACTGCCTAAAGACACCTACTATGACTTTGACTCTGAGGCAGCAGATCACAAACAGGAAGAAGACATGAAAAGAAAGCAGCAGCGGACTAGTGAGTAGTTTTTCTCTCCCTTGTAATGCCAGCCTTCCCAGGGTGCTTCAGGAGAGTAAGCACAGGTAGACATACTCTTGGAATGAAGCAGTTCCTCTTAGAAGCCTGAACGCTCCTCTTTGTCCTCTAGCATACATCAAGAGAGTCATTGCTCACCCATCATTCCACAACATTAGCTTCAAGCAAGCTGAGAAGATGATGGAGACCATGGACCAAGGGGATGTGATTATTCGGCCAAGTAGCAAAGGGGAGAACCACCTGACAGTCACCTGGAAGGTGAACGATGGGATTTACCAGCACGTGGATGTCCGAGAAGAGGGCAAGGAGAATGCCTTCAGCCTGGGCTCCATGCTTTGGATTAACACAGAGGTAAGAGCTCTGCAGAGCATGCCAAGGAAGGAAATTGGTGGTGCAGCCTGAGAGCCTGAGAGCCTCATACTAAAATCAGAGCTCCTCATCATGCATTTCATATGCCTCTCTAAATGTGTTTTGTTCAAAGGAATTTGAAGACCTGGATGAAATTGTTGCTCGCTATGTCCAACCAATGGCTTCTTTTGCCAGAGACCTGTTGAATCACAAATACTATCAGGACTGCAACGGTGGAGACAAGAAGGTGAGCCTGTCCCAGGGTGCCATACCTTGTGTGGGGGATAAAGGAACAGAGCATAAATTTCTTTGAGTCTGGCACTAGCTGCTGCTGGACTGGGCACCCTGGTCTTTCTCTGGTTACTTGAGGTTTGCTGTCACGTTCCAGCTGTAGGTCTCTGGTGGGGGCTCTTTCTTATAGCAGTGGCATTAGGACATGGGAGCGTGGTGTGCTGCAGTGGTATGTGGGGCAGCAGAGGGTCACCCTGCCAGGAAATATCTCTGAAGGGGAGAGTAGTGGCTTTCTGGCACCTGGTGGTATTTGTGCATTGGAAACAGTGTGGTTGGTGGTTGTTCTTGGATCACTGGCATCTGGCTGGAGGGAAAAAAGGGCTTGATTGCAGCATGGAGGGGGGTATCTTTAGGCCCTGTGTGTTGCTAAAATGCAGGCTCTCCTGAGCATTTCCCTTCCCCTCTCTCTAATTAGAAGCTGGAAGAGCTGCTGATAAAGACCAAGAAGGAGAAGCCAACATTTATTCCCTACTTTATCAGTGCCTGTAAAGATCTACCTGGCAAATTCCTCTTGGGATATCAGCCTCGAGGCAAACCAAGGTAAGTGAGAGGCAAGCCCAGCAGCTGCAGCTGAGTACTCAGTTCCACACTTCATCTTATCGCTGCCAGTCTCTGTTCCAGCTGTCAGTAATCCCTAGGTCAGGCCTGCCCTTACCCAGGGTTTGGTCTCCTGATAGTGGAGGACCCGTGTCTCACCCAGGAGACTCCGGTGTACATAACCATCTGGCTGCCACAGCAGGACTGCCCTGTGCAGGGGGTGTCACTGGGGCATAGGCAGCAAGTGATAGATTTTTTTGCATGGAAAGGCATGATATTTTGGAACAATTCTTTGAAAACCCAAGACACTTTTGTTTCATAGGTTGGTCTGCTCCTTATCAGTACAGTCATCACCTGAGTTTCTGGGTCTTGCCTTTTCTGGCCGTGACCTGTCAGTGTGAGGGTGCTGTACAGTGGCAGGTGTGGCTCTGAAACAGCCCATCATCTCTCATGTTCTCCTGCATTCACTTCTCACAGGATAGAGTATGTGACAGTGACACCAGAAGGATTCCGCTACCGGGGCCAGGTCTTCCCTACCGTGAACGGACTCTTCCGATGGTTTAAAGATCATTACCAGGACCCTGTTCCAGGTGAGCATCCCAAAATCTGAGTGCCTCAGCTGTTTATTTTGTGGGTGTCACACAGCAGGAGCAGTTAGTAAAGGACAATTCCATGTTCCTTGTCCCTGAAATATATCCTAGGATTTTCTCTTAAGTGGGAAGTTTCACAGCAATGCTCAAGGGTTTGGCTTCTAGGCATTTGCTGAGAGCCCTCCTGAGAGTTAATCTTCTACCCAAGTGGGGGCCACACAGCAAGGGCAGGGCTTGTCCCTTTCCTCTCCCTTAGCCTCCCTGACCATATACAACCCGGCACAGGCCATTCCCTGGTAAAATCACATCTTGCCAGTATGAGTGTTGCCTTTGTTTTTTAACTCCTGAGTTTCAGGTCTGCAGCTGCTCCTCTGGGAGAATTAATCTACTTCTCTTGGTTTGTGTTTTATGCAGGCATTACCCCCAGCAGTAGCAGTCGGACCAGGACTCCAGCTTCCATTAATGCTACTCCAGCTAACCTTAACCTGTCAGGTCAGCGCAGGCCTTTCCTGGTTGGAATCAGGGTGTGGGCTGCTCTCCCAGGCTCCTCTTTGCCTAACACCAGCTGTCTTTCATGCAGACCTGTCCCGTGCAGTGAACGGTCTACCACAGAACATGACATCCCAGATGTTCAATGCCATCGCTGCTGTGACAGGCCAGGGACAGAACCCGAATGCCACCCCTGCACAGTGGGCATCCAGCCAGTACGGCTACGGAGGCAGCGGAGGCGGCAGCAGCGCGTACCACGTAGGTGTCACTGAAGTTTCTGAGAGGAGGTGGCGTGTGACTTCACTGCTAAAAACCCTACCGTGGGGGCTCAGCTGGGGGCGTAAGGGGTTACTCAGTGCTTGGGATCATCCAGTCCTGTTGTGTACCCATGGTGAGCCTGGCTGGATTCTTGTACCGGGTTTCTTCTTGCCTCCCGTGTCTGAGGACATGAGGCATGTAGTCCAGCTCTGCTCTAGGGGAGCCAAAGACCAAATCAGTCTGGCCCCCAAGAAATGTGACAGGGTGGAGAGGTGGGATCCAGCAGGGAGGGTGCACAGACTTCTGATTGTGCCCCCCGAGTTGGCAGCCTGAGCTGCCAGTGGAAGAGATTAGCTGTGAAACTATGCGCTGAGTTTGCACGGCTTTTCAGCTCAGCCTGCTAATCTCCAAGCCGCACCGGCAGGCAAACACCTCAGCCTGAATGCACACCCAGAGGCTTTGCAGGGAATGAGATGGAATTGGACAGTTTTCAGCTCATGCTGAAGCTTTTCCTCATGTGTGCTGGTGTGTACCCCCTCCCAGCTCCCCAGCTGACCCCGAGGCTAAATCCAGCTGCGGGGCTGACGTGCCTGGATACCAGAAATGCACCCTGGCATTAGAGCTCTAACGAAGAGGTGCTGCAAGACAAGGCTTGCAGGGAGGTGTCAGCCTCTTTTAGACCACCTTGGAATGCTTTCCCAGAGTTTGGCACAGTAAATGCCAAGTTGGGGATGGGCAGGGACTGTGGATAACCCAGTGTATTAATCATCAAGCTAATCTGAAGGAAAAGGGAGATGAACACCAGGAGGCAGAGAGATTAAGGCCTGAATTGGACAAACAGTGAGCCAGCCAGCTTGGGATTTGGGAGGGAGCTATCTTGGGAGCTGCTGGACCTTCTCTGCATCCACAGAACTCATCTGTTCTTCATGCCCACTGCAGGACAGTCATTTCTGCCAGCTTGCCCCAAGTGTCTCTTGTGCCCATCTCTTGCAGTCCTTTTTGCTTGCCTTAAGCATCTCCCTTTCCTCCTTGTGCAGGGTGGACAAGGAAGGTGGGCTGCTGTGGCCCTGCTGCCCCAGGTTGGATGGGCAATCAGGGACTCCCCGGGAGCAAATGTCCTGTGCTCAGCAGGGTGTTGCTCCTTCTGCCCTGCAGCCCCCCTTCCCCACACAGCAGTCACTGCCACCCTCTCCTTGTCCAGATGAGGGGCTCTGGAAGGGTTGGGAGTGTGCAGCGAGGGTGTGCAACAGCTTCCTGGGCAAGCAGGGCAATGCAGAGCATGCCCAACCTCTGCCTCGCAGCCTGGCAGGGCTTGTCCTCTGCTCCCTGACAGTGTCTGCTCTCTGCAGGTCTTCACGACTCCAGCACAGCAACCGGTGGCCACCCCACTGATGACCCCCAGCTACTCCTACACTACCCCCAGCCAGCCAATTACAACGCCCCAGTACCAGCTCCAGGCCAACACCACACCCCAGTCCACCCAGTCCCAGACACAGTCGCAGCCGTCATCCAGCTCCAGGCAGAGGCAGCAGCCAAAGTGAGTGACTCCAGCACGGAGTGCGCGTATCCCTCTGTCTCCCTCCCATCTTGGTTGCTTTTGTTGATATAACTGGTGTGGTGGGGTCACCTCACACCTTCCTGCACGACACCCTTGGGGATGGGAGGGTGGGGAAGGTCTCCTGCCAACGTGTCTCACCTCCTGTCCCTGTCATTACAGGACCAACAGTCACGCTGCGATCGACTGGGGGAAGATGGCCGAGCAGTGGCTCCAGGAGAAGGAGGCCGAACGGAGGAAACAGAAGCAGAGGTTGACTCCTCGCCCATCTCCCAGCCCCATGATCGAGAGCACGCCCATGTCCATCGCTGGGGACGCCACGCCGCTGCTGGATGAGATGGATCGATAGGCTGTGCTGGACCTGACCTGCAACCTCCCTTCCCTTCTCTAGGAAGGGAGAGTGAACAGTTGGAAAAAACCAGACTTCCCTTACTTTAGCCACATAACTCCTGTTTTATACGTTGTGAGATGGTGGGAAATGACTTTTGGGGACGTGCACCTGAGTGAATGAATAGACTTGGCAGGGCTGGTCTAAATATATATACTATATATTAAAATATATCATAGGAAGAGACGCTGCAGCAGCCTCTGTGTTCCAGGCCCTGGTTCACCGCTTTGGAAGCTTGACAAAGGCATTACGAGGTCGAACACCTCCGACCTTGTCCGCTTTCACCGCAGAGCCTAGGAAGCAAGCATAGCCAGAAGTGCAGACCATCAGCCTGGAGCAAGCCTGTTCCACTTGGATTCTCCCAGACCCTGACTGTCCACCTCTCCTTGTCCCGAGAGCACCAAGAAAACTCACAGGGGCTGTGAGGAGCAAACTGGAGTTCTCAGTTTCTGGTGGCGTTTGCTCCATGGTTGTGTGTGTAACGGGCTCTGCAGAGTCTGTGCCAACCCCCCCTGGCTGTGTCTGTAGGGGTCTAACACAGCAGCTCTGGGACTTGGGGGCTTGCAGGAGAGAAACGCAGCTGTTGTACCAAAGGCTTGCTCTCTCCTCTGGCTTCTTTTGGAACAATATTTATTTAGTTTTGATTATTATTAATTTTTTTTCCCAGTTTTCTTTTGTTTTAAGTCAGACTGCGAAGCAAAACACCGGCCAAGGGCAGCTTTCTCCAGCGTGAGCCAGAGAGGGCTAAAATGCTGCAAGAGCAGCCCCTCCTAGGGTGGAGACCACAAAACAGCCCGGAGTGCATGGCATCCTCCTCCGTATCCGCTTAACCCTGCCCAGTTGTAACCCAAGGGTGAATAAATAGTGTTTCTACTGAAGGTTGAGAGGTTTTCTGCCTGCACCCTGCGCTGCCTGCCTTGCCCGCTGCTCTTAGCGATGGATTTGCTTAGAAACAGTTCAGGGCTGAGAGTCGATGCTCCTTCCTTTGTTGCTTGGAGTTTGCCCTCTGTGTGCAGAAACTTGCCCAGAGAAACCCGATTTCTGTTGAACTGGTAAAAGAAGAACCTTTTGTTCTGAAACAACGATGTCTGGGGCGCCTCACAGGGGTACTTGGGGGGGATCTGGGGGAGGATGGGGGCAGAAACAGCCCCCTGCAGTATTACAGAGTGGCTGCCAGCGCCGAGAGCCGTTTCTGAACTGGAAAGTTCCTGCTACACACACTTTCCTCTCTCCCGCTTTGTTAGTAGGATTTTGTGTGAAGGCTGAGTCTTTGTTCCTTCCAAGTGCTCCTAGTTTGCCCCTCTCCTAGGAAGTGAGCGAGAACAGCCCATCTTAAGAAACAAAGATCTTTTTTTGCATGTAAATGCTCCTGAAGAATGGCAGCGACCCGGGAGACAAAGCAAAAGCTCTTTCCACAGAGGAATTCAGGTCCTGGCTTCCCTTCCACCATCTCTGGGGGCTGACACTGCCTTCCCCCCCCCCCTACCCCTGCGACTGGGCAACCAGGCCCCAGGACCCTGACCTTAACGCTATTTCTTTATTTTACCAAAATCTGTATGATGGAAATTTGATGGGGAAAAGCTCTGTACCGGGGATGCGTCAGATCCATACGGGGAGGGACTAGTTGTGTGTCGTCAGCTCCTTTTTGGCTGTCTTTTTTTGGTTTTAGTTTCCCCCTGACTATCAATAAAAGTTCTACTTTTGGGAAGGTGCTCGCATGCCAAGTGTCTGCGCTCCCTGTGGTGGCGCCCTGGGTGCATCGGGGACTTTGCATCCTTCAGTGATGCTCCAGAGGGTGCAAGACCTTGCTACAACCTTGGTATTCCCCACACACACACACCGGGCTCCTGGGGTCTGGTTTGTTTCAGAGATTTAGGAATCAACCCCAGGATCCTCTGGGAATGGTGGGGCTTGTGTGGGGCAGTTGTGCCTAGACCTGCTCCTTGCTCGGGAGCACTTTGCAGGGGTTGGTGCCAAAGCCCCGGCTGTGGGTGCTGCCCTCAAAATCATCACCCAGTTACCAGTGAGGGGAACGAGTCAGGCCGAGCAGGGGCATGGGCAACTTGTGTCTCCCCAGGCAGTGTCTGCCTTGTTCCCAGGGCTGGAAAAGCTTCTATTGTCCCACTCCAAAGAGCTCCTGTGCCAGGTTTGAGGAGCCTCTGGGGAGGGACAAGGCTCCTGTTCCTCTCCTGCTGCTGCTGGGGGCTGCAGAAGGAAGGAGGCAGTGCTGGTGTGATGTGGGAGCAGCATGTGTGTCCAGCCTGGGAAGAGGCCGGGGTTGGGGGCGTAGCTGTGAAGATGCAATTCATTAACTGCTCCTCCAGAGAAATCCAGCCCTGGTGTGTTGGAGCTCAACCATCTGTGTGGGGAGCCCCAGCCAGAGCCCTGACTCACCATCCCCTGTGCCCAGGAAGGTGACATGAGCCAGTGGGAGCAGTGAAGAACCACTTGTAACCCCTCAAAACCCACCCAGCTCCGGCACTTCCCCTCCTACAGCCCTACAAGCAGGGTCAGGCCTGGGATTCCCCCTGGATGCCTCCCCCTGGAGCTGTCTGTGCCCCCAGCATAGACAGGGCTGAGGCTGCACCATCTGCTCGAGCGACCAACTTTATTATACAGCTGAGACCCATGCAGGGCAAGGAGGGAGTCAGGGCCATGGCTGCCATGTAGGCTCTGACTCAGCTTTGCTTTTCAGCCTCTTCTTTCTGTTTCTCTCCTTCCTCTTCCTTTTCCCACTGGCAGTGGGAACTGGGGATGGAGGGGCCAGAGCCGTCTGCCTGCCCAAACCCTCCTGTGCCGGGACATTGCTCAGGACAGCGTTGGCTGCTTCCCCCAAGTCCAGCAGCGGGGCCTGTGGGTCCTGCCCAATGGAGGTGATGGCTGCAGGATGGTTCAGCTCCCCATTTTTGGAAGGTCCTTTCTTTTTCAGACCTTTCCCCTTCTTTTTCTTGTCTTTCTTCTTCCCCTTCCTCTCTTTCTTGGCTGTCTTGGGGGGGAACAGTGGGCGAGAGGGCACGTGATGCTCCACTGGGATGGCTCCTCCACCTGTGTTGCTCCACGGGGGGCTCAGAGGGAACCCCACGGGCCTTGCTGCCCGGTCGATCAGCTCCCCACCGAATTCATACAGCACTGGCTCCTGGGGCACCGCGATGGCCACCGTGTTGTACGCCCTGCACCTACAGAGAGTGGGGTGAGGCAAGCCGCAGCAGGAACAAGCAGGGGGTGGTCCCTGCAGCAGGGGACACTCACCAGATGTAGAGGTAGGGCTCCACACACTCCTCCTTGTAGGTGAACTCAAAGCAGGGCACCTGGATGACGTTAAAGAAGGCCTGGCCCACCACACGCGAGGCTGTGTCATTCACCTGCTGCAGGCACTCCTTCAACCTGCCACACAGATGGTGTGAGTTTGGAGGGGCTGCCCAGGAGAGCTGGGACCCCTCCTGGGATGGAGGGATGCCGCAGGGCATGGCCAGGCAGGGGGCTGCTCACCTGCGGTCGCAGTCGCAGTGGCTGATGGTGTGCCAGCGCAGGTTGCGGTACCCGTAGCGGGAGGTGAAGGGGTGGATGACGTGCTGGCAGTGATCATGGTCCCGGCAGCACCGGTCTGTGTCCCGGTGTTCCCCTGCAGGGAAGGCACAGGGTGCAGACAGGGCTGGGGGGGTGCGTGGGCTAGATGGGGTTGGGGTTAGGGCTGAACTAGGGCTGAGCTGGGCTAGGACTGGGATCAGAATTAGATCAGATTGAAACAGGGCTGGGATCAGACTGGATCTGGATCACACTTGGATAGGGACAAGGCTGGCACTGGGATGGGGACTGGGACTGCACCAGCACCACAGTGGGAATGAGACTGGGACTAGGCTGCAGTCAGGGTGGGTACCAGGACTGGACCCAGAGAGGGACTAGGCTGTGATCAGGATAGGGACTGGGAGTGGAGCAGGTTGGACCAGTGCTAGGGTGGGGACTAGAGTGGGAGCAGGATGGACTGAGGACCAGGCTGGGGACAGAGGGTGAATCGTGGCTGGAGCAGCACCAGGATGTGGACAGTGATGGGACCAGCATGGGGACCAGGGTGGACCAACTCTGTGATGGGGACTAGGCAGAGGTGAACTGGTGGGCTGGGACTGGACCAGCGCTGGGGTAGGGACTGGAGTGGGCCAGAATTGGGATGGGACTAGACTAGGACTGATGGAGACTGAGCCAGCTTTGGCATGGGGACAGGGACTGGGCTGGGGCGGAGCAGCCCCGGGCTGGGGATGGGATGGGGATGGGATGGCGGAGGGGTGGGGGGGGGAAACAGGTAGCAGCATCCCCGCCGCCCTTACCCAGCTGCTCGTAGGCATCCGCGTTGCTTCCCGCACCGCACCACAGCGTCCCGGGGTAGGTGAGTCCACGGCGGGCGCGGGGCCGTCCCGGTGGGGCCGCTCCAGTGCCGGGGGCCGCTCCGGGAACGGCTGCCAGGAGGAGGAGGAGGAGGAGGAGGCGGCAGAGCAGCCCCGGGGCGCACATGGCACCGCGCCGCCCGCCGCCGTGGGGCCGCCTTATAGCCCCGCGCAGCCCGCCCACCCGAGGCGGCTCGTCACGGCGCGGCACCTTGCGGAGGGTCCTGGAGAGCCGGGGTGCTGGAGCCGCTCCCCGGAGCCGCGGCGCATCCCACGCCCGCAGCCCGCGGGGAAGGGGTTACCCCTCCCGGTGGGGCCGGGCCCCGTTGCTGTGGCAGCCGGTGGGGTGATGTGCAGGGGCCGGTAACGTGCCGGCCCCGACGCTCCCGCCCCGTGACGCACCGATCCCCGGAGCGGCCCCCGGCCCCGGAGCGGCCCCCGACGGCAGGAGGATGCTCCCCGTGCCCCCGTCCCACGAGTGCCCCGCGGTGCCTTTCCCCAAGGAAGCCTCGGTGCCCCCAGAGCCCAGTGTGGCTGCCAGGATCATCCCCTGGCTGGCTGCCCCACCACGGAGGCGGGTGACATCCCAGGCACAGAGCCACTGCTTGGGAGGCAGGATGGCACCTGGGCACCCCAATGGGGACATGCAAGCCCTGCACAGGACCACAGAGCTGCACCCTGAGCACCACCCTGGCTTGCTGATCCTCGCACCCACGGGGTGCTGAGGGTGCCATGCTGCCAGCACCGCTCCCTGGCATTGCCAGTGCGGGCAGCTGGGTGCTGGGGACACTCGCATGGGGTGTGGGTGATCTGGCCCGGGTGGGCCCCACCATGCAACCGCGTGGTGGGGACAGCAGAGCCCCAGGGGGGGCACGTTGCCGGCTCGAGGGCAGGGCTCCCGCCTGGCACCAACCCAGGGCCCAGCTGGCCGAGGGTGCTGGCTGGGGCCCAGCGCCGCAGGGACTGCCCCTGCTCAGCTGTTGCTGTCTGTGACGGTCCCCATGACAGTCGGTCCCGCTCGGCTCAGCCTCGTCGCTGCCGGCACCCAGGTATGGAGCCGGCCCGGGTGCACTGGGATCCCAGGGTGCCCATGTAGGGGGATGCGGAAGGGGAGGGTGGAGGGCACCAAGCCATGGGGAGCCCTGTGGAGATGGCGGGTGGGGAAGTCTCAGCCCTGTTACACGCTCAGGGCTTGCAGCGCCTGCAGTCCCTGTGCATGGACCTGCGCCACATCCCCACCGTCCGAGAGAAGGGCTGGTACCTGGCACTGATGGCCCCCAACATCAAGGGTCCCAACTTCGCCTGGCTGGACCCCTCCCGACTCTACTGCCACCCGCAAGTACCCAGCACCCGGGGTGGAGGGCACATGTGGGGGTGCCCAGCTGGGCTTCAGCTCCGCAGGGCTGTCAGGGCACCCAGCTGTGCCCGTGGGCATGGACATGGGGGCTGCAGGTGCCCATGGCGGGCTGCAGGCACCCAGCACCTCCACTCTCTCACCAGGGCTTGCAGGACTGTGTGGCCGACCTGCTGCAGCCCTTCCAGGGAGACCCCATAGACATGGTGGCCGGTATTGATGCCATGGGCTTCATCCTGGGTGAGTGGGGATGCGGGTGCACCCAGGGTCCCCATTCCTAGTCCCCATGGGGTCTGACAGTGCCGTGCCCACCCCCCAAGGTGCTGCTGCTGCTGCTGCTCTGCAGAAAGGCTTCCTGGCCATCCGCAAAGCCGGGCATCTCTGTGTGGAGACAGTGACGCAGCCCTACACGGACTACACGGGCCGAGAGAAGGTGTTGGAGGTGCGCAGTGATGCCATCTTGCCAGGTGAGCCAGCAGGGTGTTCCCATCAGGGGGGTTGGAAGACACACTGCCCGCACGGGCACCAGGTGCTCAGCTGTCACCTCTGCCCTGTCCCAGGTCTGCGTGTTCTCCTCGTGGACCAGTGGATTGAAACCGGGGGCACCATGCGAGCAGCCATCCAGCTGGTGGAGCAGCTGGGGGGGGTTGTGGCAGGTAGGAGGGGGGATAACGGGGTACCCCAGGGAGCACCTGTGGGTGCAGTGGGAGCATCATCCCTGTACCCCGTGGTGGCCAGTACTGAGCCCCCCACCCTTGTCCCACAGGTGTCGTGGCCATCTGCATTGAGGACAGCGAGGGTGGGCGCTGGATCCAGGAGCGCTACAAGTGCTCCCACTGTGTCCCCCCCAGCCTGCAGCCCCGCTTCAACCGCCACCAGTTCGGCTGGGACTGACAGGGGCTGGCACCCCACATGTCCCCCCTTGCATCATCCTGTGGGGCGCAGAGCTGCCAGCTCTTTGGGGCAGGGATGCCATGGGCAGCCACCACCTGGTTTAGCTTTCACCATACCCAAGATGCTCCCCCCCTCATCCCATGGCCAGCCATCCTCCCCTGGTGCTGTCATCCCACCTGCTCACGAGCCTGGGGGGCTCAGCTGTGCCCAGGGGCAGGGGGAGCTGCAGCCAGCCCCCAGCCCCCAACCCCATGCCTTTCTTAAAAAGCATAAAAAAGGTTTTATTAAGACAAACAGGAGCCTGGGAGCTTCTCCCCCTCCAAGTGGTACCTGGATTTGCATAGCTAAGTGAGCTGGGCAGGTGCTCCTTCAGGCCCCAGCAGCAGGTGCCTGGGCAGATGGGGGGGGCCGGGGCAGCTCCTCGAAACCAGCTGGGGCCACCCCACTCTTTGGTCCAGAGGTGTGAGTTGGGTGGGGGTGGGGGCAAGGGCTGCTCCTCACTGGCAGCACTTGGGTTTCTTGCGGGGTGCCGACAGGTACAGGTCACTCTCGTTGCTATTGATCCCTGGAGGGGTAGAGGGGTGGAAGAGGGATGTGGAGGGGGTAAGGGGAGGGTTGGGAAGGGGGTCACTCCCATGGGGCTGGCTGCTTTGGGGTACTCACGCACGGTGTCGCCGATCTTGCGGGTGCTGCTGCGCTCCAGCTCGGCCAGCACGCTGCTCTCGAAGGTCAGCGCCGCCACACGGAAGAAGAAATCCCGCACGTTCTCCCCTACCCCAAGGGATGAGACCCCCTGAGTTTCCCCTCACCTGGCTGGACACCATCTCCCCACACCCCCTCCCGCACACACACCTCCCTCCTGCCCCCCGCCACCACCCAGTGACTCACCAGTGAGCGAGGAGACAGCCCAGTACTCTGCTTGCATCTCCTGGGCCACCTTCAGAGCATCCTTCTCCATCAGGCTGTACTGTGCTGGTGTCTGCCAACCGAGCCAGGGTGCTGGGTGGGTTGTGGGGGATAACCCCACCCTCCCCCAAGCTGTGGCGCAAGGTGCCCATGGGAAGGGGGACACACTCACACTCAGGTCCTTCTTGGAGCCCACCAAGAAGAGGATCACGTTGGATGGGTCATTCTCCTTCAGGGCATCAGCCAGCCACTGCCTGTTGGGGCCCCTGTCACCACCAGCTGGTGGCTCATGGCCAAGCACTGCCCTCTTGCTCGCACACTGCAGCATTGCCAGCAGCACCCCCAAATACTCCTGCCCAGCTCCCCTGCCTCCATCCAGCCTCACCACCCCCCATGC
This sequence comes from Laterallus jamaicensis coturniculus, assembly GCA_022605575.1. NCBI lineage: Eukaryota > Metazoa > Chordata > Aves > Gruiformes > Rallidae > Laterallus > Laterallus jamaicensis. The sequence continues at coordinate 7,883,081 of JAKCOX010000025.1, read as the reverse complement.
TTGTACCCAGTTCCACCTGAGCCCCCCGACTCCGCGTCACCTACCGCGTGTGGTCCAGGGATGCCACATCATTGACATCGAAGACGATGACGATGGCTGGGGGAGGAAGGAGGGGTGAGATGGGGATGAGGACAGCTGGTGGGGTGGAACATGGTGGGGAGCCTCACCTTGTGCACCCCGGTAGTAGGTGGAGGCGATACACTTGAAGCGCTCCTGGCCGGCTGTGTCCCACCTGGGGAGGGGGTGTGGGGCAGAGGGGAGGTGACTGGGGAGGCTGTGGGGGGTCCATGGGGAGGGGGCTGGCATCTACTCACAGCTGTAGGCTGAAGGGCACCCCCAGCACTTCAAACCGCTCCATCTCGAAATCCACCCCGATGGTGGCCTTGTAGTTCTTGTCAAAGGTGTCCTTGCAAAAGCTGGGGGGGGAGGGTGTGTGGCATGGGGGGACAGGGGAGATGGGTGTCAGCAGCCCCCAGCCCCCTCGCCCCGAGGGGCTCAGTGCCCCCCACCCTGGGAGATACCCAGCACCAGACTCCGTCTGCAGTCAGGCTCAGCCCAAGGTGCCGCTGCCCTTTGCTGGGGGGGCTCTTCCCCTGCTCCCCACAACTCCCCCTCCCAAATACCCGGAGCCTCTCTGAGGGGGGGTCCCGTTACCGGTTGATCAGACAGGTCTTCCCCACCGAGAGGTCCCCAACCACGATGATCTTGGAGATCTTAAACCTGCAAGGCAGGAGCCCACATGGCCACTCAGCCAGGCTGGGGGGGGCTCCCTGCCCACCTCCCCCCCCCCCGCCAGCCGCGGGGGCAGAGGGAGCCATGGGGTGAGTGGGTCACCCCGTACCCCCCAGCATCCGTCAGCTCCCTGCATCCCACCTCTCCCTCCCGGCCACAGGGCCGCAGCCGAGCCCAGACCCCCGTGTCCCCCCCCAGCCCCCCCGCGCTGCATTCCTGCGCCCTGACGCGCGCAGGCAGTGCCGGCAGCCACGCGGCGCCCGCGTCAGACCCCCCACGAGGGGGCTGGTGGGGCTGGGGGCCTTTCGCCAGGCTTCCCCCCTCTACTACACCCATGGAAGGGGTCCCCGGATCACCCCGGACTCACCCCACGGTGCCCGTCCGCTGCTCCTGGCAGGCGCTGGCCACCCGGGGGTGGAAGGCGGCGCGGGTGTGCAGGGCGGCCTCCTTCCGAAAACACTGGGAGCGGGGGGACAAAGGGGGACAGCGCTGTGAGCGCGGGGCTCGGCGAGGACACCCCCCCCCCCGGCCCAGACTCGTGTTGCCCTCCTCTCACCGGGGGCAGGTCGGGGATGACCCTGTCTCTGCGGACCGGAGCCAACACGTTCATGGTCCCGCGGGGCTGCCGGGGGTCTCTGGGTGGCCGGGGGTAGCGGGGACGGGCCGAGGGCCACCGCGAGGCCTGGGGACGGGAGGGGGGGGGGGAGCAGGGCGCGGTGATGCCCCCGCGTCCCCACGCACAGCATCCTGTCCCGCCCCTTCCACGAGCAGCACCGTCCCCTTACCCCAGCAGGCTCCACACGCCCGGGGCGCGTCTATCCCCACGTCCTGGCTGTCCCCGCGTCCCCAGGCATGGCCACCCCCGTGTCCCAGCCACCCCGACGTCCCCACGTGTGGGTGTCCTCAAGCCACGGGATGCGGCCGTCCCCGCGTCCCCTGTGTCCCCCCTCCCCGGCCATCCCCAGCCCCCTGTGCGCGATCCCCAGCCCCCCGTGTCCCAGCCGCCCTCCCAGCCCAGGGTGCCACCCCGGGGTGCGGCTGCCCCCACGTCCCAGCCGTTCCCACGGCCCCGCGCCCCCGGGGGTGCCGCTGCCCCCACGCCAGCGCTGCCCGGCGCTCCCCGCTGATGTCCCCCACGAATGCGCCTGCCCGCACGTCCCCGCGCCCGGCCCCTGCATCCCCCGCGTCCCGCCGGTCCCCACGCCCCCGCGTGTGCCTGTCCCCGCGTCCCCGCGCACCGGCCCCGCCCGCCCCATGCACGCCCCCCGCCTCATCCCGGTCTGCGAGCCCAGCCCGTCCCGTCCCGCTGCCCTCCGTGGGAGAGCGGAGGGGTGGTGCCCGTGTGTCCGTCCCGTTACCGGTAGCGCTGCACGCCCAGCCCCGGAGAAACCGGCCCCACCTCCGGACCCCCGGGGGGGGGGGGGGGAGGGGGGGAGGGGCCAGGACGCCGGTTCCTCAGGGATTGGGGCCGCGGCGCTGCTGCCCGCGCTGCGGGACCCCGGTAACGCCGCCCCCCCCCCCCCCCCGCCCAGCGTTAAGTCCCGGACCAACCCGTCGGGGCGGCGGCCGGCGAGAGCGACAGGCGGGACTACAACTTCCATGAGGCTCCGCGGCGGGCGGGGCAGCATCTGCGCATGCGCGGAGGGGGAAGCCCTCGAGTACTACCACTCCCGGCGGACCCCGCGGTGCCGCGAGAGATTGCTGGGAGGGGTTAATAGCGGGAGTCTCGCGAGACTTGCGGTTTATAAGCCCGTGCGGCGCGGCGCGGGAAGCCCCTTTCGGCTTCCGCCTGGCCAAGATGGCGCCCAAGGCGAAGAAGGAGGGTGAGGGCTGGGGCCCTGTGGGGCGCGTGGTGGTGCTGAGCCGTCACCCGGGGTGCGGGTGTATGCGGGACGGGCCGGATGGAACGGGGAGGGGGGGGCAGGGAGGGGGGTGTGGGCCGCAACCCGGCGCTGGGCCTTGGGCACGTGGAGCGGCCCGGAGAGGCCTGCAGCAGCCTGGCGGTGTGAGGGGACCAGGCCCGGTGCTAGGCCCGTGGGGTCTGTAGGGGATGGGGGAGCTGGGGAGGGGGCGAATGGCTCCGTCTGGGAGTCTGGGCTAGTTGGGAGGGCGTGGGGCGCTTAGAGAGGCCCTGTTCTTTGAGTTGCGTGGCAGGAGAAGCCACGGCCCGCTGGGGCGGGCGAGGGAGCACGTACCGGTGCTGCAGAGCCTGGCTCTGCTGACTGAGCTGTCGTTGTAGCCGTGCCTCCGAAGACAGAGGCAAAGGCCAAGGCGCTGAAAGCCAAGAAGGCCGTCCTGAAGGGGGTCCACAGTCACAAGAAGAAGAAGATCCGCACATCGCCCACCTTCCGCAGGCCCAAGACCCTGCGACTGCGGCGACAGCCCAAGTACCCCCGGAAGAGTGCCCCGCGGAGAAACAAGTACGTGTGGGGTCTTAGGCTCTGCCCCTCTACAGGGCTAGTAGGGTGGGAGCAGCTCCACCTGTGGGCTGACAGCATGCTGCCCTGGGAGCTGAGCTGTACCTTAGTGTCAGAGCAGGGGTTGTTTGGGGTGCAGGTGATGATTTCAAGCGACCAAAGTCCGAGAGTTTGTGATGAGAAGTTTTTTTTTGCAACTGATGCACCCCAAACTTTCTTACATAGTGTCTGGGATTTGAAAACGTCCCGAGTGCAGAGATTGTGTTTGCCAGCCTTCTGTTAACCACAGGGTCTCTCCTGCAGGCTGGACCATTATGCCATTATCAAGTTCCCTTTGACCACAGAATCGGCAATGAAGAAGATAGAGGATAACAATACTCTGGTTTTCATCGTCGATGTCAAGGCAAACAAGCACCAGATCAAACAGGCAGTCAAGAAGTTGTACGATATCGATGTGGCCAAGGTTAACACATTGATTAGGTGAGAAAAGGGAGGAAAATGGGTCGTTGGTGGGTGCTTCAAGAGCCCAGGGTGGCTTTTTGCAGAAAATGGGAACACATGTAGGCATTTCAGCCCATGTGGGATCGAGTCTGTAGTGTTTTCTCTGTTAAAAGATAACGGTTGCTTAGGGAGAGTGGGAAGTGTTTGCAGATTGGAGGGCCAGCTTAGTCAGGGAACTCTTGTAACCCCCCCTGAGAGTCTTGTGCAAATGATGTGAATATTTTTTACCACTGAGCAAGGTGATGTTTCCAAAGGAACCACTGATGCACACTGCTCTAGTGGGAACGCAGAGCAGGTGGAAGGATTTGTGCCCCCCCATCCTGATGTCTCCTGTTCCTCTCTAGGCCTGATGGGGAGAAGAAGGCTTACGTCCGACTGGCTCCGGATTATGATGCGCTGGATGTAGCCAACAAGGTGAGAAAATCTGGGGAACTTGGTATCTTCTATTAGCTGTCTTGTATTTCCCAGTGGTTTTTCCTGGTGTATGCCTGAGGTACTTGGCATTTCAAGCACAGCAGCACTTCCCTGGAGTGTCCTTAACTGTTCTTGGCCAGCTCCTGAGAACAGGGGAGTGATGTGGGAGGCACTAGGAGATTTCTGGGCTGGCACAGGGAGGGGTTTCTGCTGGGCTGTGCCTGGAAGAGGTAGCTCAGTCTTCAGGGTGGGATTGAGGAGCGCAGGAGGCAGCCGCAGTAGGAAGCAGAGTGGGGGAGTGTGACTTAGCACAGGGCTCACCGTGGAGTAAATGCATAGAGAGGGAGTGTAAGGCACTCAAGACAGGCTTGGGAGGATGAAGCCTGGTATTGGAGGACAGGAATCCGGGGGGAGATGCGGCCCTGGTGATGTCCATGGTGGAGGCTCTGCCTTCCTGCCCCTGTAACATCTGTTCTAATGTGCTTTGCTTCTTTCCAGATTGGAATCATCTAAACTGCATCTACAGAGGACTGTACAGACAGGATAATAAACCCTGTGACTCCACCCAGGGGCTCTTGTGTTTTGTGACAGCATAGCCCATGTGAAAGAGCCTCCCATGAGCTTCTGGGGCTGCATTTCAGTAAAAGGGGGGGGTCCTCCCTGGCACTGGGTGGGCAGACACAGACCTTATGCTCTGTCAGGGTTGCACACGCTGTCCTGTGCCTGGGTCTCCTGGGTCACCGATGCATTCTCTCTGCTGTGGGCCCTCTGAAGGGACCCCTGCCCTGATAGACAAATCGCTCTTTCCCCATGATCTCTGCTGTCCTCCTGCATTCCCTTGCCCAGTGTAATGACTGGGTTTGTGTCAGTGTTCTTGGTGTCCTACATCCCTTCCTCGTGGAGCATGCTGCGGGCCGGTGAGCACCCAGGAGCAGTAGGTAGTAACCACAACAACAAGTGTTTGTGGTTCAGGTCTGGCACAAGTGGTGACGCTGTTTCCTGACTTACCAGCTATTTAATGCTGCAGGCTTTGCTCAACAAAGCCCCCATGCTAATCCCATTGCAGGGGCTCTGAGTTGAGGGGGTTTTTTCTCTGGTATGACCCCCACTCCCTGCACTGTGGCGTGTGGATCACCACCTGGGTTCCTTGGTGCTTTCTCTTAGTGCTGCCTGTAACTCAGGGGGTTGGTGACCTTTGTCAGGGCTGTTTCTGGAGCAGCTGCTGTTGCTGCCTTGGGAGTCTTCTGCTTCCTTACAGAAGAAACTGACTTTTCAGAATGTCAAGTAGGGGGTGGAGGTAAAAGCACAGCTAAGCCTTGAGAGGTACTTGGTTTAAGTATGTAGTCAGGCTTGACTGAGGTGATGAAAGCTGTCACCAAATATTGGTTGGGGTAATTAACCTCGGGGGCAGTGGGACACTTGAGTTTCCTCGAGCCTCTTGCAGTGGGTGATGGAGTCTTGAGTCAGATTTCACCATCAGGGGAGGTTGGGAGGTGGGAGTTGGAGCCATCCATCTCCCATTACTGCCACTCTTGGGGGTAAAGATTCATGCTGGGCTGTGTGGTCCCTTGGCTTGAGGTTCTTCACCTGGTGCCCAGCTCTGGGTGCTGGGGAAGTGCAGATGGGTCTGCTGGGTACCCACAGGCTTCCTTTGGTGAGGGGATAGTGGGGTTGGCTGCCATCATGCCCATGACCTGTCAGGGCAGCAGCTTGGGGTATGGCAAAGCCTGTGTGCTTGCCTTCATGCAGGCAGAGCCTGGCTGCTCTCAGCCATGGAGAGCTGGGGCTGGAAGTGGGGCTGCCTGGCTCCTGCTGACGGGTGTAGGAGCACCCCAATTCTCTGGCCCCCACAGGGAGCTTGGCTGGGTGATGGAGACACTCCCTGCCTGCTGTGAGAGCATCAGGCAGGGGTGATGGATAACTGCTTGGAGGATGCTGCTTCCTTGGATGCTGGTCCCTCTCCTGATCTATGGGTGCTGAGCAGAGCTCCACTGGTGCCCTGGGAGCAGGCCAGAGCCCAGGATCTCTCCCTGAGCCCCGGATGGGGTCTTGAACCTGTGAGCAAGGGCTGTTGGCAAGCTGTGTGGGGCCAGGTGAGGCTGAATGATGGGCACCCTGCCCTACCTGTGCCACAGCCCAGCAGCTGGGAGTATGGTGGTGATATGGGGATTTGAGACAACCTGGCTCCCTCCTGGGGCTGATGTTCCTTCCCATTGACTGTGAGGTGAGGGCACCTACCCAGCCTCCTGGGTGGGGGATGAGCTGCAGTGGGGGCTCCATGGGTCTGCCCTCCCCAGCTATAGGCACCCCAAGACAGATGTGGGTGTCTCGTGTCCCTCCTGTAGCAAAGCCGGTATCGCTGCTGGGGTGAGGAGCGGGTATGTGCTGCAGTGTGGAGGCTGGGGAGGGATTTCACATCAGCATGACTTGCAGTCTGCCCTCACCCTGCCTCAACTTAGCCCAGCGGCTGCTCCTGTCTGGCACTTTGCTTCCCCTTGCTTTGCCTCTCACTCTGGGCTGGCAGCTGGCCTGACCCACAGCTGCCCCAGACTGGCCAGTGCTGAGCTGCTGGGAGATGCTTTGGAAGCTGGGAGGGGAGCAGGGGAGCAGGGGAAGCTGAGTTCCTTGATTTGGGAAGCTTTATTGTGCCTGACCCTTCCATGCTGCTCTAAGGGAGCATGGCTGGTCCCTGAGCTTGGGGCAGAGCTGTGTGTGCTCTGTGAAGAGGGGCAAGGGGAAACTGCCCTTTGGGCTTGGTTGTGTGATGGAGTCAGTGCTTGGGGGCTGCAGGGCTTACGCTGCAGCTGGGAAGATGTGCTGCCAGGCTATGGCTGTGCCCTGTTCAACCCCCTGCAGCTCGGTGTGGGGCTGCTGAGCTCCGCTTTGAGCAAGGAGGGGGCAATGTGACGGGTTTGATGCTGGCATAGGTCCCTGCCCATGCAGTGTCCTGAGTATCACATCTCTGCTCTGGCTGCCAGGCTGTTCCCAGCACTCACCCCCTGTGCCTGTCAGTGTTGGTGCATGCTGGGGAGCCCTAGCAAGATCCCAATCCTGTGGGGTGTTTCCAGGCCCTCTGAAGGGACCGTGACCCCTCCCACGGCTTCCATTTAATCACCAGCTTATTTAAACCACAGGTTTTGTCTCTGCCCGAGCTGGGCCAGACATGGGGCTGGAGGGATGGGTCCTGCCCCGCAGCAGGGGCTGGGCAGGAGTCCCTCTAAGCCCCACTGCTTTCTGCCAGGCTGGCATGATCCTGGAGCCATCATGTCAGCAGGATTTGCCTTCCTGATGCTCTGGTGCTCCATGGAACCGGCTGGGCTGGTTCTAGCCCCGCTCCCCTGGGAGGCTGAACCCCCTCTCTCCTCCCACTGCTCTGGGGGGCCTGCTTGGTCCTGCCCCTGCAAGAGGGGGCCCTGCACACTCATGGGGAGCCCAGAGCTGTGCTGTAAGTGAAGATGGCTCCGGGGGGATGCGAGCAAGCAGTAATCTTCCAGGAAGAGCCTGTGGCCTCACACGGCTTTCCCATGCCAGCTCCACTTCACGTGGCTGCCGAGTGAGTCATGCAGCCCAGCCAGGCTCCTTGCCGCCAGGCCGGAGACAGGCAGGTCAGGGACTGCAGCAGGGCTCTGAACCTCTCCTGGCTCCCTTCCCCTGCTCCCAGCACAGCCCTGGGACTCTGGAAGAGCAGAGGCGGAGTGAGGAGGAGGGGAGGCACCCATACATGCGGTCTTGCTGTTCCAGGCTCGGCAGGGCACAGCTAGGCTGGTAGGACCCAGCAGGCTTGAGTGGATCCCTGAAGGGTCCCTAGAACAAAGAGCATGGCAGAAATGTGCCTCCTCCCTCCCGGAGGACATCCAGTGGGAACAGGGGCACATCCTTTCCCATGGCCTTCCCCGCAGTGCTGCTCTGCCCCACAGAAAAGCCAGCTCAGCCGTGCTGCGGCAGCAGTAAACAGACTGATTTTTTAATGCACATAACACCCAGCATCACCATGGGAGGGACTCTGCCCTTCCCTTGCAACCCTCTCAGGCCATCAGCTGCGAAATGCAGCCACCCCTGGCCCTCCAGCTGCCTGTGCGGAAGCTGACTTGGGCTGTTCCTCCATCAGCCATGCCCCTGGCTTTGGTGGTGTCCCTGTGGCTCGGCGAGGCTGTTGGGCTGGTCCAGCAGGGAAGCGCTTTTAGGCAACAGAGCAGGTGAAGGCAGGGCCTGAGGCCAGGGAGCAAGCCCTAAGGCACATCAGAGCAGGTTTGGAGAGCCCAAGATGCCCAGGAGCCAGAGCCTGGGTTTCACTCAGCACACACGTCTCAGTCTATCAGGAACTTCTCGCCATCCACGTCTCTCCCTGCAGAGCCCTTACGTAGAGAGGGGAAAAAATCAGAGCGGAGGAGGCGGGAGAAGTACATGAGGATCATGGCATCGAGCATCAGGAGGTTGGCGGTGAGGAAGGCACCCTGGCCCTGCACCTCCACGTAGCGGAGGAAATACCAGGTGAGGTAAGCCTGGGGCGCCAGGCGGAAGGCGAAGTACATCACCAGGTTGATGTACTTGTTGGCCTCGTAGAGTGCTGGGGAAGGCACGTTGCTCATCTTCAGCAGCATACGGATGGTGAGGAAGATGTTGCTCACCTCCACCAGCAGCAGCAGCACTGCTGCCACCAGGAAACGGCCCGTGATGATGAGCGAGACGAAGGCAGAGATGGCCTGGAAGCAGGGAAGGCACACATCAGCTTTCCTCACCATGGGGGAGGTGAGTCCTTCCCCATCAAGGTTTGGCTCTCCCCTTCCCTGAGATCCCAGCAGGCACCTGGGCCAAGGGAAAGCCAGTCGGGAAGCCAGGTCCCTCAGGACCGGTTACACCTCCCTGCACAGAAGTGCCTCCAGCTCTTCCCTCACCCATCGCGGCAGCCTGTCTGCCTCCCGGCGCTCTGAGCTGCTGTTGGCATGTGTCCTGCCCTGCCGGGCGCCCTCACTTTGTTGGTGTGCTGCCTACCTGGCAGCCAGAGTGAGGTGGAGGGAAGGGCACCAGCTTGCCCCATCGTAACACACTAAACCCGCGTGGGCCGAGCCCTGGGGTGTTTGGTAGCCCCCCCCCACCCCATGCTGGCCCTTCACTTTCCTGAGGCAGTACTCACCATGGCGTGGTGCACCAGGTACTCCCAGGAAGAGCGGGACTGGTGGTTGAAGATGATGTCAAGGCTGTCGTGAATGAAGTAGCCTGTGGGATAAGGGGGAGAGAGTTGAGGGGATGCAGTTTGTGCACTGTCACCCCCTGTGGTGAAGAGGGAACAGTGAGGAGGAGGAGGAGGAGGAGGGTGGTGTGACTGCTCAAGGCACTGGAAACACCTCTGCCCCATCAGAGCGTGGGGAGAGGGCCAGGCCCCGGCGCTGGCAGCCTGTGGGCTGCGTGCTCACAGTCCAGGCAGGAGGCACAGAGCCGGCTGCCCCTTGAGCCAGTGGCTCATCCCAGGCTGGGAGGGGGCTGAAAAGGCAGAGCCCAGCAGGGTGCTCACGGCCATCAGCACCCTGCCCGGCCCCTTACCTGAGGAGAAGCAGACCAGCAAGTGCCCTGAGATGCTGTAGCCGTCCTGGATGTCAGAGAGGAGCTCCGGGGAGTGCCAGAGGCTGGGGGTGAGCAGAGCGGGTAAAGAGTCAGCCTGGGAGCTGGGACAGGGGCACCCCCGAGCACCAGACCCTGTGTCTCCACCCCCGGGGGCAGCACGCGGGGCCGTGCTCCGGGGGTAGCCCGGTTCCCGGTGGGGTCAGAGCCCCGTTCAGGGCTCACACCGCGTCCCTTCCCTCCTCCTTCCCCCCCCCCAGCCCCCCGTACCTGAAGAGGGCCCATAGCCCGGCCAGCACGGAGTGTGCGAAAGAAACGAGGAGGTTCCACCAGCGCCAGGCGCGTCCTGGGCGGCTCCGCACCGCAGCGGGCTGGGGCAGAGCCCGCGCCACCCGTCCCAGCGCCCCGAAAAGCGCCACGCTGCCGCCCACCAGCGCTGCCGACAGCGCCCGCCAGCCCGGGCCCATCGCGCCCAGCTCCCGCGGCCCGGGGCGCGGGCGGGGCTGGGCTGGGCCCGCCTCCCTATTGACCACGCCTGTGTTTGACCACGCCCCCTCATAACCACGCCCCCTCTCGCTGAACACGCCCATCTCTATCCACGCCCCATCGATCACGCCCCCGTGTGGCCCCGCCCCCAATCGAACACGCCCCCATCACACCACACCTCCCCATCTGACCACGCCCCCACTCACCCCCGCGCCTGCGCGGTAGCGGCCGTGCCGGGTGCCCACGTGTGCGCCTGTGTCTGTGTGCGCCCACACGGGGCGTTGCGTGTGTCCGTGGGGCGTCGCGCCACGTGTGCGAGGGGCTGCACGTGTTTGTGCCGGGCGCTGCACGGGTGTGCGGGTTACAGGGGCGCCGGCGCTTGTCCCCGCTGCTCTGCAACGCAGGGCGTCGTGTGTGTGCAAGGGCGTCGGGCGTTACACGTGGGAAGGGAGCAGCACAGGGTGTGCGTGGCAGGTGTTGTATGTCTGTGCTTGGGGCCCCTGCACCTCTGTCTTGCTACTTGCACACCTGGTGTGGGCCTTGCACATCTAGCCTGGGCACCGTGTGAGTGTCCCGGGTGCTGTGTGGCTGCCATGGAGGGGGGGGTGCGGTACCTGGCGTGATGGGGATACCTGGGAAAGCTGCCACAGCCTGGAAATGTAGTGGCCGAGCTGGCTGGGATCATGGCCGGGAGCATGGCTGGCGGGGTATGCTGGGCCAGCACCCACATGAAGGCATGGGGGGGGCACCAGGGAAGGGGCGGGGGAAGGCAGGTGCGCTATAATCTCTTGGCAGCAGGGGGGAAGCTGGCTCTGTGGCCACCGAGCCACAGCTGGGTGCTGGTTCCTGCGTGGGGGTCCTGCCTCCTGGGCGCTGGCTGGGTCAGGGGAGGGGGTGACACACCCACCCCTCCGTCCCGGTGAGCCGGGCTCGGTGTCGCTAGATGGCAGCATGGCCATGTGGCCTGGGGGTGGCACTGCCGCTGCTGTCCCTTTCCCCTTAGGGCGGACCGGCGGCCCTTGAGCGCGGCCCTTGGGCAGCACAGCCCCCGGGATGGGTGATCTCCCGGGGTCGGGGCTGCAGGGCAGGAGGGGGCTGCAGGGCAGGAGGCGGCCGCCGGCATCGCTGCTCTCTGCGGGCGCGGGGGACCCTGCTGGCACCCCGCAGCCCGGGGGCGGAAAGCACAGGGCACCCCAACCCCAGGGTGCTTCCCGAGGGGAGCCCGTCTCCCCGCGGTACTGTGATGCCCACCCAAGCGGGGGGGTTCCAGCCTTGGGGCTGCGTTACCCTCCGCCAGCCGAAGCACGGAACCCAACGTCCACCCCACGGAAGGGGCGGGCGCGGCCCGCGGTGTTTTGACTACCAGCGGCCGCCGTAGCGGCTCCCGGAAGTGTCTCCATGGAGACGGGAGGAGACTAGGCCTGGCTGGGGCAGTGATGGAGAAATACGAGCGGATCCGGGTGGTGGGGAGAGGGGCTTTCGGGTGAGGGCGGCGCCGGGGGCTCCCCGTGGTGCCGGGGGGGCACCGTGCCTGGGGGGAGGGGGAGGTCTCCGGGCCTTTTTACCGTGGCAAAGGGTGGGTTGGGGCCGGGCCGGGCCTATGGCGCCTCGGGGAGGAGGGAGGGGAGCCGCAGGTCGAGTTACCATGGCAACAAGGCGCACGGGCATTGTCACCATGGTAACTCGGTGGTCAGCCGGCGTGTGGCACCCTGGAGGGGGGGGGTGTCGGGCCTGGCTGTTGCCATGGCGATGGGGTGACACGACACCAGGAGTGTACGTGGCTGGTGGGGGGTGTGTGCGGGGGGAATTTCAGACCCCGTTACCACGGCTACAGTGGGGGGCAGGGGTCACGTGTCACCCAGATATGGTGGGCAGGCTGTGTGTGTGTGTGTGTGTGTGTGTGTGTGTGTGTGTGTGTGTGTGTGTGGCCCCCAACCCCGTGCTGAGGCCTCATCCCCATCCCCACAGCATCGTGCACCTGTGCCTGCGCAAGGCTGACCAGAAGCTGGTGATCCTGAAGCAGATCCCGGTGGAGCAGATGAGCAAGGACGAGCGACTGGCAGCGCAGAACGAGTGCCAGGTCCTCAAGCTGCTCAGCCACCCTAACGTCATTGAGTACTATGAGAACTTTCTGGAGGACAAGGCGCTCATGATCGCCATGGAGTATGCCCCAGGTGGGCCTTGATCTCCCACAGGTGGTTCCTCAGTGGGTCCGAGGGATGCCAAGCCCTCAGCTTTCCTTGGGTCGGACTGGTGTGGGCCCATACTGTGCTTCTTGTAACCATCCTGTGCTTTGAACCTCTCAAAGAGTCCAAATGCAGCTCTCTTAAACAGACATTTTTGTAGAAAAGGATCTGGGGTTGCTTTTTGACACCAAGTTGTCCATGAGCCAAGTGACTGACCACTGGCACAGGTTGCCTGGAGAGGCTGTGGAGTCGCCATCCTTGGAGATATTCAAAAGACAGTTCATGGTCCTGGGCAACCAGCTGTCAGTCACCCTGCCTGACTGAGCAGGGGATTGGACCAGAGCACCTTCTGAAATCCCTTCCAACCTCAACCACTCTGTGATTCTGTGCTTATATGCCTTGCGCCTGCTAATCTTATCCAAAACAAAGAGATTTCTAACACCTCTGGCGCTGAGAAGCATGCTGCCATCTGCCCTTGGCTTAGGTTTCACATACATTCCCCTGTGTCAGCTCTCAGCCATGCTGCTGGTCCCACAGCTCTGCGTGGGAAGGCGTGATTTCTCAGGAGATTTGCTGTGAAGTTTAAGATGAAATCAACAGTTGCGCGAGGGTTTCGTTAAAGGTTGTACCTGAGCCCTGAAGCTGGACCTCCCCTTCTCCACAGGGGCCTCTCCGTGCCACGTGGCCTCTCGGACTGCAAGAATTCTCTTTTGCAGAACAGGCTTATCTTGTTCTGCCATCGAGGTTTATGTCTTCCTCCAAGAGCTGTAATTTTAGGGTTTCTTTTCCTGCTGCCTTTGACAGTATGTCAACAGTAACTTCTCTCTCGTGGTTTCTTCGTGCCACCAACTGCGCTGCCATTGTTCTCAGGAGTAGCGGAGGATGTGCTGCATGTCCCACCAGGATGTGCTTTTTCCCATGGGCTTGGCTTGTTAAGATGCCAGGACTAAATTCCCCTGGGTTTTAGGCCACGTTTGTGCTGCCCTGTGCAGCCTCCCTTGCTGACAGCCCTTTGTCGTTCTTTTCAGGGGGCACCCTAGCGGAGTTTATCCATAAGCGCTGCAACTCCTTGCTGGATGAGGATACCATCCTGCACTTCTTCGTGCAGATCCTCCTGGCTCTCCACCACGTGCACACTAAGCAGATCCTCCACCGTGACCTGAAGACTCAGAACATCCTCTTGGACAAGCATCGCATGATTGTCAAGATCGGAGACTTTGGCATCTCCAAAATCTTGAGCAGCAAGAGTAAAGCCTACACGGTGAGTGGCCTGGCTTTGCAGGCAGAGCACTTAGCACCATGGCAGCAGGCTGGAAACTCTGGACTTGGCTTGAGATAATCTCTTGGGAGCTGCTATAGGCAGTGAGGTTGGATGCAGCATACTTGCAGTAGGCCATATCCATGCTGCTTTGCTCCTTGGAGTTTATACAGGCTGATGTGTTCATTACCAAGCTTGCTAAAGCTCTGTTAGGATGGAGATGGATGAGGAAAACTTGCCTGGGAGAAGTTGGGGTGTCTGGGCCCACTGGTGAGGGTGGGCAGGGTTCCTCCCGCTGTCACACTGGGGGGTGTTGTGTTTGCAGGCTTGCCTGGCAGCTGAATTCCTGCCTGTGTCCTGCTGTCCTGCCTTGTCCTAATCCTCTCTCTCTGCTTGAGACTTCGGTACATTCACTACCCAGTTTAATCTGACTAGACATTTCTATCACGCTCGTTGCTCTGGGCTCTGATTCTCTCAAGTGGATAGGAGCAAAATTAGAGGTAATCTCTATATGTGCAAGGGAGGTCACCAGAAAGGCAAATCCTCATGTTTCTTACTGAGATTGTCAGCCAGACATTGACACCAGGGAACAAAAGCCCAGCTCCACTAAGCTTTGGTTGGCAGTGCCCTAGCCAGCCTGCGCACTGGGCTCTAAACCGAACCCTTCTCTTTCCACCTCCCTGCCCCAGTTTCACAGCATCACAGTAGATTTGTCTCTTCTAGGTTGTGGGAACTCCGTGCTACATCTCCCCAGAGCTCTGTGAAGGGAAGCCTTACAACCAGAAGAGTGATATCTGGGCTTTGGGCTGTGTGCTGTACGAACTTGCCAGTCTCAAGAGGGCTTTCGAAGCTGCGGTAAGAGGGATACGTGTGGTTTACAAGCAGCGCAGGGAGCTGTGGCTTCTTGCAGAGGTGAAAATGTAAGACCAGCTCCCTCTCGCTGAGCCTGGAGGTGTGAAGGCAGAGGGCAGTGCTGAGAACTTCTTGCTTCTCACAGCCTTGCCTCTGACCGCCCAGCTCTTTGTATGTCTCTCCTTTTCTCTCCAGAATCTTCCTGCCTTAGTATTGAAGATCATGAGTGGGACGTTTGCCCCAATATCGGACAGGTATAGCCCCGACCTGCGCCAGCTCATCCTCAGCATGCTGAACCTGGATCCCTCCAAGCGGCCCCAGCTGAACGAGATCATGGCCCAGGCTATCTGCATTCGGCCCCTTCTGAACCTCTACACCGATGTGGGCAGTGTCAAAATGAGAAGGCAAGCAATACTGCCACCTTAGTGTCCCTTGGGAGGGGCTGCCACGGGTGGCAGTGTGTCAGGGCTCACTGCCCTCATGACAAGCTCCGAAGAGAGCGTTGTCCCCATGCAGCTCTCCTGCATTACTCAGCGTGCAGCTGCTGTGGGCTGAGGCTGGCCCTGTGGCTTGAGGCTACGGCAGGTGTCGTGGCAGGTGTTGGGTTGTCATTGCAGAACAGCGAACAGAGAGTTGGGAGCTTGGGGGGGAAGTGAACTGATGCCAACTCCCCTCTCCCGGGTGGTTTAAAGCACCTACCGAGGCAATTCTGTGAGCTGTTCAGCTGCGGCTTATGCTGTAGCTCTGCCCAGACCTTCTGTGATCCAGGGAGTGTCAGGACCTCTGGAGCTGAGCTGGCACTAAGAACTGGATTTTGGTTTGCCAGGCCTGAAAAGCCCATGGCTCCGGTGCCAACAGTGACCCACAGCCGGACGGGGGGACGAGCGAGCAGTGCCAAACCCAGGGGTGAGTCCTGCCGTGGTGTGTTCAACACAGCTCCACTCGGAATGACCCTTTCCTTTGGATGACGGGGTCACAGAGGCACCCAGGCTTCCAGAGGGAGGAAGTTGGAGATGTCAGCTTCCCTGTTGGGCACCTCAGCTCTGGCAACCAAGCAGTGCTCCTTCTCCAGCTGCCTCTTCTAGGTTTTGAACTCTTGAATGAAGTTTCTGCTGTTCTCAGCAAAGGCTGTGAAGCAGCTGGGGGTGCTGAGTGGGGAGCGTTCCAGCGCAGGGCAATGCAGCTGGCACTGGTAACAATTAGGCTAGAGCTGTCATCGTGCTGCTTCCCTCAGTTCTGGGATAAAACACAAGGATTTGTTCCTGTGTGCTTCTCTCAGTCCTGGCTGGGAGCTCCCCAGCAGCCCCTTGCCAACCTTGAATCGGCAACTGGTCTGGCCCTGTGGGCTGTCAGGCAGCTCTGCTGGCAGCCAAGCTGGCTCCTGTCATTTCTTTCCCTCTGGGAGGAGAGTCAGAGAGATGCATGTTGACCATTTCTCTTTGCCTCACAGCTGTTCGAGGTGGTTCAGCCAGAACAGGAATCCCTCCTCCACTGTCATCCATCTATACCTGGGGGAGCGGGATCACCACGCCGCTCCGCCTGCCCATGCTTAACACCGAAGTGGTGCAGGTGTCTGCTGGCAGGACACAGAAGGCTGGGGTCACCAAATCAGGGCGGCTCATCATGTGGGAGGTGAGTGACGGGGAATTTGTGGCCATCAGTGGCTGTGGAAGCCTCAGATGTGTAATTTCTGAGGAGGAGGTGTTTGTGCTCGCTGTGCAGGCCCAGGCTCTGTGTCTCCCAGGACCACAATCCAGTCCTGGGTGCAGGTGACCCTGCTAAACCTGTGGGAAGGGGCTCATCTGAATCCTCCAGCCCACCTCTTGCTGCACAACGTTGCAGCAGCTGACACGGTTTCTCTCTGCCAGGCACCCCCGATGGGCACTGCAGGAGGCCCATCTCTCCCAGGAGCCACCGAGCAGCTCCAGCCTCAGTTTGTGTCCCGCTTTCTGGAGGGTCAGTCTGGTGTGACCATCAAACATGTGTCCTGTGGTGATCTCTTCACATCCTGCCTCACAGGTGAGCTGCTGCCTCCTGCCTTCGCCCGGCTGAGTCCCAGAGCCAGGTGTGACTGCCTGGGGAGCCTGCTCAGAGAGGAACCCCAGAGATGGCTGGGGTGACACAAAGACTCCTGTGACCTAGCATGTAATGTCAGGAGGGGCTCAGAAACAGCAGGCATGCTCCTCCTGTGATGCCACGCTCCAAAGGTCTATCCAGTGTGGGGAGGGCAACAATTCTGTTTTGTGTGGTGTTCTGTCTTCACTGGTGTCACCTGAAGCCAGAACTGGCCTGTACAGTGGGGGCTGCCATGTGAATGGGGAGGTTCAGCCTTTCTCTGTCACATCCCCTGTGAGTGTGACGCAGACATGAGCTGTGACCAGCTGTGACTGGTGTTGCAGAGAGGAGTCACCGTGAACTCCTGCATGGCTGGTTGCCCTCAGCGGTGGGAAGGCAGTGAGGGGTCTGAAACCCTCTCAGTGTGAGCCAGGAGGTATTCTGGCTGTAAGGGGAGCATACACACCGGCCCAAGGCCGCGTTTGTGGACCAAAGGCCTCCCAGTAATCCTCTGGTAGCCCTTCTACGTGGGATCAGGGCAGCAGTGACAGACACACAACTGGCAAACTTTGTAGTCGTCTGTTTGTCCTACCTCTTCCTGGCATTTCCTGCCACCCCTCTGCAGGGTATCTGCTCAGTGGGAGCCTCTGTGTGTTTAACACCTGGACAGAGCATGGAGCTCGCAGCTCCTGCGTACACAGCTGCAATAATGTTATCTCAGTGCTCTCCTATCAGCTGCTGTTTGTTTGGCGAGTTGTCGCAGCGCATTGAAGCTGCTATTCTCCAGAAGGTCACTGAAGGCCTTTGGCACCCCCAAGCAATTTATGAGTCAGCGTGGGTCCAAGCAGAGCTGCTCTCCTGGGAGCCACGGTCAGTCCCACGAGCTGTGCACGCCTCACGTGTGCTGGTAACATGACTTCTTTCTGCTTTTCCAGACAGGGGGATAATCATGACGTTCGGCAGTGGCAGCAATGGCTGTTTGGGGCACGGAAACTTCACGGATGTCAGCCAGGTTTGTCGTGAGGGTACTGGGTGTGCTGCTTCCCCAGGGTAGAAGATGGATTGTGCTTTCTGCTCTGTGCAAGAGGGCTCATCCCAGCTCCAAGGATATGTATCCCAGGCATGCTGTGGCATCTGACTCCCTCCCCCTCCTCTCCCTGTCACTGCGAGTTTTAAAAGACCCAACCTACCTCTCTTTTTCTTTCTCTTCCCCCCCTCCCTCCCCTCCCCTACACAATGATCCCTTTGAGCGTGGGGGAAGTCAAGAGCTGCCTTGTGGTTGCTGTTGGCAGGCTCCCAGCTTGGAGGCTGCCTCCAATCACACACCTGCCTGCTTCACTCTTGGCCTGCAGCTGCCAGGGTTCACTGAGAAAAGTTATTTTTCAAAAGAGCCAGTATTTAAAGAAGAGCTGTGTGTTTCCGATTGGCTTGGAGCACTGGGGCTGAGGGCTCGTTGCTCCCTTCCAGCTTCTTCCTCTCCTGCCCTCGGATGTGGCAGCAGCCGATGGCTTCCAGCCGAGGCCAGGGACTGGTGCCATTTGTCACTGTGGTCAGCTGGCTCATTCATTCCTGCTCTGTACTGAGCTGAGCTGCTTGGTGCTTATTGCTGGGGCAGAGAGACCAGTTGGGAGCAACATCCAGGTCCCAACAAATGGTGCTTTTCACTTGAAGAAGATAATGAGAATGAGAATTGCTGTGGCGAGGTGTCAGATCTAACAGCAGGTCACAGCAGGGGCTGGGCAAAATGTGGAGATCCTGGGCTCTCCACACCCTAACGAATATGTAGTGATAGCTCACAGCTCCTCTGCACGAGAGCCTTTCAGCCAACGCATCCTGCACCAAGCCCCTGCCTGCTCGGAGCGTGCGTTAACAGCCCCTGGCACTCCCCACATGGGCAGGGGGGCGAATCCCAACCCTTCGGCTGAACCTTTTCCCTCTCCAAACTGTTGTGCTGGCTGCTCTCTTCTGCCCCAGAGATGTTTGCATTATCTTCTGTGCTATGTGCACGGAGTCTCTAAACCCTTTGAAGACTGTTTGGAACAAAAACTAAAAAAAAAAAAACAAACCCAAACCCAAATCTCTACTGTTTGTGTTGGATGAAAACTGGGATGCTGCCAGCGCTGTGTTGAGACTGGGGGGGCCGGGTGGGAGGGATGGGAGCAGCCGGGCAGGCTGGGAGGTCTCGGCTGACGGCTGCTGCTCTTCCCTTGCCAGCCCAAGATCGTGGAGGCCCTGCTGGGCTACGAGATGGTGCAGGTGGCCTGTGGCGCATCTCACGTCCTGGCAGTTTCCAACGAACGGGAAGTGTTTGCCTGGGGCAGGGGGGATAATGGTAAGAGATGCCTGCTTTGCAAAACAGGGCTTGTGCTTTCCATTGCCTGCTCCCACTCCCCTCGCTGGCCCTGCTTGCCTGCGGTCCTCTCCAGATGTGCCAGGCTAGGTGGGTGTGGAAGCATTGCAGCTGCTTTGCTGCATACCAGGGCCCCTGTGCTTTGGGTTTCACTGCGTTCAGTGACAATAGATGCCAGGCTGGGCTCTCACAGCAGCTCTGGCAATGCTGTTGCTTGTGGGGGTGCACTCAGTTGGTGTGTTGCCGTCAGCTATGCCCTGCTCTGTCCCTCCCAACAGGTCGGCTTGGGCTCGGTACCCTGGAGTGCCACAACTCCCCCCAGCAGGTCACAGTCCCCCCAGAGCACGAGGCTCAGAGGGTCATCTGTGGCATCGATTCCTCCATGGTCCTCACAGTGAAGAACCAGATTCTTGCTTGTGGGAGCAACAGGTAAGAGCGGTCTGGCACTCCAGAGTTTGGCTACAGCCTCCTGCGCCTATCCCTCACTGGCCAGCCCAGGAAGAGGAAGTGAGGGGCTCTAGAAGACATCTCAGTGTGATCCTACTTCCCAGCAACTAGCTGCTGGTGATGTGGTTATGCTAGGGCAGGATTTGGCTCTGGGGTGTCTGTGCTGGGCTGCATTTGGCCAGCTCTGAACTGTGCTGTTCCCTGTGCAGGTGTAACAAGCTTGGCCTAGATCAGATCAGCTCAGCAGAGGAGCCTTCCCCAGAGGACCAGGTGGAAGAAGCCACTGTGTTCACATGTGCCCGGTCATCCCCCTTGACCCAAGAGCCGATTGTGTGTGCTGACATCGGTACGGCACACTCGGCTGCAGTCACAGGTGAGGGGAGGATGCCCAGGTCCCTGGAGGAGGTGGAGGGAACCCCTGCATTTTCCCCATCCTCCTTCTGCCTCTGTTTCCTATGAGCAGAAGCCTCGGAGAGGCTCAAGAGGTGCCCTGCACTCACCGCTGGAGCTCTTAGTAGAGAGCAGCGGGGTTCAGGGGCTTCAGTGCCTCCTTGGGTGACACCTGTTTGTTTCTCTTGTCCCTGTTGTCAGCTTCTGGCCAGTGTTACACCTTTGGGAGCAACCAGCACGGGCAGCTGGGCACCAACTCCTGTCGCAACAGCCGCGTACCCCACCTGGTTGTGGGGCTCCAGGCGATGAAGGTCACTGTGGTGGCTTGTGGGGATGCCTTCACTGTGGCTATCGGAGCAGGTAAGGCTAAAGGCCCCATGTCCTGGGTTACAGCTTTGTCTTCCATCTGCCTGCAGACCATGCTGTGGCCAGGGACGGCCTTGGAGCTAGCCCAGGGCAGTACCAGGGAGATGAGAAGCCTGTTTGCTGTTGGCAAGCTCTGCTTGCAGCAAGGTGTGTCTATTCATCTGCAGACGGTGAGGTGTGCACGTGGGGGAAAGGAGCCAGGGGACGCCTGGGCAGGAAGGACGAAGAAACAGGAGCACCCAAGCCAGTGCAGCTGGAGGAGACACATCCATACCTGGTGACCTCTGTAGCCTGCTGCCACGGGAACACACTGCTGGCAGTAAAGCGTGAGTAGAGGCTTTGTTACTGTGATTCCTGCCGTGAGAGCCCAGCCAGACACAATGCCTTGTGACTCAGGCTTTACTGGGTAACCCTGGCATGTAAGCTCTGTGTTATTCTAGTCCCTCTAAGAGCTGTAGATGAACAGAAATAACTTGAAGCCCATAAAAATTGCCCTTTTGCTACTCGGCACTGTGACAATCCCGCTTCCACTGGGCTGGGGGAGCAGAGAGATGGCAGAGGCCATCTCATGCAGTCCCAGACAGGTGGGCTGGCCAAGCTGCGGCCAGCGGGGAGCCGGTGTGCTGGCGGTCCACCAAGTATCCAAAAAGAGCATCTCTCTTAATTGATGCTGCTGAAATAGAAGCTAAGATTTGAGGCGTCATTTTGGCTGCTGGCTTTCCATTGTGGTTTGGAAAAGATAGCGATGGTTTTGTGGTTCCTCTCTGCTGGGGCCAAAGGCAGCAGCGTTGCATGGTTAAAACGTGCCCGTGGCGTGACCTGCCCTTCCGTTGCCTGGATGTATGATGGGAGCCTGGCCCAGACTGCTGGAGGGGTCTTTCTTCCTCCTCTGCTGGGCTGATTATGGCCTCGGCACTGGGCTGAGGGATTCCAGTCCCAGCCCACTTCAAGGAGGCTAATTACACCCCCCGAGGGGAGGAGGCCCAGCTCACTGCCCCAGCGCAGTGGAATCAGCTGTGGCTCCTGTTCCTCGCCTGCGAGTGCTGAGCTCTCGTGTGATGTGCGCTGACACGTGAAAGGGACAGGGAATGGCTGAGTCCACATGCTTGGGAACAAGTAGGGCATTTGTCATGGGAGTAAAAGGGGTTTGTTTCTGCTGTAAGGCTGCAGCCGCTCTATCCTTCCATTGCCAGTCACCCCGAGCTCCGTGGCAGCTGGTTTGTGGGCTCCCACCTGCAGCACCATAGAAGCAGGGGCTGAGCTCGTAGCCCCACTCCTGTCCCTCTGCAACACTCAGTCCAAAACCTCCAGTACAGAAAGTACAAACTCAGCAGCAGCGGTGCCAGGGCAGCAGCCTCACCTGCTCCAGCATCCTTCAGTGCCCAGCATGCAGAAAGCATTGAGAGCTCTGAAAAAACCTGAGATCTGCCTTTCGTAGTTCACGCAGCTCGGTCTGCCTGAAAACCTTGAGAGACAGAGAGAGAGAAGAGCGCACAAGAGCCGGTGACACACTTGATGTCATTGCTGCTGTCAGCTCTGGCTGTGATCTGGCCTAGAGAGGGTGCTGGCACAGGCAAGTGGTGCTCCACCTTCGGGGCGGCAGTTCTCTGTCACTCTGCGGTTTCCTCCTGGTGTGGCCAACACCGTTTTTGACTGGCTTGGGCTTCTGCCCACTTTATCGTGAGGCCACAAACACAGGAATAACCAGGAGAAGCCAGGCGTGCTGGAGAGGAAGAGGAGGAGGGCAAAAGCGTCACGAGAAGGCATTTCCTCCTGCTTGAGCTCTCGAGTGCTTGGCATTGCATCCTGTTTGTGCCACTACTGAGGCCTTGCAGTGGCTTCCTGGGGTAGTGGGACAGGGATTGCAATGCAACCAACAGGGTTGGGTATCTGGCCTGTGTGGGGCAGATCCCTGTAGCTTCATGGAGATGGCAGCTTATGGCTTATTCTTGGTCCTTGCCCTTTGTGTTTCAGCTGCCGTGGAAGAGTCACCTTCCCAGTGAGTCTGAGTTGAGAGGGGCCGTATCCAGCCCCCATCGTAAAGGTGCAGAGGCACCCCCAGCTACCCAGCGTGCCTGCCCTTGCTGCTACCCACTACAGCCTGGCTCAGACCTGCATCCCCGGAGTCGGGAGCTCCTCAGCTGTGCTCCAAAGGCAGCGGTCTGGGAACAAGGAGCTCTTAACGGTTCCCATGGAACCAGAGCTGGTCCTGCTTATCGAATCGATGAGGGTCACTACAAACCTCCAGTGCCTGAGAGCTGCTGGCCTGGGACGTGCCATGGGGCAGATGTCCCCGGAGTTTCTGGGGGTCACACTGGGGCTCTGCCCCTCCCCGCAAGTGTCTGTGTAGAAGGGTGAGGATCACAGTGGTTATTTTCTCCCGTGGAAACTGTCTCTGGTTACAAAGCGCAGGCTGACAGCTCGGTGTCTGAGAGAGCTGTCAGCCTTTGCACAGCAGCGTCTGGAGTTAGGGCCCCAGGCACTATGCTGGGTGACTAAGTGCAAACCTCTTTTCTAATTAGAGAAGCCTGGCCTTTCCCATCCCCCCCTTAAAACGTTTCCCCCCTTTGTTGAGCTGTTCATCATGTTTTGAGGGTCCTGGCCTGCACGGCTGGCCGAACCCGGCACGAGCAGCCTTTCTGTGCCGCACGGCCCGGCGCCTGCTCTGCCCAAATGCCGCCTGGAGCTTTCTAATTACAGCCTCCCCTGGCCCTGGGAGCTCACTGGAGGATGCTCCAGCTGACATTTGTCCTCAGGCCCCTAAATCCTGCTGCTGACCAGCTCACTGGCTCCCAGCTGAGCTAGCGGAAGGCAGCAAAACCCGGCAAGTGATTGTCAGTAATTGAAGTTTTTTAACCCAGATCTCTCCAGGGAGATGATGAGTTTTCACCAGGGATCCTTTCTGTGGGCAGGAGGGGGCATATCACCATGTCACAGGCAGGAGTTATGGGGTTTTTCTCTCCAGAAGGGTCGTTTCCTTCCTATTATTTGTTCTTCTTTTTTTCTTTTTTTCTTTTTTTTTTTTCTCTCGTCTTTTTTTAACTTACATCTGCCCTGGGCCATTTTTTGATGAGCTTCTGTCTCTGATCTGTCTGACATTGCAAATGCTCTTGCCTTTCACATCCATCTTTGTGCCGTTGCCAATCTGTTGTGTATAAAGTCAGTGCTTTCATAAGCTGGCTGAGATGAAATCTCTCTAATTATTTTTGTGATTCTTTCCTCTTTTCAATGAGGGAAACCTCACCAGTCCCTGGTAGGAGCCGACTGATCCCTCTGGTCACGTGAAAGGTAATGAATTTCAGCAGGTCTCCTGCTCTTCCCTCCCTCATCTCCCAGGCTTGGGCTGGCAAAGGGAGCAGGTCCCGTCCAGCCGGGAGAGGCGTGTGCAGCTCTGACTGCAGACGTGGCCTCCCTCCCTGTTTGGCTCCTGGCAGGGTGGGTGCTTGGGTTTTTCCCTGCAGTTTTTGTTTTCTGGTGTAGCTGCCTTTTCAGGCGGTTACACCCTGCTGTCCCAGGAAGGCTGCTTTGAATTCAAAGGCTCTGCCAGTCCCTTGGCACTCACCGTGTGCTCCAGGTTATGGGGATGGCTCTGGCAGCCTGCTGTTGGCGAAGGGGAAGGTGTTCTCTGCTCCCAGACCATCCTGGGCACCGGGGTAATTACAGGGCTGGGTTAAATTAACTCGAAGCCCCTCTGGGCTGCTGTCCTCCTTACACTGTGCTGTCGGCACCACCAGCTCCTTCAGCAATGGATTTCTCCCTGCTGTGTGTTGTGCTCAGCTCTCGGGGCTCCCCTCACTCATAGGTGAAGGGACCAGCATTCCTGCCTGCAGCCTTGCCAGGGCTGAGGACTGGCAGGCAAGACAGAGGGCTCTGCCACTCTTTGTCTTGTCCATGGTGGCACCAAAATGTCACTGCTCCAGGGGATGTGTAGCCCAGAGAACCAGGCTGTCCCTGCTCCCGGTGAACCGCCCCCCTAACAGCCCCCTCCTCCCCATTCCCTGCTGATGCACTGGTGTTAGGCAGGTTGGTTTATGGCTTAACACCATTGCACAGCAGTGCTGGGGCTGGAAGTGTCACTGGCTCAGATATTGGGTCCCTTTCCTCTGGGGTGGGGGAGGAAATCAGTGCGGACCAGTGTGCTTTGTGTTGGGCTGGGGGCTCGAAGCGAGCGGCTGGAGCCCTTGGGATTTCACAGCCTGCACACTCCGTGCAGGAGTTCAGCTGTGAAGCCCAGCAAGATGATTTGAATAATTTAATACCGGGCTGTGACCAAGCCTGGCGAAAGGGTAAAGGAAACAAAGAGGCCCCCAGCCCCGAGCAACAATAGCTCTTGAAACGACAAGCCGAGGCACGTCCGTGCCGCCGGAGGCAGAGAGCAGCCCGGGCAAATAGGCCAGTTGCATTCCTCACGTCTGCTGCTTTGTTTCCCTTGCAGAAGCTCCTGGTCTGCAAGGTCTCAGGGCTTCTCCCTTTATCCTTGTTTTGTTCCCGTGTCTCACGGAACTGGTGGTGGATCAGCCACGTCCCCGTGGCTCTTCCTGCTAAGGAAAGCGGGGCCGGAAGGGAGAGGGGAGGGGATGGGGAGATGAGGCTGTTTGAGCCCATCTTGGTGCATCCCATCCAGTGTGGATCCCCTCTCTGGTCTTTGTCATCCAGGGAGACCTGTCCCTGTTCCTGTGCTTGATAAGATGCTGCTGACCTGGGGCCATGGCTGTCAGCAGGAAACAGCCCAAACAGCCTGCTGATCCCTGAGCTGATTTAATTTGATTCTGGCACCTCTGTCCTGGTTCTATCCCCATTCCCACGAGGCTTGGCAGAAGGTGCAGCTGCCGTCCGTCTGTCTGTCTGTCTGTCCAGCCACCTTGCTCTCTTTATACCTCCCTCCTGCCTCCCTCCTTTGGGCACAAATCCCCAGAATAGGGAGAAGACTCTCCCCGCTCCTTTCCCTGGGGCCAAATGCTCCACCTAAAGTTCTTTAGAAGCCACAGCCTTGGTTTTTCTGTCCCTCCAGTTTGAAGTTAGACGTGAAGCTGAGGGATGGAGCAGGGGTGCAGGGCAAGGAGATGCCAAGGCAAGAAGTCAGGAGGCCTTCCGGAGCCCAGGTGGGTTCAAGGACTGACCCATCACCAGAGACAGGGAACAGAACATCTGCAAAGGGAATTGCCCTGCCCAGAGATTGCACCTCGCCTTTGTGTGAGACAAACGCCTGGCTGTGATGTTGAGAGAGGAGATGTTGAGAGAGGAGAGGGCGTTTGTTAGGGAGAGAGGGGAAAAGGAGAGGAGCTTTGTTTGCAGGGTCTGACACCTCCCCGCAGTCCTGCCAACACAGCCAGCACCTTCTGATGGCTTTGTCAGCTCCTGGCTAATTAGCAGAGATGCTTTTTAGCGAGGTTAGGAAAGGAAAAAAAAAATTAAAACATCAAAGAGAAGCAGTAAATAGAGATAAAACTCGGCTGTTTATGCCTGTCATTGGAGGCACAGACTTTCTAAGCTTGCAGGAGTGATGTGCCTTGTGCTTTCTGCGGGGGGAGGTGGGGGGGCGCAGGGGAGCCCCATCGCCCTGCGGGATGCTGATCCTTTCAGCCAGCACCCAGTCCCGTCGCGTTGTGCAGGGAGGGGTTTTAGACAGGCTGGGTGTCTGGGGCAGTGCCTGTCTCCTGTTGGGAGGCCAGCCTGGCTCTGGGGCTCGTCGTGACTTAGTGGGAGAACCTGACGGACGGCGGGGCTGCTTGTAGATCCTGCCCTGAGGAGATCACGGCTCTGAGTAAACTGGCCTGGGAGCATCTCAACCGCAGGGCCACCACCCCTGTGACAGCACCGAGGTACCTGGTGTACCCCACTGCTCTCTGTACAGCTCCCTGCTGTCATTTCTCTTTACATGTTGGGTTTCCCAGCTCTCAGGGACCTGGTTAAAATTTAGCTCTCTGCTCTCTGCCATCCCAGCAGGCTGCCAGCGAGTCCCATCCCTCCGTAAACACGCCACGGCAGCTGTTCACGCTCCGTGTATGCTGCTACAAGCTCCCCTGCTATTCGTGTGGCAGGAGCTAAGGTTCAGGCCACGGCAGAGGAACCCATTATCCCTCAAGGTAACCCCAAAAATCAGCCCCCCCATCCCTTGCTTGGCAGCAAGAGCAGGGAGGCTGCCTGCATTCATTCACACACACACACACACACAGCCCGTCCATGGGCTGCTGGGGGATTTTATTTTAAGCAGAGCCTCTTGGGGAGGAGTAACGTGAGCTCCTTGAGTGACAAGCGATAGAGCTTGACTTGCTTAGCGTGTCCCCCAGGAATCCCTTTCCTCTGCCATTTGCTAATTGAAAACTGCTAACATTTGGGTCTGGAGCAACTGCCGCCCTTAATGGGAAGCTGGCTGGAGCGTGCGTTGGTGGGACTAACACATGCTCGCAGCCTGTCATCTGCTCGTCTCCATCTCTAGGGAAAGGGGCAAATACTCCCATATGCTGCTCTGGTTTCTGGAAGAGTGAAGTGGGGGCTGGAGCCAGACAGATTTTCTTTTATTCTCCCCTGCTCCCAGCTCTTGCTGGGGAGTTTGAAACCATGGGCTGGGAGGGCTGCGGTTGGCTGTGGCCTGGGGCGTGAGCCCCGACTGAGATGAAGCCACAGGAACATGTGTTGCCCCCATGCCTGTGCGGTGAGGGGGGCTCAGGGCAGCCCCTCCGTGCCCTGCTCAGACCCTGCTGTGGGTGCAGGTTGCTCTCTGCGGCAGGAGTGGGTACCCCCCAGGCCTGACTCAGGGGCACAGCCACTGCTCCCAGCTGCGTGCCCAGGGTGGCTCATGCTGGGCCAGCGGTGCCAGGGAGGGGGGTGCGGGCTCAGCGAGGACAGCACACCGCCCACCCCGGGGCCAGAGCCCAGCCCTGGGCCAGGCAAAAGAGGGGGTGGGTTGTGCACAGACCCCCGATGCTCCCCAGACTCCTGGGCTGGCTGTGCCCGGCGCGGTGGGTCCCACCCCACCCCCAGGGTGGCTCTGTCCGACGTGATGCTCCGCAAGCCGCGGTGGGTCCCAAGCCCCGCCTGCTCCCACCACACCGCGGGGGCTGTTCCCGTGGGGCAGCTCCTCGGTCCCCGGGGCTGTCGGGGCCGCTCCCCCCCCAACCCCATAGGCGGGGAGGCGGAGCCCGGCCGGGAGGCGATTCCGGCGCCCGGCCCCCGGGTGCGGGGCGGTGTCAGGCTGGTTCCACCGCCCCGTCCGGCCCCCGGGCGGAGCCGGGCACGGAGCGCGGAGGAACCGAGCGAGGAGCGGAGCCGCCGAGCGGGGAGTGGAGCGGCGGGATGCCGGGCTACGACTACAAGCTGCTGGAGCGGCCGCGGCGGCGGGTGCTGTGTCCGCTCTGCGGGAAGCCCATGCGGGAGCCCGTCCGCGTCTCCACCTGCGGCCACCGCTTCTGCGACACCTGCCTGCAGGAGTTCCTCAGGTGAGCCCCGCCGCCGCGGCACCCCACGGAGCACCCCACGGCATCCCCCGAGCCCCGGAGCCCCACGTCCCGGAGTGGGGGTGGGCAGCGGGCTGCTTCCCTTCTCCACCCCCTTCTCCCCTTTTCCTTCTCCCCCCCACTTCTCCCCTTCTCCCCCTTCCTTTTCCCCGTCGGCCCTGGGACATCACTGCCGGGTTGCGGGGCCGACCCGCGCGTCGGGGTACCCCGGGGAGGGGTGTGGAGTGCCCCGGGGTGCGAGGTACCCTGGCACCTGAAGGGGACGAGGCGCCCGGGCGTGCGGGATGCCCAGGGCCGGGGAGCGCGGGGAGACCGGGGGTTCCTCGGGCGGGGGGAGGAGGTGTCCGGGGTGTGCGGGATGCGCCGGGCCAGAGAGAGGGTCGCCCCGCGGGGTGCAGCGGCCCGTGGCCCCTCTCGGTGAGGAGGAAGAAGAGGAGGGCCGGGTGAAGCTCGGAGAGTTTCGAGCGGTTGCAAAGGTTTATGTTAACCCCTTCCTGCCCCGGCCTCGCCGGAGGAAGCGGGGGGCGGGGGGAATCCGGCCACCCCCGCGCCCACGGGTGAGCGCACCCGCGGCCGGGAGCGTCTGCCGGGAGCGAGGGGACGGGGTCCTTTCCCCCCCACCCCCACCCCCTCCAGGCCCTGCAGTCCCGGGGCTGCCCGCGGAACACGTGCTGGGCTCGGTTCTTGGCCGCCGGGCCCGGTGTGGGCCCGGGGTACCCCGGTATCACGGGGAGGGGGGTGTCCGTGCCCCAACTCCGTGCCGGGCGTGCGGCGCTGTTGGTGCCCCCCGGGCCCGGGTTTGTGCTGCCGCCTCCGGCTGCACCTCGCCCCACCGAGAGAACCGACCTTTGCCCGGGCTGGGGGGCCCCGCGGGCCGGTTTCTGTGAAACCGGGCGTTCCCCGGGGCCCGTGCCAGGCAGCGCCTCCGCTCCGCTCCCCTCCCGCACCTGCCCCGTGGGCACCGCGGCTCTACCGGGGCGGCCGGATGCCGGGGTCCCCCCGCTGAGCACACCCCCCTCCCCCAAATGGCACTGGATCAGGTTTGGGTTCCTCACGGGCTGGGCCATCTGTCCCCGCCACGGACCCGGGGTGAGTCGGGGGTGGGATGCTGTGGGTGGGTGCTGGGGCTCCCCCACCCCATCACCTCACTGTGCCCCTGCACGCCGCGAAGGTCAGAGGCAAGGACGGTCCCCCCGGGTGCTGCCTCAGCACATTCCCTGCCTGGCCGAGCGTGAGGAATGGGGGAGGCTTTGTCGGGGATTAGGCGCTGGCTTTGGGTTGCCGTCCCGCTTCCCCGCCAGCCCCTGCACCCCAATACCATGTGTGGGGTGCAGGCAGGGCCGGCAGGACTGGCTGCCCCTGGAAAGGTGATAGGGTGATGCTGGCTGTGGGGTAATGTTGGTTGTGGGGTGTTGCCAGCCATGGGCACCCCTAGAAGCAACTTATCTCTGTGGGTGCGTGGTGACTCCCACGGAAACACCCACTGCAAACACCAGGCACGTGGCACAGCTGGATGTGCCATGTCCCCCGGGATCACACCCTGTAGCACGGGGCTGGTCTTCCTGGGGATCACTTGGCACCCCAGCACAGGGATGGTGACCTCAGGGGACGTTGTTGTGCTGTACCCGGGCATCCCAGGCCAGCACGTGCCCGGTGGCACTGCTGTCGCCGTCGCGCCGTCTTGCGTCTGCTTGGCAGCCCAACCCTGGTCGAGGCTGCGCCCGCCAGCCACGCGGTGATTAGACGTGCAGGAGCCACACACAGACAGGGCGACCTCATCCAGAGCCACCTTGGGGACACCCTGCATATCCCTGCTGTGTGTCCCATTGCCTCCTGCCCCAACATCCCCAATGGCGTGTGGAGGTGCCACCCCTGTCTCTCCCTGGGTCCAGCATTGAAGAGGCTGGGGGTGATGGTGGCTCCTGGCCAGCCCTGTCACAGGCCTGGCTGCCTCTTGGCTCTATCCCTGTCTCCGCACCCTGCACTGCCCCAGCACAGGTCAGAGCTGAGTCGGGTCCGGCTCATGTTGGGGATCACTCTTGGGTGCACCCCATCCTGGGGTCCCGGCAGGATGGGCACCCCTCCAAAGCAGCTGCCTGTCCCCCCTGTCCTGGCTCACTGCTGTGGCTGGTGGGGTCATTTCCTGTGAGCGGGAGCCCCAGGGCCACATGTCCGGGCTCCACATCTGGCATCCAGCTGTTGCCCCCCCACCCCTCCATCCCTGGGCCCCAGCACCTGGGGCTATGGGTGCCTGTAGTTCCTGCCGGCACCTTTCTGGCCAGCTGCCGGCACCCTGCCTTAATCCCAGGGGGCCGGGGCAGACGATGGGGGCTGCTGGGGCTCCAGATGGTGCCACGCTCACAGTGGCTGGCCCAGGCCCCTGGGGACCGTGGCCGCCATGCCTGGCTCGGCGGGGGGCTGCTGGGGGGGAGGGGGGTTGTCTGGCGGGGGCATTTCCCAGCTCAGACAGATGGAGCCGGATTAGAGCTGCGGTTCCCTGTGGGCCATGGCTGGATTTGGCACAGGGTGAGCACTCAGCAGTGGAGGGGCAGTGTTGATGTCCTGGGGTGGGATGCTGGGGATGCCACGGGACATCCTAGCCGTGTCACTGCCGTTTCCTGGCCCTGAGTTGATTCCCAGTCCCTCTCTGTGTCTTGCAGCGAAGGTGTCTTCAAGTGCCCAGAGGACCAGCTGCCCCTGGACTATGCCAAGGTGAGCCTGGCACGTGGCCGGGTACCCCATGCCAAGGGGATGTGTTGCTGGTGCCCCCCACTGCGGGGCTGTCCCCAGGCTTCACACACTCACTGGCACAGCTGTGCCAGCCTGGCACGGCTGCCCGTGCGGAAGCAAAAGCCCTTTGTGCCGTGGGGCCGGGGAACGGAAACCCGCTCCCAACAAAGGGTGCTTGTTCATGTGCAGGCGGGGGGGATCCGGCCCCGGGCAGGGTGCCTGTGGCTCCCAGCCAGGCTGAGGTGGAGGCAGGGGGGTATGTCCATGTGCCCCCCGCAGCCTGGTGCTGGATGCTGACGCCTGGCACTACCTCTCCAGATCTACCCTGACCCAGAGCTGGAGGCTCAGGTGCTGAGCCTAGCCATCCGCTGCATCCACAGCGAGGAGGGCTGCCGCTGGACCGGGCTCATCAAGCACCTCCAGGTAGGGTCCATCAGGATGCTTGAGGAGGGGGCAAAGCTGCACCCCACAGTCCCTGACTTTAACGACCTCTGTGTCTTTCCAGGTCCATCTCGGCACCTGCGGATTCAACGTCATCCCCTGCCCCAACCGGTGCAGTGCCAAGCTGAGCCGCCGCGACCTGCCCGAGCACGTCCAGCACGGCTGCCCCAAGCGCCGGGTCAAGTGCGAGTTCTGCGCCAGCGACTTCACCGGCGAGGCCTTTGAGGTGGGTGCTGGAGGGGGTGGGGGGGCATGGCCATGGTGGGGACACTATGGGGAACATAGCTGGCAGGGGTGGCGTGGGGACACCAGGGCCAGGTTGTGGGTGCAGTGTGGGGACCTGGATGGGCTGCAGGGCACCATGGGGCACAACCCGGCTGTGGGGACAGAGCCTGGGTGGGCAGGGGACACCATGGGGGGGGGCACAGCCTAGCTACAGGGGGAGGGGGGTTGGGGGCCACTGCTTCCCTGGCAGGGCTGGCTGGTGAGGCCAGCCACAGGCTTACGATGCTGCCACTGGTACCCAGGGCCACCAAGGCACGTGTCCCCAGGAGAGCGTGTACTGTGAGAACAAGTGCGGGGCCCGCATGATGCGGCGCCTGCTGTCCCAGCACACCCTGGCCGAGTGCCCCAAGCGCACCCAGCCCTGCACCTACTGCTCCAAGGAGTTCGTCTTTGACACCATCCAGGTGAGACAGGGCACAGGGGGGTCCCTCACCCCAGTGGCTCTTGGCCTTTGGCTGACGGCCACCCTCTGTCCCCAGAACCACCAGTACCAGTGTCCCCGGTACCCCGTGCCCTGCCCCAACCAGTGTGGGACGCCCAGCATCGCCCGGGAGGATGTGCCCACACACCTCAAGGAGAGCTGCAACACCGCCATGCTGCTCTGCCCCTTCAAGGAAGCTGGCTGCAAGCACCGGGTGAGCATGTCCCCTGCCAGCATCCCTGTGTCTGTCCCACCCTGGCACCCTCTTGCCGTTCCTGCCGTGGTGTGCCTGTACCCCACAGCATACCCACACCTCTCCTGCCCTGACATCTGTCCCCTGTGGTATCCCTGTTTTCTGTCCCATCTGTGTGGCTCCATGGTGCCCTTGTCCCTCCTCACCCCTGTGTCACTTTGCCATCCAGGTGTCCCCATGTCATCCCAACTGGGTGTCCCTGTGCCACCTCCGTGTCCCTGCAGCATCCTTGTACCATCCTGCTCCAGAATCCCCATATTCCCATGACATCCCCACAGCATCCTTCTGTCCTGTCCCACTCCACATCCCCACGCTGTCTCATGTCCCCGGTGAGCCCCCTGCTAATGGTCCCTCTGTCCCTGCAGTGTCCCAAGCTGGCCATGGGCCGGCACCTGGAGGAGAGCACCAAGACGCACCTGGGCATGATGTGTGCCCTGGTGAGCCGGCAGCGGCAGGAGATCCTGGAGCTGCGGCGGGATGTGGAGGA
The DNA here is from genome assembly GCA_022605575.1 of Laterallus jamaicensis coturniculus. Lineage (NCBI taxonomy): Eukaryota > Metazoa > Chordata > Aves > Gruiformes > Rallidae > Laterallus > Laterallus jamaicensis. The sequence continues at coordinate 7,850,994 of JAKCOX010000025.1, read as the reverse complement.
GCTGTCGGTGAGCAGCGATGGGATCCTCATCTGGAAGATTGCCGACTATGCCCGCAAGCTGCAGGAGGCCAAAGCCCGCAGCAACTACGAGTTCTTCAGCCCCCCTTTCTACACCCACAAGTACGGCTACAAGCTCCAGGTGTCAGCATTCCTCAACGGCAACGGGAGCGGGGAGAGCAGCCACCTCTCCGTCTACATCCGTGTGCTGCCGGGCGAGTACGACAACCTGCTGGAGTGGCCCTTCTCCTACCGCGTCACCTTCTCCTTGCTGGATCAGAGTGACCCTTCACTCTCTAAGCCTCAGCACATCACTGAGACCTTCCACCCCGATCCCAACTGGAAAAACTTCCAGAAGCCGGGAGCTTCACGCAGCTCCCTGGACGAGAGCACCCTGGGCTTTGGCTACCCCAAGTTCATCTCCCACGAGGACATCAAGAAGCGGAACTACGTGCGGGACAACGCCATCTTCATCAAAGCCTCTGTGGAGATCCCCCAGAAGATCCTGGCCTGAGCCCTGATGCCCTGGGGAGGGGACCAGACATGAGCTGGGTCCCCCAGATGGTGCTGAGCCCCTGCCCGCAGCCGGTGCCCCCGGCTTGGGGATGCTGCCGTGACAGCAGCTGGCGGCTCTCAGGTAGGCAGGGGCTGCTCTCCCGTGTCCCTCCTGGGGCTGGTACCCTGATGCAGCCCCAACTGCCCCCCCCCCACCCAGGGCAGCCCTTTCTCAGGTGCCCGGGGGTGCCAGGGGGCTGGGCCCCCCCAAGCCCCTCCCTGGGGCCCTGGCTGTCCCTGCTGGCCTTGCTAGGGACCATGTGGGCCCCTGCTGCCCAGAGCCATATTTTGTAAGCTGGTGCCCCCCTGCCCCCGGGAGCACGGTTGTTATTTATTACCCCCGGGCTGGGGCCTGCTGCCCCCTCCCCACCTCTTCTTTTTCAATAAACTTTTCTTGTATTTATTATGGCTGCGTGAACATCTTCTGTCAGGGGGGTACCCCGACAGCACAGGGGTGCTTGTGGGGTGGCTGTGGGTGCTGGGGCCTGGGGGAGCCAGGGCTGGGCTGGGGAGCTCTCAGGGGGGTAATCCCTGATCCACATCCTGGCAGCAGACGGGCTCAGATGGACACGGGTAATTCGGTAATCACCAGCAGCAGGGAGGTGCTGGAGGGGGGTGTGTCTTACCAGCACTGGGGGGCTGTTCTGCAGTCCCACCTCCACCCCCTCCATCACTGCTGCCCCTTCATTAGTGCCAGGGTAATTAGAGCTCCAGGGGGAAGCAGGGATCCAGACAGATGGGTGGGGGGCAATGGCTGGGGTAGGAGGGGCGCTGAGGTGCTTGGGAGAGATCCAGGTGATCAAGCCCCAGGTGTGTATCACCCCCCCCCCCACCCCCGCTGCCCAAGATTGTCATGGCAGCAGTGGTGGTGAGGGGGGACATCTCTGCAGCCTAATCCCACAATTGCATTAGTGGTGCCTCAGCTTAATGTAATTAGCCCCTAATTAGCTGCACCCCCCCCCAGCTCTGGCCAGGCTCGGGGGGGGGGGGCGGTAATAGAGCTGCCACTGTGTCCCTGTAGCCCTTGTGTCCCCCAGGAACATCCCATTGGGCAGCTTCCAGGCTGGGGGGGGGAGGGAGATGGTGGTCTGGTGCTGCTGGGGGTTGTGGCACATACCCAGGGCTGGGGTGGCACCATGCGGGCCCACAGGCACCAGCTGACCCTGGGAACCAGCTGAGCATCGTGCATGGGCTGAGCCCAGTGCTTGTGTGCCCAAACTGCTGGCCAGTGGCAGCCCATTCTGGTGCCCAGTGTCAGCTTGTTCTGATGCCTGGTGCCAGCCTGTACTGGTGCCCAGTGCCAACTCATACTGGTGCTGAATATCAGCCCCTACTGGTATCCAATGCCCAGCCTCAGCCCGGGCTGGTGCCCAGTGCCACCTCAAACTGCTGCCCATTGCCAGCCATTCTAATCCCCTGCATCCATCTGTCCTGCCATCCAGAGCCTCTCAGTGCCCTGTGCCTGGAGCCAGCCCAGCCTAGTGCCCAGTGCCCCCCGGTACCCCATTCCCAGGCACAGCCAGCTGCCTGGTACACAGTGCCCAGAGCCAGCCCAGTACCCAAAAATTCCCTGTACCCAGAGCCCAACCTGGGACCTGATGTCTGGTGCCAATGCCTGCCTTGTGCTCTGTATCCTGTGCCCGGTGCCCTGGACCAGTGCCCGCGGGGCTCGGTATCCCGGTGCTGGTACCCACGGGGATCAGTACCCTGTGCCTGGTGCCCTGTACCGGTACCCGCGGGTCTGGGCGCTGAGCTCGGCTCAGGGGCGCCGCCGCGCGGTGTGTGCGGGGCCGCTGCGGGCCGGGGCTTCGCCCCACGCACAGGGCTGGCTCCCGCCGAGCCCCGGGAAAGGCCCCCGTGGGTTCAGTGCTGCCTCCCGGTGCCGTGCCCGGTTGAGCCTGCCGAGGGTCGAGCTGCTGCCCGGCTCTCACAGTGTCGCTCCACAGCCTGTGGCTGGGTTGACAGGCACTTTTATAGCTATGTAGCTCTCTAGAGGACTGTCTGTCTATCTATCTATCTATCTATGACACATATATGTGTGTATATATGTGTATATCTATATTTATATATAGATATATATGTGTATATCTATCTCCTATATACTTTATATCTTAAATATCTATCAATCTATCTATGAGACGTGTGTGTGTGTGTGTGTGTGTGTGTGTGTGTGTGTGTGTGTGTGTATATATGTGTATATCTATATATGGATGGATAGATGTGTATATATAGCTCCTATATATTTTATATCTTAAATAGCTATCAATCTATCTAAGACACATATATGTGTGTATATATATATCATCTATATCTATCTATATCTATCTATCTATATATATATATATATATGTGTGTATATCTATATATAGATAGATGTGTATATAGCTCTCCTATATATTTTATATCTTAAATATAAATCTTAAAAACCCCGCCAAAATCTATACCCCCCCCCCAAATATGTATTTCACTTATATGTGTCTATGTACATGTAGGTCAATATATTTAATGCTATTAATGTTTTACTATCAATGTATATATGTGGCAAGCTTACTGTACAGTGTATACATGTACTATCTAACATACATAATTGCTATAATATATGAAATAGCTATTTGATATCTTGTATATACTCACACATGGTGCACAGGATGTGTCCCATTCCCTTAGCCAGGCCATAGCAGGGTGTTAACATCAGTCCACAGCCCACCGCCCGCCCCGGCCAATACTCCCCCGGGAATGGCGGTGAAGAGATGCTGGCAGCCCCCAAGTGCCAGGAACCCGTGCTGGGAGCTGAGGCTACACGAGCCCAGGGGGTTGCTGTGACCCCCCCATAGTGCCTTGTCCCCACCCAGGGACTGATTTACACTCTGCTTCCCCTGCTTGGAGGTGTTTTTGGGGAGGGGGGGGGTTTCCACTCCCTGGCTCCTTTTTCTTTGTCCCTCTCCAACCACAGATGTGCCATTTGCCATCAGGTGTTGACACAGCCGCTCTCTGCTCCGTCTACCCCGGCACTTTGCAACCGGAGCTGCGGCACCGGGCTGGAAATGTCAGCCAGATCTTCAAGCACCTCTTAACCTTCATGAATCGGAGGCAGGGGGACGGGGACTTGTGGGGGGGTGCAAATCCCCTGTGAAGAGCTGGGCTGCGGGGAGCAGGAGATGCTCTTAATATTCATGGATAGGGAGGAAGAAAAAATCGCTTTGTTCCTAAATTTAGCCACAAATATCAAGTTTAATAATAAACTTCCTGGAAACTCGGTGGTGGGGGGGGTTTGAAGCTTTATTCTGAAGGGGCAGAATCTGCCAGCTTGTTCTCAGCTCTGTTAGGCCAGCGTAGCTTGGATGCTGGCTGGGTATGTCATAGGATGCTCTGGCTAGAGGGGAATGTTGTTACTAAATCCAGGAAGCCTCCCCAACCCCTCATACCCCAACCTCCCCCAGAGCTGTCCTTTCCTAACCAGAGCAAATCCTTCTAACCCCTTACAGCCCCTTTAGGATGCAGACAGGGAGGATTTTTGTACCCCCCCTCCCGCCCCCCTTCCCTCCTGCTCATGCAGTGGAGCCCCGATTTGTGCTGATTGTTGATGCTTCTGCTCCGAACCGGCTAAAGCTGACATTCATAGAGCATCAGGAGAACAAGACAAGACAAATTTCCTTTGCACATCCTTTATTAAACCCACCCTGGGCTCCCCTCCCTGCCCCAGCCCGAGGGGTCAGAGGGGGGCGAAGGACAGGGCTTCACACTGGGACCGTTTAATTCACCAGTTCAGAGCATCTCACAGGCGAGCGGCCAGCCCCGCTCAATTAACGCTTTGCACCCAATTGCCTCAAAATCAACTTAATTAGATAAAATACACCAGTAATTTTATTGCAGCCTGGCTTGTTGAGCAGTGGAAGAGCACCCAAAAGGCAGCTGTGGCTGGAGGATGTCTGACCCTCAGGCGCTGCTGTCACATGCCCCTTCCCTGCGGCTCCTCCAGCCCCACAGTGAGCAGGATTTCAGCTCCAGTGGGGTTGGTTTTTGCAGCATGAGCAGTGATTGCTCCTCTCCAAACTGCCTCCATCACAGGATGTTATGCTGCTGGTTTCAGCAGAGATCTCAGCACAGTGCCTACCTTGGGTCAAACTCAGCAGTCCCAAACCCTCCCAGCATCCACCTGGGCCCGGCGAGCTCAGCGAAGGGGAGGAAAACCCTGGTCAGTGCTGAAGAAGGTTTGAAAGGTTAGAGCACTCTCTGCCATCCCCCTGTAGCTTTCAGCTCAGGTGCAGTAGCTGTTCCCCCTGCTCAAGTCCCTGTGGGCTCATTCTCACACCAGCCCCTCACTCCCCTAACCAGGTTTAACCACCTGGAAAAGGGGCAGACAGGTCTCCTCAAGAAGCTCTGCAGAAGGGATTCCTCCCTGTTTGGGGATGGGGGAGATGAAGAAACCAGACACCAAAGGCACTCTGGTGATGCTGAGTCACCGAGGGAGCAGGGATTGGCACAGCTTTTCTGGATGCTGGAGCCGGGACACAGCAGCACCCATGGGCAGAGACAGCTCTGCCCAGCTCAGTTTAGCTGGGCTAAGCTGCCTGGCTTAGCCTAAATTCCTGGAAAAACATGTGGGAACCAAGTATGTTTCTCAGTATTTGGGGAACACTGGAAGCAGCACAAAGGTACTGGCTTCCCTCAGGGGGACTGGGGCTCTTGGAGGTTTGCAGCAAGCACAGAGCTGCTCCGTCCTAAGAGGAACACAAGTTATGAGCACCAGAGAGGCCCCCAGGGCTCCCTCCTCCCAGAAGGGGTCTGCCAGTGTTCCAGATCCCCTTTAAAATGCTCTGCGATTACATTAATAAGCAAACCCAATTTGCCCAGGCACCCTCAGGGCAGCAGTGCCTGCGTTCAGCCTCAGAGCAGCCCCACAGCTCCCAGGCAGGCAAAGCAAGACAAACACATCATCCCCAGGTCGAAGCTGCAGGACTCAACCACCTTCTTGGCTCCTCCTCTTCTCTTTTTAAACAATTATTTTGGCAGCTTTCTGGCACTTGGGATTTTTGTCCCTGTTTTCCCAGCCCCTCAGGGTGCTCTGGCTGGAGAAGGGCGGCCAAGCTGCGCCCAACACATTCATACCCCAGTGAGACCCTTTCCCAAATTCCCTTTGGGACAAAAAAAACCACCCACAACCCGTCCTGTGCCACAGCCATGCAAACCACTCACACAGCATCAACCCAGCAGAAGGGGCAGAGGGACCAGGTGTCTCTTTCTCTCTTTTGGGTGGTTTTTTTGTGTTTGCTTTTTATTTTTCCTGCAGACAAAAAAAAAAAAAAATAAAAAAAAAAAATTAAAGTTTTTTTTCCTCGTTCATACCCGTAGCACATAAGCAGCAGCGTTTATAATCAGTCTGTGGTTTAATGAAATACAGCAGCAATTCCCAGTTCTCTCCACAGTGAGCCCCAGCAAGGAGCAGCCGAGTCCCACGGAGACACCTCTCGTATCGGAAGCTTAAAGAAAATTCACAAGCGTCTTTATAAAAGGTTAACTTTGGGCTGTAACAAACTGGGCTCGCGATTGAACAGCTTCAAAGCTTCTGCTGGAGTGACAGGACATGGCAGAGATGGAAGATTCCTTGTGGAAGGGTCACGCCACTTCCATGTTTATCCCTCCTAGGAGCTGCCTGATGTCCACCTCTGGCTGGCAAGGGAGGTGCCAGAAACTGTAACCATTAGGGTAACGATGTTCTGCTACAGGGGAAGATTTCTGTGCTGGTGAGGCAGCGTAAATCATTCAGGAAAACCTCTGGGAACACCCTGCTCTTTCCTCAAGGAGAGGAACCCTCATGGCAAGTGCCTGGGATCCATAAAGGGAACAAAAACAAGGGTTTCCAGGAGAGGAGAGCACATCTCCTGCCGCACCCCAGCCCATGGGCCCTGGGCTTGTGCCCCACCTGCTCTTCCCTTCATCACCTGGGTAAGCGAGAGGCCCGCAGGCGGATCCCCGCACCGGGCACCTACGCAGCACGGTCAGTGTTTGCTCTCACAAGCTGTGCCCGAGGACAGGGCAGGTCTGTGTTTGTGTGTCTCTGCAGAGATGTGGGGGGGAAGGAGAAGGAAGGAGGAGAGCCCATCAGCACCGGGCTGCTGCAGTTGGAAAGGGTTGGGTTAAAGAAAAATCTCACTCCTAGACCAAAAGGAAATATTTCAGTATATTTTAATAGTAAAACGATCCCTATTTTTCAAGCAATGTCCCACCTGGGTGAGGCTGGGGAGTATTTTTGCGCCTCAGAGGTGGTGGCTCTACCTGAACAATCCCCAGCAGCTCACAGCGTGCTGCCACAAACACCTCCCCGGCACGGAAACCACTGCCACAAGCACAGCAACGCAGGGCTCTGCTCTGTCTCACTCCTCTCTCAGGAGAGGAGCAGGAGGAAGAAAAATCAGCTTTTAGTAACAGTCCAGGTTGAGATTTGCAGCAGGCTGCTGACCAGGGGAGATGCCAAGGTTTTGTTTTTGGAAGAAGGTAGGTTCAGGGAGCGGAACACCTCACAGTAACTAACTGGGCAGGAAAGGGCAGGGTGGCAGCACAGCCCTAGGTTGATTTGGGGCGGTGGGGTGAGTAGGACAGGGAGGAGGATGGGGAGGCTGTAAGGGAAGCAGCTTCAGGCTCAAACCTTGGCTTCCAAAAGAACGGATTCAGGAAAATATTGCATGAAAAGCCTCAGGGTTTTAGTTCTTTCATAGATGTATATTTACCAGTTTTCACAAAGACTGCAGGAATACGATTATAAACAATAAATTAGGACTTCATGTTGCTATCATTTGGCATAACACAATCAGGCAAATTTTTTTTCCTTTTTAAATATAAGGCAACACAAGCCAACACATAATTTAATCCGTCTTTAGTCAAATTGCTTAACTTTGCTAAAGAGTTACCACTAAAGAATGGTTTATAGTACACTTAAAAAGAATTTAAATAATGACATGATATAAGTGTACTAACTTACGCAAGGAGTCAGAAAACGTACTCTGCTAAGCTTTGAAACCTAAATATTTGTTACAGCCCAGGACTACACGTCTAAATTAAAAAAATACAAATAAGTGTTTTCTAATTTTTCCATTTACGAAAAAACTTTTAAGAATCTCTAGCCAACTATGGACGTCACTTCAAAACTTGTTATTTTTTTTAAATTATTTTTTTTTTTTAATTTTGTATGATGTCTTAAGATTTTTTATTAGTTTTTTTTTTTTTTTTTAACCATGCTCGTTAAGGAAAGTTCAAGGAGCAAATACTTAAGGCTTTGTTTTTTTTTCTTTTTTTCAAAGGGCTGTGAGGGAGGCCAGTGGATGGTGGAGGCCAGTGGGTTCACCCATACACAATGCTACTCAAACCCACACTACCAGGCGACATTCATACAGAAATATTACACTTAAAAGTTACAGTGTAGAGCAATATTTTTAGCCAGTGTACATAGAAAGGATCAATGCATTTGTTGGTTGGTTTTGATTTTTTAAACTTTTTTTTTCTTTTCTTTTTTTTAATTTCCAAACTTGATTGTGATCATTATGTTCAAGTATTAAGTCTCCTTAAGAGAGATGAGAAATTTGTTTTACTTACAACAAATCCGGCTGTTAGGAAGGAAAGGGATGTTTTGGTACACTGAGGAGGAGGAGGAGATGCTGAGGTTACTCAGTAGTTAGTGTCCTACGGTCACCGACTCGACTATAGCTGCTGAAGTGAGGTGGGAAAGGAACAGAAGGAGTTAGGCACCAAAACCCTGGGAAAGAGGGATGTTAGAAATAGCTTTGCTCATTCCCAGAGAGGAGAATTGTTCTGTTAAATCTGCTGTGGAGTTTCGACAGAGAGGAACACAGGTCAGCCCCACAGCGACTTGTGAGCCAGAGCTTTGCTTCGGATCAACCGCCCCCCGTCCCGTCCCAGAAGGGGACTGTGCCCATGCCACGCCATCCCCGCCTGCCCGCTCATTGCACCGGAGACGAGACCGAGTCACGCCTCCTCGCCCTAAAATTCATTCTAGCTACCCGAGAAGCAGCTGAACCCTTTTTGGAGTCATTAGTGGGCCCGGATTCCCTTCACATCAGGACGGCCAGACTCCTAGCAGCGAGGGATTCAGTTAGCTCTTCCGCTGGCAAAAAGGGAGCGGGGAAGGGAAATAAGATGCAGGAAAAAAAAGGCAACTACCTATGGTAGCGACGCTGCCTACGTCCCAAACCCACCATTCCCCTTTCTCCATACCCTGTCCACAAAAAACCCAAAAGTGTCAGAAAAATCAGCTAGAGACTGTTTGCTTTGGACAAAGTCTAAACGATAAACGCGGCGCTGTCTCAGCAAGAGACAGCTGAAAAGCTTCTTCCTATATTAATGCCTAAACACACCCCCCTAGCTAGCTCTTTTCGAACGTAGGCTTCTTTTTCAATTAAATAGGCCTCTAGACAGTGCAAATGGTCAATGTTTAATGCATTAATGAAATGGGCTTTCGCGTGGAAAATAAGCCCTGCTTCCTGACAAATTCTGTTAATCTTCAGAGGAAATGGAGATGGAAATTTAAGCAGCTACGCTACCTTGCTCTCGACGGAGCTGGCGAACAGATGCAACTGTGAAACCCTGCAGCAAACTCAACATCAGTCCAGCGAGTAGCTACTAAGCAGAAGGAAGCTGCACAAAGGGGATTCTGCGGTGAGGAAACAGCTGTGGTGTGAAGTAGTGTAATGAAATTCTTTGAAACAAAAGGCATGTTAAATATTTGATGCATAAAGGAGAGAGAGATAACATGTAAGCAAAGCTTTTAAATATACAGTATGTCTTCTTCCAACGGTTACTATAATGATCACACAAGTTTGCAAGTTAAAAACGCCTTGCTTATTAATTAAAATTAAGACTAAACCTATAATTTTTGTCTGTGAAAGTGACTGCAGCCTATCTATACCCTGGGTGTTGAATATGAAGATTTCGACTATCGGTTGGTTCAGGTGCTCGGTTCATGGGAGGCCGATGGACTTTTCCCAGCACGGCCATGCTCTGATCTCTGAAGCAGGACTGCTGGAAGTCCCCACTTAGGTAATCCATGGTCTGCATCACATTATTCTGGCTGGATGGGCCAGCTCCAGCTCTGTAATGAGTTCCTCCTGCACAATCTAGCGGTGCTCCTGCCGGCTGTCCCCCGTGGAAAGGCATGGCGAGGTCCTGGGACCCAGAGCTGTCACTGTTGGGTGTGGGCAGAATGTTATTCCAGATGGGCTGGAAATAGTGCCCATTGGTATATGGCAAGGGTCCCTGCAACCCGTTCACAGGTGGAGAAGGCGTGGGCTTCTCAATGGGGGGCTTCAAGCTGAATGACTGGCCCATGCACAGTTCTTGAGGGTAGTTTGAAGTTTTGCCAGGAAAACTCTGCCCTGCAATCTCTCTCTGAGGGTGCTTCCCTGTGAGTCCAGCCGGCCCAGCAGCATCCCCACACATTTGCTGCAGATGTGCAAGCTGGTGCTGGTTCCACGCAACCGATTTGATTTCGTTCTGGTACGCGGGCGGCACCCTGTTAATATTCACCATGGGCACATTAACAGAGGCAGAAGGAATAGCAGCAGCAGCATGATCTACAGGGTTTACTACACAGGAAGGCATGGGTGTAGGGACATTGTGAGTAGATACCCTGGTACTTGCATTGATAAGCAGGTTGCGACTTATAGGGCTGGGGTTTGCAATCTGTCCCTCACAGACTGAGGTAGTGCTAATGCCAGCTCTGGCCTGGCAGAACTGGTTAATCTGGTGCACAATGCTGCTCAGGTCCGGTGGCTGGTTCTGCTGCAGGGTGGCAGCCATAGAGAGGGGAATGGTTGAGGTAGACACGGTCACATTCGGCGGCGCATCTGCATCCGGCATCTTTCTGCTTCCATGTAAACCTGGCTGCAGCAAAGGATTCGGGGGGTGCTGCAGAGTCTGGTGTGCCATGGTCTGAGGATGCTGCAAGCCCTGCGGCTGCTGCATATTCTGAGGGTGCGGCAGCGCCTGTGGCTGCGGTATCCCCTGAGGGTGCGGTAAGCTTTGTGGCTGTGGTATACCCTGAGGGTGCTGCAAAGTCTGTGGCTGCGGTATACTCTGGGGTAGCGGCAAAGTCTGTGCATGCTGGAGAGCCTGCTGGCGAGCAAGCGCCTGGGGGTGGGTTAAAGTGCTAGGTGCAACGTATGGTGTGGAAGGGGGGTTCATCATTGCTTCCGGCAGCAGGCGCGTGCGTGTCCCGTCAAAGTCTTTGATAATTCCTTTTGCTGGAGACTTGACTATGGCCAGGAGGCCTGTTTTTGTGGTGGCCTGAGACGGGTAAGGACTGTACCTCTGGCCCGAAGTATCAAGTCCATTCACAGTACGGCGTATGTGTTTCCTCTGGGGAACCTTGACACTGTTTGGAAAAATTTTTATAGTCAGTGGATTGTTGGCGACCTTCTTAGCATAAGCATCCAATTCTGCTGGGGTAGGATACTGTGCAGATCTCATTTTCTGTGTAGTGTCCCCTGTGGAGAAAGGAAATTCGTCAACATCGATTCTGGTATCAAGGGCTCAACCCCAGGGCAAGAGAGGTGCACGACACAGGTAGGAAATCTCCAAGGAATCAAGAGGCAAGAACTTCATCTTCCCAGACCAGCAGATCGTGTACCAGGTGACTCCTTCCCTTTATTACCTGGTGACCAACACAATCCCCAGTTCAGCTAAAGGCAAGACCTGCCATGGGGAGCAAAGCAAAACCAGGTAATGCGCTATAAACACTGGACTGTCTCCAACTGGAAATACTTCTTACAGCTTGCAGTGGCAGGCTAGTGTTTATGCTCTTAATTTAAGGCTGCCTCCCCATGGCTCTTCAAGCCATTCTCTGTATTTTTACCATGTAATTCAGAAATCAGAGAGTTATGAATTAAACATTAAACCCGTGTGATGCTGAGGTGGGAACCGTATGAAGCACTTCAGCTCAAGCCCCCATTTACATCTGAGTTCTTTTCTAGCTGCTGATGTCTGAAAGCACTTTGAGTGTCTTTCTGTCCAGTAGGAAGCCCTCGCCAGTCCCAGTTCGGTAAACAGGAGGCAGCTACACGTGCGTTATTTTATGGCTGGCAATTATGTCTTCAGCTGAATTTTCAGGGTGGCATCTTGCTAAGGCCAGCATCCTGTGTCACACCGCAGAATTACGTGATTAGCCAGAAGATTAAAAAAACACCCTACTCCCCAGACACAGACAAAAGACTTCTGGAGACAGGGGTGTGGTCTCATTCTGATTTACCAGATACCTACCTTGCCCACAAGCTCAAAGTGCTTCTGGAAAGAACTTGTAGGGAAATGCTTGTGTCCCTCTCACTATAACCGTATTCCAAGCAGAAGTTTGGCCATTCCCCTACCACAACTCTGCTGCTTAACTCCAGTGAGACTGCTGCTTTAGAAGTGATTTTATAATCTTCAAATAACGGCTTGCAGCTTTGACAATCCAATTTTGCTTTTCTTGATTTGCCCCTCCACCCCACCTTGCAAACAGGTTACTGGAAAAAAAACCACCAAACATCCTTTTTTGCTAAAATTTTCAGCATGCCCATGCCATCTGCTGCTGTGCTGAAAGAACTGGAAACACAGCAGCCAGATCCTCCTGAGCCAAGAGCTCCCTAGCCCCACATCTGGCCCTCTGACCCAAGGAAATCTGATGCTCCAGTAAAGAGCTCGATGCTCCCAGGCAAACGGCCCCTTCCTCTTGGAAATTCACCTCTGATTCTTTTAAGCAATATGCCTCCACGTGGCTCCCGGATACAGCTCAAATCTGAGTACCAGCCATCTTTGCACCCTGCAGCTTCCAGTCATCACAGGTGAGGGGGAGCAGCACTGCTCGAAGAGCATTAACTTTCAAGAAGTAAAGGCCAGGAAAATACAATGGATGCCAAAAGAAAGAATAATTATAGGAATATGAAAACTATCTTCTGTGAAATGAAAAGCTTTGTGAGTGGGCCGTCTTGTGTTTTCGGCACAGCACGTACAGCAGTGCTGGTTATACGTCCCCTCACTCCCAGTGCTGTCCAAACACAAGTCACCCTTTCTCTTAATCAGAGGAAATGCTCGTTTGGCATGAACCCGAGGATCCTCTCTGCTCATACTGGCTGCAGGCAGGTGGTTTCTGACTCTGCTTTTGAGGGAGCTGCCACACTCCAAATGAAGAGCCTCCAAAGGGACTCTGCCAGTACTACTGTGCCTCAACAGCTCAGGCTCTCACAAGCTCCCCACCCTTTATTTTTAGCCTTGCCCACACTCACCAAGTTCTGTCTTGTCTCCAGGAGATGACCCTTGCAACTCATAATGAATCAGAGAACCATCAACAACAAACGAGTCTGCTTCTGTCTGCCTTATGGTTACAGCCGTTGTCACAAAAAGCCTTTATATTCAGATGAAAAATTAAGTAGATACTTGAAGACACCTTTACCATCCAAACTTCCCAGCCTGGTTGACATTTCTGTAGGTGTATCAGCAATTCAGTGGTGAACACAAACACTGAGCAGATACACTTTGTACTCCTTTACCCATGCACCTATTTTCCTGTCACAGAGGAGCTGCGATGGAAGCTTTCAGAAAGCAGCTACAACACTGATGTTTGATGGGGCTGCAGCCATCAGTTACAGCGCATCTGCAATAACTCCTTCCTCTGAGGAGAGAAAACAACCCCTCAGTCAGACTTAAAATGATTGACCACCACCAAGTTTTTCATCCTACCGAATGGCAAACTATGTTTTAAAGCCCTCAGGCAAGATCTTCTGAACTCAACCACCCTTTCAGAGAGAGGCCCTTTGCCTAGAGCAAAGGCTACATTCCCTTCACTACAGGCTAACTCAGCCATTCTCCTTAGGTCTGACCCAGGTTACTCAATGTGCTGCTTAAAACATGGTCTGCTAGTAGGTTCTACAGGCAAGATTCGATGACTAGAATAATTAAGGTAGCAAAAAAAGTTAAGAGAAAGGCATTATGGGGTGAGCAAGAGTCTGAAGATCCCCCACAAATATCTCACAAAGCAGTAAAGAACAATTCGGACTAGTTACTAAGTGAATGGAAAACCAGCTAGAACAGGCAAAAGAAACTGCTGCTATTGGAATACACTTGTAATGCGTGTGCAAGTGCAAGAACTCTGGATTGGGCCATAAACACAAGGAGGATGGTGGATGAACAAACTACATTAAGAAAACAACAGGATGAGCATGAGAAAGTTACCTAACAGTAAGCACAAAGCAGAATGTTTTTGCTGAAAAGTAATTATTTCATGTTTGCTATAAGGTAAAGCTGTTCATATGGGCAATTACCCCAGTAAACTGGTGAGCTGCAAGTTCATGCTCCCACTAATCCTGCTCTAACCAATTCATCTGGTCACATTCCTGTGTGTGTCTCACTGCTGGAGCTATTCTTAGCACAAAATGAGGTACACTTCTCTGGCTCACCTCAGCAATAATGTAACACATTTTAAGTGTATCTCACATTAAGGCTTTCAAACCTACTGCTTGCACAACTGCCGACGGGTAAATTGTCATGAACACTGAACAAAATACAAGCAGGCCTTCAGGATTCCTACCCTAACCACAGCATCCATGTTGGGATGAGTGAAAAACAGCCCATCTTCTGCATAAAAATCTCCAGCGTGGCAGTTTCTCTATAGGCTTCAGAGAAAAGCCTTTGGCCTTAGGAAGGATTTGGTTTGAGTTGATGACTGCCTATTTAGTCCTGACCTGCTCTCTCTCTTTTGTTCCCCCTGCCCCAAAAGCTCTTCAAGAAGCACCTTTCACTGTGACTTTGCACAACTGTTACAGAAAATCACCCTTTTTCTCCCAGGCTATGTCCAACAGTGGCTCTGGACACTGTCCAAAAAGCCTTGCTTCAAGCATCCAGGATTGACTGGTCAGGTTTATACCGGAGTCACTGGGAGGTAGGAGAGAATATCAATACAGTGAGAAATCCCCTGCACGGATGAAGCTGAATTTCAGGGTTAGCCTTTCCTGCCATGCAGGTTGGAGTTCAAAGAAAAATACTGAAAACTAGAAGTCCTGTAGTGATCAGTTTCTAAAGGAAAAGGTATGTGCATATTAATCTATAAAAATCCTACTGCACAGGCCATCTTTCAGAAAAATGTTTCTTGTTTGAAAGAAAGAAAAAAATATATAATTAAGCTAATGTGGATTTTTAAGCATTAATAAAAAGTCTGCTCCAGAAAACTACACTTTAAAAATTAACACAAACACCGTAAGTCTGAATAAAGGCTATCACATGGAGTTCTGTGCCTTTTCTAAAAGCAATGACACTATTATTAAAGCCCGTTTCTAACCCCCCATCAAAAGTCACTGTTCATTAAAAATGCTCATTAACTCAGCTCTCCTTTGGCCAGGGGCTAGACTACTTGTGCATATACAGTACGGAGAGAAATGCACCAATTATTCTTACACACATCTGCAGCGGGGGTGAGCGAGGTCTGTACGAGGAGTTTCATTTTCCATATAAATCAGAACAAACTGGAGCAGCTGAGCATTACCGCTGCCAGCCAGTGCCTGCCAGCTACTTTATGTCCTAAATTCTTTTAAATGCAGTACCCGGAGCTCTTCACTAAGCAGGATACAGCAACGCATTCAGCATGGGGATAAGCAGTTCTCAGAAACAGCATCAGGTACCATCAGGTTAAGAAACTGCCCACACATTGCCTCATAAATGTGTAATTAGCAAATACCTGATTTATGCACAACTACCCTCACATGAACCTTAACAATTTGCTTTCACAACTAAGCTTTTGCATCTACCAAAGAAACTTCAGGTAATGCAAGGGAGGATACAAACAGGAGGGGAATCAACTTTTTAAAAGGTCAGACAATGGCAGGACAAAGGGGAATGGATTAAAGCTAAAGGAAGGAAGGTTTAAATTAGATATTAGGGGGAAGTTTTCTACAGATAGAGTGGTAAGGTGCTGGAACAGGCTGCCCAGAGTGGTGGTGGATGCCCCGTCCCTGCAGGTGTTCAAGGCCAGGTTGGATGGGGCCCTGGACAACCTTGTGTAGAACCAGTCCTGGAGGTTGGTGTCCCTTCCTGTGGTAGGGGGGCGGGAACTCCGTGATCCTTAGGGTCCCTTCCAACCCTTGCCATTCTATGATTCTATGACTCTAGCCATGTTCTCGCCGCAAGAGCCTACATTTTGAATAAGTGTGTTTTGGTGAGCAAGCCTCAAACTGGAAATGGAAAAGAGACAGGAGGGGGAATGCCCAGTTTCAGGCCACCTAACAAAGTCTGTTAATGAGTAAAGATTTCTGCTGTTGCCAAAAGCGGAGTTGGCATAAATGCTGTGCAAGTGCTGTTCAGGAGCACGCATGTGAACAGTGCCGTTCCCCTCTGGCAGAATGTAAAGCATGTCACCCTTAATTGCACAATTATCTTACCTATTTTCAGTAGTATCACTAGTCTTAACATAATAACCATTTTAGCTATAACTGGAGTGTAAATTATTTGGTTTTAAAGAGCAACGAGTCCATCAGCAAACCGAGCGCAGAGATCTCTCAATGCACATTTCAAATAGGAGAGGTCACAGCCATAAGAACCAAGTCTACAGATCTTACATAGTAACCTTGGTATTCCTGAAATTTCAGCTGATCAATCAATGCACCCCTTCAGCAAGAAAGAGAATGAGTGAGATTTTAAAAATAAAAACTCTAGCCAGCAAACTTACATTCCCAAGATAAAAAGTTATTCTTAAAAATGCTAGTACAACTATCAAAAAATGACTGAAGTTATCGAATAAAGATTTATCAGAGTACTCCAGAGACATTTTCAGAGAGATCAGAAAGAAGGAGGAAATTTGAACTTCAGTAATTTGGGCTAGATCACTAATATTTGCAGTACATGCCCCAGGTATGTAGAACGACAGATCTGCTGACCTCAAAAGGTTTGCATGTGCCTGATCCAACTTTTGTCGGTGTCTTCGAGCAATTCAAAGAATGGAAATGAAAAAGAGTCAAGGAAAAGTAGTGCTACAAAGCAAGTCAGCTGGCACACTTTTAGCCCAAAATGTTTGCAGCAAAGAGGCACGAATCTCACAGAAAACTCACTTGCATTTCATCTTGCTGTGGTTAAAATTAACCTCTATGAAGGCAGGAATGGAGCAGGGGGGGTAGAGCTTGGTGCACGCACGTGAACCTCCACGGCGATTTCTCTGAGCCATTATTGATGGATGCCTTGAAGGCGTAACAAAAGAAAGACTCTAACATTAAATAGATTTTCCACTGTATCCTGAATGTTTATGTCACAGCTGTACCAGAGCCAGATTTAACAGTTAACCACATCCTGCAGACAAAACGTCACTCACATTTCTGAAGTCCAGTGTTCATCTGCGTGTAAGAAAGAAGCTGAAAGGAGAGGTCACCTGGTCCTGGCAGACAGGCCAGCATGGCAGACAGGCACTAACACAACATGGGGCATTCACTCCTCTGCACACTGCAACAACAGAGAGACAATTCAAAGTTATAATACAAGGAGGAACAGAGAAAAGAAAGCGGCAAAGAGCCATCCCTGGGTGAAGGCCTGACCAAGCTCCGATGCACAACTGCTGCTCCGACCCTTCCTGCATCTTGTAATGGCAGTGGAAATGCTTCAAGAAGTGGGTCATCTGCAGAGTTAAAACGGAAACAGCAGTCTTGCTCTCCCCTGCTGCTCAACACACAGAGGATAGTCCATAACTCCATCCTCAAATTTCAAAGGTGGTTGTTATGAATGGTAAAAGAACCACCATCGTTCATTTTACTATACATTGAAATGCGCTGGCTATCTACCAGGGATAGCCAAAGCCAGTCCTCTGGACAAATCCTGTCAGCTGCTCTCTTACGTTTAATAAAAAGGCACGGCATGCATAAATTGAAGGCAAAGTATGCAGCACTCTGCCTCGTGGCAAGATTAAGCTGCATGCTGCAGCTTGTAATTTCTGTGGTCCATTAGGCTGAAAGATGAATGGCTGCAACTTCCTTCATTTCACAGGAGACTCGCTAACCTGCACGGCTCTGGGACGGACAAACAGCCAGACGTGCTTTCCGCATCAAGAAGCTGCAGAGGTGCCACCGTCCTCTGCTGAAGAAGTTCAGCATTTAGGAAATCAAACCTTGAAATGAATGCACAGAGTTCTAAAGCTCTTTATATCCTGTGCAGCCACCCTCAAATCCCATATCCATACAAGGGGTGGGGGAGGTCTCAGGCTCAATGTGTCCCAACGTTACTAGAATCCTGGAGAGAAATTTAAGTTGGAACAAGGTCTGCAGGGGCCAGCTGGCCCAAACCCCATCTCACATCCCCCCTATCCTGCAGCTACGGGGGCAAGCCTTGGCCAGTCACCAGTGCTTCAGAAAGCTCTGGGAAATGGTGTGGCTGAGCCAAGCTGGAGAAATCAGTCAACTTCTTGCCCAGATCTCCACAAGTATCAGTGCTGCTATTATTACTGGGAGAGTTTTTGCAGTAACACCTAGGGAGTAGCTAGAAAGGGCTTGAGGGGTTATATGGTCCCCCAAACTTGGAGTTGAAGGCTTCAAAATCAGTTTCAGTCATTGCTTCAATACCCCAGTTAAAACTGAGAAGGCATTCAAAGATCACGGTGGGTGAAGCAGAAAGTTTGAAACCAGCACAAGAAGCCACGGCTGTGAAAACCCCACAGAGATCACTTCTGAAAGAGTCACACTGCCTGGGACTGCACCAATGACACGAAGCCTTCGGATGACACCCGACATGGCAACGCTGCGTCCTGGATAACACTACCACCTTCATGCTCCAGAAAGCTGCAAACACCAACTTCCCTGCAGGGATGTTTTAAAGACCTTAATTTGAAACCTAACTTCAGTCCCCTGTCGCAAGCCAGACCGCCCAAGGAATACCTGCAGCAATACAGAGATCAGCACGGACTTAAAGCTTTCCTGCAGCACAGCGATTACTCGCTATGATGAATTCATCAGCACTGTGTTTATACACATCTCCTCAGCTTGAGACGCAAAGGCTGATTAAACCAACGGCCAAGAAACCTCATACAAATATTAATTTATGAAAACTTCTGCATCTTCAATGTGCAAGTGCTCTCAAAAGCTGACAGGGTGTTGCTGAGCGAGACTGTTAGGTCTAACAATTAAAAATTCGCTTTTGGGCAGTGAATGTCAGCATGACAACACCATACTATTGCCCCTTCACCCTACCCCCTCTCAGGGTAACAGTGACTCAGTGCTGTCTGGAATAAACACGCGACCTCGCTGACTTGCAGGGCCGACAGCACAATCACCAACTGAATGAGTTGACATCATCCCTAGGAGATAAGAATGACCTGCACCACCTGATGTCCAAGATATATAGTTGTAAAACAACCTAACCCCAGATTTACTTGTCACCCTCTGCAGGAGGTGGAGTTCTTGGGAGTCCTTCAGAAGGTGTTCAGAAACAATGACCTGTCACATTCACAACTTAGAAGGAATTGCTGTAGGAACAACAAAGTTTGTTCCTATAAAGCCTGACCTTTACAGATGAGATTAATTCATGACTTTTAAGTATGCAATGTTCAGTGAAACTTCGCAAACAGCCTGTGGGCAGCAGTTTCTTGCCCCACATCATGCCCAGCAAGACCAAAAAGACAAAACAAGAATCCAGCTCCTTTTCATCAGAAGACAAAACCACTGTGAGTTGCCAGGGCTTTACCTGAGTAAGCAACAGAAACACTCAGAGTCAGCAAGAAAAAACAGTAACTGTGCTTCGCTTTTTTCATCTCATCAACTTCAGAAGACTGGCAAAAAACAAGACCTCAGTGAAAAGCACACAGACAAAATTAAGAGCCTTCACCATAGTCAAGAAAACCTTCAGATCACACCAGCCCTACTTTCACCTAGGCATCTACCTTTCACTCCAGTAGTATCTGACACCAGCCCAGGATTACTTCCCATCCCTGTGGGGCCAAAGGAGCTCAGCGTCTAAAACAGGACTTTACTGACCACATGTTAGTGTGCACCCCTGAAAGGGACAGAAAAGTGCTCTGCAGTACAGCACTGCACTCGCCATCCTCTACGACTGAATGAGCAGCATTTCTGACAGCTAGATACGCAAAGGGTTTGCTCACCTGCTCTGTCATTAACGCTCATTATAGCCTGAACACTATGACTCTTTTGAGCAAGCCTCTTGCTGAAGTGCCACGGAGAGGCTCAGCGCCACGCACACAGCGATAAACAGGATAATGGCACATTAGGAGAGAGAACAAGTGATTAAGAGTGGTCACAGCACTCAACTTGGAATAGCCAGGCTTCTGCAGTAACATAGCAGTATTTACTTGAAGGTCAAAACATGTATTTACAGAAGCTTTAGCTCCAATGCAGAGAGTAATGTTTTAGAGAGGGCTATAAAAGCAAGTTGTTCCCGCTGGCAGTTAATCATTTTAGGCGATGCCAAAGGTTCATAAAAGACTGGGGTGGCAATAATCATTTTAAAGGAAATACAAGACTCACAAAAATAATTTTAAGTAGAAGCATAAAATCATTCTTTTAGCTTGATTTGCAATAACCAAATTGATGCCATCTAGGTCACTGCTGAGCATTAAAAAAAAAGAAATTCAGACTTATATAGAAGTGCTGACCATAACTCCATCACTGAATTCCATATTATAATTAAAATCCTGCTCCAATTTTTGTTCTCTATGAAATACAGTTTTTCAAACTGATCTCAGCATTTGAAAACAAATGCACTTGAAATACCTTTATAAGCAAGCCTGTTCGTTCCTTTGAGATACTCAGCACCTGACTACTACTTTCTGACTCGTCTTCAGTACTAGTGCAGACAATTCCAACACAGCACCCAGCTATAAAGAATTAAAATCCCACATGAGAACTGCTTTTAGAATTGAGGAGAGCATGAATGGCTGTGTCAAACTGTTACACGCAATCTCTAGTTGGCAGCACGGGGTCCTGACACACAGGCAGCTGGGACCATCACACACACAGAGCCGCCTCGTGCTCAGCTTTATTGCTTCTAATTAGTCCAGAGCGGGAGATAAACTGAACTTGGCACATCAAGACTTCTCACTAGCAGACTTGGCTTCATGGTGGCAACTTGTGTGGGCACCAGCACCTGCAAAGCTCCCTGCGGGGCTGCTTCCCCAACCTTTCCCAGGGTGGGTTGCGCATTACTTGGGGAACTGGAACAGACACAGTATATTGGGAACTGAGGAGGGTTTGCACTGTACCAGATTCAGGAATACCATCATCTAAACTAGTCAGCAGGAAACTGGAGAGCAAGCTGACAGGTAAGCTTTGGCACCCAGCAGTGAAGGGCAGCTGTAAAACCATTCCCTTAAAAGTTTTTGAATTGCATTTTAAACTAATTCTTTGTACTGCCAAGAACAGCATATGGGGCTCTGTCTTGAAAATATATCTAAAAAGATAAAGTACATTTCTAAAGGAAAACAATCATTAGATTGGAATAAATAAATAGATATCCCCCTTTGAAGTTGTTTTAATCTAATCTGGCTGCAGGATATAATCTTAACAGCACATGTACTGCAGGACGCTCTCTGATACAGTCAGCAGGTTTAGACACATGAACAGATTTATTAATAATTAAATCAAAGCATGTTAAGCTGAAGAGGGATTTGCAGTGCTTGGGATTTGGGTGGGGGTAAACCGTCACATTCCCACAGTGACTGTTATATTCAGCCTTACCTGCACATCAGGGCTGTTTTCAGTCCAGGCAGGACAGTGTTCCCTGTGGTGATTTCCAGAGTAAGTCCTGCCAAGGCTCACTGGGTGGGATGGAAGAATTCACTGCCCAGGGACACCCTCCCTGCAGAGCTAAGAATCAGTCCCAGTAACTCTTACCATGACATTTATTGCCTTTCTAGACTAAAAAGATATATTATTTCCTGGGTGATATTCAGAGTTTAGTATTGCCTCTACCAGACCCAGTGCTCCTCAGGCCAGGGGATAGTTTTACAAGCTAGAGTAAAACCTAGGTGTAAAGCAACTTGGTACTACTAGGAAATTTCTAATACTTTAACATAGCTTTATCATTATATAAACAGACCACATACGCAGAGTTATTGCCAAGTTTTTAAATACGCCAGGCTCTGAAGCTCCCAAGAGGCCTTACAGTGTAAGCACACAAAGGAAACAAACCATCCCTGGCCAGTGAAATATGGGAAACTGAGCTGGTTTAGATGAAAGCAAGCTGGTGAAGTCTGAAGTTAGGTTCCTGAAAGTAAACATGCATGTTTGAAATTCCACGATTAACTGTGGGCTTGTTCACAAAGCTCGGGGCTGGGAGGAACCAGGAGCATCTACCCACACACAAAAGAAAAGCTCCAAACTATTCCAAGTTTCCAGCACCCTGGGGTCCCATAAGCCATGCGAGGGTTGTTAAGTGCTCGTGGCTGGGCTGCTAGGCTTTGCTTATCCCTGTTATTCACAAGGTAGCCCCATGAAATTCCATAACCGCTGGCGGGATTTATGGCAACCCCCAAGCGCACGCGGCACATTCCAAGTTCAGCATATATAAATGCTGCAAACAAACCCCAAAAACTAACTTGGGTTGTAAAGTTTGTTTGGTACTAATGTCTCTAAGAGCTTGCCAAGAAACATAATTGAATCTGGGCCAATTTTCATGCTCCAAGGGAAACTCAGTGTCTCATTTACCCCCCAGCAGGCTGCTCAAGACCGAATGAGACTCATTCCTTTTCCCCTCTCCCAAAGTAACCTAAAATCCAGGGGATTCAAAAATTTGTTCATATCAACTGCAGATGCTGAATCCCCCCCTCACCAACCTCAACGTTCAATATGATTCCTTTCAGTCAGCCATGCCTCGCTTGACAGTGTCTAGACTGATCCTGCAGGCTTCCTGCCTCTCTCCAGCCCAAACCCCCCCCCCCCCCTTTATTCTTGGGCACTTACCAGAATGGCTTTTTCCCAGGACTGCTGAAAAGCCAGAGATAAATCTTACCGTTTCCTGGAACAAAATTACCAAACCAGCACTGTATTCATCGCCGGCTGGTATCACATCCTCTTAATGTTTTATAAATGGAAAACTGCAAAATAATGCGCGGAGAGGTAGTCTTTTGAAATGGCAATAAATCACAATAGCATGGAGTGTACTTGGGGGTAAATAAAATAGGAAGGCTGAACAATAGAAAGTCGCCTTTTGTAACAAGTGGAGTGCACCGTCAGCATCTGCCAGCACAGGACCTCTTGGCTTCCTGCGTTCAGGTGGACCTTTTGTAGAGCCTTGCAACAGTTTCGATCACAATCAATTTTTGCTTCTTGCACTTTAATTAACTATGATTTTGCTTGTAAATCATTTCACCTTTTAGGCTGACCTCCATTTATAATGTTACTCAGGCAACAAAATTAAATAGTTTGGAGAGGAAAAGCAGAGAGAATTTAAATGTAGGTGTGATGCTTCGGGAGAGGGGAGGCACCTGCTGCAGCAGCACAGCTCTGATCCCCGAGCTGGGATGGCAATGTGCAACAAGGAAGAAAATGAAGCCGCTTTGGGGTAACAGTGCTTAAATGGAATACTGTTCATATCACACTCCCCATGCCCAAGGGCTACCATTAAAGGCTTCCAGGTTAGCAATTTTGAACAGGATGTAGTGCAGTAAAAAAAGCCAAGGCGGCAGCTCTGGGCTCCAGGCGAGCAGGTATCACCACGTGTGACATCAGCTCCATCAAATTCACTCTTCAGATAAAGCAGCAGCAAGCTCAAGGTTATGATCTTAGAGTTTAAAAAGCCTTTTTTTAGGTCAGTCCCAAGAGATTATTTTAGAACACAGTACTACGCATCCGCTGGAGAGCGGAACAGTTGGGCTCTAATTGTAAGATGGATTTTTACATAGCTTCTGACCTTTCATCTAATTGAGGCCTAAAGAAGAAAAAAAAAAGGAGGAAAAACTATACGTCACTTCAGTTATTAAAATCCATCAAGCTCAGACTTTAGCCTTGGGATAACCACAGCCAAAAAATTGACTTGCAAGTAATTATCACTGCTATCTGCAATAAAAGTTAATTGGACATAATTGAACTAAAGCCCTAATCTGAATGAAGCTGTTGCTGGCAAGAAGCCTGCTCCTGCCTGCACTCTGCAAATGAAACTGCCAGCAGTAAAATGGACAAACAGGAGGCTGCTCTCACAGCCTGCCCACTGCAAATCACAGGGCCATTCTGCAAACAGCTCTTAGCTGGGCCACGGTGGTGCCATTAAGAGGGCCCATCCTCACCAAACACACCCTTGGACAACACCCAAACACCGCCAAGGTGTAGAGCTGCAAGAAGTACTTTCAGTTTTACTGACTGCTTAATTACAGCCATTGAAACACAAAGTTCATGTCACCAAGACGCTGGTTCCATCAGCCTCCCCCCCCCCCCCCCCCCCCCCCCCCCGGAATGCTGTAAATACCAGTACAAATAACGTACTTTTTAAGGGCATAAAGATCCCAACTCAAAAGGTTCTTAGTGTTGATAATTTACCACCTTCATGCGGTTCAATAGCCGTTCCTGTTGTAGGACCAGCTTCTTTCATCTCCGCAGCAGAGCAGACAATTAGCCGCTTTCTGTGCTCAGCCCGTGCAGGTGGCTGGGGGAAGGGAGCGTTAAACTAAATTCCTGCTGATTCGTCCATTTATGTTTTGCATTTGTTAACTAACAGACCAGAAAGTGGTCGTCATCCCCATACTACTTCTGAACTTCCTTCCAATTTTAATTATTAACACTCTGCCCTTCACCAAAGCATATCAAAGCACTTAACAAACATTACTGAAGCCGCATAACCACTCTGAAACGGGCAAAAATTGCACACAACTCTCTTTACAGAGGCTCAAGATCTTTTTTTACCAGATTTATGTTAGAAGACTTGTCTCCTGATAATGGGCCAGCCTATGACAGAAGAGATCGAGGAAAATATCCGTCTCACCACAGGTTCCTGATGTAATTTTGGATGAAGCATTTAATCACATGGTCACTCCTTGTTAAAGGACAGCGGTGGATGACAGTTTTCTACCACTGAGGAAGGCCGTGAAGATAAATGAACCTGCAGAGCATTCAATACCACCTTGACTTCTCACATCAGGCTTACAAGTTCATGGTCTGGGTAGTCTCACAGGGATAACTGAAAGCAGACCACCCATCCCTCTCAGCATCACTTGCTCACTACCGTTCCTCCGCATTTTCACAGCTCAGAACAGAACTTCTTAACTCAAGAAAGCTGCAACAGAGAACCACTGACATCAATTCCCTTTCATGACCCAAATCAGTGGCTTATTTTACTTTGCTCAAAGCCCTCACCTCTTTTAAGCCTATTTTTAGATTTATCTCCGTATTCTGCAACGTGGCAGGAGCTGACAGACAACACAGGCATAAGTAGGTCTTGCCAGGTGTTGCAGGCCGCTTCTGAGGCAAAAGAAAAACGTGGAAAAGACAAGTTGGGACGATCGCAGGGCCTGGCCAAAGCTTCAAAGGAGTATTTCTGGCTGTGCTTGAAACACATATGCTAGTGGTCAGTTATGAGACAGATGAGATACTACTTTTACCATGGGAACACATGCAAGAAATAGGAAAATCTACCTGCCCCAAGTCAAAAGTGATTTGAATAACTTTGTATCTGCCCACTCTGAATTTTTACTACACTCAAGCACTCAGACCTTAAATTCATTTTCTTTCTCCTTTTATATGGTAACTTCCAACTCCAAGTTTTTAATGCTGTACTGGTGGGAAATGGGGATGAAGAATCAGTCTGGGATGTATCTTAGTTACGTTTTGCAGTGCACATCACTTAGGAGAGGGAGCGAAGGATGCTATAGTTAAAACTGCAGCAGTTAAGAGGAGAGGCCTGGTAAACACAGTGTTGTCATCGAAATCCTAACTTGCCCAGGGTATCTGGCTTATATTCATATTTTCAAAACACAGATTCCCAACCCATCACTGTAACATTCACAGACAATACCACTCTCTTCAAGGAGATACTGAGGTGCAAACAAACATTCCTTCCTCCAAAGCATCCATTATCCTTGGGGCAAGCTAAACCCTTATTTTTCCTACCTGCATCTATAATACTGCAGCAGCTACTATAAAATACAGAACAGACTTACAGACACAAGCGTGCGTAAATGTTTTCATGTGAATGTGATGGCATTGAGGTTAGCTGAGATGACTTCTCAAAGCAAACCCAGAACAGCCCAGCAACTACCAAATTACAGGATGCTGTGGACACATGACCCGATGGAGGCATCCCCCATTCCCACCAACAGACATTCTCCGTCCTCATATACAACTTCCTTCTGCCTCCAAGTGATAAGAAACCAAATATACATTGTCCCCTTTCCCACAGCCTGCAGCTATAACCTCATCAGTTATACCCATCAGCAGCAAGACTGTGCACTGCATCGGTGTTACATGCAGCTTTATGTGTTCCATGTCTAGAAGCCTGAAGATGTAATTCTGGGCTTTATCTTACCACAAAGGACGCACAAGAGCTGTGAGCTTCCTCATGCCACTCTTGGCCAGAATTCCTCCCTCTCAACTTTCTTGCCTCCCCAGATCTGGAGAGTAGGCTTTTCTTAAGTATAGCAAACAGCTGCCTAGGTGAAGGGGAAAAGAAACATTAAACAGTTCCCTCTCCAGTGGCTGCTTCGCACAGATCACCATTATCTTCTCTCATTTCACACTTACTCGATAAAAGCCCAGAATTAAAGCCTTAATCACAACTTACAGAAATCCTTGCGGCTGCACATGACAGAGGGATGACAGTTTTTCTTTCTAAAATATCGTTAGAAGTTACAGATTATGACAGTTCCTTGAGTAGGAAAGTAGCTGTCTTCCCCTGTTTATTACAAGCTGATTATTTAAAAAAACACATTTTTTTCAGAGCTAACTTTGAACAAATTTTACCTCTATGCAACACACAAACAACAAACCAGACATTTGTTAGGTATTGAAAAATATGCTTCAAGTCCCGTTTTAAAAATAGATTCACTTGAAAATGAGAAATATTTGCAAATAAGATGAGGCAGGGTGAATTAGACTTCATACAAAACAAAACAAAAAGAAGAACTTGCATATTAAGAAAAAAGAAACAAAACCAGTGAGTCACTTGCAAACCAGGTGTGCTGTGGTGTGTGAATGCAGGCGGGCAGGCTCAGAGGGGAAAGGCTACGCACGTGTGCTGGTTTGACTTGTACCATTACACTGTTTCGTTTAGTATTTAAGCTTTTTGGACCCCAAATTCAGGTCCCACATACAGTGACATTTTAACAGCCTATTTACAAAGCGAGCAAGGAAATGTACAGCAGATTTTTATTTAAGATACAAAACTGGAGATCTCTGTCTAATTGCACAGTGTCAGAGCTTCCTGCCGGACCACGAACATATCAGCTCTTAGAGGCATATTTTACCATTTGCAAGGGCAAGATAAGACCTGTAGCCACAGATGTTGTGCTGTAAAGATGAAAAGTATTCTGAGAACCTCCAACAGAAGCTGCAACACAAGCACCAAACACTCACCAGCAGAAAACACAAGTGAATACCACAAGAGCTGGAATTGGTGAATACCAAAGAGCTGGACCAGACATGTTGGAATGACATTTCCCATCAACCTTCAGACTGAGGTCCTGGTGCCCCACTGGCTTGTCCTGACACAGACCTAGTGTCCTCACTAACCCTCTAAGAAACTCAAAAGGTCATCTCATAACAACGCAACAGAAGGACAAGAAATACATTAACTGTGAGCTACAGTAAAAAGTCTTTGCTATTCTCAGTGCTTTTCTGAGAAGCATGAAAACTGACCAGCTGCACGGCTGGCAGTTCAAAACAGCTACATGAGCATTCAAGGTTTTTTTTCAAAACCTCTGTACACCACAAGCACCAGAGGTTTTTGTCTGCAGACCTGATAAAACACTTCAGTGCGATCTCACCTGACTCTTACAACAGCCGCCAACACATCACCTTTATCCAAAGTTCACATCCACAAAAGATTTCTTTTTTCACAAGTTTTACTGAGTACAGGTGAGCAGGAGGTTTTTGCTGAATTTTGTGCATCCTTCCTCCTCTGCACTTGCCTTTTCCTTTTCAAAAAACCCAAGGTGTGCATGTGGCAATAAATAATTGTAGGGACAAGACACGGAGGCAGTTGTAACTGTACTACAGCCGGTGAGACATCCCTTTGCATGGTAAACACAACCTGACTGCGTGGGCGAGAACAGATAACTGCTACCGCAGCCCATACGACTGCACCTCAACGGCAGAGACAGCACAAACCCACCCGTGTGAACACCGAGCTCCCCACAACTTGGGCTGTAACAGCTACAGGCAGCTCTTACCTCCACGGTGCATCTCGCACGGGAAGGGAACAGAGCCATGCTGAACACTGTGTGAGAGTCTGGTCAGGTCTACTCTCCAGACAGTTACTCAGGCAATCAATCCCCAAAGCATCACTTCATTTTAATTTCCAGACAATTTGTCTTTCCAACCACGGAATTGCTACAGTCAACAAATTCAAAAGATAAATTTTTCTACCTTCAATTAACTGCATTAGTACTGTTTATAACTATGTGATTGATAAATGTTCTACAGAAGCTGTAATTAATGTATTTTTTCCTTGGAACACATACTGAACCCCTTGGCGCTTAGACACTTAATGAAAAGCAATTTATCAACTTGCTTTGAATAGCTGAACCTGACTCCTTAATGCAGGGAGAAACACGCTTTGCTTTAAGCACTGCTACATTGAAAAAGTAACATGTGCCACAACGCCGTCAGACGTGGTTCAGGTTCTGATCCAGATGACTGTGACCAAAGAGTTCATCTCACTGAGAAACTGGGTACGGTAGGGCTTAGCTGGGATCCTCTCCCTCGGGATGGCATTGAGCAGGAGATTTGCAGATGTGCTTTTCCAGGATGGAGGTCAGGAGTGCTTTTTCAGGACACCAGTCAAAGTTCCAAATTCTCCTGCGTCTGCGCGGCCAGGAGCCTCCTCACCGCCGCTCATGCTGAGAAGCACTGGCACGCTCACTGGGAAGCGGCAGCTCAGCGTTATTTCAGCCTGGACATGTGTTCAGCTGCTCACAAAGCAGACAAAAATAATGTGCTTACAGAGTGTTTGAATGATAATTTCTCAGATTGAGCACTGTTTTGTACAGTTGACGTATGCAAAAAACCAAACCAAAACAAAAAAAGAGTTTAGAAGGAAAGGCTTGACATCACAGAAAATTTTACATTGGTATTAACTGCTTGGGGGGATTAACCAACCTTCAAAGCTTAAAATCTAACCTCATGTTTCTGGGAGTACAGGCTGCAGATTCCCAATATAGGAACTGGCCTGTACTCCATGTGGCAGCCTGAACGTAAGGATCACATATTCCCATTGCACATGTAAGTCTGTTTCCCATTCCTGCAGTGTCTTGCTCTCTTCCATTTGTCTTTTGATGCAGATAAAAGCCAATGCAGATTGCAACTGCTGATACAGAGAAAGGCGCAAGACACAGTGTGCTTTTGGACTAAAGAAGAATAAAAGGACTCGGGTCCAGGCTGCTGGAGCATGTCAAGAGATTGTCTTTGAAACTACAAAACTAGAAATGAAAGCGCTGCATTTTTATTTGATTTGATCAAAGCGACTGGAGGGGAGGGGGAGAAATCACATCCTACAGATGCAGGCTAAAATTTAACTACTTCACACATAATGTGAGACCAGCTGATCCCACACAGTCATAAATAAAGAGAGAAAACAAAGAGGTAAAGTCACTATTTCCCTGAATACACTGCTTCCACAGATCACTGCTCCAGGCTCTGCCAAAGAGCAACAGGAACCCATTTCAAAGCCAGAAAGACAGAGGAAGCATGGACGCGGTACTCTCACCACCACCATACATTTTCAGTCTCCAGGGAAGAGCAGAGGAGCGAGCTCCTGTCAGACATGAGAAAACACACTCCAAACTAATGGCTATTAGAATAAATAACCAATTACTCCCTGTGTGACACTGTTCCACTAATCTGACTATAGGATGCTGGCACATCGTGGCAATCTTCTGGTGAACAAGGGATTCATACTGCAAGGTGCAAAGGCACAAGACTGTAGTTCTCTTCGATCAGAGCATCCGCTCTGATACATGCTCAGCCCCAGGAGAACAAGGCTTTGCAGAAGTACTGATTGCACTACAGGTCTTGAAGATCCCACATAGCAGCATAGAAGAAACATACCTGTCGCTGCCACGCTCCCCAGGAGAAAGGATTTTAAGCGTCTGCTGGATAGGCTGTGTGCCTGTGGAAATTTCTAACTGCAGAAGGTGAACCATTTAGACTGCCTCTGGGCCAAAATCATCTAGCTCTTTGCCTTTCACTAAAAATTAAGCAGAAGTC
Source organism: Laterallus jamaicensis coturniculus (assembly GCA_022605575.1). NCBI lineage: Eukaryota > Metazoa > Chordata > Aves > Gruiformes > Rallidae > Laterallus > Laterallus jamaicensis. The sequence goes on along the minus strand of JAKCOX010000025.1, from coordinate 7,821,073 downwards.
ATTTTAACGAGCGAGGCAGACAACAATCTTGCACAGGAGATCAAAAAGCTCTCCAGATGTTTATTTTAAATGAAATTCAGAAGCCAGTATAAACCAGATTTTAAACACTGAATAATCCTTACTATAATTTGCATGAGAAAAAACGGGGAAAAAAGGTTCCATCTTGCTGCTCTGAAACTCTCCAGGAACGTGCAGGGTTAGATTTTGTTCCTAGATTCTCCAGATGAGAATCTGAAATATGAACAGCCCCACGGTACAATCTGATGGCTATTAAGTGTGTTTCTCCTCCTGCAATATATGCTTTGCGGGAGGCTCACCACACACACACACACACACACAGAGGCATTCCATGTGAAGGAAGCCTATGCCCTCTCTCCCCAATGCTATTCAAAATTAGGGATTGAAAAGGGTCTAAAAATGTCAGTCCTAAATCTTAAACTTCTTCTTATCTTGCTCCTTCATTGAATGACTCCTGATTGTGCAAAGGCAGAATATTCAGGCGTCAATCTAAGTAGCTTGGGTGTTATGCTGACAATATCTCTGGAGAAAGGGAAAGAGAGGACAGATTTCCAATAGCTCAGATGCTTCTCTGTAAGGAAAGCTGCTACACAGCAAGAGAGATAAATAAAGAGGGAAAGTAACACGCCAGACAACTTTTACCAAGGTCACATCAGGATGCTGAACATTACCCATCTGCAGGGGAAGATTCAGATGCCTATTCTACTGCATATATCCATTCACTTGCTGGCAACAAGAGCCCTCATTAAACCAAACCAGCTCTAACCATGAAAGGACATTGGGAAGATGATATCAGCTACTAAATACAATAGGAAAACCAACAGAGCCAGCGCTGGGTGGGTGCCCTTTACAGGAAGGCACAGCCCAGTGGTGTGTGCAGAGCCCCTGCATGGAACAGGCAACACAGGCCAAAAGGACAGGCAGCTCCACTCTAACCAACACTACCAGCTCCTACATTGCAGCAGAGAGAAGATTCTGTAGCCGTTGGGGCAAGAGCAGAACCGGGTTCCCATCAGGAACGGGAGCTTTTATGGCTTTGCAGCTACGCAGGGTCACCTCCACGCTGCCGCTCCTCATGGCTTCCAAATCAGGGCTGCGGACACATGGCAGGTCACTGCAGACAGTCATGAAGCAGCAGCCCTGCCCGCAAAATATTTTATCAGTTACTGCTGTGCCCTTAACAAGAATGTTTCTTGCCCGTTTTTGCGCTCTGAAAGACACGCTGGGCACAATTTCAAGCTATGACAAAGTGATCTTATCACTTCTGTGCTGTTCTCGCTACACAAGCCCCTGATTCAGCAGCATGTAATAAAATCTTCATTTGCATGAAAAGCACTCTCTGATCACAAAGTCTTCTGTTCAACAGTCCTCTTCACATCTACACCATAAAGATGCGAGCACCGCCACCATTTTGCTGGTGATTAAGGTGGAATATTTTATTGGTACTTTACTTTGAGAGGCTCTCCACGTTTTAATAAAATCTTTTCCTAAAACTGTAACAGTATTTTTGAGTAACACAAAAGCTGCACTCACTGAAACTATGCAAGCACTGCAAAGTTCACACAGTACGTTTTCACCTGCCTTAACAACCGTTCCACGTGAAGGACATTTCATATCAGCACACGGTGACCATAAACAGTTTTAAAATGTCTCCATAGCATTCAATCAGCCCAGTCTTTTCCAGTTCCCATTTACAACGGTCAGTGTCATGACACAGAGCAGTCACAGAGGGTGTATTTCAAAGGACAGGAAGGTGTAGCCATGCAAAGAACAATGCTATGCCTGCAACAAGATTCATCGCTGTCATGGGAAACCAATAAAAACAAGTATCTTGCTATCTTTCTTTACAAAGAGATTGTTAAAGCTTAACTACGTTAGGAAACTTTTTCCTTTGGACTAAATCATGAGCCTAATATATGTGGGCAACACACACCCTGGCATGTGCAATTAATTGGCTCTCTCCTGATGGCATGGGAGAAAGTCCACCCTTCCAGAGGCAGGCTGGAGCTTTCATAGGACCAGCACGTGCCCTCTTCCTGATCAGAGATCTCCGCCAAGGCCAGGCTCTGCTCCCTGCCCTGTGCCAGGTAACACCACCTCCCATTTTCACCTGTTTGCCAAAGTAATCACGTTCCATGTATACACCCTGAAATCACCCCAGGCTCTGAGCAAACTCAGCCAAAACAGAAATACCTTTCATCATCTCAGCCATGCAGTCCCCATTTAGAAATGTTTTCTTTCACGTTAATCCGGTGCCAAAACATTATGATGCTCTCTGTGCTGATCCAGAAACGGTGCTAATGATGCTGCTGCCTCCTGTCTATCACCGAGCATCTAATCTAGTGCAGGGCCATGCAGTGATAGCCCTGCAACAACAGGCACTTTAAATTGGGCAGCTCAGCAACACATGTACGCTGAATTTTTGAGCAAGCTATTCTAAGCTGCTTTGCTAGCAATTTCTGGCCTGTACAGTTTGAAAGCACACGGTTCTGGCCCTCACAAAGAGCAGACCTGTAAATGACATCTTGAGGATTAAGCTGATTGAGATGCAATTTGCCTAGCAACCATTCATTAAGCAGAGTTCAGAAACAGGCCAGCAATCTATTCCACCTCCTTATCTGAGCAGTAAACAGATAACAGTCTCTACTGTGTCCTCTATCCTCTGGTTCAGACACATTGTAAACAGATTTTTCAGAAGTTTAAACTCCTACAGTAAATCCCAGAGAACAATCCCGCTCTCCAAACATGAGGAATTTGGTTTCACCAAGGGCCTTACAAGCATGAAACAGCTCTAGAATGAGTGTAATACAAATCAGATTGCGAATGCATTGGCAGTTCCTGCGACTCCAATATTTTCTCATGTCAAGCACTAAAAGCCCATCCTAGGTGTTTAAAAAAACCCAAATAGAACCCCGTTAATCACACCAGCATTTGGCATTGCTACTCAGATCACTGAAAAAAACTCAATAAAAATCTTATTCCCTGCTTTCATCTTCTGGAAGGAATCGATTGGCAGTTCCAAAGTCTTTGATAGAGGGTCCCCCCCTTCAGAGAAGAAAACTAAAGTCACGTCCTCCCTGCCATTAAGCATTTTTTTCCTCATAAAGTAAGTACGACAATGCAAGCGCCATCAGTGAAAATCAAACCAGCTATTTCATCTTGAAGAATTCAGCTGAAAAGATTAAGCCAAATCATGATTTTGCATAATTGTTTCCCTGCAAGAAACATCTGATAATATCCCATTTTGCTCCAAAATTAAGCAACAAAGATTAGCATGGACATATTTAATACTATATACCTGAATGGCTTTCCTTTGGTGTACAGTTCTTCTGGGAAATCACTGTGACATAAAGCATGCTACTGCAATTAAATATGCAAGAAAGAAGAATTAAACTGACTATGAATAATTAATACCCTATAATACTACTTCATAAGGAGAGTCTGGCTGAATATTCCCCAAGATGACATATACCTAAATACAAAGCACATCAGAACCGGTAGCTTAACTTTTATGGAGTCTACAACACTGAGTAACTTTATGGCTGCTGCTCAGACCAAGAGATGGTGCCAGCCATCCCTGGCTCCCTTCTCCTGCTCACTGCCCCTCCAGCTCCAGAAAAGCTGGGGAAAACACGAGCGCTGCAATAGTTGCTGTGCTGCTCATCTTAATCCCAGAGGTAACAGGCCTCCCAAACGCTTCCCATTAAAAAGTATAAAGCAATTATCTGACTTCCCAGTAGCTAGGATAAAGCAAATATGATGCAACAATTACTTACATGATAAGATCAGGTTGAGGTTGTGAGAAAAAACAATTTAAAAGGTTTGCAACAGCTAAGGAATGCAGCTTACTTTCCCAGAACCTACCTTAACGAGCAAGATACCATCAACTCACAGAGCAGACCTTCCTGTTTCAAGTTTACTGTTTTGGAGGCTACACAACACCAACTGTAGCAAAGCCACAGCTGGGTGGCTGGGTGCAAACCCTCAATTTCCAGGAGTACAACTCTCCTTTATTAGCTTCCTAGTGAAAATGGCAATTAAAAAACAGCTCCCCCCTCCCCCCCCCCCACACACCCACCGCCCAACAGAAACTCTAAATTATTTAAATTAATATTTACTGAAGTCCTCACATAATTGGAATTCAACTCCTGGCATTTTCTGCTAGACACCGGTCATATCAGCTCTCTGCTAATCGACACGTAGGACACTTGTTGAGTACACTTAGCTGGAAATCCCCAGTCCCCCTCAGTTTATCCAAGCAGCACAGCTTACAAACACCACCCCACCGCAGAGTGCTACTTTTAGAGATACACATTTGAAATCCAATCACCATTTGTGATCACTGAAGCTGAACAGGGCACTACTACTGTACTTCCTGAAGGTGACAGCCCTTCAGTTACTAAGACACGTTCCTCAGCAAACAGCCCCACACTGCTCTGGCTGCCAGCTCTGCCAACGAGGGTCTCGCTCCCGTAGGTTCCAACGCTCTTCTCCAAAGCAAACACGAATCAGGCGTCTTTCTGCACACAGGCAAAGTCACGTTAGAAGTATGCTAGCTTAATATTCATTTTCTATTAAAAATTAATAGGATTAAATGAAGAGCCGGCAGGCACCAAGACAGTTGTTTTGCTGACGTGCTTGTTGCCTGAAGGAGCAGGATGCAGAGGACGGGCCGCAGCGTTTCTGTGGGATGGTGGCCACAGTGTCCACATGCCAGCCAGGATGGGTCCAGGGGGGGCTGTTCCCCACATCCCTAAGCAGTACTCCATGCTCCACTCCGCTGTTGAGCTGCGTGTCCCCCCAGCCAGAAATTGATGGGGAAGACGGAGCCCACAAAGTCCACCTTGGTGAAAAGACCAGTGTCTTCTTGCTTGCGATTCAGTCTGCTGGGCACCGGTTCTGATCCTCTCCCATTTACTCGTGTGCCCCTTTCTCACTGATAAAATTAATCCCTTTGGCCAAGAAGCATCCTGCAAATCCCCAGAGCCTATATAAGCCAAGTTTAACCTTCAGTCCCTATTAATGTTAACAGAACAGAAAAAAATTAACCACAGTGCAACAAAAACCTTGTGTATCTTCATTTCTAATTATACAACAAAACAGAGCACATGGCAGTATTTCCCAGCTCCTTGCTGGGAATGAAACAGACAACGGATGATGGGTTCCATGTTGAGTGGGTCCAAGAGCAACCACCACTGAGGCTGTCAGCATTAAGGGATGAGGACGTGAGAATTCAGGAAAATAAAGTCACATACATTATTAATGATAACAAAGATGTAACAATTAGAAAAACAAGTCACCTTAAAAATTCAAAATTTCACCATCTCTCCTACTTTTTAATGGCTTAGCCTACTTTTTTCCAACCTAATTTGCATGATCAAAATAGACCTCCTGCCAGGAAGCATTAAAATGGCAGCCCCCCCATCGAGACAAAACTCCCTTCACTGTACAAGACTGAAGGACTAATGACTATTCCCAAAAACATTTAAAATCCATTAATGTTGTTTAGTAAACATTTATTTAGAATTAGTGAAACTACCAGAGTTTTATCATGCTCTACTAAAGTGTTTTATAAAAGCCTCTGACAGAGTAGCAGATATCCCCCCAAACGCCTGTACCACCTCCAAGCCTCTCTTAAAAGCTGAGCACCCTCACACTCCTGGCTCTGCATATTTTCTACCTAATCCCCCCCACCCCAAAACATTCTCCAATATCAATGAGACAATTCCCAACAGCTCTTCAAAGTACCAGGCTGTGCAGGTAGAAGCTGGAAGATGCACAGAGCAGTCAGACCAGAGTACACCAACCCCACTGACTCCTACATGTGGCAGTTAATTCTATCTGCTGGGGAAAAAAACCAAAACAACAAACCCACCACCCAGAATAGTAGGACAGTAGTATAAATCTAAATATTACTGATGTATGTAAGATTTGGATTCTGGTACAACTATATGGTGCTTTATACAAATTTGTCTGAGCTATGTGTTATCTTTTCAGTGCCATCTGCGCAAAAACCAGAGTTTTATCTAAGTGTTGGAAACAAAAATAAATCATTTTCTCCATATCTGTGATCTTCTTGGAGACAGACGCCACAAACCTGAGAACTGGCTAGTGCAGGCTTGTCTAGTTAGAAATAGTATTACATCTGCATCAATATGATTTATCTGTAATCAAAAACAAAGCAAACCAGACTCTTAATATGGAAATGGTCCCAGCCAGCATCCCCCCAGCTTACAAAAGCCAATGTATGGTGTTAAACTGCCAAAATAAAACTGGGATGGGCATTGTCATTTCTCCTAATACTGAATACCAAATCAAGAGATTCATTTGAATCGCCACACAGAATGAAAAGTACCTGCTCATTCCCTGCTTGCTGGATTTGCTGGCAACACGACTCAGGACTGTAAGGCTCCACAGGGTATTTTCTGGTACCATTACCGTTTTGGCATATCCATACCCCAACCAGATTGTTAAGATTGAATTCAGCTGCCCAACACCATACAATAAATGACCCAGTCCTGTCCCACATGAACAGCTCATGGTTCTTGGGCAGTATTTCTCGAAGCATCTCGGCCTGAGCATCCCCTGTGAGAAGGAGAACCTCGCAGTAATTAGCACACTCTGGTACTGGAAACTCATCTAATATAAACGCTGATCCCTCAGGACAGTACAGCCCACAATTTGAGAAACCTTAGTCCCAAGACCCTTCATTTCTAGCTTTGAAAGTCACCAAAGGCTGGTAAATAAATTATATTCTCCAAAAGCGCTGCAAGAAATATTCATTTTCCCTTGTTGAATACATTCTCCAACCAGCAGCTGTGGCTAAAGGTTCATACAGGATCGCTGAAAACACGAGAACTGGGTTATTTCTTATACAGAGTAACTTCTAACATCTGAACTCACTGCTGTGAGACTGCAATGGACTTCATTTGGCAAGCCAAGATTATAAAAAAAATAAACACTAAACATTTTTAGACCTAACTTTCCTCCACAGACTGCATTTTATGCACTTTCATTGGAAATGTTACATCAGAATAAAATGGGATTTAATTGGCTCTTAAATAACTGAACAGCCACTTTAATTTTATTTCAATGGCAATAATTCATAAATCAGGCAGCTGAAACCCTAGCAGAGAATGACAAGTAAATAGAGCAGAACACACTGAAGGAGAGGACGAACGCTGTGTGATGAAAGGTGATTTTTCTTAAACCTCGTGCGTCGCCATTTTATGGCCAACGCAAAGCTACTGCCACATAAATACCCAGAGCTAAAATCTGTCAGCCCTGGGATGCTACAACAGTTTATCAGCAACAACTGCTCAACAAAAGACCAAGGGATGAGGTGATCCCTGCCCAACTGGAACCTCTGGGATTTTAACCACGGATGCAATTTCCCTCGTGCACACTAGATGGAAGTATGCAAAATCTTAATTCTTTCCTGCCTGAAATTAAATTTAAGTAGTTGGGAAGTGTTATGGCATACTATCTTGTTGTGAGAAGCGGTTTTCTTGGTTCTTCAACTTTATTCCCCAACCATCTGTAAGTAAGAAGATGCCCTGAAATATTAAACTAAACTGCGCTGGAAATGAATGGTAACTACAAGAGAACAGACAACAGAAATATTATATATAGCGCTCGGGTTGATTTCTAAAGGACACACACACATTCCATTCCTACTGTATTTCAATAATAATCACTAATGAGATCTTTCAGAGAAACTCAAGTTTCAGTTTTTCAAACATTCAGGCTATTTTAACAATTGTGAAAATTCCACCTGTCAGTCAATAGAAACAGGGAACAGAAAAGGTACAAAAGGCTTCATAAAAGCTGTTACAGGTTTGACTGGGAAAACCCCAGGAATTTCTAGAAAATATTGGGAGAGGTATAGAGAGAAAAAGCCACCTGAAGACTCCTCACAGAACAAGCTAAACACAGATCAGACCAGCAAACCTGAACGGGACTAAATTACACACAAATTTTCTGGAAACGATCATAGAAGCAACTTGTATCAAAACGAGGTGCTGTAAATTTAAACAGTTCACAGACAAGGAAAACTAAAAATCAGGCAATGGTGTCACCAGGAAAAAGGGGCTGGAAGAGCTGTTTTGCTTTGCCTGCTCTGGCCTTTTCACATATTGATTTTCCTCCATGTTCATTCACAAATGCTCAGCACAGTTGCGAGCAATTTAAAGGCAAAGGATGCATGAATTACCAGCTCTAGGAACACGTTGCCCTGGCTAGGCTAAACAAAACACTTTTCTGTAGCTGAATTAAAAAATAAAACCCAGTGTCAGAACAAAGTGATGAGCTGGAAAAGAAGGGCAACCAAATCCCTAACTTACCCTGTCCACAATGAAGCCAAAAAAATGCAACTTTCCTCTAGCTTAGAGAGCCAAAAAATAATAAACCAGAGTCAGAATAGAAGGATGAATGAAGATCAGTGCTAGATAGAAGAATAATAAAATAGCCATGAAGAGCTCCCCTTTGCAGATGTTAGAAGTGTATGCCTTTTCCATTCCAAATTTAAAAAAAATAAAAAGATTAGCAGAGGAGGAAGTTTACTTTGAAGAGTAAAGAAATCTGTATTTTATAATTTTTTTAAAAGGCTCAGATAATGCTATTTCCACCCAACAGAATTCAAACTATATATACACAGGGTATTGGCTCAAGACAGTAATCCTAGGACATTTTTCAAAGCGCTCTGTGTGCCTATGGAGAGGAACAAAATGAGTTGCAAGGCAACAGCCACAGGAAAGGGCAGGACTGTGATACCCAAAGTCCTCTGAAATGAATGCTCAAAGTTTAACAACATGAAGGTAAGAAGAGGGATAGCAGGATACAGCAAAGGATATGCTGGGGTCAGGAAATGAAGAGGGGAAAAAAGTCCACAGCACTAAACACTGAATTGTGCAATGTTTTATCAAGTGAAAACACACAGGAGGTTTTTCTTTTTCCTCTTCCACTGCCCTGTGCTCTCCCCAACAATTTCTCTTTGCTGGGAAGCTCAGACACACAGTATCAGAAGAAATCACCTGGGAAGGCTGTGTGTGCCAACCATCTTAGCTGCAAAGCACAGGACAGGGAAATTGCCCAAGCAGAAGTGAAATTACAGAAAACAACTGGATGTTAGATGCACTCCGAACAGCAAAGCGTGTCATATCACCTATTTCCAGTTGCTCTCACGTGGTTCCCAAATTAGAAACAATCAGAATCCTGCTGGAAACAATATATGGCACCTTAATTGGGTTGGCTGCACTACAGACGTCAGCAACGTATCACTTGGTGGATCGGGTTTTTTTTATTTCTTTTTTTAATACTAAAAATAACTTCACTTTCATGGTTCACCTTTCTGCAACACATTACTACAGACATCCTAAGAAATGAAAAAAAAAAACCCTTCTCACTCACTGCACACCAAAGATGCTACAGAGCCCGCTCCCGTTAGAGGCTGGATCCATCAGCTAATTCAACAGAATTTTGCTTAAAGCTTTGTCAGACGTGTTGCATTTACAGAAAACTGCTTTTCTAATGCATTTCCCTGTAGTATACCCATCAATGCATCTATTTAAAAGCCCGGAGCAGTTCAGTTATCTCTAAATACATCAATAACCCAGACGTTCAGCTCAATTACTCCACATGTTGCAAGCATACCACCATCCAGCAGACTCGACAACGCTGCATGGGACTTGAAAACTAAAGATTAAAAATCTCTCCCAGTTTTCATCCCAGCTCAACCCAAGTAATACACCCCTGCTACTCTGTACTACACCCAGTCTGCAGCCAAACAACATCCTTGTGAATTATTCCAGTAACAAAATATCACCATTTTCTTCCCAAACCCTGGAAACTTGGACTAATCTTCAAACGCAGCGTAAACAAGTTAAGCAATGGGAATGCATAAACTGTGCTTAATTCCCCAGCACAAGGGGAGAATAATTATAGCACGCACCACATACAAAGCGAGAAGGGAGGCACGAAGAGACACCCAGACAGAAATAAGGGTTTATAGGCCCTATAAAGGCAGATCAGCCATGGACCACAGTCATCTTTGGGGGATTTTTAAGTGCCTATTTAAATAAAATTAGTAAAAACATGGGAAGTGGCAGCAGGGGACGAACCTGCCAGTCTCTGTCAGCTCCAGATGTAGGCAAGACTGAGGCCAAGTGATCCCTGTTTGGGATGTAAGTTTAGATTTTGAGCAATACAACCCATTGGAAAAGTATCTTTGGGCAAGGTTAACAAGTTTTCTGGATGCCAATCAGCAGAATGCCTCTTCAGAAGCTCTGTTCCTCAGCAGCTCAATCAGTATTTGTAAAGCAGGGGGGTTTATTTAGAAAAGAAAAAAGATGAATAGTGCGACAAACTCATTTTAGCATTCATATTCAAACTAATGATCTGCACTTAAGAGACAAATCACTGAAAGACCATTACGGTTAAGATTTTAATACAAGTGAGAAAATACAATGAGCAAACTAGAACATGCCACACCATTCAAGAATGAAGACTTTAAATTATTCACTTAGCTTCCCAGTTTGACAACCTTTAAAATGCTGCAAATGGAAAGTGGTGAGGTGATGCACTCCACTGCAGATGCAGAAAACTGCGGAAACCCTTTACTTGTCTTCAGGAGCACCTTACCCCTGCACAGCCTGAAAGGAGTCAGGATACCCCAGTTAGCCTTCAGTGCGATGGAGTGACCTGTTACCCAACTGCTGTGTGTAGTATTTCAGTGAACTACATGTTCTTAAAGCAATTACTTGAAAGTTCTGATCATCTGTTAAATAAATCACACAAGTCAGGACGTTGCTATGTTCTCAGTGGTGTATTTAGTAATTCCATAAATCCCAGAACCCTAGAAGTTATCAGGCTTTACAGAAAGACAGAATGGACATTACTTCATCTCCCATCTTCATAAATCACCGACTCCTCTCACTATTACGTCGCTGAAGATAAGCAAGCCAGCAACATACAGGATGCAAAACATCTGAGATGAAGTCTTTGGTGTGGGGGCAGTCAGGACAAAAATAAAGAAGAAGAAAGATGAATGGCTAAACCAAGGTGAAAGAGAAGCCCTGCACTGGCGAGGAAACACCTATAAGTTTCTATCCCACATCCAGGTATTTCAGCAAGGGCAGGTGAGGATACAAGCTCAAGCTCCTGTATGTGGAACAGCAATCTGAGCTGCCAGGAAATAGACACTTCAGTGCCTGACAAAAACCTTTACTTCGCCTCTTGATCTGGTAACAGTTCCCAGAAGCAAACATAGATATAAAAGCTTATCTATCAGAGGACAACTTGAAACAAATACAAGTAAAGCTTAAGCGAAGGCAAATATCCAAGTTACAGAGAACATAAGGGTTCCTTAGTTTTGCATTTGGAGAAAAAACAATGCTTTGTGGATGTTCTCCAACATATTTTTTTTTAAATCTTATTAACAGAAATAGCACCCCAGGCTGTGCTCAAGCAGAAAAAGTGTGAATCCGTTTGCGATGTGAAGTGAAAGGGTGATCAAAAATACCATCTTATTAAATGGCATTTATTTGGTGCTAAGCGCGTTATTTATTCTACTGAGAAATTCACAAAATGACTGAGGGGTAGCCAAAAGTAAGGTCACTATTTAATGTCAGTATCAAAGCTGATCCTTAACAGAATTTAAGCACCTGCCTTCTCTTTTATCTCAGCACAAAATGAGATTTCCCCCCCCCCCCTTCTCTTTTTTCCCCTTCTTTCTTTACACTTCAAAAGCCATGTAACACAACAAAATACACGCCAAGCATGAAGGAACAGAGAGCATGCCAGCATCTTTCAGCAATCATCTTTCCCTTGTCATCCATTATGTCAGATTTATCTATTTTTGCTTAATTCTTGCTCCAGCGATACGCTTCCCTCCTCTCTCTAGACTATCAGGCTGGTTGGGCTTGAACTCAATATCGCTTCTTAAAATAGTTGAGAAATATTGAAAATATTTGAAGTGATGCTTGTACATTACAGCCTATTCATCAACCCGTCTTCTACTTCCAGCTCGACCTGCTACTCCTCTGGAGAAAGGTCAATCTCCGATTCCTTCACCTCAGAAATTCTACTCTATGGCACAGCATATATATAATTAAAAAAGTAAATTGCCTTTCTTTTACAGCATTTCCCCCGAAAGCTGTAGAGCATGTCTTTATTGCAAAGCTTACCCTCTGTTCTGACTCTTGTTTTTGATCTAAACCTTCCTCTAGTAGAAATTACAGTTTCTGATAATCACAATTATCAGTTAATTCACTGCTGCTTACTTTCTGTTGTCACCGTTCTGTTTTTTCCCCCGCACCCCCAGAGTTTTCAAATCCTCTGAACTGGCTTCCCAGGACACCAGATCCACCTGTACACCCTCCCTGAATCCTTCACACACCAGGCTGCTGGCTGTGAGAGCCTGCTTTCTCCACCCTCCCCTCCCCAATACCTGTAACATGCTTCAACAGTTCCCCTCCACTTCATGTATTTAGTTAAACGAACAGACTCTTTAACAAAGTTCAGCTTCTTCAGGTGAAAAAAAGACCTGATCAGAAAGGAGAAAGCACCTCTCATCGCTACACTCTCTTACTGCCTACGTAGCACCGACCACAGAATTCTCTCAGTCGGTTGCTGAATCAGACTAAGTTTCTACAGTGCCCAGACAAAATCACGAAGCCCGACACATCCAGTAGGATTTATTCAGTCACAAAGTCATCACCGTTGCTCCAGCAGAAATGACATCACTCGGGAACCCAACCTCATCTACTGAGAGCGTGCTCTCTCTCCCCAGGACAACAAAGAACCGTGTTTGTGGAATAAAAAGGTAAAAGCATGGATGTGAAAAGTTTTCTATAGAAAGTTATGTTTTCTTGAGACATCGGTTGCGATTAAAGAAATAACGAGGAGTATAAGAAGAGAGTAAAATGAATTATTACTGGACTAACTAACCTGCGTCTTCAATTAATCCTAAAACTCGTACTCAGCAATTAAGAGGAGGATAAAACACGTCCATAAGCCCCCGCAGGTGCTGCTCTGGGAAGAAGATATGCTGCGTAACCAAAAGCATTTAAGTACTTTGCTTGCACGAGCGAACTGAGACCCGATTAAGCCAAGCTCCGCGGCTCCCTTCGTGCTTGCGGGAAGACGCTCGGAGGACGATTGGCAGGGAATAAAGATGACGAAGAATTTATTAAGGATGCCTCAGCGCAAGGAGAGACTTTTCTCGGGCAGGGATTACACAAAGGGTTCGCACACGCTGCGATCGCGATTTCCACACCCCCCCCCCCCCCTTTTTTTTTTCCTGAAGGTATTTCTCTGTCGCGACAGCTGACGTATTATCGCCATTCCCGCTGCGGGTTCGGTATCGAGGGAAAAGTGTTGGAGGCTCCGGGTGCCGGGGCTGAGAGGGGCCTAGGCGGGCGGGCTGCCTGCTTCACACCCCCCCCCCCCCGCCGTCTCCTCACAAGGACGAGCCGGGGAGCTCCGGACTGAGGGGAGGAGGTCCCCGGGGAGGCGTGTGGGCCGGAACCGCTCTCGGGAGGCGGTTCCGAAGCGCTGTCGCGACAAGGGGGGAGGGGGGGGGGAGGGTCGCGACAGCGGGGCCACCTCACGCTGCCTCAGAAGGTGGGGGGAGGGGACACCCGGGAAGGACAATGAGGCGGGGGGGGTGTGAGGGGGGGGGAGAGGTGGGCTGCGCTGGTCACGCTGCCCCGCGAGGCAGCGGGCCGTTCGCTCGCCCAGGCCGTACTTACTCTCGGTGCCCCTGCCCGGGCCTCATGGCGCCGCCGCCGCTGTGCCCGTGCCGGCCCCGCCGCTCGCCGCCGCCCGCTCTCGCCGTGGTGGCTGCGCCAGCCGCTCCCGCGCACGCGCGCTGCCCGCCAACGGCCCCGCCGCCCCGCCCCCGCGCATGCGCGGAGCCTCCTTCCCTGAGGGAAGGGGGAGGGGAGGGGCGGGGAGAGCCGCGCCACGACGCCTCCTGGCGGCGCCTGGGAGCGCGTACAGCGCTGGGCGCGGGGGGCGGGCAGCGGGGCGGGGGGCGGGCAGCGGGGCGGGGGGCGGGGCGGTCTTCTGCTGTCCGGCCCAAGGAGTCCGCGACCCCCCCCCCCATACCGCCTTCCCGAAGTCAATTAAAACACCTCCCCCAGTGGAGGAAAGCGGCAGTTTCCACGCTGCGAGGGGCTCGCCTTGGGCTAATTAACCTAATTACCAAATCTCATTAATATAAGTTGCAGGTCAGGAAGTAGAGAAACTTCACCATCGCTCCCGGGTCCTGGATGCTCACCTGCATCCCTCCTCCCACTCGGGAGCAGCCCTGGGACGAGCAACCCAGCCCTCGGCGTGCAGGAAAGCAACGGTCTCCCCCTCGTAGCCCTGTACCCCCACCCAACACAACGTTTCCAACACCACACCGCTCCCCCCGCCCCCCCAGCAGCTTACCCAGCTCTTTACCCTGCAAGGTGTAACCTTCCGAAGCCACAGCTCAGGAACCAGGAGCTAAACCCAGGAAGACAGGAGCCAAGAGATAAAAGCAGCCTGGTTTTAGTGGGAATAATGTGGAGGGAGGGTGGTGGCTGCGAGGTCTGGCTGGGGGGGGGGGGGGGAGGAAGAAAGGAGATGAGAACAATCGCTTGTGCTGGGACCCCAGTTTATTGCAAGGGAAATACAAAAATCAGAGGAGTATGAGGGCACACAGTGTGCCCTGCTCAGGGGGAACAAGGCGGGACCTACACACCTCGCTGGGGGCTTCTTAACCCACCATCCGTATTCCTGAGGGTAGGATCCTTCAGCCGCTCAGGCTGGTACCGGTGGTGAAGCATCTCCTTGATGCTGCACCGGTGAGAGAGGGAGGGGGGACAGAGGATTTGCTCAATAGGTTTGGGTTCTGGGCAGGTGCAGAGTGCCTGGCAGACCCTAACAGATCTCCTCATTTAACCATCAGGGCAGCAGCACACAGCCGAGGGATAATAATTTATAACAGCCCACAGGGGTTCACCTGGATTTCCAGCAGGAAGCTACCCAGTGCTCCAAACACACAAGCACAGTGACGCACAGAGAGGAAAAACTCACGCCCCCAAACACCAGGATGGGCCGGGAGGGCAGGGGTGTGGGCACGCACGCGTGGAGCCAGGAACCCTGCACTCCATGCCAAGGGATCAGGGACCCCAGCCCTACGTACAGCCCTCAAGCCTTGCCTGCACCCTGACCCAGAGTGCCGGTTACTCTCCATGCCCCACACTCCGCTAGACTCCAGCTGCAGAACTTGCTGTTCCAACTTGGGGCTTTTCTTGAACTGCAACGGCCTCTATGTTTGTATCTGTGGCCCTGGTGCAAAGAGTAACAACTCCAGAGTAACTCTGGTTTGTAAAGCAGCTCATACACACACACTGAGAACAGAGCATGGTTCTGTTTCTTGCTCCTCCAGGAATACACTCAGAAGGGTCTGTGACCAGACCCATCCCTCTGGAGCAAGTACCATGAGCCAGGAGCGGTGAACCGCTCAGGAAGCTGATGGGTGACAGAGAAGAAGAAGAAACAGGCATTTTTACAACTTTCCCCCACACAAGAGGTCAAACAGAGCAGCAGCTGGCAGTCAGCTAAGGGCATGGCGCACACAAGCCTGCAGGAAGGGCTCTCACACACCAGTAGGAAACCACTGGCCTTTGCGGCCTGGAAAGAGCTGAAGAGCTCCCCAGGTCACCCCCAGCCATCAGAGCGCCTCTGCCAGCCAGCAAACCCCTCTGCTCAGGCTGCCGGGGCCATGCCGACCCCCTGCACACCTGTACACTCACACCCATGGACAGGGCAGAAAGCAAAGCTGACACGAGACCACCACGTGCAAGGGGGAAGCCTCTTCCCCCTCTGTGACCGCTGTTGGAGTCACTCAGCCTGCAGAAGGGATAATAAACACGTGCTGACAGTCCTTCCACTGCAACCCTCTGTCCGCTAAAGGGCACGAGATGCTCCCAAACTTCCAGGCACAAACACCTGACAGCGAGGATGTAGGACGGAGCCCGAGAGCAGCGTGACAGCTCTGCAAGCGCAGAGCTACCACCGCACGTGAGCTGGTTCTCTGATGGCTGTCAGAGCTTCCACAACATGAGGTGCCGTAGAAGGTCTGAAGATTTTATTTCAGTTTGGGCCATTCCCCCAGGGAATAATACATCCTACTGCAGCCCACAACGTTGATTCTGTCTCTGCTTCTGGGTCGAATAAAGGTGCTGAGATACCCACAGGGGAAAACGAGACTGGTTTCTCCTTGTGACCAGCGAGCTCAAGGGCTGTTAAAACAGGCAAGAGCTCAACTCTTCATCTCCACCTTGAGTTTCAAGCGGACTTCACACAGGAAAACATTCATCAGGTCCTGGCCAGCCTCCTGAGCAATCCTACTGATAACACTGCCTCCTCTTCCAATCAACATCGCCTGCATTAAAACCCAGAAAGACCATCATAGTCATCCTTCTATCACTTAAGTGCCAGGAGAAATCACCCGAGAACAGAGCAGTGCAGCCACAGAAGCAGTTAAAGGGGACAGGGCAGTCTGAGAAATCCCAGGATTAAACCTCAGGCAGCCTGAGGAAGGCACAGGCTGTTACTGACTGCGCTGAGCACCCGTCTCTTCCCAACAGAGACCCCACAGCTGAGGGAGAGGGGATGGGAGCAAGGATGCACGTGTGCCAGACCCAGTGAACCTCCATTCATGCTCCTCAGTGCCCCATCTCTCTTCAGTTACTCACCATGTGTGACTTCCTTGGGACCACGAGGTTCTGCACGATGAGGAGCTCCCCGCACGGTCCTTCCTCCCACATCTCCGTCACCTGCAACAGTGAGTGCACGCTCAGCCACCGCGCACAGCACCTCAGGAACTGCAAACACTGCGCCCCCAGCTCCCCGACAGAGGTGTGCGAGGGTGGCCCCCCCCTTCACACACACAAAGGGGCTTGCAGCACCCAACATGCCAGCCCAGAGCCATCCCATGGAGCCCCTAAAGTTTCCCATTCCATCAAAGGGGCTCTCATCACATAGCCAGCTGTTTCCAATAAAACAGCTCAAAGGCAAGTCCGCTTGCACGTGCTTCCCACCTGAGTCACGCCATAGGGCACCTCCAGCGGCAGGTACTCCAGTATCTTCTCCCTGATGATGTTGTTACAGATCTCTTGAGGTGACTGGCTGGTCAAGACGCCGCTGTGAAACTCCCAAGGGCCGGGCTTGGCTTGTGTCAGGAGGTATTGCTGTCAGCACAAAACACCCATCGCACCCGTCAGTGGTCATGTACCGCTCACACGGTGCCACCAACCCGTGCTCACCTTGCAGTGAGTCACAATGAGTACACTGCTGCCAGACACCAGAGTGGGAGTTTAGTGTCATTGTCAGGAAAAGGAGACAGAGGAAACTTGGGAAACCCAAACCCTGACGAAGGGTCGCACCTCCCTAGAGCCCTTTGTATGAGTTACAAACGCCCACAAAGCTGGGAGCTTGGGGGGGGAGCTTCATCATTACGAACAAGCAGCTGCTTGGAAAATCCCAAACAAGACTTCTGTACAGAAAACTCTGGAGACACAGCACGGACATGCTCCATGTTGACAGACAATACACTCTCCCCTCATCCCAACATAGACACAGCAGCTCTGTGACTTCCTCACAGCTGAAGCTCAGTATGGAGTACTGGTGTCCCTACCAGTGTCCCACAAGTGTACAACCAGAGCGGTCTCAAAGGCAGTTACCTTGAGCGTATCCACTTCCTCCCCATGGACAGCTGCCAGCATGAAGATCTCCTGGAAGCCTGGCCATCCTTTCCTGTTTTTTGTATCTCTGGGTCCACAGCACTTGAGCTCTTGTGGTTCTTCTGTGACAACACCAGACTCGAAGGCTCTCACATCACAGTTGATGTCCAAGTGAGAGCCCTCTGGGGCTGGGGCTGTTTCCTGCAGACAGCGAGAGCCAGGGGCCCTGTTCTCAGGAGGAGAAGCCTGAGAGATTTCTTGAAGAGACTTCGCTGAAGAACTGGAATTATGATTAAACACAGATCTCACTTGCAGTTTCTTTCCATTTACAATTCCCTCTGTTAGCTCGGTTACTAGTTCCAGCAGTATGAACTTCTTCTTTAGCAGATCCACCTAACAGGAGACAGAGGCATCAGCAATTTGTCCTAAATGAGGTTGCCAGGAAGCAGAAGAAACCCCCCAGGGAAGGCAGCTGCTACAGGACACAGCTTCAGCAACAGACCCTGACACTTCTCCAACCAGAGGCGAAACCCAGCATCAGCAGCTCCAGCAGTTGGTCCAAACACCATCAACTCGACAGCAACACCTTCTCTGCCAGCTCTGCTGAGACTCTCACTGCCAACCCCACCGTGGCTCCAGCTCTTCTTCCCAGGCTGATTTAAACCCAGCGCACAGCTCCAGGGATGTGTGAGCATGCAAATGTATACATACATACACACACACATACATGCCTAATTATTCTGCAGTAGAGGAGAAAGCCGGCATCTTTTAACAGACACACACAGACACACACACAGACACACACACAGACACACACACAGACACACACACAGACACACACACAGACACACACACAGACACACACACAGACAGACTCATTGACCTGAAAATACATCGCTGCTGATGC
The DNA here is from genome assembly GCA_022605575.1 of Laterallus jamaicensis coturniculus. Classification (NCBI taxonomy): domain Eukaryota; kingdom Metazoa; phylum Chordata; class Aves; order Gruiformes; family Rallidae; genus Laterallus; species Laterallus jamaicensis. The sequence continues at coordinate 7,802,431 of JAKCOX010000025.1, read as the reverse complement.
CAGGGACTCTGCAAGGACACTGGCAGGACATGCCACAGACAGCAGAAAGAACAAGCTCCTGATTTACCTTGTTCAGAACCAGGACGCTGGGGATCTGGGGGAACTGAGAAAGGCACTGCAGCACCTCCCTGCTCAGAGAGTTTCGTGTCCAGTGATCTGACACGTCCACCAAAACCAGAACTGCCAGAAAAGAAGGAGAGAAATATGATGAACCTGCATTTTCCAAAGCGTTTCTTTGCTGCTTCTCCACAGCTTAATCACTTCCCTCCTGCTGCTACTTCGCTCTCTTCTACAGGAGAGCACAAGTATGGGAACGAAAATAAGTGTTCTAATTGATAAAACAATGAAATGCAGTTTTTACCTGTCATCCTAATAACATCATGCATACTAGAACTCAATATCCATGCCTAATTATAAACCCAAGCTGCCTCCCCTCAGCACCAGGCAATTCTTATCCCCTCCTCAGCTCACTGACTCAAATCTTTCTGCTCCTAGTTCACTCTCCCAGGGCTGCCTTTGATGCTCACTGAACATCTCGAGACAGGGATGGGCAAGTTAAATTTCTGTGGCAGATAAAGGGTTTGGCTTGATCCAAGGGGAGTCAAGTACCCACCTAAATCCGCAAGTTCCATGCTGTCCCACGGGTCCATCAGCATGGCTTCATCTAACCTATGCCTGACAGACAAAGGCAAACAAGTAAGTCGGGCACATTTGACCACAGCCATCTTCCTTCCCTCAAAGAGGGGGAAAATCAGTGCCTTCCATCATCCCAGCTGACACAAGAGCTGCTTTATGGGCTGTGACGTCCCTCATTACATGCATGTATGAAATATAACAGGGCTCAAGGGACGCCACAGGCTCTATGTGCTACTGAAACTGCAACAATTAAAAAAATAGACTTAGAGACTAAAATGAAACTAAAAATATACATTTCTGACACTCATAATTTACAAACTTTGCACAGAGGGAATCACTCTCTGGTTTTATCAAACCTCGATGGACAGGACCCCAACCCCCCCAAACTCCATCCCCAACAGTGGTGTTACCTTTTGGCTTTAAAGGGACTGGTGAGGCCGGGTGTGTCCAGAATGATCTAGGAAAAGGATCAACAGATCTTGTCAGTTTACCTGCAGCTAGCAGCCAAAATAAAACATGTGTTTGCACAACGAGAAGTGGGATAAACCCGAGAAAATCCCGCGCTTCCCTGCTAACACTGCCTGCTCCCCCAGGAAGGGGCAGGTCTGGCACCATACCAGCTGTGTGTCCTCGTAGGTGGCAACACCCTGGGCTTTGCATCGGGTCGTGTGCACCTTCTTAGAGACGGCGAAAACCTGTGAAGACATTAAAACGTGTTACACAGCCAGGGCTAGGCCAAAGGAGCCAGCCAGAGGCCACTGAATGGAGCCATACCGCTTCCACCCCAGCTTTACCTTTCTGCCCAAGAGCTGATTCGACAGTGTGGACTTCCCGGCGTTCGGTGCTCCGATGATAGCAATCCTTAAAACCTTGGGGTTCTGGGGCTGGTCTGGCTTACCCTGTAACAGGCGCTCCTGCTCCTCTGCCAGGCGAAAGAAGGAGGTTGAACATTTCTAGCCCCCCGCAGCAGGTCAGGCCCGTTTCCCCACACCATACCCGCCCCCTCCCCCGCCGGTACCGCTCACCTTTGCTGGTGGCAACGGGAGGCGGGTGCTGGCCCAGGGCCCTCGACGGCTTCTCGGCGGGGATGCCCAGGAAGCTGCGCAGCGCGGAGCTGCTCCCGCTCCGGCGGGACGGGAACGCGGCGGCCCGCGGGGCGCGGCTCTCCAGGAGACGGGCTGGGAGGACGGAGGCAGCAGGCACTGTGTACGCCGAGAGCGGGTACCGAGAGCACCCCACAGCCGCCCTGCGACACCCCCCCCCGCCCCTATATACCCTCACCCGCACCCGAGGGCTCCGGCCCGCCCCGGCCTCACGCCAGGCTCGCCCCAAAAACAGGCCCCGGCCGCGTCCGACCCACCTGAGCCCAGCAGGAGGGGCCTCACCGCGGCGGCCCTCACGGCCCGGCCCGCCGCCCTCACCACCGCCACGGGCGCCGCCATGTTGGGCCGGCGCGGGGCAGGCCGGGAGCCCGCCCTCATTGGCGTGAGGCGGGGAGGGGGAGCGGCGGGAGCGGCCGCTTCCCGCCGCAGAACGGGCCTGTGGGGAGGCGCCGGCTCGGGGCGGGGTGGGGCCGTGCGGGGCCCGCGGTACCGGTACCGCCACCGCCACCGCCACCGCCGAGCCCCAGCGGGCCCGCACCAGTCTCTGCTCCGCCCCGGCGCACCCTGCATGCCCAGCGCCCCGCCAGTGCCCCCCCCCGCACATCCCATTGCTTCCCCCTGTGCGTCCCAGTGCCCCCTTGTCCGTCCCAGTGCCCCCTTGTGCGTGTGCCCCCCCTGCACCCCAGTGCCTTCCCTGTGCACCCCAGTGCCCCACCTGCACCCCAGTCCCCCCCTGCACACTCCAGTGCATCCTGCGGTGCACCCTGTGACACACCCCAATGCCCCCCAGGACTCCCTGGTGTTCCCCAACACACTGAGGCACCTCCCAGTTCTCCCCAGTGTCCCCTGCAATACACCCCAATGCACTCCAGTGCTCCCCCCTGCACCCCAGGCCCTGCCCGCACCCCTGTGCCCCCACCCCCACCCCAGAGGGACCCCTGTATCTCCCTGCACACAAATGCACCCCAAGGTTCCCTGTGCCGCTCTGCAACCCAGTGCTCCCCTGAGCCCCCCCAGCCCTGTCTCTGGGCCTGGGTGTGATGGAGAAGGAGAACAAGAGCTGTGGTGCTGTAATGTGCTTTATTGCCCTGTGCCCAGCTCCTGGGCTCCATCGCTCTGTGCCGAGTGGAGCCATGCCATGCCATGCTGTGCCGTGCCATGCCGAGCCATGCTGAGTTGTGCTGAGCCGTGCTGTGCCATGCCATGCTGTGTGTCCGACCGTCAGCAGAACCATTACCATTACTAAACTCAGTAATGGTAACGGTTTCCCCGCCAGCCGTGGGTCTCTGGCTGTACCTGGAGCTTCCCACACCTCAGGGTGTCCCTACTCCCCAACCTCCCCACCCCATACGTCCCTGGAGTCTGCAGCCCTGGCCCCACACCCCAGCTCTACAGCCCCCATCCTTCTGTGCTCCCACGTTGTCACAGTGCCATGTCACAGCCTGGCTCTGGGCCTGTCGGGGGGAGCAGCGCAGGGGAGTACATCATCTATACTGTAGTGTCTCATAGCCAACTTACAGTATACGATGATATCCTGCCCCAGGCAGCGGGCAGTGTGACGCAGGGCAGCTGTAGAGCAGCATCTGTGTGGGAGGAGAGCACCATTAGTCAGCGCAGCACTGGGGCCATCACCTCCCTGCTCCGACATCCCCCCTACCCCATCCCTGTTCCCCCCATCCTGCTGCCCCAGAGCAGGATGGAGGGTTCCAATGGCCTCCCCATCCCGGCACCCCCGCTACCCATTCCTTATTCCCCCAGTCCCACCACCCCAGAGCAGGATGGAGGCTCTTGATTGCTTCCACATCCCAGCATCCCCTTACCCACCTTGTTCACCCGGCCCCATTTCCCTGGTGGAAGACAGTGGCTCCCAATAGCACCCCCAGCTCTGTCATCCTCTCTATTCCATCCCTGACACCCCGGTTCTGCTGTCCCTGAGCAGGATGAATGTCCCCTCCCAGTAGCCTACCCACCCCAGCATCCCCCTAATCCCTCCCGACCCTCCCAGTCCCACCACCCCAGAGCAGGACAGTAGCTCCCCAGGAGGTGGCACCTACCTGTGAGGTGGCACTTGAGTTTTGGAGGGTGCTGGCTTTGCACCCGCCTTATAAAACCTGCTCTGCCTCATCTGCATATCTCACATCTGCGCTGTACAGCTGGATGGGAGCCCTTAACCCTTTCATGCCTGGGGGAGCCACAGCCCCAAGCAGCTTCCCCTGGTGTAACTCATGAGGGGCTTGGGGATGGGGAGGATTTGAGGGGTGGCTCCCTGTGAATCCCCCCATCCTCCTGCCCTGCGGACACTGGACAGGTGCTTTGGATGTGGCAGGGCAGCATCCTCATGGAGACCGGGCCTGGGGCAGGCGGGGCCGGGGGGGGCCACTTGTGGAGGCAGGGGTCCCAGCTGAGGCACACTGTGGGTGTTGGGAACCTGTGCCCTCTGGGTGGGTGGTCTCCAAAGCCCTGTGTCCCCTGGCTATATGTGTTCCCCTGAGGGACATCTCCCCTAGCAATGTGTCCCCTCAAAAGCAAGATGTGCCCTCAGCTTGCAAGGATGTGTCTCCTGTGAGCTACATGTCCCCTGACAGTGTGTGTGTGTCCCACCACCGAGGGCAGATGTCTCCTGGGAAGATGATCCCCCAGCTGTGTATTCCCAAAGGACAAGCTCCCCTAGGCCGTGAGTGTCCCCAAAGGCGCTGTGTCACGTCAACACATGTGACCCTGGTGATACATGTCCCCAGGCCACACATGTCCCAGATGGCTGCAGCCCCTGGCCATCTGTGTCACCTGCATTACCCATACATGTCATACATGTCCCCCAGCCATGCATGTGCCCAGCCCTGACTGTCCCCAGAGGGCCACATCCTGCAGCAAGCCGGGTCATTGCACCCAGTTGTTTGCGCTGGGACATGCCAGCGTTCCTGGAAGCCACGTGCAGGGAACTGATAATCCCCTGCCTCGACCCTCTGTGTGGGGGCCCTGATAAGCAGCACTGCTCGGCTATCAGGAACCCTGCCCTGGCACATGGGGCGTCCCCACACCCACTGTCACCTCAGGGTGCCAGGAACAGGGGCAGCATCACCTCCGCCCCCCCAGCCTGGCCAGACCCTGGCAGGAGGTGGCACAGGGTCAAGCCCCAGCACCAGCCTGTCCCTCAGGCAAGAGGATGTCAGGACTCAGGAGCTGCAAGTGACTGTCCCCTCCTGTCCTCAGCCCCTGCAGTGACCCAGAGGCATCCTGGGGGTTCCATAGCACTCCCCAAACTGTGGCATAGGCAGCCAAGCACCTAGAGCAGGGACGAGCAGAGCGTTCCTGACTGTTCCCCAAGCCCAACCAGCCCCAGGTGACGCCCATGGGATTGTCCCAACTAGTCCCTGTGCCTGCTCAGCACCCACTGCACATAGAACAGCCCTGTCCCACAGCACCCTGTTGCACCCCATGGGGATGAGGGGACCTGAACGGCCCCTAGGCCAGCACCATGGAGCTGGTGCAGGAACCCCTGGGTGCTGCAGCCCCCCCCACCCCCATCCCCCCCCCTCCCGCCAGCTGTGCTGCTCCAGGGCAGCGTGTCTGGCTGCAGATAAGGAGCTGCTGCAAGCAGTCCCCACCCGGCCTATCTGCAGGGCCACACTGCTGCAGGGGGTGTAGGACAAGGCCTTTTGCCCTGCCTGTGCCCCTGCCCAACCCAGGGGGGGACATGAAGAGTCTGGAAGGCATGAGGAACCCACCTTTGACCTGGGGAGGGCAGCGCGGAAAAGCCCCCACAAGTGAGCCCCATTGCTGGCTCTCACTGCTCCAGCTTGCAGAATGACCCCAAAGGATGGGTACCCCAAGGATGGGTATCCCCAGAGCCACCCCACCAACCCCCTGTGCAGGGAAGGGTGCATGGGGCTGGGATGGGAATTCCAGGCCCAGGGGATGCCATGGGACACGGGTGCTGCATGACAGGGCACGGGGCTGCTCAGGGACACAATTGTGGCACAAGCTGCTGGGACAGCCAGAGCCTTCATTCTTCATCAGCCCTGCTCCGAACCCTGGGGTGCCGCTGGCTGGGGGTCCCCACAGCCATCAGCTCCAGGGTTAGCGAGGACAAGATGACTGGAGCCCCTCAGCAGCTCCTCACTCCATAGCCACGTGTGTGGGAGCAGGACAAGGCTTTGCAGGGCCATCAGGAGCTTCTGCAGGGATGGTGCAAGGAGCCCACAGGGACACAGTGACAGCGGGGAGCCCACAAGCCCCCAGGAGCTTTGTGGGAACGGAGCCAGCTGAGATCTTACTTTCAGGCAGCCACTGTTTCCCCATCCCTGGGGGAATGCCTGACCGCCTCGGGACCAGCAGCACTGGGGCCAGCACAGGCCCGGGGCACTGCCTAGGTTGGGGGCGAGGGGAGGGCATGGGAGGGACGAGATGAGAGCCAAGGCAGGGGGTGACAAGGCTTTATTATCGCCCAGTGGCGGTCGCAGGGACACAGGCATGCACACACACATGCAGATAGGGCGCCGCGCCCGGCACGCCTGCCAGCGAGCACCAGATCCGTGCTGGCGGCCCCATGGCTGATAACACCATGTCTCCACACCCCGGCGGCACAGAGGGCTGGGGTACCACTGGCCCCCACCACCCCCCAGCACCCATGGGCCCCACAGTGGGTTACTCCCAGCAAAGAGACTGGCCAGTGCCATGGGTGCTGCCAGGAGGGCAGAGGGGACCTGGGTCTTTGCACCCACCATACTGAGGTGGAGCTGTAGGTGAGGGACGGTGTTGGGGATGCTCAGCACCCCACAGGTCACACCTCACGGCAGCGCCAGGCTGGCTTCACGCAAGGGTTCGGCTCCAGCCACACACTGAACACAGGCAAGGAGACAGGCAGAGAAGGGGGAAAAGCCAGCGCAAGGGGCTGGTGGCACCAAAGGGAGAATGGGGGACACAGGGGAACAACCTCTTTCACATTGTCACTTGGGGCAGCAAAGCTACTGGCCGGGTGAGGCGGGGGCCAGCGAGGGGGTCAGGGGCTGCTGCACCTCCTCACCACCCCGGCACAGCAGCACCAGGCCCCAGCCAGCTGTACGGGCCATGGGGCTGCAGGAGCCCGGCCCCATCATAGTGCCCTGCCCAGGCCCCCACATCCCTTGGACCAGTGGCTTTAGCAGCTGTCAGGGCTGAGATGCACCAGGGCCCAGAGACAGCAGCCTCAGCACTTTGTCCTTCCTTGCTGGGAGGACAGGGGGGAGGATTTGGCACGACGCTATTTTTTGGCATTCCCGCTGGAGGGACCTCACCGAGCTGGAGTTGGGGTCCCTCCACTAACGCTCTTGTCAGCCCCCCACCCCCCCCAAGCTCTCTCCTCTCCAGCTCCCAGGAGGAAACCTCCCAAGGGAAGGCACCACGGCAGCAGGCATTGCCCCAGTGCCAGTGCCCACTGCCACCCCCTTGGAGGGGGGTGGGGTTGATGACTGCCACTGGCCTGGGCAGGACTGCTACCGCTGCAGGGGTCCCGTCATGGGCCAGACACTCCCAACAGGGAAAGCCAGCCCCAAAAACAGCTTGTGGGCAGAAGCAGGCGTTGGGCAGGGCCAAGGAGGGTCACTACCCAAGGGCCAGGAGCTCAGGGGAGGTGGGTCCTGGCTGTTCTCTTCCCACAGCTCCACACTCCGTGTCCCACCAAGCCTCTGCTCTGAGGACAGAGAACAGCAAGGCACCGGGACTGCAACACCAGACAAGCTGCCAAATATAACTGGGGATCGGATCCAACCCCCAGCCTGACAGAACACACAGTGAGTTACAAAATAAATCCCCTCCCACCCTTGGTAATAAAAAGAGCAGCGGATTGGACATGCATCTTTCTGGCCCTACAAAATAAGGCACCAGAGCTTAAAAATTAAACTCCAATTGTCTTTGATAGAAAAGGAATTCCCGGGTGTTGAAGGCAGTTGATGTCTGAGTGCATAACAGGGAGTGATCGTCACTAGCTTCGGACTGGCCAGCTTCAAGCCTGGGCCCCAGTGGCTTTCTGGATCAGAGGAATCTGGATCAGGATGGGGAGAGAGAAGCTGTTAGGGCTGGAGGAGGGGAAGGCAGGGAGCTGCCTGCGCTCTGCGGCTGGGCAAGGACAAGGACAGTCTCCTTGGGAGTCTGGAAACTTCTAGGCAAAGTCCTTGCACCCCAAGAGCCACAGGAGCTGCCAGCTGCTGATGCCCAGCTCACCTTTGTGAGATCCACACCAGTAATGGCACGCACGGAGGCGGGGATCTCGGCCAGCAGACGGTTCACCTCTGATGTTGTGTTGCCACTCTCTCCACTGAGAATCACGATCTCGTCCACTTTGGAGAGGGGAGCAGCCACTTTGGCAGCAATCTGGGAGGCAGGGAAGGAGGACAGAGTGAGCAGAGTGCTGGCTGAGCTTGTGGGACTTCTCTGTGTCCCCAGGAGACCCTGGCCCAGCACGGGAACTCCCCACCAGTTGTGCAGAGCTGAGAAAAGCTGCTCCCTCCTCACCTCAGGCAGCGCATCCAGCACGAGAGCCAGCTTGGCAGCTTCTCCATACTGCTGGAGCGCTTCAGCCTTCAGCTTCATTCCCTCTGCCTCTGCCGTGCCGATGGCCTCGATCACAAAGGCCTCTGCTTCTCCGATCTTGCGGATCTTTTCTGCCTCTGCCTGAGCGATGAGGACTTGCTTCACCCTGGAAAGGGAACACCAGCCCTCCAGCAGCCCAGCTCCCCACAGAACCCAGCACTGCTTCCCTCACTCCACCAGCCACACACCCATCCTGCATTAAGGGCCAGCCGGGTCGCAGTATGGCACCCCCACTTTGCTCCTGCCTCACCCCAGCCCAGCTCAGGGTTGCTCCCTCTCCATCCAGCTCAGGAGCTCACTCACTTCTCGCCCTCGGCGATCTGCTGGATACGGTAGGCCTCAGCCTCGGCCGGCCGCTTCACAGTGGCTATCAGCTCCTTCTCCATGCGGATGATCTCTTTCTCTTCGACATCGATCTGCTTCTTGCGTTGTATCACTTCGATTTCAATTTCTTCCTGACGGATCTTCTGCTGTTCCCGGGCGCTTTGGAGCTCGTAGGCCAGCTGGGCCTCCGCAGTCTGCTCATGGGAGAGATAAGAGGGGTCTTGGCCATGATCTCCTGTGCGCAGACGTAAGAACCACTGGCAAGCCCTGAAACCAGACGTGGCTCTTGCTCTGGACCAAACCTCCATGCAGAGATGATGTCCCTATGCTCAGGGCCCCTTGCACTCTTCCCACAGTACTTGAGCCCAGCCAGCCCAGGGTTGAGCTTAGATGACCCTCCCCATCCTTACACCTTTTCCTAGTCCCACCTAACTCTTGCAAACAGCCATACTGTGGCACAGAAAACCAGGTTCTCCACCTCCAGCTGTCCTAACCCACACAGGAGGAGGAAGCTGGCAAGTCCCAGAGGTACCAATACCATAAGGAACCAGCCAGGGAACAGCAGTGGACTCTGGGATACCTCACCTTCATGTTGACCTCCTCGGTGAAGGCAGCTTTCTGCAATTCAAAAGCCCGTTTGGAATCTGCTATTTTGGTATCTGCCATGAACTTGACATCCAGCATTTCTTTCTTGCACTCTGCCTCCTGCAGAGAGGGAACAGGGAGCAGAGCTCCAGGACGTGCAGCTGGAGCAGAACAGGCTGCTCTGAGGAAGCCCAGCACGTCTCTGGACTCACCCGAATGCCAGCGTCTCGCTCGGCTTCTGCCACGCCGATGTCCGCGTCCCTCTGCACAGCTGCAGTCTGAGTCTTTCCCAGGGAGCTCAGATAATCCACTTTATCGTAGACATCCTGGAGAAGGGGGAAGAGAAGTCACAACCACTTCACACGACCGACTCTGTCTCACTCCCATCCCGCTGAAGCTCAGGGCAACCCCTTGTGTGGTTGGGCCAGGGTCGGAACAAGCCACATCAGCCTGATGCCACACAGAAACACTGACAGGGAGAGGGGTGTTGTCCCGATGTCTTCCCTCTGACACCCTGAAGGCTTGGTCACCAGCAAGCTCTCTGCAGAGCTGTGTTTAGAGACAGCTAACCGGGTGCTCTTCACCCAGCTGCCTGGATACAGGACACGTATCACACACAGTGGCTGTTGTCCAAACTCCTCGAGCTGCTCCAGGCTCTCCTGAGCTGCTGGCTACCCCATAGCACAGTGCCCTGGGCCCAGGTGTACCTTGATGGTGAAGCTCAGGATCTCAATTCCCATGCGACCCACATCAGGGGCTGCCACCTCCCGCACCAGCTTGGCAAACTGATCCCTGTCCTGGTAGATCTGCTCCACCGTCAGGGTCCCTACGGAGGGAAGGCAGGAGGAGAAGCACGTTATTTGGAGCAGGTAACACACAAGGTCTAAGCTCCTCGTCCCTAATCTCTTCAGGCCTGGGCACAAGGGTGTCATCCTCTGCACAGTCCCCGCAGTGCAGACCAACATCTCAGGGGCACGAGCACAACAACTCCCCCAATCCCACACACACCTGTAGCCCACGGAGACCCATCTCTTACTGCAGGCACTGAAAACTCGCTTATCACAGCACCCAGAGGCGCAGCAGGAGCTGCTGCAGAGGAGGGACAATCTAAGATGCCACCTCTGCACCCGGCGCCCGTTGTGGCTGCTGCAGTGGCAGCGATGCTGCTGGAACCAACCAGCAGAGAAGGGAGAAAGCCACTTGAGATTGCCTTCAAAAGCATGAACCCCTCCACACCTAGGATGGAGCGCAGGTGTCCTTCCAGTGTCTGAAGGACCACATTCTTCACATCTTGCACGCTCTTCCCCAAGAACTGCTCACAGGCCACAGCCAGGAGCTCCTTCTCTGTCATTATCTTCACCTAGAGACAGGAGACAAAACCAAAGGGGGGACTGAAGGTGCTTGTCCAAAGAGGGACACACACCCAACAGCAGCAGCAGCAGCAGAAGCAGCAGTACCACCAGGCTGCCAGGCCCCTGTGCTACCGATGCTCCGAGGGACCATGCCGAGCTGTCACCACAGCGAGCTGGGCCACCAACCCAGCCAGCGAGCCCCCGCTCACTGCTGCTGGGGAGAGCCCTGCTGCAGGCACACATGGCAGCAGCTGGGGCAGAGACCTCTCCAAATCCTGGCTGCAGCCCAGTGTGGTGATGTGGGGACAGGGCCTAGGCCTACAAGTCCCACCTGATGACAACCAAAGAGCCCTGAACTGCCACGGCACCAATACCGTGGATCTAGGAGGAGAGGGCGTTCCATCACCACCCTGGCCAAAAGCTGGTTCATTCCCTTTCTCCTCCTCCTCCTCCATGAGAATTCATTTTCCTGACATGGGAAAGGCAGAGAACAAGGAAGAGACTGACACGCCCAAGGGGCAGCTTGGGAACGGGGGCTCCATTCGGCATTCCCTGCAAGGAGAGAGGAGACTAGGTGGCCACAGCACTCTGGTTTGTCCTGCTTGTGGCTGGGAGCTCCCAGCTGCGCTGTGCAGTGAGCCCAGTGCAACAGCTGGGACCTGGCTGTCCTGCTCCACAGGGTCAGGCTGGTAATGAGCCTCAGAGGTGGGACATGGCCCCCCCAGCAGCACTTTCACCTCCCACAGTCAGGGACAGGAATAAAAGTGTCCCAGGGTCAGACAGACCAGGGTGCTAAAATAATCCTGCTGGTCACAGGGCTGCTCGGGGATTAAAAAATCCCTGGGGGTATGTCAGGTGGTGGGATGGATCCTCATGGACCTCTACAGGACCCAGCTATGAGGAGCTACAACCCACCAAGGTGACAGCTCCTGGGGGACAGGGCCAGCCTAAGGACTTAAGCAAAGCCTGGACACGGGGGCATCCCTGTGTCTTGCCACACCAGAGAAGGAAGTGGGGCCATACAGCTCTGCTGGGACCTCTGGGTGCTGAGTGGGTCCCACAGCACCCTCTGATGGAGACATCTGGGCTGGGCAGTGCCTCCTGTCTCATGAGATGCTGGTGGCACCCTGCAGTGCCAGCACGGTCCTGGCTCAGAGACCTCTGAAGCTTCAGGTACTGCACAGGGGCCCTCAGCCTCCCACCACACACTGTTGCTGGGTTCACAGCCTCTAGACCTCACCCTGACACCTTCAAGATCGCTTCTTCAGCATTCAGCTGCTGGCAAAAGCAATACAACCATGTCTTGAGAAAGCCTGGTCTGATACCCCACAAGCCTAAAACAATCCCGCACCCCGACCCCCCAGAGCCAACAGCAGCACCAGGCCCTGGCACTGCCAGAGTGGGACAACTGGGAACAGCCGCTGTCTTCCAAGGGGATGGTGGTGGACCGCATTAGATGCGGTGAACTGACCAAGGCTGGGCTGCCACAACCCTGCCCCTAACATGAAAAACTACCAACCCAGGACAAGCCCATTTCACAGCATCACTGGATTGGAAAAGACCTTTAAGATCATTGAGTCCAACCGTTCCTGTCCTGAGCACCTCATCTACCCATCTGTTAAACACATCCAGGGAAGGTGACTCAGCCCCTCCCTGGGCAGCCTGTTCCACATCCCCACTGTTCTACATTCCCACAACTCTTCCAGTATAGAACTTTTCCCTCCCATCTGCTCTGCCCCTGCCCTGGTACAGCTTGCGCCCATTGCCCCTTGTCCCATCTCCTGTCCCCTGGCTGAAGAGACCATCACCCACCTCTCTGCACCCTCCTGTCAGGCCAGTGTAGGTGGTGATAAGGTCCCCCCTCAGCCTCCTCTTCTCCAGGCTGAACACTCCCAGCTCCCTCAGCTGCTCCTCATAGGATTTGCCCTCCAGCCCCTTCCCCAGCCTGGTTGCCCTTCTCCCAGTGCACTCCAGGACCTTTGCTTCTCAGGCTGTGTCTCTCAGTCAAAATACCAAACTGAATTTTGGGCAAGGGTGGCAATCCTCTCCTGCTTCCCCTGGCTCTTTACAGGGCCAGGCAGTATCCTGTCCCCACAGCCCGGTCCTTCCTACATGGCAGCTGGGAAAGCTGGGGAAGCACCCAGGAACATGGAAAACCCTGCACAAGGCTCATCTCAAAGCAAATTTCACCAGTGGCTCAGACAGGTTTTCACAACTCCCAAACCCAACCAGCAGCACTCATGCTGTGTGTCTGCCAGATATTCCACCTCTCCAAACAATTCCCATCCCTATGGAGAGGGCAGTCAAGAGCATGGAGTAGGATGTTCATTAAGAATTCCCATGGGATTTAACAGGAGCAAGGAAGAATCCAGGCTCTGTGAATAAAACCAGCCAACAGCCTGCTGGTGCCTGCGAGCCCTGGACAGCACAGATGAGCTTAGCTACCTGCTGGACATGGATGGCAACCTGGAAAGCAAAGATCACACACAACAAACCAGCCCTCAACTTGTTTCCAGGATTTTGGAGAGGGCTCTTGGTGCTTCTTCAAACATCATTTCCAGCAGAGAAAGAGTTTAGCTGGCAGGGAATCAGAGAGCCTCTACAAAACAAGCCCAATTGGAGGAGCGATGCTGTCGCACCCAGCTCTGGCCAGCTGCAATCACAGTGAGGGGGTGAGCAGAGACTATCCCATTAGCTAGAGGCTCTGAAAAATGGTACAGAAGGATACAGAGCTCAGCGAGGCCTGAAGCAGCAGCATCCCAAGCTCCCAGAAAGGAAGCTACTGGTGAGTACTCATCACATCTCTTCAAAAAAAAAAAAAAAGAGCATCCTTACACACACTAACACATGTCCCTGGCTGCCTCAAGCCTGGTGTTTCTGTATGGTGATTCCTTGCAGCTTGCAGCCGTAAACCTTTAAAATTGATGGGTGGTGGATACAAATGAAGAGAGAGGAGCATCCATGGGATGGATCGGGAGCTGTGTTTTAAAAGCAGGGTACCTGGTGATCCAGCCTTCTGCTAGGACATGCCACCCAGCCAAGCCCTTTCTGCAGGCAAGGGAAAGATATCCCCAAACTAGGCCACCCAAAGAGTGCTGGTGTTGCAGAAATACCTCTTTTGACCCCAGAAGAAAAAGCCTGTGGGGCTTAGGAAACACGTGAGGGGAGATGCGGGTCTGTGGATTTTGCCAACCGCCCAACGCCCACTGCGGTTATGCAACACATTAGCAGCTAAATGGGTGTGAAGAACTGAAAAACTGAAGCCAAGGATGCTGGGTCATGGCAAGGAGAGCCAGGGCGAGCCCAAGAAGCCGGCTCAATGCACTGGTGCTCCTGCACATAGCCACCATGTAGTATCTGCTGTTGGGCCATGGCTATACCCAGCCCTTCTGCCGTGCGTGACAGTCCAGAGACAACTTGGGGCTGAACTCACACGAAGCTCTGCTCACAGTCAATCCTCTCTGGCAACAACAGAGCTGGCTGTGCCTTGGGGTACACAGCAACCATAGCTTTGGGTGCAGCCAGAACAGCTCTCTTGGGTTTGTACACCCAGAACAAGCTGTCAGGGGTAATTAGCGGATCCAAGCATCCAGCTGCCTATTCGGGGAATCAAATCCTGGTGAAAGCCAACACCATCTTCCTCCCAGCATCCTCCCCAAGGCAGGACATGGTCCCAAGGACAAACTCTGTCTGAGGGCATCAGACTTTGGAGTCTAAGAAAGGCAGTTTCAGCGGCAAGAGCTGGTTTCAACACACAGAAAAGGCTCGAGAAAAATCAAAATTCAATTAAGCCCAGAAATATCCCACACGGATTTCAGTGCCTAGAGGGACCAGGTTCTTTTTTTAAGCTTTAACTTACCATGAATCACAGACTCACAGAACTGTCGGGGTTGGATGGGATCTCCAGAGCTCATTGAGTCCAACACCCCTGCCAAAGCAAGGTCCCTAGGACAGGTCGCACAGGGAGGTGTCCTGACAGGTCTTGAATATCTCCAGAGGAGACTCCACACCCCCCTGGGCAGCCTGTCCCAGGGCTCCGTCACCCTCACCATGAAGAAGTTCTTCCACATATTGGTGCAGAACTTCTCGTGCTCCAACTTGAGGCAATTGCCCCTTGTCCTGTCCTCACAGTCCACTGAGAAGAAGCTGGCATTTCCCCCTGTGTCCCACACTTCAGATATTGATAAACATTGATCAGATTCCCTCTTAGCCTTCTTTTCTCAAGGCTGAACAGCCCCAGCTCACTCAGCCTTTCCTCATAGTGGAGATGCTCCAGGCTCTTAATCATCTTTGTAGCCCTAAAAATTACAAGATCCAAATAAATATAATAATAATAATAACCCAAAGGAACATAACTCTCGCTGCCATCTAAGGAGCCAAGGGCTCAGGCTTGCAGGGTCCCGCACAGCTCCAAGGGCACCACAGTATGTCAGCGTTTCACAAACACATCAAGTCACCCCCCACCCCACACACATGCCTCATTTGCCATGTGGACAAATGAGTCACCAGAAAAAAAGAGGAATGATTCTGGGGAGAGAAGGGAAGGTCACAATGCTGTTCACAACCTGGAACATGCTGTAGTGCGTTCGAAGGAAGTGGGACAGTGTGATTTTGTAAGAGAATCTGTCTCAGAGGAAGTGGCTTCTGTTCCTGGCCAACAGTAACCTCTTAAGGGAGGGGGAAAACCAGACATTAAGTTAGAGACATGCATTCCTGAAATGATGTTTTGGAGTTACTGTACCTGTGCCACACCTGTGACAGTTAAAGCTACCCCCTCCGCCGTCTCTACGTCCTCACACCTGGGCTGTAACGTCATTATCTCTAGGGAAATCCTGCCAAAAAACGTAAAATATTTGCACGTTTCCAGGTAACACATGCTCAGCTCTTCCCGTTGCATCCCCTGCCCTGGGCTACCCACCGCACTCATCACAGGTAACACAAGACAGGCGCAGGCCGCAGGCGAGGGACTAGGCCCAGGGCTGGAGACAGACAAGTCGCTTTGGGCAAGGACTGGATTTTTCTGATAACACTTAAAGGTGATTGAACAGCAGAGAAAGGCTGGGATCTGGGCTGGAAAGGGGAGTGCGACCCTTTTGCGTCTGCTGGGCTGCAAAGCGAGGTGGCCAGGGGCTAGCAGCGCTGGGAGCCCAAGGGGCTTCCGTCAGAGGCTTGCTGCTGGCAGTGTCTGCTCTCCCTGACTGGTGTCACTGGTTTAAAAGCACAGCATGGAGCAGGGATGCTCCCAGCCGCCCCAGGCTTACCATCCCCATGGGAGCCTCGGTGCTGACACTGCAAGAAGCAGCCCTGCCTTTGCCCTTGCTGAGTTAGCATAAACACAGCCCTACCCTCCGATCGGGTTCAGCTCTCCTATTTCCCCCTGTGTCCTGTGACCCAAAGGCAGATGGGAGCATCTTCAGCTCTTTAGTGCCACGTGCCTGAAGAATATCGGGCACCCAGGAACAGATCCTGCAGCGCTTGGTCACCCAAGGAAGGCCCTGAGATACTTTGCCCAGACCTGGCAATCCTTGGTAAAACAAAACCCATGCTTGGCCGTGGCAGGTGTTCCCTCAGGAAGCAAAGCCCAGCTCTTGCGTCAGCCGTAACAAGCTGGGAAGGGGTTGGGAATCAGGACAGGGAGCCACAAGGCTGAAGGCTCGTGTTGGCGAACATCAGGTCAAACATCTGAACCACGAAGGGGCCGCGCTGGGCTGCCGCGTGTGCGCCGAGCTGCTCCAGGACCAGGCTGAAATGTATCTCTGCAAGTTCCTGCCTGCCTTGGCCACTGTCCTAATTAAACTGGCACACAAACAGGAGCTGATAAAACAGATCCCACTGGTCAGGACACATATGGCCGTTTTGTTGCTGCGTTCACAGCTTTAATTGGCTGGAGTGGGACTTTGACCTTCTGAAGACCTGATCCATACTTTGGATTCCATTTCAGTGTTGCTCCTTAGCTAGCAAGTGCTGGGGATGTTTGGTAATTACCAGGACACCGGCTCACAACCACCCGCGTGCCAGCTCTGCACGCTGCGCTTCATCCAATGTCTCTACACTGTACTTTTAAAGGTGACAACATCCAAAATGGGCACCAGTCCATGTTGGGAAATCTATATACAAAGCTGCAGAGCCAGGTAGCGCTGCAGTTTCCTTTTGGAATGGCAGGAAGCCTGCCTTCCCTCCTCAAAGCCTTTGCAGAGCCCAGCTCAGCTGTGACTCCATTTAAAAGTGATGCCCTTCTGTTCTCCACCACGCAGCGGGAACAGTGCGGCTGAAAGAAGGGTTACAGCTGGACCAAATGCCCGCAGCATTATCAGAAGGAGCCAGTCCAGCAACCTGAATTTGGAATTTGCCCAGTCTGCGTCGGTCTGCGTTACCCACAAACTTGGGAGTGCGGCCCAGGGCAAGCACCAGGGAAGGGGAAGGAGAGGAGGGATTGAGATTTTAGCTGTCCCGTCAGAAACCCATCAGTTTTCACATTATCCTGCTGCTGTTGCTGCTGCTGCTGCTCAAAACAGAGGGACAAACAGTCAGACATGATGTTAGGAAGCTGGTGGATTATTACCTGTGCAACCCCTGTTACGTACAGTGGGACCCCCTCCGACGTCTCAATATTCTCACAGCGACAGAGGATGGTCATAACCTCCAAAGACAGTCTGAGCAGCGAGGAATAAGGGTAGGACAGCAAATATACAAAGCAGTTATCAGAGAGTAAGACACCCATTGCAAAGGACAGATGAGGCTTTTGGGTTTTGGCTTTTCCCTGTTCAGTTTGCCTTTCTCCCCCTGCCTGTTATCCAGGGCTCTATAAAGCTGGGACCGAACAGCTTCCCTCGTCTACAGCATCCACCCACTCCTTTTAATGAGCTCTAATGGAGTGGGGGTCCTCTCTACCCTATGTTCCCAGAGTCACCGCAGATGGAACTGGACCATGTATCCCATCCGGACTCAGGTGGAATTCTCTGTTGGAGTAGTCTTCAAACTCTGAAAATTCACTTTTATCCTAATTCAGATGCTTCTATGCCAACATGTAAGAGGGGATGGAAAAAACCAAAAGCGCCAGGGTCCTCGCTCCCCACCCCTGGCTCAGGCATCGATGCTTCCACGTGCTGCCCTGAGCAGCCGAGTAATAATTCCATTTGGCTCTCTCAGAGGCACATAGCTCCTCTCCCTCTGCTTTTCTGACCCTTAAACAGACACAGGAATTTTTTTCTTCCTTCTTTCTTTGGCACCCTCCAGGCTCCCCAGTCCTGCCACAGGATGAGAGCCCAGCACTCTGCCAGCTCTGACTGTTCCTTTTGTTCCCAGGTCAGTGCTACCTGGCGGGATGCCGCTGCCAGCAACACAATTGCTGCTGCTGCTCTTGCTCTCAGCGCTGTCAGTTCCAGAAAAGATGTCCTAATTTCAGAGGAGGAAATCTACCTGGCTCTTCATGTTAATGCAGCAGACTCCATCCCTGGCATGGCTGATGGCATTTGGGAAAGGCTCTGCTCTCAGGAGGAGAATGAAGTCCCATATCCCACAGCATGAACTGGGGCTACAGACTTTAAAGTAAACGACATGTTTGGGTGATGGCCTCACTGTTGAGAGTCCCCGTTTGCTAAATAACACACAGACCTGTATCACACAACAGCTTGTTCCTGGCACGCAGCCCCTGGCCCCAGCCTTTGCCTAACTCGGTAGATCATCCTCCCAAACACATCACCCACCCCCTGCACACAGCAGGACGAGGTCCCTGTGCTCTTCTCTGGGCTTCTTGCACGGCAAGAGGAGCAGAGACAGTTTGTTCAGATCAACGCTTCTCCCGGGAAATTTGGGAATGAAGCTTCTGTGGATCAAACCCAGTTCCTAAGCACTGAGCCCAACAGCTGGGTCTTTTCCTTTCCCTCCTACCTCATACGAGCATCACTGGAGAGGCTAAAGCAGCAGGTGTTAGCCGAGACCTCTTCATGCAGGCAGAGAGCCACAGTGGGCTACCATAGCAATCCTGGGTACCACCCATCTGGGAGAGGCAGCTCCAGCAGCAGCCAGGACCTCCCTTCCAATGAGGCAAGCTGCCCGTGCCCCCTGTGAGCAGCAGCGTGGCGGGGGATGTGACATGCTCACTTTGTCAGCTGGAGGCAACCCGTGAACAGGGAAAAGAGGTGGCAAGATCAGGCAGTGAGGGTTAACGACGACCCCCCGGCTGGTACTGAGCACAAAACCCCAAAAGTCACATCTTTATCCTTTCTCCCTATTATTTTACACAGATGGAGGGAACCTGCTTCGGGGAGCACAAGGGAAGTGTTAGGAGACAGCAACGTTGCCACAGATCCTACAGTCAAAGAGCTAAGTTAGCAGGACAGCAGCACTATGTTAGCTCAGAGACCAGCATGGGAAGAAGCAGCAAGCAAAATCCAGGACTGAGGAATGGGAGGGAGAGAGAAACACACACACCCCCCCCCCGGATTTAAACAGGAACACACTCTGCTCCCAGGGTGACAGCAGTCAGCACATCTTTAGAAAGAGACTTGAGGAGCAGGAGGAGACCCTGGCCACAAATGTCTGTTCCTAGAGGAGGGGTTGGGCTGTACTGGGCAGAACTTGTCTCCTCTTGTGAACTCATGGATGAGCCAGCCTGGTGGCCCCACTGCCCATCACCTCTGTGAAAGCCTTGGGGCTGCTGCTGCAGAGCACTACAAAGCCAGAGCAGTGCTCTTGCCCTGCCCTGTGCAGCTGGTGAGCCAGGCTACAGCACTCTTGGCTTGGGGGGGGGTCAGGTAAAGGACTAAAAAGGAAAAAAAAGAAACAATCTGACTGCCTCAGGCTGGAGAAGGGGGACACAGAGAGGCCATTTCATGAGTACTTTGGCTGAAAGCCTGGGATTTCTTTTCTTTTTGGTCTTTTCAACTGTGATACCCAAGTGTCCCCAAGCTCTGTGTCTGCCCCAGGACTCAGAAGCCCTGTGGGTTGTATTATGCACCCCATCATTTGCTGAGGTGACATGTCCTGCAGAGCACTGGACAACCTCAGACCTCACCCTCACTCACAGCAAAGGATGGCCAGAAGCTGTGGAGTTGTGAGCAATGCTACATTCCTCATGCTTCAAGGCATGACACAGGGCATGTGCTGCTCTGTCTGTCTCCTTACAGCACTGTATGAAGGCAGCCAGCTAGCCTGCCTTCCTTCCTGCCTGCCTTCCTTGGCCCAGGAGCTGCCCACAGCCAAAGGCAGCGTGCCGGGCTGGTGTTCATCCATGATTTCACATCCAGCTCCCAGTCCTGTGTTCCTAAAGATACTGCTGACAGCCCCACTGGGATGGTTTTGCCCAACTCCCACTCCAAACCTGTGCATACCAGGCAGGTCTCCTTACCTTTGGGTGTCGGTGATGCACCACCAAGCCCAGGCCCAGCCTCCGTACACATACTGTTTCACGTCAGAGCCACAGCAGCCCCCTGCAGCACAGCACAAAGCAGAGACACAGGGATTAGATACACACACCTTTCCTCAGCCAAGACTACGTCAGGAGCAGAACAACACAACGAGCCTGCCCAGCCCCTGGGTGCTGCGTGAAGGGTTGGGGTTGTCATCAGTTCCCCCAGCCCCTTAGAGCTGGGGAAGCACCTCAGCTTGGTTGGGTTGCAGTGGTCAGTGCTACCAAGCCAAGCTCTGCAATGTGACCCAGAAGAATTCAAGCATGTCTGCAGTGACCCTTGTGCTCCAACTTGAGGCCATTGTCCCATGTCCTGTCCCCACAGACCACTGAGAAGAGCCTGGCCATTTCCCCCTGTGTCTCACCCTTCAGACATTGATAAGCATTGATCAGATCCCCTCTCAGTCTCTTTTCTCAAGGCCGAACAGCCCCAGCTCACTCAGCCTTTAGGATCATCCCCTATCTGCAGCTCTTCACCCTCCAGCTGCAGTAAACACAAATGGAGACCCATGTACAGGCTTCTCCAGGTCTCTTGTGCTCCACAGACCAGAGGAATAATCTCCTGTCATCTCCAAGACGGCCTCTGGACAGCTTCTTCCTGCAGCTGGAAGACTTTCAGCCAGGTGAGGAGCTGCGGGGGGACAGCATCTCACAACACCCGCAACGCCTTTTAACGTTTCTTGGAGGACACGAGCCCAGTTCACTCAGCCTTTTCACCAAGCCTTTGTTTTCCAGGAACAGGAAGGGAGGTGTTCCTGGCAGCTGGGAAAAATACCTCTGTAGGGAAAGGTTTTCTGTTTCACAGGGTCTACACGGTCTTAAACTTCTCTTCCAAACCTCTAGTAATCGCTTCGTAATAACATAGGGAGAAAACTCTGCACCTTACATCCACCATTGTGACAAGCCTGTGCTTCTCCATACAGATGTGTCTTTTCCTCTGCAGGAAATGTAAGGAAATACATATCTAGCATTGCATCCATGCTTGCTTCCCAGCACCGCTGCATGGCATGGATTCCTAAGGCTGAGTCTTAGGATTATACGTCAAGAAGTGGTCGAAGCATGAGAAAAAAAAACAACCCAAAAAACCAAATAAAAACAACCTCAGGGAAAACTTAACAGGTTAAACAGGAGTGGGATGCCAGCTGGGTGCTTTCATGCAGCCGGACGTCTGAGCGCAGCAGAGCTCCGTGCTGGGAACGTGGGTCAGATGAGCTCAATGCTTGTTTTCTGTTGCAGTCCCACAGCCAATTTCCCCAAGTCTCGGAGAGCAAGTGGGAAGAAAAAAAGAGAAAGGAACCAACAAAGCAAAAACCCCTTTGCAAGGGTAAAGAACGAGCCCTCTTGCGCAAGATTTGGCAGAGGAATTGCCTTTCCCTGCTATAATACACCCACTGTTCCAGCAGCCTGGGTCTCCCAGCCGCTTTGGCCATCGCTTCCCCAAACATCCACTGTGCCTCTTCCGGGGCAGTGTATGGCAGCCAGGCATACCACAAACAGAGGATTCATAGCCAGGAAGCTGCCATCCAGCTTGGCCCCTTCCCAAGCGAAGGGGGTCCAGGTTTAAGGAAGAATTCCCAGAGGCAGGAGAAAGCACTTTGTCTGGTTTTGTTCGGGTTGGTTTGTTTATAATATGAGCTGAGATTAATTGCTTGGGAGTTTGGAGGTAAGTGGAGCTCACGGCAGATGCAGGAAGCTGCCATCGCGATGGATGGCACATGAGGAAGGAGATACTCTGCCCTTGTGAGGCCCCAGCTGGATCCTGTGTCCAGATCTGGGGCCCTCAATACAAGAAAGATGTGGAACTGTTGGAGAGGGGTCAGAGGAGCCACAAAGATGCTCAGAGGGCTGGAGCAGCTGCCCTACAAAGAGAGGCTGAGGGAGCTGGGCTGGGTCAGCCTGGAGAAGAGAAGGCTGTGGGGGGACCTCATTGCAGCCTGCCAGTCCCTGAAGGGAGCAGAGGAACAGGAGGGGAATCAGCTCTTTAAAAGGACAGACACTGGCAGGACAAGGGGGATGGATTAAAGCTGAAGGAAGGAAGGTTTAAGTTAGATATTAGGGGGAAGTTCTTTACAGAGAGAGTGGTGAAGTGCTGGAACAGGCTGCTCAGAGAGGGGGTGGATGCCTTGTCCCTAGAGGTGTTCCAGGCCAGGTTGGATGGGGCCCTGGGCAACCTTGTGTAGCTCCAGGCCTGAGGTTGGTGTCCCTGCCTGTGGCAGGGGAGTTGGAGCTCAGTGATCCTTGGGGTCCCTTCCAACCCAGCCCAGTCTGTGATTCTATGATACGGGGCCCAAAATATCCAAACTGGGACAACCTGAGGTTGCAAACAAACTCTGTGTTGGTTGCTCTCCTGAGGTAATTTGAGGAGATGACCTTGTATCATGGCAGGAAGCGTTGAGCCTTCAGAAACCAGGTTGTGGTAAACAGGCTGCAATGATAACTCTCAACTACATCCCTGCCTGGAGACTGCTGAAGGCAAGAAGACAGCAGACACCACTGCCTCCACCTGCACAGAGAGATGCCATCTTCTCACCTCGGTGCAGGGCAAATCCAACCCTGCTCCCTTGGGAGGATCCGCTGCCCAAGCTGGGAATAAACAGCTCGGTCCGGGCAGAGAGGAGCTGAGTTTATTAAAGAAAGGGCCTGAGGAGGGAAGGGCCCAGGGAGGGAAGACATACAAAAGGAAAATCATGTAATAAAGCAGGGTCTAGACTAAAACCAGCGTCTGGTCCTCAGGCCTTGCTGTGCATATAAATCAGGCTCCATCCACACACAGAAACAGAGCGAGGTCAACAAAAATTAATTTCAAGTGATGGAGGGTTCTGAGTTGAATCCATAAAATCCTTGGATGGCCACTGCAGCAGATGAAAGCAGACTGTGCTGGCTTGCTTGTTTTGGATGTAATCAAAGCGACTCGTTTTAAGCTGGAGTATGGATGCTACAGTTTAAAAACACACCTTAGCTTAACTTACCTTGTAAACAGAAGCCAGAAGACAAATGACACCGAAGTTACACAACAAAATTACAGAGGTTAACAGGCCAGAATTCCTGTTGGAAACCTAAAGGAAAGCCCTGAGGCTACTCTGCCCATCCGCCCCCCTCCCCCCTTCCACTTGCTGTGTTCACTGAAGACTAACTTTCAAGTCCTGGGGACTAAACAAGCACCTGACAAGAGGGATCTTGAGCTCTACCACCTGCAAAAAGCTGAAGACCTACCTCCTGACAAGGAAACACCAGAGAGGAGCTGGATAAATCGCCTTCTGTGCAAGGGGAGAGTAGCTGTATCAAGCACTGGCAGCCTCACACTACAGACACAAGAGAAGCCACAATGCTGGACTCTGGAGAGCGACCACCGAGCATCCCAAGCAGCAAGAAACCGACCATGGTGAGGGATTTTTAGCTAGCCAAAATGAAGGACCCGACTCCACTCAGCTAAACCTGGCAGGTGACAGTCAGTGCCATGGGTGCTCCGCCCAGTACGAGGGGTTGAGTATCTCCATCTCAGCGCTGGGGGACCACTCTGAACTCTGGCTCTGAAGGGACGAGTCCAGACAAGGGCAAAACCTCCCCACGTGAAGATGCTCGCTCCTTCCTCCACAAATTCCTCTTGCTCCGTAGGCTGAAGGACAGATCACGACCAGCCGGCTCACATATGCTTGCAGCAGGAAGCAGAGGGACAACCCCAACACCATCGGCCCCACCATGAGCATCAGGTCTTGGGTGGCTCTTGCTGCTCCTCACGGCTCTCTGCCGGGCACGGCCCGCCTGGTCCATCTCCTCCTGTTTCATGTTCACACAGCTGACCGCTCTCATTTAAGAGCAGCGCTCTGTGTTCCCCCTTATTGAGCCCCATCAGATTTCTTTCAGACCATTTGGTCTGTCTGTCAAGTTCGTTTCCATTCTAATCCAGCCCCTCAAAGCTCTCGAATCCATTCCCTGCTCAGTACCGGCTGCTGATTCAATAAGCACATTCTCAAGTCCATTATCCAAGCCACAAGGAAATTCCTTGATAAATCTTTTCAGCTGAACAGTCAAGCTCCACAGCAATGGGTTTCCAGGCAGTTTTGTATTAATTTTATAGCATCTGAGAAACCAGCTCCTCTGTGAGCTGTCGGCCTCTCACAGAACGGCCCTGCAGAGCCTCAAGAAGCCTTGACTTCAGGCTTTCAAACCATAAAAGCAGCACACACCAGCTCAAAACCACAACCAGTTCCTCTTGCAGGAAGGAAAAGGATGCAGGACAGGATGTGAGAGCTCAGCACAACTCTGGAAGGGTTAATTAGCCTCCCCATCCCCCCCTAATCGCTGGGGTGCAACAGGAAATGTTTACACAAAACTGGAATTCAGCAGCAGCACTTCTTTTACTCCGACAGAGATTGAGGAGCCCCAAAGGGCACTGCATGAAAAATTTGAGAACCTAGGCTGGACCCTGTTCTTCAAGCTGACTTTGGAGAAATCCTGAGCTCAAGGTGCCTTTGGAAAGGTAAGGTGTGCAGTATCCACAGCTTCTCCTCATGCCCTGGGGAGTGAACTCACCTGGGAGGGACCTCAGAGTCACTGGGCAGGGCTCAGGCTCGGTAAATAACTCAATTGTTTCCTTCTCTCTCTCTCTTTATGAGCATGGTGTTAGTGTCGGTAGTCTGCTAGGAAACGAAGCCAGGCTGGCTGAGCCACAGCTGCCCTCCACTGCTTCTCCTTCCCCTCCTTCCACACCCCAAACTTGCTGAAATGGCACTTTGTGCTGACCCAGATGCACAGGGCTGCGCCTAGAGGAGGCCATGAAGATGATGAGGGGGCTGGAGCTCCTCTGCTCTGGAGACAAGCCAAGAGTTGGTTTGGTTCAGCCTGGAGGAGGGTCCCAGGAGACCTCACTGCGGTGTACCTGTACTTAAAGGGGTCCTATAGGAAAGGGGAGAGGGGCTGGTTACTGGGGAGTGCAGGGATCGCACACCTGGAATGGCTTCCAATGGAAAGAGGGCAGGATTAGGTCAGATGTTGGGAAGGAATTCTTCACTCTGAGGGTGGGGAGGCTGCCTAGAGAGGCTCTGGGAGCCCCTGGATCCCTGGGGAGTGTTCAAAACCAGGCTGGATGGTGCTTTGGACACCCTGAGCTAGTGAGGGTGTCCCTGCCCATGGCAGGGAGCTGGAACTGGATGGCCTTTGAGGTTCCTTCCAACCCAAATCAGCCTGTGATTCTGTGTATCTCCAGTGCTCCCCTCGAAGCTGCTGGACTGCTGGACCATTGCTGGTGCCACCCTGCAGCCCTTGGCAGCCAGAAGGAAAATGCCCCAAGTGCAGAGATTCAGGCAACGCTGTTTCCTTACGGTCACTGTAATTAAATCTCTTAATTATAAGACCCTGCAGAAACATTACAGTATGGTGTTTCCAAGCTAGCAGACCCATCCTCAGCCACAGAAACAGCATCCAACCGGGCTGTAACCCAAACCTGGCATTACACAGCTGAGACAACCTGTTTAGCTGGTGGGAATATTCAGGTATGGGGTACTTTGTGTGACCCTCAAAACTTGACTGGCTCCGGCTGTGCTTAGGAGTTGGGCCAGGCACCTGCCAAAGCCTCCTTAGAGCTTGCTCCAAACCTCACCAGGGTGCTGCCAGCACCTCCAGCAAAGTTGGATCTGCATCCCAGAGAAACCACCATCACCTCCGCAGGGCTGCGTGGAGCATCCTTACAGAGCCCAGGCTCCACAGTTCCCGGATGGATTGGCTAACCCCACACGACTTCTTAGAAGGAGATCGGTGTTGCTCACCAGGGGAAGGATGGGAGTGCCAATGGAAATGCTGACCTGTGCCTGGGAAGCAGCTTCCCAAATAAGGCTACGAAGCTCCTGCACACACAGACATTCCCAGGGCACAGCCCACTGCTCCTTGTGCAGCAGAGGGACTCAAGTGTTTCAGGAGAACATGAAAAGAAAGACCACTGCTCCCCAGATAAAAACCCACGCACCAGGGCAGGCACGTGACTCAACTTCAAGAAGCATGGGCTAAATTTACTATAAACTTCCCAGGCAGCTTCATGACTGGGAGGTGCCTTCCCCCCCAACAATCATATGACAATTTGGGACTGTGAGCCAAGAGCCCACTCTTAGTGTTATTTCCTGTTGGTTTATTCTCCCCTTTCCCATCTCTCCTCAAATCCAACCTAGTATCACCAAAGGAATGCTGAGCCCTGAGGTCCCTCCCTGCTTTTCCCTGCAGACACGCAGTTGAAGTTCCCGGAACTACAACTGCTTGTAGTTACACCCTGGTACCCTGCACGTAAGCACAGAGGAGCTGCAGGGCTCTGGGGCTCTGCAGAGCTCCCACAACCCCTCAGGCTGCCTCTGAACCTCTCAGGAGGTTCGCAGACCACAGTGGGCAGCAGCAGAGGAAAAACCATGTCTGATGGCAGCGCTGAACCCAAATCCAAGTCACAGAGCCTGGTGGGATTTCCACTCCCTTCCCGGGACAAGGCTATACATCGAGGCGTGTCCTCGGCCCGCTGCTCGTGGCGGTGGGAAAGCATCATGCTTGGAACCAGAGCAGATGCCGTAAATTTCTGCTGGCTCATCCTGCACGCCCTGTTTTGTGAACTTCAGGGCTGGAGGGAAGCAGACCCCAAGCTTCTAAGACTGAAGGGAATCCCAGCACAGCCAGCGCATGGCTTCCCAATTCCTCCCGCCGGACAGGGTGTTTCACCGAGCTGATTCAGACAGGGATCTCTTGGGGCAGCAGCAGCTCCAGATCTCACCTGGGAACTGCAGAGATGTGTGGAAAAGCAGGAAAAACTGCAAGGAATACTGCTGCTCCGGGCAGCAGGTGGGTGTGGTTTGGATCCCCTTGCTCCGAAACTCCCACCGCGGAGGGCGTATGGGTTTCCCAAACTGCTTCTGGCATCTCCTCAGCGATTCCCATAACGGGCCCGTTATCCAAGAGAGATGAACTGGTAACAGACCAGCCCAAAGCCAGGGCACGCAGCCTGGCCGCGAGAGGCCTTGGCTCTGAAAAGGCAGAGGTGTAGTTCCATGGACAGGCAGAGCTGCCAGAGCAGAGCATCCTTGACGTTGGGCCTGCGTTGTCTCCCCAGGTGAGGCCCCAGCACCCACCACAAAACCCAGTTTGGTGCTGGTGGAAAGGCTGGAACCTGGTTGAGGGCACGTGGAGCGACCGGCGCCTGAGCCTAACCTGGCTGGTACCTCGCTCTTGGCCTCAGCCCATCACACACCAGCGCAGCGTCTGGCTGTTACATCCAGTGGTCATGAAGTCCCATCCGCACGCAGCCCGGTCTGTGCCCTGCGGAGCTCTGGGGGGCACCCAAATGAATCTGACACGGGGGGCTTCGCTGCTGGGGGCTTCAGCCCCAACTTAGCAACCAGCTCACCCATTGGTACCACCGCACGCACGGTGCCCGGCCGGTAAGGAAGGTGGGGTGAGGTACGGGGATGAGGAGGGTCCCCCGGGGACCCACCTGCAGCCCCGCGCAAGGATGCTCACACCCGGTTCCCCCTCCCCAGGGCCGGCTCCTGGGCAGCGCAGAGCCGAAGGGCGCTGGCAGCGACCCAGAGCCCGGCGTTGCCGCTGCCTGACATCCCCCGGGAGCCGCCGTGGGGCGCGGCACCGGCACCGCCCGCCGCTCCCAGGAGCCCCGGGCTCCACTGCAGGGAGCTCCCCAACCCACCGCCCAGAGCACCCAGCAGCAGCCGGACACCGCCCGGGCGCGGGTTCGAGGCTGCCCCCGACCCAAACCGCCCCCTGCCCGACCCCCACCCCCGCCCCCCTGAGCCCTCCCCAGCGGCGGCAGCCCCAGCCCAGCCCCGCGGGGTCCCGGCCGTACCTGACACCACCAGCGCCTCGTTGGGCCCCACCGTGTGGCAGTTCCCCATGGCGCCCCCAGCGCCGCCGCCGCCGCTCCCGCAGCGCCGCTCCCACACGCCCCGCCCCCGGCACGTCGCGGACGTAACGCGCGAGCGCGGCCATGCTGGGGAGGTCGAGCCGGCCCCTCCCCCACCCCCTGCTTCCCGCGCGCGGAGCTCGGCGGGGGGGGGGTGTGGGGGGTTGGAGGGGGCGGGGCCGAGCGCCCCGCGCCGCCGCCATGTCGGGTGCCGCGTGTCCGCGCGCGCGCGCGATGTAACATGGGGCGCGCGCGTGCGCCCTACAGGGCGCGGGGGTGCGGAGGCGCGCGGGGGTGCGGAGGCGCGCGGGGGTGCGGAGGCGCGCGGGGGTGCGGAGGCGCGCGGGGGTGCGGAGGCGCGCGGGGGTGCGGAGGCGCGCGGGGGTGCGGAGGCGCGCGGGGGTGCGGAGGCGCGCGGGGGCGCGCGCAGCCCTTGCGCGGGGAGGTGGCGCGTGGCACACCCGGGGCCTGGGGACACGGGGGATGGCACCGCGCTGCACCCCTGCACGGGGACACTGCGTGTGCTGCACACCCGGGCCTGGCACGGGGGACAGCGTGTGGCACAGCGCTCCACACCCAGCCCTTGCACAACGATGGCATGTGGCTCTGTGCTGCACACGCAGCCCTTGCACGGGGACAGTGTGCGGCACACCCAGCCCTTGCACAATGGCATGCAGCTCTGTGCTGCACACCCAGCCCTTGCACAAGGACAGTGTGTGGCACACCCAGCCCTTGCACAATGATGGCATGCAGCTCTGTGCTGTACACCCAGGCCTTGCACGGGGACAGTGCGGCACACCCAGCCCTTGCCAAGAGCACACCGCACAGTGCCGCAGCCCGTGGGGCCCGGCTCTGCAGGAGCAGGGATCCGGCCCAGCCCCACAAATGCAGCTGCTGCCCCCCAAGCCCAGGGATCAGGGCAGGCGGCTGGGTTTGCACCCATCCCGTGGCGGCGCCGGCGTGGGAGCTGACAGGCGGCTTTGTCCCTCTCTCACCACTCTTGCTTTTATTGCCCGGCCACAACTGCAGCAGGCAAGGGGCTCCCCCCGTCCCCCCGCAGCCCCACCAGCCTCTCGCTGGCCTCCCAGAGTGCCAGGGCCAGCTGGTCATCGCAGGCTGGTGGCCATGGCTTCTGCAGGCGACAGTGGGCGAAGTAGCAGCCGCTGAAGCGCTCGAGGCCCTCACATGTGGCACAGTGCAGGGAGGTCCGGGCACCTTCGGCCGCACTGAGGAAGAAGAGCCAGGCCAGCGGCACCAAGAACGGCTTCAGCCAGACTGGCGCGTAGCGGAAGAGCTCTGTGTTGACGAACCCTGCGGTGAGGGGAAGCAGCCGTGTCACACCCCAGCTATCAGCATGGATGTACCCGTGCAAGGAATGGAGGTGGCCGTGCCAGGGTGGCCTCAGTGCCAGCAGCTCTGCCCAGGGTGGGGGACTTCGCTGTGCCCCATTCTGGCCTCACAACGTGGCTGGTGGCACGAGGGTTAACAAGTATGTGATGCTCCATACAAGAAGCGCATGTCGTGCCGTAGGGCACACTGTGCAACGGGACCTCATGTGAAAGCTGCACGGTGCCAACAAGGGATGCCCCGTGCAAGGGGAGACGCCACACAAGGGATGCTCGGGCAGTGGGGATGCTCCGTGTGCAGGAATCCTCCGTGCAAAATGCGCACCACGCAAAGGCAGCGGCCTGGGTGAGGAGCCGCTCCATGCAAAGCACACACGGTGCAGCTGACACCCCTGTGTAAAGAACACCCCCCACCCTCTGACTGCTGGTGGTGAGCCCACCCCACCCCCAGCGCTGGGCTGCAGAGCTGGGTCCCTACCTGGGTGCACGGCGTAACATGTCACCTGGGTGCCGTGCAGCCGCGTGGCCAGCTCCCGGGCGTGCAGCACGTTGGCCAACTTGCTGTTGCAATAGTCCTGGAAGGTCGACAGCAGCCCGGGAGGTGGGCGACCCAGGGTGTCAGGATGCAGGTGGCCGGCGCAGTGGGCGCTGGAGGCGACGATGACCACCCGGCTGGGCGCGCAGCTCCGCAGCCGCTCCAGCAGCAGCTGGGTGAGCAGGAAATGGCCCAGGTGGTTTACCTGGAAGGGGAGGCTAAAGCCATCCTCTGTCGTGCCCCCGGCGCTCACCCCTGCAAAAGAGGCACCGGCAGCCCACGGATGAGGCCCTGGGAGAGAAGGGGGTGTGGGGGGATGCTGGGGGTCCCGGCGCTCACCTGCGTTGTTGATGAGGAGGTGCAGGTGTGGCTCCTGGCGCAGGAAGGCGCTGGCAAAGGCTCGCACCGAGCGCAGGCTGGCCAGGTCCAGCTGCATGAACCGCACCTCCGAGTTGCCTGTCTCCTGTGGGCGCAGCACCGCGTGGGGCAGGGCCGGGGGGGTGGGGGGCACCCTGCCCGGGATGGGGGCTGGATCCGGACGGGCATGGGGAGATGCTCTGGGGGCTGAATCTGGCCCAGGGCAAGGGGGGGTTGCAGGGTGCCCAGGGGCTGTGCTGTGTAGGGGGTGGGTGGGGGTTCCCGAAGCCTGTGCGGGGGGCGGGGGCGGGCGGGGTTTGGGGGCTCAGGGGTGTCCTGGGGATCTCGGGAGGGGCCCCCTGCGGTGTGTGGGGGATGTGCGATGGGGGAATCCCGGAGGCTCACGAGGGTGGTGCCGGGGGTGTCCCGGGAGTGCCGCGGCGCTCACCATGCGGATGCGGCGGGCGGCCGCCTCTCCCCGCGGGCCGCTGCGGGCCGCCAGCACCACACGGGCCCCGCAGCGGGCCAGCTCCAGCGCCGTGGCCGCCCCGATGCCGCCGCTTCCCCCTGCGAAGCGGAGCGCAGCAGCGGTGAGCGCCGGGACCGGGCCGTACCAGGACCAGCCCGTCCCGGGGCCGGGTACCGGGGCCGCGCCCGGCGCTCACCGGTGACGATGGCCGTACGGCCGCGGAGCTCGGGAAGGGCGCGGGGCGGCGGGGCGCGGCGGAGCCCGCGGCGGAGCAGCGCGCACAGGGCCAGGAGCAGCCCGACACCCAGCAGCGCCCACCCCATCCCGCCGCCGCTGTCTCGGGGCCGGCCCAGCCCCCGCCTCCCCGGGGCGGAAGGACGGGGCCGCGCCGCTCCTTTCGCAACCGAGACGTGCGCAGGGTCAGCGGCCCGGGCACGGGGCGCTCAGGGCCGCGGGGAGGGCAGAGCGGGAGAGGCTGAGGCGTGGGGGAGCGCTGCCCTCCCCCCGAAACCCCCAAGTCCCGAGGTGCGCTGCCCGCCTACCGCCCCACCCTCCCCCCCCATCCCCCTCGCTGCTCCGGCTCCCTTCAAGGGCAGGTTGAACCTGAAAGATGCCCTCACTCACCCACCTCAAGGGGCTCGGTCCAGGTAACCTTCAGCCGGTCCCTCCCCACCCAAAACCAACCCCATGCCCCCCCGGCCCAGCCGCATCCTCCCTGGCAGAACGGAGACCCCTTCCCTCTTCTGCCAAGTGAGACACTTTGAGGGGGGGTGGGGGGTGAGGAAGGGGGAGGGGGTGGGGAAAACTCCAGGTTTTGGTGACAAGAGTTAAGACAGACAGTCAGAAAACAGAATGTGAAGTATTTTTTTTTTATATACAGAATACAGGAAAGTTTCTGTAAAGTCTAAAACGTTACAATCACTATGTACAGTGGAACTAGCTGTTCTGCGGCGGGGGGGGGGTGTGGGGTGTGGGGAGGGGGTGGCATTGAAACAAAAAAAGGAGACAGACAGGTTTACGACAAAACGATCTGCTACAATAAGACAATTTGAGGAACGTCATACCACATGTAGCACTGTACACAGCTTTAAAACATTGAAAAAATGCCATCACTGATGTATTTACACAGAATCCAACACTTTTCCTTATTTGAAATAAAAAATAGGATGGACACCAGGAAAAGAACTCGTTTCTCACTGCCCGTAATACACAGTAGCTACTTGTAGTGCAACCATAGCAGGGAGGGATGGGAAAAATAACTGTGGGAAGAAGAGCGCTTCTTTACATTAAATAAAACAATGATATTGTATAGATTTGCTGTATGAAAACTGTATTTCTCTTTTAATATAAAACTATTGTCACTGGCACAAAATAGAACAAGTTTCTGATTATTTTACAACTGCATGGGAACTATCTGTCAGAGAGAGTCCTCGAGTCAGACAGCGGTCGCCCCCCCCCACCCCCTCGCTCTGACACGTCCTGCTCTCGCTGCAGTTTTTCCTTTTAAAATGAAATGTATAGTACAAATATATGTGCAAATGCCCCTAAAACTTGAGCAAAAAAGAAAAAATTAAAAAAAGTTTAAACGTTCTTCATCTCATGCAAACGGCGTGTGAACAGTCTCTGGGCCGACATAGAAAAATCCCACCTTGTTTTGTACATTTTTGCATTGCAAGAGTTCTGAGGGCGTTGGGGTTTTTTTTTTTCCTTTATTCCAAAAAAAAAAAAAAGAAAAGAAAAGAAAAAAAGCTCTCTTCCTAAAATTTCTAGGGAACTGAGTTGGACCGCAGCACGGGCACCTGGTGGGGTTTCAGAGAAAGCTTCTCCTCCAAGTCCATGTCTTGTACTAAGGCAGTGTCCCCCTTGGGCTGTTTGGTCGCAAATTCGGTAATGCTGAAAACAAACTGGAGGCAGCCGAGCTTGATGTAACTGCCGTGGTGGAGCAGGGCTGTCCCCTCCCAGCCGGCCCCGCTGCCCCCTATTAAGCTGGAGCTGCTGGCTTTGCAGTTACAGGGTTTCCGATGCTGCCCTTGCGCCTGTGAGTTCATCACAGCGGCTTCTTCATGCGGCTCCTCTTCCTGTTTTCTGCTTTTATGTCGTTCTGGAAAAGAAAAAGAGGGACCAGAGATCACTGAGAGTCACAGCAGGTCAGCGGGAGCTCAGTCTCATCAAGTGGGAAGCTGCCGCTGGCTAAGGTGCCTCGGGGTAAGGTCCTCCAGTCACATCCGTAGCAAGGAAGCGGCTGCTAAAAGGGGAATAGCCCCACAACCCTGGAGAGGCAGAGGCACGGGTGCATCTGTTTAGGCAGCTACAATATGAGAAATAGGAGGAGGAAATCGATCAAGGTGGAGAGCAGGATGAAGCTGTGCAGGGATGGGATGGATGCCTGTAGCACAGCCCAGACTGCTTACAGCCTAGGAGGGGAAGGACTTGTAAGGAGAAAACCCCTCCTTCCGTCCAGCTCCGATAGCAGGCTGGGACCTGGAGCTTGGTTAACTCCAGCGCTGGAGGTGGGAGTGGGGTGAACAGGAGAGCAATCAGCAGGCTGAGGTGCTCCCCAGGCCTGCAGAGGGAAGGTCTGCGTAACACCTGCAGAGACTCCCTGTTCCACATCAGCTGCTGCAGGGAGAGGGGCAACACTAAGGAATCAGTTCGCACCCACTCCTGTCCCCTCCCAAAGAGCTCCCTGTGGGTCTAGACACTCACTTATCACGCTCTGTACTTTGGCAACAATACTGCTGGGAGGAGTGGGCGTCATCTTCTCCGAGAAGTCACACGAATACAGAACGTTGTCCACTGTCGTCCCATGCTCACTGTAGTTCAACAGCTCGTAATGTTTCGTATTCTGGAAAAAAAAAAGGGGGAAGGGAACGGAGACATGGAGTCAGAAAGGGCCTATATACCCTTTGGGAGCACGGAAACACAACCCTCCC
Organism: Laterallus jamaicensis coturniculus; assembly: GCA_022605575.1. Taxonomy (NCBI): domain Eukaryota; kingdom Metazoa; phylum Chordata; class Aves; order Gruiformes; family Rallidae; genus Laterallus; species Laterallus jamaicensis. Next base: position 7,768,930 of record JAKCOX010000025.1, on the reverse strand, counting down.
CTCCTGACCACTGCTGCTGGTTAAACAAAGAGCAGTTAAAGATCCAGAGACCAACCTGAGCCTCGTGCACAGCTCACACAACAGCCGGCTTTCCAGCAGGAGCAGCTTCCCGGTGGGGAAGGAGAAAAGGGGCTTGGAAGAGAAAAGGGTTTTTACCTACCACGCTGGGACCGGATCTTTTGGAAAGGGGGACTGAGGCCGATGCTGGCAAAGCGAGCACACTGTTTAACAGGCAAAGTTAGCCTGAGACATGTGCCTATAGCAGGAAAGGTCAAGCTTTGGAAAGCAGGCACATGATGGCAAAAGGGATGGCAGCGTGCTGCAGCGGCTGCAAGATAAGAGACAGTCGGATGTACAGGCCTTTTGCATATGCTGAAGTGCCAGGAGATGTTACTGGGACACACAGCATCACCCAAACCGCCTCATGCTCAAGTGAGCTTTGCAGAGGATGTTGACAGAGTGGAGGAGACTTCAGGTTCGTTCACAGGAATCATGAGGGCTGAAGACCTTGTCCCCTAGTGACTACAGTGCTTTAATCAAGTTACAACAACTCCCTGTGCACAGAGGAGTAAGTTCTCAAGCAGCCAGCTTGACTGTGGAGACCAAGGCCAAGCAGGAGCATCAGACAGAGCTAAGGAGGGGGGATTCTCCTTCCAGAGAAGCTCAGTGCCCAGAGCCTGACTGCAGATTGACCACGGTGAGGAGACGCTTCAACAGAAATTTCGGGTCTGGATCCCATTACCAAGGACGTTTGTTAGCTCATCGCGTGGCCGGGAACAGCTGGCTGTGGACTCATCCTGGATGCTGCCCAGTAGCTTGTTGAGAAATGGTGACAGGAAAGACTCTACCGTGCTTCCAGGCGCGTTTCCACGCTGAGACACATCTCCAGCAGCATTTTACTGGCAGACTCACCAGTCTATTTACTTCAAGAACGAACTAATCTCTGGACTGCAGTTAAGCAGCGACCGCGGGGGCTGTTTACGCTGCGAGCGTAACTGCAATGGTAGTTAAATAATTTCTAGAGAGTACTGCCGATGGCATGGACACTCCACACCGCCTTCACACGTGAACACAAGAGACCTGGAGCAGTCCCCTCCTGTTATGTTCCAGTTGAGGTTCGATGTCAGCAAGTGAAGTTTTGTCTTTTATTAACAATGCCGCTGGATCAAAACCTATCGAACCGCTTCCCGTGACTGCCTCTGTCCCCAGCCCCAGCAGCCACAGTGCTTACTGCCGGTCAAGCCTTTGTCCAGGGGCACTTAGCTCGGAGAAATCACGCTGGCAGAGCTCGGTGGTTCAGAAAAAGGGTTCGACAGAAAACGCTGACACAGCCGTCACTGGAGCAGCGAAACCATTCACACAGCCCCGGCTCTTACTTTGCAGCCCACAAAGGAACACCGCACAAAGACAACCTGCTGCCTGCATCTCCAGCTCCCCTGCTGCCATGCATGCCAAATAACAACAATTTAAGCACCAAAAATCCCACCCCCAACCCAACACAGCAGCGCTCAGGAACTCACCTCATCATAGAATATGCAGGCGTGTTTGCCAGACACATAGTTACAGTGACCATAGCTTGTAAGGCACACATCCATATCGGCTCCTGTCAATGGGGAAGGACAAAACAGGCTCCGTTCAGAGGAAAAAAATACCGTCGGGCAGCAGAGAACAACAGACAGAATTAAACTTCAATTAGCAAAACAACAGGGGAGCAGCCTCCTTTGTCTGAGCTCCCCGGACTGCATGAATAATGCTGCGATAAGCCGGCACCGAGCAAAGTTTCGGTTGGGGGAAGGGAAGACCAGCAGCTCCATGAAGGCTGAAGAGTGTTTCAGTTACTGGGTCTTACCCAGAGAGCCAGAAGAATCTACGCAGAAAGAAATGGAAGCCTGGAAGCAAAGCCTGACTCTCCCCGCAGCCAGTCAGGCATTAAATCCCCAGGGCAGCCACTCTACCAGCCACATTACAAAGGTGTAACCCCCTCCCCAAGGACTCAAGTGGCCAGGAAACCTCCACGTTTTTTGGTAGCAAAGAATTCCCACACGAGCAGCCGTGATGGGCCCGTTTTCTATGGCAAAGACTTGGGAAGGGCTGGGGAAAGCCCCCCCGATTCTGAAAGGTCAAGGCAGGAAAAAAAACCCAACTCACCCGTCCCGATGTAGAGGGTTCGATAGCACATATTGACTGCACCCCCTAAGCCCATCAGAGGGTAGAACACTGCCCGGGCTTGCACTTCCTTTCTTTGAGCTGTGAGATAAGAAGAAATTACTTGAACAATGTTATCAGCTATGAAGGCTGCTTGACCCCACTGCTCCCCTCCTCTCCCCACCACAGACTCTTCAGAAAGCACAGATCCTAAGGAGGATGCAGTCAGCTTTGGTCTAAACTCTTTAATTCCCAACTCTCCAGGAACATTTGTGCAGTAAAACATCTTTTTTTGCCAGTCATCAGAGAAAATGGCTCTCCCCAGTAACCTACAGAAGACATGCAACTGGGGGCAGGGTAACACTGAGTGTGCACAGTAGACTGGCAGAGGAAGACACAAGCCTTCTACCACCAAGCTTCTTTCTCAAGCTCTTCCACTTAGATTACCCAAAGACCTGAGTCTTGCTGTAAACGTGCCACAAAAAAGAAATGCAGTGCTGATGAGTATCACCAAGTTAACAGCCCTGATTTGAAGCTGCAGGGGAAAAAAAACCCAACACACCAAAGCTTGTCCAGGGACCAACCCAGCTCCCAGGACAGGATGATTTATGGAGCAGGCTCCTTCACCCTTGGGTTGGTCCCTGCGGCACACTCGACACTGGCTGCTCGAGGGCTGAGCTGCTGGAGTAGGTCCCTGGCAGCTAAATCACACTCCCACACCCACAGAAAAATCCATCTCCTGTGGAACAGATTTCAAACTCTGGGTCACATGGGGCTGGCCAGGATTTCAGCGGCGCTTTTGGGGATAAACCCCTTACAAGCAGAGTCCAGGCCCCTCCTCATACTACATCTGCAGGAGTTTTACACCAAGATCATGAAATCAAAGAATGGAATGTGAGGATTGTGGGATTGTTTGCAGAGTCACCTACGTCAAAGAACACTGGTCGCACTGAGCGGCAGCACTGGACATGCTGGGATGTGTGGGTTCCCACCTCTGCCCAACATAAGTCCTTTTCCTGGCTCTGCTGCCTCAGAGGGGCTCGCTAAAGGTTTTTGATCGAATATTTCATCAGCAGTGCTATGAACAGGAAGCTGGGGGATGCATTGTTCCTGTCCAAAAAGGGTGGTGGGTTAAGACAGCATCAATCTGCCTTTCGAAAGGCAGACTGCTGAGGAATTTCCAGAACCCCTCTGTTTGGAGCAGCCCTGGAAAGCAGCTCCTATGGCAGCCTATGTCCTGCAGCATCTGCGTCCTACAGCATCAGCGTTCAACAGAAGATTGACAAAGCATTCAGAGAATGCTGTGCAGCAAGCACAGTGTTTCAGAAGAAGGTTCCTGACAATTAGCAGACTCCTAAAAATCTTATCTTGGATATTTAACCCCCAGGCCTATAGCAGAGGGGGAGCAGACAACAGCTCCCACAACAAGGCTGCCCAGTTAGTGCTCGAAAGCAGAATAAATTGGCTGCACACAGAGGTATGGAAACCAGGTCCCTCCTGCAGCTTTAGCTGTTAGCACGCCAGAGCAGTGACCACAAACAGCCCACGCTGAACTCAGGAAGCTGGAGATTCCCAAGAGAAGCGCAGATTGTCTGTCTGCCACCATCTGCCTTTAGTGTTTCAGCTCGACAACACCATCCTGAACTGGGCAAGGACAACGTCACACACGTATCCTGCACCCCAGTTCCTCCTGTTCACACACTCGTCTCACAAACAGCTTCTCCAGAGAGAGAGAGCAGGAATTCACATTACTTCTCTTGTCCATCTCAAAGGTGAGGGAAAAAACAAAAGAAGCTGAACTTTCCCATCTCTCCTTAAAGGTGTGAGGAGTAATACACAACTTGGCCAAAGATTTCCAGCAGAAAACCCCCCAGAATTTACTGAAGGTGTGTTCATTGGTCTAACTAGAAAATAATGAAGTAGAGGGACCTGAAGGAGTTTCTGGCTGGTGGATATCCAGAGCAGGGGGTGAGAGGAAAGAAACGTGAAAGGCAGCATCAGACAGGTACCAGAAGAAGAGGGAGATCTCCAACAAACAAGTAAAGGAGCACCAAAAAAGCTATGGCTCAACATCAACCTGCTACTCTAGGGCTGCTCTTACCTTCAATGTGGTTTCCCACAGGAGATTGCTGATGGGAACTGACACTGCTCGCTAGAGACTGAGCTTTGGAAGGAAAGAGCTGATGTATTCTCTGCAAGGCCAGAAACTTGATCAGCTGCTCATCCAGCATATTTATCTCAATCTCTGTTAATAAACAAAAAGCAATTAGTAAGTTATTCAGGGAAAAGGTGTAATCTGAGTGGCAGTGGGTTTAAGGGTCCCACTTTAAAACCTGTCATTTGCTTCAACAGCAAACACTTTGCAACACTGAGAATCTTATGCATAGGTGGTCTATTACTTCACATCATGTCCCACTAGCAGCGTGCAAGGTGCACCAGCAATGGGCCAGAGCTACAATCTGGCTGGCAAGCGGACGTTTAGGGAAACAAGGAGGGGTAAGTTGGCGAACAAGGAGGGCTAAGTTGAAAAATGGGCTGTTTTGGCTCGGAACTGAGAGGTCTGTGGAGGTGGACATTGCGCCCCATCGGGGAGCAGGTTGGGTCCTTCTTGTGAAGCCCTGTTATTTAGTTAGAAAGCTTAACCCTACGTTGTGGAGGAAAGCTGTAACCACCTCTGAAGATGCTATGCAGGCTCGTTCTCGAGCCACATGCTTTCGTAACAGGGTCGATTAAACCAAACAGGGTGATTCAGGCAATATTATTACCAAAGCCATAAAGCAGATCTCTTGCTGATAGCTGTGAAGTGTTTATGTTTGTAAAGCCCTACAGAGGTCTGCTTTCCAGCAACAAGCAGGCTGGCCAACCTCTTCTTCCAAGAGCTTTCTCCACATTGGTGACAGTTACAACAGCAAGCAGAAGAAGCTGAGCTGTAACAACCGTTCCTGATAGCAGAGTGGCAGTATGGGCAGGCTGAGCGGTCAGGGGGTTCACCCAAGAAAAGAGGGTCACATGCCAGAAAAGCTGTTCTTCAGGTATCCAAGAAGTCCCTGGCAACAGCATCGCTACGCTACCTATGATTGCTGTTGGGCAATCTCCTCCTCCTGGAGTCACTCCTCTGTTTGGTATTGCTTGCCAAGTACAACAAAAGTCTAGAAGACTGACAGAAGCAGAAATAAATCGGAGACTTAACAGACCCATTAGAGCAACAGCGCTTGGGTGACTGTTCAACTGCAAGATCTATCGCTGCTGGTCTTGGCGCCCATCAGGAAGGGCTCTGGATCGCAGCTGGCACCACGACAGGGCAGGGCTGCAGGTTTCTGCATGTGAGTTCCACCTGGAGAGCAGCCTGAGTAATAGCTCTGTGAGCCCCATCCTTCCCCAGAACCGCTTCAGGCTGAAACACTTCCCTGGCCTTGCTGCCTTGGCAACAACCCCAAGTAGAGGAGCATGTGATATATTTAAGGTAATGTATACCCAGCCCTGCCCTCACCTGACTGCAACCCTTCTTTATCTCGGCAGCTTCTCTGCAAGTAGGGAACTGAACGCGCTGGGGAAGTAAGCACACAGGGCGAGCAGAGACCGATAACAAGCTGAATACTCACCGCCATCCACAAATGCTTTCAGGGAACTGGTGAGGTCCAACATAGCTGCAGAGTTTGAAGTGAGTGATGAGGGTAGAGTTGAAGCGTTTCCTATGGATAAGGTGCTGGGACTGACCTTACCATCTACAGGGAAAGAAGGTGCAGAGAAGATATGTCACTGTGACATTCGCCAGACACGTACCCAGCCCTCGGGCCGTGCTCTGCTTTCCCTGCTGCTCAGAATGACTAATTTTGCTTACAGCCATGCTTTGGGAAAGGCCTGGATTCCAGGCAGCTCGCTTTCTTCTGCTCACAAAAGGACCAGTGTGTGCCTCTGACACAGAGCCTAACTGCCAGCTTCGGCCACTCACCTCCCGTTGTTGGAGGAATCCTGGGCCTACAAATGTAAAGCTCCCAGTCGGAAGCAGCAGCAATGACAAATTCTGATGTCCTACAGAGACTGGAAAGATGAGCACCAAGTCCCCAGGAACTCCAAGAGCTTACTAGAGTCGTTTGCCAAATAGCTTGCCTAGGTCTGAATGTGCAGAAGTAGTGTAACTGCCCTCGTTTTACTTCTGCAGGATTATGGAGCCTCGGTGTGCCTCACTCGCCAGTGAGAACGTGACAGTTGTAAGCAGATTTTATTATTTAAAAAATAACCCCTCCTGCTCTGGCAGTGACCATGCAGCCAGAAAAGGCAATGGCAAATCACAGACTGGTCTAGGTTTGAAGGGACCCCAAGGATCATAGAGTTCCAACTCCCCTGCCAGAGGCAGGGTCACCAACCTCCAGACATGATCTACATAAGGTTGCCCAGGCCCCAAGGCAACCTGGCCCTGAACACCTCCAGGGACGGGGCACACCCTCCTCTCATTCCAGCCCCTCCAGCCCATTCCAGCCCCTCACCACTCTCTCTCTAAAGAACTTCCCCTTAATATCTAATCTAACCCTTCCCTCCTTCAGCTTCACTGAATCTCCCTTGTCCTGTTGATTTCCCTACTGTTTATCTGCTCCCTTCAGGGACTGGAACCCCTTTAATGCCTTGTTGAGACCAGATCTTCTCAAATTGTTTTGCCTCAAACTACTCAAAGCCTGAAATTTATGACAATTAAAAAAAAAAAAGGGGGGGGGATCACAAATGATTTGTATTTTCATAGTCAGCAACAAATTTGCACAGCATAATTTAAGGTTTGTTATAAATCTATCTGCATCATGTTAGATGGAAAAAAATCTAAATATTTACATCCTTCCCAAGAGACCCTGTGCCAAAAGGATGTTTTCATCCATGTTTTGTGGAGCAATTATTTAATGTCTTAACTAACTGCAGAATTACACAGGGGTTGCAGCGCTCTTCAAACCACAAGCAACAGGTTTCCTACGGTACGGTCTCATTTCCTCTACCAAAACCTCCCCCAGTCTCACGGTTCTAAGCAGGGCACGGTCACCCCAGCAGCCTCAGACTAACCAAATTTGTTCAGCAATAGCAAGGAGGTCAAGTGCTCTGGGGATCAGGCACGACGTAAAGCTCAGACACTGCTCGTTACGGAATTTATAACGAACAATAAAAAGATATTGCCTTGCAACGATCAGATCTGAGCAGCCGTTAAGCGTCGCACAGAGAAGCGCGCTGCTGGGACCTGCACGAGACGTGATGACCCTGCTCTGTCACATCTCTTCAGAGACTGGGTCAAACCCAACCTGTACCAAGGGTTTAAGAGCATGAGCGTTGAGCTGGGGTGGGAAGGGAGGAGGATGCTTTAAGGGAAAGGTAACTCCTGGGAAATTTGAGTTGCAGACAGTAAGCCAGCCTTTGAGCTATCAGCATCTCTGTCTCGGTGTTTTGATATTGAAGAATGGGCACACACACTTTATCAGTGAGGTGTGTGGGTACCACTCAGGACAGGTGGCACAGTGGGATCGGAATGGGATAGCAGACATGGAACAGGCTACAGCTTCCCACATCCACCCTTTTCCAAGGGCCTGTGCAAGGAACCACAACGGTCCCTGGGTATGGAGACCATGGGACCACAGATGCCAGGCAGCTACTCTGGTGCAAAGGATGACCTTGCAATCACACTGGTGCTTTAAAACAAACCAGTAGCTTTAAGACAGTTCCAGAGTGGCAGGTTGCTGGAACAGCTGATTTTAAAGTGCTGCTGCTTCCCAGAGTTAAACTGCTCTGTGATCCTGCTTGTCAGGACAGCATTCCCCTCTCAGGCACACACAGCTGGCAAAAAACACATCCTGAGGATCCCATGAAGGGACCAAAGGCAGAGGATACTTGAGAAACATCCCCCGGCTCTCCACAGAAGACCCAACCCCCAGTTCAATGAGGGCACACTGCTAAGCATTCAGGATAACATTTAGCCAGAACGCTTCCTCAGCCCCGGGGCCAAGATCAGCTCTGCAGCACATACCTGAAAGTGGTGCTGGTGAACAGAATCTGTTTGTGGACCCAACAGCAGAGATCCCATCTCCCACAGCCTGCGGAGGGGTGAGAGCTCTCGTGGCGGTCAGAGGGGAGCCCATAGATCGCAGGTCTGTCGTCAGTGGCGGTCCTATCTGTGTCTGCACATTCTTTCTTTGCAAAGTGCTGGTGGTCTCCAAGCTGGCATAGGAGCTCGATATGGATGTAGGCATACTTGTGACCGGCACAGAACCCCTTTGTGCACAAGAAACGGGTCCTGCTACGTTCTCTGTTTTGACGATGGTGCTAATGGTGTGATTCAGAAGTCCACAAGTCGCTGGGGGCGTGAGGGGCCGAGGCCACGTTTGCCGATGAGACAGAACAGGTATTGTGTTACCAGATCCGACCAGCCTCTGGGAATCAGTCAACTGTGCTGAAGGTTCGGACGAAACACCATAGATATGAGGACCGTTCACTTTAATGTCAGAGGCTGTCGGCCCATTCGAAGTCCCGCAAGAAGAGACCTTCTTGGATTTATCTATACAGGAGCTGCAGTTGACATCTTCCTGTGGCAAAGTCTGCTGGGGTTGCGAGGAGCTCAAGGAATTCTGGGTGGTAATCCCTGAGGTGCAGGATGACATGGAATAGAGGGAAGGTGTGAGTGCCTTGTCAGCTGCCTGGTAAGGGTTGGTGAGTGAGCCGTCCGCCACAATAACAGGCTTAATATCAGCCTTCTCTGTTTGTTCAGAGTCCCAAAGCGAAGTCATCTGCTTAGCAGATAAATGTTTCAATATGCTGCACTGGAGCGCAACAACACTACAGAGCCACTGGGAGGGAGAAAAAAGCGCAGGTTAGCTCCACAGGCAGACAGACAGAGCTCCCAACCTCAACTGCATCGTTCACCCAGCTCCAAGAAGTTCAGCTGCCTCACGGTGCAGCTGACTGCTCTGATACAGCCTGGAATTACAGAATCTGCTCTGATGCTCAAGTCGAATCAGGAGAAAACTTTGTCCAGGAGTATAAAAGTGCAACTAAATTAGGTGCTGCTTATCTCCGTGCTGGGGACTGAAGAGAGAGGAGTTGAGATTGGAGGCGGAAGAAAGCAGCTGACACACTTCCTCACCCCAAAACTCTTCTCTCTCTTCACTTGTTAAGTGTTGCAATTCATCAGCTAGTTACAAACACATCTTTGACTAACAGGGGCTTCTATCCAAAACACAATTCTCCAATGTACTGTTGGGAGGAAAGGGAAGAAACGTTGATCTATCTACTCCACGTGATAGGGAGTCACCTGCCCAAGCTGGGTGCAGAGCACCTTCCCCTTACATGAGGCAGAGGAAGGCCAAAAGATTTATTAGGGGTTTTCAGCTCCATGATGAACGGATACTGCCAGAGAGAGGAACCTCGCCTGAGCTAAGAGGAATTGACCACGGATTGCAGAGCAACACGCCTTTCTGCTGTGGAATGCAGCAAGAAGTTTCATACACCATCTAAACGCTCATCTGACCTTGATTTAAAAGCCCAATTCTACCAGCAATAAAAAGCAGCCCAGGAATCTGACGTTAATATACAAATAAACGTGTCAGAGAGCAGCCTTACATAATCAAAGTGGAAAGTATTTCCCCTCAGCTGGGAAATAAAAACGACATCTAGACAGAAAGCCCTCGACTCCCCTCTTAAGGCCAGAAGCCTATTTCACCACTTCCCTGAAATGTCAAATGAGGAGTTTTACATTTCACCTGGAAAGGCAAAATGAAGTTTTAACTGGCAAGGGTGTCAGAGACAAGACAAGCTATCACCTCTAGACATGATTTGGAGACTGGTTTCCTAGACAACTGCTCTGATCATGACTGAAATGGAAGAGCATCTTTGTACCAAAGCAACTGCAGATGCAGAGTCCAAGCATTTGACTTCATTTACCTCCTGTTGTTCTGTCTGGCTGGCTAAGTGCTCAGTGTTCAGAAGGTGCTTCTGCAAGGGTTCCTCAGGGATCCCGTTACAGATCAGCTCGCCATCTCTAATAGCTGCAGGCGCAAGTAACGGGGGCGGAAGCCGGTATTGGGACTTTATAGCATCAGGAACCTACATTGTAGAGAAAAAAAGATCACACATGAGAACAATTACTCAAGACTGACTAGTTAAACCACAGCCTAACCTGCCCTACGTTTCATGTTCACTGCTTTCTGACCCAAAGGAACCCTGCAGACAATAGAAGTTTCAAGGAATGAGTACTTTAAATTAATGCAGCCACGCTGAAATTAAGTAGGTTTTATTCCCTTAGGTCAGGCATGACTTCAGCACCACGTGGTGGCCATGGCATAAAAGAAGTCACACAAAAAAAAGGGGAAGCAGGAAGGGAAACCTGCATGGCATTTTTCAAGCATTCCGGCAGCTCCTTGGGGTTTGATACAGAACATGCAGCAGTCCCAATTCTGACCTTAGGGCAACTTTCAGGAAGCTGTGTGTTGGATTTTCTCTACTTGCGCTAGATTTGAAGGCCTATTTGTAATAGCTGAGCCTTATGGTTGGTGGAAAAAGAGCTTATTAAATTGTACACGTAGTGAAAAGTGACTCCCAGACCTCTCAGCAACACATTCATGGAGACCCCACCCTCTTCCTCCCTCCCCAAGCAGCTATTCCTACAGGGCGTGCTCGTTTCCCTTCCAAAGCAGATTAAGTACACCAGGATTTTCACTGACACTTGTTCACACGTACCTTCAGACCTTTTCTCTTTACTGACTGAAGAACTCTGCGATTCGGAGGATGTTTCTTATGGATTCGGTTTAAGAAATCCACTTTGACAACATGCTGAGATATGGTGTCCTGGAACCGGTCAAATACTCGGCACCGATTACTCAGGGTCAAGTTCTTCTGGTTCAGCTGGGTGATCAGATAATGCCACAGGAGTTAGGGATCTGCGGGGTCACTCTTAACGTACACTAAGACTTTCATAATGCCTCGCAGCACTGGCAGTACAGCACCAGCTCAGCTTTAGACTACTTGTTTCCTGCAGCACTAACAGTTTCTGTTAAAGGGCACATTGCTGGAGATGAATACAAAAGCATTTAGAGGCCTACTAAGCAGCATCAGTGCTCTCAGCAGCAGTTTGTGTGGGCACAAGCCCTTTGTTTCAGCCCCGTTTCCTGAGTATTTAGGCTCAAGTACACTGCTTTTCCACAACTGAAAACTCCCTCTTGGAATGAAAGCTTTTGGGTTAAGCATGCAAAGAATTACTTCTCCTATTCGGAGCACTGTGCTGCTTTGTGTCACAGTTCTGGAAGCTCATCTAGATCTAAGGAGTCCAGTCTGAAAACCAGACAAGCTGTCAGTGAGCCACAATCAGAGCTGTCAGCTTCAGTTACAGGAAGGAGTTCCCCCATCTTTACATTTTATTGCAGATAGCAGCATCATATTCCTTTGGTGAGCGCGCTGCTTGCAGCAGGAGCTTTACAAGCGTTACAGGGAGCAGTGAGAGCTCAGAAGCTGTTTTACATTTGTTGTACTTTGTCCTTTAATGGACCTGCCAGGTTCCACTCCAGCATCCGGTTACCATACTGCAATCATAGTCCTGCTTACCACCACGTGTTCTATGTGATTTGGGCACATCCATCTACCCAGAGGCATGGCAGTAAGTGGTGGCTCCAGACAATCCATGTGGAACAGGAGTGGGCAATAATCACACTGAATTAGAGGCGCCACTCTGCAACTCCTGCAAAAAGAGGGGCACATCTTATTTCTCAAACAGAACAGAGACTGAACGTGCAGGGCAAGCCAGCCCAACCTTGAACTTCCCCCAACAATTTCCCCTGCTTGCACCTCAAATCAGGCTTCTGATTTGTAACCCATCTATACGGACCTTCTGCATAACCCACTCAAGGCACAAGAGGGTTTTTCGGTGCAAAAGAGGTCCTCTGGCAGGAGGAGATGCCCTTGCTGCAAAGTTGTAAGCATCTGTTAGATTCTCATAAGCAACTTTTCAAGCTGACCTTGTGCTTTAGTTCCCAGTGGCTTTGTTTAGATCAAAATTGAGAGATCAAGAGGAAATCTCAGGCTTAGGTTATTACAATTCTCCCCAGATGAATCTTGTGTGAAGTCAGGGCATTTACTTCAACAAGATCTCTGAATGAGTCTCAAACTCCAGAAAGCTACCTCATCTGATTTCCCAGGCTCTAAAGCAGCCTTCACTCCAAAACAAAGTCCTCGGCTATTCCCCACAAAAGCTCACCTGAGTCTCCAGCCTGCTTCCAGAAACTCACCCTGACTGGCTTCCCAAAAAAATCACCTTTTCCCTTTCCACTAACATTTTAAATTGGGATGGATCTGTGCATTTTTTATGCAGTTATAAAACCCAGCAGTACACTTTGTACTGGTTTGCAGATTTACTATTCCAGCACGATATTCCTCTTTGCCCTGGGCTTCTATAACTCTCTCTGCAGATTGCTATTTCCTAACTTCACCTCCTCACATATTTCCTTCATGAACCACAAATAAGTATCTCCATTCTCTAAACCACTTTAGAAGTCTTCTTAGTAGAAAAACCCCGATGGCAAGATCACTCATTCTCTTCAGGCTACATTTTAAAACCCTTTACCAGCCAGGCAAGGCTGCAGAAGCCACACCTATGCTTGCCATGGTTAAACATTTGTTATTTAGCAAAGATGATTATTCCCCCATTTGTTTAGAGGATTGTAAGCAAATAACAAAGGAGAATAGGAAAGGGATCATGTCATCTGCTTTTTTTTTCAGCAAGAACTTTGCTCCTGCGAAGGGTGCAGCTACACCAAACAGCTTCCCTGAAAGAGTCAAGTACCTGTTGCATGTGAAGCAGACTTTCACCGGCAAAGGAACCAAACCATTGTGGTCTAACTCGTGTTGTGCTTTCTTGACATTCTTTCCTGTGGTTTCTTCCTTTCTCCTCCTCTTACTAGTACCTGAAAGTAAGTTTTAAAAGGCTGTGGGTTACCTGCACAGTGGGGATCTGCTTTCTGGTAGATCCACCTAATAATCCTAAGCAGAGGCAATCAGAAAAGGTAAAGAGAGATGCTTAAGGGACTCTTATCACCCACTTCAAGCCTTAAGTGACAATCTTTAAAGGCAGGCTTATTTTATACTTCATCCTTTCAGTGACATCCTGTGCATTAAGTCACTGCTTTGTCAGTAATTACCACATCACAAACCAAACTCAAGTATTAATGACAAATTGAGGGTTTTTTCTTCAGGTTGATGGTCTGGACTAAGGGGACAAACAGCAAGCATCTACTGCAAGCACTGATGGAGGGGTGTGTGACAGTGTCCTCACAGCTCCCAATTGAAAGGCCACCCAGTTTTGGGACAGCTGGAGGAGGACCAGGGCTATTCTTGTCCCCTCTGCTTTCATCAGTGAGCATCACTGGAGCCACAACTACCAAGGACTCAAGAGGGTAAAGAGGCAAGATGGCAGCAGGATGCAAGCACGGATCTCATCAGCACCAGGCAAGCCATCGCTCACCTGGAAGTGCTGTGGTGCAGGTCAGTTCATTCGGCAACTGGAACTGCGTTGGGTTCCTTTCCATGGCAGCAGCAATAAGAAGCTCAAAGGGTCGCTTCAGCTGGGGCTGCCCACAGTCCATTTCTGCAATGGCAGAGTCATCATCCACGTCAATTATGTCCTCATCGACATCATTCTGCTCTGAGTTGGGGGTCTCGGTGCTGGCATTGGATGTGGGAGTGCCAGGCCGGCTTGCTCTCCTTTCCAAGATCCTGGCATGCGCATTAGCCCTGATGCTGCTGCTAGACCTGTCCAACAGGTCTGCGTCACTGGTGGGGGAGGTGGTCCTTTTCCCCGATTTGTCCACCAATCCATTTACCTGCCCCAGCTCTTTCTTCTGTTCTCGCTTCTGCAGGACATGAATAGGCAAGCTTATCATGGAGGCCACAAAGAAAGCACATCAAACCTTGACAAACATGCAATCCAAGACATAGAGCATCTGAAGAGGCTCGAGCCACTTCTCCCATGAAAGCTTTGACCAAGCAAAACCAATTTCATTGTGACTAACATAGAGATGACAAAACAGCTGAGGGGAACCAAGCATGGTGAAGAAAAGTAGCATGTCTCTCTCTCTCTCCTTTCAGGATAGCCGTATGCAAGATTGGATCAGGACAAGATTTCACAGCATCTTGTCCAAAATACCTGACAAATCCCAAAACTCTTTACTCTGCCAACCAACACTGAGAAAATCCACTGTAGAACATCCCTTGTCAATACAGCTCTGAACCCTGGCAGTGCATCCCAACCCATTAAGTGAGGAGAAGTCTAGGCGATCCTGCTCTAGAAGGTGGAGGTTGGACTAGATCTTTTGAGGTCCCTTCCAACTCCTAATGTTCTGTGGTCCCTTAAGCAGCTTGAGAATACAAGCACAACATAGGAACAACACTCTGCTATCTCCTGACAACAGGAATCTGGAACAAAGTGGGCAGGCATTGCTGCAGCAGAGGCAAAGACACTGCCATCAACCTGAGATGGGTTCTGCAGCAGGAGGGGACAGAGCACAGCCTAGCCTGGGCAACTGTGCACTGCTCCAGCACCTGACAGCATCTCCAGTATGGATGAGCCAGCCTATCGCTAAAATGGTCTGAATAGAGGAAACTTGGGGTTTTTTTTCCTTATTCTTCCCTTTTATTTTTTTTTTTAAAACTTGCGATCTTCAGTTTTACTGTTGGCAGATGGCTGAACAGTCCCCTGGAAACATAACAAGGCAATCGCTTCAGGAACAAAAGGCTGAGTACACAGTTTTCTTCCAATCTGTTTTGGGTGTCACTTCAAGGGAACAGTTGCTAGATAAGTTTGGTGCAGTTTCTAAACCCTCTGCTACGCAGCCTTACGTAGCGACAGCAATAAGATGTTTACATTGTGCAAGATGGCTTCCTGGAGAAAGAGCATCGAGGAGGAAAAAAAAAAAAAGACAAGCCACAATCTTGCCCAATCACCTCCTCCCCATCCTGTTCAACAGCCCAGGAAATCATAACTCTGTGATTTCAGGCTCTGCTGACGCGCAACCGCTGTGAAGTCACACTTCTAAAAGAAAAAACACCCCGCACTCGAAGCGGAATCACAGCCCTAATGTCAGAGCTGCATTGACAGGATTCCTGTTTCACCCGCAGACAGCTCAGCTCACCTCCTTGAGCATGGGAGCCGTTCCCATCCCCGCCGTTCCCATCCTCGCCGTTCCCATCCCCTCCGTGCCGCAGCAATCCCTCCTTTCCAGAAGGTGGGGGAAGGAAGGCAATTTAAAAACACAGCTTGACAAGAACACACCAGGCACCTCAGTTTTGGTGCCTAACAGCAAGGTTCAAAATACCAAGAGGGTCTCACAGAGACTCCATAGCTTCCTTTAAGTCTATTCCTAACAAAGCCCTTCAGCTGTGAGCACAAAGAGCGACTCTGGTGGTATATACCACAGGATTCCCGTTTCAAAGGGACAGTGGGAAGGGCAGGGATCATGGCTGTCACAGGAGGGTTTACCTTGCGGCGTACAGTGCAGCGGTGACACATCCACTCCCCCGGAGGCAGCATTTCCTCACTGAGTGGAGGGTTGCTACAAGAGAAACACAAAGCAGCACTTTACTGTTAGGTCTGATCGCCCCTTCCCTGGGACAGGCTGCCTGAGTCAGGGCCACTCCGCAGGTCCTCCTCCCAGACACTTCCTTTTCTTTACAGTGATGTGCCCCAGTTTCACTCCCCCTCACATCCACTTAGGAAGACAGGTCTGATCTGCCAGCCTTCCATGACACCCATTGCATGTCCACGACACATCTCCACGGTTTCAGAGAGCCTCAGAGTCAAATAGCTAAGAGAAATGGAAGATTCACTCGCACACAACACATATACACCTCCCACCCCCTCCAAGCACCAACACCTTCTTAAATAACTCGATGGCTCCACATAAGACTGCCCATATCCCCACACAGCACATATCCAGGCATTTCCATCCCCTGAATTCGCAGCGTGGCTCCAACTGATCAAGCTGCCACGAAGCCGGCCCACTGCTGCGCGTGTGCTCCATCCCAGGGCACGCCCACTTCATGGTGGAAACCACTTTCTATCTTAAGGCAACCCAAATACTCTTCAAAGTGTCACCATATACAGCTTGCCTTGGCTACAGAGCACAAGATACATCCTACTCATACGGATCTGCACTTACTATAGAAGCTGCATCACATCGAAATGACATTCTCATTTTGATACTAGAAATAAACCAAAGCAAATTAGAAGAAGGAGTAAGGATGGCTATTTTCAGAAATGCTTTTCTTCAGTTAAAGGCAGAGCAGCATATGTTAGATGCTACACTTTCCTTACAGATCCTACTACCAGCTCAAGTACTTTCCAACACCTCTTTATCATTAAGATTTGTTATTTCAGCAAACTGCTGACTCTTGCAAGAAAAATTGTACATGCTGTGAGAAAACCAGCGTGGCTTTAAGATACACTTTTAAAAGTTCTGCCTACTGATGCTGCACGCAGCTGCACAGCGAGTCCATTCCCTTGTGCGGAGCGCTCAAAGGATGGACACACTATCGTGGGACCCCAAAACTCCATCTCCTGTTGACTGGGAAACGGGTAACAAGGGATCAAACAGGAACAGACAAGGTGATCAAGCAGCAGTGCAGTCACACCAGCAAAGAGCTTGTAAGGCCAGCCCACGAAGCCACGCGAGCACGGCACCCAGTCTGGGGTTCGCTTCAGGAGCCTCTGTAGTGTTTGTTGCTCCTACAGACAAAACATCAAACCAAATCCAAGAAGACTCCAGCACTGACAAGCCAGAGAGGATAAGATGCCTGTTTTTTGGGCAGTAAGAGCTGTGCTTTGCAGCAAAGGGAGAGGCTGTCTTTCTCGAGAATCTTGCTCCTAGCACAGGGAAATGGCACAGGATCCCAGCCCAGGCTCCCAAGCTTGTGCTGTAAAAACAAACACGCTTCCTTTGTTTAAACAGAGTCCCGGCGAGCCTTGCCCCGAGCGCGCCAGCGCGCTGACAGAAAGGCCTCTGCAGGTACCGCAGCCATCCGGGGTCACACTCGGTCTTGCAACACTGCGCCTGGAAGACCGAAGGAAGAACACAGCAAGAACCAAACTGGTAATAACCTCAGCATTTCTGGTGTCAGGCTCCGGGGAATTCAGCAGAGCCAACACATCTGGCAGCCATTTTGAGGAGGAGCACAGGGTTTCAGAGGCCTCCGTGTTCCAGGCACTCCAGAAACGCAGCGCTCTGCATATATGTGCAAATATACCTGCAGCTTGTGTTTCTCATTTCCTGAAGGTCTTGGATGAACAAGAGATCAGGCTCTAGGTGCGAGCACCAAAGCCTCAGCTACCGACTGCTGTACGCAAAGCCTGCGGTGTTTGGCTGAAGCAGTGACTCCCCCCTGCCCCAAACTCATTGCTGGCTAGCAGCAGTGGGGAAGTGAGGTGGAAGGAGTATAACAAATGAACGCCGTGCGCTTGCTGCAGCGTAAATCCATTCCAAGTCCTGACGTGGATCCCACAACAGCTCCAGTTTGACCCCTGCTAGAAACTGAGCTCTTGGAGCTGCAGCTACAGCAAGAACGGATTCATCCGGCCCACTCCTCCCTCCCCACCCAGCACCCCAGGGGGGAAAAAAAAAAAGCCCCAAACCCCACAGTCTTTGATTTGTTTGCAGTGAATTTTAGCCCTCTGAAGCTACCGGTGAGCGTGTCTGAACTGCTGGGAACACGTCTGCCCCATCCCAAGGCAGGCGCAGTGTGCCAGGGATCCACGCGCTGCCAGATGCCTCGGGCTAGTTGTTTTAACTGTTACCTCAAATCTAACTTATTTTACAATGAAACAATTAATACCACAGTGAAACTCGAGAGGTGCCTAGGAGAGTCAGAACAGGCTACTGCTTCTTCAGTGCCTATGCTATTGTCCCATTTCTAAGTTTGAATTATCTGCTCAACAACCATGAGATCCCACTTTTCCAGTGCTCTTCAGCGACAGCTTAGAGAAGCATTTTAATGAATGCCGCTACCCCAAGGCCTGTGGAAGGAGGGGGAAAGATTACTTTCAAACCAGCAGTAAGGTTTAGCTCTCAGGCTAACCTCCCTGAGCGTTTTTGGGGTGGGTTTTTTTTGCTTGCTGTCAGGGCCTAACTGCTATAGCATGTGTATTAAAAGACTGATTCTGCTTCTCCTGGTTAATGAACTGTTCATCAAGGCAGCCCGCTGCACTAACAAAGACTGATGAATGCTGTTCCTGCACCGCTGGCCCCTCTGCTAGCACAGAGCATTTCCTGGGTCTCAGCATAAAGCCAGGGAATTGCTGAAGAATGCCGGTTTCATTGACTAGTTATGGCCACATTCTTCAACCTTTTACAGTAAGCGTAAGAGAAACTGATTTTTAAATCCCAACGAGATACTTGATCTTCATAACCAAGGTAAGAATTAGCACTCTGGCAGGAGCACCGCAGCCGCTTTCTCCCCTATCCTTCATAGGTTCATTAGCATGCAGGTCTCCAGCCATCAGTGTTTGCTGCCAACAGGACCCAGAATTGTACAGCACCAACTTTTATCTTCAGCTACAACACATCTCCTTTCAACCACACACCAGCCGTGCCGCTCTGTACAATTTTGCTGAACCTTCGTTTCAGAAAGGCTCCCCTTCTGTCATCACAGGGAAGAGTGGTGGCCAAAACTGTTCTACCTGGAAGGTTTTGGTCCTATCTGCTCAGCAGAACACACAAATTGCTAAATTTTAAGACAGGCAGCTCTGAAACAGCGAGTCTGACGTTCAAGGTTAATATCTATACAATCTATACGAACAGCTGGAAGAGCAACACATATCAAAGCCTCTGAAAATTCAAGGAGATGATCATCACCGCCCATTCAGAAGAAACTTCGCTGACACAAGTCACTTGACAGGACACTAGTCTCATGGCTTCTTCTACAAAAGTTAAGTAGCACCTCCTGAAGTTTACACCAGATTTGTGTCGTCAAAACTTGCTCGTGGACTAGCTTCCCCAGGCAGAACACTACACAAACCCTCCCTTAAATAAAAGTGGCAATGATGAAATAATAATAAAAAATAATCTTCAAGAGTCATCCATGTATTAGGAGTTTTTATGAAGCAAACAATAGCATGAAGCCACTTAGCTTTTCAATTTCACACTCTGGAGCTCTCACACATCAGATGCCTGTTGTTAGTCTAAATCCCGTAATTACTCTTCACTTTGCCGACCTCAATAAATAAAGTAAACAAACGCTCAAGGGAACGGCACCTTCCTCACTGCAAACTGTCTTCTCAGTCTCAAAGGAACCAGTGACAAGCAAAGAGCTTGCTCTGGACCCCCGGGGCTTCAGCCAGCTATCAGGCTGGGGTACTGGAGGCAGGAAAAGAGCCTGGAGTGTCTGGCAGAGCTTTCTTGGACAACTGTGCTTTGATGTCAGTTGTTTTCAGCTATTGGGACTATTTTTCCCTGTGCTGGGGGAAAAGAGTAGCCGGACAAAAAGCATGTAGGCAAGAACATTTTACTTTCTCAGAAATCTACTAGTTAACTTAGCAAGACACTTATGAGGAAGGATGAGGATGCTGCATATGCTTGCCAGTCAAAGGCAGGCAGCTTTCAGCTCTCTGCTGGCCTCATATCTATCCCACTGATGGATAAAGCTACAGCTGCTCCACCAGCTTCATAGAGAACAGGGCTCCCTACAGCAGGGCCTTGATGATGGCCATAACCACAGCAAACCAGGAAACCAACCATACTGTCGGTACATCACCCCAGTGAGAAACACAAAATTGCATATTTTTAAACAAATTTGGTCCTTTGAAGCAGCTTTACTGCACCCAAGGTGTGCTCTCAGAGCTGCCTCAAAGCCTGCAGGAGGAGGACACCTGGAACCAGTGCTGGGAGCCTGGACCTTACATGTAACATCACACGAAACAAGCTAACAGCTGCAGCCCTGTTAAGTTCCTCCCCGTTACAACTCCCTCACCTTCCTATTGCAAGCCCCGGATCGCAGCAGAGCTTACTCTTTTCTGAGCACACAAGCCAGACTCCATTACCTGGTTATCAGGAGTAATGTCAGCTCGCTACTCCAGTCCAGCAGTGTCGGGATTATTCCTCACACACACTACTCAGTGAAGGTCTACAAGTTCTTCAGACTCCATCTGCTCCTTAATATGGATAAAGCTGTGACATTCAGGAGTAGAAGAAACAATCTTCCTGATGAAGCCAAAGATTTCTCAAGCACCAAAGCAGAAGACCACCCGACTTCAAGTAAGCCAGGCACTACTCAATCACATTAAAACTAACAGATCTGGCCTTGATTTAGCTTGTGTATTTTACAGGTCATACCTGCTCAAAGCCAGTAGCACGATTCATACCGACTACAAAGCATCAGCCACTATGGATTGTGCAGTGCAACTCCTCCCGAGGGAACCAGTGGGGAAAAGAGCAGCCAGCACAACTTTGTTTGCACTGAAGTGAAAGGCTTGAGCACACATACGGGAAGCTCTACATTAAGAGCATCCAGCAAGAGGCCCTGGACATCACTGGACAGGTCAGGGCATGATTACTTTAGCTGCCACTGTGCAGAGAAGGGAACCAAAATGACCAATTCACAGGTCACCAATTATGATGTCACCTGGATCACTGCATCTGCTCAGCACCTATCTTTACTGACAGCGGGGCCAGGGCTGGAAATAAGGGTTTGGCCACAGACAGAAGCAGGATTAAAGCACCATTACAGGTCCAGACAGAGAGAAACAAGATACAGGCAAGGAAGAATGAAGTTACCCTACCATAACCTGTCCATGTGCCAATGCCAGAGCAAAGGAAGACTCGAAGTCTTCATTTGAAGACGCTGTATCCCAAATGTCATCCCCTGTGTGCTGCTTCCCACTTTCCAAACCAGCCAGCACCCAACACCGCGAGGGCAGAGCACGTACTGACCAGTGAGGCAAGTCCCTGCACTGCTACCATGCTAAGAGCAAGGTACTGTTCTACCATTGCAAACTGGGAAGCCAGTGAAGGTGTTTACTTGCATCCCTCCTCAAACCACCTGCTAGCCTCATCCTGGGAAGAGAGCATTGAGGACAGCCTCAGGGAAGCGGACATTATCCACCCCATCTGGCTTCCCTCTTCCTACTGTCACCAGGCACCCATGCACAGGCCATCACAGTGAGCAAGAAAAGTTCCCTCTGAGGTGATGAAGCACAACTTTTGTCATCTCCAACCTGACAAGCAGGAGACTCCAATAAACTGGATGAGCTGTGTGTAAACATGTGATCACCCGATGTAATTAGTTACTGCTATTTATAGAAAGAACCTGGCCTGCAGCAACCATCCCCTAGACAACCCGTTAGTTATTACCCTCTAACAGCAGAGAAAAAAATGAAAAGTATTTTTTTTTAAAAGATCCTAAATTTCCACACATACAAAATCCCTAAGTAAACCTCTCTATTAATAAACACGCATGGAAAAGCATATGATGCCACCTGTACTGCATGGAGGGGTCTGGTAGTTATTTATTTATTAATTAGTTTGGTTACGAACTCTGACATTTGGGATGCTTCTGCTACGGGATCGTACAGCTTCGTATTTATAGGCAGGAACCAGGAAAGTCAATAGGAAGACTTGTTGACTTTGGAAAATTTGGTCCAGACCCAGAAACTCAGGCACTGTGCAGATCCTGACTCCTGTTTCTTTCCCATGCATCGCTCATGCCTGTACTGCAGACAATAGCAACAATAGCCTGAATTCAACGTCCAGACTCATTACCAAGTGTTCAGATCTTTACAGCACCATCTTAACAGATGAGAAGTCATCTTCTCAAAGCAGGATGACACACAGGGCAGCATTGGGGAAAAGAAAGAGGGCTGAGGATCAACACAGCTCTAGCGAGAATCACTTCATCTCATTTTGTCTTTAAAGAACAATAAATGAAGAGATACCACTGGTGTGTGTGTGTGTGTGGAAATAATCAAAACACAGGTCCAGGAGGTTTCTGAGAAGTGAACACATTGAGCCCTAGCCATGGTGAACGTGTTCAAAGGAGACAGGGCTGAAAGGACAGAAGCAGTAAGGTGGAAAAAAGGAAAGCAGCACATCAGAAGAGGATGAAGGGCAGACCCATAAAAGCAAAACCATGAATCTGTCCTCACGCAAGCATAGGTGAAGTATAATCTGGTACCTACATGTGGACTAGGCTTTTTTGAGAGTGCTAGGGAGGAGAGGGAAAAGAGCAGCAGCAGAAATGCCCACCAAAAAAATCCCCTTAAAGCAGGGTATAGATTCTTTTCTGCCTTTTCCAGATCACCTTCATACCCTGCTCCTGTCACTATTCTAGATGGGGGATTGCTGGGAAGTTCACGTGATGCCTTGCCCCAAGTCAGAGGCTGTACAGGCAGGTGTTTCACACCAATCACGAGCACCTGCCAGAAATTCAGCATGGGGTTTTCAGCCTGCTAAATTGCATCCTCAGGCCACTGCTTTCCGCAGGGTTCAAAGTCAGTAATCTCCAGCTCCATCTAGTTTACTTCAAGCGACTCGTGCAGAGCAGACGTCAGCAGAAATAGGTTAGAGTTGGGTTCAGGAGCTAGATTTCCCCCGGCTGGCCAAGATGCTCTCTGCCTTTTGTACTGGAGATCTGATACACCAACTGGAAGAATGATTTACAGAAATTTTTTTCTTCTTCATTTTTGGCTACCAGGAGCACTGACTCCATACCCCAAGAAGGTATGTAACTGCATTACAACTGATATCTGTCAACCCCTCTCTTAAAGGGAACACATGGCACTATTTTTACTCAGCTTGGAGAGTTACTGGATACTGCAGCATTCCTTCGAGGAAGCTGGGCAGACATCTAGCAAGCAGCAGAGTTGGAGGCAGCGTAAACTGTCTTACTGTAAGACAAAAATCCAGCCAGCTCTGACAATCTAACCGTGTCACGAAAATCCCAAGTTTAGCCAGCAACCTGACGTGGCAAGATGCTTTCTGCTTACACTTGCTTCTTTCAAATCCAGTGCTTCATTCCCCTGTATCAAAGCCATATTATGCTCTCAGATACATCAGTGTTTTCCCCAAATCCAAGCTTACTTCCTGACTTGTTGAAAAGAAAACAGGTCCATCTTTCTCACATGTGATTTCTACCGCAATAGGCAGCACCCCTGAAATATCCAGCCTTTGTTAACACTTGCTTTCAGGAAAATACACCTCTTTCCTACTCTGGAATTAATTGCAGATTCCTGCTCTTTGCTACCAAATCAAGGATGAATAAGGGCTCCAAAGCACAGAAACAACTCAAGAACCTGACACGTACCTGTGAGTCACTGTAGCAACAAAAGCAGTTTAACATCCAATTGTGTGGGACAATAAACAGAAAAAGTCGTGTTAGTCTCTTTACTACGTTGAAAAACTGTTTCAGCATCGACACCACGACTGCAATCTTGACATGAGTCAGTCTGTCCTACACAGGGAGACAGCCAGGGCCCAGCCCTCCACACAGCTGCTCTTCACACCACCACAGCACCTAAAGCCCGAGTCATGAAGATCGGTTTCGGAGCGGAAAATAAAAGCATATTTGGTGATTCTTGCTATAAATACTCAGTTCTGTTGCTGCCAACAGCACAGGCACACTCCCCCCTTGGAGATGTCCTTCATGCCTGCTGTATGAGGAGTATGGCAGGATGTCAGACATGCTCATCCATACCGCTTCCCATCACCTACCCCCACCTAAAGCGACGATGAGACCCAGAGGGAGTGGAGCTATGAGAACATGATTCTGTCTAATGCAGGCAGACGTCCTCCTGTTCCCAACTACAAGATCCACAGGCGACTGTACAATCCTAACAGCACTGAGCTAGTAGATGATAAAAAGGAAGCTGAATATATTTACAAGATAGTGTTAAAATCTCCATAACAAACAGTCATTAGCAGATTAGTATATGAATCTAATCCAATTAAGAATTTCTTTTGCAAATGCCTGGAGGAGCTGGAATTCCTCTGGGAAGCCCTTTCCATATTTTGAAAGGTTCCCCATGAGTCACGCCCGCAGGTCTGACATACCAGGAAAGACCAGCTCCAGGGAGCAGCAGGAACAAAGCTGTGCGTTCCACCTCCACCACTGCATCCCACTGAACTTCCTCAGGAGTCACTCAAACACAGACCCCACAGCAGCACCAAAGAGAGACTTCTCAAGTTCCACAAGTAACATCCAGCATAGTTATCCCTTTCCCAAACAAGGGAACAAAACAGAGAGCTTTCCTTACTAACACCTCCTTACCGTGCCCTTTGAAACACCTCCACAGGATTATACATTTGACATCAAGTGAGCCCATACAGCAGCCATGCCTTAAGACAAAGAGTAAGCTAGGAGTAAAGTCTTGGACAGAATCCTACCGCCTTGCTGCTAGCACTTTACACCGATGCTGAGAGCAGGAGCAGCGATCCAGGGTCTGACACGAATGCCCAGCTCTTGCCCATTGCAAAATCTGCTCATGCTCAGTTTAACACAGGCACCGTAGGCACAGGCGAGAACTGTGGTTAACAACTCCCAAAAATGAGATTAGTTCATCAAATTCTTACCCAGAACGATTTTCTGGTGCCCTCACCTTAAGTTTGTAGATTCAGGTTGACCTTATCTGCCTTTGCATCGAGAGATTTAGGACAAAATAAGGAGAGCGAAAGATCTCAGTGGTGCAACTTTGCTGAACAGAACTGCCAAGACCGATCATGTTACCACATCTGCAGACACATGCGCAGTGACCCTCCGCACTGAGAAACCCAGCCAGAGCAATTGCCTCCTCCTGGTTTAGGATCTAGACTAAGCTGGCCCCAACGCTACTGAAATATCCAAAGCAAAGACACAGAAAAGTTTGGGTTGCTTTTTTAAATGTGTATTGTTTTACAAGCTGTCAGTTAAGATAGATTTACTTAAATTAATGTTTGGAACAGAGCACCTTCCTATCAGATCTTCAAAATGCAGTTACATAAACACTGAAGTAGGATTTTTGCCAGCAATTTAGTGTTATAAAATTTTCAGAAAGCCTCAAAATCAAAACTTCTGCAGATAAACTCCGTGTTTTGAAGCCATCAGACACGCCAGCGTGTAAGAGTCACACCAACACATGTAATTCAACCTACTAAAACCCCACTGCTCTGTAGCCTGCTGTTAGACCTGAAGTTCTCCAGCACCTTCCTGGTCATCCTGTTCCTCCCAGCAGAAGCTTCAGACCATTCCTAGTTTCACCTGAAAACCCTGAGGCGACCAGAGATGCCCATTAAGTGAAGGATTAGCTGAGGCAATAGTCGGGCTGATTATTCCCTCCCTTCACAGGATGGATATTTAGGTAAAAAGCCCCAAAACCAGCCCAAGTGACAAGGTGAAGCAGGACACCTCACCTCTGGATAAGGTGTGCGTGTGTGTGTAAGTTATCCATGCCCTTCCTACCAAACAACTTCTTTCTCCATTCTTCCGTGCAAAGAACTTCACACCAAGGTGACTCTCAGAGAACATGCAAAACTCTGGCTAGTTTAGTTTCCTCTACTTCTCTCTGCAGCTCTGTCCCTCCAGTTCTTCGACAACAGCGCTGTGAGGAAGAGTGCCAAACAAGAGAGAGGAAATGGAGCCAAAAGCTCCAAATATCAACACGAAAGCTTCGCACAAAGGTTGATGGAGCTAGCAGGCTCCGGTACGGATACAGTCTACCTCTCCCAGCCCAGCCCTGGGGTGACCCAGCAGCTAAGGGAAGTGTTTTCTGCTGGTACAACGTTGGTATTGTTGAGTTTCCGTAACCGGGCAGCTGGTCAGGCTTTAGGGAAGTCGGGTCACTTTGCTATGCCAGCAGTGCTTTACAGCCAGCGTGCGATTTCTAAGAGGGGTTTGAACAGCAGCATTCAGCAGGGTTAGTGATTTTGGGTTCCTCCAACCAGAAACTCAGGCAGAGAGACTTTTAAAAAAAAAAAAAAAAAAAAAAAAGAGAAGAAAAAAAACAAACACAAAACTGTTCTGTGTTAGTTCTCCCTCCTGTTGTCACTCTGCTCCCCTCCCCCAGCTTGTTAACTAAACTTTTCCTCTCCCAGGGATCTTTCTAATCCCTCAAGCGAAGCTGTAATGAATTTGCAAACTGTATTCAGTAGGAATCGAGTTTACCGAGAGGCTCAAGAAAACACAGGGAATTCCAAAATTGTACAGACAGGAGGAGGATATAAAAGGGGAAGAATAACATAAGTAGTGGAAAATTGGGTTTCAATCATGTAAAAGAGTGTACAGCATTCCCAGGGGCCTGGCTTGAGGCAGAACATCAGGATGAAAACACTTGCTGCACCGTTACCCAGAGAAGCGGGTTATGAGCAAAGTGCTTAACCAAAACCAGACTTCAGAGTTAAAAACCCCATTCTGTTTTCAAGATATATTGGGGACAGGAAAAAGCCCCAAACCCCTCTCTGGAAATTCAAACCTGAAGACAGTCACCCGGCCACGATATTAATCCAGGCATGTTGAAATTAAGTATCTGGAAGGGATTTTACACTCTCCTGTGTCCCTCCCACTGGCAGCCAGGCTGGGAATCCTCCTCGGTCTGCGGACTATTACAGTACCTGTAGGAGTTTTACGCTGAACTAGCGATTCCAGAAAGGAGCTGTGAGAAAAGCTGACACTGAGAGATGAACTGGGAAGCCACTTCCACCCACATTAATTCAGGAGAGCAGTTGTTCCCACAGTGGATCAACAAAACTTGTTATTTACCATCAGAGACATGCAATACTCTCAAGACTTGGAAAGTTTTGGGGGTTTCGGCTGAGCGCCTTCTGTTTTCTGCAGAGGACAACAAGACTGAGGTACTAAAATGGAAGTTAAGGCAAACCACTGAAGTTTGAGAACCACACACTTACCTAATGAAGGCAACTGGCTTGTTGCAGGTTTAAATAACACGATATAGAAGTTTTCCCTACACAGGAAGACACAAAACTAGTTTATGGGCCACTGAGCTGGGTTAATTCCTGGGTTTGTCTCCAGCCAATTGCATGACTTAGGCTGAGCACACCCTTGTTATAAGTTTCTTTTATAATACAGCTTTAATCAACTGATTACAAAACCTAGACAAATTAAAAGCTTCTCCTCTCTTTCCCCCCACCTTATATCAATAATAAACATAACCTGGCACTAAAGCTTACAATTAGTATTAAAGAGCGAGTAAGCCGTTGACATAATTCAGCCAGTACGCCCCAGCAGTGTGTTTCAACTGCTATCCAAACAGCTTAAAACAAGCACCGCCTTGCAGCCTCTACTCTTGAAATAAAAAAAGGGGCAGAAAGGAAGTTGCAAGTGCCTAAGTTAGTATCCAGAACGGAAGTTTAAGCAAGGTGTAGGAGGTTAAGGGAAGAAAACACACAATCAAAACTTGAGCATCCCTTGGAAACAGTTTGCATCACTCAAAGGCCTTGGCCAAGCGATGGACAGAGGTCCACGAGCAAGGGAGGTAGAACCAGGCCCAAGGTGGGGGGCCTTTGGGCAAAATCTATCCAGCAGCTCGCACCCACACCACGCCAGACCCTGCCACCTCTCACAGTGGGGTCTGGGCTACCCTCATAACCACTGCCTGAGATACCCCAGGAGAGGCAACAAAGTCAGAAGGCAGTTTCGGAGATGCCCCTTTCTGTTCCAAAGGGACACTCCTTAGCCAAAGATAGCATTTTTTAAAGTCATTAAAATGCAACTAACTTGAGTACAGCCAAACCTTTAAAGATACCTGATTTACACAAAGGTTTCCCGCTCATTGGCTACAAGAAACTTGCCAAATTAGTTCCAAGAAATTCATGCAAGTTTAGCCATGCACAAAGTGGTCTCATTTATGGTCAGGTTTAATTAGGATTCAGAGTCAACCAGGGAACTCTACAGCCTTGGTCGCAGCTCTTCCACCTCGAAGCATGAAGTTTTAGCCACCACTCCAGCCTCATTAAGAGGGCTCAGGATGTGTGTGGCAGAATCCAATACAGGCTTTTAAGCAAAACCCTTCAATTAAAGCAAATCAACTATACTGGACAAAATAATTTATTAGTAATTAGTGCCTTCCTAATAAATATTAAGAGGATCTTCACTACCACCAGTAGCACTTCCTCGGGGTAGGAGGGATGATGTCATGGCTACATGCTACAGCATTGTCAGGTTTGTCCGGCTACATGCTGCTAACGGGACACTCCCTACAGAACTGTGACCGCACAGTCAAATTTTCCTGGTATCAGTGATCAGTTTAATAAGAGCTGAGAGACCTGCAATTACCACACAAGCACAGCATAACCCCCCAAGCAAAGGAAAAAAAAAAAAAAAAAAAGAAAAAGAAAAAAAAAACACCCAGCAAACAGGAGGCAGCTGTACCAGGGTGGCAAACAAAGCTCCAAACCATGAAAGAGAGAAAGGAATGTGGTTAAAAAATCTCCCCTAAGGAAGAATACTCTGTACGCCCGAGCTCCAGCTGTTTGACTTGCCCTGTTCCCTCCTCCTCCACTCCATTATCCACTCTGGCCGCGCTAATTTAACACAAACCGCCTGCCTACGTCAACTGTTGGAAGGGGAGATTTGGGTTAAAGCAGCCTCGGATGCAGAAATGAAAAGAAAAAAACAAAAACCAAACCCACAACTTTAGGGGCAGAAAGTTCAGGTGCCTTTGGTGCGTCGCTTTGTGCCCAAGAGCTTGGGAAGCTGCGAGGGAAGGCAGCGAGAGTCCTTCCCCGCTGCAGCCTCTACCGACTAGAGCTTTGCCACCGCCTCCACACGCATCTCGACTCCCACACAGCACCCAGATTTGCATGCAGAAAGATCTGCCTTTTATCAACAAAGCCACGCAACTCTCAGCAAGAGGGCCCGACCGCCCTCCGGTTCACGACAGTCCCTGCCACGGATGAGACAAGCAGGTCTGAAGAGTCAGGAGGAAAGAAAAAAGGAGGGAAAGGAATAAACCCGGCCAATTTTCAAGTCTGCAGGCCTGGATTTCCACAGGGAAGTTATTTTCACGTTTGAGATACAGGGGGGGAGCGCTGCGAGGGTTTGGAAGTCATATATGCAGCCAAAATGGCGCTGAGAATAAAAATATAATTTAAAGGAAGGTCGCCATATTGTAAACAGTGAGGCAGGGAGACAGAGAGACAGCAACCTCCATTATTCCCAGCAGCTGCAGTAGCACGGAAGCGCTGGGAACGTCAGACCTAGCGCGGAGACGCCACCGCCGCTTCCCCCCTTCCCCGGCCAGACCCTCCGGGGGGGCCCCCTCAAGCCCAGTGCCCTTAAAGAGGGGTGAAGAGGGGAAGTTATATGCTCAGGGTTGGAGGTGGGGGAAAGGTGGGGGGAGGAAGGCCGAGTAGGAGCAGCACCAAAGCAGCCAGGCCGCACAAGCCCACAGCCTCGCTCCTCCTCTAGGCCTCTCTCGGTCGCTGCTCAGCACAAAAAGAAAAGGGGGGGTGGAGGGGGGTGGAGGGGGGTGGGGGGTGAGTGGACCCCCAGCCCACCTCCCCCAGAGAAAACAACGAAGAGGCTTTTCACCTCGCCTGCTGCGGATTTAGTCTCGGTGGGGATGGACCCGAGCGGGGTTTGCACCTCCTTTTTGTTCCCCGCCCGCTATGCTACACCTCGGTCCCGCGTCCACCCCCCTTTCCCGCGCTGGGCAGGGAACCTAACGGGAAACCGGAACGGCTGGAGGGAAGATGCTGCCAGGGCCGGGACAGCCGGATCCGGAGGGGAGACAGGGCCGAGCCTTACCAGCACTGGAGGTGGAACGCGGCGGGGCAGTGATCACAGCACAGCAGATCCCCTCCTTCCTTGCAGCTATCGCAGCTATCGTGGTTAGTGGCCCTGCCACTTCGCCTGGGCTCCTTCTCGGGTCTCCTGCTCTTCTTCTCCCCATCTTCGCTCTTGGGGGGAGCCAGGAGAGCTTGGATTTGCTGCACACGCACAGACAGACAGACAGCGCTCTAAGGGGCTGCCACGGACCCTGACCCCAAGCACCCTTCTCCCAGCAACCCGCCGGGCGACAACGGCCCCGAAGGGAGGGGGGGAGGGAACGGGGGACACACGGGGACGACGGGACACACGAAGGGCCTCGGGCAGGCCTGCCCCGCCCGCCGGCCCCGTGTCCGGGAGGGCCTCTCCCGGGGATTGGGCGAGCCGCCTCCGTCCCTCCGTACTTCCTTGTATGGCCACGGGGCTCGGGGGGGGGGAGGGGGGTGGGGGGGGTAGTGTGGGGGGGTCCCTCGCCATTTTGCAGCCCCGCGGCCTCCCCGGTCGGGCCTCCCTCCCTCCCCCGCGGCCCGGGCCTCACCTCCATGAGCCCCCCGGAGGTGTCCAGGTCGTAGACGATCGTCTTGGTCTCCATCTTCTCCCACATTCATCCAGCCCGGGAGCGGCCCCCGAGAGCCACCCCCTCCCCCCTCTCCCGGCGAGAGGGAGCGAAGCGGAGGGGTAACGGGAGGGGGTAGGGCGGCGGCCCCTCGGCGTCGGCTCCGCGTCGAGGGGGGGCGGCGGCGGCGGCGGCACCACGGGCGGGCGGCGGGGCCTAGCCCACGGGCCGCTGCGGCTTGCCCGTCGTCCTCCTCCTCCTCCAGCCGGGCCCGGGGGCGGTTGCGGGGGGCCCCGCGCCCGCTGCCATGCCGCTCGAGGGGGGGGGGGGAGGGGGGCGGCGCGGCCCCGCGCCCGCCGCCGCCGCACACGCACCGCGCACGCACCACACACAGGCGGCGCCGACGCTCAGGGCCCCGCCGCCGCCGCCGCTGCCGCCGCCGCGCCTCCCGCGCACGCGCAGACCGCGCCCCGCCGCCGGCCCCACCCCCACCCCGCGCGCAGGCGCAGCCGCGCGCCGCCGCCCCTCCCCCGCCGCCGCTGCCTCGCGCTCTCGGCCCTGGCGCGGCGGGGGGGGGGGGGGGGGGGGGGAGAGGGCATGGATGAGGGAGGGGCTGTGTGGGGAGGACACGCGTCGCCATTGCGCATGCGCGGCGCTGAGATTCGCCCTCCCCCGCCGCCAGCCTCGCTCCGCCTCCCCCGTGCCTTAGAGCGCGTGCGCGGGAAAGGGGGGTGGAGCGAAGCGGGAAGGGGGCGGCGCGCAGGCGCGTGGCTGCCGTCACGTTCCGGGGCGAGGCGGGGTGGAGAAGGTGTGTGTGTGGGGGGGGGGAAGGAGCGACGTTGGTGACGTCACGACGCAGGGCGGAGCTGCTGTGCCCGCCTACCGGCAGGTGGCGCGCGGCGCACGGCGCGCCGGGCCGGAAAGGGACGGTATCCTGAGCGTGACGTCATCTCAGTGCAGGCCACGCCCCTTAAAGGGGCACCGCCCCCACGCGGCCGGGGATCGCGGGGTGCCGGGGCGGGGGCAGCGAGACGCGGAGGGAGGGGGGGGGCCGGCCGGCGCTGCCGAGGAAGACGCCACCGCTTCTTCTAAAACACCGGTTTATTAATGAAACAACCGACAGAGGCGGGCGGGGCGGGGCCCCCCTGCCCGGGGGGCGCGGCGGGGGGGCGGGACGGAGGGGTACAGCCGTGTCCGCCGCCCCCCTGCCCGCCCCGTCCCCCCGGATCCGGCCCTGCTGGGCTGCCGGGACGTGCGGGGGGGGACACACGCGGGGACACACACGTCGGTGGCAGCGGGGCCGCCCCGGGGAGAGCGAAGCAAGCGGCGGGGGAGGGGCGGGGTTGGGGGCGGGGGAGGGGCGGGGTTGGGGGGGACACGGACGGACGCGCAGCATGCTCGGGGCGGGGGGACACGCCGCGTCCCTGCGTGGCGGCGGGGGGGAGACGCGGGGGTGCGGGGTGGGGGTGTGGGCCCTGTGCTGGGGGTGTGCGAGGGGTGAGGGGGCACCCCCATGGCCCCCCCACCTCGCCCGCACCCTCCCTGCGGGGCTCTGCAGGGCGGCCCCGCTGTGTCGTGCCCCCCCCCCCCCCCCCCCCGCCCGCCCGCTGCAGCTGCGGGGATCCTTGTCCGGACCTCGGGGATCCCCGCGCACCCCCCGCTCTGCCCGACTCCCCCCTCCATCGCAGGAACCGGGGGTGAGGGTCTGCTGTGCCCACCTCCACACCCACCCCCGGGGGGAAGGGGCAGGAGGATGAGGCCTGGGGACCCCCACCGGCTCGGCACCCCATGAGCCCGGGGTGGGGGGGCCGGGTCACAGCGGGGGTGGGGCAGACCCCACGGGGGTCCGGGTGGGCTGGGGGGTGGCAGGGGGTATGGCCGGCGCTTGGGTCACTTCATGGAGCGCTCGGCCTGAGTCTCCTCAGGAGAGGTGTGCCTGAGCCAGGGGCCAGCGGGCGCAGGGGGGCCCTGGGGGGGTTGCTGCTGCGCCCAGCTCCACGCGGCCCACACCTAGATGGACACCTCATACTCCCTCGTTTCCTGCAAAGAAAACAGACTGCAAGGGGTTGGACACTTGGCAGTGCGACGGCGTGCCCGGGCCAGAGACGGGGGGGCCTCCCACCCCAGAGGGCTCTGGGGTCACATCCCAGACCATAGCCAGCCCTGGGGATGGATGTCCCATCCCACACATGGTCCTTGGCTGGATGTCCCATCCCATGAAGGGTCTCTGGATGGATGGATGGATGGAGGGAGGGAGGGATGGATGGATGGATGGATGAATGGATGGATGGAGGGAGGGAGGGATGGATGGAGGGATGGAGGGATGGATAGGTGGATAGATGGGTAGATGTCCTATCTAATACATGGTCCTTGGAATGCACAACCGCACCCCACACCTGTCCCACCCCACACGCAGCCCCTGGCACACATGGCTCATGCGATGCAGCGTCCACACAGTGCCCAGCCCTGGCTGGGAATGGGGGGTGTGTGGCTTGGGGTCCAGTACTTACTCCTGTCTCATAGGTGGGGTTGTCAAAAGCCGACTCCACGGTGATGTGGTCATAAGGGTGGGAGCCGGCAAGGGGCAGCTGCAGGGCTGGCTTCCCCTGGAGCCTGTGGGGAGAGGGCAGCTGGGGTGGCAGGGAGGCCATGGGGGCCCTGTGGGGTGATGGGGGCCACCCAGCCACTCACTTGGAGAAGTAAAGGTAAATTCCCCCGATGAGCAGGGCCACCACCAGCACGGGCAGGAAGACAGCGATGGCAACGTTGGTGCCCTCCAGTGCCGTCCCTGAGGGCACGGCCTTGGCCACGGCTGTTTGAGAGAGGTGAGGGCTCACTGAGGGGGGCAACCCACATGGGCTGCATCCCAGGGTGCTCCTCCATACCCTGACACCCCAGGTAAACCCTCACTCTTACCGTCCAGGTTACGGTTGCTGTAAAACTCATCATAGGAGGCTGGAGGAGGGGGAAGAAAGAACCCAGCATCAGGGCTGAGAGGCAGGGTGCCAATTGGTGCTGGCAGGCTGCTGGGGCGGGGGGCAAAGGGTCCACTTACCCGCCTTGCAGATGGGAGGCGAGCCACTCCAGCGGGATGGGTGCCCAGGTAGGCAGTGCAGGCTGCCCTCTCCCAGCAGCGCTCGGCCAGCAGCACAGGAGAAGCGTAAGGTGGCTCCAGCCGGATACAGCCGCCGCTCCGGGCTCTGCCGCCCGCCCGCTGGCACACCAGGGTTGTGGCAGGGCTCGTAGGTCTCCGCTACGGAGCATGGGCACGGTGGCATCAGTGCCCACCGTCAGTTTGGGAGACGTGCCTAGGGGAGGGGGTACCTGACTCACGGATGCACTTGGGGAGGCGGTCGCTCCATTTGGGTCCCCCTGTGGCGCGGTCGTGGCAGGTGAGAGTCCCGGCACCCGCCAGGACGTAGCCCTTATCACAGACATACTGCACGGTGCCTCCCACAGGGAATTTGGGGCTGGAGACCACTCTGCGGCTGTGCTCGGCATCCCCGGGGTCCCGGCAGGAGGTCACTGCAGGGGGAAGGGACTGGTGGTGATGGTGGCTGCCAGGGATGTGTGGTGGGGCAGGGGGATGCTGGCAAGGACCCCCACTCACCCCGCTCGCAGGAGGGCAGGTCACCACTCCAGGTCAGGTCCCAGTGGCACATCAGGAGGTCGGTGCCAGCCAGCTGGAAGCCGGGGTAGCAATGGTACGTCACCACAGTGCCATGGAGGAGCTCTGGCTGCGAGGACGTCTTCCAGCCGTTGGCGATGTCAGGCAGCTCGGGGCAGGTGTCATTACGGGGGACCTCTGCAGGGATGGTGGGGTGAGGAGGGTGACGGGGACATGGGGGACACCAGGGATGCCGTCCCACCAAGGGGCTCACCAGAGAAGTGGATGACAAAGCCTTGCCGATAGGCAAAGGCACCAGCACCAGGGTCAGACTGGAACTGGACGGTGACATCGGCAGTGGAGGCGTAGAGCTTGAAGCGGCCACGGGCGCCTGTGTACTGGCCCAGGATGCGTGCCGTCAGGTCGTCCCCATCGTAGAAAGTCAGCACGTCCCCCGTGCCCAGCCGCAGCCTGGGGTAATGGGGCTGTGAGGGTGAGGTGTGCATGGACCCCGCCTTGTCCCCCCCCGCCCCCAGCTGCACCCGCACTCACACACGGACGTCCAGCATGATGCGCTTGTCCTCCTCCACATGCAGCCCCCAGATGCAGTCCTGGCCCTTGCCATATGCCTCTGGCCAGTTGGGTGACAGCACCACGCCAGCTGTGTCCGTCAGCTCCCCACTGCACACCGCTGCGGGGGCACACCAGGCTCGACACCGCCATGGGGGCACCTGCCACAGCACCCACCACCCGGTGTCCAGCACCCGCTGCAGCCCCTCTGGCTCCAGCGCCCACCATCCCCATTGGCTCTGGCTCCAGCACACACCACAGTATGATGGCTCCAACATCCACTGAGGCCCATCCCCAGCTCCAGCACCCATGGCACTCCTCCACTCTGACATCCACAGAAGCCCCACCTCCAGCCCATCCAGCACCCCCATCTGTAGCACCCACCGCGGCACGCTGGCTCTGTCTCGTTCCACTGTGGGTCGTTGGGGTCAACACACTCGATGATGGTGGATCCCTGCTCCAGCGTGTAGCCGGGGTCGCAGCTGAACTCCACCGTGGTGCCCACAGGGTACCGAGGGTCACTGGCCGTGAAGTTCCCATACTTGACAAAGGGCTCGTAGCAGTGCCCCTGCTCGAAGGCTGTGGGCACAGGGGCAAAGGTCTGTGGGGGCCAGGTGGGCATGGGGATGTCTGGGTACCCCCCTACACCCTGGCTCCGTACCCTCGTAGCGCAGCGCCATGCCTGCAGCAGCCCCACTGCTGTCGGTGGTGAGCTCTATGAAGAAGTGGTGTCCAGTGCTGAGCAGACCCTCGATGGGCAGGTATTCCACCTCATAAGAGTCGTACACTGGTGGTGCCTCCACGTTGTTGCCGTTGCGGATGATGAGCCTGCCGAGGCATGGTAGGGGCAGGGTGCTGTGCTGGCCATGGCCAACAGCACCCATCCTCTGGCTTGGATGGTAGCACCCAGCCCTGGACATGGCCAACATCTTTGGGTGTGGCCAATGGCATCTTCCTTGAACATGGCCAACAGCATTTATCTGTGACTGTGGCCAATGGCAAATGCCACCCACTCTTGGGCATGGCTAATGAAACCCATGGCCAACAGCACCTATCTTTGGATATGCCCAACGACATCCATCCTTGGATCTGGCCAACGGCACCCATCGTTGGATATGGCCCCCAGCCCCAGCCTTGAACACGACCTGTACGCAGCGTGGGGCTTCCCCAGGGTATTCCTCACCCTAGCCCCGGTGCCAAACCTGTCGTCGTCCTCTGCCAGTGAGACCTTCTCAAAGTGGAGGTGCAGGCGGTGGCCGGCGGGTGCTTCCAGCAGCCAATGGCATGTCAGGTTGTTACTGTAGTTCCCGGGGAAGCCCGGCGAAACGATGCGTCCCACCGTGGCGTTCCGTACCACCCCGCCACAGGCCGCTGCAGCCAAGGGACCGTCAGCGGATGGCCGTGCCACACCAGCCGTGCCACGTCCCCCCGATGCCGGTGCTTACCGAGGCAGAGGGGCTCGCGAGCACTCCAGAAGGGACGAGTGGCATTGCGGCACACCAGCCGGCGGGCGCCTTGCAGCTGGTAGCCAGCAGCGCAGCGAAAGCGAGCTTCCCCACCGGGGTGCAGGCTGCTGACCAAGACCTCCCCAAAAGCTGGCCGTGCCGGGAAGGGGCAGCTCAACAGGTAGGCTGAGGGGCAAGCAGCAGTGTTATGGGAGGACAAACCACCCCTCCCCAGGACCCCAGCCCACCGTGCACTCAGTAACCCACCTCCCCAGCCCCCTGGGAGCGGCAGGGCTGGGTGACACTATGCGTATGGCTGCTGGTAATAAGAATGCTAAATGAGCCCATAATTGCTCTCGCCAATTAGCTCTCCATTAGTGTGTTCTCTACCCGGGCCGTGCCCGCTTAACCCATCAGCGGCACAGATTAACTCCAGCACATGTTGCAATGCTCTGTATTAACACTGTGCTGGTGGGGGACCCACCATGGAGAAAGGGAGGTATGTGGGGTGGGGCTGTGCCAGCAGCAGGGGCTGCCCTGTACCTTGGTAGTGGAAGTGGTAGGAGCCAGGGCTGGGGGACCGGGGGCTCTGGAAGCGTAGGGTGAGGAGGTTGGCCGGGCTGCGAATGACCTGGCCCCGCAGCAGGAAGGATTCGTTGGCCAGGAGGGTGGGCTCCAGGCCCCCCGCACTCTCCACTGTCAGTGTCTCCCCCTCTGCCAGGCTGATGTTCTGTACCTGCGGAGGATGGTGAGGCATCACCACCCCGGCATCACCCCGGCACCCGGCTCGGAGCTGGTCCTCGGGTGGCTTGCCAGCGGTCGATAGCGTGCTGGAGCTTGTCTGCACAGGGCAGCGCCTTTCAAACACGGTTACTGGTGCCATAAATCATCCCCCAGCCTTGAGAGTGGCAGGAGCCAGCCGGCAGCCCCGCTGGAGCACCGCGGCACAGCCGGGCCCATGCTGACGGCCCTGCTGACAGCCAGGCTTGTGTGCTCCGGGAAATCCAGAGCAATTTGCTATTAATGCCGTTAATTACGCAGTGCTGTGCAGCGATGAGCAGCAGCACCAGTGAGGAGGAGGAGGAGGAGGAGCAGGGGCTGACCATGGAGATGCTGCGTCCCGCTCACCACTGGCCTTCGGTGTGCCATGGTGCTGCCCCATGGTGGCTCAGGCAATGGGCAGAGGAGGGGACACCTGGCCACATGCCGCTGGCGGGAGCCGCATGAGGCCTTGGCACCGCCAGAGCTGCTGCCAGACTCTGCTCTTGCCAGTTGGGTGCCAGGCTTTCCTGGCTCTGGGCTGCAGCATGGTGCCCACTGGCATTGGTTACACCTTCTTCATCAGTGCTTCGTTAATTAAATCCCGCGTTGCTGTTTCCCCGTGGGTGCCAGCCTCAGCAGGGCATCCCACCAGCCCACATCTGCATCCTTGTCCCCTGGGACCCATGGATGTGCACCGCCCTGAGCCAGCTCCTGGCCCTGGGGGACATGGACAGGGACAAGACTGTGTTTGCTATCCCCCACACAGCCACACAGCCGTGGCACGGAGGAGGGGATGTGCCTGTGGGTACTTGTCCCCCCTCCCATCCCACAGTCCCCTGCTCACCTTGAGCTCCACGCCATAGCCAGGGTAGACGGAGACGGTGTAGGTGCAATCCAGGCTGCCATCATAGGGGACACTGGCTGGCTCTGGGGATACCAACCAGCCCTCGGGGCCTGCCAGCGTCCGGTTGCAGGGGGCTGCCGACAGAGGAGACCCTGGCTCAGCCCTGCTTCACCCTGGCTCCCCACCAGCTCCCTCCCTGCTGCTCACCTGGTCCCTGTAGCATGGTGACGGTGGTGGTGGTGATGGTGGAGGTGGTGGTAGTCCCCTCCTCATCCCTGGGAACCACAGCAGCCCCAGCATGGGGTCCTGGGGACGTGCCAGGGTTGGAGGGTGCCTGGCTGGGTGTTGTGGGACTCAACTCTGGCACCCCAGTGGAGGACCACGATGGGTCAGCACCTGGCACGGCCCCCCAAGCCTCCCCCCATGGCCCTGGGTGCCCCGCCGGCGTGGTCAGCGGGTCAGTGGGGAAGGCAGCCCTGGGCAGGGCAGGGGTTCGTGGGGAAGGCTCAGGGGCTGGGGGGCCAGGAGCTGGTTGGAGTGAGCCAGCAGGCAGGAGGGGGCCAGGGCCAGCGGGCAGGAATGGTGCCTGGCCCAGGTAGTCCTTCTTCAGGAAGGCTTCATGCAGCAGGTCCTCCAGCAGCGGGTGGTGGTTGAGGAGCTTCAGCGTGGGTGCGGTGCTCACGAAGCGAGCCTCCGCCTCCCGCTCCGCTGGTGTGGGCAGTGCTGTCGGCTCCCCCTCGGACTCAGCACTCTCCCCGGATTTCCCTGCCAGCCCGTTGAAGCCTGGGGGAAGGAGAGAGAGCATGGGGTGCCAGGGACAAAGGGATGTCGCTGCACCAGGGACTGATGCTCAGTCCGGACCAGGGATGCACCACAGACGGATGCTGCATCGTGGGGCACCGGGGACTGGTGCAGTGCTGAGGACTGGTGCTGCGGCAGGGACTGAAGCATCACTGGTCCACAGTGATGCCTCAGGCCCTGATCCGCATCACAGACCAGTGCTGTGCCAGTGGGGCACCTAGGAACAAGCCCCTGATATGGCCTGATGCTGTGCTGGGGAGCGGGGCTGGTACAGTGCCACAGACCTGGGCTGGGGACTGATGCTGTGCCATGGGCCAATGCCTCACTGTGGGCCGGTGTCACCCCCAGAGCTAATGCTTCCCTGGGAGGACAGCCTGGACCACTGTTTGGGGTGATTAACCAAGGCCCTGCCGCACCTTACCCTGGTATGCCCTTCACTGGGGGAGCCCAGCCAATTAAACCCTAGCTAATTAATACACAGCTGCAGCTTATAGCACGTGAAGGGATACCCACCCCTCCCATGACCCAGCCTTGGTGGGGATAGCCCTGGGGTTGGGTGTCCCTGGCCACAGCTTGTCCCTCTCCCCGGGGGTGGCCGTCCCATGCTGGGGGTCCCCCAGCACCCCACATTCCTGCGCTGTGGATATGCCACAGCTGCTGTAACCATGATGCCACCAGAGCCTGAATGCTGGGACCCAACTCCAGGCCACCAGTGCGACGAGTCTGCTAGAGCTCAGCTTCTCTCCATCCACCCACCAGCCAGGCTGTCCCCAGGCAACATCAATCTGCTGGGGACTCCCTTTCCCTTCAGTGTTCCCACCCACAGCCATGGTGCCCACCCAGTCATAGCACCCTGGTCCTCCCATTCCTGAGTCCCGGAGCAAACCCCCAGTGTGTTCAGCCCAACCACTCACAACCTTTCCCCTGAAAAAAAAAAAAAAGACAAATTCAATCAGCCCTAATGAGCCACTCAGCATCTTCCCTATCCACTCCCTCCCCCAAGGGGTACAGTTCCCCAGCCCCACCGTGCCATGGCATGCTGTGGCGGCAGGGATGCCATGGCAGCACCCAACATCCCTCCAAGGCCCGCTGAGGGATGCACGGCCGTGGTAGCGCGTGGGCACGTCTCGCCGCTCTGCACAGGCGCTGATGACACGATACTGCCAATTACTGGGTAATTATACTGCTCCGTAGCAGGGCAGGGCCCTGCGAAGATTAATTACTTTGCGACTGCTACTTTTAAGGGACTATTAACAGACATTAACTTGGGTGAGCAGTGTGGGGGGAGCTGCTGGGTGCTGCCAGGCATCCCCACCACCCCGTCTCCCCACCACCCTGAGATGGGGATGGATGGCCCGGACATGGGAGGATGGAGGGGAAGAGGGCACCCGACTGCACCAGCTCCAAAAGGTTCACTTGCCCCCAGCAAGGCTGGAATTATTTTTTAATAGGATCCATTTATTAGAACATAAAAGTTAATGAGTTTATATTGAAGGGCGCCAAAATCTCCTTTAGGCTTTAACAGCAGATTAGTGCTCGGGGACGGGCCCTGTGCCACTCGCAAGCCACCACAGCCACCCCATGCAGCAAAGGCTGGGGCAGAGATGCTCACCCTTGCCCCCACCCCCCTGTCTCCACCCATGTTTCAGCTGCCTGGTGTGCTGGGCACCACAGTGTTCCTCATTGGGGCTGCCAGGTGAGGCCAGACCTCACAGTGAAGGTCCTGCAGCAGGTGCTGCACAGGTGCTGTGGCACCTTGGGCTGGGCAGTGCCCGGGCACCAGGCATTTTCCTGGGCTCTGCATAGTGCTCTGGGTACCACAGGATGCTCCTGGCACTGCAGGATGCTCAGGGCACAGTGGGAAGGCAGCTGGTGCCCAGATGTTGCCACCCCTGCCCCTCAGGCACCACAGGATTACAACTTCCACCTCCACAGATGTCGATAAAGCAGCTTATCTCCAGTGACCATGCCACAGCTGTGTCCCTCCCACGTTCCCAAGGTGACCAGGAGCTGATGACACAGGACCCTGCTACCCAGCACCCACCCCTCCAGGCCCTGGCACCCAGCACAGACCTCCCCCTAAGGCTCAGGGTGGGCACAGACCCTTGCAAAGGTGCCGTCATGGTGCCACCATGGGTGCCCACCAGGGTCCCTTGGTATGCAGGGCACATGCCCATGGCTGCAGCCAGGGTCCTAATCCACCACATCGGCTTTGCCAGGTGGGAGTCTATTAACAGTGGCTGGGAGACTAATCCGGCTGCAGCAGGCGGCTGCCCCCCCAGCGGGAATCAATGCAGCCTGCTCACACAAATAAATAAATAAGGCAGCAAGCAGCTGTCCAGGGAGCGCTGATCAATGCTGCCCACTGAGAAAGCATCACAGCCCCTGTGGTGCTCTGTGCCTCAGTTTCCCCATCTGTAGGAGGAGGCTGGCAGCCTGGCCAGGCAGGGGATGTGGGCAGCCAGGTCCCGGGTGCAAGAGGAGGGCAGGGGTTCGCATAACCAGGTTTATTTTCCAATTTAAAATCCAATCTAGCTTTGCCCCCCACAGCCAGGGCCGGCAGCTGTGATGAATGAGCTGTCAGGCAGCCAGCGACACACTCCCACATCCACACACAGCCTCCAGTATCCCCCCAGCCGGCTTCGGTTCCCCCCAGCAGGCACAGGATGGAGGGTAAAAGTGCCCAGCTAATACCCAGTCCCCATCTCAGTCCCCTGCCCTGTAGCCCTGGGGATGGTGATCCCCAGCAGGAGAGGCCCCGTGGGCCGGAGCAGGTGGGGGATGAAGGTGGGTGCAGGCAGCGAGTGGGCAGGTGATGCAGCGTGAGGGTGCAGGCAGTGCTGGGAGGCAGGCCCACTTAGGTGGGTGAGTGAGGGAGCACAGGCCCATGCAAATGGGTGGGTGCAGGAGCACAGGCCGACACAGGTGGGTGAGTGCAGGCAGTGGATGGGCAGAGCGGCACAAGCAGGAGTGGGTGGGTGCGGGCAGGGCTGTACAGCCAGCTCCCCTCTCCCCAGCACTGCCCAGCCAATGCCACTGACAGTGCCACCAACCCACCCGCTGCTGTGAACTGGGGACCCCACCAGCACCTCCACTGGCACAACATCCTACCTCCACCCCAGCACCACCAGCAAGCCCAGTTACCCACAGCCAAGCCTGGGCTGACAGAGCAGCTGGGGGGGGCTACCCAAGGGGGCACCCCCAATGCCCAGGGACAGCACAGGGAGCAGAACTGCCAGCCCCAGCAGCTGCCAGCAGAGCCCTGGCTTTAATATTCATGGCGGCGCTGGCGGGGAAGCATTTGACCTTGTATGTTTTGCGATTCTCCTTGAATTGAACAGTCATTTACCCGCTGACACATGTCACATGTCGCCGCAACCGGTTCCCTGGAGCATCTCGGTGGCAGTGGAGCGAGCGCTGGCTGACATGCCAAGCGCTGAGCCCTGAAAAAATCACCAACACGGGGCAGGCAAGAGGGCACCGAGGTGCCCATGCCTGGGATTTGTCCTCCCTCCCCACCCAGTGGGTGCTGTGGAATGATGGTGGTGGCCCTGTCCCCTCCATCACCGCCCACAGCCCGTGTAATCCCGCTTCCCCCGCTCTCCCTGCGGAGCTAATGCGTTTGTACGGCAATTTCCCTGAGCGGCGGCAGTGATAAATTGCATGTCTGCTGCTATTTCGGACCCAAGCGCTGGAGCTGCGCCATGCCATGTCCCCCCCTCAACCTCCCCCCTGCTCTGACAGCCCCCGAATCAGCCCTCCCCACCCCCCACCGCAAGCTGTGCATCAGGAGCTCCCACCCTGGGGCAGCGCCCACCCTGTGCCACCCCAGGGTGCCAGCCCTTTGCAGATTTCTGTGCCAGCTCTGTGCTCCTCCGGGACCCAGCTTTAGGGGCTCCTCACCCCACGCAGCCCACACAGGGTGTCAGGGGGGCACCCCTGGGTGCTGGGGGACTTGCCTAACACGGGCAAGGAGACAGAGCGGAACCCCACTGCCCTCCTGGAATCCCTTCCTGCTGCCAGCAAATATTAATTGGAATCCACTTGCAGGAGGCGAGTGAGACCTCATCGGGCTCCATGTTGGGCTGCTCAGCCGTGTCATCTTCCCTGCAGACACCATTCCCTCCCAGCGGGCAGGAAGCACTGAGCATCTTGCCTGCTCCAGACAGAGACGGCATCCTGGCTGCCCCCATCACATGTCCCCCCTGCCCCCTCTCCTCCAGGAATTCACCGCAAACATCCCCATGCCAGCAAACCCTGCGCCCTGCCCCATTGCTGCCCACGTAGGACAAACCATCCATCCTTCTGGAAGCCACCAAGGGCTGATGCTATGGCTATGCCCCCCCCCAACTCTGCTGCTACCCCCCACCTCTTTCCTTGTAGCTGGGCACCACTGGAGCCTGACCAGCAAGGGCATTGCCCCTGTACATCTCCCAGCACTGGCTGGTCTGGCATTTCAAGCACCTCTCTCCATTCTCACAGGGTCACGGCAGTGCTCTCGTGGCTGATTAATATTTGATCCCTTCAGCACAGCTCATTACTGCAGTTAAATTATATATGTAATAGTCCCCACTGGCACGGCGAGCGTGCGGCCTGGCTCCCACCACCTCTCCTGCAGGCAGGGGATGGAGTACATCCCTAACCGTGGCCAACAGGCCCCTCCGACACCTCTGAAGATGTGACAAGCTGTGCTGTGTCTCAGGGTAGGGCAGGACAGTGCAGAGCTGAGCAGATGGACATAGCATCACCCGCTTCCGATGGGTCTGCACAGCCCCTTCACCCACCCAACAACACTGGTAGCGGGAGAGATCCCAGTCCCCCAGACAGCCCTGTCTCCCCAGCAGCTGGAGAAAAGGATGCTGCCAGAGGAGGGGATGCTGCCTGCGACTGGAGGGAATCCATTACCTCCCTGGTTATAGGCAGCTTTCAAAGGCAATCTTTCAATTGTGCGCATTTAAAGAATTGATTGGAGGCGAAATTATCCTCTCCCGCCGGAGCTGCCAGAGACACAACTTCATCTGCCTCCCCTGGGGCCTCTGTGTGCTCGCAGGGGGCCTGGCAGCTCCGGGTCAGCCCCAGCCCTCTCCCCAGTGTGAAGCCACATGCTGGGATACGCGGGCCCAGTGAGCCCCATACTAGTCTGGGGGTCCTACCGGTGGCATGGGGGGTCTCCTCGCTGCTCTGCACCAGACCTGCCCTTGCCATGTCCTTGCCAAGGCAACTTTGCACCCTGCTCTCCCCCCCATGATGCCACTGATCCAGCTCTGCCCAGCAGCTACTTGAAGCCTGGGGCCAGCGGACCTGCCCGGTGTGACACCTCGTGCCAAATCCGTCCCAGCCAGTGCCAACCTACTGCCAGCCCTGTGGTGACCAGGCTGCCAGAGGTGCAGTGGTGGCAGCTAGCCAAGCCTGTGCCCCATGTACCCCTGAGGCAGTTCTGCCCTCCCGCCCTCCGGCTTAAGAGCATTATCCAGATAATCCCAGCCTGGCGGCACGGCAGTGC
The DNA here is from genome assembly GCA_022605575.1 of Laterallus jamaicensis coturniculus. Lineage (NCBI taxonomy): Eukaryota > Metazoa > Chordata > Aves > Gruiformes > Rallidae > Laterallus > Laterallus jamaicensis. Next base: position 7,724,947 of record JAKCOX010000025.1, on the reverse strand, counting down.
AGTGGTGATGAACTCCTCAGAGGCACACAAGGGACAAGCACACATGCTATTAATTACTGTTAGCAGGTGTCTGCTTCCTTCCTCTAGCCCCTCCTCACACTGAGACCCCAACCAGTGCTCTCACAGCCAAGGATATCATGTATCCCACATGCATTGTCCCCGCAGGACAGCCATGGCCCCCAACATGACCCACACTGCTTCCCATTACCCCAGGCTGCCAGGATCCCCAGTTATAAGGACCTCCCTTCAGCATGGCAAAGATGACTCCCCCCCAGGCCTGCCATTGCTTTGGAATGCTGGGGAGAGGGGACATGGGGGGCCAGGGTGGCTAGAGCTGGGCCCAGCCCCGCTCCCCCCAGCTGCAGCAGCACCATGAGGCCCAAACCCCACATTCTGCTGGGGCAAAGCTGTGCAGACACCAGGGGTGGAGCTGTCCCATGGCTGGGACAGGCTTGTGGGTCACTGCAGGGTGACAGAGAGACAAGGTCAGGTCCTACATTGCCACCACTCAGGGGGGCATCACCAATCCCCCTAGCTGGGGTGAGGGGTCTAAGACACCTCCCCCATCCCCATGGCACATCCCTACCACCCACCAGCCCAATCTAATGCCAAGTTAAGGCCATGGTGACACTGAGCATGGCAGTGCTGCACAGAAATTGGGGTGCTGGCCCTGGAGCTCTGGAGTCAGGGAGCAGGTGGGGGAACCACACAGACAGCTTATGACACCCACAGCACATGGCAAGGTGCAGGGCAGATGGGATCTGATGGCTCCCAACCCTGAGAAGAGCTCAGCACCTCCCAGGGCATCCCTACCTCTAACACTCTGGGAAATACACATGCAGAGTTTAATTAACTTTATTGATATTCAGAAATTAGGGGACTGACTAGAGGTAATTGCTCATTAGAAATCATTAAACTGACACAGTAAGCACCAGCCTCCCTCGGGGGAAGCCTGCCCTGCCCAGGGCCCTGCTCCCAGGACAGAGCCGGGGACACAAAGCCAGGGAGACACAGACCCTCCCCTCCCCTCCTCCAGCCCCACTGCTTCTCAGCAGGGCAGGAGATGGGGGATGCTATGGCTTTACCCCAGTGCTGCCCTGCGGAGAGTCCCTCCATATACCACCCTCCTCCAAACAAGAGGGCTGTAGCAGCAGCCCTGGGCGGCTGAGCAAGACAGGAATAGCAGCGGGCACAGGGCCACGACGCCCTTTCCCGGCTGGGCTCGGCTGCCAGATGGGGAGTTTATGTAACTCCCTGCACGGCGGCTGCCTGCAGCTCAGCGGGGCCATGCAGGCAGCCTGCACCCCACTGCTGGCATTCTGCAGGGCCAGCATGGCCAGACCCCCGCCTGCTCATCCCCCCTCCATCCCCCCTGCCCAAAATCAGCATGACTGCAGCGGGCCAGGGCAGCCCAAGTGCCAGCAGGTCCCCCATCCTGGTTTTTGGGGCAATAGAGCCGCAAGGCATCGAGGCTGCAGGGCTGCCTGTGCCCCATGGGTGGCAGAGCCAACAAACCGAGCTGGGTGTTGGCTTCTCCTTGGAACGAGCCAGTATTTGCCACCCCCACATCCCCCCTACAGAGCTGGAGGGGTCACCCCAAGTGAGGTGGGGGTGTGCATGGGAGACCCTCGCTGCCTAATGCCACCAAGCCCCATGGCACAGGGAGACCAGCCCTCAGCCTGCTGCCAGCCATAGCCAGCTAGAAGGGCTCTACAGCCGGGGAAGCAGGTCCCGCCGGGCGGTGCCGTGCCCGCCCAGCCCTCGGTGCGGCGGTGCCCTCCCCCCCCATCCCCGGTAACACCGGCAGAGGGGCTGTCTCGGGAGCCCGACGGGGGCGGCGTTGCACCAGCCCGGTTGCAAACCGCGGCGGCTCCCGGTCCCCGAGGCGATGGGGGGGCAGAGTGGGGCGGGGAGGAAGCGGGGTGCGGATTCTCTCCTCACCGGGGGGAGGGGGGGAGGAATAACGGGGAGCACCCCCGGTGCGGCGGGGGCGAGCCGCAAGTTGGTAAAGTTTGGCGGTGATGGAGCAGGGCTGGGGCCACCGGTACCGGGGAGGAGGGTATGTGCACGGGGCGGGGGGTAACCGGGAGCGGGAGAAGGGGGGGGATGGCGGTGGGGTAGGACGGGGTGGTGGGGGGGTGTCATCGCGGGGCCGGTGCTTACCGTGTGCCGGGGCGCGGAGCAGCGCGGCGAGGAGCGGCAGGAGCAGGGCAGGAGGCGGCGAGCCCATGGCCGGCGGCGGTCAGCACCGCGGACAGCTCCGCGCTGCGGGCACGGCCGCGCCGTAACGCTCCGAGCGCGGCGCCCGCCAATCCCGGGGCCGGGGGCTCTGCTCGCCCCCCCTCCCCCAAACCCCGCCGTAACGCTCCGAGCGAGGCGCTCGCCAATCCTGCAGGCTGGCGAGGGGGGCTCCTCCCTGCCATTCCCCCCCCAATCCCCTCCCCTCCCTCCCTTTCCCTCCCCTCCACCCCCGCCGTAACTCTCCGAGCGCGGCGCCTGCAGATGCGGGGAGCTCTGGGGGAATCTCCTCCCCCGTGCGCCCCCCCTCCATCCCTCACCCAGCCCCCAAAACCGGCGACCACCCGAGGGCCACGGGGAAAATCCTCAGTGCCCACCCCATCCTATCCTAGCACACCCGGCCTCCCACCCCTGGCTGCACCCTCTATGACCCTCACCACACCCAGCCCCAAATAAACCCCCCCAGCTGCCCTTCCCCATCCCTAAATAGCCCCGCTGGGGCTAGGCTAATCATCCCCTGAGCAGGGGAACCTGGGACCAGGGCAGCCCTTGCAGCTGGGATTGGTTCAAAGTGGGGGGGAGGGGAGGTATTATTCCTTATGGCGAGGGACTGATAGCCACTCCCTCCAGCCCCCTGGCTCGGGGTGCTGCTCCCCAGGGTGATGGGGGCAGCCAGCCCTGCAGCAGGCAGATGGCGTTGGCACCAGCTCCGAGAGGCTCCGCGCTGGCTGCCGGATGGCTCTGGCGTGTGTTAAAAATGAAAATAAATAAATAAATAAAGAGAGCTCTTTGTTTAATAACCCCCTCCCCATCTCCACCGAAGCCCAGATGGCTTCGCCTCTCCACGCTGACGCCTTGCGCGGCACCGATCCCCCGCAGCCTGGCCAGTCCCGGCTGCACACACGGCCCACGCCACCATCACGGGGTGGGTTTTTATTTTTAATCCCAGGCCCTGCTTTGCCGGCGTGCGCCGCTCCCGCCATGGCAAACGGCAAACCGTGTGCCGCACGGCTCGGCACGGGGAGGACAGAGCAACCGCCGCCCCACGGCGCGGGCTGAGCATCACCAGCCCCACAGCATCAGCTGAGCATCACCAGCCCCATGGCACGGGCTGAACGTCACTGGCCTTGTGGCACAGGCTGAGCATCACTAGCCTTGTGGGATGGGCTGAGCATCGTCAGCCCCATGGCTGTGGTGGGAGCAGGGCACATAGCAACGCTGTTGTCTGCCTCATCCCTGGGTGGGGAGGGAGGGGGGGCTGTGGTGCAGGTGGGGGGCAGTGAGTGCACCTGCAAAGCACTTTCCAGTGCTAAACCCGCAACTTTGATCCGCCGGTAGCTCCATCAATGTTTAATGCACCAAAGCCCTAGCAGGGCTTGGAAGATGAGCGTTTTGAGGCCAAATTGGAGTTTCTAATATTCTGATATTCAAATAATTTTAATCCGCCTGACGCGTCCCCAGGCACGTACCTGGACTGCTAATGAGGGGCTGCCTTTGGCGGCGGCTGGCTTTGCCACAAAGCAAACAAACCCTTTGCAGATGCCTTCAAAGCGTCGGGGATGGCGAGGGCCAGGGAGGAAGCGTAGGGAGCTGGCCAGGGGGGATGCTCTGCTCCCCAGAGCAAGGCGACTCTGGCTCCCTGGGGAGCCACGTTGGTCCCTAATTCTTGTCAAAGTGCTGGTTGGAGGATGAGGCTGGCACAGCCTGGCAGGCAGCCATGGCAGGGGTGATGCTGGGCCTGGGGGAACTTCAGCTGCCACTCTAGGGTGCAGTGGGTGCAGCGGGTGCAGTGGGCTTAGTGGGCTTAGTGGATACAGAATTCAGCAGGCAGCAAGCCCCAGCTGAACCCTGCCTGGCCTTGGCCAAAGCTCCTCATTCCCAATTTCTCTAGCCCCTTCCATGGATCTGAGCCAAGGCAGCACCCACAGCCTGCACTGGGCTGCTCCCCAAACCCCCATCACCCCACCCCACATGCTGTGCCAGCCCCGACCTTTCCCATCCATCCATCCAGGGGATATGTCCCCTCCAGCGTCCCTCGGCACAGCTCTCCTGACCCATGATGGCTGCTTTCGGAAAGGGATTCCTTCCTGCCACAAGCTGTGCCTCCAGGTAATTTAAACCCAGGCCAAGGTGACAATGGCAAGGACGCAGGAGAGCGGGCACAGGGCTGGTGGGGGGAGCCTAAAACTCCCCCCAGTGCTAAGACAAGCTCACACAGCTGCTTTGGTTGGGGTCTGGGAGGCAGAGACCTCTCCGATACCCACACTCAGCCTTGGTTGATGTCACCCATGGAATAGCTTGAGGGGTCCTACCGGGTGCCTGAGGGGGGACAGTAGTGTCCCGATGGGTGTTCCCCCACAGCCATCCCCTCTCGTGCCGCCAACCATCCCCACACCCCACCGGCTGCTTCCTTGGCTCGGTAGCGGCGCGAGCGCGGCTTTCCCAGCCCGATCTATTAACGCGCCGTTAAGGGGAGAGGAGTTCATTTCTGCCATTTAACGTTTCACGGATAATTAATTATTCTTCATCTCGCCGGCAAGAAAAAGGACGAGCAGGTAGAGGGGCTGTTCAAAGCAGGGAAGCCGAAACCCGGGGAAATCAGGAATTCTTTGTAACATCAAAGGCCAGGGAGGATGTGCTGATTTAATGGGGCACCGCACGATGCAGAGCCCTGGGCATCTCGGCGATGCTGAGACCGGCATGTACTCATTGCATCAGTGGTCCTGAACAGTGATGTGGATGAAAGGGCCTGGGTGGAACCTGCCTTTTGCCTATGCCCCCCCTGTGTGCATCCTCTCACTGCCCCACCGCTGTTAGCTACTGGTTCTGCCTTTGCAAGGTGCTGGGGTGTCCCTGTCCCCTGGCTGGGTACTGTGATTGAGGGGAGCTGGAAATTCCCCTCCTCCCACCCTGGCCCAGCGTGGGCCTCCTGCACTCCCTGATGCTTCATCCATCACCAGAGGCAAGCGGCAGAATAAATAATGATACTTAACATTTTGTAATAACGCCAATTAACCGGTAAATAACGCCTTTTACACCACGAAAGCCAGAGTAAATTAATTCCCCTAATTAGCTGTCAGGGAGCACGGGGCAGTGGCAGCAGTGGGCAAAGCTGGCAGCCCCTGCCTGCATTATCCCATCCCCATCCCCTTTCCCCCCTCCCTGATGCATCATCGTGTCCCTGAACACCAGCTCACACCCCAAAATTTCGCAGGCTTGCAAAATCCACGGTGGGACACAGGGCTTGGCACCGCTTCCAGCAGCTCTGCTGGGCCCTAAATCATTCCTATCGCCCGGAAAACAAAAATAACACCAACAAAAGACGGCAACAAAATAGTTTATGGGTGCAATAAATTGTGCCCGAGGCAAGAAACCCTGCTTCCCCTGCAGCAGGAGGGGGGTTTCCCACCGATGCATGGTACAGAGCCCCATGTCCCACCAGGGGAAGGAAAGGGGGGGGTTGTTGGAAACAATTTTCCATCGTGTTTATCCCAGCTGCCCGCTCTGATCTTGCTGGGGGTGTCTGGGTGATACCCTGAGGTGAGGGGCTGGTCCCCGTGGGCTTCATGCCATCTTTCGAGCGAGATCAAAATGCCGGTTGGCAGCAATGTGGGGGTGGCTGGGGAAGTTGGGGGCCTGACCACCTCCCCACGCTGCTGGACAAGCTGCCTTCCCTGCCAGGACCAGGCGCCAGTGTTGGTGAGGAATGGGGATGCTCCTGCCTGGCCCACCCAGAGTGGGGGGAAGGATGCGGGGCCTGTGTGCCCCCCCTGTCCCCACAGGATGTGGAGGGTAGCCAAAGCTCCGCCACCCTCTCAGCTACACTGGACTCTGCCCTGTCCCTCCCCTTGGCTCGGCTCCCAGCTGCCTGTGAGAGACGGGGACAAACATGGCTACCCTCAGCCTGCCCCAGCAGGACACCTACGACACCATTGTCATCGGTGCTGGCATCCAGGGCTCCTTTGCAGCCTACCACCTGGCCCAGCGTCGCAGGGATGTCCTCCTCCTGGAGCAGGTACTGGTGTCCCCATCCCACCGTGTCCTCGTCCCACTGTGTCCCCAGTCCCAGTATGCTGGGTTGCCTGCACAGTATGGAATGGACCCCTGGTCCCTAGTGCCAACTCCCTATGGTGTCCCCTGTGCCACCTTCCTATGTCCCCAGTGCCACCTCCCCACGTCCCCAGTGCCAGGACCCCTGTTGTCCTGCCCTTTCCCAGTACCGTGGCTGGCAGGACTGGATGTGTCCCCAGGTCCCACTGCCACACAGTGCAGGTACATGCAGGGCTGCCAGGGTTGGGGAGTGGCAACAATCACGGTCACTCCCCCATCCCCCTGACCCACGATTCCTCCTGCCCCACAGTTCCTCCTGCCTCACTCGCGGGGCAGCTCACACGGGCAGAGCCGCATCACTCGCAGCGCCTACGCCCAGGACCACTATGCCCGCATGATGCCCGACAGCTTCCGCCTCTGGAAGCAGCTGGAAGCCGAGGCTGGCACCAGCCTCTACAGGTGATGGGGACAGGGACACAGCCCTCACTGGGCACCAATTTCCCCCTCCTGTGGGGCTGGGCTGGGGGCTGTGGCTGCTGTCCTGTGTAGGGCAGGATGAGGCCACGCCAGCCCCTCCAGCAGGGAGGCAGCCGCCGGCTCTGGGTAATTTATGGGACTCCGTAAGGAAAGTGCCATTAAGGAAATGAGCATCTAAACGATCCCCTGCTGCCAGGGTCAGTGTTGATGGTGCCTGTTGCACTTGTCGGGGGGGGGGAGAGTGGGTTAGTGTGATGCCAGATCTTAGAATCATAGAATGGCAAGGGTTGGAAGGGACCCCAAGGATCATAGAGCTCCAACCCCCCTGCCCTTTCCCCAAGCATCACCCCGTGTGCCCCTGCTCAGTCTCCCACCGAGGTGCAGCACGTCCTGAGCATCACTGGTGCTGCTGTGCCTCAATTTCCCCAAGGGGCAATACAAAGGGAGGGGGATGCAAAGGGAGGTGGCGAGGGGGGAGCTGACGTGGCTGGTGGGGCGCAGGTGCACGGGGCTGGTGGCACTGGGGCCGGTGGGAGACCCAGAACTGGAGGGATGCCGTCGCAACCTGGGTGCTGGCGCGATCCTCGATGCCGCGGCGCTGGGTCAGCGCTTCCCTGGCCTCCGGCTCCACGCTGGCGAAGTGGCTCTGTGGGACAGCACCGCCGGGGTGCTCTTCGCAGACCGGGCGCTGCGGGCGGTGCAGGTGGGTGCTGCCAAGGGAACGGGATGAGGGGGATCCCCTGGTTCCGTCATCACAGCCACGTCCTGTCACCACCCCAACCCAGGACGTCTTTCGCCGGCACGGGGGCACCCTGCGGGATGGGGAGAAGGTGCTGCGCATTGAACCCGGGGCCATGCTCACTGTCACCACCAAGGCTGGAGTGTACCGAGCTCGGCGGCTCATCATCATGGCTGGGGCCTGGACTGGTGCCCTCCTGGCACCCCTGGGTCTCCACCTGCCGCTACAGGTAAGGGTTGGTGGCACTGTGGGGTGGCCAGGCCACAGCCAAAGCTGATGTTGTGACCCCAGCCGCTGCGCATTGATGTCTGCTACTGGAGGGAGAAGGAGTCAGGCAGCCCCGGTCCCTGCTTCATGGCCCTGGGGCTGAGCCAAGCCCCCCACGGCATCTACGGGTTGCCGTCCCTCGAGTATCCTGGGCTGGTCAAGGTGAGCATGGTACAGTGGTGGCAGTGGGGATCCCCTGTGCAGGCCCCCCCCAACTGACAAGCTGCTCCCCAGGTGTGCTACCACCATGGCAGCCCGACCGACCCCGAGGAGAGGGACCGGGTCCCCCCAGGAGCACCCCGTCCTGATGTCACCCTTCTGAGCAGCTTCATCAGCAGCTACCTGCCTGGGCTGGAGCCCCAGCCAGCTGTGGTGGAGACCTGCCTCTACACGGTGAGACGACCCCAGAAGTGGGACCCAGGTGTCCCAACCCCTTCCCCACCTTTCCATCCCTTCCCCCAAATCTTGGGTCCAGGAGAGGATCCTGGACCCTGCACCCTCATACCATGGCTCCCCCAGAACACACCAGATGAAGACTTCATCCTGGATCGGCACCCCAAGTTCAGCAACATCGTCATTGGGGCTGGATTCTCAGGTAGGTGAGGACATTCAGCCCCTGCCAGCACCCCGGACCTGGCTTGGCTGTGGGAGTGACTCTGCCTCCCCTCCCTTCCCCCTGACTTCCCACAGGCCATGGGTTCAAGCTGGCACCGGTGGTGGGGAAGCTGCTGTGTGAGCTGAGCCTGGGCGAAGAGCCATCACACAGCATGGCCCCCTTTGCCATCACCCGCTTCCCTGGAGTGCTCCGGGCTGCACTGTAGGAGCAGGGCCCAGGCCGTGCCCACATGGCATTGCACTGGCCTGCAGCTGCATCCCAGTGTCCTTACATCCCAGAGTGTCGTCATCCCTGCATCCCCATAGATCTCCATCTCCCTGCACCCTGCTGTCCCAGTATGCTGCACCCCAGCACCCCTCCACCCCCACATCCAGCTACCCTGTATCCCTGTGTCCCTGTACTACACCATCCCAGCACCCAGCATCCTGGCACCCTTCCATCCCAGCAGCTTTCCATCCATGCACCCCAGCATCCACTCATCCCAGCAACTCAGCATTTCCATACCCCTCCATCTCTGTACCCTGACATCCCAGCATCCTTGCATCCCAGCTTCCTGGTACTCTGCCTCCCCTCCCATCCTAACATCCCTGCATCCCAGCTTCCCGGTACCCTGCACACCCACATCCTGGCATCCCCATATCCCAGCTTCACAATACCATGAACCCCCATGTCCCAGCATCTCCACATCCCAGCTTCCCAGTATCCTCCACTCTCACATCCCTGTACCCCCACATCCCAGCTTCCCGGTACCCTGCACCCCCACATCCCAGCATCCCCACATCCCAGCTTCCCAGTATCCTCCACTCTCACATCCCTGTACCCCCACATCCCAGCTTCCCGGTACCCTGCACCCCCACATCCCAGCATCTCCACATCTCAGCTTCCCAGTACCCTGCACCCCCACATCCCAGCATCCCCACATCCCAGCTTCCCAGTACCCTGCCCACCCACATCCCAGATTAGCGATACCCTGCTCCCCCCACATCCCAGCATCCCTGCATCCCAGCTTTCTGGTACCCTGCACCCCCCCATCCCAGCATCCCCCATGCCATGCAGTGCCAAGCTGTCTCTACCAAGCACCCTCTCCCCGGAAACAAACTGAGGAGCTCTGTCAGCCTCCTGGAGCCGGAGCGGGCCCAGCGTGGACACACTCGCTTAGGAGTCGAGTTAAATGTTTTAATGTTAAATGTGCCATTTTATTATCGTTAGATCGCTCCCGCTTAATGAAAGCGCATTAGCGCAGCGTGGCTCCACGGCAGCGAGCGCCGAGCTCGGCCCATTTGTTTCCAAGAGATGGTGGGGAAAGGGATCCAATGACCTGGTCCTGGGGGGAAATCTAGGGTAGGGGTGGGGGTCGGGGGAGCAGCCCTGACACAGGGTGGTGGGTGCTGGAGCAGAGGCCGAGCTGCGTGCAGTGCAGGAGGCTGGTGCTGCACATCATCTCCTCCCTGTTAAATAATTAATGCCGGCAGGCAGAGGGCTCCCATCCCCGCTGCTCATCTGCATATTTATGAAGATTGATAAATGATTCAGTGCCAGCACCCACGAGGGCTGTCTCCTCCCCCCTCCCCTCCCCATCACCCGTGGGTGCAGTGGGCCCAGGGAAGGCGCCAGGCTTGGCCTCTTCATGCATCCCTGGATCCTCACCGGGGCTGGATCTGTCCCACCAGACCTTGCCACCATGCAAACCACCTCCCCCCTCCCAAAAACTGGGGTGACCCCCCCAGCATGCGGAGCAGGCGGCAGCCGGTGTTACCAGCCAGAAACGACGTTTATTGTCATACTGAAAGTAAAGGGGGTGGAGGGGGGGGGGACACGCACAGCTGGGCTAGTGCAAGACAACCAGGCAGGGGCGGAGGGGCTGGTGGGGGTGGGGTGACAGCCTCGGGGGGTGCACAGGACCCTGTCCCCACATCCCCATATAGCTGCAGGGTGGCTGTTCCCTAGGGCCTGGCCAGTGAGAGACGTCTTTGGCTCAACTAAAAGGGGTGTAAGAGGACAAGGGGGTGCCCAGGGTGGGGGGAGTTTAAGTTATAAAATAAGGAGCCGGGAGGCACTGAGGAATAAACCCAGAGTGCCAGAGCTGCCAGCTCCGCTGCCAAGGACAGACAGAGGGTAGGAGGGAGGGGGGCAGCATGGGGGCTGCAGCCAGCGAGCCGGCCGGGCTGCTCCCCCCACATAACCAGGGTTGGGGGGGTAGCTGCTTGTCCCTCCCCCCGCCTCCTGTTCAGAAAATATACCGGCTGCCTGGGGTGGCCCCACAAAGGAGCCGAGTGTGTCCGGGGTGGTGGGAAAGGTCGATGGGGGGCTAGGCGGGGGTCTCAGCGGCCCGGCTCTCCACCTCGCTGGCACTGGGGGAGCTGTGGAAGGAGCGACGCGTGCTGTCCCCGGCATCCTGCTCCTCATCCCATCTGTCGTAGGCGAAGGAGTGGCGGGAGCTCGGGGGGCTGTGTGGGAAGGAGAGGGGTTAGTGAGGGGACTGGGAAGAGGAGCTCCATGCCCCATCCCTGGCTGCCGGGCACACTTCCCCTCTGGCTGTACCAGGAGCCACAGTGAGTGGCACGGCAAGCTGGCACCCAGCTGGCTGCAGCCTCGTTCGCCTCCTTTTGTTATTATTTCTGAGATATTTGGGGCATGCCCCACCGCCAGTGACTCATCAGGTCGAGCTGAGCCCACCAACCCCCCCCCACTCAGTACCCTACAATCAGACACAGGCCATGGGTGCAAACACCAGTGCTCACACGATGGTCCCGGCCGCACTGCGCCCCACGGCTAGGTGCTGGAGGGGGGTTTCTCTCTCCCTGCCCCACTGCGGTGCATCCCAGGGACGGGCAGCAGGCAGCCCACCTGCCAGCACATATCCAAAAGGGTTTATTCCCCCCTCCAGCCCTTCTCCCTTTCGAGCACTTGGAAAGGCTGTAACCTGCCCTGCACGGCGCACACTCTGCTCTGACATCACACAGGGCACAGCGCCCCAAAGCCCGTCAGGATGATGCTGCTCACCCCTCAGTTCCTGCCGTAGGCACCCTGCATGGATGCAGCCACCCTGACAAACACCGCCGAGCCCCAACCGACCTCCCTGGCACCCTGACCATGGGTGCCCTCCCGGGCTCACACACTGCAGTGGGTGCGTGTTAGTACTCGCCGTGCTCATCCTCCCCATCGCCTTCAGGACCCACCACCATCCCCGGGGTGGTGAATGAATTCCCCTGGGTGAGTGGGGATGCTGTACCACCCAGTGAGCTTAAATATCCTGAAAGACTAAATTCAGCCCAGTCCTGACCGCTGGCTGGGGAGCCAGGAAGGGATTAAGCAGTTCCCAGTAACCTAATCGCATATATACCACATCCTGACAGCACAGGCAACTCCCAGTCCCTGCTGTGACTGCTCCCCAGAGCCGGAGATGTGTTAAGGATGCCCTGCAGCACGCTGAAATCAGGGCTGGCCACAGGCACAGTGCGGGGAGTCCCATCCTGAGGTGCCCAGAGGAGGTGGGCTCCAGGCCCAGAGCTGGGTAAGGGTTAGGGGGAGCGGTTAGTGGCACACAGGGAGGTTCATGCTGCACGGCACACACCACTCCCACCTCCTGCCTCAGTCGCTCTCGGGCCGGTACAGGTATTTCATCATCAGGCTGTCGACCTGCTTCTTCCGCTGCTTCTCCTCCTTCTTGGCCCGGCTGGGGCGTGCTGGCTCCTCGCCCCCAGCCACCCGCGGGCCCTTCTTGACACTGGAAGTGCTGCGGTAGGAGGCGGTGGAACCGGAGGAGGAATCGGAAGAGGAATCGGAGGTGGAACCCGAGTCAGATGACGACTCTTGCTTCTTCTTCTTCTTCTTGGATTTCTTCTTGGCCTTCTTGGCGTGCTTCTTGGCACTCTTCTTTTTCCGCTCCTCCTCTTCCTCAGAGGAGCTGGAGCTGCTGCGGCGCCGGCCAGAGCGCCGGGAGAAATCGAGGGCAGATGCAGAGCGACGGAGGCTGCTGTGGGGGCGGTCGGCGGCACCCAGGGGGGCCGCGCTCCGCACGCTCCGGCGGTCGTCCCCTGAGTCAGCCTCGGGGCTGGAGCAGCCCCTGGCCTGTGGCGGGCGGTAGCTCAGCACCTCCTGGATTGCAGCTTCTAGGTCGGGGTCGAGGTAGGACCGGTGCCCAACAGGGCGGGCATCCCCAGGACTCCCCTCTTCGGAAGCGGCGCTGCGGGGCCGGGGGGGCACAGAGAAGCTGCGTCCCAGGGGGGGCTGCCCGCGGGACCCCTCATCTGTCTCCTCCAGACGGCTGCGGGCGAGGGAGAGCCGCGACTCTGGGCGACCCTCAGGCCCCCCGCGCCGGCTTCGCAAGCTCCCGGGGCTGGAGAGGGCGAAGCTCAGCACTGAGCATCTCTCATCCCCCTCGTCCCCATCCTCTAGCCCACGCCAGGATGTGGAGGAGGCCCGGCTCACGGGGGCGGAGGCGACAGAGGCCTTCTCATTGTCAGCGGCCGAGAGGGACCAACGCTTGCCCAACCCTTCTCGCGCCCGGCCACTGGCGTCGGCAAAGGCACGAGCAATGACGGACGCCCGGTCTTCGGCCTCGCCATTCCGAGCTGCCTTCCGGGCAGCGCGCTCGGGGGAAGGCGTTCGCTCACTGAGCGCGCTGAAGAGTGTCTGCTCATCCCCACAGCCGCCTATGGAATCCTTGAGGCCTGGCCGTTTCCTATAGCTCAGGCAGCTCAACACCGACACTGGCCTCTCCTCACCCTCGGGACCATCTGGTGGGGCTGACCTGCTCCAGCAGCACCGCGGCCCCACACACGCACCAGGGGAGACAAGAGAGAGATGGAGATGAGCGGGCGCAGCGCAGCAGCGAGGCAGCCTCGGTAATTTGCGTCAGCGGGAAATAGCATCGTGGAAAAATGTCATGGAAATGGGGGAATTGTTCTAGCCTGGCACTTTGATTCCCCTTTCAAGTGCTGCGTTCAATTTATTTCATTGTCGGCTACCTGGAGCCGCCGCGTTTGATTCCTGACTACAGAAAAGGTGGAATTATCTCCAATAACAAAATGTTTTACATCTGCACCACTGAATAAATTAAGGCAATTAAGAAAAACTAGCTCAGATCTTTCCCCCCTCCCTTCCCTGCTTGGCGGTGGAGGGGGGGAGCCCCCTGGGACTCCCAGAGCCCTGCTAAGAAATTGGGTTTGGATAAAAGCAATCTGCGCTCAGCAGGCAAGTGCCATCCCCAGGGAGTGCGAGCGGGGCTGTGTGCCCCAGTCCTACGCTGGCCCTGTGCTGTGGAGGGGCACCCAGGCATGTACCCCTGCTCTGCCAGGGGCTGTGCAGGCAGCTGGCATCTGTCAAGGGGTGTGGGCAGGGATGCGGCGGAGCTGCCAACATGGGAGGGAGAGAGGGAGGGAGGAAAGGAGAGAGGGAGGGAGGGAGGGAGGGAGGGAGGGAGGGAGGGAGGGATGGATGGATGGATGGATGGATGGATGGATGGATGGATGGATGGATGGATGGATGGATGGGAGGTTCAGCCCCAGAAGGGGAAGGGGGATATGATGCACAGGGCCGGAGCCCAGCACTGTGACCCCTGAGGAGGCAGACAGGGTGGGGGCTGCAGATGTCCCTGCACTGCTGGGGCGGGTCCCCATGCTGCAGCAGCAAGGGGGACCAAGGGTCCCCCCTGCATGAAGACACATCCGCAGCACAGATTAAACCACCCACCAGCATTAACCCTTCCCAGGCCGGCCATAACACAGCACCCTGAGCATCATGTCCCATGGGTACCCAACACTGAGAGCCTAGCACCCAACCCAGCACCCACCTGCCACCCTTCAGGCTGCCATCATCCGAGAGTGCTTTGGACGAGCCTTTGTTCTTGGAGAGCCAGGACTTCACCCCATCCACGCGCTCCTCCAGCTCCGAGTCCACATCCGAGTCACCGTCACTGTCAGAGGAGCGGGTAGGGGCAGAAGAAAGCATGAAATGAGCATGTGGTGGGATTTTGGGTACAGGGGAGGCAAAACTGTGCTGGCACTTGCCAACCCCCCCTTGCCCCAGCACCTGCTGCCTAAGCACGCTGCCATGGGGTAAAACCTGGTCCCGCTCCATCCTCTAGGATGCAGCCTGAATGCGTAGGGCTCAACCTGTGAGGTAGGGCCTCCCCAAAGCACAACTGTGCCACGCACACCCCTCCCTGAACCCCCAAATCACCCTGCTGCCCGGTCAAGATCCTCCTGCACCCTCTGCCTGACATCCCCTGTTGCCACTGCATGACTCCGGGGCTGGGTAGGTAAAAGCAATGCTGGCATCGGGGCAGCGAGGGGCAGTAGGCAGGGCAACAGCTCCCAAAACACGGGAAGATTTCCAGCTTCGGAGCCAGGAAGGAAAAAAGAGGCTTCATTTTATGGGCCACCATCGAGTGCAAAATGACAGCGAGGAAGAGCGATGTCGATAGCCCTGGGTAAACAGGAGTTTAGCAGGCAGAACAGAAACGACTCCGGCAAGGCAGGCGCAGGAGCGCGACGGGCAGATTTACAGCCCTGCCGTGCTGGAGAGCTCCTGATTTACATCCCAGCATTAAAAAAAAAAGCCCTATCTGGCTTAAACCATCTAATTTATAACGTCTGTTGGTAACCATATTGATTGCCTTTAGAAAGGAGGTGCCGTACGCATTGCAAAATCCATTCCTCCACGTTAAAAGCATCCCCCGCATAAATCTCCCTTAATACCTAACTGCTTACTGCTTTCATTAGGGTTATGGCATCACCGGCGGGATCTATAAGGAAAATCGAAGTGGCACAGCCCCCCCCACCCCCCTCTCTCTCCCCC
The DNA here is from genome assembly GCA_022605575.1 of Laterallus jamaicensis coturniculus. NCBI lineage: Eukaryota > Metazoa > Chordata > Aves > Gruiformes > Rallidae > Laterallus > Laterallus jamaicensis. The sequence continues at coordinate 7,709,759 of JAKCOX010000025.1, read as the reverse complement.
CCCACCCTGCCACTGGCCAGCGAGACGTGAGGGCGCCCACCGAGCCACTGCCGGGGAAGAGATATATCACAGGATCTTAAACGGCTGGTTTATCTGCCTGGCGTTGGGTTTATTCCCTGCCTGGGGACAGCGGCAGCCGGCACGAGGGATGGGCTGGGATAGACCCGGCATATGAATCCTCCTTGTTAAATTCAAAGCAACGTGCCATGCGGTCCATCACGTGCATATCCCTGCAATACAGCCAGGGAATGCTGGGCTTGGGGAAAAACACCCCAAACAATAACACCCCCCCAACCCCGCAAAATGAGCCCCGTAAACAAACTCTGGGGGCAGATGAGGATTTAGAACCGGTGGAATTAAACACTGTATCCAGGTGAGCGTGCGCCGTTAGTTCAGTGGGACCCCAGGTCGCGGAGGAACGACCATGGCAGTGGATATTAATTATCCATGGCAGTGGGACGCCATCACCGCTCCACGCTCGCCATTAGCCATGCCAGAGCATCACGCACACCCCCCTCCCACCCCAGTTGCAGGGGCACATTCCCTGCCCGTGCCCCCCCTTCCCACGCGGGATGCAGTTATGTGCCGTGCTGTGGGTGCTGTTAGGGGCATGCGGAGGTGGGCCAGCGGCATGCGGGACCCCGGCCCGTGGGGGTGAGGTGAGGGTTATGGGAAGGGGGAGGAAGGAAAGAGGAGCTCCTCACAGTTTATTCTTTCTTTTCTGATACTTTGCCACCATGTCCTGCAAACTGGGAGGGGGTTGGGTGGGGGGGTGGGAATCAGAGGGGTTGGGAGGGGAGAAGAAACACAACAGAAAAAGTAAATCAAATGAAGGGAAAATAAACTAAAAAGGAAAAAAAAACCAAGTGGGTGGGAACAAACAGGGTAAAATAAATGGGGGGGGGGGAGGGCAGGGGAGAGAGGTGTGGGGGTTCTGCACCCCTGATGTTGGGCTGCACCTAGCTGGATCCCAGCATCTTGGGCCAGATCCCAGAGTCCTGGGCTGGACAGGATCCCAGTGTCCTGGGCTGGACTAGATCCCAGCGGCCCAGCCCTGTGCTGCGTTGGCTCTTGGGGCTCCCCGGGCTGTTTCCAGCTGGCTGGCACAGCCCTGGCTCCATTCCAGGCACCTCCACAAGTGGGTGAAGCTGCACGGGGGCTGCGGGTGTGGGAGGGGTGGGTGTGGAGACGCACAGACTGACGCACGCGTGCACAATACGTGGATGGGTGGGTGCATGGACAGACGCACGTGTGCTTGATGCACGGACAGATGGATAGACAGATGGCATCCTGCCAGGGCCAGGGGGAGCCAAGGGGCTCCTGTGACATTTCAGAGGTGGCAAGGAAAAGCAGTGAGTCCCAGTGACATGCCTTTTGCGTGGGAACCGGGCCTGGGTGCTCTCACCTGTTGATGAGGTCCTCATTGCTGTCGCTCTCCATCTCATCCTCGATGGCTGCCTGCAGGTCCCCGATGCGCTTGAAGGCCAGCTTCAGGTCTGATTGCAGGCTCTGGTTGGCAGCTTCCAGGCTCTCGAGGTCCATCTCCTGCGGGGAGGGAGCGGGGTGAGTCAGGTACCCTGGGGAGACCACCACTTCCCTGAATCCCTCTCCTCGTTCCTGTTGCGGTTGCCTCACCAGCTCGTGCTTCTTGCGGCTGGCCTCCGCCTCCTTCTTGGCCAGTTCCCCCATCTCCTCCTTGACGTCGCGGAGCTGCCGCTGCAGGCGCTTGTTCTGCTCCTTCTCCCGGTTTTCGGCAGCCGCGCGTTGATCCTGCTCCTCCGTCAGCTTCTCCATGTTCTCCTTCAGCCGTGTGGCCAGGCTCTGCCAAGCAGAGGGCATGGGGTCACCTCTGATCCCCCTCCCCCCATCCATCCCTCACCTTGCAGCAACACCCACCCAGGGCTCACGCGAGGACGGATCCCATACCAATGGCTTTACCCAAGGAGGTGGAGGAGACACGGAGACACCCCCTCCTTCCACCCCACTACCTCCCAGGGCCAGGGAAGGGGCAGAACAACCTCAGGGGCTTTGCCGAATTGGAAAAATAGATTTAACTGTGTGTGAAGTAATTACAGTGTGTAACGTAGGGAAAAAATAGCTCCTATTCTCCCCCAGCCGCTGAGCCAGCCGCTGCATATTTATGGCCCCGGCAGAGAGAGCGGGGAAGGGAAATAACAGCTAGGAAAATATTAAGAGGAGAGCTAAGCTGCTCCGCTCCCCCGACAGAGCAGCAGAATATAAAGCAGGCTGCGTTTAGCGGGGCTGGGAGAGTCTATAATTTCCCTAAGTCAATGCAGGGAAATAGCAGCACTTTGCCAGGCTGGGTGGTGGATTACTGTTATTGGTGCTCACAGGGAGCCTTCCCCGCGGGGATGAGGATGGGCTGCTGGAAGGGAAAGGCTGGCAGGGAAAGGTCCTGGAGAGGGGGTGTTGGGGATGTGCTTGGCAGACCCCCCTTCCCTGGGCAGCTTTGCATCATGGTGTTGTGGCATCTCTGTACCAGCTGATGCCAAGGGAGAGCCCGGCACCTACCTCCAGGCGCTTGACTTGGGTCCGTTCGAAGTCCAGCCTGGTTTCCAGCTCACGGATCTTGGCCTCTTGCCGGCTCACCAGTGACTTGTCCACCATGGATTGCTCCAGGAACTCCAGCTGGCTCTGCAGGCCTTGCAGCTGTGGGGATGGGGGTAACGGGGGGCACACTCACAGCCTCAACCTCTACCACCACCTCCCTGGGTCCCTGCCGTGCCACAACGGAGCGCAGCTGCCAGCTGTGCTGCTCCCAAAACGGACAGCACCCCTTGGGGCTCGGCACTCCCTAGAGTGCAGAGAACTCCCTCCCCTCCAATGTGGGCGGCAGGTCTCTAGGGTCCCCATTTTCACCCTGGCCTCACTCGGGGTGCACGCCCATGATCTATGTCAGCGCTGCCCACCTTCTCCTGCAGCTCCTGCTTCTCCTTGCTGACCTCCTCCAGCTGCGCTTGGAGATCATTCATCTGCGCCAGGTCCCGGGATGCCTATGGGACACATGGGGGCCGTCAGTGGGGACCCACTGCATTGGGTGCGAGAGGGGTGTCACAGGGGGGCGGGAGTGCTGCAGCTGCTGCCCTCTCTCACCTGGGCCACGGCCGCCTTGTGCTTCTTCATCAGCTCGTTCATGTCCTCCTGGTCCTCCTCCAGCCGACTCTGCACCTCGTTCTTCTCCCGCTGCAGCCGGCTCAGCTGCTCCTCCAGCTAGGGGGAACTGCCTGTGTCTCCCACTGTGGCCCGGGAGAGGGGTACCCACCCCCCAACATCACCCCGAATAGCATGGGGTCACCCAGCAGGCATGAGCTGCCCCAAATGGGGGTCTCCCCACCCCAATCCCAGTATAGATGGGGCACGGCCCCATCATGATGTGTTGCACCCCAGGAACACTTACTGCTGCCTTGGCCTTGGCAAGGTCATCGATTTGCAGGTGAAGGTCTTCAATCTCCACCTCCATCGACTTGCGGGCCTTGACAGCGGCTGCGCAGGTGAACTCTGACTCCTCCAGCTGCAGGGACACTGTTCAGCACCCGGCCTGGGGATGGGGACACCCCATGTCCCCACACGGGCTGCAGTTTTAGGGGTGTCTAGATGCACACCTGGTTCTTGAGCTGGGCAATCTCCCTCTTGCTGGGCGCATTGTTCTTCAGGTGGTCCAGCATGATCTGTGCATCGGCCAGCAGTGCCTTCGTCCTCTTCAGGTCCCGGCGCAGGCGCTTTTCCGTCTCAAAGTCCCGCTGGTTGGCCTGTGATGGGGGGGGACCATGCCAGTGCACTGTGCTGGTGGGACGCCCACCCCACCATGGCCACCTCATCTCAGGATACCTGAAGTCAGGCACTTGCCCAGCTGCTCTGTGCCCTACCTGCTCGCTGACAGCAGATAACTTGCTCTCCAGCTCCCGTTTCTCTCTCAGCACCTTCTGCTTGTCCTCATACTCCTCCTCCAGCTGCACCTCCATCTGCTTCAGCTGGGGAACAGCCCAGGAGAGCAGGTCAGGGCGGCTGGAAGGGGCTGGGACCCCTCTTCATCCATCCATCCATCCATCCATCCATCCATCCATCCATCCATCCATCCATCCATCCATCTCTCCCTCCCTCTCCCCATGTACCAGGGATGCCCGGTGACCCCACTGGCCGGGTGTTTGCACAACCAGAGGCGCAAAGCCTGGCGTGCGCTGGCCCGGGCGGCAAAGGGACCAGTCAGACCTGCCAGGCCAGTGGAGCCAGGCTGAGGCTGGCCGCGTGGGAGCCGGGTGCTGCGTGACTGTGCCCGGCTGGCAGCTCACAACACCCAACCAGGGCAGAGGGACACGCATCCCGGCCCCTCCTTGGACAGAGGGGCTGTGGTGGAGACGTACCTTCTTCTGGCAGGACTGCCGAATCTCCTCCACCTCCTCGTCACGGCTCTCCACCTCCTTGGCGTGGGTCTGCCGCAGCCGCTCCATCTCCATCTCCAGCCGCAGCTTGGCCTGCAAATGCAGGGGGGAATGCGGTTAGACCAAAGGGGACATGAGGACACCCCCATGCCACTCCCTGGGTACCACTCACCCGCAAAACCCCCCAGTCTGAGGCCGACTGGGCTGCCCGCCCTGGGGGGACCTGCCGGGCCATGGCACGAGGGCCAAGAGCCGCGTCGGCAGCCGTGATGCCTGGGCAAACACCAGGCTGAGGGCAACCGCCTCCTCTTGCCGGGCAAGCCCAGCCCAGGTAATAACAGCCCTGCATGAAACCACCCCGCCCAGAAACCTCGCCCCTCCCCACTGTACCTGCTCCAGCATCTGGATGGTCCCAGCTTGCTCATCCAGTTCCTCCTCCTGGTCTTTGACCTTCGCCTCCAGGTCCCGCAGCTGCTTCTTGACCTTGGCCAGCGAGGCCTCGTCCTTGGACTCCTGGGAGGAGATGTCCTGCAGCTCGGCCTCCAGCGCCTCCGCCTTCTGTGTCAGCCCCGCGATGTCCGAGTCCTTGTCCTGCCGAGAGAGGGGCTCACTGTCAGCCTGGGGCACCCGCCGGCTGGGGGGGACTACTGAAAGGACCCCGGGGACTGGTTGCTCACCTCCAGGAGCTGCTTGAGGCCAAAGACCTCGGCCACCAGCACGTCCTTCTCGCGGCTCAGCTTCTCCCGCTGCAGCCTCTCCCGCTGTGCCTCCTCGTGTGCCTGCGAGAGCTCGCTGTCGAACCTGTGCGGGGATGGCAGGGACACCAGGGTGGACACTCAGCACCCTACATCCAGCACTGGGGATGGGTCCCTAGCCCCATACCGCCAGCACTGTACCAAGGCATCCCCAGCCCACGGCAGCAGGCACTGGGAAGAGCAGTGTGCTGCCGCGTGCTCGTTTGAAACATGCTGTTGATGAGGCTTTAATTGCCAGCACAGCGGCGTGGTGCCACTTGGAGAAAACTCCTCCCGACTTCTTCGCTCCGTGGCTAATGGAGAGCACGGTGCCCGCAGCGCAGACCCCAGCAGCCCCAGCAGCTACCCTGCAGCGCCGGCACGTGCTGATGGGGACCCGTGGCTGCTAATGGCAGGGGTTCGGCAATGTGGAGGCACCCTGGGACTCCACACCCTCCAAGCAGGATGCAAAGGGGCTGCAGGACACACAGAGGGGGTTTTGACGCACAGACGGGGTCTCCAGTGGAGACTGGCACTTGCAGCGGCTTGCTTTTCCCAGCCAAAGCCCAGTGCCACGGTCCCAAGTGGGGTGGCACCGGTCCCATCCCCAGAGGGGACCCGGACCTGGGAAGAAGATGCTCAGCACAGCCTGGAGCTGGGCAGCATTGGGGCAGCCTCTGCCGATGCCCCTGGGATGGGATCAGCTGAGTTTTGCTCTGAAATCGCTGCCTTTGGGGCTTGGAAAACAACCCTGTGCTTGAGTTTGTGACCTGCATTAAACACCTCGGCAGCTAATCCCCATTTTTACTCGTGCTGGGTAATAAACAGCTGCATTAGCACAGACTCCAATCCGCGGAAATTGAAATTAATTAGATTGGATTCTCTTGCTGTATTTGTGTGTGTGATCATTACCATAATGAGATGAAAGCGTCCCTGCTGCTTAATAACGTTAGCAAACTTTGGGGTTGGGAGAGGGGACTGGATGAGAGCAAGCGCTGAGCAGAGCCATGGGGCATAGGCAGCCTCCACGATGGTGCATGCCCCCACGTCAGGGGATCACTCAGCTCTAGGCTCCCCAAAAGGGCAACAGGGTCCCCCAGCAATAAATAAATCTGACTCAGGCATTCCTCATTCTGCTGAAAACACCTTGGCCAAGCAGGAGCTGGTGAAGTGCCCAAATCCCTGCTAAAATGGTAATGCTGCTTTGTGGTAAGGATGCCATCTGCCCCCCCCCCCCACCACCACTGGCACACGGTCCTCACCTCCGCTGCTTCTTCTCCAGGTCGTGGTTACGTCCTTGCTGGCCCTCGAGGTGCAGTTTGGTGTCCTGCAGCTCTGCAGCCAGGCGCTGGCACTTCTTCTTCAGCTGCTGCAGTGCCCGCTGGCTCTCCTCGCTGTCTGCCTGCAGGTCTGTCAGCTGCGGGCAGGAGAGCGGTCAGGGCTCCAGGAAGCCACCACGTCCCCACTGCCCTCATTCCCTCAGCTCCATGCAGGGAGCAGCTGCCCTCTCCCTGCCCATCCCCATGCCTCCTAGGGGGGACACTGGGGAGTCCTGGGGCTGAACCCCACCCACCTTCCGCTCCAGCTGCCTCTTGCCCTGCTGCTCCACCTCCAGCTTGTCCTCCAGCTCCTGCTGTAGCCGCTTCTTGGTGAAGTCAATCTCCCGCACCGCCCGCTCGTATTTCAGCCGCCATTCACCACCTGCACAGGGAAAGAGGGTCACTGAGGGGCTGGGCAGGGTGGGGCACAGGGCCCCACGGGTGGGCAATGCTGCCCTGGAGAGTGGGGCATGGTGCCATGACCGCAGGGCACTCAGGGTGTGCTGGCAGTGAGCGACAGAGGCAGGACTGCACCTGAATCATCATCGTCAAGCTCTCCGTTGAGCTCAGCTGCCCGGATGAGCCGAGCCTCCATCACCTCCATCTCCATTGACTCCATCTGCTTCTTCAGAGCGTCATACTTGGCCTACAAGGGGACACGGCTGCTGTGAGAACTGGGGAGGGGTGGGAGATGCTGCAAGGTCGAGAAGAAGTGCCTGTACCTGGAGGTCCTTCATCTCCTTCTCAGCCCGCAGCCTCTCGGCTGTCTCAGCATCCAGCAGCTGGGAAGCCGACTCGCCGGTGTTTCGCTCGTCCGTCAGCTCCGATGTCAGCTCTGTGATCTGAGAGGGGGATGTGGGAGCGGGACCATGGGCAGGTGCTGGGGCAGGCACAGCACCGCACCCCATCCCGGTGCCACAAAGGACCTACCCTGCTCTCCAGACGGTCGCTGTTGAGCCGGAGCTCGTTGCGCTCCTTCTCCACCTTCTCGAGTTTGCTCTTCAGCTGCTGGATCTCTTCCTGCAACAGAGCGGGTGGTGAGGGAGGAGGGCAGGCACAGGGGGAAGAGGTTGGCAGGCAGGAGCCTGGCAGGTGTCCTCACCCCCTCCCATAGCTCTTCCTCCCCCCCAGTGCTAAGGGGGGGGGGGGGAAAGGGTGGGGGCTCCCCAGGGCGGGGGCTGCTTTCCCCTGCCAAGGGCTGCACAGGGACTTTCCCCAACCCACTCTGCCGCCATGCAGACTCCAAACCCATAAATGGTGTCGAAACACTCAGCAAAGCCAGAGAGGGGGTCCCCCCACCCCCCAGGAGAGGGGGTGGGAGTAAACCCACCCGGCAGGAGCTTGCCAAAGGGTTTGGGCGCACCCAGCCCAGGTGGGGAGGGAAGGGGCCCACCAGGATACCCAGGGACCACCAGCCAGCACTGGGGCAGGGTGCCTGGCTGCCAGCTTCAAGCACACCCTTCTCTCCCCGCCCCTGATCCCAGCACAGGCTACAGGAGCAGGGCGGGGGACAGGAGGGGGCCCAGGTGTCCCCACCCCAGGTGCTCGTCCTCAGTGGGTCAGGGTGAAAGCTGAGCCCAGCAGCAGCTCGGTGCAGTGTCTGGTTGCTCAAAGCCCCCGCATTCGCCTCTCGGCACATGGTTTCATTTCCATTTCCCACACCTTGTAATTGGGCTCATGCAACAGCCGGCTCTCGGGGCGCTAACGACATGCTGATTTGCAATTAGGGAGCAATTCGAGCCTGGTGCTGGGGGGACTCTGAGCAGCAGTGGTCCTGCATCCCACCCCTGCCATGGGGCCCTGCAAACACCCACCCACCCCCCCCCCACCCCCCCCCACCCCCCCAGGCCACCCTGAGCCACCAAGTGTCCCCAGCACACAGAGATACCCACGTCCTTGCCGCGGATCTGGTCCTCCGTGAGCTGCACCTCGATGAGGGGCCGAACGGTGGTGAAGAGCTTCCACCAGGGCCAGTCCTTCACCCCCTTGTTCTTCTTGATGTTCTTCTGCACGCACCGGATGGCCAAATCCTGGATCTGCGCAGGGCACGGGATCAGCACAGGGCACGGTGTCAGAACAAGGAGCAGCCAGCGGTGGCGGTGCAAAGCAGGGTGGGTGGACACTCAGCACCCCTGCCAGCACCCCAGCATGCTCCCCTTTGTTAGCATTGGGGCTAATTGCTCCTGGTTTATCTGCTGTTTGGTTCCCTCCATGCACTGAGCCAGCGAGGCGCTGTCAGGGTGCTGGCTTTACACCCTCTTTAATAATACAACTAGGAGCCCGTATGCCGCTTCATCCTGCTGCACCAATGCCCAGCACCCTCCTCGCCGGTTCTCCCTGGCCCCCCTGGTTCTCCCGGGCCCCCCATGGCTCCCCACGGCTGGGCGGGTGCAGGGGGGGAGGCGGGAGGAGGAGGTGCTGGCCCAGGCAGCAGCAGAAAGGCTGCACTGCCCATTTTAGGCGAAATTGTTCGGCAGAGCGGGGAGGGGAGAGACGCTGGGACGAACCTTTCGCTTCTTGAACTGCTGCCGTGCCAGGAAGCCCCTGCACGCTGCCTGGAAGAGGGTGATGTTCCTGCTGGTCTGTGCATCCCGCTGCTCTTCCAGCCTAGCTAGCGACCCAGCCCGGAAAAATACCTGCGGGATGGGAGCAGGGTGAGATGCTGATGGGTGCCAGCATCTCTCTGGCCACACTGGGTGGCGGGGACGCAGCGGGGATGCAGCTTTTCCTTCTGTGGCTGCTGATCCTGTCCTGCTGCAGGGGTTTTATTCCCCAGGCATGAGGAATGCCGTAGGAGGGAGCAAACAGTGCGCCCTTGTGCTGCCCAGCCGTGTTTCGCAGAGCCGTGCCGCCCACCCTTGCCCTCTGCTGCTGCTGGCGCCTGTGGCCAGCATCCGGCGTCATACCCGGCTCAATCCCATGTGGTAGCTGCTCTTCTCCAGGTCTAATGACTCCAGGAGCTCCTCCACTGCCTGTGGGGAGGGAAAGGTGTCAGGGCCAGGCTGGGAGCACCCTGGGGTGCTGGGGAACCCAGGGTGCAGAGGAACCCTAAACAGTAGTGCCAGCCCCAAACATGGGGCATGTACCCGCTTCTCGTCCACCACGATGTAGTTGCGCCCGTGCTTCTTGGTCAGGTGTGGGGCCAGGACATCAAAACGTCGCCTGAACTCCGCAAACACCATGTGGTCTGGGTAACCTGCGGGGAGCAATGGAGAGTGGGGCTGGGGTGGGGGCAGTTGGGATGCCCAGGGGATGCTGGGCACACCATGACTCCCTGGGGCACATCTTTTGGGAGGGCTGAGGGGGGTCCCCCTGCATTCTAGAAGCTCCTCCCTAGGGTCAGGCACAACTGGAGAGCCCCAATCCTGCCCAGAAGGTTTTCCTTGGCCATGTCCTCCTGCAATTTTGGCTGGGATCTGGAGTGAAGCAGCCAGATCCCGCCTCGAGGGAGCTCAGGGACACGTGTGTGTCGCCTGTGCAAGCAAACAGGCACCACTCGGAGCTGCAGCAAACGTCTGTGTCAGGCTCGTAGTGCTGAGCCTCCACATCTTAATTAACGACAGGGTATTGATGGGGGACGCTGACCCTGGCACAGTCGGCCGGCTGCGGCCATCGATCCGGGAGGTGTGCGGGCGGCATCGATTTCCGTTGGCTGCAGGAAGGGTCCAGCCTCCAGGCAATAAACCCCTTGGCTGGGTGGCCAGCCGTGCATATTGATAAATGCTTTGCTGAGCACGACCCAGAGTCCCTCGTCCCGTCGGGACAAGGGCTGGCTGCCAGCGGGAGAGCTGCCAGGAGCCAGCGGCACCAGCAGAGACAGCCAATTAAGGCCATGACTGTCCCCGGCGCAGATAACAGCCCCGCACAGGGAGCAGGGAACAGGGACAGTGCTGCCTGGGGGAGGGCAGCTGGCAGCCGGGGGCTTGGAGCACGCCTTGAAGGGGGTCCCAGAGTGGGGTGGGCTTTGGGTTCCCAGGGAGGAGATGCAGCCAGGAACCCCGTGGCATCCATCCCTGCAACAGGACGTGCTCTGCAGCCCTGACATCGCGCTGCTGCAGGGTGCTCACCTTGGCGGTACATGCGGAGGGCATCAAGCAGGCGGGACCCACGGAGCTGGGCACGCAGGAGGGGCACGTCCAGCTGCATGAGCCCGGCCTCACAGTGCTCTGATGGCAGCTCCAGCTCACTGCCACTCACCCGCCGACACGGCAGAGCCCGGGGGTCACCACCACTGCTTGCCGCCTTGGGCAGGAAGCAGTGTACAAAATGGAGCTTGGACTTCTTGATGCTGTCAATGAGAGCATCCTGCAGGCATGGGAGAGAGGGGTGAGCATGACACACAGCGGGGCCCCGCTTGGACCCGGTGACCCCCCTCCTTGGACCCCCACCCTATTCCAGCTCACCACTTGCAGCTTGATCTGGATACAGAGGGACTTCTTCTTGACAGCAGCCACACCAGTGGTGAAGGTCTTGCGCATGCTGGTGGCCCGACGCAAGGCCAGCTGGGACCCCCCCTCCAGCCCTGCCACCGAGCCCGACAGCACCAGCGCCGACCCACCACGGCCAGCAAACAGGCTGCTGATGACCTTCCTGTGGGGCACAGAGGGGATGTCACCCCCCAAAATAACCTCCCCTCCATGCAGTGCTCGCCCCCACCCTCTCCCCAGCCCTGGGACCCTGCTCACTTCTGTGACTCCTGCAGCAGGACAGAGGCGTTTTGGGAGGCCGGGTTGTGCTTGACGTAGTTGAGCCAGCCTGTGGCATCATACTCCACCCAGTTGGTCCCTGAGCTGTGGCCCAGGAGGAAGTGCCGGGGCTTGTCACTGGGGAGCAGTGGATTTTGCCCTGCAGGAAGACACAAGCAATGCTGGGCATGGCCCCGAGGAGCAGGGCTTTGCCAACACACAGCCCCATAGTGCTGGGCCCCACCGTCTCACCTTTCTTGCCCCCTTCCTGAGGGCCATAGTAGGAGAAAAGCCGCTCCAGCAAGGTGTCCTCATTGCCGCCTGGCTGCAATGCCTCCTCCTCCAGCAGCCACAGCAGCCCCCGTGCCTCATCTGTGCGGGCCAGCGACCGGACCTGAGGACAACACTGTACATGCACCCATCCTGGGACACCTGGGACCCCTCCAGGGCAGGGATGGGGGTGCCCAGGGGATCTGGACCACCCTGAAACCATGCAACCTCGGCCACCATCAGCAGCAAGGCAAAGCAGGACCACATGAGAGGGCCGCTGCTGTAACGCTCCAGGTAACAAGATGCTTGCTGGGGTGGGAAATGCCATGCTCAGGCAACTTTGGGATGAAACCCAGGACAGGGATGGTGCTAGCAGCAGCCCCACAGTCTCTGCAGCCTCCTCCAACAGGGACTGGAGCACCATGGGAACCTGTCCACTCTGGGGACCAGAGCACCCCAGGGACCAGAGCATCTTGGGGACCTGTGCACCCTGGGGACCAGAGCACCTCTGGGACCAGAGGGCATCAATCAGTGCACCTCAGGGACAGGAGCACCCCAGGGATCACCCAAGGTCCCCAGCCCCTGGAGTGCAGGTGGTCACCATGGCTGGGGATGCAGCAAGGATGCTCTCCTGGCTGAACACTCGGGTCAGCCCCTCTCTTTCCCCTTGCTACTGCCCAAGGGCCAGGAAAGCTGTGGTGCAGCCGCAAGGTGGGTCCTTACCAGTGCCTGGTGCGAAGGCTGGTCTATGGCCGCTACTGAATCAGAGGAACCGGGCTCGGCATCAGCCAGGGCAAGCTCTATGTTCTCCTGGTGAGGGGGGAGAGAGGAGCACTCAGTGCCCAGGCAGAGGGGAGCGGTGATAGGGATCTGGCAGCAGGTTGGTCTCAGAGGGGTCTAAGCAGGAGATGGAGCTTTCCCAGCATCCTGCCGCCCCACTGTGCTGGCATGGCACAGAGCAATGCTGGGTGCCAAGGGGGGAGCAGGACACGTGGAGGGATCCCTGTGGGTTGTGGGTGCTGAGATGGAGCAGTAGCACCCACCACACCACACACAGCCCACCCCATCGCCTCCCAGCCAGACATGTCTGGGGCAGAGCTGCAGGCAAAGGGGCTGCCGGTGGTGGGAGCCCCGGGAATGGCAGGATTCAGGGGAGATGATGGCATCCCCAATACCTCCTTGTAGCGCTCCAGCTCGCGGGCGAAGGTGCGCTGGTGGAAGAGGAGCTGCAGGCGCTCCTGGGCGTAGTTATGGCAGAGCTCTTCAAAGGTGGCCCCCCGGCTCTGCCCCGCCAGCTCAGGGTTCTGCGCCCCGGGGGTGTCCACCACCGTCACTGAGCACACTGAGTGCTGGCTCGACTTCAGTGCCCTGTGAGAGATAAGGGGCCGAGGAGGTGCTGTTGGTTTGGCCTTCCCTGCCAGTTCCCAGGTCCCCCACGGACCACCCCCCACAAAGCATACCTATTGAGGAGGGAGATGAGGAGGGTGAAGAGCTCGGAGTACAAGCCCGCTGCCATGCCCTCCAGGCACTCCAGCGCTGTCAGCTTGGGACCTGGCCAAGACAACGCTGCGTGTCCTCAGACTGGCGGGGACAGACCCCACTGTCCCCACCACCCCACACCCTACCTGTGCTGCCATCGCCCAGGGGAGGCTCGTCAGGGCCCTGCCGGAAGGAGGTGGAGCGCTGCAGGGTGCCCTTGGGCTGGTGCTTGAAGATGGAGGAGGAGAGTTCCTCCAGGCTGCAGCCCAGCAGGTAAGCGGCTTTCTGGGCCCACTCGTGCCGTGCAAACTGCTTCCTCCCGGCTGGAGGGTGGAAAAGGGGGGCTCAGAGCCAGCCAGGGCATTGCCCCCGCTCCAAACAGTGGGGACGTTTCCAGCAAGCCCTGGGACAGCATCAGGGTCCCCCAGGGATGCTGTGCACAGCAGGAGCACGCGGCTGGTGCCGGAGGGCTGGGGAGTGTGTTTTGGGGTCTGGTAAGAGGAGATGGGGGGTGTTAAATGGGTTCATGCCTCTGCAGACCTGAGCCCAGAGCCATGCTGTCGGGTGGGGAGCAGGGGTCACCTCTCACCACCACTGCCTGAGGCAGTGTAGGGGGTTCTGAGCCCCCCACCCCAGCACAGGGACACATCCCTGCCTGGCCGTGGGCACCCAGCAGCCCTGTCGCAGCACGGCAGGACAGACAATGGGGACCAGACACAAGCACAGAGATGCTGGGGGAGGGCAGGGGAGGTGGGAGCAGGTTAATGGTGACACACACGGACACAGCAGCGGGAAGGGAGCGGCACGTGGGAAGGGGAAGCCAGGGACACGCGCGGAGAACAAGACTTTACCTTCGTCGGTGTCTGCATTGTAAAAGGGCAGCATGCACCATGCGAACAGAGACAAGGGTTAGGAACAACAGCATGTGACAACGCCGACGCGTGGCACGGGGACGCCCTCCTGCCAAAACACGCCACACGCATACACCGCCACGCCACGCACATGCCAAGCGCCTGGTCTCCCTCAGCCAGCACCGCAGTGAGTCGCCACGAGCCAGCATGGAGGCCCCATCCCCTGCGAGCTCCAGCTGCACCATGGGTGGGAATCAGTGGGGAGCAGCTCAGTTCTGCCCCAGAGCCTGGGAAACCGCTGTGGGATCCAGCCCAGTACAAGGGGGGCCAAGGAAACGGGGGCTGGTGCGCTCAAGCTGGCTCTGAGCATCCCCAGAATGTGTGAGGTGTAAGGGAGGCTCCAGGAGCAGCACAGAGATGGGGCTGGGATGCTCGCTCCGAGCAGGATGTAGGATGCTCCCCTCTGCGCAGGATCTGGCGTACCCCCAGCAGGCTCCCATGAAGAGGCTCCCAGGATGTCCCAGCATCCCTGCAGTGGCTGCAGCAGGGCCCTGCTGCCCTCTAGTGCCTTGCAGCACCCCACGGGCCAGCACTGAACCCCAAGACTCCTCCGGGCTCTCCCACCCTGTTCCCCGACTCATCTTTTCCCCCAGGGCCACAAAATCCCTCAGTGCAGCTGCCAGTGCCAGGCACCCATTTTGGGGATGCTGTGCCTGGGTCCTCATGCCAGCAGGGCTTCCAGCACCAAGGGTAGGCAAAAGCCCCAGAGGGAGAAGAGCAGCCCCGCAAAGAGAGCGAAGCTGATGCCCGTCAGAGCAAGCCCTGCAGCCTGCGGGGAGCTCAGAGTGCTGGGGCAGCCCTCCCCCAGCCACCTCTGGGTGGGGGGATCCTGATGGACAGCCAGAAATTTTGGGGCTTCCAGGACCCAGCCAGGGGTCAGGGCTGGACCCAGCACACTAGCAGCATCCTAAGCCCCCATGGCAGCCCCACACCCAGCGCCACGTGGCACCACCCAGAACAGTCCCCCCCCTCCCGTGGCTCCAATTACCGGCTCCATCCGCCAGCAGCTCTGCGGGGAGGACAGCGGGGAGAGGTGTTACACTGGGGATGGGGGACACATGCACCCCCCAACTCCTTCAGCCCCAGCCATGCCTCCCCAGTCCCCCAAGTTGTTAGGAGCCAGCCCAGGGTCTGGGGGTGTTCGATTCCCACCAGCCAGTGGGACCACCCCAACTGTGAGGCCAAAGCCAGGTGCCCCAGAGCACCCTGGGTGACAGGGCACTGTCCCTCAGCTCACCCAGCCCCAAACACCCTCCCAGGGCTCAGCCATACCAGAGAGGTGGCATCTGCACTGTGATCAGTTCGGGTCCCCACACAGCCCCCAACCTTGGCTCATTAATGCCTCCCAGCCCTGAGCGGTTCGTTACCTTTTGTGGCCCCCGCGGCCCCCAGATGATAAATGGCCCCCAGGACAAGCCAGAAGGCCTTTTGCTCGTCGCTGGAGATGCCCATCACCTTCATGGCAGCCTGGAGCCTGTTGAACTGCTGGGTCGCCTTCTGCTTCTCCTCGGTCTGCAGAGACCAACAGGAGCCATCAGTGTGGGGGGCTCAGCTCTGCCTCCCCGCATACCTGCAGGGGCCAGGGAACCCCGTCCCCCTTGTAACACCCCACTCAACCCAACCTTGGAGAGGGGGGTGATGCCGAAGACGTTGTTCTCTGCCAGGTGGTTGAAGTGAAGCTCAGTCCTGTGGGGCCAAACACCGAGATTAGCCCCACATGGGAGACCCCGCAGACCCCCCAAAGGCTGAAGGCCACGTCCTTGCCCCCCCCAGCTCACCTCAGAGCACTGTCTGAGCAGGCCAGCAGGTAGTAGAAGACATTGAAGGTGGCCTCGTTGGCTGGGCGCTTGGCAACACGCAGCTTCTCCAGCAGCAGCGTCTGGCAGAGATGGGAGAGTGGGGGACCATCACCAAGGGATTTGCTCCCATTGAAAAACCCTGGCCCACCCTGGCCTCATCCTCACTGCCCACCCAGGGTCCCCACAGAGACATAAGGGTCTCCTGCACACCACAGGGCATCATCATATGAATGCAAACAGCACCCAAGCAATCCATGAGCATCTCCTCTTCTGGGGTGTCTGCTACTGCAGGAGCACAATGCGGCATTGTGCCTTGATGTTATCACACCAGGGCAGTGTCCAGAAGAAAGACACCTCGATATCGTGTCCAACTCAGCAAGGACAAGGAGTCAATTAGATCTGCACTTGTTGGGTGTAAGTGGGATGCCTGGTGCTGTGAGCACAGCCAGACCGCTGGTGGAGGTCTGTGGCAGAGCTTGTGGGCTATGGAATGGCCAGACTGCTGGAAGGTACCACCCCGGTAAGGATGAAGCCGATCCCATGCTGAGATGGGCCAACGGGATGAGGACGGACCAGCTCCCATATAGAGGGGGGCTGCCCCGGCCCCCTCACCTGTACGGAGGCGGATGCCACCTGCCCAGCCTGGTCGAAGTCCAAAGAGATGATCTGGGAGAAGCGGGTGGCGTTGCCGTTCATGCCAGTGCTGCTATTGCCAAAAGCCTCCAAGATGGTGTAGAGTGCCTGCCACTTCTCTGCTGCAGGGACAGAAGCGGGGTGGTGGGGTGCAGGGGCTGTGCAGTGGGCAGCCGGAGCTGGCACCGGCACCACCAGCTGGGCAAGTGCTGCTGATCCTGTGCCGTGCTCGAGAGCACAGTAAAGGGATTGGCGTGAGAAAGTGGAAGCTTGCCGTGCGGCACGTGTCCGGCCACAGCCAGGTGTGAGAGGCTGCGGAGGGCTGTGACTGCAAAGCAAGGGGTGTGCACAGGCGGCACCCTGCACCCCACCAGGGACTCACCGGAGAAGACCTTGCCAGTGCTGCCGGCAATGGTGGCAAGGTACTGGACGAGGTGCTGGCAGTTGGTGGTTTTGCCACTGCCGCTGGCGCCCAGCAGCACGATTGCCTGGTCCTGGCGGCTCATCAGCATGCTGCGGTAAGCGGCCTGGGCCACTGCGTAGATGTGCGGGGATGTGTCCTCCCTGCGGCACCCTTTGAACATGTGCATGACCTGGGCGGGGGGAGCAGGGAGGGAATCGGGAGAGAGTCAGCACTCTGCCAACCCCCACCAGCTACCCCTGCCTGGCAGCGTGGCTCCCATCCTCCAGTGTGCGTCCGCCCCCTCCCCCAGCCCCGGCAGCAGTGTCACCTTCTCAGAATACATGGATGGAGAGCTCAGCAGATTGATGATGACCATGGTGGGCCCAGCGTAGGTGTGCAGGAGGTTGCCGCCGTAGCGCTGCCGCAGCGTGTGCAGCACACTGGATTCGTTGAGGTAGAGGAGGCTGGCGAGGTCCTCCGCACGGTCGCAGGAGGGGGGGTTCGCCTGGGAACAAGGTTAAGGGTGGGGGAGCATCAGGTGGGGAACTGGGGTCAGCCTCTCCATCCCCCCGCCCCACGGCCCTACCTTCTCCACGTCATCCTCCTCCACCTCCAGGACAGCTCCGTCGTGGTCCAGCTTCACCTTCACCTTGCCCTCGGGAAGGGGGCTGCCCTCCTCCAGCCGCAGCTGGCTGCCTGCAAGGGACATGGGGTGCTCAGTGGGGATGTGCCAGCAGCGCCCCGGGTACACCGCAGCGCGGTTTGTGGGGGGTGTTTGCTGTGCTGTGGGTTGGATGGGGAGCCCCATGTCCCTGCAGCACCAAGTTGACCCTGACTCACCCAAGGAGAAGCCATCCCTGTGCACCAGCCACACCTTCTCGGTCTCGTACCATGCCTCCTCAGCCGCTATCTGCTCCTCTGTCTTGGCCTGTGGGATAGCGAGATGTGGGATGGTTGTGGTCTTCTGCCCCCCACTCTCATCTCGCCCCCTCCCCACATCCCTGGGGCTCGAAGGAGCATGACTGCCTGGCTAAGTAGTCACATGCCAGGCAGCCATGGCCACCCTCCGTGTGCCCCACGCCCTCCCGGTACATGTGCCCATGTCGTGGGCTGCCCCTGGGGACACCCAGAGACCCCAGGGCCCTGCCATGGCTCCAGGCAGACATGAAGTCACAGCGACCCATGAGCACATTCACCACGTCCACCTTGAGCAAGCCTGGAGGGGCCAAGCTCCCAAACCATGGCCCAGAGAGCAGGCACCCATGCCAGCCACGTGCTGGGATGCAGGGACACTGGGCATGCTGTGGGGACACAGGACATGCTGCAGGGACACGCTGTAAGGATGTGACACGGGACACACGCAGGGACATAACAGAGGGACAATGGACACGGCGCAGCGATGGCAGAGTACCGCAGCATGGGGAACCCTGGGTTGCTGCCCGGGAGCAGAGTGAGCCCCAAAGCCAAACCTGAGCTGCAGCAGGGACGGGGCCAAAGGGGGCTGCTGGGGCATCGTCCGCTTGACCCTGGCAAGGCCGAGAGACGGGAAAGGGGGGGTCAGAGCAAGAAGGACCGATCTCTGCCCTGCAGACAGCACAGAACGCAGCAGAGGAAGCGAGCAGGGATGAAGTACTGCTGTGCCAAACCCTGCGGGTGCTCCCAGTGCTACGGCCACCGCTGCGGCCAGCGGAGCAGCAGGACCAGCATGGCCCAGCAAGGATGTTTGCCATGAGACCGTGCTGACAGAGCTATAGGGCTGGGAGCTGCTGTGCCAACCTGCCATGAGTTCTGCCAGTGCCACGCACACCGGCTGCTTCGGGATGAGCCATGTGTCTTGCCTATGCTGGATGCTCTGCCCCTTTACATCCCGCTCCACACCCCTGCCTGTCCCAGCTGTGCCACCTCCACTGAGAGCAGCCCCCCTCCCCGAGATGCCCTGCTCCCCAGAATAGCCCCGCTGGGAAAGAGACAACCAGCCCTGGCCGCCCCCCACACCCTCTGGCCTCGTGGGTGACATGGCAGCCCACAGAGCAGGGTGGGATGGGGAAAGCCTTACGCTCCAGCATGATGCGCGGGCGCAGACGCCAGCCCAACGGCAGACAGAGGATGGCAGAGAGTCGCTGGCAGAGGCTGAGGGCTCCTGAGGACAGGGGTACGGTACCTGGCTGGGTGCCAAGGCGGAGGCGGCAGGGTCCAGCTAACAGGAGCGAGGAAGGAGGAGAGAAAGAAGAGAGGGGTGAGAGGCAGAGAGCTGCAGCAGCGCTGTGACATGCCACAGGGCCCCAGCATGGCCACGATCCCCCTGGCACCAACTGGCCATCGCCCTGGCCACCAGCAGCCATGGCACAACAGTTCCCCACAGCTAGGCACAGTGGTCCAGGCAGTGGTCCCCAAACTCCCCAGCACCCCCGCTTATCCATCCCCTGCTGCCATCCAGAGAGGGGCTGTGGGGCCGGCGGCCCAGCACAGGGGTACAAACAGCCCATGCAGAGCACACGGCATGGCCAGGGCACGCTGCCCACGCTTCCCCATCTCTGGGCAGACGGCATGCGCAAGTGCCAACACCCCAGGAATTACAGAAGCAGTGAAGATCCTCTCCAGCCGGCGCTGTGCTTCTTCCGACGGGCTCAGCCGGGATGTGGGGCTGGGGACAGCCTGGAGGCAGAGCACCGTTAGCACCAGGCCAGCCGCCCTGCAGCCCCTACCAGCACCGTGGGTCCCCAATAGCTTATGGCACCCAGAGGGGCCACTGCAAAGGCTTTCCCAACCCCACAGCCCGACAGTGCTTGGAGTGGGTGCCAGGGTGAAGGCTGGCACAGAGCTGTGCGTGCTGAGGTCGGCACGGCCAGGGTAACGGTGGATACCCCACAATGCTCAAGGACCCGGGTCCCTGCTCCCACACACCTGCTGCGGGGGTGCCGGTGCGGTTTTCGCAGGGATCGATCGCTTCTCAGAGGGCTGCAGCTTCTTCTCCGTACAAGCCGGGGAGGGAGACAAGGGCAGCATGATTGGGTGGCCACAGTGCACATCACTGCCCCAGAAAGTGACCCCCTGCCCAGCACCACACACCCCAAAACCACTGCAAACCATGCGGGTGAGCTCACACCATGCCATACCGTGGGGCAAAGCCCTGCCGTCGTGTTAGAGCATCCCCCACCGTGCACACACCAGTACCTTGTGCCTCTCCAGGGCGGTGGGTTTTGGAGCCGATGCCTTTACCGGCTCCGCTTTCCCTCCCGAAGGCTGCACTGGTGGCTCTGACTTGGCTTCAGTGCTTGGGGACAGGGACGGCTTTGCGTCCCCCCCAGCTGGCTTTGGGGACTTCTCCTCCTGCCTGTCCCCTGCCCGGGACCGCGGGCGGTGCTCTTTCATTTTGCCCTTTGCCATGAGGGTTTTGAGCCCTGCTGAGATCTCATCCTTGGGCTCCAGCTTGGCGGGGGCTGCCATCATGGCAGGGGGAGGCGGCACGGGGGGAGCAGGCGGTACGGCAGAGGGAGTTGGGACTGCGGGGCGGCTGGCATCCTCCTTCCTTGGGGGTGGCACTGGCTCGGGAGACTTGGTGTCTCGCCCTGGGTCCTTGGTGCTGCTGGCATCCTCCCCTGGCAGGACTTTGCGGACCACCTTGCGCACCACCCGGACTACTCTGCGGCGGGACAGCCCCTGGCCATCATCCCCCTGTGCCTCAGCAGACGGGGTCTCCAGCCCGTTCACAGCCGCCCCGTTCAGCACTGGCTCCGGGCTCTTCCCTTGCCCAGGGGGTGGCTCAGGACTCTTCGGGGGCTCAGGATTCGGGGGCTCAGGATTCGGGGCTGCAGACACTGCATCCTTTGGGCTCTCTGACTGCAGCCACAACAACACTGGTGTGAGCATAGGTCTGGCAGTGCAGCATTTATCACCGCAAGCACCCTCTGCTTGGGACATGGTAGTCCCTGAGGCTTTGAGCTCTGCTGCAGGAGCTCCCAGCCAGACCCTGGCACTGAGGGATGTGGCACCCAGTCCCCTTCCCCAGCTCCAGCCCCCTGACAGGCTCGGGGGCAGGCAGCAATGGTGATCCCCAGCCCTGCACCCAGGCTACCAGTACAGGGGTAAAACCCAGCGCTCAGGGCACCGGCAGCCTCACCGCAACACGCAGGGCAAGCTGCAAGGTTTCATCTGCCCGCAGCTTTGGCGGGCAGCACCATAACCGTGGGGTGGGCACCCACCTGCACCCTGCTGGGGTGCACAGGGCAGGGACAAGCCCGAAGGAGAGAGAAGAGCTCGCTCTGTGCCTGCAGCCAGGCATCCCTGCTGAAAGCACCCACCACCTCCCACACGCTGCCCTGGAGCGGCCACAGGAATTCTGCAGGGACCCAGGCGGGTGTGTCAGGGGGGGTTTGCTGAGCCCACAACCCTCTGTGATGGCCTCAAACCCTAGCACAGGGTCTGTCCCCCACCAAGGACGAGCCCCATCCATGACACAGCTCTACCCTGCCCGTGCCCTGCGACACTTACAGCCCCATCCTCCTTCCCGGGTCTTTTCACAGCTAAGGCTTTGTCCTCGTCCTTGACCTGAGGGTCAGACAAACAAGAGGAGCGTGTTTCAGCCTGCTGCAGGACCCTGCTGCCAGGAAAGCCACGGATGGGGACCATTGCTCCATCCTGCCAGGGGGGCCGGAGACTGCTGCGTAAACCAGCCAGGGATGAGGATGGGAGTCCTTCCAGGCTTCCCTGAGGCTGGAAAGGTTGTGGGGGCAGGTGGAAGCACAGAGATACGCCCTGGGAATGGCACACCCCAAAGGTTGGGGAGTGCTTGGTCCCTCCGGCCAGGGTTCCCTCCTGGCACACAGTCGGCGAGCGAGCTGGTGCACAGAGCCCCACCGCCACTCCCCATCATCCCGCTGGGCCTCACTGCATGTTTTTAGTGTCACCAGCTCATCCCTGCGCCCACCACACACAGGACATGCCAAGGGAGGCAACCCAAGGTCTCTGCAGGGTGGGCAGCCTGGTCACCCTCCCTTGGGCTGGGCAAGGATGGGGACCCCTGGGCCCGCGCCGTGTTAGGGGCTGCACCCGCTGTTCGCAAAGTGGTCGTTAGCTGTGGCATTAGTAATCGCATGCATGGCCGTGGCAGTGGGGTGCAGGGGAGCTCCCCATTGGCTCAGCATGGCCCCCAGCACGGCAATGCAGCAAGAGGTTGGGAGCAGAGCTCCGAACGCAGTGCTGGCACTGGGTAAACTGGGGGAGCCAGTCGGCAGCATGCGGCAAGTGTGACCCGAATGTGGGGTGTGGACAAACGTGCGCAAGAGAGAGACTTCCCTTCTGCTCCCAGAATGCAAACCGGGATGAAAACGCCATGCTGATGTCTCATGGAGCTGCTGCCCTGGCTGGGGAGAGAGGGAGAGGTGAGAGGGGCTGGGAGCAACACATGAGACGCTGAACCACGGCGCAGTCTACAAGAATGTGCCCTTCCCCACTGGCCCTGGGAGCCCAGGACCCCCAGGAATGGGGGTCTGAGCTCACCTGGCCCTGCTCAGCATACCAACAGGCAGCACCTGTGGAAAGGGCTCTGGGGGAAAGGCTGGTGGTCAGGCTGAGACCTGACAAAACTCATTGTGCAAAAAAAGCCCCTTTAGTCAGGCTGCAGGACTGTGTCCCAGTTCTTGCCCTGGGCGGGCCAGCCCGCTGCCGTAAGCAAATGCCAGGGTGAGGGAAGGGATATTTTCTGCCCCTGCTTCCCCTGACAGCCGGGGTTTATTCTGAGCCTGACCCTGTGCCAGTGGCAGGACCCACAGTCCCGTCCCGGCTGGTGCTGTGCTCCAAAAGCCTGGGGCTGTCAGGGAGAACTCCCCCTCCCAGGACTGGGCATGGTGCAGAGGAGCTCCTGGCCATTGAACCAAGCCACTCCTTGGGGGGCATATCGCCCCGTCCCAGAGGGGTCCCCGTCCCCCTTTCACACTTCATTGTGTGAAATGCTGGTGCCTGTAGCTCCAGCTGGGCATGGGAGTCTGCAGCAAACTTGACTGGGGGTTGGAGCCCCAAAATCCTCTACCATGATGCTCCCACCTCCACAGGAGGCTGGCAGCACCCCAAAAGTCCTCAAAGAGCACCGGCACCAGGGCAGAGGGTCAGTGTCCCCAGGGAGCTGCAAGAAACAGCTCCCAGCCACCAAAGCACCCCCAGGGAGAGCACAGCGTTGCAGCCCCCAACCCCAATGCTAGGACTGACCCCCACACATCCCCTCGAGCTCCCCCATGCCATGCTGGTCACACCAGGAGCACCCACCTTACCGCAGGGTCGGGGCGAGCTGGGAGCAGGGTTTCTGCTGGGGCGAGCACGGCGCAGGGCAGTGGGAGAGGCGCGTGGGGCGGCAGCCGGCGGTGTGGGGACAGCTGGACTGATAGGGCCACCCTAAAAATAGCCGAGGAATGCGAGGGCCCCGCCGGCGCGCGCAGCAGCCGGAGGAAGCACCGGGAAAGGCGGGGGGACACGCGGGCAGTGGGGCCTCGCCAAAACTACCGCTGCTGCCACTGCCGGAGGAAGTGATGTGGGCTCGCCACAGCCCAGCGCTGCGGGAGGAACTGCCTGGCCCCCATCCCACCGCCTGTCCCGGAGGGAAGTGGGAAAAGATGTCGCCAGGCCAAGCACAGCGTCGGGGCTGGGGGCAGCCAGGGAGGGTCCTGTGTTGTGAGGGACAGGGCTGCATGCTCCTGCACCCCAGGGACCCATGGCAGGATGCCCGGCGTTGTAGCAGAGCGTCCAGCATCGTGCTGGGCAGTGCAGCCCCACCACCACTTCCTTGTGGCTTTGCTTCCCCATGAAAACAACAGCCCCCCCAAACCACTCCCAGGGACAAACAACCCCCAGCCCCACGGTGAGAGCCAGCACCAGAGAAGGGTGCCAGCCCAGCAGCCCCGCGGCACAGCATGCTGGCACAATGTAAAGCCACATTCATGGACAAGCTGCCTCTGGAGGTCCAGGGTCTCCCTGGAAACAACAGGAGCGAGGGTGCAGGCGAGGGGTCGGGGGCCTCCCCGCGCAGGGCCTGCCGGGAAGAGGCCAGCGGCAGGGAGCCAGCAGTGTGGAGGAGCCGGGCACGCTGCGGACTTGAGCCAGCACCTGAGCGGGTCCCTGCTTGACCCCAAGGGACAAAGACATGCCCTGAGCCAAAAAATGCTCCTGGAGGGAGCTGGGGGTCCTGGCTTGACCCGGAGGGTTGTGCTGATGGCAGGTGGAAATCCCTGTGCTGGGGATGCCAGCACCAAGCTGTGTCCCTCCTAGCTCAGGTTTTGTGGCACTACCCCCTGTCTGGTGCCACAGTCTCACCCCTCTGTGCATCAGGCACACTCTGGGAAAAAGCCATAGCAAACACCCTGGGCAGGGCTGGTGATGCGCTGAAGGGTGACGATGGTGTCCCCAGGCACTGCTGGTGGCACCCACTGGGCTACTGGCAAAAAGTCCTAGCCTCATTCCCTTAACGGCAGGAGCAGGAGGCTTTGGTGAGTGCACCAGCCCAGCCCTGGCATGCAGAGCTGGGGGATGCCACTCCAGCAAGCCAAACCAGCACAGAGCAGGGGATGCGACATGGTCCTGTCTTCCCGAGAGGTCCCGAGCACCCGCAGGGAGGAGCCTGGCTCCCACAGGCCATCTCCACTGGGACCCCATCCCCACCAGGACCCCACTTTCAACAGGACCCCACCCCCGCTGGGACCCCCAACCCAGCTAGGACCCCCAGTCCAGCTGTACAGCCACACAGTTTCTGCCCAGCCAGCAGATTCCTCTCATTTCTCCACAAGGAACCTCACCAGAGATGCACCAACCCTGCAGACAAGCCAGCCAGGCACAAGACCCCATGCCAGGCTTGTGCCGGTGGCACTGATCCTACAGTGAAGGCAGGGCAAGAGCCAAGCCAAGGAGCTTTCTAAAAGGAGAAAGCACCCCTAGCACAATGGGAGTCCTGCAGCCCTCATCTCACACCCCCTGCCTCCCTGCAGAGTCCCCTGGTGCGATACGGAGCACGCCCAAGAGCCGGCACCCATCCACGCTGTGGCATGGGGCACAGTGACTTCCAAGGACCAGGGCACCCACAGCCGGCACGCAGGGTCTGCTGGCACAGCCGCCAAATGCCTGTGGTCCCGTCAAAGCGCTGGAGTAGTCGGAGGCGTTTCTGGAATATTTCTGCCCGGCCGACACAGGCCTGGGCCCTGCCAGAGGAATTTTGCCGATAAATAAATAAACCCAAGCGCAGAGCTGAGTCAGCCCGGCCGCCTCGTGCAAGGCTGGGCGCAGGGGAAGCTTTCACCTGGCCCCCAATGCTCCACCGTGCTGTGCCACCAGCCAGCACCCCATGCACCCCACAGCACTGACAGCCCCCCCAGACATGAGCACAGTGTGGGTCTGTGGGGACAAGGGTGGCCCCAGCTGAGGAGGCTGAATCCCCCATGGTACACAGGGAGCCTGGCACCATCCCACTCCAACGGGGGAGGGGCTTCCAGAGCAACAGTCCAAAATATGTCTATAATTTCCTGTTTCAAAAAGGATCATTTTTATTTAAATTAGGACCAGAAACATTCCAGGGAGCTTAGCGGGGCCTTGGGGAGAGCCGGGCCTCCCTGTGCACCAGCACCTTGCACAGCTCCGATGGGTGAAGGATGCCCCCGCAACTGTACCCTACACAACAGCCTCGGCTCCCCACCACTGGCAAAGGCACGGCACAGCCCTGCACCGCACGGGATGAGCACAGCATCCTGTGCCGGGAGGTGTCCGTGCACCCACAGATGCCACAAGCACAGTCTCTGCCATGCCTCTGGCTGGTTTCCTCTGGCTAATGCCATCCAACTGTGCCAGGTCCTGGCACGGGGCCGTACACTGCAGCCTCTTTCCTGCAGCCCCAAGGGCACCAGCATCTCCTCTTCCCCCTTCTCAGCCGCAGCACCATGCTCTTGGCGGGCACAAGTGCCTCGCCAGCCCCCGCACACCGGCACGGAACGTGCACCTGCTCCCACATCAGCACCCTGGCCCCACAGGGTTATCCAGCCAGGGGTTATCCCGGCAACACAGCCGGCATTGCCCAGTGATGCCTGCTGGGCTCTGGGGAAGAGCTGCCAGAAAACCAGCACTTCAGCTCGGCACAGACTCCATCCCGCAGTGCCGGCACCTGCTCAGGGAACACACGGAGCCCCACAGACACCACCACAGCATCCCTGCACCACGGCAACCCTCAGTTCTTTCAACCTGGACATCACCCCACAGGACTGGAGCCCTGGTGCACTCGGCACAGCTCTGTATGGCTCTGTATGGCACCAGCAACCTGCTCCAGGCACAGGCACCGTCCGCTCCCTAAGGAAGGCTTAAAAACATACTAACGAGACCTAGCTATAGGCTAAACCAAAGTCACACTGCTGCACCCCCTGCCTCCTCCTGGTATTTGGGGGCCCCCACCAAGACACTGGCCAGGCAGGACGCTGCTCAGCCTGCAGCAGGGTCAGCAGAGCCCGGCGGCTCACACGGAGATGTGGGTCACCCAGCCATTAAGCTTCTATTTATACTGCATCGGCTGCGCACGCTGAGCTGCGCAGGGTCGGCAGCTCCTGCACACCAGCACACCATGCTGCCTGCCCTGGTACCCAGGGTGGGATCCCAAGGTGGGCAGGTTGCAGACAGCAGCAAGGAGGCAGGCAGCACCCCCTCTGCAAAGCAGCGCTAGGGATTTCCAGGCAGCGAGGAGCAGAGCTCCTTTCCCTGCCAGCCCGTGCTGCTCTGGTGACCGGACAGGGACAGACTTTCCCCAGGAGTCAGAGAGCCAGGTTCTTCCCAAGCTCCCCCTGGCAGGAGGAACACAGAACCCAACAGCACCCTGAGCATTTTGGGGGGTGAAAACATGCCGGAGTTGGTTCGCAAGCCCTGATGTAAAACTTGCTCTGGCAGCCATTCTGCTGCCCTGCGCATGGGCTGGCATCGTCACTGCATCCCAGCCACGGCCTCCCACTCCTTGTGCATCACTCCCAGCCGGAGTAGCCCCAGTGCCTGCTGGTTCCCATGGCCCCTGCCAACCCAAACACCCGCCACGAGGACGCTGGGGGCCAGCAGAAACCCCAGGGCACTGGCCTGGCGGCAGGGATGGCATTACTCACATCCCAGGTAGTGTGGCGTGTCCCCTGGCCACCCCGCAGCCAGCAGCGGCTCAGCTCGCTCAGCTCCAGGATGGGCTGCACCTTCAGCTGCACCGTCTCCCCCGACTGCCGGATCATCTCCACGATCTCATCCCGGGATTTGTTCTCCACGTTTCGCCCGTTGATCTCTACCAGCCGGTCACCCGGCACCAAGCCCAATGCCAAATCTTTGGTGCCAGCTCCAGGTTCAGCAAAATGAACGACGCGGCGGTACACCTGCCCATCAGGCGCCCGGTCCAGCATGGTGGTGCGGCGTAGGGAGAAACCAAAATCGCCAGTGTTGCGCCTCTGCAGCTCCAGCTGCCGTGGGGTGGGGGACTGTGGGGGCACCAAGGCAGGCAGCCGCAGCTCAGCAGGAAACCTCTTGCTGACAAGCTCTGGCACCCTGGCACGCAGGGAGGTGGTGGAAGGAGGATAGGGGTGTCCCGGGGGGATCCCTTGCTTGGCAAGCTGTGTCTCCAGCATGCGCACCTCCACCTGTGGGGAGGGGGCCGCCGAGTGCTCAGAGGGGGTGGAAGTCTCTGAGGTGCTCTCGTCCCGGCTCTTCTGGGAGAAGGAGAAACGTTTGACGATCATTTGGGAGTTCTGCTTGGCCAACGAGCCAAACTTGGCTGCCCGCTGCAGCACCGAGCCCTTGAAGTTGGCGTCGTCCACCTTGAGATCATCGCTGGAGCTGGCTGTGCTCAGGTGCCCCGAGTCCAAGATGACGCTGCCCCTGTTGCTGTCAGAGTCGATGTCCGTGAGATGCAGGTCGGAGCCGCTGGCCACCTTGATGGGGATGGGGTTGGAGATCTCCAGGCGGGTCTTGGAGTCCCGTTTGGAGGCACGGTTGAGGTTGAAGAAGCCCCGGCGCATGCTCATCTCCTCCAGGCTCTTGAGCTCAGCGGCTGACATCCGCTCCTTTTTCTCCTTCTTTTCCTTCTTCTCCTTTCGGGCCCCATCCTTCTCTTTGTCCTTCTTCATCAGGTTGAACATGGTGGAGGAAGGGAGCTCAGGGCACAGTGGCCCCTGTGGCTGGGTGCTGGGTTGGGGTGCTGGTCACGGCGTGGCCGCCTGCCTGCAGAAGGACAGACGGGCAAGACATCAGACAGAGGTACTGCCAACACCCACCCCACTGCCCTTCACTCCACCCAAGGGTCACCCCAAGCCATGACCAGCATTCCCACCCACCTGGGTTCTGAGGCTGCCCCACACCCCGTGCCCTGACCCTGGCCGGGCACCAAACCCCAGGGCTGCAGGAAGGGTGGTCCTGCACCCCCAGGGCTGCCCTGGAAGAACCCCAGCAGCCTGGCAACCCTGTACATCCCCATGTCCTGGACTGACTACAGGCAAGAGCCCCAGGATCTCCCGCAGCTCAGAGATGTTTCAGAGAAGCATGGGTGGGCAGGGGAGGAAGGCATCCCGGCTTGCAGCAGTTACCACTGGCGTGGACACTCCCCAGGCAAAACCAGCCATCCCTGCCGGTTGCAGCACCCCAGGCATCCGGCCTGCCGGGTCAAGAACCCCTCGGTGAAGAAACAGAAGTCTTTCTGCTGCTCGTCCCGGCCCCAAAGCCATGAGGGACAGCCACAGGCAGCGTCCCCATCAGGGAGGCAACTGGAAAGAGCCCTGAGTGCAGGCTGCTCTAATAAACAGGAACCTGTAAAATCACATCCCTCCTGAGCACTGATAAGTGTCTAATTTTAGCCAGGGCGACACAGAAACTCGTGACGCTGCCAGTGACCTCCAGGAACAGTCGCTCTTTCATTCAGGCATCCCATGTGGAGCGGGGGGGGGGACACAACGCAACCAGCCGGCAGCAGAACTGCACCCAGCAGAAATCCCAGCCCCTTCTCTTGTAGGAAACCCTGCGTACACCCAGCACTTGGGGGCACCCACAGCCTCACCCCACACGGGGCTGCTATGGGACCCGTCTGTCCTCGGGGTAACTGTTGCCAACCAGCCCCCCTCAACCTCCATCAAGCGCTCAGGCTGCGGATAAACAACTCCAAACTGGAGCAGCCGGCTGGCAGCGCTGCACGGGATGGGCTGACAGCTATATATAACAGGACAGGAAGCCGTGCAGGAACCTAACCTCTGCACAAAGGACAGCAGGAAAACTCCCCACATTCAAAGCATCTGCTTCAGAACTGTCTGACGGATGCGGGGATGAGGTTTGGGCAACCCGCAGGGACAGGCAGCGCTGGCAACACGGACTCTGTGAGCACCCTGGGGTGCAGGGATGCTGTGCCGTGCCCAACTGGACCTTGGCTCCAGCGCAGCATCAGTGCTGCGTGGCCATCACTGCCCACGCCACCTCCTTGCGAGGACACATGGTCTGTGCTGGCCCAAACATACCCAGTGGGACACAGGAAACCCAGCATCCCCTTGGCAAAGCCACATAGCTTTGGGGGACAGCAGGGAACTGCCCAAACCCTGGCAGCCCTCAGGTGCCTGAGAAAGGCCCTGCTGTGAGGCAGGCAAGGGCAGGGCTTAGGGTGCAGGATAGAGCCAAGCCAACATGGAGGGAAGCAGCTGGAGGGGTAAGGTTGGGTGGCTGGGTTTCCCAGCTCTAAGCCCCCTGCCCATGGCCAAAGGGGCAGCAGAGGCTCTGTCCACACCACTGAGCCCCAGGGCTCCTCCTGCTCTGCCTTCACCCGCAGACAGGACCTGGGCTGGACAGGAGCCCGGAGTGTGTGACAGCAAGCCTACTCCTCTCTCCTCTCCCAGTAACGCCTGAGGGGTGACCCACTGACCTGAGCCTGGGGCTGGGGCAGCTCCATCCCAACCCACAGCAAAGGGCTCCATGGCTGCGCTGCCGCGGGAGCCACTCTCTGCCGGCTCCTCCACCATGGTGCTGGGGCCTCAGCACAGACAATGACAAGGAGGAAACCACCTGCGCCCGTCCCCCGCCACAACATGTGCTGCTGGTACCCCCCCAGCAGCATCCCCAAAGCGGTGTTGCCAGGGGGATGCGGAGAGAGCTGCACCCCCCCACACCCCCAGACCACCCCACACTCACCCCAAGGCAGGGAGGGGGCTGCCGGGACCCCTTGCCTGGTCCAGGGGTAGGAATGCTTGGGAGCAGAGCCGCTCCAGGGCAGGTGGTGGTTGGAGCCAAGGCGCTGGGAGGTGGGCAGCCAGCACACTCTTTGTCCTCGTTGGTTCCTCTCCCTGCACACACGCTCCCTCCCAGCCTTTGTACGCTCAACAAAAAGGGGGAACAAGCGTTACCATCTGCATCACTAATCAGGCTGCACCGGCAGGCAGCAGCCCAGCCACATGCATCCCAGTGCTGGCAGGAGCCAGGAAGGGGAGACAAGAGCTTCGTGTGTGCTGGGAGAAGACCCCAGTGTCCCCACTCCAACGACATCCCCACCCACGTGAGATCCCGCTGTGGTTTGCTCCTGATTCCTCTGAGGAGGCTCCCACAAGCGGTTCGCACGCACCAGGGATGCCGGATGGGTGCAGCCTGATGCCGCGAGCAAGAGGCTGCCGCCGAGCGTCTCCTTGCTCCTGAATCAGACCCAACGCGCCTTTGCCTGGCTCGGCCCGGGCTCGCTCCGGGATTACCCATCACCAGGCGTGTTCAGGGCAGCAGCATGCATGAGCCATGACAGGGGAGGGAGAGGCGCCTGCGGGCGCCAGCTATGCTGGGGGATTGCACGCAAAGACGCTGCTGTGACACCCAGGCTGGCAGGGGATGGAGGATGTCACCCTGGAAGGGCCACGTGGCAGAAAGGTGCCACCTCAGGTGTCCCAAACCTGAAAACCCTCCCTAAGCCCCACAAGGAATGAGGGAGATGCAACTTTCCCCTCGTCCCTCCTCACCATGGCAATAAACCCCCATGACCCTGCCAGGGTGCCAGGGAGTTTCAGGCAGGGCGGAAGGCGTTCACTGAAACTCCGGGCCACTCCTTCTCTCCCCGGAGACGCAATCTCGTCTGACACGCTCCCTGCGCAGGGACCTGCAGTGCAAGTTTCCTGGTTGCCTGCCCTCCTCGCTCTGCTCCCCACCGTGATGATGCTGGGCTGCGGTGGCCATGCTGGCCCACCAAATCGGCATGGGAGCTGGCCACTGCCGCCTCCTTGGGTACCATGTCGGGGCACCCCACGCCCCGGTTGGGCAGGGACGATGCCGTGCCAGGGAGTGGGCAGTGCCAGCAGCCGTGCTGAGCAGACAGCCCAGCTTACACGCAGGGCAAAGGAGGCAGACCTGTGCAGTGGGTCCTCGTCTCCTTGCCGGACACAAGTTTTCCACAGAACAAGGAAATTTAGGGGGTTTCCAAATCACTCTGCGCTGCCTGCCCTTACGGTCAATGCTGGGATACGTCAGGAGGAAAACAATCCCGGATTTACCCGAGTCACAGCTGGGATGCGCCGCCAGGCTGTCGCTGAAGCAGGATTTTGGGTCCTCCTGCTTGCCAGAACCCCGTGTCCAGCAGTAATGGGGTCCCAGCCTGGATCTGAACTGTCACCCTAGGCTGGCAGCGGAAGTGAGGAGGGTGCACAGGGTGTGTGCATGGGGTGCAGGCACCAGCCTCACCCCAAAGCTGGGTGATAAAACAGCCTGAGAGCCCTTGCAACGCAGAGGTGGCAGGGTGGCGATGGTGGCCAGGGCCTGCTGGCAGGGAGGGAAAGTGGGAGACGATTTAGCGACCAGGCAGGGGGATGACAGGTAGGTCACGGTCCCACTGCCATCGGGCACAGACTTCCGCCCCTGCCCTGCTGCCTGTTTCTGACCCAAATGTGCTGCCTGACCCCCACCCAGGGCCCAGCCCACAGCAAAGGCAAAGGGCTGAGACGTGACTCGTCAGCGGGCAAAGTCCAGGACCGGCACAGGCGCTGCGGGAACGCTTGGCTCCCGACAGTGTCAGGACAGTAGGAGCTGCCTGGAAGGGGGTCCCCTGGTGCCAAGGTGCCAGGGACAGCCAGGGGAGCGGGAACATTGGCATGTGGCCTTGCACGCCTGCTGTGGGCCCACACTTTTCCATAATTGCCCTAAGTTTGGCTCCAGCACTCGCTGACCAGACCATTTGCATCTCACAGGCCGGCTGGAAACCACACTATTTCTGGACGCGCGTCCCAGCCCTCACCCGCCACTCTGTATATCCCTCCCCAGGCAAATTAACATGCAAGCAGGCGCCGTGGCAGCCACAGGCCCTGCAAACCCCCTTGTCATCCCCCAGCTCTGCTGCAAGGCCACCCACTCTCCCTTGCGTCACCCCAAAAAGGGACCCAGGTGCCCCGTGGGTGCTGGCTCCAGGGACGATGCCGGTTAACGGGCTAATGGCTTTGGATGCAATTACCCGAGGTGCAGGAAAGGCCCAGGCCAGCGGCTTCCCCCTGGAAGCAAGGCCAGCCCTGAGGAGCCCCACTGCGGGCGCTGGGGTACCCAACATGGGAGCACCCTGCCTGGACAGCCCGCTGTCCCCCCCCCTGCAGAGGGTACGTGCCCACCCAGGGAGCACAGCCACCCCCACAGCACCCCACCCACCCCTCCACTCACCCCTCCAGCAGCAGTGTGGTAAACACACAGGTGCTGCTGCTGCATCAAGGGGGGGGTGGGGAGGGGGGGGAGGATGTGCACGCACAAACACACCCCGCAGCGCAACGGTGGGGGAGGCCAGGGCGGGACACACACACGACCAAGGTGACACAATGGGCACCGCAACCCGCTGCCAGAGCACCGGGGGGATGCACAAGCTGCAAGAGAGCAGGGCCCCCCGCAAACACAACCCCGCACGAGCACTGCGGCGGGGGGACACGCACACACACCCGCACACACCCGCGCACACACCCCCGGGTGTGCAACGCGGCGGGGCGGGGGGGTGGGGATGTGGGGGCACAGACGGCCCGGCCGAGGAGGAAGAGGAGGAGGAAGGGGGGGTGTGGGGTGTGATGCTGCCCCGCCCCGCAGCCTGTACCCCCACCCCGGTACCGGTTACTCACCCAAGGGCGCTGCGGGGCCCGGTGTTGGTGGCGGCGGTGGTTGTGGTGGTGGTGCCGGGCCCCGGCGGCTCGGCGCGGGGCGGAGCGGGGCGGAGCGGGGCGGCTCCGTACCGGGGCGGGCACTGCCGGCTCTGCGCGCGCCGCCCCGGGGCACCGGGCGCGGCCCCGGTTCGATACGGGAACGGAACGGGT
Source organism: Laterallus jamaicensis coturniculus (assembly GCA_022605575.1). Classification (NCBI taxonomy): domain Eukaryota; kingdom Metazoa; phylum Chordata; class Aves; order Gruiformes; family Rallidae; genus Laterallus; species Laterallus jamaicensis. Next base: position 7,676,855 of record JAKCOX010000025.1, on the reverse strand, counting down.
GGGGACGGCTCAGTAAGGCGCGGTACGGCCGTGCCGAACCGTACCGGGCCATGCGGGGTCGGCTAAGGAGCATCCCGCCCCCCGCCCAGTAACGCGGTGCTCCCTTCCCAGCCCCCCTCTCCGCTCCCCGTGTGTGCACCCACTGCTGTGACACCCCCCCAGTGCACACACACACACCCGGCGACACACGTACCAGCTGGTTAAGTGGAGGGCTCAACCCCTCGCACCCTCCCACCAAAAGCACATGGCACACCCACTTCAGCACAGTGGGCTGCACGGTGGGAGTACCCCCCCTCGATAAGCACAGGGTAACACGGGGTGCACACTTCCCCTTCCCCTCCCCAATAAGCACACGCAGTGCCTCTGATGCACCCCTGCATACACACATCAGTCCTCAGCCCACCACGCAACACACGTGTACATGTATGCACACCGTGTGTCGTACCACCAGCAGCACGAACACGTGTGTGTCCCTGGGATTCCCCTTTTCGAGGGGTCTGACGAGGAGCTGCACCTGATCTGGCACAGGATGCTGGGAGCAGGGTGGTGGGTCCCCACCGGCAGCACCGGCCGAGCCTGGGGAATACAGGATGCAGCAGAACCGCTGGCAGAACCGTTGTGCTTCTCCCCACACCTCCTGTCCCCAGGGAGGGCTGTCAGCCTGCAGAAACCAGACTATGGTCCCTGGCTGCCTTGGCCAGAAGACAGCATGTGGTTAACGATGAGCATCTCCCAGCAAGCCCAGCAGCAAGAGAGCTGCAAAGCCTTCATTACACCCCGTCTACTCATGCCTGGCTCTGGGATGTTGCACCAGGGTCAGTCAGATAGAGCCAAAATCTTGTGGCTCCCACCCTGGCTGCACACAGGCCAGCAGCAGCTGCCTTGGGAGAGATAATTTCAGAACAAGCCCCCATCGGATGTGGGCCCTTTGTGAGGTACAGGTGGCCCAGTGGCCCTGGGAAGCTGGAGTGGGGCTGGGGGAATACGGACCCTGTACACGGGCATCCACAAGCTCTCCCAAAGCACTTTTCTGGGAGTATATCATCTCTGAACGCTCAGGATGGGCAGAGGGACCTACCTGGATATGGTTCTACCCTCAGCACTATCTCTGCCACCTCCCATGGCATCCCCAAGGTGCCCCACGCACTCAGCCCAGAACCCTGCCACTGGCCTGAGGTTGTTGGGATGAGCTCTCGTGGGATTGAGCTTTGAGCATGATGGGGCAAGGGGGGCTCAGGTCTTCCCTGGGGTCAGCTTTGCCGTGACGCCTTGCCACACCGCTGTGTTGGGCTGTGTGCTAGCCAGCAGCTTGAGCCCTGCCAGGCATGGGGGAAAGGGCCCTCAGCACAGAGGATCTCTGCAGCACTGGGAACCACACTGGACATGCTCAGGACATACTCGCACGAGTGTCACAAGCCCTGGGTCCCTTGCAGTGTTAAGCCTGGGAGTGATTTCCAGCCCATGACATGGGCTCAGGACACAGCCCTGCTGCCACAGCAGAGCAGCATGCACGAGCAGGAGCTCTGAGAGACCCAGCAGTGCAGGAGATGCAGCCCCTGCAGCAGCAGAGGACAGTGGCAGTGAGCGCAGCTGCCGGCTTTTGTCACATTTTCCTTTGTCCCAGGCACGTGGCGCCCAACGCGGGGAGCCACAGTCCAGAGAGCAGTGACGGGGACAGGTGAGCCGTAAGGGAGGCAGAGCCCCAGCTCAGCTGCCAGGAGGGTTTCCCGGCTGCAGTGGCAAGAGGACACATGGTGTGACCGTGCCCTGCCCTGCCTTCCCCTCCCCAGTGCAGGCAGGTGAACAGCTGGTTACAGCCTGCAGCAGCTCCTGCTTCCTTATCATATCAGGCAGGCTGCCGCAGGGCTGACACCGGTTGGAACCGCCACGCTGTGGGACAGCATGAGTTCCCCCATGGCTCACACAGCCCTGCCACCAGCCGCTGCCCAGCAGAACCGGGCTCCTGCCATCTCTCCATGCTTCCCAGCCAAGTGCCAAGTGGTGCCAAGATCCTGACGAACCGCTCCAGCCCCTTTCCAGGGGCCGGGGTGCCCTGAGCAGTTGTCCCCAGCACAGAGCTGTGTAAGGGTTGTACAGGCACCGGCAAACCCCATGCCCAAGGGAAGTCTCCGTGTTGTCCACAGCTTTCCAGGGAGACAAGCTCTGTGTCAGTGCCCCCAGCAGATGTAGACGGCTGGCCAGATCAGTGAGGGCCCTGAGCTGGGCTGGGAGGGGAAGCATCTGTTTCACAGCGCCACGGGGTTTCCTAAATAGGTCACTGCTTTTTTATAGTCTCTGGGATCTAGAAAAACCAGTTGTTCCAGACAACCTGTGGACCCACCAGCAACATCACAGTGGTGACTCCTCAGGCACTTGCTGCTGTCCCCCCAGTTCCTCAAGAGGAGTGAGGATGGGTGGGTGGGGAGGGGGAGCACATGCCACCAGCAGTACTTGGTGTTAGCAAGGAGAGCAGTTGGGGAGCCTGCTGACCCCCAAGCCATGCCCAGGGGTCCTGCTCTGTGCCGAACGGTGACCCGTCCCTGTCCATGCCCGACACAAGAAATGGAAGGGAGGGGTTCCCCCCCACCATCTTGCTTCTGGCCTGGGCTTGCTGACGGCTCCAGGGACCATCAGCACCCTCACCAAGCGCTTTCCCTTCATGAGGGGAGTGGGGTGCCCGTGTGGGGTGCAGAGGGGTGTGCAGCACCGTACACCCCTGTACACGCCGTACAGCCGCATGCGCCAGCTGCAGCGCGGCCTGCTCAGGGTGAGCTCTCCCTCTAGTGGCACCAGGCTCCTGGCAAAGCCTCCACACCGCAGGGGCAGCCAAAGCCATGGCCAGGGCATGCCTGAGGGGCTGGTGGGGGGAGCCAGGGGACAAGGTCCAGCATGGCCTCCCCCTTGAAACCAGGGCATGGCTAGCCAGGAGGGTGCACATGGCAGGGCACACAAGGAGGGTGCTTGCCACTGTCCTGCATTTTGGCAGCCCTGTGGAGGGCTGGTGGCACTGCTCCTCCCGTCCCCTGACCCTGCATTTGGCAGGAGGCTGCAGCATGGTCAGCTGGGAGCTGGTGTCAGGCCTTCGCAGTGCAGCTCTGATTCCCAGCCATTGTCCCCCACTTCGTCCACCCTGTCCCCATCCCCGCTTCCCCACAGGTCCCAGTGCAGCATGCGGCAGGAGCCGGCAAGGGGACAGACCCCCCCTGCCCTGAGCCCCAGCTTCCCCCCACCACGATGGAGCCCTGGCAGCAGGACCTGGCCCCCTCGGGCAGGGCAGATGCCATCCCCACAGCGCAGCCCCGCCAGGGTCCCCCAGGCCAGACGCCAGGCCGTGCCGCAGGCAGCGCTGACGGGGCGCTTTGTTTTGTGCCGGCTGCCTGGTGGGGAGACAAAAGGGGCAGTCAGACGCGGGCGGCGCATTGTGCCGGCAGCCATGAGCTGAGGCAGCAGCCCGCGCCGCCACGCTCGCCTCGTGACCCCCGAGGACCTGGGCCTATGCCCGCCATGGTGGGCCCCCGAAGCCTGTGACCTGCTCTGGGCCCTGTGGGTGCCCAGTCCTGGGGAAAGGGCAGCCGGACCTGGCTGCCAGGGTTACACGAGACCTGAGGCCTCCTAGGCCCATGGTGGCTCCCTCCAGGCACAGGGCCAGGGTGGTGGCAGGGCAGCATGGAGCCAGGGAGCAAACACTGGGGGCTCTGTGTGGCCATGGGACCACAGCTGCCAGGCTCTGGTGACCGGGAGGCCGCACAGCTGCTCCTGGTGCCCCACAGCCGCTCTTGCCCACTGCAGAGCCGCCGCAGGAGGAAGGTGTCCACACCAGCATGGCAACATGGGCTGGCAGAGCAAGGTGTCACAGCAAGGTGTCACGGTGAGGTGTCACAGCAAGCAGCCAGCTGAGCCTACCACCTACTGGGTCCCACTGAGACATTACCGCATCATCCCCGCCGCAGCCGCGCTTTGCCCTGTGATGGCGCGGTGCATTGCCCCTGGAAAATGCCAGCATGTCCAAACTGTTGAGTCATTAGTGCCCAAGATTATCTGTGCAAACAGTTGCCCTGATTATTTTTCTTTTTTTATTATCTTTTTTTTTTTTTTTTCTTTTTTCTTTTTTTCCTAAGAATGTGGCTCAGACCATGGGGATGAGCAGCTGAAATCTCCGGGGATCAGCGGGACAATGCCAGAGCAAGCATTGTGCTGACGGCTCTGCAAACGCTGGCACCGGCTCTCAGCCAGCAGCACCCTATAAAAGCTGAGCCGCTGAAGTAGGCAAACATTACATGGGTGAAGCAGGAGTAACCGCCTGAGCTAGGTGAGTCTGGGAACCGATTTGTACCTCTCCCACCTTGCCCCTCTGCTTGTCCCCGCTGCTGCTGGCCAGCTGGGCAGACACCTTTCCTCCTGCCTGGTGGCCAAAGACACCCAGAGGGACCATTGCCATTTCTTATGGCAAAAGACAGGCTCACACGTCCCTGCTGGCAGCCAGGGGGGCTAAGAGCTCTTCTACCATGGGGCACCACACTCCTGGTACCCACCCAGCCCCGGCTCCTGGCACGGCACATCACTTGGCATCTCCCACCCTTAGCTGGGGCTGGCCATGGCAGGCCACCCCACCTCACAAGGAAGGCATAGCTTGGGTGCTGGGGCAGGGAGGAGGGAGCAGGTGGGGCTGTCGGACACTGCCAGGCATGGGGCAAGCCCATGTTCCCCACCACAGCCCCCCACACCACCTCATTTCCCCTAGGGAAATGGAAGGGGTAACTGGGCACTGAGCCCCGATGGGGACACAGGCTCCATGCCACGGTCGGGAGCAAGAAAGGGGCACTGCAGTAGTGAGAAGGGAGACTCCCGCTGTGCCCCGAGCCCATTGGGGGCTAGCAAGGGAGTCTTGCTGCAACTGGAGCGGCTTGTCCCCAGCAGACATGCAGCTGCCTTCAAACTGGCGGTGAGGGCAGCGGGCACAGAGTTCCCCTACCCCCCTGCCCCGACCTCCCCGAGCAGGCAGTGGGTATGCGCAGGGGCACACCGCAGCACAAACGGCTTTTCCTTCCTTCTCCAGACACCGTTCCAGCAGCAAAGATGGCTCAGACAAACCCTCTGCCTGTCCCCATGGGCCCTTGGAAGGTACGTCCTCTCACCCTGTCTCTTGCCTTCCCGGTGTGCAGGTTGGGAAACGGGGAGAGGGGCAAAGCCAGTCCTGTGGGGCCAGAAAAGCTGCACAACGGGCAGTGAGGTGGGAGGAGCACAGGAAGCAAGGCACCCCTGGCCTCTGCCCACGGAGAACTCACCTCCTGCCTGCTCAGCCCCCTCCCCGGGTGTTTTTCATAAGGCTCTTTGCAGTACAGTGGCCCAGCCATGCCCTGCTCCAACCAGTTGTGCTTGTGCCAGGCAGGGCCAGCAGTCCCCAAAAGCCACACGCTGTGTTTTGCCCTTCCCATTGGTGCTGGCAGGGCACGTGTGGCAAACACGGGGGCTGCACAGGGGGTGGTGGGCATGGCGGAGCAAAGCGGGGAGCAGCCCCGACGGGTCTGGTAACAGCTTCAGGGACACAGATCGAGGAGGGCGCTGAGAGGGAGAGAAGAAGCACGTGCAAAGACAGGATGCCCCCCCAAAAGTGTGGAGCTGTGGCGGGAGAAGAGAGCATCAGCCTCAGCCCCTCGGGGAGGTCCCCCTTGCCCTTTCCCCCGTTAATCCTCTTTGCCCTAGAGCGTTCGGAGCAGAGGCCGGGAGAACCGCCAGCCACAGCCCTGCCACCCGCCCGTCCCAGAACGGCTCCGCTCCTCTCTCCGGACGGCACCACTGCCCCGGGAACTGATCTCTGCAGGGGTGAGCAGGAGAGCGGAGCGGGGGCCACCGGCGTGCGTCTCCCCCGACACCAAGGCAGGGCGCCGCGGGGCCAGCAGTGCAGGGATGCGCAGAGGGGTGCGGGGCTGTGTCCCAGCCCAGAGGGGTGCCCGGTGCAGCCTCTGCCAGCTCTTCCCGGATGGAGCGTGACCCTCCGTCTTGAAGAGGCACTGAATCGCCTGGGGCCACTGACGGGCAGTTCCCAACTCGGCAGCTCGCTCTCTGTTCCAGATCACCGTGTACGACCAAGAAAACTTCCAGGGCAAGAGGATGGAGTTCACTTCAGCCTGCCCAAACATCATGGAGTGCGGCTTCGACAACATCCGCTCCCTCAAGGTGGAGTGTGGCGCGTGAGTACCTGACGGCCAGCGGCGCGGATGCTTCCTCAGGAGAGTCGGCAGGGCGAGGGGTGCTCGAGTGCAGAGCTGAGCACCACAGCCAGGGGAAGGAAGCCAGACACAGGGGATCCCACCCTGCCGGAGTAGCACAGCCAGCCCTGGGCAGCACTGACACAGGGCCAGAGACCGGCAGCAACGCCTTTGGCGTCATCCAAAACTGCCTCCCGCAGTCTGGGAGCAGCCGGGTTTGGAGCTCCCTGGTGCCCTGCAGGGATGCTGCGCAAAGATGCAGCAAAGGTGACTGCTTCTTCTGAAGCACCATGCCTAAGAACAACTTTTCTTGCCCCAGGGCCCAGCCCTGCACTGCACCATGCTGTCCTGGGGCCAGAGCAGCCTTCCAGCACCCTGTTTGGCTGTCCCAGTCGTTGCCAGGGGTAGGGAGCAGAGCCAGGCTTCTCCTTGCACAAAGAGAATCTTCCCTGGCGCAGGCGAGACGTCTCCCGAGCTGCCACGAGACGCTGTGTGTAAGCAGCGGTCTCCACGGCGAGCATCCCGCTGGGGCTGGGGGAGCAGGCGGGGTAGATTTGTGCTGCTATATTTAGGATGTGTAATGCTAATGGGATTACAGCGGCAGGCGTGCTCGCACCGTAATCAGCTCACCGCTCCAGCTGACGTGTTCCTAATCAGGCTATTCACCTTGCACAGGCTGTGGGACAGGGGATTGGGGATCAGTAGGCACTCAGCATCCCCCCATCCTTGGTTGAGTGTGCCCCTCAGCACCCCATGCGCCCCATAAGCTGGGGATCAGTAGGGTGCATGGCCTGTGCCATCCTCCTTCCAGCCCCTGGCCTGGCCTCCCACCTCCCTGCTCTGCTCCCTGCAGATGTCCTGTCCCTGGGACATGCCCAGGAGAGGTGCCTACCCTGGGGCTCTCGTGTGGGCAGCATGCAAAATGCGTCCTGCGGGGGAGAGGCATCCCTCTCACCTCTCCAGGTTTGTTTTTGGTGAGGAAGGGGACACAAAAAGGGGAAAAGCAGCAGCTCCCGGCCCTGCCCGCAGTGCAGTGGGATCTGCCTGGATTAGGCAGTAGGAACTCCGGTCTTTCCAGCTGTACCAGGTTGAATTGGGAAGACAGTAAGAAATGAGGCCTTTGGGAGAGGAGGACAGCGAGGGGCGTCCTGTGGCACCCTGATGCAATGCTGATGGGTGAAAATAACCACAGAGCGTTAGGGGAGAGTGAGCCAAACTCGGAGGCTGGGCCCCTCGAGGGAGAGACCCTGTCACCCACCATGACCATGCGGCAGCCCCCACCCAGCACCACAGTTACACGCCTGGCACCGCTTCCTTTCCTCCCGGATTTGTGGGCAGAGGCCAGACCCCATCCTCCTCCTCCCACCTGCATCTGTGCCCCGGTGCCAGCCCCAAGCGGGAGGCCCAAGGTTGCTGCAGGAAGCCCTGGCAGCCCTGGCTCTGTTTTTGCAGCTGGGTCGGTTACGAGCACACTGGCTTCTGCGGACAGCAGTTCATCCTGGAGAGGGGAGAGTACCCGCGCTGGGATGCCTGGAGCGGCAGCAACGCTTACCACATCGAGCGCCTGATGTCCTTCCGCCCCGTCTGCTCCGCTGTGAGTGTCCTGGCTTGGATGGAGTTCCCACGTCTCTGATGGTGTTAAAATGTCCCAAGCAATAGCAACAGGCCCAGGGAGCGAGGTTAGAAAAGGCAAGCACAGCCATGGCAGAAGCTCCTTGAGGCAGGCTTGGCTCTCCTCTGCGTGCCCAGCAGGATTTGCCGTGGTTGTCCTGTTTTCTAAAGCTGTTAAAGAAACTTCTGGGTCAGCTGTACGTGGCCAGAGCTGACGCCTCCCCAGCCACCCCCTGCCCCATCCTCACCCTCCCTGAGCACCCTCCCAGATCTGGGCTTTGGAAAATCCAGCCCCAGGGGGTTAAACACCCCCTTCCCTCCCTCCGGCTGTGTACTCAACTCCCAGGAGTTTCGATAGGGAAGGATGGATGTTTCTCCCCCACCCTCCCCCAATCCACACCTGGCAGGGAGCACCTTCTCCCCCTCACCCCGCCGTGCTCTTGCCCCCCAGAATCACAAGGAATCCAAGATCACTGTATTCGAGAAAGACAACTTCATTGGGCGCCAGTGGGAGATCGGAGATGACTACCCCTCACTGCAGGCCATGGGCTGGGCCAACAACGAAGTGGGCTCCATGAAGATCCAGTGCGGAGCGTAAGTGACAGGCCATGGGCAGCAGGGACAGACCACTGCCACCACTGTGCTTCCAGAGCTGGAGGGGGCATGCTCCATAACCCCCTCGGCTTACCTCTTTCCTGATTTTTTCTTCCAGCTGGGTTTGCTACCAGTATCCTGGGTATCGTGGCTACCAGTATGTCCTGGAGTCCGACCACCACGGAGGAGACTACAAGCACTGGAGAGAGTGGGGTTCACATGCCCAGACCTCCCAGATCCAATCCATCAGGCGTGTCCAGCAGTAGCTCCCCACTTCCCAGTACATCTCTGCAAAGGTCTCCAAAGCTCACTGGCTCCCTCTTGGTGCTAATACTCCCCTCCCAAAATAACCACCCCTTCTTGTACTGCAACTGCTTATGGAACAACACTCCTGAATGGTACCAACTGCCACAATTGCCAATAAATGTGACTGAAAGGAAAAGATAAACAGCTCAGTGGGTGTTTGTTGCTCTGTGTGTGGGATCAGACTCACCCAGCCCTGTACAAGGGACCTCCCAGTACCCAACTCTTCCATGCCCAGTTTAAGCACGACTAAAGCCAGCTGGGGTCACACCAAGGCAATGCCCCGACTGCCGTGCACACACCAACACAGCAGCCAAACCCTCTGCAGCCACACAGCTTCCTTTGCTCCCTGCTCTCCCCTGCCCCATCCAAGGTAACCATGCCTAGCTGAGACCCAGGGAGCCATGTCCCGATCCACCCATGCTGTGCTGCTCCAGGGGCAGCACTGCCCAAGGCTTTGTGGCCAATGCTGCTCCAGGCTTTGGGGCCAGCGCTGCCCAAGGCCTGAGGGAGTGCAAGAAGAGCTGTGAGCCAAGCAGCATCCCTGGGGCTAAGGGATGCTCATGAGAGCGCAAAAAAGAAAGTCACGCTGACACCCACAAACTTTAAAATTTTTATTCAACAATTTACATCACTTATCGTCTGTCTTAACGTATTTGATCTACACAAATTTTTTTTCTCCTGATAAAATAATAAAATTTGGATAAATTTTGAAGACCTGTCGGTGCAGAATAAACAAAATTTCAGGTAACTTTTTTTTTTTTTTTTTTTAAAACATTTAGTGTGAAGTATGACATCATTGGTAAAGATACATCATGCCATTACAGCTCATGGACATTACCTATCCTTACAGTCTGTGACATCACCCATACCAGCGCAAGGGGCTGCGCCAGACAAAGCTACAGCAGGTTATTACACTAACTCTTCTAGCCACCCTCTCACGCCTACGTTTCCAGCTGGGCACAGAGTGCATTAACCTAATTGGACATACCAGGGAGGATTTGGGAGGAGGGAAGGGAACAAAGACTACCTTTACTGATCCGCGTGGTCGCACACTACAACATGGACACCAAAGAGGGGCTATGCCTCTCCGCAGGTCAGAGGTAATTCAGCTCCTGAGCGGGTAGAGCACAACCCCTCGCTTGCAGCGACTGGACACACACCAGGAAACTGAAGGGAATGAGAACTTATCAACGAGGGTGGGCAGGAGAGGAGATGGCTCCGGGCCCCAGCTCAGAGAGACGAAGCGCACGGTTGTGTTTCATGCCGCCCTTAACACTGAAATATTCAGGGGAAGGGGGGAAGAGAGGGGTATCCATACCCCCAGTAAACAAGTTAAGGACCTTCAGGGGCTCGCAAGCCACCGAAGGTGCGTAAGTACACGTGTGATGGTAGATAGAAAAGCAGCCCTGTTCTGTATGAAAAAAAAAGCTGTCAAGTTAGTACAAGTTTCTGCCATGGCGAAGGGAACACAAGGAGAAAGCTGTCAGGATCCTTCTCCCGTCACCAAATCCTGACTCTCACACACACAAAGGCTCCGGGCTGAGCAACGCCTTTCCAGAGGTGGCACCCACAACCCAACCAATGCACTCGACTCACAGAAACAAACCCAAAGTAAAGCTCTTGCCCCTGAAACCGTCAGGAGCCCACCCTCCACGGACTAACTACACCCCTGACGCGGGACAGCGAGGAAGGCCATCCCTCCTGCCTCACAGAGGGAACACACAACAGTGGGGTTTCCCTTCGGTGAATTTTGTCATTGGAAGGCTCGAGTCTGCCCATGCTGCCAGCAGACTGACCCCCATGCCCTCTCCCTGTTGCCAGCAGGTACCGCCAGAGAGGGAAAAGGGCACTCGTTCACTGGACAGTACAAAGCATACCCGAAACACAAGCCAGCACACCTTGCTCCCCCCAATTCAATTACTAAAGTAGGCTCTTTAAAATAAAAAAATAATATATATATTTATATAGCTATACAGAGAGATACAGAGAAAGCAAAGGAGAGAGAGGCTACTAAAAAAATCACGAAGCGCCAGTTTTCTGCTACAGCTGTCAGCAAAGAACTGTCACCTCACATCATACCCTCAGAGATGGTGAAGATAATGCAGGCAATGACAGCACAGGAATGCAAAAGAGGGCAGATAAGTCACTTCTGGTAATGAGACACAAATAAAAACTCTCCAAACATGTGCATAGCTTTATTCATCTGCTTCAAACTAACCTTTTTATCACGGAGCTTCAGCGAAACCCGAGTGTGCAAAATGCATTTCTAAAAAATAATGCAAGCAAGCTTTCACATTTACAGTGGCAGGAGGACAGAGGGACAGAAACCACACGCGGGGGCAAGCGAGCTGGGGGAGAGATGAAGGAACCAGAATCGCACAGCTCCGTATTCCGAGCTGCTGGCTGCAAACGTAAGCATCTCTACTTCATTAACTTCAAGCAAGGCCCGTTTAATTCTCCTTTGCCAAAAAAAAAAAAGCCCTGAAATAAAACCAAATCCACGGTAAGAAGAGCCACAACCTGGAAGGGCATAAACTCCCCCCAGGGAACAGGGTCCCTGGCACCGCAAGGAGCCCTTAACTCCAGGGAAAAAGCCAGTCCAGACCTTCACTTGCTCTCACTTTGCAGGAGAACAGTGGAGCAGCTTCTCCTTCTCTGCCTGCCTCACTCCCCTCCAAAGTCACAGGGAATGGCTCATGTTTGGAAAGGTGCCTTCCCCAAACTGTGAGACAGCCACTACACGCAGGCACAAGTCCCAAGTCTTAATCCAATCCCATGGGTTACCGGGACAGTGACGAACCCTCGACTGTAGATGGGGCACAGTCATCGTGCTGCCAGCCAGGAACCTGGCTGTCCGGCACCACGTCCCAGTGGCTCCAGCACCACAACAAGCTCTCTTCAGAAAGACTACGCACACACACAAGGCACATTGAGTCAGATGTACGCACACACGCGTGTGCATGAAAAAGCAAAGGCTAGCTAAAACAAACTGATACTGAAGAAACTAATGGAACAGGCAGAGAGCTCTGGCCTATGTTATTTATACACTATTTTCCAGGCTTTGTAATTACCAGGCTTTTCCCACATGACTTCAAATCTTCCTTACTCTTCCCTCACTTTAGAGGTACTTAATTTTCCTAAAGGATAGTCTACCAACAGCCAAGGAAATTCCCTTTCCCACTTCCAGCCAACTCCTCACCCACGAAGACATGAGATTCAGGACCTGCCCAAGGTTCAGGACCTGCCCACGGCCCGCAGCAGCACCTCGACACTACTGAGACCCCCACTCCAACCATCCAGTTTGGGCTGGGTGGATGGGTCTGGTCTGACTGGGAAGAAGGAGCCTACACTCCCCAGCACCAGGGAGAGGGGCAGCAGGAGGCCAGGCCATCTGTAATACTGCCGGTCAAACTTCACATTGAGATAAAGCATCAATCGATCTGCAGAGATGAGATATTTCCTTCCACAGACAGGTTCAAATAGAAGACAAAATATTAATGAGACAACAGTTGATTTAGATTTTTTTTCTACCTCAACGAATCACTCGGGCATCTTCCCCGCACCACCGGCCATAGAGGAAGGAGAAGCTGAAAACCTCAGGGATTTGCACAACCCTTCCAATAGCAGCTTGAGAAAAGGAAGGAGGGGGGAACCCCCCCCCCCCCAAAACCAACCCAAATGACACCAAACCCCCAACCCCCAACCAAAACCCCAAAAAGCACAGTGTTCACTCAAGTTAAGAGTTCTCCTTTGCTTGCATTTGCATAGAAATTCCCGTAGGTCAGCACCAAAAAAAAAATCAGGTACACCCCCTTCTCCTACCTACAACTCCCAGGCTCCCCCAGTCCCCACGCTACCTGCAGTTAGTGGCTGTGTTACAGGAGGGTTCAACTATCTGCAGAGGAACTAAACGGTCATGTTAAGAAAAAGAGGAAAAAGAAGGAAAACAACAACAACAAAAAAAGTGCATCACACATTCTTGATTTTCAGGGTTACTTATAGCAGCAGCAGCATTAATCCAAGACAATGAACAGTTGTAGATTCATTCTTCAATGCAGCAACACTTAATGAAATGTCATGGAGGAAGGTCATAAAGAGGGTCCTCCTCAAAAGGGTAACATGAAAATTAGACTATTCGATATAGACAAAAGGGAGATAAACCAAAAATTAAAGACACGATCTTATTTACATTAAAAAAAAAAACAAACCCAAAACACCAACCCACATTCTTGTTAAAATATCTTTACAACACCTAAGCAAAAAAAATAATGTATTTTAAGAATAAAGCAGAAACTCCTAAAGCAGTATCTGTTTTTGGAACCCTTATTTAGCACCTGAGGAAAGACCATATGGAAAGCAGACAGGTTGGGGTTGGGGTTTTTTTTTTGTTGGTTTTGGGGTTTTTTTTTAAGAAAACTCTAAGTTCTGTCTTTGCTAAATGTTCGTATGTTCGCAGCACACAAGTTTCATACCTCAGAAAGAAGTGAAGTCAGGTATTCTTTTCCTTTTTTGTTAGGTTTTTTTTCTTCTTTTTAAAGATAGTCTACTCGTTATCGTTAATAAGGCTGTAGAAAAGGGATCCTGCTATCTTACAAAATGGCTTTAGAGCTCTGGACACGCTATATGAAGCTTTCTGATTAACAGTCAAGATAAATACAGGTCAGCATCCCCCAGAGGAAGCACGGGTGTGACTTATGCTCCTGTCCCAGGACAGTGAGCAGCCCAACACCCCGGGCAGCGTGTCTCCAAGGGGCTCGTGCCCCAAATGCAAGGCCACCATGGAGCAGTTCTTGTACCTCTTGGCTGTCCCACTGCTTCGGTGTCGTGCTGCCGAGCAGTGCCGCTTTCTGAGGGTCTGGAGCAGGAGCCCAGGAAGCCAGCCTGTTACCCTGTGGCGTAACGCGGGTTGTGCAAATGGCAAAAGCTCTGGAATCTCTGGGAGGCAGTGCAGACCCGCATCTTCTGCTCCTTCACACTAGCCCAGGTTCCTGCTTCTCAACTGCTTGCAGGGGGGAAAGAGTTCGGGTAGCCAAAGCCGTAACTACTCCAACTTCTTTGGCTGCTGCACCATGCTCGTGCTCCTCCAGCCCCAACTCTGCTCCTGCCTTACCCACCAGTGTGAAAATGGGTTGTGAGCATTAAATTAAGCATAAATTAAGCGTAGCCTTGTTCTCTTCCCTCCCCAATCTTAACCATCTCCCTTGTAAACAGCCTCTGTAAGGAAAAGAAATCACTATGGACATTATGTACAGAAAAACCTTCTTGGAGTGAGACTCCTGAGAGCTTCAGACACCAGAGCAGCTCAATGAATGTATTGAACCAAGGGGAAAAACTCAGCGCACAGGGAAACTACCAACAGTCCTCAAAGATGCCTGTGAACGCCATCACTCCCAGCTGTCCCTAAGGTGGGCCGCTTCTGGAAAGGATGCTATGGCGCTACAATGCTCAGTGGAAGGTGAGAAGCACTAATTACACATGCAACTGAGAGCACAATTCCCATCTTGGTTCCTTCCTATGTTTTCCTAGCAGGAAGTGATTTTCCTTTCAGTTTAGCCAGTTGGTTCAGCCATCACCCGCTCTGAGCTGCTGGACAGCCACCATACTCACAACCCCAGTGAGGATTTTCCCCACATTTCAGAGCTCACAGCAGCTAGGAGAGGCTAACAGCGGGACTGATGGGTCAGAAAGAGAAACTGTTTGAAGCGGGTTAGTGACAAACCAGGCCTTGGAGCCATACCCATTGGATCCAAGAGATTTGTAGCAACACAGACAGGTTTTATGGAAAACTGAGGTGGGTTTAAACCAAAATCAAACTCCAACAGACCCACTAAAGCCATCGTGTCGCATCGGGTGGAGTAGGAGGGAGCAGAGAGGCTGAAAACCATGGTCACCGAGAACTCCAAGTAGCTTTTACATCATCTCTTAGGACAAAACACTCCCTGACCCACCAAAGAGAAAGCAGCCCTGTGCTGGATCCAGCCAGCAGCACGTGCTCCGGGAACAAGGAACACCCAAGAGGATCCACCAGAGGAGAAAGGAGACAGTCCCTGTCTGCACGGAAATCCTCACTCTAATAAACAGACAACCTGACAAGGGACCCCAGAGTGAAGGGACGCACCGGAGTCACAACTGGAACAGAAACAGGAGAGAAGCCTTAACCTGAACTACCATCTCCATAGCTAATAAAAGTCATCAGTCACGAGCTCACCCTGTCCCAATCCAACACATACTTAAGGGGTCTCCATTTAAAACTTACTCAGTGTAATGAAAACAATGGCACAAATAAATACACACGCCCACTCCTTGCTCACCCCCACCCCCCTGCACGCACAGACACCCATGGGTGCAGACCCTGGGTTGGGGGGGGGCAGCTGATATGCCCCTTCCCAGGGCTGTATTTGGTTTATGCTACAGTACTAATACTCTGAGTCAAACGAACAAAAACAAACGCAAAACATGAGATTATCAGTAACACCTCAGCATTATTTAAATGTGCTAAATTAGTCACAGCTCAAGTAGGTTTGGTTTTTTTTTTTCCCTTTTCTCTTTTTTTCTTTTTTTTTTTTTTCCTTTTTTTATAAGTTTACAGAAAAATAATCAGAAAACAGGTTAAATCTTACGATATTTTTAATAAGTGCTCAGTAAAGAATTGCGTGAGGACTCGAGGAGGACTGCAAACAGCGAAAGGGCGAGTGATGTGATGGCACAAGGAAGTTTCTTCCACAGTCCTGCCTGAGCCCATGCTGGCTGCCAGAGCTCAGGGAGAGGATTTCCTAACTGCTTAGCACCCAGCACACACCACAGAGCTCACAGAGGGAGACATTTGAACTGAGGATGGTCAGAAATACAGCAGAGAAGCTGCAGAGGGGCTCTCGATGGGTACCATGGGCAGGGAGGAAGAGCAGCAGGGAACGAACACGGAAGGGAATAAACCCCAACCCAACCCAGCACGTGAACAGTGTTCCTTTCAGAATTTCCTTTCAGAATTTCTTCTGCTGTTTAGAAGAGAGACAGGACCAGGCCAGGAGGAGTGTCCCCAAATATCCAGTGAGACACAGGTCTTTCTAAAGGCGCAGGGTCAGACTCAGCATGGGTTATTGTTGCGGCATGCCAGCCCCATGAGCGGAACATGGACACAGGACAGCGCAGACTCACCCCAGGCAAGCAAAAACAGGGTGGTTTTGTAATTTTTTTTTCCTTTTTTTTTTTTTCTTTTTTTAAATGGAGCCCAGCCCTTAAGGCGACAAGTGACTACACAAGGCAAATAAATACACAGCAGAGCCTTAAAGCCAGTAAAACAAACTGGAAACTTTGCTATCGGCCTTTAACTTTTTGAAAGGAGTAAGTGTCAAACGAACAAAAAAAACCCACCCCCAACACAAAACCCCCACAACCAAATCAAAAAATGAGAAAACTTCTTCCACCTTAATCTTCCCAGTCCCACCATCCAGTTTGTTCAACACTTTAAAGCTCAGGAACACCCCAGCTCCTGGGCAGCAGAGCCAGAGGCGATTCCAACTTTTGGCAAGCAGTTGGGAGACTCAAGAGAATTAAAACCAGGAAGGTCAGAGGACTGGATGTTGGGCACATCTGTAAACATGTTTATACATCTCCAAAGTTACACACACCCATAGAGGTGGTACAGTTTATAGGTGAGACAGAACTATTTGCAACTGGCCAACCACACATTTCGGAACCTGGACTGACACGTGACAGGGTCGCTATATAGTATGACACTGCGGTGCTGTACTATATAGCACACAATACATCAAATGGAGTAGGCAATCCAGAGTCAAGCTTTTCAAACTGAGCATGGCAGAAAGCTAGCAGTCTTACAAAAGGGACAGAATGAAGCTTCATCGTCCCACCGTGAACTCGAGCATCTCATTCAGGTACAATCTTATGAAAGGAACAATTAAGAAACACATGCTACATACTCCTACTTAGCCAAAAAAAAAAAAAGAGAAAGAAAGAAAAAAAAAAAAGGGGGTAAATCTAAGCACAAGGGGTAGGCAAAAGGTTTGGGCTCATCTACTTCCTGTAATGCCCCAGAGGGTCCAGTTTAATTTTAGGAGACACCAAGTGCCACTGGCCTTGATGCCCAGACCTTTATTAGCCAGTATTCAGCCAAACACCAACGCTGAGCACTGGGTAAAAAAAAAAAAACCAACCCGAAGAACATTATTTTTCTCTTCATTCATGGCTCTCTCTCACACTGGACCCCATGAACTTTTAAAAAAAGAAAACCAAACTAAAAATCCAAACCCAGAACAAACAACCCAACCCCAAGATGATTTGGATGTGCTACACAAGCTGCAATGGGACAGAGCGGGTTACACAGCTGGAGCTGGCTCAGCCTTCCCTACCACTGCTAGGAAGCTTTCCTTTCCTCCAGATTATTTTTATTTTTTTTTTTAATTTTTTAAATTATTATTTTCATTCCTAAGTCCTCCATTTTTGTAATAAAATATATTTTTATTAAGAGATAATTAGAAGCAGAGCCCGGAAATACACAGACTGCATTAAAATATAAAAGAGGATTTCCAAGGGGCAGGTGCAGGGAACCCAGGCACGGGCATTCTACAGACAAATGGAAAAGGATTCAAATTCCCATTTTAATTTTTTTCCTTTTTTTTTTTTGGTTTTTTTTTCTTTTTTTCTTTTTTTTTTTTTTTTAAAGAGAAAAAAATAATTTCAAGAAGGGTGAAAGTTAGCAGAACTGAATTCCTCTTTAGTTTTCCAATGAAAATGGGAAAAAAATCCGGCACATTTAGTGTTAGAAGACAGACAGAGCAAATATGAAGCACCTACAGTTGAAAGCAGAAGATATTCTGGTTGGGTTGTTTTTGCTCCCAGGAATACAATGGCATTAAACTGTGGGAACAGTGGGGTTTTGGGGTTTTTTTTCGGGGTTTTTTTTTTTCCTGTTGTTTTTTCTTTCCCCAACACCTAACCAGATTGCTTATTTGTGCATGTTTTCTTTTAAAATGACAAGAACTCTTCAGCTGCAATAGTCCAATGTGTGACCAGAGCCAGGTCAACTGCGTGACTTCCCCATGCATCCTAGAACTGCAGTATTACCATCTTTTCCCCCAGAAGAACAATGCTTTAAGACAATACCCCCAGCATAGGATTGGCTGCTTTACTCCTGGCAAAACATGCAGATTAGAAATTCTCTGGGAAAAAAAAAGGAAACAAAAAGGAAACTCTGCAAAATTTCAAGGCGTTTCTCCAGCATTCAATGGAAAACACAACAAAAAACCCCACGAGTAAGGGAGGCGGAAGGGAAAGGGGAGATGAAGGATGGCAAATCATCCTGATTTCCCTGTGATTAGTGTGTCACTACAGTCACAGAACGAGAAACAGAAACCTTGTCGAGTGGAAATGCCTCTCCAGCGGGTTGCTGTTGCCCATGTAGACGACAGCAGGAACTTTAGAACCGGGCTTGTAAATTGAGTCTGTGTTCGTTAATCACTTGCATTCACTCTTTAAACAAAATTGAAACAAAACAAAAACAAAAAAGAGAAAAAAAAAATAAATCTATTCAGTACCGGAGATTAAATAATCACGTGTGTAGTCTCGTTGAAATAAATTTTCAGATTCCTTAAGAAGTCTAATTACTTTCAGTTGCCATTTTTAAATAACTATATATATATTTGTATATATTATCCTGTGATTCTAGTTATGGTTCCTCTGCTGCACTGAAGATTTAGAAGGAGCATAAAAGCCTTTTGTCCCCCATGAACAGCACAAATGCTGCAGAAAGGTTTTTAACAGGCAGTCTCGTCTTGCTACCTTCATTGATCCGGGCGATCCATGGCTTCGTCGTAAGTGATTATCCTTTTGGGATCTGGAAAGGAAGGAAAATCCTCAGTTTTTGACAAGTGACTTTCAGGACCCATGGCTGAAGGTACTCAGGAGAGATCTCCAGTGCTAACGAACTTTCCCTTAGGACCCCAATGACAGCACAGGAGCTAACAGAGCAGCGTGTGCTCCCCGTGTTACACCCTGGGTAGCAGCAGCACTGAAGTCTCCACTCACTGCTCTTCCCACACGCTAAACACACAGCATCTTCTCTTCCCACAAGCTAAAACAGAGTATCTTCACAGGGAAGCAGTGGGGATGCTTCAGAATTTGACAATCTGTTTTGGGCATGACACACAACACCAGAAACATGAAGCAATTATTGTATGCACATAGGGGAGATTAACGAAGTCTAATTTGATGCTGGTTTTGTGTGTCTCAGAGGCTCCACTTCCCTATGAACACCTGCTCACAGGAAAGCTCACCATCCCAACTTTTAGCAGTCCCAAACACAGATTAAACTCAAGACTACAACCAGCAGGCACTGAGGAGCTGAGTTCGGGCATCTCCAGACACCAAGAGAACCTGGTCCCAACACCCACCCCAGAAAGACAGACAGAGCAACGTGGCTTTTCCTTCCTCCCAGTATCCTCACCTTGCTTCTGCAAATTCCAAACCGATTCCATTTCTGTGGAGGCAAAACAAGAAGACCATGGTTATTATGCAGATTTATGCTGTCGTTAGAGACAACACCAAACACAGTTTGATTTTCCAAGTGATACCACCATGGCTGTGCTGAGGCTTTCTCAAGAAGCCAGCCCCGGCCAGCCCAGCAGCGCTGCCCCAGCCCACAGCACTGCTAGGATTTGATCTGAAAGATCCAGTAGTAATAGAGACATAGGTCTTATGGGTCAGACAGCCAAACTGAGCATCATCAACACCACTGCCATAGCCTGCTCCTACAAATGCCCATCTTTGGGCTTTACTACCCTGACTCCAACGCTGCTCCACATGTTCCAGCCTCAACAAACAGCCCGGAGAGATGATTTTCTTACGAGTTGACGCTTAGTGCGTGTGAAATCAGAAGCGCTGGACAAAGGGAGTTTCTCATGGTTCACAGCACGCACCCGCTGGAGCGCGCCACGCAGAGATTACCCTGCTAACATCACCGCCAGACCCCAGCCTACGCATCGGCTGAGGTGTGATGCTCCAGACACCCAGCTGCCTGCTCCACTTGCAGCTCTTCCCCCAGTTTGCCTCTACAAATTCTGGGCTGAAGACAAACAAATCCCCCCCCACAGCTCTCACTGGAGGAGCACACGCTCTTGTTTACCTGAGGAATAACAGCAATGCTAAATGCTCTTTGCAGTCGCTTCAAGTAACAGAAGACCTTTGCTTTAAAATATCTCCAAGTTAAATCCCATCTTTAGGGACCTATTCAAAAGAGCTACTCCTAGTTAGCCACTACTTAGCAGGGGGTTTCTGCACTGGAATAGTTACAGGCACTACGTGTGCTCTGTGCCCAAGTGAAGAGACAAAATTACAGCCAGAAAAGGAGCACTCAGTAGGAACACAACCTGCAAGAACAATCTTTAAAGCCTCTTTTCAGCCAGAAAGGAGGTTCCAGGACTAGGAACGGAGAACAGCAACGGATTAGGCTACAAGGTATGTGCAGTGAGTAAACTACCCTGCATGGGAAAGGAGGATGACAAAAAACCCCACAGAACTCATGTCACCTCCACACATTGCCTGCACATTCACATCCCTTCTCCAACTCTTCATCTGTCCTTTGTCCACTGCAATCTCAAGCTCAGGGTGCAGGAAACTGCATGCAAATAAATACCACCAGCCCTCCCTGCATGTCTAAGCCTTCTGCGAGGAAGGGCCCGACACAACACACACCGTTCTGAGCTCTGCTGTTTGTGGGTGATGGCAACAGCAGCGATACTTTGCTCTTTGGTCAGGGGGAAAGCCTAAATAGTGACTAGGCTCTTACACCCTCAGGGATGCAGCCACCTGCCAGATGCTGGTTCTTCACAAGTAAAATGCAGCAGCTCTTCAGACTTCAACCTTCCTCCTGCTTCATCAGAAAGAGAGGTAGGATGGAGGGAGGCATCAAGAGTCTTGTGAATCCCAAACACCCCAACACTTTGGCTGGCAGACGCTCTGCCTGACAAAGCTACAAATCAAAGACAACTGGCAAACCTGCCATGGTATTGAGTGTCACTGAACATCACCTGCCATCAGGAGAGCATGGTCCCTACCTCCACCCAGCCAGCAGCACATCAGTACAGGACAGGCACATTCAAACAACTCAAACAACTTCCCAGAAGAAAAAACAACTAAATCTTGGGGCAACTGCAACACAAAGCTTGGAGAAAAGAGGTTACGCTCCAACCTTACAATGGGATTTTATGATTTCCTTTACTTGCAATACATCAGCAACTTTTCCTGCCAGTTCTGGGTGGCTTTCAGGCTGTGATCATCTCCAGCACCCCAAGGCTCTGTGACAAGTGCCACAACCAGCCTAACAGTGTCTGGACAGAACGCAGCAGGCACAGGGATGCAGGGTGGAGGAAGAAGCAGCCCGCATGGAAGATGCCCCAAGCCTGCTGCCAGCCATCCTTCTGCAGGCTCAAGGAGCTCTCCTGAGCATGCTTCACCTGCATGGAATCATAGAATCACAGACTGGTCTGGGTTGGGAGGGACCCCAAGGGTCACAGAGCTCCAACCCCCCTGCCACAGGTAGGGCCACCATCCTCCAGGCCTGGATCTACACAAGGTTGCTCAGGACCCCATCCAACCTGGCCTGGAACACCCCCAGGGATGGGGCACCCACCACATCTCTGGGCAGAATAACCAAGAACTCACCACCTCTCACCCAGGCATGGGAAAAGGGGCATCCTCACCACGAGCCTGACTCCACCTCCAAAATACTAACCCAAAACCTAGTACTGACACTTTCCAAAGTGGAAGAAGGTCAAGACCTGATCAACAGACCACCTAGTACGGCACGCTTCCTTCTCAGTGGACTCCAACCCAGCTGGAGAACACACCATCAACAAACTCTTGCACAATCTGCTGTCAAAGCCAGCCCTGCTTTGAGCCAGGGCAGAACTAGGTCACCTCCCATGCCCCTTCCAACCTCACGTTTTCCAGGATATTTTTTTTTCTTCCATAATCATCTGGCCTCTCCACAGCCCTCTGGCTTGTGAAGGAACCACCTGAGTTAGGCAGCCCCAGCCACATCTACTTAAACTCCAGGGAGAGGAGCTACTTTTTCTGGGGTCTATCACTGAAACAAAAGGTTGCTGGAGGAAGGCTTTGATGTCAGGACCAAGGTTCAGTTCTGGTGAATTGCAGTGAGATTCCTCATAGGTCAATAAAGTTTATAGCAGGACTGATACAGAACCTTAGAGAGAAGTCTTTCTGTGGAAGATGGGTACTTTTATAAGCATTTTCCTTGCCCCTGTGAGCAGAAGTGTCTGCACAAGGCTACAGGCAGAGTTCTTTACATGTTCAATTTATAAGTACAAACTGGCAATTGTCCTGAAAATGAAAAGCTATAAAAAGAAAAAAAAAAACACCCAAACCAACCAAAATGGGACTATCCTCAGCTGATTTGTCTGTTTCTTTCTGCAGGGGACAACAGTTTGGTTAGAGGATTGCCCCAGAAACAAAGCAAAGATTAAAAATTCACTGCTGGGGAGATTCAGTGCTGTACCACAGGCACTGTCCTCACCCTGACAACTGGAAAAAGCAAGAGACTTGAAGGAGAATTAAATCAGCTTCTGCTCCACAAGACCAGAAGCAAGAGATTTGAGACCTAACCCCTTCCCACCAAGGGGGATGGGAAACCAAGATGGGTTTTTCTGCTGCTCTCCTGATGTAAAGGATGAAGATTGCTGAATTCACAGCTCTGCTGTTTCTTCTGACCCAGTTCACCATTCCAGCAAATGCTGCTCCTGGCTGGCCCACGCTGCCGTGCTCTATTTTCCATCCTGCTCTTCTGCTTCTTCATGCGAGCAGAGATGCTGGTGCAACCAAGATACTGAGAAGGAACAAAGCAGTGGCATGGGCAGCACCTGAGGGGCAAGGCAGGGGAGTGAAACACTGCAGCTTCCTCTCCTCCATCCATGAGGTCTTTGCTGCTGTGCAGCTGAACTGGAGACCCATTACTTGCTTTTTAGCTAAGGACAAGCAAAGCACTGAGCTTCCCAGCAGGTTTGACACAGAGCTGGGTAGTAGCGACAGCCTGGCCTCAACACTGTGACTACCTGAACATGATGGAGTTCTGCAAGGCACTGACAAGTACTCCAGTATGAAACACTTCACCACCCAGCTGTCTCTAAAAGGACGGGTAAAGCAGGAGGAAGAGACTGATTTCAAGAGAGGCAAAGCAGAGATGCACTCAGCCTCCTCTTTGGAGGGACCAGGACCAGTTTTACCTCCAAAAGATGAGGATTTTGGCAATGTCACACTGAAGCAGAGGTTCAGTTCCAGCCTAGGTAAGGATATAGACCCTAAGCAAGAGCATTGCTCCTGCCTGGCCATGTGTTCTCCCATACTAAGCTACCATCCCCAAACACACAAACAGCAGGGCCACCAGCACCCAACTACATCAGAGCTACTTGCTAAACCAGGTGAGTCACCCACACCATCACAGCCAGCAAGGGGCACAGCATGTCATGGCAGGCAGCTGTGGCCAAGGATGGCGTGTTACAGTCTGAGCAGATGATCAAGGGTGCCCTTTAAAAAGAAAGCAGCAAGGCATGGAGCTGGGACCCAGAGGAAACAGGCACATAAAGTGTTTTAAAGAACAGGAGGGCACATCATCAGCCCTGCCAGCACGTTCCCAGTCCCCGGCTTCTGGGGAAAAAGCAGTCTGGGCAAAACAGCTTCCTCCATCAGGACCTCACTCCGCTCTGCAGCCACCCAGCCTTACACCCCAGCAGGATTACTCTACCACAGCCAGGCTCCCCACACATTACCTCCTTCATCCATCCTTTCCCAGGGAAGCTGCAAGGCAATTACACTCTTTAATGCCCCTCTGCAGACCACGATGAGGATCCGCATTCCCTGATCACAGCTACAGACACAAACAGTGCAGACAAGGGTACAGGCCTGCAGCAGCCAGGTCAAAGCACTGGAACAGCTCACGCCACAGCCCACCCCTTGCTGCAACACACAAGAGCTTCACCCATGCACCCCAGGCAGTTTGCAGATGAGCTAACAGAGGAGCTCTATAAGGGTTGGGAACTGCACCATGACCCCACCAGTGTTTCATGCTCAGCCCTGTCCTTGCTCCATAATCATTTCTCTTTGTGTCCATGACCCCAGAGGCAGGGCACCTTTGAAGATGAAACTATAGAGACTTTGCTCCAAAGCAAACAGATCAATCTGAAGAGGGAGAAGTTCATTCTCTATCAAAACTAAACAATCTGAGAATCCAGCTGTCCAGGACACCCTAACACAGCAAACCCACATGCTCTCCTGAGTGAGCAAGAGAGAAAAGCAGCAAGTGAGACTGTTCCTATCCCACTGCAGAGAAACTGGCTGGTTAGGGGTAGGAGAACAGCTCAAGATAAATGGAGAGGTCAGCGTGGGGACTACCCACTGCTGCCCTGGCAGCACAGCCTGGCAGCTCCCACCTCTAGCCTTTTTGCAGTACGCATGCCAGAGCTTACCCACAGGGCTCTGACTGTGGGGTAATGGCTACGAAGTGGGGACCGTTTTCCACCTGTGTGGGCAGAGGAAGGCACCTTCCTCCCAGAAGCTCTTAATCCAACTCATCAGTGGACACCCAACATCCTCACAGAAGACTACTAACACCTGGGCTCATGCCTTTGTAAACCAGCAGTAACACCTGAAGGCTAAGGAGCACAAAGACAAGCTCAAGGTGTTTGGAGCACCCCCATCACTGCATTAACATCCCCACTGATTAGGAACATTCATCACCTTTCACCCCTAGTTAACACCCTCCATTTGGTACAGATGAGCTGGGGTGGAGCCCATCACCCCGGGCATCCCAAGGGCTAGGGATGCTCCCGGCCAGCATTCACATGCAGAGGTGAGCAGAGAGCATTTTAAGGAGCACTTGAGCTGTCCATTCTCCCTATTAAATGTAATCAGCTCCAGCATTCAGAAGAACTGAGAGCAGCCAGCCTTTGAAGTTAACACCTCCTCAAGAGAGGGGAAGGGAGTGTTCTTGATTTTCCTGTCCTTACTATTGTTTTACTGGGGTCTTTCAGGCAGCAAGAGGGAAAGGAGAGCTGAGAAGCCTTGCTGAGGCAGCACAGGGCTGCTCTGCTGCAGCAATGATCAGGCTGAGCAGAACAGTCTGACTTGTGGAACAAACTGCGATCTGTTAAGAGGAGGATTGGCTCAGACTGCCCAGCCATGCCATGCTTCCTGGTACCCCCGCTTTCTGATGAGAAACTGGGGTTCGGGCTGCAGACAGACAGAAGAATGAGAATAGAAAGCTTGCTTTGATACTGGAATAGACTGAGCCACCCAGGATGAAGACCCAGATAAAAGCCTGCTAATGAAGAGCTCTCAAGCATACTGGAGCTCAAAATGTGAAAGCTTCGACAATGTGATAACCTGGAAAGCTATCTGGAGTTATGATTTTCAACTGACTGGGCTTACTGTCACTGAAGGCAGGCAGCATGTTTCCCTGTGCCACACGAAGAACTTGCCAGCAGGCAATTTAAGAGCTTTGCAGTGGGTGAACACACCAAGTCTGCCAACGCTGTCCAAGTAGCGACCCCTCTGCAGGGAGGAACACGATGCTCCATCCATGTGTGCACAGGCCCAAGCGAACAAAGAACAGATGATCACCTTTTTTTCCTTTGGCTAAGGGGATGCAGGGAGAGAGAGAAGGGCAAATAAATAAGCAACTGCCCCAGTGCTGTCAGGGGTGGATAAGAAACAGAGTGGTGAAAGGGAGCATGCAGCTGGGCTCCAGCTAAGGTGAAGCCAGGACCAAAAGTGAAGAACTGTCACAAGATCTCAGAACTTCTTGGGCTGAGGCCTTAGCAGAAAGCAAGGCTTCCCACAGGCTTCCCTCTCTTCTTCCCAGTTTATAGCATCTATATTGTGTTAGAGTAACTTTAGTCTCAAAAAATAACCCCCAGGACTTGGACTACAAAGGGCTCCATGAAAGCAATAAAATAAATCTGAAAGATTTAGCTTAGAAAGGCAACAACAGAATTCAATCTGCAGCTTAGAAAAGAGCTGATAAGCAAAGACTTGTCTTGCCGCTGCCATGATACTTGAGAAGAGCAGGAGAAAAGCATGTGTATGTGAGGTTTGCTTTAAAAAAAAAATAATCAAAAATATAAGTCACACCATGAAAAGCTGTAGGAATTACTTTTTTTTCTTCCTTCAAAGCTGTGATTTCATGGCCTGATCTGCCCAGGGGAGAAGCTGCAACACTTTGGTGCTAGAGGTGAGAGTACACACCACAAAGCCTTTTCAGCGACAAATATCACCTGGTAAAGCTGAACAGAGCAGGGAAACACACACATTTAACTCCTTCCAGTGCAGAGAAGCTCAGGAGGACCTGAGGAAAGCTCAGGGAGACTGGAGAACCTGCTCCTCCCTTAGGAATGAAAATGTCCAACCTGCTAGATGATCATCACCCCTATTACCATCACTCAAGCTTGTCCACATGAATAGGAAAAGAAATACCCCTTAACATTAATTAAACAATCATTTGAATAACTTTCCCAAACCATTATTGCCGTTAGAGATACACAAGAGGAAAAAAGCCATTTTAAAACCAATCAGAATTGCTGTAAGGAACGTGTATCATGTTAGAATATTGCACTTATAAAATAGAAAAGAGATTGCCCTTAGGCAGCGAGTTAAGCCATTACCTTTAGTGTGATATATAATAGCAGCCCTCAGGTCAAAAGAACCCCAGCTATCTTTCCTTTCTAGGCCTCTCTGGTACCTCTGTTCTTTGGCGGAGGCTAGCAAATTGTTCGTAGGAGAGGCCAGAGGATTCTCTACTTCATAGTCTTTTGAAAGAAACACTAAAGCACCTTGGCTACCGGCGTCTGCCTTTTGTAGGTCACCTGTGTGATGCGACTCCAAAGCTAAGACACCACCCTCAACAGCAGTCCCAGGCTTAAGAACAGCACTAAGAATTTGAGGGCTAGTCCGTTTATCCAGCTCGTAAGCCTTAGGAAACACAGGTTGTTCAGTTCCTGAGGGAATGATTTCAGCACACTGTGAAACCAAAGTGGCAGGATATTCCCCTTGAAATGTCACTTCCATTAACTCATTATCTGCAGATTTCCCCACGACAGTTTCGGGCCCAGCGCTGGGCTCGTTTATGAAAGACAAGCCCCACTGATTCTGGAAGATATCTCCCAGGTTCTGCTGATTCGCCTGCGACGGGAAGTCGACTTGCTCCGTACCCAGAAGCACAGTTTGCATATTTGAAGGGTAGATAAAAAGGCTAGATTTCTTTTGTTCAAGAGCTGTAGAAGTTGTAGTCATGTCCTGGGGCACGGGCTCAGAGGAGGTTGATGGTACAGTACTAGCAGCAGTTGAGAGCAGTGGCTGGGTCCCTGGGGAATACACGTTCCCATCTGTCCCTGCCAGAATTGGCCCGTTTGAGAAGGTAGCAGAAGTAACAGATTTCATAGCAGACATGGGGACTTGGGACAGCCGACTTGATGTTTGGGCCTGAGTTTCCCCAGTAGATGACAAAGACGATGAAGACGATGGGGATGGGGTTTGAGCTGCTTTGTTGAGGTTCTCTTTAACTTTACTTGCATAACTTATTTTGGGAACAATTTTAGCACTGCTATTGTCCACTGGAAAAACCGGGGGTGGTTTAAATAAGGTCCATGAGTCCTCTTTAGATGTAGCTGACGATGCGTGCTTCCCTTTGGGCCGGTCATCAAACTTCTTGCTGCTAATCCCAGGTTTGGCATCCGAGTTTTTTCGCTGTACATCCCCAAGCCCAGGCTTTCCCCGGCCGGCTCCCCCAGCCCCAGCCTCATATTTCCAAACAGGCTTCGTATTTTCAATTCGGTTCCCCTTTTGTTCACTATAATCAGGCTTGAAAATCTCAAGTTCCTGTTTTAAGGTTGGTGCACTGACCTCCTGTTGCATTATTTTGTCCTGTACTAGATTCAAGTTCTCACAGCCCTTGGCACTGTTGCGCCGGCCTTTCCGTTTCTTAGGGGTAGTATATCCACTCTCAGAGCCGCTACCATCATTATCAGCCCCTTTGCCTACGTAGCCATTGGTGATGTAGCCAGAATTATTGGTTACCACACCGTTTGGAATAGACACTCCCTCTGGCTTGTCTGAGGACTGGCTTTCTCTAAGTTTATTTTCATAGGACTTCTCATTCTTTTTGTCCATGCTATTTTTCTGAATGAAGTTCTTGGTTTTGATACCAGCTTTCCCCAAAACACTGGCCTTCACAGTCTGCTTTGGGGTGACATTAGTGTCTACGAGCTGCTGGCTGCCATTGGGTACCCTGGATCCTGGAGCGGTGGTTTCATCAGAGCACAGGCCCTTTAGTGACACTTCTCTTTCTCCTGCGTTACCATTTAGCTCTCCGTAGCCTAGAAGAAAGCAAAACACAACAAAAGGCAAGAATTAGAACGTGAAATCCTAAACTTCTGCTTGCAGAAAGCTGTAATCAGCCCCAAAAGTATCCAGTTTCCTCAAGCAGACATTTTACAGCAGGAAAATACCTCATTTCTGATGTACAGGAGCATATACTTATTTGCTGCTTACCACGAGTTAAGCAGAACACACCAGCAGCTACTGACTCTCACACACAACAGAGTGATGCATAGATAACACCACAAAGAAAAAGGGCACTACTACACAAGGAAAGTGTAGTGTACTGAAGATCTCTGGTGAGCTGGAGAGCTTTTTCATCAGCTACTATTTCCAGGTCACACAGAAGAAAAATTAATTCCCAGGATGCTCCAAGACAAAGAAAGAGCCTTTGCTACAGGGTTTGTGGAAGTTGGGAAACTGTACTGTGAACAAGGGCCAAATCCTATCATCTCCACCAGCTCCTAGGCCTGCAACACCAGCAGCCCCCTTCCTACCCTCCTCCCAAACACCACCTCTGGGTAAACAGAGTGAGGGGGAAGCCATTTCCCAATGGACATGTCAGAGTCCAATTGGAAGTGGCATCTCATTGCAACAGCATCCAACACCTCCCTACATGTGCTCCTTAGCTTTGGGAAGGTGATGAAACTAGGGAGAGCTGCATCCCTGCAAAAACCCTTCCACCACTGCTGGCAACTGGCCTCCTGCCCACTGAGAAGCATCTGTATTTTGGGGAGATACTGGGAGACCCAGTACCCAGAGCAGCATGGTACTTACTGAGGGCTCCACCTCATCAAACCAGGATGTATTTATGCTCAGCTGTATATATGCTCAGCTTTCCTTTTCACTTCTCAAGTTCATTTCTAGGTCTCCCAGTTCTGAGGTGAATCCTGAGGGCACAGTTCCAAGGCGACTGGAGTGGAAACCCAGGACAGCCCAGACTGAACCACCTCACCTTCCTCCAAGTTTGCCTGTTTTGTTAATGCCCCAAGAGAAGCCTTGAAGCCCCTCAGAGATGGGCAGAGCACGCTGCACCCAGCTCAGCAAACACACTCCCAGCTGTGGGCCAAGAAGGACAACCTCCTACTGCACCCGCTCCTCCGGGAAGAGCTCTGTCTTCCCTCCTCTGACTCATCCATCCTCCTTCCAGCGGGTGGGAAGCCTCACATCTCCCGCAACAACTGACCCACCTAAGGCTTCAGCCACAGCCCTCGGATCCCCCCCCGAAGAACGAGAGCGGGCACAACTCCAGCTTGGAAAAGAACGCTTTGGTTGTTGCCTATGTTGTTGAAATTAACGGCTATATTAAAAATCATTGTTATCATCACATCCTGGAGCCTCAGATGTCTGGCAGATGTAACCGCTCAAGTTCTGTGCGAGTTGGGAACACAAGAATCCTTGTAGGAATCTTCACAG
Source organism: Laterallus jamaicensis coturniculus (assembly GCA_022605575.1). NCBI lineage: Eukaryota > Metazoa > Chordata > Aves > Gruiformes > Rallidae > Laterallus > Laterallus jamaicensis. Next base: position 7,647,324 of record JAKCOX010000025.1, on the reverse strand, counting down.
AAATTCCACAGCTGAGTTTGCCGAGAGGGATCAAAAAGGGCTTTACTACACACAAGCATCTGTAACCACCACAACTTCCCCTGTAACTTTCAAATATGAGTGTTAACTGTGAATGCTTCATCCCAGAGAGAATGGATCAGGTTCTCAGCTGAGTCAAGGAGTAAAAAATGAAGGATTTGGGAGTAACGTGCCGAGGAAGCCTTCCCAGGAGCAGCGCGTTACAGCTGACCTTGTGTGACTCAAGACTTCTGACACCGCTCGTTAACGAAACGAAACAATAAGGGCGGTCATAAGACCACTGCAAGATGAGGAGCGAAAGAATCAAATGAAGAACAAAATCCCTCTGAGTAAGTCCGGGTGTCAGCAGTTTCTAGTTCCAATTTTTCGGGTATTTACGACTCTGCTGCCCAAGTTTTCCCCCCAAACCAACGTCTGGCACAGCTGTGTCCGGCCCAGACCCGGAGCTGCAGCACCCGAAACTGGAGTGTGCGGTGGGAGGGGGGGGCTGAGAGTGAACAGGTGAAGGAGTACCCTGGACTCCCCAAACCCTTCCTTGGCTGCCGGGAGGGGGGGGGGGGGGGGCAGCGTGTGCGCACCCCAGGCCCCCTGCCGTGCCGACCCCTCGCTCCCGCCCGCCACCCGCCTCGGCGCTTGCCCGGCCGAGCCCCTCCACCTCCCAGGCCGCACACGGGGCACGCCGGCCCCTTCCCACCGCCCGCCTGGGGCGGGAATGGGAATTTCATGGCGGAACACCCCCCTCCCCCCCCAAAACAAAACCCCAACCCGAGCAGAGAGCCCGCGGCATCGGGCTCTTCGTGCCCACACGCTCCCGCTCGGAAGCCGCTCAAGCCCCCGAGCGGGGTTTTCGGGAGACGCGGCAGCCCCCGGGTGCGAGACAGGGGCTCCCTCCCACCGCCCGCGCCGTAGCCAAGGCTGCCCGGCCACCGCCTCTGCGGCGCTGCCACCCGGCCGGCACGCCGGCGGCTCAGCACAGCCCCTCTCCCGGCCTGGCCGGAGGGAGCGGCCCCAGCCCCTGCGCCCCCCCGGGCTACGGGCGGCGGCCGGGGAGGAGGCGGCCGAAGGCGCCCCCCGGGCCGCACGGCCCCGCCGCGTCCCCGCTCCCGCCGGCGGAGCCGAGCCGGGCCGGGCCCTCCGCCTGATCTGACTCATTGATTTTTAAGCCCGTCAGTCTTAAAAGGGAACCCCGGCGCCCCCTTTCCCCTGAGCCCCCAGCACGGCGCGGCCCGGGCGGGGGGCAGCGCCCCTCAGGGCAGCGCGGCCCGGCCCCACGTGCCCGGCGGGCGGCGGCAGCGCCGGCGGGGCCCCGCAGCTCCCGCAGCCGCGCCGGCCCCAACATGGCGGACAGGAAGCGGCCCCAGCGCGGCGGAGAAGCTTCCAGCCGGGCCGGGGGAGGAGGAGGCGTAGGAGGAGGAGGGCCCCACCGCCGCCGCCCCGCGAAGGTCACAGGCCCCGGCCCGCCACCCGCCCCGACCTGTTCTCCGCTTCGGCGCCTCCTGGTGCTGCGGGCCGCCGTGCTTGTGCTCGTGTCGGAGCGGCGGCTTGGGCTGGGCTCGGCCGTCGGGCGGAGGCAGGTAGGTGCTCTGCGGATGGTGGTGGTGGTGGCTGTAGTAATAGTAATGGTGGTGATGGTGGTGGTGGGGCTGCTCCTCCATGGGGGGCGGCTGGCGGGGCCGGGCCGGACTAGGCGCTCGCTGCTGGGCCGTGCGGCTCCGGCGCTGGGACGCGGCTGGCGCGGGGGAGGCGACGGACTGGCAGCGCCCGCCCTGCAATCAGTGAGCCGCGCCGCCGCGCCCGCCCTCCGCCCCGCCCCGGCCGCCCGGCGGAAAAGGAAGCGCCGGCCGCCCGGCAGGGAGGAGAAGCGAGGCGGGGAGAGCCAGCCCGGTAGCCGCGGTGCAGCCCCGCCCGGCTGCCCCCTTCCCTTCTTCCCTCCCCGCGGGCAGCGGCAGGTGAGGCCGCGCTGCCGGAGATGGGGTCGGCTTAGGGCGGGGGAGATGCCGCTTCCCCCCTCCGCACACACGCACCGCCGCAACGCAAGCAGGGCTGAGCCGGAAAAAGGGGCCACGCCGAAGGCATCTCCTTCCCCTGCCCTCGCCGCTGAGTCAGGGCCCGGAGCCTGGCAGCAGCTCCGCGCCTTCCTTGCCCTTCCCTTCCGCAAAAGCGGCGCATTTCGTAACCCTGCTCCGCAGCGCCGGGAGGAGGGCGGCTCGGGATGCGGCAGAGCCCCGGGTTTACCGTAAACGGGAGGACAAACCGCGCCCCGCTGCCAGGGGACGGCTCAGCAGGCGCGGGGGGGTGGGATGCAGACGGGGATGGAGCCGCGGGGGGGGCTTGGCCGGGGGTAGGTGGGACGGGAACATCGTGAACTGCCGGGTTCCCAGCCGCAGTCATAGAGAACGCGGTAGCGGCTGCAGCACCCTCGGAAAGATGCCGGGTTGAGGTGCCGGTGGCTCCCGCCGGAGCCCCGTTCCGCTCCTGGGCTCCCCCCGCAGACCGCCCGCCGGCAGCGCAGCGCAGCCCCGGCCGGACCCCGCCGCTCTCCGGCTGCGTGCGCGGTACCAGGCGGGAGGGAAAAGGAGGTTCCAGGCTCCTGCCCGCTTCCCAGAGAAGGGAGGGAAAGTTTGACCCATCCTTAGCAAAAGTCACAGCCAGGGTGGTGGAAGGGGGGGGGGGGAGACAGCTCGCCAAAATTTGTAACGCTATTTAATACCGTTTCCAACCTCCGATGGTGCCCTCGGGGTGGTGTTTGGCAGCTAAACGAACTGAACTCGCGGCTCTGCTCTGAGCACATTCCACCACAGGAGGAGAAGGCCAGCAAGACTTTGCCCTCACGCTGCCTCTCGAGCAGACAGCTCCCAGTTCCCTCTTTGACACAGGCAGAGCGTGGGCAGGCCCAAGGATTCTCTGACACCCTGGCAGCACCAAGACAAAGCGGTTTGAAGACAGAGCAGTGCAGAACCGAGGCAGGAGTGAGTTAGGGTGGGCAGAGGGATGGGGAGACCAGAGACGGACACTGGTAGGATGGAGGCAGAGCCCTGCTCCCAAGTTACTTGCTGCTCCTGTGTGATTAATTGCCTCCCAATACTCACACTGTCTGCTGCAGCAAACAGGCAAGAAGAGTGAGAAAAGAAAATGTGATAGTGTAATTAAAGATGGTTATAAACAAGGTGCACAAGAAGAAGAAACAGGCTGCATAGATTATCTTAAAAAGTGGCATTTCTGTGCTTCTCAGGGCTTGCACTTTTAATGCCCTGCCATATTTATTTTTTTGTATTTTAATAAAGTAAACAAAATTAACAAAAGTTCCCACATCCAGAAAGCCCCCTCAGACTTTGGCTGGGCACTGTACAACAGACAAGAGCCCTTGCCCAGAGATTTTACAGTTCCCCAGATTTATTTTGACAGAACATAGTTGAAAGTTTATGCTTCAAGCACAACTTCCCACTCCGCCCTCTTTAATACACAGGAGGAGAAATTTTCCTACCAGAAATACCAACTCCTACATTAATATAAAGGGTTTTTTCCAAGATTTGAGGTACCTGAAATACACATTCTGTGCCAAACAGGCCCCAGAGTTTACATTTCTTTCAGCACAATGCAAAGCAATTCAAACTATTTGAGCAGGCAACTGTGAGCTTTGGGCTATACCCCAGCTCTCAGGAATAACGGTCCTTTCAAACACTGACTCATGGAGTGACCTCACATTACTTAAAATGAGTGACACCAAGTCTTAAAATGAGGAGTCAGGCTTTAATCACAGCTGACATTTGGTTGGTGGCTTGGAAGAATTTATTTTTAATATGAGGAACTGGCTTAGAGACATAAACTTCAAAAGGCTCTGAAGAAAGCAAAACAATTAGGGACAGATCAGCTCCGGACACACAGATACCAGAAATCTAAACACAGAGGGCTGTGGGTTGTCTGTTTGCGAAAGACAAAGCAACTCTTTTACCTCTTAAAAGCATCACATTGTTGGTATTGTGTTATGTAAAGCTTGCAAAGGCAGATTAAAATAATTAACCCCATAATAATACAGGTTGGGGCCCATCACCTTCAGTAACGCACGCGGCAAACGAAGCATGGGCATCCCACCCCTGAGGTGGCTCCCACCCCTGAGGTGGCACAGCATCTACCAGGTGGGTCAGCATCACTGTGCTTTGAAGGCACTACAAGTCCCAGAGTGCAGTGCTGAGCCTGGTGTCACCCACCTGTCACATTGGGACATGTAGTCCTCAGAAGGTGTGTGTTAATCCCATGGTTAGCCGCTGTGTGTTAATACTCAGTGGTGGTTCGGGATGCGTCCTGTGGAAAAGGGAAACAGGAGACATCTGCAGCAGCTCTCCTTCTTGCTGCTCTTTGGGTTTGGCAAGCTTAGCAGGGACTCTTGCTAAGGAAAGAGGTAATTTTCCTTGGAATCCCACACCCAGAGTCAAGTATTCCCACATCCAGGCACAAAGCTGGGCACAGCCAGCATAATTTCTAGCTGGGTAATTGATTCAAAGCTTTATTTTACAAAGCTGTGTGGTAGATGGCTTTTCAGAGAACCTGCCATTTAAAGCTGCAAAATGAAGGCAGCGAGGAGTGAATCAAACCCAACAGAAGCCATGAGAAAGTTTTCCAGGAGAGTGGGACCCGAGCTGAGTTTTGAATTCATACTAAAATGCAGTTTAACTGAGAAGCTGTTCCAGTGATTTTCTAAGAACAAATCGTTTCATTTCAAAGGGGATCCCCTTTAAGACACTACTTTTAATTTCCATTAAATGTTTTCAGATGAGTTGAAAATGATAAAGTTAATCAGTGAAAAGAAAAACATTAGCTTTGTAATAGTTCTTGTGGCTGTCTTCTGTTGTAAGACTGAAAATTGGGAAGACCCCAAATTACCTTATTTATAGATCCTGGGCAGGACTGTTTCACAAAGTACATGTGGCATGTATTTATATTCCATGTCCCCTCCCTCCCCCCCCATCAGTGTTTTCACTTGTAGTGAGGGTTCAGGCTTGCAAAATGCTCTGTATTCCCACACATCCAACCGAACAAGCGCTCAAGCAGATGCACTTTCAACCATGCTGTGGCCAAAAACCTTGCCACATGTAGCCCCCCATGCCTCATGCATTTCAACATAAAGCTGTCACCATTTACCAGTTGATCCTCTGATGCTGGAAGAAGACTCTGGTCTCAGAGGTAGTGGTTTATGGGTGGCAGGGGTGACTGGGCTCCTCACAGCCTTCTCCTCATGGAGCTCACAGTACTGGCCTTCACAATTACACTCAGGTAAGGTGGAGCCTCTTCCTCACTCCATTTTTCTATGTTATTTATAGCTACAAAGCCCATCTCTTTAAAGATTTCTCTCTCTAGAGACAGCTCAGTAGTAGACATTAGGTTAGAGGCCAAAAAAATAGAAGATTTAACCCCTTACTGAATTGTAGGGATGCAAAACCTGGACACTTCCCCTTCCCAGCCCTAACAATTTAAGCATTGCCACCTAAAAGCACATGCTGAATTAGATTTTTTTTTTCTTATTTCCCTAAAAACTTAACTCCCAAATACCATAAGCACACTGCATTAAATCCTTCATTCAGTCTCCAGGAAATTAAGGCAGCCCAGCACCAGAAATAACCATAGGGCATAGTTTTGTGAGGCAGCAGAGCTGACGTAACGGCTAGCTGCTCCCAAAAGGGAAGGGCATCTCTCCCTCTGCCTGCCTCTGCCCTGCCCTTGTCACAGCACTGGTGCTTCTCTGAGCCTGTTTGAGAAATCAAACTACAAGGCAGTGAAAAAGTGCACATTTTTATTCCAGTTAAGCTTCCTGAGCTGTTTGGCAGCGGAGCCAGACAAATATTAATGTCCTGAAGAACGGATTGCAACTACAGCAACTCAGGACTTGCCTCCCACAGCCAGCCCTGCTGCATGGACACCCCTCCTGGGAATCAGGCAGCGGGGAATCAGCTGGGGTTGCAGTCACTTAAGCCATCTAATTTTATTTTGCTCATATTCATGTCTCAATCCCTCAAGTGCCTGAAGAGGGGTGGCGTGACCACCCTTCAAAGTGTTCTGAGCAAGCTGTAACAGAGCGGCTGTGGCCAGTGGGACTGCTGTCTGGTGGCTCCATCCACTGTTTAACAGGATGAGATCTGAGGAACATCCCCTCTTGTAAACACACTGGAGTGTTCACACAGGCATGAGTAACATCTGCTGCCCATATCTGCATGAAAAATTGTTTACTAGAGTGCAATCAGATAAATTGGAGGCAGCTTCTTGGACACATATAAGAAGCGGCACAGGAGGCAGGCTAGCAGGTCAGGCTCAGCCAAGTCTCTCATCATTACTTGTTTGGGATTTCAGAGAATCCTGGCTTTGGGCTTTTGGGCGGTTCTGTATCTCCTCCTGCTTCCTAGGATGATCACAGGGACCACAAAGACATCTGCACAAACACCATCCAAGGTGCTCTCACACCACCCTGCTGTTAGGACCAAGGCACAAGCAGCCCAGCCTGACTGGTGTGGGGATTGTATCAGGCACTGCTTGCAGTGGACTTTGACCTCTGGAAGACAAATGAGAAAAAGCTCAATCCACAAATCCCAAGCACTTTTTTATCTTGTTATACAACACGTCACAAGGTTGCCAGTCACTTACACTTCATCCTCATTCCATTTGGATACCAAGCACATATTATTCTGAAACAGTTTTATATGTCTTTATTATATTCTATATATATTTATATATATATATAATTATTTATATGTATTTGTATTTAGTTTAAATGATTATAAATATATAATAATATTTTATATAGAAATATAGTTTAATATATTTATATATATAAATTATATATATTTAAATTACTATTTTTTAACTATGCACTGGGTAAGTCTGCATCTGGCCCATGGGGATTAAATACTTGTGTTTGAACTCGGGGTCTCCAAACTAACAATGCCTGGTGCTGGCAGAACATCGAATTTGGGAGAGCTATTATTTATGACTAAGATTGCTGTTTCATTATGTGACACAGGGCAATAATGGTTGACTACAAGATTAAGGATTGAGAGGAGCCCTTGTCTCAAGGAATATTAAAAAGCCTGGAAGTATTCACCTCTGAAGGAGCAAATCAAACAGTCCATATTGAAGGTATTACAGAATACACAGCCAAGAGATAGAGTTGGAGAACTTTTGTTTTGTTCACCTTATCTGAAAACATAGGAACATGAGAATGTGAAGGGAGAAAAATAAAAGATAAGCATCTACCTTTTAATGCTCTGCATAAAATATATATGGCATTCACTGACACATTGTGAAAAGCAAGGTATTGTCGGAATCCTCAAAGGGTGGGCATAATTCAGCTAAAAGCAAATATTTAACATCTAAAATAGAGGTTTTAGAAGGATTATTATCTGTCATTCTTCAGGCATGAGTGAGATTCTACTGCCTAGGATTTAAGAGGAAATTTTTGCTAGGTATCCAGTGCCCGGAGAGCTCAAATAGAAGTGAGGGGCAGAATTTACTCATCATAAAACCATCTACCCCCAGGAATTCATGAACTGAACAGAAACATGACAGCTGATGGCTCTAGCCAGACAGAGAGGGAAACAGAAGACACCCGAGAACTTTAATGACTGGGAAGGCAAGCAACAGTCACTGTTAATATCTGGACTCCACAGAGGGGTTCTTGCATCGTCAGCTTAGTGAATCTACCATCCAACTTATAAAATTCAGGTGTTGCAGTTACTAAGTGAGAACGCTGCAGAAGACAGTCAAAGGGTAACTCTTGCCTCACCTTTAGCTCTACTTTCTTATCTTGGAACCTGGCCCATGGTGCCACTCCTGTTCTCCTGCAATTTCCTTCACTGCTTACCTGCTGTAAGGACAGAATGAAGGGACAAAGGCTATCCATTCCAGCCAAGGGTTGGTGGCACAGCTGTTCTGGCATGGCTCCCCAGGTGGAAATCCAGTTCATACAGGCAAAAGGACTCAGCAAACTATCTCCTTAAAAGGCAAACTGTGCCATCAGAATAAATCATCTCTACATCTTTGCTTTCTGCACACCATCGTTGCTGCAGGGTTGTCTGGGATTTTTACATTCCAACCTGCATAACTATTCTGGCAAGGCTAGGAGTTCCTCCAACAGGAAGACAAGATGCACCAGGAAACAAACCCACACACACCCCAACACCAAAACAACAACAAGAAGTTTGCTTTGTTTTCTTAACTGCTTCTTTTTTGTACATACTGAAAGAGAAGAATGAAGGGAAGAGCCATGAGGGCTGGCTCTAACTATGGGAACTGTCCAGAAGCCACCTCTGGGGTGGAGAATAGCACACAGCAACCCTAGAAAAAAGTTTATTTACTAAAAAAGTGTATTTACTACATGCACAGAACAAGAATATAAGAAACATGAGTGAAATCTAAAGAACATAACTTATCTAGAATTGAAGCAGAATTCTAGATATAAGACCCCCACTCTAATGGAAAGTAGCCTAGGACTTCATAAACCAAGCCCAATTAATACTATTCATTCTTCATTATCATCTTTGTGCTGGAATAGGCCTCATGTTGGCCCCGGGGAAGGATATGAGTCAATCCTTGACTAACTGCCTCTGATTCACTAAGGAACCAACATACATGAAATCACTCAAGATAAAAAAATGCTAAGTTTGCCTCTGTGATAATTTATCTAATGGCTGCTAAGATTGGAATAATAGGAGAGGAATGAGGGAGAACAGCACTACATTGCTATGGAAACTAGAATTTTCAAAATAAATACCTTTGCAGAACTGAGGTTGCAGATCTAAAATAATCCATTCTGCTTTCCATGGTGCCTCCCTTTACCATGAGCTCCACGCAGGCTCACCTGCCAGGCACAGGCAAGAGCCCGCACGCGGTGCTGTAAGACATCCCATGGCTTATGTTCCTTATTCCAGTGCAGGCACAGGCACTGAATTGAGAGCTCAGCATTTGGTCTGTTACCTGTATAATTTTGGGACCCTTCCTGCCACACAGCCAGTCTGGCCATGTCAGTTCAAAAATGAATCCATATCCACTTGAGGTGAGAAGGCGTTATCCTTTATCCCACTCTACTGATAATCCCAAATATTTGCAAGGTCCTTTATTTATTTATTTATTTCAAGTGAACTAAGCCAACACAACATAGAAAGCTGTGGGAAGCTCCCATTCCCCTACACTAAGAAACTCCTCACCCTGCAAATGGCTCCGCTGCAGTTACCTTTGCTTCCAGTTAGCCCCACTTTGGAAAGCCGATTGATAACATCCCCAGTTGTGCCTGGGCAAAGGGTTTTTCATTTTAGACACACATGTACGTCCACACCCCATCTACCTAGCACCACCTCCCTGACTGCTGCGGTAAACATGGCTGGGCTCTAGAAATGCTGACTCACAGCATTAGGACTATGGAAAATATTTAGAGTTGCTGAAGAAGTGAAGCCCGGCAGATTTCCTGCCCTTCCTCCTTATCTGTGAGCCCCTTGCCATGACAGGCTGTAAATGAAGGACCTTGCTTCCTGAGAGGAAGCAAGGGGTAGGTACTCGCTTCCTAACGATAGCACAGGTTCCTCTGAGTTCCTGGTTGCTAGCTAGTAAATGCAGACAGGGGAAACAAACCCCCAGAGCTTACAACCACAGGGCTGCAGATGTGGAGAGATTAACAGCCCCTGGGGTCGGTCCTCTTGCCTCATGTGGCATCGCTTACTTCAGGGTGCTTCCTGGGACACGGCAAATTCCTTTAAAGTGCCTCAAGAGGTGCTATGGAGGCTGTTCTTTACCTATAGACTGCCAGACCAGACTTATCTCCGATTCCTGCCTTTGGCATAGCTGAGTCAGTGCAGACAGATGAATCCCTATTTGCTTTGGGAGGGTTTGCCACCAGTCGAGACACAGGCAAGCAGCACTGGGTGCAAATTATGGTTTACTGTGGGCATGCCAGCACAGGCAAGGAGGGGGACCTGTGCTCAGGCCAAACTGCGGGACAGCGGAGAGCAGCGTGGGGAGATCTGCGCTATCAAGACAGGAGCCAGTCTGGGTGCATTCTGCCTGCGTTAGCACACTGCTGTGCCCCAACGCACCGGCTCCGGGTTTTATACAAATGACAAGCTGACTGCCCACCACATCAGCAGCCTCAGCCTGTTTACCCTGCTGGGAAATGGCCTCCTGTTGCAAGAAGGCAGAGCATTTAGGGAAACAACAAAGTTTTATATCCACATGATTCACAGAGCAAATAACTCCAGAAAGCCAAAGAAGCACGGAGCCTTTAGGACTGGCTGGGATGGGCAGGGTGCTGAGCTGTCTCCTCCTCCTCCCATTACCTACTCAGCTCATTTGCAAGGAAGCAGAGGCTGGTGAGCTGTATTTGCAAGCTGGGCAGGGCAGACCAGGGAGCAGCTCCACAGCATGGAAGGAGCAGGTTGTGTTGAGAGCTGTATTGCAGTACTCAGAAATGACTGTGCTGAACAGCCATGGGAGTGGTATTGAGTTGATTTTACTAATAACCTAACTACAGCCTACAATCGATACAGCCTGTAGCTTCAGAATGCACTAGAAGCACACAACTAGGGATGCAGAGCTTCCTTTCTTTATTGGCAGCTGACTTTCAGCTTCGCTGCACAACAAGTGAAGTCCTTCGGGAGCTGACCGCACGCATGATTCTCTCCATGCTCATCAGTTTGGAGGGGCGTTTGGCTGAAGTCTCTCTCTTTTGAGGCAACAGGAGCCATTTTGCATAGGTGAATATGGGCTGGTCCTACAAGGCACTCACACTTGTTTAAAAGAACAGTGACTACAGTGCTTTTGCTCTATTTGTAGTGCTTACTCAAAGCAAACACGAGGTCCTATCAGTCCTTCATCTCAGATAACGCTGTTACAAGGAGGATGGCTCAGCGTGGAGATGGCTCTATGTGAAAAATAGATCGGTTCACAAATGCTGAACAGCTGCTTAAGCAGAACACAAGGAAAAGAAACAACGATGTTGCTGGGCAGAGAAAAGCATTGCAAGAGCTTACAGATAGCCTCCTTTCTCCAGAGGCACATGCGCACTGCTATCGGTCTCGTTTCTCTCAAGCTTCCTAGTAGCAGCATCAGCAAGCGCGTTCCGTCACATCTGACTGGCTGCAGGACTTTGTCCTCATCTGACAGTAATGACCTGGCCTCAATTTTCTCACAGTTTTCTCACCTCCTTCCTCTCTTTCAGCACCATAAAAATCACTAGGCAAGAAACCTGCAGCACAAAGGGAACTCTCGCTAGCGCAGCCTGCTGCAGCACGCTTCCCTCAGCAGTGCAGGCGACTGCAGGCATGGCAGACCTCTCATAACCTACATTAGATTCCCGTAACGTTTCAAATCAGGCACTTTGCTTCCAAATTTGGCTGAGACTTATCTCCATGGCCAAGCTTAGCGTACACAACGGAGACTAAAACTCTGAGGATCGTGGTGAGCAGCTTTGCTCCTTCAGTAAAACGTAATGCTTTACAATAACCACCCCATAAACAGCCCCTTTTTTTTGGCCCAATAACAAATACCGAAATCCCCCCAGAACTAAAGGCCATCCAGATTTCTCCTTGCACAAATTGTACTGTAAAAGATCAACTCCCTGGCTGAATGGCTACAGCAAAACACACCTGACATCGCCACGGCTATAACCTTCGATCTGCTGCTGGCCCAAGGTGATGTCACAGGCTGTGCTCACTGCATGGAAATGAGGAGCAAGAATCATGCTGGAGTTGGTGGGCTGGCTGGCCCAGTGACACAGCTGACATGGGCCACCATGAGACAGAAATGCCTCTTACACATCATGGAAATAAAACCCCAGGGAGAGGTGATTCGTTCAAAGTATCTTGGTCAGCAGCAGAGGGTCTGCTCAAGCCTTTGATGTTTTTGCCCATCTCTTGCTGCACCTCCTTAGTCCTTTCGCACCCCTGATCACCACTCTTTTCCTGCTCAGCTAATTAAATTGCTGCCATTCCCCATTTGTTTACCCAGTCCTACCTGCACTGAACAGCAGCAAGAGTGCTCTCCCACTGATGTCACCACTACCTTTAAGAAAACAGCTGACCTGCAAGCTATTTTTAGCCACATTGTAAAGTTGTGGAGCTATTTTGGTCACATCTCTGTACCATAAGCTGCAGGATGCTGACAGGCTCTATGTTTGCCTAGGGCAACAGGGGCTTTAACTGTGAATGAGAACGGCTTGTGACTTTGCACCCAGGTTTCTCTGCCCTTCCCATGCTGTAGGACTCTTCACACCAAGAGCTGATTTCTCATAATTTTAGAGAAGAGCAACACATCTTCCTGAATTCTGCTTGGGTACCAGAGGCTCTCTGTGATGTTGTCCTCTGGCCTTCGCTGCTTCTGGGTCTGTGTAAGGTCCTGTTTGTTCTGTGGGCTCCCTCACTCCCACTTGCCTCACTTGCTAGGAGGAGTCAGGTGCAATTATGAGTCCACAAAGACACCAGATGAGATTTTATCAGCATTCCTTTGCATCAGACCTTTGCAAAAGTTCAATAAACACAAGGCCAGTGCCTGCTGAGAAGTCAGGTGTATATAACTCTGTGGAGGTAGAAGAAAGAGCAGAAGGCAACCATCTGCATAGCAACATGTTGTTCTGAATACAGACCAATGCCTGGGAGCTCTGGGGCACATCCAGGGCACTGGGCAGAAGGCATCTGGCCTAAACTTTTTCCTCTAGAGCACCCAAGGGTGGGTTGCCAGGTTTGCTGGGACTATGTAGCAGGTGCAAAACACAGGCAGAGTAGAAGCCAAAGCAACTGGATTTAGTACAATTAAACCCACAGATACAAAAGGAAGCTCAAAAGATAGGAAATACGAGGTAAACGAGGAGAGAAAAGAAAATACTGGAAGTGGTGTGTTGAGGACAGGGATGGGTGAGTCAGATCTACAGAGGAAGAACAAGGGAGCCACTGCATATGCAAGATACTGAAGAGCTGCTAACCATCCATCCCCTGAAACCTCCTCTTAGGACTGAAAACTCCTTTTAGGACCACAGCTGTCTGCAGCTGTAGTACATGTTTTCCCAAGACACTTCAGATAGGTGCAACTGGGAGGTACTGTTAATCCTGCTATCCTGTTTGGGGCAAGCTCCTCGTGCAGCAAGAGGAACCAGAATTTCATCAAGTCAGACTTTAAAGTCCACCTGATGTGTTTCCCCTCGACACACATCCTTTCTTCTAGAGGTTCTGCTTGAAGAGTTCTCACACTAAACCCTACATCCTGCTCCAGTGAGCCACTCCTTCCTACCTACCGCCACAACTAGCACCTGTTTTCATGAGTCAGCAAAATGCACATCTCTTCTCCACAGCAGGATGACTGCCTGCAAACAGGATGGACGGTGCCAGGCAAACACTGGCAACCTGTTGCAAACAGAGTTGATTTACAGAGCAGCACTCTGCTTCACTGGGTATTTCAGTGGAAGGAGCAGCTTTAACTCATTTGGTCTCAGTCTGTGTTATATACCTTACAATCTTCATGCCAGTGAGATCAGCTAACCATTAACTAACATATTCTGTAAATTAAATATTGATATTTAATACAGTATGTAAATGTCAATTGGTTTAGTAAGAGTTTAACATTTCAGTAAACAGGTGGAGTGACACAGACAGAATAATACTGTTGAACATGTTGTTATTTTAGCAGGACAGAACAGGACTGCTGCAGCTCAGATCAGACACAATCGTGTCCAGCAGTGATGTGTCAAGACCTATCAGGTCAAAAAGCTCAGTGAAGTGCTTTAGGTTTCAGGTTCCCCCAGAGCTATGTACAAGACTAAGCAGTAAGAGTGACGTAGTGAAAACATTTTGGTGAGATGAAATAACATAGCAACATGTTGCATTCTTTCCCTGCTGAGTTTCAGCAGCTTTGCTCTAGGACACTGCACAAGCAGGGTGACACACACAGCGTGACAAGAGCATCAGACAGAAGGGACACAACATATATCCTGTCAGCTCCTGCACCGTGGGCCTGTGCTCCTGCTAGCAGAGCTTGGTCAGTGTAGGGAGTTAACTCGATAACCTTTCATCACCTGTCTAGATCCTTCGATTTCATCCATTTTCCACACAATTTATCTTACTGCAAGATCATTACTGAAACCCTCACTTGTCTCCGCTAATTATTTAACGAAGGCATCCTATCACCACCTATCACAGCACAGACATTTTACTAGTAAATATAAAGAAAAAGCATCTTTTAAGTAACCCTACACCCGTTCCATCTTCTGGTGAGGAAGCACCAGGCACACAGTACCAAATCTCAGGCAGCTCACCCCACAGACGTAGTCAGAGGTGGCCCACCAATTGTGTGTGGATCCAGCAGCACATCACCCGCTTTTGCTGACAGCTGCAGTTGTCCCAAGTCCCCTCTAGGGAGTGCAGTGGTAAAGGAAGAAGTGAGGACTGCAGCACACAGCCAGCTGGTAACCGGTGACTCAGGATATTCAGGCCCTCACAAATGATGTCTGTGCATTTCCAGCTGAACGCAGGGCGCAGCGATGAGGTTGGAGCTGGATGGAAACTCAGGATTCTACTAGAACCCAGGGTATGCTTCGGTATACGAAAGAAAAATCTGCCAAGATACAAAAAATCATCAAGCAATAGGACTGCAAATACTGGATCAGTCATTTCACCTGACACACCCACAGCTGAATGCAGCATGGACACCACCACTGTGGGCCTTCCATCTCTTGCCCACTGGTACATCACTCTGTGTATCCATCAGGTCACAAAGGGAGACCATGTTCAGTCTCCAAACACCGTGTAGGCCTTGGCCTCTGCAACAAACAGGAGAGCTATTCGTTTCTAGAACTAGCTGGATTTTCCATGTATGTGTGCATCTCTCCCCAAGAAATTGGGCAGAGCCATCAACTTATTTCACCCCAGAATTATGAACAGCTAAGCAGATAGTACCTGGCTGATCTTCATGGTAAGGGATCATGGATGAAAAGGCACAAGGTTTCCTCTTTCCTCCTTACAAATCACATATGTGCCTCAACTGTGACTTTCTGTGCCTTCCTTAGAGAAGCACCCGAACCTCTGCGCGCACACACACACCTCCCCAATAAAATCCATGCTTGCAGTCTCAAGAAAAGATGTATTTAGGGGATGCAGGAATCACACTGCCATCCACCCAAGGCACAGGGTAAGAGAACAAACTTGCCAGGTAAGAGTCTGGATAGGAAGAGCAGGTCTGCAGTGGGGACGTAACTACACTGAGACAGGTGGCAGGGTCCATGCCTCAGCGCAGCAGAGGTCACAGTGACTTCTGCAAAGTTACTGACTGCTTTGTCACAAAGCATTTCCTAAGGATGATCCCTTAGTGTCATCAGGGCAGCACACTTTCAGAAGTGGGGTGTCTTTCTGTCCCGTCATACCTGCCACTCTTTACTTTTCTAAGTGCTACATCACATTAATTAGAGGAAGCTGGCCATCACAGTAATTAGGGGAATGCACAGTGATCTAACTAAGCAGAGAACTTTTGCAAGATCCTTGCTCTCTCACAGGGGCTAGGCTCTGGATTCCTCTTCAGGCCAGCGAACAGCAGCAGCTCTGAGGACAGTGGCTTTGGGAAGCCAAGGCCAGGTTGGCAGCTGCATCCAGAAATCATCTACATAGGACAGGAGCAGACAGTCACAGATCCCAAGGACAGCAGTTGGACCAGCGACCAGGAATTTCACTTTCAGCCAGACATTCAAGCAGCAGCAGATACCTGTGGGACAATGCCAGCCTGGGCTTTTAGAGACTACAAGTTTCCTCTGCAGCAGGACCATAGGTCTGCCACTAGATGCAGGTTCTGCAATTAAAATGCCAGCAGTTGGCTCAGTTCAGACTGAGCAGCACTGCTAGGATCTGTTGGTGTGTAACAGCCCATGGGAAGGAGGTAGAGGCACCAAGCACAAGCTTCATGTTTACTCAGCAAGCACCAGCTGAAGCAAACCATCTGATTTCTGAACTCCTCTTGCCACCCACTTTTTGTCTCATCATCACACTACATATCTAAGCTACACATGTAAGGTACCACAAGCTAAATCGCCCATCCACTCCCTTTATTACAGCCTTTCTTCCAGTTTTTTCACCTGTTTCCCTTAACCAGCATACCAGAAAGCCCTAAGTACTGACATGGGGGGGGAAAGGAAAAAAAAAATAGCCTGTAGAAACTGTGATAAATAGAAAGAAACCATCAGCTCTTTCTCACCCTTGCAAATAACAGAGTATCTCCTCCCTCACCTGTCCCATCTACTCTTAAGTTTTCCCATCAGCATTGATTTCTATTGCTGTCTGGAATAGTTAGAGGTGCTTTTTAACAGAAACATGGGAAAGTCAGACTGAGCATTGAGAGAGCCTGAGAAATCTCTGAGAATATTTCTGGTGAGGCCACATTTGATTTCAAAGGGGATGTTTATGATGTATGCCATCTCAGAACTTCATTCTCCATCTATTTAGGATTCCCACACTGGATTACAACCTGCCTTCACACATGAGATGCTGAAGCTTTCAATGAGGTCACACCAGACACTGACAAGCACTGATGAGTGAGTCATGCTGCAGTAGCCAGAGATACTAGCAACAGATTTGTTAATCTGTATGCAGCCTAACTCTTTCTGGTCTAGAATCTCATTCAAGAATGGAACACAGCATCTCAGAGTTGCTGAAGGGCAAGGCCACACTTCCACAACTACTTCACAGATTATAATATGAATCGGTTCCTGGGAGTCTGTTTACAGCAATGCAAAATGTGTTGTTTTACCTATAAAATTGAAGATGAAGATCCAGATGGGATCAACAGGAGAGTTGTTCATTGCAGATCACTGGAAAAGCTGCCAAGCTAATGAGGAATCTAAGGGTTCTCAGAAGACTTCTATCAACTCACTCCAGCAGTTCAAATCATCCAGGAAGTTGCTCTTCTTGAGGCTACTTCTGTAGCATGTGCAAATACACGAGCCAGCAGGTGTAAATACATGTCTATACACCAGCCAAGGTGAGCTAAGACATGTAACCATAACCCAGCAGGGTCAAGCACAGAACAAGTTCTCTTCTGCTGGCTCTGCCATGGGAGAAACCTGTGGAGTAGCACCAGACCAGGCAACAGCATCATCCTGAACCGCCACAGCAAAGTTCAGTGGAGGTTGCCCATGAAAGCTTTGGAAGTATGGCAAAGGACAGACACAGAACCGTGGAACAAGTGAGATGTGGGGACCAAGTGCATGAGAGGAGAAAAAGTTTCTTTGTTTTGGCTAAGGTATTGGACAGCCAGGAAAAAAAAAAAAAGATTGTCAAGCAGAAAGGGAAGAGGCAAAGTAAATCTTCTGTAGAAGCAGAACAAAGAAATGAGGTGATGTTGTAGTCATGTTGCTACAAAGCTAAATTAAGCTTCCTAAGTCAAGCAGAGAAATAATTGTTCAAGACTTCTGTTCAGAAGACAGCATGAGCAGCAAATGTCAGTGGGACAACTAACAAAAGGTGTCTTCTCCCAGAGGAAGAAAGCCACCTGGAGATTGCATAACTATAATGTGTTTCCTCCCAGTTTCACATTATTAGTCACCTTTCACCCTTTGCCAAAGGCTTCTTATACATCCATCCAAGGACCAGAGCCAAGACACAAGCCTTTCCTGCACTGCTTCTTTCCATCAGTCACCCTTCAAGGTCAAGCCATTCATGATACTGATCCTTGTAGTTCATTCCAGCCCTTTCACACCAACTCTAGAGTATAACCCTCTTCAGCTCTGCTGTTGGGGAAAGATCCAAGATACCCGAGCAGACCCTCCCTATGTTCAGTTGTCATGGCCCAGAAAAATAGTTTGTGGACCAACAGAGTTTCATTTTGCTGTTAAAAGGGAATCAAGAACATTGTTGGCTACAACTGTGTTAAGAGACACCCCTTTATCTTTAAGCATCCAATCTGATATACCAAAGTGCAGTGCATCACGTTGTTGTGCATCAGTCACGATACACGGTACTGATATTCTGGGTGTACTCCCTAGCTCCATGCTCACTGGCATGTATCCTATACACTGTGTATAAAAATAGGGCCTGAAAAACAACAGCTTGGTCGGTTTATTGTTCCTCCCTTGCAGAGCAGGGTAAAAGAATTCCTGGGTGACCCCGAGCAACACGACCCTAAAACTAACCAGAGGAAACATGTAGCTGGCAAATGGATTTGTTTTCAAGATCTGAAAATATTTCAAAGCAAAACCACTGCAAAGACCCATCATGGAGTTCACTCCAGCAGAAGACGTGCCTACCTAGAGTCCCTCAGAAACCAGTTTGACACCAGTGGAAATGACCTACTGGCATTTATTTGTAATTGCCCGGCATGGCAGTTGCTGAGGAAGGAAAAGCTGTTGAGTCACACTGCAAGCCACTTTTCCACTTTTGTCTGGTTGCCCAGAGGGTAGAGTAGAACACTCAGAAGGCTGAGATTCTGTTCGTGCCTCTGACACCGATTACCCATACAACCTTGGTAAGTACTACGTCTTCTTGTGCCACTGTTTCCTCATTTCTTAATGGGTAAAACCACTCCCTTGACTCATGGGACATTCATAAGCGCCCTGCAAGGAACACGTTTGTTTATCTAATAAAAGGTAAAGAGAGAAGAGCAAACTATTATTATAGTTGTCATATAATACAAAAGTGGTTATGTAATAACATCAGTATTGCTTCATTTTTGTGATTACGCCATGACCTGCAGAGGGATACTGTCTGACATGGTATTCTCATCCCAGTGAATGTACCGATGTGTTTACCTCATTGATACAAAACCAGATTACAACAATCTGGAAGATTCTACCTCGTTTATTTTGACCAGCCTTTCTCTAGAACATGTTTTTCCTGTATAACCTTGTAACCCATAATAATGGCTCCAACTACCCCGTAGGAATGACGGCAGGTTTCATGGGGTAGTAAAAGCAAAACAATTCCTCACTCGTGCATTTCACAACTAGGCTGGGACTAAAACACACCAGCGCTTTTCTTCTATGGAAACACAGAACATGCTGAAAGCTGGGTTCTACATCAGTACATGATACATGCTGGAACAGGCTGCCCAGAGAGGGGGTGGGTGCCCCATCCCTGGGGGTGTTCAAGGCCAGGTTGGATGGTGCCCTGGGCAACCTTGTGTAGATCCAAGCCTGGAGGTTGGTGGTCCTGTCTGTGACAGGGGGGTTGGAGCTCTATGATCCTTGGGGTCCCTTCCAACCCAGACCATTCTATGATACAGAGTCGACATTCTAAAAGGCTCAGTGGCATAAACGAATTTCCAAAAAAGCCGACAATTTGGCTAAATTACATTCTGCTTGTGTGACAACAAATTTCCTAAAAGAAAAGTGTTGACAACAACTGCAGTTCATAACTGCTATTGTAATTAAGAACCAAATTTAACTGGTGCAAGTTCTACAACTTATCTTAAAATTTATAATTGTTTGTGTAAAAAAAAAGGTGAGATTAAAGCTGCGGGTGGACTGAAGGCTAAAGAAGGTATGGCTGTGATTACAGAAGCTGAAACTGCCCTAATCATACTCTTATCTTTCTTATCTACTGGAAGTATTTATAAAGCAACGATTACTGTACTAGGCCCTGTCGCCTCTCCAGGTTGGTTCTGAACCAGCACCTTCACATTGCTGTAAGAAGCTTGTACTGCTACAAGTGCTGTCATTCAGGCTGAGATAGAAAGCCAAGCTTCTCATCACTTAAAGTCATTAAAAAAAATAAACTATGACACTTCTAAAGAAGTAGGGGTGTTAACCCCAATGTCCTGGCCAAATTCCCAGCTTGAGTAATTACAATGTGCCTTGAATAAATTCTTGCCACAGTTTCCGTTGGACATAGTATTGTTCTCTACTTCCTCTCCTACAATATTATGGTGTGCTGATATATGCTCTTAAAAGGTCCTGTCTATATTGGAATGTCGTATGGGTCTACCCCAGGACCAGCTCCATGGCAGAAAATTGGGAACTACGTGTTGGAACCTGTTCTGCCTCTCAGCTGTACCGCTAGGCAATTTGTAATTTTTATTTATCCATGTTCTGGCACCTCTTTCATAAGGAATCTACTTAGGGTAGGGTATAGCTACCTGATAGATAGACTGGTGTAAATCCCAGGTGCAGATATACATAAACCTGGTTTAATTCACTTAAAGAAGAACTAATTTGCATCAGGAAATCAGCAAACTAAGGTAAACCGATTTAACTTTCTAGATGCCTACTATGATCATCTGAGGAGCAAAAGCATACCCAATAGCACAGGGCATAAGAAATGTGTACATTATACAGTCTAGCTGGCAACAATATACATCATAGCTTTTACACTGCCCGTTCCTTTAGAATTTCAGCAGATTTTGTCTAAACTGGTGGCCCACAAACAATGCTGCTTTTTTATGGAAGCAGTCACTGCATATGTATCAAATGCAGATTTAGTATTTTAAGTAAAATACTTGATAGTTAACAGTAAAGCATTATTCACATTTTTCTGCAGCCAGACCTTTTTCCTAGACCTATCATTATCTTTTTAGATGTGTAACATAAAGAGCCGAGCCCAGACTCTCTGCTGGCGTTTGCTGGGTGAGCTCCATGGACCTCACTGACCGAAGCTTTTACTCTGATAATTCGTGAACTTTAAAGGCAATTTGTCTGCAGGAAGCAGTACAAGACCAAGATTCAGAAGAACCCAATTCTCAATTCCACCTTATGATCCCATGGGCAGATCACCCCCTCTTACCGCTCCACTTAGTTCTCCCATCTGCCAAAGGAAATGATACCCACCAATCTGAGAAAACAAGAACAAATTTATATTGATAGGCCAATGCTGATCAGATTCACGTTAAACACTATTGTTCTAATGTTTGAAAATACAAATATTTACCCCTCAAGCATGTCCTAATTTCCACAAAAGCATGTCTCCAAACCAGTGTTATTTTAGAAGACAGAAGCAGCAGTTTCAGAAAGTGGATGGTTTTATTTTTGTGCCATTACAAAAATGCCTTTTAACTTGTCAAACGATACGCTACAAATATCTTTGGCAGATGAATGAAACCAAGTTTCCTGTCATAGCTGCCAACTTCAAGGTTGAGATAATCAGATAAACCTTTAGTTTGCCTTTCCCAATACTTACAACAACATATGTTTGAAGTGATCCACATTTGTCTTATTTTTCCTTTTGGGATTTGAAAAGGCAAAAGTATCAGACCGCTACGCGATGAGCTTGCAAAACACGAGATGTGATCCACCGTTATTACAGCCAACTTCTGTTCTCAGGTTTCCCCCCATCCCAGGGTTAAATAGTTACTAACAAATAGGGTTAAACAGTACCCAGTAGCTCTGTTTGTCTACCTGTAAATGCAAAGTTTAGCTCTGCGGCACCCAGGTCATCCTCAATACCCGCTGGATACAAAGTCTTTCATATGGTACAAAATACCTGTTAGCTTACAGGAAAAGAGGAAGTTTTGTTCACTTGTTTTATTTCAGCACTATCAGTAAGACTGGATTTACAGAATTGTACCGTTTCATACTGAGGACACCTCCAAACCATTATTATTATTTGCAAGGTTATTTTATAACTGAGAACTCTGTCTCTTCAGATATAATCTGGAATTTAAAAGTGGAAGTGATCCCTACAAACACACCTTCCACAAACCTTGTGTCTTACGTAACAGCTTCTATTAATTTATTATCAGGATGTCAGTACAAATTGTTATTTTGATGATTCTTTGCCTCCATACTTCTGAAAGGGAAAGCAACTATAAACATGAGGGAGACTGACCTCAGTGATTTCCTCTGCTCAGGCAGGCGCACAATGAGCTTGAACACCACGGCAAGGAGAAGTGGACTGTTTAGAATTCCTCCAGCTGTAATCTATATCAAAACCAAATAAACAAATATGTGACTACAAGACACAATAATTAAACCCTGCGTGAAGCCAACTGTTATCTCTAGCTCATAGAGGGAGATACCGAAGCACACAAAGACCTATGAAGTTCAAAACCCACCACTGAGAGCCAAGACCAGGAGTCCGCACACTTGGCCCTAAGATTATGAATTATTATCTTATACTGTTTTTCCCTCCCTCTTCTGGCCATAAACCGGACACAGTTTGACCAAGGGCAGAGAATCTGAAGCACACCCACTTGGTCAGGCCAGTTGCACTAGAGTTTTAGCACAAGCAGACACCTACCAACCTCCTGGGATTATCGCCTGGAGCTGAGCTGCTCCCGGCCATCCAGGCAGCTCCGCTCAGCCGGATATCCTCACCCCGCTGGCCTGCCCCAACCCCCGCCTTCTGGGTCACACCAGCCCCCAACAAACCCCCACCTACAGCACCCTCGAGGCCACTCCAGGCTTCCCCCTGCCCTCATTCCCCCTCTCCCCGGCCGTTCCCAAGCAGTCCTTCTCTCCGCGCCTCCCCAGAGCCCGCAGCTGCTCGGCCGCACGCCCTTCCTCAGTTTCCCCATTCCCCTTCAAGCCTTCTTCCCCCGCCTGCCCTGCTGAGCTCTCACGGCCTCAGCAGCGCGCATCCCCACCCACTCCCCCCCGCCCATTTTCTCACCCAGGCCCCTCTCGCCCCTCCGAGCCCCACACGGGGCTCCCACAAGCCCTCTTCCCCCACAATGTGCAGCCCTCGGGCCCCCCGCGGCTGCCGCTGGCTCCCTCCTCTCCCTCAGCAACCCCTCACCCTAACTGCCCCCCGTACTGCCCCGTCTCCCCTCACCCCTCCTCACACGGCCCCTCACGGGCCTCCGCCACCCCCTCACAGCCCCGCCACCCCCGCTCCGCCGCTCCTCCTCCTCCTCCTCCCCCAACCACCGCCCCTCGCCCCTCCCGTCGGCCGCGGCGGTGGTTGGGGGGGGGGGAAGAGAGGGCGGCGAAGTCTCGCGAGAGGGGCGGGCGGGGGCCGCTGGCTGCGGGCAGCGCGGAGCGGCGGCGACGGAGCAGCCGGAGCCCGGGCGGCGCTGAGGGGAGGCGGCAGGCAGGCAGGGAGGCAGGCAGCCATCCTAGCGCGGCGCGGCCCGGCCGAGGGACCCGCTCCGCCGCGGCAGGCACGGCCGGCGCCGCCCGCCCTCCCGCACGCCGTGCCCCCCGCGGCGCGGCGCGGCCTGGCCGCGGCTCGGCGAGCGGGGCCCAGGCGGCGGCGGCCGTGGTGGTGGTGGCGGCGGCGGCTGGGCGCTCCGCCGCGCCTGCCCTGCCATCTTAGGTGCCGTGCCCCGCCGCCTTTGTGCCCGCCGCGCCCGGGCACCCGCGGGGGCCGGGCCCGACGCCCCTCCGGGGGCGCCTCCCCCCGCGGGGCCGCCGCCCCTTGCCCCACTCCTTCTCCTCCTCCTCCTCCGCGGGGGGCCGACCGGCGCTCCCAGCCCGGCTGCGGCGGAGGGTAAGGCGGGCATCGCGGCGGGGGGCTCGGCCGGGGCGGGTCGGCGGCGGGGGGCGCCCCCGGGAGGGGTGAGGGAGGAGGAGGAGGAGAGAAGCGGGGGGGGGGTTCGGGGGGGGGGGGGGGGGGCGGCCCGGTGGGGCCAGCGCCTCCCCCGCCGCGCTCTGCGGCAGTGCCGCAGGACTCGGGGCTGCCGCTGCCTCGGCCCGGCGGCGATCGCTGAGCACCGGCGGGGGGAGCGGGAGGCGAAATGGCGCTTCCCTCAGAGGGGCGGCAGCCGCCGGCGGGGTGTTCCCCGCGGCCGCCGCTGTCAGGGGCCGCCAGAGGCCTAGGGCTGGGGCAGGGCTGCCGGCTCCCACCGGCCAGGCGTGCCCAGCGCTTCGCCCCTTTTTGTCTGCTCGGCTCCGGTGGGCTTCGGTCTGCCGAGCCCGGAGCCCCTGGCAGGCTTGGGGGGTCCCTCAGGGACCGGCGCAGATTCCTCCTCCTCTCCCCCAACCCCCCCCCCACCCCCATTTTTTTTCCCTTCCCCCGAGCTCTCTTCCCTACCCCTCGCTCCTCCCCGAGTGGTGAGTTTTCAGTGTAAATACCATTTTGTTCGGTGCTGGTGTGGGATTTGGAGGAAAGTGACCTATTTTAAAGACCTTTTCTATTGCTTCCCCCTCAGCAATGCGTGTGGCGGCCGATTCCGTTAGCCAAATAGCGTTTCCCAACCATTTTAATTTGTCAGATTAAACCCATCTCATGGAGGCTAGGTCTCTGTAACCCGCGTGTGGGTATGTCTTTAGAAATATCGTTCAGCCTGCGTTGCTGCAATCATCTTTGGAGCATTAAGAGTTCACCTTTGTCGCTGTGAAAGCAGAAATAAATACAAACGCGATACCTGGGCGCCTGTAACATGCAGCCCTACCATTGTGTTGGGCGCGGTACAAGAAATGGGGGGGGGGGGGGAGAGAGAAACAGGGATTAAAATGGTTGTTGTCAAATGTATATCTTTACGTGGCTGGGGAGGAGGTGGGGGGGAATAATGACAGAACAGTATTAGCCTTGGGGGCTTTTCATTAATTTTCTTAGAAAAAGCGTTTCGTGTTTATCGTGCTTGTCTCTGCTGCTTATCATGGTATGGAGTGTTTCATTAGGGTGGTATTTTAGTGGCTGAGTTGGTTAAATAGCAGTTGCGTTAACTAGTTGAACAAATTGTGTCCTTCACCTTTGGTGACTGCATTTTGAGAGCCCTTACAGCGGTGTGTACATGCATGCCAAGGACGGATTAATAAGATGTTACCTAAAGGTTTGGATGTTATCGATTCCTTACTATTAATGCTATTTATAGTGCATTTGACATGGCATTTGTTTTATGTGTTTGGATAAAGATTATCAGCTTGGAATGTTTCAAATGAAATGTTCCTGAAATACCACCTCTAATGTTATTTTGAATATATATATATATAGTTGAACAGTATAGTTCAGGTCTTCAGTGTCTGAAAAACAGCTTTAGTAGGTAGCACATCATAATAGTGAAAACAGGGTGGAAAACTGTGATATATTTTGACACCGGTGAAGGTCTGTTTTCATATTTTAGGATTACAGAATAACAACTTCGGTTGCAGTAAATATGATTTTTGATACATTTTCCTTGAAACTAGTTTGAGTCTACATTTTCCTTGCCTTTGTGCCTGTTCATAGTGAGCATGTCATAGTTTTTGCTACTTATGTCCAAGGGCAAACCTAATCAACGATTGGTTTGAGCCTTTGTATTAGATTCTCCACGACGTTGGCCTAGTTCTGACTGGTATGTTTGCCATTTTTAGGACTCCTCTTCATTTTATCTATAGACTCAAACAGATTGATAAACTTGAACCTTAATTTGTCCTTTGAACTTGAGAGGATGTTTTTCTCCTCCATTAAGAAGGTCTCACTGAAGAGAAAGTGGTTCTGGTAGAACGGCTTAAATTAAATTTAATCCTGTTGAAAAACAACTGCCTGAAGTAAAAACTCTCTGGATAGTTGGATTTTTTTTTTTTTCTTTTTTTAATTAGGCTGACATTAAGTGCAGCATGTAAAGGACCAGATGTTTGTGTTAAAATTATGTACAGATAAGGTGACTTAGGGCTAGAGTTAGACTGTTGGGAAAAGTTCTCTCTCATACGTTTTTCTGTTAAATTCTGAGCTAAGCTTGGGAAACGTAAATGTATAGTTCCATAAAAATAACATTTCCATTGGTGCAGCTTCCATCTTTGCCTGTCCATTATAATTCATTGTTTTTTGTCACTAGAAAAACATTTTTATTAAGTTGTAGGACAGCCTAAGTTTTTATGCTTGGTGAGACACATTAGAAGAGAAGCAACTATCACACTAATAATTACATCTTCAGATGTATCCTAGTAGTGGATTTCCTGTAATGAGGATGTTTTGTAGAGAACAATAGATACAGCAACTAATTCAGAGATTTGTTTTAAAGATGTTGTAGGTAGCTGACTCTGCAGTAGTGAGTTCCACTTTGACACAACCATTGCATACTCAACAGGAACATTAGGTGGCTTCCAGGTACTTCATTTTCAGGTGCTAATTCTCTTTTTAGCAAAGACAGTCTGGAACATACTACTGCTGCTGTCTCCCCTCTGTCTCTTCTGCAAGGATATACCTCTGAGTGAACTTGAGACTTCAGTTGTTTGCAAACTATGCCTCCTATGAGTTTATTTTAGTGTATAGGTGTTTTGTCAAATAAGAAAATGTTTGGAGTTGATCAGGCTCTTTGTAATACAGAAGTGGTAAGGAAGCTATGATAAATATCACTTGTCTTATGTGTTTTGGAGAATGCTTGCATAATCACTGAGATCCTCTCAGAAGAATTTTGTGTTGTTTTTCTGTCCATGTTAAAGCCATGTAAACACACATTGCTTTGTTGAAGTGCATACTAGAAGCTATAAAAATCTTTGGTATTACCAGTGGTGACCCTGGCTCTTGTCTTCTGAATTACAATAGTTATGGCTGGCCATCATGTTTTCCCTGTTCTAGTATGCTGTGTAGTATGAAGGCTTTTTTGTCTATTTCCTTGTGTGAACCTGGACAAAGGGAAGAGCTGAACTTAACTCTGGCCTAGAATCATGTCTGCATTAGAACTTACCCTGGGTCTGGCAGCGGGGTTTCAGTTATGGGTAAAGCAGGTACCTCTCTCTGTTAACCATGGTTTGGACAAGAATGCCTATAGCACTACAGAGACTGATGGCTGGCCTTGCTGTTACAGCTCTTAAACATGTTCTACTCTTCCTCACGACCTGCTCACTCTTGACCGATGTGACACAGGATGAAACCCAGGTCTGTGTGGTCTTGTGCTCGCTGGCGAGTTTGTCTTACTCTAGAAGTTGATTTAGGTGTGTGGTCCTGTCCTCCACATGCTTTTCCATGTATGTCATTCCACTGGCTCTGGTCTTTGATCCTGCACTGAGCCACAGGAGCAGAAGGCTAACCTAAGGGAAAATGCAAAGACTTTTGTGCCAGCTTGGTGATCTGAAATGGCTCCGTGCTCAGTTAGGTGATGCTGGAGACAACCCATGGGATGGGGCTCCACAACAGCCAGCAATTAAATCAGTTTATGCTGCTATGGAGCCACAGCATGTCCAAAGAGAAATGTCTGGAGACAGAGGTGGTTGGTGACACTTTCTCCAAAACTTGTAGTAGTGTAGTTTTCAGGATTCTTTTAATTTTCATTGTTCTTTAACATGCTGAGGAGTTGCTCATCATACATTGATTCCTGTGTGAAGAAAAGATTGGAAAAAATCCAATGGATAAAGGGTCAGAAAACCACTAATTCCCTCATGTGAAGTTCCAGAGGGAGCTCAGCTGTGCAGAGCTGCGAAGTAGAGTCCTTCCTCTGAAAGTAGAACTTATAAATACATGAAATCAGAGGTGATGTGCAGAGTGTCTGAGGGGAAAAAGTGTGCACTGAACAGGAGGAAAGCATGGTGAGCAGTTTAAAAGCACAGTTGGCTTTTAGTCTTAAGTGCCCATTTATGGTACGAAACATGGAGGAAGGAATACTTTCTGAAGGCCCTTAGAAACACAATGGACATTAGACAGCACAATGGCTGCTCCAAACATGGTTTCTTAAAACAGTTTTTAAACAAATACTTGGTGATCACTGGAATGTCAGGTTTTTGCCTTTATTTTTTTTAATTACCAAAGGGAAGCCATTGAGAATTTTAAAACTTTCTCAGAAATTAGTACATTGTTACTCCTGAATTTCTTTTTTTTTTTTTTTTTTTTAACATCCTGCTAAATCTTGGCCCAAAGAAAAGGCAAGGTAGCTACATGAAATTGCCAAAGCAGCAGTAAGTTTTATCTAAACACAGAAGTTAATCCAGTTTAATCGGAGCTTGTTGAGTCCAGATACATGGTTATGCACCTTACAGCTTAGAGGTGAGGTCTTCCTTGTCTTGGGGTATGGTGAGGACAGCCCGACTGAGTTAGGGTGGTGATGGCTTCTTTGTATGAATGGACAGTAGCTAATAGTTTTGCCTGTTGTATTGCTTGGCTAGAAACAGTTTTGGTTGTTCTCTAGGGATCAGGATAGGGTGACAGCATGAGATTTACATATTGAATATTGTCCTTAGAATGGAAAAGGCTAGAAATGTTTTGTTTTGGGGAAAACTTAAATCTGGAGGATGAAATTAGAAAAAAACAGAACTCTAAAGCTGGCAGGCCCTGCAGTTTTCTGTGCCTGTGATCTTCCACTGACCCTTATTACAGTCCTGGCTACAGCCATGCAAATATTTTCTTTAGAGTGATAGGTAATTTTATAAAAACAGTTTTCTCCTACGCTCATCAAGTGGAGTGTGTTTACAGGGCAGCCTTCTATCCGAATGTGGGTGAGTGGTGCTTGTGAATTTAGTTGGAAGCTTTTGCTGCATGTCAGTGATGTCAAGCCATATTTGAAAAGTAGATTTTGATGTTTAATATTAATCTCAGAGATTCTTGCCATAAGCTTTCAAACTGAAGGCCAGTGTGTATTATACCCGAGTTCTTAAAACGTGAATAAAGTTGCTTTCAGCCTTTCAATCACTTCAGCTAAACCTGAAGAGCCCTCTTTCTTCCTTTTCCTGGTTTCGCTGAGCATCAGTAGGTACCGTGCTGAGGTCCTGCAGGATCTGTGCCCCTCTCTGTGTTGCTGGTTCAACTTCAGTTTGTTCTGGCCTGACTGCTTTCTAACCTGAAGGGAAGCTTTGGGATCCAGGAGCATGGGAAAGTGGAGTATGCGAATGCAAGTGTGCTGCAAGCGCAGGGAACGTTTCTTGTAACAGTTTTTTGGCTTGTTCCCCATCCATGTGTTCAGTCTGTTCTCCAAGCATCCAGCAATCCTTCCTCATCCCTGACATACCGCTGCTCAAAGGCAAATTACAGACCCATGAGCCCATTCCCAGGGAACCGTTGTGTTGGGATTTCTTGGAAAGAATTGCATGTGGTATTCCACATGTTTGTTATTTTTGCTTCCCTCCTCCTCCTTAATATGCAATTCTTATTTCCCGCCTCAGTCCCCTTTTAATTGGTGACTGTCACTCCCTCCCCCAGCCAAGGAGATGAGAAGAGAGGTTATTTTTGCCAAAGCTGTTTCTCAAATAGGCCACGGGGATACAGTAAGTAGTGCAGTAACTTTCTCCATGGGAAACCATCAGTTATTAGGATTTCTCAAGCTGCGTCCTGGTGGCAGTGCAACATGTTTCTTCTTTAGTTCTGGCTTGCAGTTGTCACTAGCACCAGCTCCTCCCCGTTCCCACTTCCTTGTAACCCAATCTGAATAAAGATCATGGGATTTGAATGTGCCCTGCTTTTCTGCTGCTGTTCTGAATGTTCGGGTCGCCTCTGTGTTCTTCATAAACCGTACGCCGTGATCTTCGCTTTTTGGCTTTGCCTGTTCCTGAAAGCAGTTGGCAGTTGTTAAAATCAGTTCTGGGCCAGCCACGATTTGATGCGATTAAACTGTGTTAAATATGTTCCAGAACTGTTTCTTGGCCTAGATAGCAAACTAGTTAAACCCTAGTTTTGGAATCTATTTATGTACACTTTGGCCCCATACCCTTAGGTAAGCGGTCTACCCCTTCAAGGGTCAAACAGAGCACAAGATCTATGGACAACATACCATCTTCTGCCTTTAAATCCACTTTTCTTTTAACTACTTTTTGCATATTCAAGTCTTATCTTGAGCATTTTATACCAGACTAGCTGCAGTACCATGGTTTCACCTCCCATAAAGACTAGCTGTGTTGCAGTGATATGATTTTCCCTGGCATCAGCTGAACTGGTATGAAACCCCTGCTTTCTACTTACTCAGTATATCCTAACATGCAGACAGGCTCTTACATTGAGGGCTTTTTTTCCTGAAGGTTTGGAACTTCAATTAAAAAAAGGGGAACTTAGGCCTTCTCAAAATTTCATGCTGGCTTCTAGAAGCCCGTATCAAAGATGGGAAGGAAATAATGATGCATTTCAGAGACAGTGCCTTACTGAGAACGCCAAGCCCTGTTTTTATTATGGGTTAATTGCCATATAGGCAAACCCTGAACTCTTGCCTGGGTTTTTGGCTTAATTTTCCTTCTTCCCTTTCCACACAAAACCCCCTCTAACCCGTGCTTTGAAGTATTTAAAACTAGGTTAGTCTCTGGCTGGAGGTGTGTGGTAGAACCTCCTGTTGATTCTTGCTGGGACCTGCCCGTTTTGCAGCAAGAATGCAGGCGAACCCATCTGAATGCTGATCATCTGTCCTTTGTGGAGGATGGAGGATTATTTTTTTTCCCTTCATTTCACACAATACATGAGCGAAGGCATCCTGGAGCATCTCCATTCCAAAAACCACGCCAAGTGCCTAGAGCCCTACTAGGAGTTTGTGCCCATGCAGGTGGGGAAGGAGGGCTTCCTTGAGGATGCTTGGTCTGAGTTAGTTGATTGCATGACAGTCACTGGAGATGTTTCTTTCTCCCTGCTATCAGAAAATACTGTGATGAGTTGCTAGCTCAGAAGACAACCGTGTTCTTACAAGATCAACCTGCACAGCAGACTTGAACTCCCCAGAGCCTTCAAAATTTCACTCTGTTGCTCCCTGGGATGACAGAGTGCAGGGTCCCAAACACTAAAATAACCTGTAAATGAGAAGATGTCAAGATTTTATCCAGGATGTTATGGAAGAAGCAAGTTCTCATCTTCACCACTGCTTTGATTTCATTGCAATACTGATGTTTCAAGTTTGTTTGTGAGAACAAGACTGGGCAGAAGATTTGTTCCTGATTTGACAATAGCAAGCAGAGCATTTTGGATACTAGATTAACATGAAAATATTTTACTTACAAAAAATGTGATTCACCTTCCCTAGTTCATAATTAGTTGCAAAAACAGAAAGAACATTTAAAGAAATGCTAGCTTACTGAAAAAGATTTGGCATGCAGTTGTTGGCAGTTTTTTAAAAATACTTTGGATAAGCCTCTTACGTTTTTCCAAAATACTTGAGTGGTAGGTGCTTTTTCTTAAATATCTTATAAATATTAGTTCACACATTATTTTAAGTATCCTCTACCTTCTCCAGTAGCAGGAATCTGTCATTGTGGATGACTGCAACACATGGGGCTTGAGTCTGCACAGTGGCTGGTCCAGCACTAGGGTGGATGCTCCTCTTTTGAGTAGTCTTCCCATTGCCCCCTATAGTATTGAAAAATAATTAATAAATTGGTATAATCACTATACTTTTTGTAGGTATTACAGATATTTTTATGTTTAACCAGAAATAGCTGTCATTAATATTAATATGATGACAAATGAAATATTAACACACAAATAGAAGTTTAAGTGAGCTATAACACAGGAAGATTATCTTACGTATGTGATGTTTTTATACCTTTCTCTGAGTTGGCAGGATAATAATAGTAATTCCCAGTTCTGAATTTCATCTTGTAAATCTCAAGGTATTGTAAATGGGTGATGAATGCATATTTTTTACATGTATAAGGTTTGGATACTGAACTACAGGTGCAGGAGGGATTTGCCCAGCGTAGCTCATGACAGAGATAGAAGAATTTGTCTCTGTTGTCCCCAGTAACATCTGACCAGTAGGACTCCAACATTTCCTGGGTTGTCGAGTAGAAGTGTAGGAGATGCTGCCTTGTACATGGGGTGTGGAGGAACAGCAGAGTCCTCAAAGTTCTGCAGAACCGTTGTCCCAGATCCCTTCCTGAGAGTCTGGCTGACCTACTAATAATGCAGGGCATCGCTGGGTGGCTTTGTTTCATCGTTTGAGCATTCTGTAGGTTTTTCTCATCATAATGGCAATTTGATGTTGTTCATGAATGAGCTGGCTAAATCTCGACATTTTTGTTGGGTGTTACTATGATGTGACTTGTTGCTGATTGTTATTTTGAAATAAATCTGAAAGGGGCCTTTAATGCATCGTAGATCAGTCCCTGAATTTGGTGAACAGCAAATTAAATCTTTTAGTTTTGGGAGTCAGTCACGCACAGGGGTAACCAGGGGCTGCTCACCTAAGTGAATGATAATGCTGGGCATATATAATTGCAAGGCTTGGGGATTTTCTGGGCATCTTTGTGGAGATCTGTGGAGGCAGAGTGTATCTTTTTATCCTATTCATGCAGTCCCTGCTGCATCTGAATCTTGCATCTCCTTACCAGTCTGGTTATTGTGTAATGCAAAGGCATACTGCTGTTTGCTGTGAGGAGCTGAAAGCCTTCTCACCTGGTGCACTGGGAAGGAAGAAGAGCTTCAAGCCCAGGTACCTGTCAGGAATCTGTAAGCGTTGCTGAGGGAGCCATCGCTTGGGTCATCACAAGCACCTTTCATCTGTTCTAGATTCTACTTTAACTGTCTCTGCAGAGAGGTTCAGAGCATTGGTATTCAGTTAAAGCATATCTGTGCAGTAAAATTGCTAGGGCTTATTTGGAAATAATAAACCTAAGGATTTTGTTGCTTTGTTCATGTTATTTTTAAACTAAGCCCACAAAAAAAATCATAAAAACCTCGACATGTGAGTATTTATATGGAAATGTTCAATATTTTGGGACCTTGGTTTTCTGAGAGATTTTTGTTCTGTGTTGCTACAGCCATAGAATATGAAATTTAGCACATTTTCTCCAGGATCTGCTTTCAGCTATGAAACTAATGCTACCTATGCTAATTTGAAATAGTTTGTACCTGTTTATCCTGCGTGTTGCAAGATCTGCCTACCTATTTACATAGGTGTTGGGGAAACAAGGGTAATAGGGAGTAGCAGGAGTGGTACCGAGCAGCAGGAGTGGAAGGAGAGTATGGTGTGTGTTGTGATTCTACAGCTTACACCATAATATGTGATTCTACTTGTCTGTTTATTTTCTGGTTTGGAGGCATCGAGCACCTGCTGATTTGGGCATTTTCTATATGTGATTTCATGCCTGTGATTAGCATTTCTAAGGACATGACACATACGGTCTCACCACTAAAATACGTTCTGTAAATATGTAAACAGAAAATTACAGAGATGATCATTGTCCGTCTGTCCTGACTCGTCTCCGGAGCAAACCTGGCAGGACTCAGCATGCTTCATGGGGCCCATCTGATACAGCAGATCTCAGACTTCAAATTTAGGAGTAAAATCCCTTCTCTGAGTGGAGTTACCACCTTCTTTTGATGCTTCCTTAATGGCATTTGCTTGTCTCCATTTTCTTTTCCATCACTGGGGCAGGAGGTGTCAATATTTGGATAGCATATTCCAATGTGTTACCATTTTACTGTTTAAAGTCCAGCCCTATAGAAACTTCAGCTGCTTCACAGAACTCCGTAAATGCACTTTATCTGAAATCTACCATTTGTTGTGCCAGAATTTCTCAAGCTAGATGGTGAATGGTAATAGCAGGACTTGTAAATCCCAGGGAAGTGTGAGAGATCCTGTATGATGGCATCTCTTAAATGTTTCTGGACAAAATCCGAGCATGGTACCTGGTTAGCTGGCATTGGAGCATTGTCCTTAAGTTAATAGTGAAGCTATGTTTGTTTTGCTGCCTTGAGAAATTATTAGTGATCTGTCTGAATTGAGCAGGCTGCTAATACTGATTAGCTTGTGTGTAAGGTGGAGATGGCAATCTCCTTAATTTAATATTTAATTACCAAAAGATCACAGCAAAGAGCTATTGAATGATTTGTCACCATCATGCTGTTCAGTAGCTCTCCGTGGGACCATGTGACTGCTGGGTATTTAATATCATCCCCTTCTATACTTAGTTTTTTTCCTTTGCTGTTCGTTGTTGCTGTTTAAAATGATGTCATAAACTGCCAGTAGCAAGGAAAACAGTCACGTGCCATCTAGTTTGGTGCCTTGAATCTCCAAGAAACACCTTGGAGATTTGCTTCCAAAATTTTGCAGGTAAAACCTGTTATTTTTGAGCTTGCCAGTCAGGTTGATCTGTTGACTTCAGGTGTTACATGATGGATAAATCTGCTTGTGATGTGGGGCCAGCAGTGCACGTGTTGTAGCATGGGCCTCTCTGGAGTTTTAATAAATAAGAATTAAGGTAGCAATGCCTCTTCACTGCAAGAGGCGGGGTTTTCCTCTCTGCAGATGCTACCTTCTGCATGCATCCACCTCTAGCAATTCCCCTGTCTCTGGTATAGCATGTACACTTGCTCTGCAGGAAAGATGCAGCTTAGAATGCTTACCTCATATGGGAGAAATAACTTTATAAAACCTTTAAGTAAGAGCAGTTTCCAGTTTACAGTGCCTTAAACATGCAGTGCTTTGCGTTGTTTCATCATGGTAAAAGCTGCTTGCTTGTATAACTCAATAAGA
This sequence comes from Laterallus jamaicensis coturniculus, assembly GCA_022605575.1. Taxonomy (NCBI): domain Eukaryota; kingdom Metazoa; phylum Chordata; class Aves; order Gruiformes; family Rallidae; genus Laterallus; species Laterallus jamaicensis. Next base: position 7,613,133 of record JAKCOX010000025.1, on the reverse strand, counting down.
AAACAGGCATAAATGAGCGTAAACCAGCGTAGTGTTCCAGTTCTCTCCATAGGCAAACAGCAGGTAAACACCTTTGAACGTTATCCTGCCTGACATGGGGAGCATCAGCACTGCTGCCATCCCCATTTTGATGGGCTGCTTTCATGGGCCAGGGAGGGGAAGGAAATATTCCTTTACCCCTGGAGACGTTGAGTTTTGAGTGGTCTGAAGGCTAACAGCCAGAAGCAGAGCTGCCCACCGTTCTGAGCTCTGGTTTGAGGGAGTGCTGCTTCCCTCCTCTTTGGGTTTGGCTTTTTTTTTTCCTCCTTCCCAGTAGGTGTGATGTCATCATTCTGCGAGGTCTGCGCCGCCGCGTCCTCCAGGAAAACAAAACAGGGGGACGAGACCTGAATGTCAAATGCAAAAAACAAGCAGATCTGATTCTTCCTCTCCTCCCTCCCCCTTTTTCATTGAAAGGAGCTTTCAAGCTGACTTTATACAATAGGAATTAGCTTAATAGGAAAAGGAGAGCCAGAGATGCACAGTTATTTCTCCTCGGTTTTTACTAACAAGTTCTCAAAAATAACTTCTTCCTGCCTTGCTGGAGGATGTGATGTGTATTATGTGCCAGATACGGGCATTTTGTAAATACCTCCTTGCTTCAGGGATCCTTTTTCTTTTCACTTAACCTTTCTCTGTTTTACCATGCTGGGCATACTTTAAAAAGCACTGCACAGTGACTTCTTGTCACGCTTGTGTTGGGCTTTACCAGAGAACTGTCCCATACGCTTCAGATGTTTGTATAAATTTTGTGGTAGTACTAACAGCAGCCTTCCACCAAGATTGCTGTTGGGCCCTGGCCAGGGTCAGGGGAGCAGCCAAAACCAACTGCAGGATTGATACAACCAGGCTGCTTTTGTTCAAGCTGGTAAAATTTAATACAAGGATATCCAGATTTTTCCTTCTTTACGAGAGCTTTTTTGTGGCCTCGCAGCGCTTGCCTTTCATACAGCTTGTTAGCTGTACCAAGCAACAGAGTTCATGTAAATATGGATGGGTTTATTCTCTTTTTTTTTTTTTTAAAGCTAGAGCTTAAAATATTCCCTCACTGAAAAATGACTTTGCAAAATAATCTGCAGAAAGGCTTTTTTAGGTGTTTGGAAGCTGTAAACTCAGAGTATTGTTTGTGAGAGGTGGTCTTGGAGAAGCTGTCCAGATGTAGTAAGACCTTCTGGGCAGCGAGCAACACTGGAGCTGATATTCTTTGCCCCGTTGTGTTCAGGAACCTTAATTACTTCTTGGTTGCTCTTTATAGCTTGTGTCCAACAAGTAAATACTGTTTTCAGGCATGGTGTGTTGAGCTCTCAGTAGCTCCCTGTCCAGCTGGGCTGCATGGGTGATCTGCATGCACGATGAGGGAGCAGTTCTCGCTTTTGGCTGCGCGGTTGTTAGGGCAGGATCTGCCCAAGGTATCTGGAGGTTGTCCTACTTTCCCAGCTCAAAAATCCAGGATCCTTAGAATTTGTAAAACGGACACCTGACTTTCCCTTTGTTTATTAGCCAACAGGAGCAGTTGGCAAATAGATCTTCTTTTAATAGAGGAAATGTTGCTTAAAACTTTCTTCTTTTTTTCCCCTTATTTGTCTGTTCCCACTGACAAACAAAAGACACAATCCATTATTCCAAACTGCTGAAAAAGAGGCTTCAAATTGCCAGGTATGAAATTATGCTGCTTGTTCAGTTACCAGTAGGAAATGGTGTGTGAGATGCTTCAAACCCTACAAAGGAGAAAGTTCTTTGTGTGAATTTAGTATTCACAAAAGGTGTCAGATTGACGGCCTTGGGGATGGTGGAGATTGGAATTTTATTTATCCCTGGAGTAGGTGCAGTGCAGACTGCAGTAGAGCAAAAATCTCCTGTGTTATTCTGCTGTTAGACCCTACTAGTGCCCTGTGCGGGCAGCCCCCAGGGGGTGAGGAGCTCCTCCTGTCTCCGTGCCCCTTTGAAACCACTGAAAGGATGTGAAGGTGGGTTTTTGCATGAGGGTGCATGTTGTGGGTGCTTGTCTCCTGAAATCTAAACAGAGGTGAAAGGAATTTGATATCATCTACCTCTGAGGAGCCTCTGGCACAGAGGCAGCCATCAGCCCTTCGCTGTCTGGTGGTGTGCAGACTGGTACTCAGGGTCAACAGAGGTTGGTAGTCCTAATTCTGTTACTCACCGACTTACCTGCTCTTCTGCAGAGGTTTAACATTCAGTCATGTGATAAATGTAAATTATATTGAGATAGAAGATTATTAGATCAGATAAATAATACTGCTCCTTTCACTGTGTGGAACATCATAAAGAAACAGATACACTATATATCTAATGGTTGGCATAAGAACCAGGACATTAGACCTTTCTGTTCTTGCTGTGAACTTGTGTGGTCCTGGATAGGTCACCTCTTGGTCACATAGTTTACACATTTGTAAGGTAAGAATGTTTGCTACCATTCTAAGGACTCTTCAGATTGTAGGTGCTTTTTGAGCCTTGGTAATGGCAGCATAGGTCAGGTGTGACATGGTGAATCCTGGCAGTTGAATAATATCCCCTTTCTTCAAAGGAGTGAAAATAAATAAAATTTTAAAAGGAAATGGAGCAACCCCAAGTCACCAGAGTCTTTCCACACTTTTCCAGACCCGTCATAAGACCCAAGTAACAGCAAAGTACCTGTGAATGGAGGTGTTGCAGGTCCAGACTTCTCCATCCTGTGGAGTTGACATAGTCAGCCGATGTTAGTCCTGCAGAGCTGTCCTCACTCTGCAGGTGGTCAAACCATCGGCCTGAGCTGTGATCTGTTTGCTTCAAGCTGTGTGGACAATACATTTCAGTACCATAGACTTGATAATATTTCAGACAGGTAATTCTGTTGTATTTTTCAACAACAATTAAATACTGTCAACCACATCACGATTCATTACTTCTGTCCTGAAAGGAAAAGCTTTTCATTAAAGCTTCTACTCTTCACCAGGAGAGAATTTCTAATACAGTTCCTCAGTATAAAATAACCTGTGGCATGATAAAATCCAAACATGCATAGCTATTATTAACTAAGCTGGACTTCAGGTAAAAACTGATTGTCTTCTCATGTGCTCTTTTACTTTATAAATTCCATGAGTTTTCTTAAAATGTAAGTGAGAAATGCTGCACAATTTTCTACCTCAGAATAAGGGCTGGTTCACTGCAGTTGAAGCTGTGTATAAGGTAGATTCTTAAATTCTGTAAGGAAGAGGACCATTTCAAGGGAACCTGGACAGATAATGGGGACAGGATTGATGCTCTAATGCAGCCAACATCTTGTTTTGTCTAAACTTGTATAAACTTTCCAGGGAAATTGGAGGGTCTGTGGGAGGTGTCATGTAAGAAGAGTGTGGTGTTGTGTGTAAATTGTCCATTTGCTAAAATGAGCATGGAGAAAGAATACCAACCCCTGTGTCTGGGGAAAAAACCCAACCGAATCAACACCAGAACAAACCAGTAGGTGATTTAATTTGGAAAATTTCTGAAGTCCCCCAGGATGATCTGTCTCACTGCTTTCTTTGGGGTGCCCTTGTCCCCTGCTGCTTTTCATCTTCTGTACCCTGATAGAGCCAGACCCCAATGTCACACACCTGCAGACAATCTTAAGGAAGCCCTTCAGACTATACAGCTTAATCCTACTCCAGCTGTGCCACATGGCTATAGCTCTGGGTAGTAGCTTTTATCATCTCTAGTTACCACCCTTCATTAGTTGGCATGATGTGTGCCTCTGGGTAGCATGGTTCAGCTTTGACCAAGTCATTATTGCTTTCAGATCAGAGGCTCCTCAGAACAGCCACTGCTGCCATCCAGCAAGGTGCTGGCTGAGACGAAGGCCTTCGAGCTCAATCCCTGCCAGCAACAAATGCTTAAGGAGAAATAGAAGATTATTTTAATTGCCTTACTCTCTGCAATGCTGTTCTTTTGCTGTCTGTCTCAGAAAAGTCACCTGTTGGCAGCTCCCTGCCTCACCTCTTCCAAAAGCTGAGGCTAGAGTCCTTGAAACAGGCAGGACAACCTTGTTTTCAGAAAGCCCAAGTGTGAGAGCAGGTTCCACCATATCTCAATTAACCTTTTATTTAAAGGTGCAGAAAAGAGTTTTGTCCATTGACCGAAGCAATCAAATTGTTGTTCACCTCAACCCAAGGGTGGGAGCAGAGATGGCTGCTGATTATTTCTTTTTCATTCATTTGCTTTTGTGAATGATTGCTGAGAACAGCTGGATTAAGTGGCTTTGTGTGTGAGCACACAAAGAACCCATGAAATATAAAGGTGTTTGGATCTGTGCTATTGGAACAGACCGATTTCTGATTATAGGTCTCTGTCAGATTTAGGATGGATGTGTTCCTACATGAGCTGAAATTGCCTTTTCAGCCTTAAAATACTTCAGTACTTACTTGGGTACATTCAAACAACTTAAGTGCTTTCCTCTTCTGTTCAGGCCAGAAGAAATTGCTATATTTCTTGTTTGGGAGCTGGAGTTGGTGTACAGGAGAAAAAAAACCCTATATACTCAGTATGAGTCGACCTATACAGGATGGACCTTGGGCATTAAAACCTGCTTTGTGGGCCTTGTTTCTGAATTGTTGCTCCAAGTATTTGCTTCAGGTGGAGATGCTGACCTACCTCTTTCATCCTGTTTGTTCAGGACAATTAGTAATACTGCCACAACCAGAAGAGAGACAGGTAACTTTTTAAAAGCAAGTTTTTTGAGAAGAAAAATGTACTTATTGGCCTTCTGTGTATGTGCAATGATGTATCAACTTAAACCATCTTTATAGCAGAGAGGCAGTCAAGCAGCTTGATGTCCATGTTGCTGTTTTGATGGACTTTCAGTAAACCTGTAAGAAGAGATGTGCTGCATGTTCTGAGTATGTTCCACTGCAGTGGATCCCAGCCTTCACTTCTGTAGTGCTTGCAGACAGTGCTTGAGCATTCCATGTGTGTGTCTTCCTCCTAGTGATCAGTCTGTAAAGTAATGATACAGGCAGGTGAAGCATCAAGGTGAATATGATTTATGCAAGTACCATCAAGCTGGAGACTCTCTGTATTTGCAGACCCACTCTTACAGTGCAATGTGCCGTGGTAATAAGAAGATAAACCAGCACGATGTGTTGCTTGGGTATTTTATAGTACTGAGCAGGCAGTTGTCCTCAGAGAATGGCTGAAGATGCACTAGCCCTGGGGAGGGGGGATCAGAAGGACTTTTCCCTGCAAGAGATGCTCTGCTTGTTTCCAGTTCCTAGACAGAGGATAAGGACCTGGGGGTGTTGGTTGACACTTGCCTGAACGTGAGCCCCCAGTGTGCCCAGGTGGCCAAGAAGGCCAATGGCATCCCGGCTTGTGTCAGAAATAGTGTGGCCAGCAGGACCAGGGAGGTGATCATCCCCCTGTACTTGGCATTGGTGAGGCCACACCTCGAGTACTGTGTTCAGTTTTGGGCCACTCCAAAGACATCAAGGCCCTGGAGTGTGTCCAGAGAAGGGCAAAGAAGCTGGTGAAGGGTCTGGAGCACAAGTCTTACAAGGAGCAGTTATGGTTTAGTTAGTAATATGGGTGGTAGGAGGACAGTTGGACTAGATGACCTTGCAAGTCTTTTCCAACCTTAATGATTCTGTGGTTCTATGACTGTTGGGAATCTCTGTCCTGTGTTCAGTGAATCATCCCTGGAGAGCACCCAGGCAGTGTGGAGGAGGAAGATGCCTGGTGGGAACGCAGGAGGTATAAAAGTCAGATGGGAGATAAGAATACGTCAGGACAGAAGTTTAGCAAAACAGGGTCTGCAGAGGGAGGAAGGAGCTATGGCTCATGGAGAGATGGAGCTGGAGGTCTGTAGGAGAGGTGACTTGGGAGATGGGGAGGGAGGCAGCAATCGAAGATGGGTTGGCAAGCGAGATGGCAGTCTGAATTCTGACACTTTCTAGTTTTGGAGTGCTAATCTTTATAACCTTAATAATTTTGTTCTAATACACTAGATACAAAAATTACTTTGTATGTTCTGAAGAATGTGGTTACTATGGTGATGGGTATAGAAGTACATAAGAGATGAGATGTCAGCAAACGAACAGCTGTAATGTAGCACACCAACCTGCGACTGCCTGGATTTGGGAAGCAGGCCCTTAGAAACTTCTCCTGCTCCAGTCTCGTATCTCACTGACAGGACATCTGTTCCTATGTGAAAGACATCGGAGCCTCTACAGTCAATACTTTGGGTTTGTGGAATTTCAGCAGATGTGCACAAAATACATGAGTAAACAGACCATGTACTGCCCTTCCGTGCTGGATTGGAGAGGTCTCTGTTCCCACCTGGCTTCTGGAAGCGCAGGATGAGTGCTGGCCAGTGCTGACCAGCCAGACCACAAGTGTGTGGGGTGGGAGTGGGCTTCTGCTGCCCACGCTTTGCCTTCTGCCCTGGCACCCTTCTTCTTCTCACTTGGAAGCCAGGGCTGGCAGATCTGTGGGTGAGTGGCTTGTTTCCATATTGTGTGACCAGTTGCCCACTCCTCACTGCTGGTGCTCTGTCTAGACGGATTTTGGAAGTGTGGCTGATACCCAGTTTTAAGTCTTTGCCAGAATTGTATTGTTTTCATTATGGCAGCTTGGTCATAATGTGGTCTTGCTCAGCTCTGGCAGTAGGGAAAGGTGATGGTAAGCATCCCAGGGAGATCCAGGAGGAAATGTGGGGCGTATCTTGGCACAGGAATGGAAGGGACACTGGTTCTTACGCGCTTCTTGCCCCACCCCTCCCGGTCCCTGATTTGCAGCAGGGACATATGTTGTATGCCCACCCATACCTTCTGATGTAAAAGCTACTCATGACATGCTTCTCATGGTTGGGGATGGAAGGGTTGTGAGGGAATGACTGTCCTTGCCAAAAGAGGGCTGCTGAAGAGCCCACAACACAGGTCAGTGGCTGAGATGAACATCAGTAACGTGTAGGAGACAGCACCATGTTGGAGGTTTCTTCAAAGTGGAGTATGGGGTAAGGCCTTAGGGACTGGCTACAGGGAGGTGAGTCTGTCCTGTCTGAGGGGGAATTGTGGGCTGGAGGGAAGCTGCTAATGGCTTCAGGCTAATTTTGAATGGTGTTTTGATCTTGGATGAAATCCAGAGGACTGGAGTCTCACTTAAAAGAACTGAGTGAGCTGGAGGGTTTGCAATGAGAGGGACATAAATGGGATAGTACAAACATTGGGTTTGTCAAATGCAAAGATGTGGAAGGCTCAAGTATATCTACTGATAACATGGTGGTTTTAAAACTTTAATGCTCTGTGGTCATGGAGTACACAGATGTGGGAAATTCTGGTCAAGGATGTTGGAGAAAAAGAAAGCAAGCCTTAGTTTGATACAGATGTGAGGAGGGGCTCTTACAGTGGTCTGGGAAGTGAATTCTCTGCTTTGTCGTAAAGGAAGGCAAAGTTGGCTCACTTTTTTCAGCTAATAGGCTGAGGGGATACGTATTACATCTCTACTTATGCTTATCCCTCAGTATTGAGAAGGGAAGAAAACTACTTCAACTGTTGAGGGCAGCATGGGAAAAAGAGTTAAGTCAGTATAAATACAGAGTGTAAATCTGACTTAATCGGTTCTTAATCTTAAATTGGTTCCAAATCAATGTAGGAGTGGGCCTCTGGGGCAGCCTTGTAATTGAGGCAGTGGCTTGGAGAAGTTCTCAGGAGTTGGTTACTATTTGAGGTTAGAACCTATTCTATAGTTACTTAAAATAGCAAGAACAGAACTTAGTAGGACCTTCAGTTCTCTGATCATAACTATTCAGTTGAGACCCATTCTGGGGCTGAACCACTGCTACCTAAAGCGTTCTGCATGTTAGCTGAAATGAGCGTTTTCCCCACAAAAGTGGGTAAAGCTCATCCAATTAAAAGGGTATCCTTGCTACCTTAATATGCACTGAAAATTACTTTTTTGAAAGTGGAAGCCATAAAGAGAAGGATCTAGACTTTTCAGAACCTACTGGAGGAACATTTCTTCTAATAGGTAAAACAATGAAGAGGGTGGGTTTTGATTTGTTGTCCTTTGACTCGTTCCAGTGCTGTGTGCTGTTAAAAAAACCTCTGTTCAGTCACGTGGAGACAGGAAAAAATAAATACTTAACCCTGAGTTGGAGTAGAACTGGACAAATTGCCATGGCTTTGGGGAATTCCAGCAGGAAAGGAGGTGCTCCTAGGCTCTAGAAGTGTGTGAAATAATTGCTCAGTAAAGTTCCTCCCCTTGTAGCTGCAGATAATCTGGTAGAACAGATTTAACAGTTAAAGAATCTTTTTTAAACTCTTTTGGTGCTGAAATGTGTTTGAACCCCTTAAAGTTACAGACTCATGTAAGTAACCATGCCACGCCGGTAATGCCTCTTCCCACGTGCTCTGTTAGGTTGGTTGCTGCTTCTTGCACTGGTGACCTGTCCCTCAAAAGCTTTTCTTTATGTGCCCAGCAGTGAAAGCCCATCACACATGTGCACCTTGCTAGGACCTGGTTAGGTACTTTCTCATTATTTTTGTGCAGTCTTTCCAGAAACTTTTTTTTTCTGTTTATGACAATAAACAGGTTTCTATTTTATAAACCCCCATGTTAAACAAAATTGATCTTTTTTTCATAACAAAGTGTGTTTTGATGGGGCTTTGTTTGACCCTAGAAAGAACAGCAATTTAAAAATTGTCACCCAGAATCTAAAAATCACCTGTCTGGTCCTATCTGTTGTTTCTGGTGGTGGGAACGACTGGATGCTTTGGAAGAGGTGCCGGGAGCATTCAGGAATACCTCACCTGACCTGTCTGTGGATGTTCTTACTCCTGTAAATGTCTAATTTAAAACAGTGTTTATATCTCCTGGGCTCAGTACCTGACAGTAATTTCTGCAGGTTAATTTTGCTCTTTATAGCTTGATTGGTTGAATTCCTTCACTCTGTTATAAATGTGTTTGTATTTTATGGGTTCTCCCCTTGTTCTTGAAGCCTGAGCACTTGCCATGACCTCCTTCTGTATGATTTTTAACTCTTATGCCTTTCCCCTTCAAGCTTAGTTTGTCATCTTGGGCATTTACAGCTTCCTATTTCTGAGGCCTTTTTGTACTGTACCTTCATTTTACTGCTAGATGTGAGTCAAGAATAATAGCCAGGAGCAGACCATGGCAGAGACTTCCTTAATGTATTGCCAGAAATTGTATGTTATTTTCCCAATTTTTTTAAAAATAAAAAAGTCTGCCATTGTCTTTGCTTAACTGTGCAGTTATTGAGCTGTCTGCACAAGGCTCAGCTTATGAGTTATGTTTAGTTCAAGAGTACATGTGTACTTGATGGTTCTTTACTTTTTCACCTTTCATGTCCTGCCTTGTTGCTTGTTCACATTGTTTTTTAATGTTCTGGTGTACTTTCTGGTACCATCAACTTCCCTAAATAAAACTTAGGTTCCTTTCCCTCCCATTCCAGAGCTTAAATGCAAATGCTATGCAGGATTTGCACGGTATCTGTAGTCATTCTGGTTGCAAAGACCTTTTCCCTTGCTTAAAATGTGTATTATCTCTGACCTCTGCTTTTTTCAGAGTTGTATCAGTTCAGAAGGTGATGTTTCTCTTTACCTGTAACTAACACAATGATTTTGTGTACAAGAGTTTGCCCACTTCTTTTTGGATATCCTTTTGAGTTCTGGTGTTTTAATGTCATATAGTCTAGTGCATAAACGTTTGGTTTGTTAGTTCTTAATGTATCAGAGTCACAGAGTGATTAGCATGTTACTTCACTAATTAGCCGTTCGGTTAATTCTTCTGTTCAGTTTGGCAGCAGCCAGTGTGGGGAGCTTCTCTGGAGCAGCAGCTGTTGGAAGGGGACAGCAGTTGTGACAAAAGTGCACGTCACTCTGGACCTACCTCAGGCTTTTAGGGCAGCTACTTACTCATCTCCATAGGTCAGTAATATCTAATTTATGAGTTCATCGAAGGACTAGCTTGCTTGAGGTATGGGCTGTGACAGCACCATACCTGGTACCCATTCATCACCTTGGTGCAGATAATTTACCTATCTTTCTGTACCCTTACTCTCCCATGTGGCTTTTTTCCAGCTTGGTAGCAGAGCAAGCTGGGTGATGGCCTGAGGCTTCTTGCTGTCACAGCTTGGGTTTTAAGATTATTCTTGCAGAATCTTCTCATTTTATCTTGCATTTTTCCATTTGTACCTGACTTTGTTCTACCTGAGGTTCTTCCTACCAGCTTCACTTTTGCCGGGTTTGTTCTTGCTCTGACCTGTGGCTTGGTGGGGGGTTGGACCTGCCCTCTGGCCACGTTGGACATGATGTGTCCTGGTGTTCTTCCACACTCTGCCATCATCCTTTTTTTTCCACTTATTGGTCAGAAAGATTTTCAATTACTGCCTTTCAGGCCTCCTTTCTAAAACTGTGTGTGGTACTGCTACTTTTTTAATTACTTCTTTTCTCAAGGGTAATTATCTATATTGTGAGCTTTAGTAGCTTATTTCTGAGTTATTTATGCTGAATCCAAAATAGCTGATTTGCTTATGCTAACTATATTTATTGTTCTGGGACAAAATTGCTTAGGGGTCAAGAAAAGGGTTCTTTAAACTCAAGTCTCATTAGGGTACCTGACTAATTTACTTTTTTTTTTTATGGACAAATGGAGTTTCCCCATTATTTTTGACTCTAGACTTAATTGCCTCTCAGCTGGCCACTCACTGACCTCTTCCTGGCCAGTGTGCTGCCAGCACAGCATCTCCTGCACTGGAATCAATAAAACGTACGCTCTTCAGTCCAAGTGACATGGCTACAGATTCCTGTCTGCAGGTGATGCAGTTACAGAATGCACATTAATGCCATGCTTTACATAGTAAAGGAAGAGTTGGCAACCATTGGGAACTTAATGAATTGCAAAAGAAGGGGGACAGAAGATTTCATTTTTTCCAGTTGCCTTCCTCATAGCTTTGCTAGCCTAAGGAATTGCTAAATTTAGAGCTGACCTTCTTAATAAATGTACCAGAACTATCACAAGCTAAGACATTCAGGAGATGTTAGTGTTGAAGATGTCAGGGTATGGTTAGCACTTCTTGAACTTTCATGACTTTGGTCTTTTGAGAAATGAGTGGTGGCTATTCTTTGGCTATTCTGTAGGTCTAATTTTTGATCCTGTGGCATGGTTTAATTCAGGAAGAAAAAAATACAGGATGCATTTTGGTGTCAGTTTTTCTTTCAAGTGCACCTGTAATGTCTTTCATGTATGTTATTTAAGAGGTAGGGTCAGCAGAAGTTTGGGTGTTTCTTGGGTGAGTGACTTTGGGAAAATTGCCAGTTAATGGAACTGGTATTTTCAGGAGCACTGGCAGAGTTGGATATGTTTGTGTTTTGTTTATAACTGGCATATGCAACTTGGCAAAATAGATTTAGTTTGTTCAGAATATCTTGTCTTTAACTCAGGAACAAGCTTACCAAGTTCAGTTATTTTCTGCACTATTTAGAAAACTTGAAAGATTGTAGAAATAACCAGAAAAACAGAAGACCCTTTCCATTTTGGTTTAGATGGAAAGCATAGGATAATTGTTTCACTGTTGACTTTGTTGGTGCAGATCATTCTAATAACCAGGAAACACGGATCCTGGGCTTGTCAATGGAGGTTTGGGAAACTTAAGCCTCCTGATCCTTTTGCAAGTGACATTCCTGGAAAGTAAACATCCAAGCAGAACAGCTCAATGGGCTCAGAAAGTGTGCTGGGGTAAGGAATCCAAGGAGGTGATGATGGACATTTTAGTGTCAGAATCTTGAGAGGAAATCAAAGCAAGCCACACAATCTACAAGAGCATGTATAAGAGAAGTGCAAGCAGTGCTCTCACATAAAAGTGTCTTCCTGAGGCTGTTCTGTGAAGAAGCATAATACAAGAAAAAATCCAGGTAGAGAAGCAGGGAAAGAAAGAACAAAAAAATCTGCAAAGAGGTTTTTTCCAGGGTAGAACTGTTCCTCAAAAATCTTTCTAAAAGAAATTGCAAAAGGGATCTTACTGGAATGATAGGCTTGCTCTTTGTCAGGTAAAGAGAGATTTACCCTGTTGGGGAAGAAAAGCCTGTTTGAACACCGATGCTCACACTGTCAAAAAGCTGCCAGAACTCACCGTGGTGTCTGTGTGCAGACTCATCCTTGCACTCTGTTCCTTTGAGAAGTTTGTAGGTGAGGGAATGTGGAAGATGCAAAGGGTTTGATGGCCCTTCTCTGCTATAAACTGCTGCTGTGGAGGAGGGTCTCTGTTCAGGTGCAGTATTGTTATTACACAGGTATGCAAGGGGTTGTAGACCACTTGAAGTGCTCCTTACTGTTGTAACACAGATTGGGGAAGTGTCCAGTGCAGCTGTAAGATCCCACGTGCTTCAGGCTTTGGGGCAGAAAGGGCTCCTGGCCTGGAGATGGGGCACTGTTGTCTTTTCCCTTCCCCTGGGGACTGGCAGAAAGCAGAGAAGCATCTCATGTACGTAAGCTTGAGACTGAAAAGCAGTGTATGGAAGGGCAATGTCTCAGTGGGCTTTCCATGATCCAGAGTTACTTTCCAGAGTCGAGCTTTCTCAGCCCATTCTGGGTGTCTATGTACAGCTCATGGTTGGAGCTATTTCAGGATGGTTCCTTTTTCAGTAGGGTTTGTGACAGCATTTTGGATTTTTTTCCCTCTGAATATTACACATTCTTCTAAGAGTCTCTTGTAGAATGGCATTCATCTGCACCTCCCTTTTCTGTAATGACAGATAGTCCTAGTGGATCCAGTGTGGAGAACAAGTGTACCAAAAAGAATATTTTAAGGGAGTGAAAAGAAAAGCAAGTTCGTTCCTTTGTCGGTGTTTTTTCATCTGAGTTGCAGCTCGCTTCTGAGTAGTAAGTTAGTAGGATCCCAAAGGAGATGTTCCCAAGTGCCTCTTGCCCCTTTTGCATGGCATGGGAGAAGCTAAATGCCATTTGCTTCATCTTCAGGTTTTTCTTGTTTAATTTCTGGGTGGTTTGTTGGGTTTTCTTCCCTTAATTGCTACTCTGGAAAGGTTTCCCAATTGCAGAACTAGGAGAAAAAGTAACATGTTGTTAGCTTGGTGGGAGAGGCTTACCCAAGTACGCAAGTAGTCTGTGGGATGTGGTTTCACATGAATCAAGTAACTCAAATTGCTGCCCGATTGGAGGGGCTTGGAGATGCTGATATACTTCCTGTTGTGATAGTCACCTGGAATACAACTCTGGCTGTATCGTCTGCTGTGGATGGGAAGCTGACTTTTAGCCGTTCAAGGGAACAGCCTTTTTCTGCTCTGAGCAGGGAGTCACTCATCTTCTGTGTGTGCAGTGCATGTTAAGGCACTTGAGAGTTGCTCTACTTCTGTCAGAACAGAAGAGTCAACTGGGTGGACCACAGCCTCAGTTAAGAGAGGTTTTAAGGAATGTTTGTGGCACTTGATGGGTGCCCAGGATATGTTTTTTAAATTGGAAAGCAGTAAATACCATGGTATATAGCTTTGCCAAGCTTACTGGAAGGAGAAATTAGGTGCAGTGATCAGGAATGTGTTTTCCTAGTGATCACGAAGAACCTGATGAACACATACTGAACATGTGCTGGAGGGATGGGATGCCATCCAGAGGGACCTTGACAGGTTTGAGAGATGGGCTTGTACGTGTCACCTGAAGTTCAGCAAGGCCAAGGGCAAGGTCCTGCACTTGTGGAATTGATCAAGCTAAAATTTTAAAGGCCGATTTACATATAGATCACAAAATAAGTCGAGGGTAGTAGCATCATTCCTAAAGTCACCTATATCAGCACTGCCTGGTGTGATGAGTGGTCATTTATTCTGATGCTGGACCTTCATCATCTTTCCTAATATGTCCCCACCAGAGTACAGCCCTTCTGATCCCAGTCCAGATCCTCACACATGCACCCCCTCAGTTTTGAGGGATGGGTATTGCAACAGATCTTTGCCCGAAGAAGGTATGCTGGTTTTGCCTGAAAAGAGTGCATTTCAGAGTAAAAGGAGTAGTATTTCTCTTTCCCCTTGGACAAAACGTATGCCATTCAACACGTTGTCTCCTCTCTCCATACATCGTGGCCTCTTTTTGCAGTGGTGTAGACCAGGTAGTTTGCTCTGTCACGCAACAGCCAGAGCTCAGCAGAGCAGCCTTCATATCGTAGTGATGTGTCTGGGTACCCAGTTGTGCTGGGACAGCCTCTTTGGCGTCTCACGTACATGTTGGAGAAGCTTCCCCTACCCAACAGGCAATATTATATGATACAGACAGTCCTGATGTGGTTTCCTCTGTGTGGTTTATATCCAAACAGCTCATACATGTGGATATTTTTGGTTGGTATGCTAGAAGAGCCATATTTAAGATATTTTTTTCTGAAAATGTATGAAATAGCGACTACTTCACATTTTGTGTACAAGCAGCAGCTTCCATTCTATAATTTAGCTTTTTTATCTTAACAGGCTTTTATTCAGAGTCTGTCAAAAATGGGGAGTGACTTGTCTGCTACTTGGAAAAAAAAATGCTTTTGGGTCAAGTATTCTGTGCCATACAGAAATTTTTAAGTTGTTATTTTAAACATTCTTACCATCCAAGTCCCACTTTAGGCAAAATTGTAAGCAAAAGAGGAAAAAAAAAGAAAAAGTCAGTTCTTTGGTAGTTCCAGTTTGCCATATTTCTCACAGTGGTGGAAATTCTCAGTATCGGCTAGATGCCATTCAGGAAATCTTTAATAGTGTGCTGAGAGGATAATTTAATCTCCCCAGTTCTGACCCATATGTGAGTAAACAAATCCCTTTTCCCCTATTTGATGCTCTGGCATTATCCCCTCCCAGAAGAAATTGCACAAATATTTAACTACTGTTTGCACTATGTGTGATGCAGATACCTTAAAAAAAAATTAAATATCTAAATATCAGTTTCCACATGGAGTTATTTGTGGTAGGTTGATGAGTTTTTTTAATGGTGGGGTTATTTTTGGGGGTTGTTTTATCCCCCCTATCTGAGTTTGAGTAAGAAGACCTGCGAAGCATGAGTAGCTTTGTGTTGAATATTCGCATTATAGTCTGTGCTGGTAGAGCATGCAGCTCTCTATATCATGGGTGCTGTTAACTGGTCTCTTCTTGGTTGGTTGGTTTTTAAAGTGTTGCGTATATTCTATCAGGGAAAAAATACATAATATACCTGTATTTGATACTAAAGATAAGGTTTTATAGGCTTTATGGTGTTAAGTGTATTGTATAGCTGGTGATTAGAGCAGGAGCTGGTGTAGCATCGTTGGTGCAGCGTGCATCCTGGGAAATGCAGAGGCACCAGGTAGTGGGTGCTCAAATCTGTTTGTTGTTTCCATTTTGTGCTCAGGTGGCATTTATTTAACCCCAGTTATAATACTTTTATGTGTAGAAGCTGAAGGATGCTGGGTGTGTTGACTCCTTGAAACTTCATTTGTATGGACAAAGCGTGCTGCTTGTTCATGCTAACAATCCACCACAAGCCTGGATGCTCATGGTCACGGCTTGTTTTCTACAAACTTTTGAACCATCTGAAGGAACTACAGACACTTTGGTCCACTCATGTTTAGGGTAAACTAATGCCCTGTGGGCACTATCGCTCTTGCTGAGTTGGTCTGGATGGGAACTTAAAAAAACCCACAATGGAGAGCTGGAAATCTCAGTGAGTAGGTTCGCTTCTCCCTTGCAGGGAAGACTTCTTATATTCTCTTCTTAGTATATTGGTTTATACATGAAAACAGTTCTCTATGATGCTGACAGTTGTCAGATATCTTCCTGTGGACAGATGTTAGTTTCTCTGAGGTCTCTGTAGCATAAGCCTTAAATATGCACTTTAAATATGGCAACTGACTGTTTAGAGTGCGGCTTGTTCTGCTCTGCAGGATCCCAGGGGATGTTAGTCACAGGGCTGGGTCTTACTTCAGCCTGAGATGACATGGCAGGGAAGCAGAAAATTCAGAACTGGTCTTACCCCGTTCTCATCTTCAGCTTCCTTGTGTCAGTGGCTCAAGGTGTATGTGAGTACATTTAATACAGCCATAATTACAGGGGATGTAACATCTTATTGATTCATAGACTTCTGTGGATGATGCATGCGGGTTCTACTCACTGGTAGTTGATTTGATAAAATGCTTTGGCTCTCTAGTCAGTGTCATTTACACTCGTAATGGTAGCCACTAACTAAAGGCACAGTTCAGCCTACTGTGTGGTAATAGAGCTGGTCCAGTCTTGGGCTTTGGGCATTCCCTGGTTTATCTTGAATCATTTTCATATTCCTACATCACCTTGTTGGTTCTGAGGGGAACTGATCTGTAGCTGTTCTTCTGCAGTGCAATGTTCTCTATATGAGTGACAACTAGGAAAAAATGTGGAATTAATTTCATCTAATGTTAGCAGGCAGCAAGGTGGCTTGCAGGTGGAACTGCCTCTTCAGCCAGCAGAGTGAGCGGGACACAGAGGGTGCAGTGTCCTGTTATCCTCTTGGCCACAACCAGCATCAAGCCACCAGATCTGAGCTCACTATCCCATCCACTGGGAACAGTTGTGTTTAACAGGAGAGCTGTGCCAATCCAAAAATCCTGTAGCAACGAGACTGCACTGATGGAAGAATATAATATAAAATACCTAAGTGCAACTTGTCTGTAATTTCAAAACCCAGCTGCCTGCTGGTATATGATTTAATTTTCAGTGCAGTTTAGTTGCAGAGTTTGGGGTTTTTTTTAATCTTAAAACTAGTCTGTGTTTTAAATCCATTTAAAATTAATGCAATAACCATGTTATGTGCTACTTTTCCCAACTTCACTTCCATGTCCCCAAAGCATTCAGGTGACATTAGTGCCAGGCAGGAGGCACTGCATCTTGGCTGCTGGCACTGCCGGGCCTTGGCAGGCAAGTGTTGTCTGGGTAAAAAGACGACTGAGGGAATTTAATATTGTAGCATCCATAAAAAATGGGAGCAGTTTATTAAGTGAGACTGTGCAAAGGTTTCTTATGGATGGAATTTACATTAATGTGTTTTATTGTTCCATCTGAGCAGCTCAAACGATAAGCATGGTGTCGTGTACACTTTTGTGACTGTTCTGTTAAATGGATTTTAATACTTAGTGTTTTTATTCTTGTGCATTTCAAAGCAGTGTTATTTCCAAGAATAAAGATAATTAAATTTGTCTCGATGCTCTCAGGGTTAAAGGGGATAGAGCTGTAGCTGCAGGTGTATCACAGCAGCTGAGGAGTTCAGCTCTGGTTTGCAGTTGCAAGCCCGGCAGCACAGTAACCAGTCCCGTATGCTTCAGCTTGTGCTGTGAATGAGCCTGGTAAGAGTTTTAGCAGCAGTAAGAAGCGTTGCCTGTTGATGACATTTCAGAGACACGCTCAGAAATGATGCCAAGAATGGGTCTGGTGGCTGGTTTGGTGTCGGGGGGTAGGTGGGGAGGGGGAGAAAGCCATAATCCATCTCGGCTGTGTGTGCGCAGGTTTTTCTCCTCGCTCTGGCTCGCACACGCACGCTCGCTTGCGGGGACATGTGACTTTTGGCCATATTAGCAGGTTTATCCAAGCCTAGCCCCTCTGACTAACAGATGTAGGGAAAAGGGCATTCTGGGATTGCAGCAGTTGCTTTTGAACAACAATGTCCTTTTTGTAAGAATCTGATGCTTCTTAAAAGATGGAACATGACATCATTACTGTCGATCCAAGAAACATTCCTTCAGTAATACTGAGTGTGCTCTGGTTATCAGCTCCCTTCCCCCAGCTCCTTTCTCTCCCTTTTCTGACTGATGCTTTTTGTCTATTGTTTCGTCGGGGGCTGTAAATGTGAAACAGTTGTCTTTCAGTGTTATGTGCTTGTTAGAGCTGGAATCAAGTAGAATATTGTTGGCTTCTTTGAAAGAAAGGAAAATAAAATAAAAAACCCACCCAACTTTTCTTGCAGTCTTCATAAATGTAGCGTACTTCATGTTATTGGTTGAATTGAAGCTAATTATTTCCCTTCCCACACGGTATTAGTTACTGAGTTATGCAACGGAAGGTGGAGATATCACAGTCCCGTTCCTGTGCATCTCACTTGGCTTTGGTGGCAGCTCCGTAGATTGTGTGCTGATACCTCTGCTTTGAAGGCTCCTGTAACAGTCCTGCACCGATGTGAAATGCGTAGCAGAGTTGTGGACAGACACATACTTTCTCTCTGTGTGTATTTTATATATATATACACATATATAGACATATGTTTTTATACTTAGTCCACCCCTGGGATTTGAATGTCGCTTTTCCTTAGCCCCTGAGAGCGGGCTATCATAGAAACACATTGTGGGCTGCTTTATAAATCTTTTTAAATGCTGACTGCTGGAGGAAAGCTATGCAAATGCTGGATTTCACTTCCCTGCCTCATGTTCTCTTTCCCACGTGTGTCTTTATCAAAAGCTGGAGACCCTAGCAGGCTCTGCAGCTAGGTGTGTCTGCGCTGCTTCTTGCACAGTCGGGCTCTCCTTGTAGTGATGCTGGTGGTTATTTGAACTAGTAAGGAACAGGCAGGCTTTGGCACTTTCACATACTGCAACTGTCTAGAGAAGAGTACCACGGAGCGTAAACATGCAGGAGTGTGTCTTTTTCCATCCTTGTAGGAATTGCTCCGCAGGGAGGGGAAAACAAATGATTCATTGATGGTGTTAGAGGCTTGGAGGAAGGTGGAGCTTATAGTGTCCAGAAAAGGAGAGCAAATGGACAGGGATAGTCCTTCTGATACATTAGTTAAATTCGGGTTTACTGTCTTTTATGAAGATAGAAGCCAAACTTGAGATACAAAATATGAATAGAGAAAGCACAAGGCGTGACCACGCAGGGATTTTTTGACAAAAGTGAGCTGTGTGATTAGCTGTTTTCCAGTGACACAGGATTGTTTTTATCGGTGACAGTTCACAGGGAATTGAGAGGAAATCACAGTACTCAGGCCCACCCTTTAGGAGGGGGAAAAAAAAGAATTTTACTCACAGTCGTTGTTTGACTTCACCTGTTGTAATGATAGAGTAAGATATCAGCACCACTTGAAAGTGTACTTTTATTCTGGATAGATTCCAACACAGACAGACTTTGAGAAAACTAAAGCAAATGCAGGATGCAGACAGAAGGGATTTCATCCGTTCACACATCTGAAGCTGCAGGTTCCTCTGAAGAAAGCGTTTGTCGGTGGTATGCAATCACCATTACCATGTACATTTGCATCTGCTGAAGTGGAGTAGAAAGATGTGCTTCGTGTGTGGAAGCTGGTGTCTCCTGTTCTGGATGCTGCTCATCTAAAGAAAGAGGTTGTGAATAAGAATTTGAAGAGCAGGCGCTTTAAGAGGGACATCTAGAATTTAGATAGGAGATAAAAACACCCAAAAGTACCCTGGCTGCTTTAGTTATGGAAGGAGAAGCTTTAGAGAGGTCTCTGTTTTCATGCTGAAATGAGCAAAAATTGATCACTGGCTGCTGCTTAACTGTTGTGGAAGAAAAATACCGCTGAACTGAATTAAAAAATGTACATACAGGATAGTAAATAGCAGTGATGATTGTATGTATCACTCTTACGCCATGTATCTTGTCTCACAAAGACTCTGAGATAGGTAGGTAGATAGATAGATAGATAGATAGATAGATAGATAGATAGATAGATAGATAGATAGATAGATAGATGTGCAATTGCATCGTCCACTTCACAAAGTCCAGACAATACTTTAAAACACAGCTTGTGTAACTGGTCAGAGGGTGTCAGGGCAGTGTGGGCTCATTAGTGACGAACTGGTCATCGCTGTAGGTCAGAGAGATTCTGTTGATTGCTCTGCAGGTGACTGGGCAGATGCTGGCAGAAGGAATTTGGCTCATTTTGCATTTTGATTTTCGTTTGTGTTCTGTAGAAATGCTTGACTGCTGTCCCAGTGGGACTGTTGACACTGTCCCAGTGGATAGGTTGTGTTGCTTCCCGCTATGGGGATGCTTCCTCTGGAAAAAGTGGAAGCTGCTCTGCTGCAGCTTTGTTTGTGGCTCTTTGAGAAGAGGATAATCAGTGAAGGATTGCAATCTTTTTCTTGCAGTAATCCATGCTGAAGAGGCTCCATTCATACAGATGAACCAAGGGTTGAGGCAGCACTTTAAACCCAGATAGTCGGTCGGCTAACTGCCCAGCAGGATGCCATCAACCAGCCGAGCGGGCAGCCTGAAGGACCCAGAAATTGCAGAGCTCTTCTTCAAAGAAGATCCAGAAAAGCTCTTCACAGATCTCCGAGAGATTGGCCATGGAAGCTTCGGAGCAGTTTATTTTGTAAGTAGCTTGTGACTTGTGATTTTTAGCTGTGTGTCTTTTTACCTTTAAAATGTGGACTTTTTGGAACGTGCTAGGGGAAAGAAACCACTGTGAATCTTTCTGTGTTCTCTTTGGGGCTGAGATGTTTTCTGTGTGTCTGGAGTGTCTCAGTCTGCTCGCAGACTCACAGTATCTGTAAGATGTTTGCATGCAAACTGAAAAGAAAAACTGGAAGAGTGGCACTTGCATGGTACTTCTAGGCACATTGTTATCCTGCACATGGGGATTTATCTTCAAATTAAAACATGAACTTCCACTCCACCAATTCAGACTGGCAGTAGTGTTCTCTTGGTCTGATCCTCTCCTTATCATCTCTTGTCCCTTGAGAGGAGTTGAGTTTTCTCTCCCTTCGTGCATACCCCCAGGCTCCCTTAAAGCCATTCTTTGTCTTTGACACCTGAATGTTGGAGCTTCTGTTGGCATTTGTCCTGTCTCATCCTTCCCTACTGCAGGGGAGAATCCCAGTATCCATCTGCATAAAACTTACTTCACGTGAAGGTCTGGACAGCAGAATGTTTCCAGGCTGCTTGTGTAGCTCAGCCGAGGTGGGATGTCTCATGGTCACCTCGTTTGCAGGTTGCTCTGTGGTAACCAAAGTGCAGACTGCGAGACCTTCATTAAAAAACCATTTTCCTCAGAAAACCTTTTCACATTTCTAATTACAGGAGGTGTGGCCAAACCTGCCAATTTTCCTTCAGAAAGCCATTTGTGTCAGTATTTTATGAGATGCCTATTCACTGTTAATAATTGCAGCAGACCATGTTGGGAACCTTCCAGCACAAATTTAATGCAGCACAGATGAACTAATTAGGAAAAGCTTCTTAATTTTGTTCCCTGCTTAAAACTATGAGCCACCACTGTCTGGGAACAGATCTGGGGGAGGAAGTATTCTCTAACGAAGCCGTGCTTACCTGTCGCCGTTCCTTCGTTTTGTTTACTCACTTTGGTTAAAGAATGGATATAAAAAGGAGAGAGAACTGGCAAATCTGTCTTCCTGCTACATGAAGATATTGCTGAAGTTTTCCAGGACTGCTGAAATGCTTCTAGAAGCGTGCATGACCCGAAAGCTGGCATATGGCTAGAGGGGATGCAGGAACTGTGTGCTGACTGTGCCACTGCATCAGCCTTGTCGTGGTGGTACGGGCTGTGATGGCCTTTTACCCACTCCTCTGCGAGCGAGTTCAACCTAAGAGGGCATTCATTTCTAGGCCTTCTGGTTTTTTTTTAACACACCCCCCTCCTCCCCCTTCAGTTTTAGACTCCCAATTCATTATAGGCTTGTTATTCACCCACTGAAGAGTGTGATTATGTGACAGCGATTGGATTGCGCTGCTTTGGCAGGAAGTATGTCTACCCTGGTCTTCTCAGAAAGACAAGTGGGAGCAGTGGTCTTCTGCCCCAACCTCTTCTGGGGCTTTGTTTTTGTCAAGTGAGGGAGGAAAGTGATAACAAACAAGATACCCTGTTGCTATTTCTGAGTTACAGAGTATCTTTTGTACTTGTCACAGGTCTGAGATCTTGTCTCTGAAACTGTTCAGTGTAACATACTTGATTCCTCAAACAAAAGTTCAAAATACCAGAAGGACAATGTGGAGGGAGAAATTGAATGTAAATTGCATAGCATGAGGAGCTAAGGTAGAGGAGAATATTGGGGGGAGGGGGGGGGAATAAATCTTCTCTGAAGTTTCTTTAACAAGATTTTGATTCTACAAATGCAAACAATTCCATTTTCTCTAATCAGTGTAATACTGGATTGTAGTTAACAACCACTTAAAAGCATATTCTCACAGCCAATGAGATACTCCACCTTTACTTTGCTTATGCTTTGTTTGTATCACTGCTGAAGTTACTCTGGTCACCAGATGTTTATCCTTTGTATGGAATTTTTGGAGGAAAGCAGGATATATGTGCATAAATGTCTGGCATAAAACAAGCTTCATTCATTTAGATTGTTTAAGTTAGCTGGCGTTGTAACATCTTCATGGCTTTTCTCTAGGAACTGTCTTTTTTCAGTTATTCAAGATCACAAGGAAGCTAAAAAAAGCCAGCGAAGCTCTGTGGTGGTACCGTTCATGAGGTGGCAGCAGCAGTGGCTCTGCCTCAGCCCTGCTGCAGCAATGAAGGGCTGTAGGTGTAAGGGGGAATGATGCTTCCTCATGTTTCCCCCATCCTACCAGGTCTGCTTTCGTTGTATACAGCCTGGACCAAAGCTGTTGCTGATGAGTAGATGTGGGAGTAATTAACCAGAAGGAAAAGCCATGTAATCCTGATATCTCCCCTGCCCTTTCTTAAATGCGGTTTAGTCTTTTTGTTGTTAGCTGTGCCTTCCTTTCTTTCCTTTAGGGGCGACCCCAAGAAGGGATGATACACTGATCTTAAATGACAGCTGGCTGAGAGCCTTCATTCTGGTCCCTGTTTCTGTTCCATCCTGTGATGGGGAAGCTGTTTTGGGTTTGGTTTTGTTTGTTTGTTTGTGGGTTGTTTTGGGGATTTTTTTCCTCCTTTCATAATTGACATGAATTTTGCTGGTTCACCTCATGGGTTTAGTTTCTTAGAAACTGCAAGTCTCGCACCTCTGAATCACGTTGGTATTATCCTTACCCTACTCTGCAGTGTAATAATAGCTTCACTTGACACAGGAAACCTGCTGCACTGGAACACTGCAGATGGAGCAGAAGAATAACCCACTCTCTTTTGTTAGAGCTCTATTCCTTCTGTTCTACTCTAGTATTTTCCTTGCCTGTTTTATTGCAGTTTTTCACTGATTTGAGTGTTTTGGAGATTGCCTCTAATGAGTAAAGATCCTAGGAGGTAGAATTTCATTCTTCCTTTTTTGTCTCAAAACCCAAAAATAGTTGCGTCCCTGTCCCTCCCTCCCCAGCCTTAGAGGTACTGTAACATCAGTGAGAGGGTAGGAAGGCTCCTCTCAAACAGAAAGAAAACGAAAAATAGTATCAGTTCAAGCTTATCAGAATTGGTTGAAATAAAGACTGACAGGGAATTCTGGGAATCTTTCATGAACGGCAGAATTAAAACGTGACAAACCCCCCTTTTTACAGAAGGCAGAGCCCCAGTACTTCATTAATCCATGTTCTGGCAGGCTGTGCCTGATAGTACAGAGATATTAAAAATCAGCATTTTCATCAGTCATCAGTGTGTGCTGTGGTGCACGTTATTCTGATTTATATCTTTTAGCTTCGTATCCAAGTTTATTATTCTTATCAGAGAGACTCAGAGGTCTCTTCTTCCACCACCTTCTCTTGACAAAAGAGAAGGGTCTTGTCTGGAGCCGTCCTACCTGCAAGGTGCAGCAGTGCTGCCTTTGCTGCCCGGGTGAGCGGGTGGTTTGCTTTGGTGCTAAACGAAACAAAACTTCCTATCTCCTCTTACCTTGGCTTGTCCCTGTCTGAAGTCAGGAAGTCTGCCTTTGAAGTGTGAAAAAGCATGTAGGTTTGTTGTGTGGTGTAAAATAATAGTATCGTTGGACCTGGACAGTGGAAGTCTGAATGGGAGTCTGAAGGTGGGTCCCTTCGATCACTGCCATCTTCTCTGTGTCATCCGCCTGCCTTCTGACACAGTAGCTGACTTAGGGAGAAAGCTGCTGGTGTCTGGAGCAGGTACCTGCTGTGCATCCCATGACATCTTTGCTTATGTTTAAAATGGAATGAGTGGCTGAGCTGTGCTTTTGTTTGGTCTGGAACGGACCTGGGCAGGGAGATAAGTTCATTTAGGGAAAATCCATTCTATTTGTATCAGAGCTGCTTCTTTAAGGTGCAGTTTGAGTTCAGAAGTGGCTGTACTCTTTCTGCAGAGTTGCTGGGTGCTGAGCATGTCAAACTGTTGTTCCTTGTCTCACAAACAAGAGGGCAATCCTTAACATGGGAAGGAAATTTCTAATAGAACCCCTCACACCCCTCTGCAAAAGTTAAGAAAGTCAAAAATTTATTCAAGATTTCTTTTCCATGAGTCTGTTTGCTTTATATCTTACAGGAAATGGTGAGCTGAAGAAACTGATGCATTGTGTTTTCCTTTTACAGGCACGTGATGTGCGCACCAATGAAGTGGTGGCCATCAAGAAAATGTCCTATAGTGGGAAGCAGTCCAACGAGGTATGTAGAACGTGTTGTGTACTCAGTCTTGACCCTTGCAAACTATTTATTATATGGGATAACTTTAGCCTGGGTTTTACAGCAGGTGAAGTCTGTATAACTGCAAAGGTGAATGAGGGTACTGTGTAAACTAAACAAATTAGTTTACTGTTCAGGGTGTATTTCTGCTTTAGCTGTCCCTGGAAAAGATGGGTAGGGCTCAGTGCTCCCAGACACAAAAGACACTTTTATGGCACCTCGTAAATGCATAGAAAGTGAAAAGTGATAGTTTCATATGTTAGTGTGTCATCTTGCCCTTAAACATTTGGTTTTAAACACCTTTTAAAATAACATTGTTCCTTTGCTTGCTGGACAAAGGAGGAACGGCAATGGATGCAGTAGTGAAAGGTTCAGTGGGAGTTTTGCTTGTACAGGGTAGTAAGGCAGAATGTGTCCTTCCCTGGAATAACTCTGCTGATGAGGAGCTAAACCAAAAGCAAAACAGCAGTGAGTTGAACAGGGTGTGAAAATCTGAGCAGCAGTGTAATTACTGAGGAGCTGCCAGAGCTGGGGATTAAGGCAGCCTTTGCAGAGAGGGCTCTAACAGTAGGCCTCTGAGGTTTAAACGTTAAGTGTTTTCCTGGCCACCTCGGATGCATGGGTTTTTTTTCCATAGGATGCTTAACAGAGATAATTGATTTTATACTTGAAATGTTTAAGTGCTAATACTGATTCTTGAAAAGCCCAACATGACGTGAGTAGCTCATTTGGTGTTAGTTCTGGTAAATGGCATCTATCAAATTGCACCACGATTTTTCAACAGAAGCATTTATTGTAACCATGTTGTTGAAGGCACTTAGGGTTCCCTCCCTACATTCTCCCTATTCCAGTCTTAGAAGCTGTCTTGCTCTGATGAGTTTGACTAACGACTCGTTGCTTTCTGTGCCTGCCTTTTGTGCACTGATGATCTGCGCTGTGAGGAGCAGGACTATTCCTTCCTTTCTCTGTGTGTGTGTCTGTGTAGGAGGTAGAGGTGGCAGTGTCTCTCCAGCAGTCCTGAATTCGAGTTTCATAGTTAAATTTGCTGTGCATGTTTCTATTTTGTCACTGCGGTGACTTGTTTAACTGTGTACTGATGAAGGAATAATTTGTACTTACTACTTGTCCTACTGTTTTAATTACTGAGAGCTATAAATACTCTATTCACATGAATGAAACAAACTGTGCATGCTTCAGAAATAGCTTTTGTTTGTCTTCAATGCGTATGTTTCTTTATTTTGAAGAAAGTAATAAGACCAGGATTAAAACACTTTCTATTTTACTTCTGTATTTGTTTTATTTCAGAAGTTTGCTGGAGTTATGATCTAGTCTATGTAAATAAAATTGATTAAGGGCATTATGGTATCATTTATATTTACTTTGGTTTCATAGTAAGATTTTATCGTTGGTGGGAACAGTTGCTCTCTAAAGTGAGGACATATTTTATTCTAAAAATAAGTTTTAAACCTTCAAAATACATAGTACCATGCCCTTAACCTGATAGTGGAGCTGTATTTTTTTACACAGGAAATCACAAATACATCTTGAGTAATCTATATCACTTCTCCCCAGTATAGAAGTTTATCATGGTGCTTTTTTGGTTTGGCTTTTATTGCTTAGTGCCTTTGAGGATAAAGGTAAAAAGCATCTAAGTCGTGCTTGTTCTGGAACAAGGGTGTCAGTGCAAGAGTTCACATTGGTGTAGCTGTGCTGATGTCCTTCTCACAAAGCTTCTGGTGTTGGGAAATGCTTAGTCAAGAAGCTGATGCAGCTGTGGCTACTGGGTTTCCTGGTTCTGTTTATTTCTTAAACTTTTTTTTTTTTTAAATTATTGAGGAGGATTTAGGTGTTGTACATGTTTTCCAAACTGTTTGAGTATATGGGATCTCTGTCCATGTGTGAAGCCTGGCTACACACACATACGCCTGACAGAAACAGGAAAACAGCTATGAACCTGTTGGTGTTGGGTGGTTTCTCTACTTCTGATCAACTTCAGAACTGAAACTCCTCAAACACATTTTCAGTGTCAGCGCAGCCATGTTGATGTCTGCATGCTGAAATGCTTTCAGCTGAAAAATCTTTCCTGGTAGTTGAAGGTTTGGAGTTGCACTTACAAGCTTTTGCCTTTCTTGCTGGGAGAGATGTGGATGTGCAGCAAATGGGAGGGAGGAGGTGGTTTCCTTGGAGGGAAGTAGCGGCAGTGTCTGGGCAGGCAATGGAGAATGGTGGTTTGGCCTCTTCTGTACTTTAAAGGTGGCAGAGCCCCCTTACTATAAACCTGAGCTTTGTTTTATCTGTTTGAATGGTCCTGCAGCACTCTTCCCTTGTCTAGTAGGTAACTTGTTTTGTACTGGTCCTTGTAAAGACTAAACTGGTAACAGAGATGCATTGTCAGGATTGTGGTCGGATGTTTGTCGGCTGATAAATGAAGCCCCATCCAGTGTAATGCAGTTACTAGTAAGGACAGGCCTTTACATCTACAGGAGTTAACTGAGAGACAGCAGATCCTGCTGAAGGATGCCTCTCATCCACATCTCTTTCAGGTTGGGAAATACTCTATCTCTTCGAGAAGGATTGCTTCTTTTTTCAGGAATTGGTTGGATACTGTTTACCAGTATATCCTATGCAGACGTATAAATACAAGGTACTTAACTGGTGAGAGATTCTTTAGGTCCTTCCCATACAGCCTGAACAACCAACTTTTTGGTAGATTTGTTGAGGATTTAAGCAGTGAACGTCATGGTATTGATATAAATTCATTTTGATTTGGAACCTTAAGATGCTTTCGCCTCTTAAAATAATGAAATGCCAAACTAACTTCACAACAACAAAAGTTTACAGTTTTATAAAGTCTTTCTATTCCTTTTATTTTCTACAGAAATGGCAGGATATTATTAAGGAAGTCAAGTTCCTCCAAAGAATAAAACATCCTAACAGTATAGAATATAAAGGCTGCTACTTGCGGGAGCATACGGCATGGGTAAGCATCTGCTGCACTCTGCACTTCTTGTGCCTTGGTTGAGGGCGCTTTAAAATCTCTCCAGCTGGCTTTCGAAAGGGTCCTGAACACTTGCCTTGCACAGGACAGCAAAGGATGCTCAGCAAACCTGTGTGTAGCTTTTGGAAACAAGATTTAGAGAAATTTTCCCTTTCGCTTGCAGAGTAAGAGGATTGTGCTGCTGTTCTGGTCTATTTAGCTTAATGGACCAAGTATTTAAACTTGGGGGGGGGGGGGAGGGGAACAAATTTATACATTGCTCTTCTTACTGTAAAGAAAGCTGAGATTTTCACTTTATTACCTGGGAAGTGAGTATGATTAGATTTTTGCATGTTACTTAACAACTCAAATGCTGTGCCATTGAGTATTAATGGGTCAGTACTTTACAGATTGACTGAACAAGTTCCAGAAGTAAGTGTTCAGTTGTACTTTAGTGGAACAGGTTAGAACTCCTTCTGATAAAGTGTATTTTGAGCCATTCATATTTCTGTTATTTAACTGAATTTTCTGTTGCATATTGTTTACTTCCATTGCTGGTTTTATGTGTGTGCCTTCTGATGACAACACCAACTAGCTGAATTTTTTATTATCTCTGTCTGTCATCTCCTAATTAATAGATATGATTAATCTATGGAACCAACCCCCAACTAAATTTGGCTTATGTGCATAAAAATTGTGTAGGAATAGATGCAGTTGGCTATGCAGAGGAAGCATTTTGTCAAAGAAAGTGTGATGTGGCACCTCTCAGTGACAACGTTTGTAGTATGATACACTAATTAAATCATATTGCTGAACTAATAGTTTAAATTTTAAGTACTGTATTAGCATCTGTGAAGCTGTAGGACAAAATTTTAGTTTCTTTTTGAAATCTGACTGGGACTAAATCTTAAGTAAATCCCTAAATAACCCTTTAATACTCTGATTAGCTTGTTAAGTGCAATTTAACTTTGCTGTTATGTACGTGAGTATACAGTATCTAATACAATACATTACTGGTTGGGAGCATACTTCTGCCTTCCTGAGAAGCTTTGTCACTTGGCACCTTCTGGAGGAGGGCTGTACTGGTTCCAGTTAGAGCGGCCCTTAGCTGGGGTGGGGGGATCAGTGTGACAGTGCTGGGAGGGGGCTGATGTTACAAACAGCATGCGTTTCCTTGTATCAGCCTGCGTAGCGTGCACCAGCGATTACTCCTGGATTGCTCCATAGAAATCTAGAAAACAGCCATTTGCTATTAGAGATCTTCTAACAACTGTTTTGATTTCTTCCCATACAGCTTGTTATGGAATACTGTCTAGGATCAGCATCAGACTTACTAGAAGGTATGTTGCGCATGTTTCTTTGGTTGAAAGTCAGTAGTACTGAAGTAGAAGGTTTTACAGCCTCACAGAATTGTCCTTGAGTATATAGTTTATTTGAGGCCAGAGCTGTATGTCAACAGTTTCAGTTTCTCAAATCCTTGCATGGCTGTAAAAGTTTTTCTGTAGAACAGCAGAGTCCAGTCTCTCCTTGGATCGTATTATTTTAAAGTTGCCAGTCAGCTATTTATTTTCTTCTGAGTTTTAGGTTCTCCTGTCATAGCAGCTCAAGATTTATTTCTGAGAACCGTGGCTGTTGATCCTAATGCTTACTAACAACTTTAGGCCTGTTGACTAAAATAGCACTGCAGCAGTATTAGGGGTTTGCTTGATGAGGTCTTTTGTTAAATGGTCATTTTTCTATCAGGCTTCTTGAAGTGAACTTTCTTTGAAGATATATATGTGGCCAGTAAGTTGTTCATCTCCTTTCCTTGCCAGAAGCATTTCAGGACAAAAGGCTGAGCTGCTGGAGAGTCATCTGTAATGCTACAGTTTATTTATTCATGTGTGAATTGTCATAAAGTTCTAGGGTTTGGGTTTATAGCCTTGTTAATGGAAAATTGAACGTTTCCCTAGTAGGTGTTTGGGAGATTGGTCACAGAACTGATGGGAGGGTAGTTTATGGTTGCAGAGCAGTGTCTTTGCGATGGTAAATAGCTGCTGCTTTACAGTTAGATTATATCTGATTATAGAATGTTCTCTACACCCTGAACTATTTTTACATTTGCTTCTCATACTGAATCTAGTAAAAATGAAGTTTTTAGGATTTTCTCTCTGGCTACATTGTTAACAGTACTCACTTGCATGCTACAAACTGCATTGTTTTCTTTTAACATTGAATTTTGAATAAATTCTTTCCTTAAGTTCATAAAAAGCCATTGCAAGAAGTGGAAATAGCAGCAATTACCCATGGTGCTCTCCAGGGATTAGCATACTTGCATTCTCACAATATGATCCATAGGTAAGTGGTTATAGTTTTGCTGTCTCACACACTTACAGGTAATTTACTTTGTTGATCGTATCCCCTTCATCCCAAGTTTAATATTTGTAAGCAGAGATTCCCCGCAGCGTCCGTATGCTCCCAAACTAGTGATTTATATAGTCAAATAGTAGAAGGTGATAGATCTCCTTGTGCACTGCCTGGTACAGCTGGTGTTTGTAACTTCTGCAGAATTGCTTTGAATCTGCTAAACCTTTTAGTACTCAGTACAGGGTTGATTGTTCCCTGAAGCAGTGGCTAGCGAGGCAGGCTGAGTTAACCTCAGTGGCTCGTAGCCAACTGTGAGGCAAAGATTGCTGGGGCAGGGGGGAGTGCTGAAGCTTGAAAAATTAGTTTTAGATGAGCACACGTGTTGAGAAGCACTTGGTAAATAGGGGATGCCAGTGGGCTTTGGGTTTAAAACACCTGCTGCATTCTAGTAGGATGAAGGACTTGAATAGTTATGTTAGGGCATTGTGACAAACGTTTATCAAGGGTGCAGTTGGTTCAGAAGATTTTGCTGAGCTGTGTTTGAGGCTTATCCAGGTGTGCCATTTTAAGTTGATTTTTAAGACAAACTAAGAGTCTAAGATTGAGGGTGGCATTAAACTATTACCAAACTGTATTTGATGGAAGTGAAGGAATTCTGCAGCTTGAACGTGGGAATAGTGGTATGTTTTACAGGCAGTCCTATAGGAGGCTTTCACTTTTGGAGAGGAATAATACTGGCATTTTATTCTATAACCAGAGATATCAAGGCAGGAAACATCCTGCTGACAGAGCCAGGACAGGTGAAACTTGCTGACTTTGGGTCTGCTTCTATAGCATCTCCTGCCAACTCATTTGTGGGGACGCCATATTGGTAAGCCAAGAGTTTTATGCATTTCTAGCTTTATGAAATAAAAGGATCATTTAATGGGTATTTAATATACTTGGGCCTTGTTGAAGGCAGCTTTGTAATCTTCTTGTGGTACTGATAAAACATATTTTGCAAATAAAGATTAAATAGTGAGTCCTTGTGTATATATAGTTCCCCAAAAGTAATAGAAATATTTTGTTGTTCTGCTTACCCTGACTTTAAGTGGTAGAGGTGGGATTGAATCATCTGTAATATATTTTAATCACTCCCCCACCATGGTTTAACAGTTCATATGTTCTAACCGCGTCTGGTTGTTGAAATAACTGAAGTGTTTTTTCTTTCATAGGAAAGGCCAGGTTCATTGAACAAAACCCTTTGCAGATCCCTTGTATGCTTTTGATCTCTTGCACCTAATCTGTGGTGTTTACACAACTGTATGCTATAATTATTTCACCAGAGTTGGCCAGCCAGCTAAACTATTGGAAATGTGGGAGGGCGAGAAGGTGGTGATACTCCTATCTGGAGAGCTGGGCAAAGCACAGGAGAACATCGCACAGCCTCTGTATAGGCTTGCACTGGCGTGGGTGCCTGGTCTTTGTTCCCATTATTGTGCCTGATACCTTGGGGAATGATTTATTTATGGTAGCTGAAATCAGTGAAACAGCCTGTTTCAGTGACATACTGACGATAATGATGATGTGTTGCGCTGCCCGGAATTTTATGAGCACTGACTTCCTGTTTTAGGATGGCCCCAGAAGTGATTTTAGCCATGGATGAAGGGCAGTATGATGGCAAAGTAGATGTTTGGTCTCTTGGAATTACCTGTATTGAGTTAGGTAAGTAAGTTACTTCTGAAAATTTACAAAGTGGAGTTACTTAATGCTGAATTACAGTGTGGAAGATCGATGCTTCCTTCCTTGTCCTGATTTTGCTGGGACTTGAATTTTAGGGAAAAAGCTAAATGTGCTCTCTAGAATTCAAGACCAGGTCTCCAATTTGATGAGTATTGAACTGGTGTTTTCATTACCCAAAGAGTAACATAGACAAAGAAAACAGCCAGGCTGTATCACTAAAGGTCTTTGCATTCCATGGGAGAGACGGTTAACATTGGAACTGAAAAACAATCTGTTTGCTTTAGAAATGAACCATTAAAAGTGCTGGTGTGAAGATACCTTTAGTGATACAAGTTGATGCTGTTTGCATGAAAAGTTAAAGTATATTAACGAGTCTTGCACTAATGGCATTTGGGATAAGTGGACAGCTTCAAAGCTATATTCAGCATGTGTTGTCACTTGTGGATAGATTTGGCTAGAAAATAGAATTAAAAAATAAAATAATCCATTTTTGAAGTGGTTATGTTATAAATCAAACCCAGAAGAAACGATGGCACTGCCATTGTAACAGACTCCAGGAGGCTGTTTAAAAGGCCTGTGTTCCTCTGGCTTTGTGTTGCATTTAATCTGTAGTATTTTCTTGGAACTAAAATTCAATGGCTGCAGCGCACCACCGTGCCCAGCACTACTCAGATTTTAGTCAGCATCCAGCTCTCTAGAAGCACTTAGCTGTAAGTTTTTCTCAGGCTTGCTGCTGCACCTGAGGCTGTCCTACCATCCTTGTCAGATCTCATTGCTCATACTCCAAACCGACCTCGGCGGAGGAGCAGCCCAGCAGGGTGGCAAGAGCTCTCAGGAACACACTAATCCACGTGAACTGCAGAGTTTAGCTAAAAATGCTGGCTGGCATTCCAAACTGTCAGCTTCATTTTCTTCCAGGACATGGAATAGATTCTTTCTTCAGAGCAGGGAGATTTTATATTTTTCTTTTAAATTGTTGGGGTTGGTTTTTTTTTTTAGTTGCCAATAGAAAGCGAGTTGAAGGGGTGTGACTGTCATGACAGAATCCTGCTCTGAGAAGAGTAAGGAGACTTGGCTGGCTGCAGGAATGTGGTGAGCTCATGGCCACCACGCCCCCGGGCGCCGTCCTGCACGCTGCGTTTTTGCAATATGAAGCGTTGGGCTTCATCTGTGGCTTTTAGCATGGTGGGAGGTGAGGCTGGGTCAGGATGGTAGAGCATTGAAGCCTGTATTGGTGTGGTTATCTTGTATGCCTTGGTTTGAAGCATGGGAAGAAGGCAAAAAAAGGGGGTGTCTAGCGGTCTCCTCAGGCTGATGTTTAGTCTTAGGAACAGGCCCTTGTTGAGGGCTCAGTGTCAAGTGTTTCTTCAAGATTTGTATTTTATTCAGGTGAGTAAAGAGGGCACAAAAAAGCAATGGGGAGTGATCAGGTAAAATAGTTTAATGGATAACCAGTCTGATCCTCAGTAGCAGCAACTAGTTACCTGAAGAAAAGGCAAGGTGCAAAGCTTGAGGAAAGGCTTTACTCCTCGACATACCTGTTCTGAGGAGTTCGTAGGGCATAGTCCATCCATTGCTAGCAGCTAGTTAACTGGGATCTCAGATACATAGTTTACTGCTACTTTTCAACTCAAAATTGAAAAGCAGCATTTAAAAAAGGTTAATTTTTTGCCTCCTGGGTTGTTTTTGTTCTTTCCTTGCCTTAGGAAGGAAACTCTTCAGTTGCATTTTCACTAGTGTAGAAACATCCTCGTGGCCTGACCAGCGTCTCTGGAATGTTTATGACCAGGCCAAGCTTTATAGGTTTACCCCATAAACATTCTGATGAAGCTTCAATTTTGTTGTTACAGTGAGATCATCTCCTTCCTCATTAAGCTTTCATGCTGTGTCAGTCTATAAGAGTAACACAAGCTTGAAAGGGAGAGAAAAGCCAAAGAGAATGCAACTCCCAAAATAGTATAAAGAGTTGGCCTGTTCCTGACTTCCTGCCCATGTGCTTAGTCAGTTCAGTGTGATTTGATGGTCCTTGTAACCAGCTTTTTCTTTATCACTGCTGTCCTACTAGAATTAAATATTTGTTAGCTTTTTAGCAACTGTGGCTTAATAAAAGGGGGAGAGGGTCTGAAACCAAGAATGCTTAGTGGCTAAACACCAAGTGTAGAGCTTACTGTTAACTTACTCCTATTTTAGTACATTAAAATGAGTCAGAGAACTGAACTATGCTAAACCACGTAATTTAAAAGCTCGAGAGGACAAGGCATTTGATCTTCAAAGTGCTTTCATCTTCTGCAATGGTACAGGACGTGTGCCAACATATCTGTCTGATTGCAGGGTAGGGTTGGTTTGGGGTTCCGTGTTCAGGCAACAGTGATTCTGCTGATGTGGTTTTTCTTTTTAAAGGGATGTAAACTAAAAAAAAATAAGAGCAAAAAAACCATATAAGTCTTATCTCCCTATATAAAAATTATTTTCTTTTGTGTGTAGCGGAAAGGAAGCCTCCTTTGTTTAATATGAACGCAATGAGTGCCTTATATCACATAGCGCAGAATGAATCCCCTACACTACAGTCTAATGAATGGTGAGTATTGCTGAGGGAGGAATGTTGTAGGGAATTGCTGTAAATGGAGTGCTTTGTCATGCTGAGTTCTTGAAATGGCTGGGTTCCTATTGGGAGGATGTGAGCTGGAAGCCTCTGAGTAGGTTCACTATACGTTTTATATCCAAAATTGACCAATTACTAACTATGTGTTTTAGACTGTAGAATGTAGCAGAAAACAGGACATGGCTGCTGGAAGAATCAGATCCTCTAAAATATTCAGTTCATGGGTCAGTAAACTACTGAAGCTCCCAGGCTAGCCAAAAATGTGGGGTCTTAGTAGTTTTTTTTAATCACAAACCACACTGTCAATTCCTAAGTCTTGCTTTGTCGAAGTCTTGCTTTGCAAGATGAAGACACTGCTTGTGTGTGGCAAGTGTCTGTTACATAAACTTTAGAAGAATGAAGATCAGTGGTAGTGTTTTCTGCTTCCCAGTCTCAACAACTGTCTTCTGAAAGGTCAAACACAGGAAACTAGTTTCAACAGTTAAAAAATTCATAATTGTATTTTTCTGAGCCGTAGTCCTAGGCCTCTAACCTAATACACTGTACCTTATTTTTAGATAATTTTTTTCTACTTCTGAGATTTTTCTGGTTTGGCTATTTCACACCCTGCTGTTTGACAAACCATTCAACTCATTTTGTGCATTTTTTTTTTAACCAAAAAACACAATCATTTAATTTACAAAAAAAATGCAGTAGCAACGCCCCCTGTCACATTCTGGGGGTGGGGAGAGAGCAGCAGGGGAGGAAAGGAATAAAATGCATACAACTGATGTGCCACTATTTTCAGGGTATAATTCTGCCTTTTTGAAAATCTCTGTTCAATGAAAGAAAGGGCAAAATACAGAATTTTAGCTTACAGAGGGGGAGGAGTTATTAAACAAATCATGACCTTTAAATCTTACTGGTGCCAGATTGCCCAAGAGTTGAAGTAGTTGTGTCTGAGGGGCCAAAGGCATTTCAGGAATCAGGCATTAATACAGTTAACACCTGCATGCTGCGAGGAAACGGGGCAGGGGGCTCTCATTAGACCTTGCAGAGTTTGTGCAGTATAAAATTTGCCAAGGTTGGTGCTCTCACTGAGATATGTGGGTGTCTGTCTTTATACGGAATTGCCTTTTGAATTGGCCCCTATTTTTGCATCCTTAGGCTGAAACGTTTTGTCTGGAAGCTGAGTTTAAAGGGGGCTACCTACTAATAGTGGTGGGCTTTGGCTTGAGAAGGAATGTCAGAGGCTGTAGTACAAAGTCCTGGGTCTGTGTGGTTCCTTCCCCACTCTTGCTACTAGCAGTGCCCAAATGTGATTGTCTTGATTCTTTAATGAGCTTTGAAAATTAAACTGGGTAGTTAACTCAGATATATGTTTGGTTTTTTCCACTTTCCTTGCCACAGGTCTGATTATTTTCGAAACTTCGTAGATTCTTGCCTCCAGAAAATTCCTCAAGACAGGCCTACATCAGAGGAGCTTCTGAAGGTTGGCTTGCTTGTCCTTTTTGTTTTCTACATCGTATTAAAAAAGAGCCATGCCCTGGGATGCCTCTCTGGCTCACCTAACTTACTGGGTTACAGTTGACTGTGTTCTCTCTGAACACTTTTGAGCTGAGGGTGCTCTGGAGCATATGGAGCTGGCAGTCCTGGTGTTACTGCCCCAGTGCTGCATCTTGAGCAGTGCTCGGTGACTCCAGCCCAGCCTTATTCTCATCAAAAGCAGGGGACGCCCCAGCAAGTGACACTGGATGACCAGCAGCTTGTTGAATTTCAGTGTCCTCAGCTCAGTCTGTCCTCGCAGTGATGATAATTAATCCTGACAGAGCTGCCATGCTTTAGTTTACAAATACCTTTCATTACTTCCCTCTTTATTCTATGCTATATATACCCCTAAAGGCTTTTTATCCTCTCCTATCACCTACGTGCTCTACACGTAGAACTGAAATTTGCTGTTCTAATAGTATCCCTGGGGGGAAGGGGGCAGAGGAAGGCAGTTTTCCTTCCCCATACCTTTCCTTGACATAAGAAGCCTCAGCCATCTGTAGGTTTTCTCCTGCTTTATTTCTTAGATTTGGTTTTATTGTTTGTTTGGGGTTTTTTTTAAATTTTTTCCTCTTCATTAGTGGTCCTGTATGCTGCAGACACTTACTTTCCTTGCTCTGGTCTGGGAAACAAAGCCAACACGGTACATGCTATCAAAAAGCTGATGTGTTCCTAGGCAAATGCAACTCAGGAGTTTGGTGTTAGAGCTGCTTCTTGGGACTTTGATGGATTTTTCTTTTGGCATCAGGTGGCATTCAGGATTTTGCTAACTTGTCATTCTCTTTACGGTGCTCATGACATTATATTCGGGGATTTTTATCCCTCCTGTGTTTGTGTTAAACAGCAGTTTTCCAAAATCCTGCCTTACTGGGAAATGGATGCTATTTATGAAGGTTTTAACATCACCTTTTTCCATGTCTTTACTTAAATCCTTCAGAGGACTTTTGCCTCTTTAAAAGCCATGTATTCAGAAAGTAAATGCAATTACCCTGCAAAGGTTTTGGTGTGGGTGTGCAGTCCTGCCATTTCAGAACTCTGCAGATTGGTTTTATTTCGAGCGGTGCGCTGCAATTAAAGAGAACATTGATGGGAATGAAACGTTTGTGAATGTAGTCCTTTGGAATCTATAGTCTGAAACAGCTGCACGCTGCTTGACGGGGACAGGTAGGGCATGTGACATGTTAGGAATGGCAATGCGGTTCTCCGAAGGAACAAAATGAAACTAGCGGTGGTGTTAATAATGACTCATGCTGGCGCAGCACATTTCAGCTGGAGGCTGCGAAAGCTGCTTCTGACATACAGAGACAGGGTTTGTTTCACCTCTTGGCAAACTGCAGCCACCTTTGCAGTGAGATGCAGGGAATATTTCATGGAGAATAAAGAGTGGAAGGTGGCTAACTGCTCTAGGACCAGGCTTGAAGGTTCTCCGCCTGTTTTATGACTCTGAGCTGCAGGGCGAATATTTGATACCAAACAAGGAAAAAAAGGGGGTTATAGTATGAGCTAGCTGATGAGTTAATTAACACTTGGTTAGAGATACATAACCATACTAACACCTTTAGCATTTGTATGTTATTTGTTGCTCTTCCCCCTCTAAACCACAAGTAGCTAATGTCTCTACCCCAGCATCCAAAGAAGTCAGCGTTTAAACTGAGACCATTTCCATGATACATGAAATACCGTTTCTGGTTGAGTTTTGGGTTGGTTTTTTTACATCTTCACTTTTTGGTGGCTGTCTCCCATCAGAAAGCAATCACCCTGAACTCTTATCTGGATCATGAGGTCTAAAAATAGTCCCAGTGTAAGCTATGAGGGTATTCTCCTCCTGTGCAGGGAAGAGGGATAACAAACCCAATTAGAGCTCATTATTTTATCCTCAAAGCATGTGTGCTGGAGGCATAAGAGGTCACTCACCTATTTGTGTGTTCTACAGCACATGTTTGTTCTTCGGGAGCGGCCCGAAACAGTGTTAATAGACTTGATTCAGCGAACAAAGGATGCGGTGAGGGAACTGGACAACCTGCAGTATCGTAAAATGAAGAAGCTCCTCTTCCAAGAGGCGCACAATGGCCCTGCAGTCGAAACACAGGAGGAGGAGGAGGTGAGAGAAACTTTGGATTTCATCACTGAAGCAGAAAACGATGCTGTCATTTAAATAATCACAGCTCAAGATATTGCTAAAAATGCATGGAAGCTGTTTACACACCTGGCTGTAAGCTCTCTCTTCCTCTCTGTGCTTGGAATAACACTACCTCAAGGCACACACAAGGACAAACAGGGTAGATGCCTAGTGCTGGCAAGAAGCTGTGCCATGTGTTCATGCTTGAACAGTTAGCTTCCAGTTCTGTAAATCCTGGCGTTCTTTGCCTGTTTATAAGGC
Organism: Laterallus jamaicensis coturniculus; assembly: GCA_022605575.1. NCBI lineage: Eukaryota > Metazoa > Chordata > Aves > Gruiformes > Rallidae > Laterallus > Laterallus jamaicensis. The sequence continues at coordinate 7,575,076 of JAKCOX010000025.1, read as the reverse complement.
TTCATGAGGACGCTTTCAGTAACTACAGTTAACCTCTAGTTCGACCATAAGTACAAGGCCCCTGAAAGCCTTCTAGCTTTGTCTGGAGAACATTGAACTGAGTCTAAAACATAGAAATTTGTACTTGGTTTAAAAACAAAAAGGCATTGAGGAAATAAACTTGTCTCTTTCGGGATTGCTTGCTGCAATCCCCATAGAGAAGTTGAGACTCCCTGGATTGCAGCTGTCTTACGTACAGAAAGGAACCGTGTGAGGTGCAGGGTCCCAGCTGAGCACTTTGATGCACTATGATGCTGGTGTCAGAACAGATTCTGGTGACACGCCGTTGCTGATACATGATGGAGTTCAGCTTGTTAACAGGCTTCCTGTTGAAAAGACTCTGACATCAGCCAGTTAATCTTGACAAGGTTGATTCTTTCTCTCCCCAGCATCCCACAAGAGAAATGTTTCATGGCAATGCCTGGAGGGTGGGAACTGCCACGACATGGCAGGTAGATGCCTTCAGAAAGGAGTGGAATGAGCATTTCGTTTGGTCAGGTCCATAGATACAGATGTGGTGGGTTTGGATTTTCTTAACGATTCCTTTCTCCTAGGAACAAGATCACGGTGTCGGCAGGACAGGAACAGTGAATAGTGTCGGAAGTAATCAGTCCATTCCTAGTATGTCTATCAGTGCCAGTAGCCAAAGCAGTAGTGTTAACAGTCTTCCAGATGCCTCGGATGATAAGAGCGAGCTGGATATGATGGAGGGGGACCACACCGTGATGTCAAATAGCTCTGTCATTCATTTAAAGCCGGTAAGCATTGCATTTTTACTGGATAACTTCAAGGGTGTAAAAGGCAAGAGGATTTGGTTGCAATGATGACAAAATGTTGAGTGCTTCCTATCCTAAGCCATTATTTGCAGGTTCCAGTATTGTGTCCCAGTATTTTAACGTGTGCTGGAAACTTTGGAAAGTTGCAGTGAAAAATCTTCTGTTTCTGTCGATTCACTAAAAATTACATTACTAATTGCGTTGTTTCAAATCTGCCTGCTTAACCCTAGGGAGCTGGAATGGCAGCTTGCAACTAGGTTTATTAGGTGGATGCCCTTAGCTTGCAGAGCACTGCTTCATGGGACACAAGAGTTCCCCTTATTTACCTCCTGGTTAGCAAATTCTTAAATGTAAGCCGCTCGGTAGTGATTGAAATCTGTCTCTGAAGCACCCAGCTTCCCAGCACTTGATTTGAATATCTGGTTAATGAACAAAGATGTTCAGAAACCGAAATGCTGCGCGCTGGCTGTGCGAGCTGCAAACCGCTTCCCCTGCTTCACCTCTGAAGGATAAAGGGAGGAGCAGAGGAGCATCCCTCTGCCCCATGCTGCTCTTCCTGTGGAGGGCTTATCACTCCTCTCCAACCAGTAACGTTTTCCCTGGCTAATGATAGGTGTGGTTAGAATGTTTTGTTCTGTGCCCAGATATGCAACCGACGCAGGTATTTCCTCGGGGAGTTAATTAGTGTATCATATCTAACTACTAATCGCTCTGTGATGAATGACAAACTCAAAATAAGAATGTGGAATACACCATGACAAATTTTAAAATTTGCTTTGAGGTGTTTCTGTGGTGGGAGTAATGAAAATCTTCCTCTGTCTTTCAGGGTTACAGAGATGCTGGGTTCTTTATTTCAAACTTGGCATAATCTACTTCATAGCTTTTATGTTTTGGGGAAGTAAACTCTTTTAATTCTGTTTTCAGTTTTCCATTTATTTTTCTCATTTTCAGCTTTAATTAGTAATTTTCCTCCTAGTAATAAAAATGTGCAATGAAATTTCCAAAAGCAAGGATCCTAGATCGGAGCTCTTGCCGCAGTATATTCCCTCCTCCAGCTTATTGAGGATCTTTCAGGACTGCTGAATAAAACGTGGCTTTTTTCTTCCTTTTTAATGTCTTTTGAACCAGGCCAAAATAAAAAATCTTTAGTAACACAGCTTCTCATTATTCTCTCACCTTCCTATTGCTGATAAGGAGGAAGAAAATTACAGGGAGGAATCGGATCCCCGAACAAGGGCATCGGAACCCCAGTCTCCTCCCCAAGTATCTCGCCACAAGTCTCATTATCGCAACCGAGAGCACTTTGCTACTATACGCACAGCATCGCTGGTACGTTGAGGCTTCTCTTCTGCTGAAGCAGTATGTAGGGAGGGATGGCTTTGCACGTAGGGCTATGAAACTACTTAGAGCTGTTAGGGTTTCATCAGAATACAAGCTATCCTGCTTGACTGAGATATTATCACAGAAATAGTTTTAAGTTAATAAAAGCTTAAATGTGACACCTGGGCAAATGTAATTTGTGTGTATTGGATATTTTCAAAGCCAATACGCCTAGCAGAATGCAGGGAAGTATTTATAATAACAAGCTGGCTTTTATTTTCATGTGCCTATTGTATATATTTGTGTGTGGACGTGTGTATATGTGCACACTCAGTGCAGTGAGCTAAAAAAGACGTTATTTGGTACCAGAGTTGCAACAATTGGAGTTTTTCAGCTGGAGTCCATGAGAGCTTATCTTCTACAGCAGAATTCATTTTTTAATCTGCTCTGCTGCCATTAGGATGTGTGCTTTTCTTTACCACAAAATCATATTCCTTTACTGAATAGCTTACTATTGTGGCTTGAAGACTGCCAAAAAGCAGATTAAGAAGCGTTAACTTGCTCCGGCCCGGTGTGGTTACCCTTCCTAGGTGACAAGGCAAATGCAGGAACATGAACAAGACTCTGAACTCCGAGAGCAGATGTCTGGCTATAAACGTATGAGACGGCAACACCAGAAGCAACTGATGGCGTTAGAGAATAAACTGAAGGCAGAGATGGACGAGCATCGCCTCAGGTTGGACAAAGATCTTGAAACACAGCGCAACAATTTTGCTGCAGAAATGGAAAAGCTAATTAAAAAGCACCAAGCAGCCATGGAAAAAGAGGTAGGAGATTATGGCTTAGCAGACCAGTCTCTATTTGTTAATTACATTGAATTGTCCACTTCCCCTTGCTGATGAAGAGATGACATTGTAGTCTCTTACATGTCTGTTTTCAGGAGCCAAGCAAATTGCTAATTAGAAAAAGGCTAATACATCACCTCCTTACACTAAGGGGTTTATGTAACTAGAGGAAAGGTATGTCCTTCATCGCAGTGCGTTATACTAAATGTCAGTATACAGACCCCCGAAAAAATCCTGTGAGGGTTTTCCTTCCTTTGGCCATGTGTATGCTGGTGGTGACTGGCTGCTGCCAAGTGTTATGAAGGCAGGTTAGGCTGCAGCGGACCGTGCTGGCTGGCCGTAAACGCTCACCGTCTAGTTGGTTATAGATATGGGGGTTTTATGCTTTTAAATAATTGATAATGAAGTGGTGCTGCCTGCAGCGATTGTTATTGATTCTTTGTTCATCTTGGATCTCTCAGTGGGTTAATGAAAGAGTTTATCATAAGATGTTGAGCTGGTTAGGCAAGACTAGCTGAACAATAGGGCTGAGGAAATGAGGCGTTGGAGAAGGACTGCTGCTCAGTGTGTGTTTGGGGGGGGGGGGGTGGAATGAGAAGAGAATGAGGTGGAGCTCCTGAGGCTCACGCTTATTCGAAGTCCTGGTGAGTATCGCGGTGACTGTTCCATGAGTTTGGGTCTTGGGGCTGAAATGGAAGGTGAGCTGTAATCCGTCAAGACTCACTGGTATGCTGCTGGGTTTGCTGTAGGCTAAAGTGATGGCCAATGAAGAGAAGAAGTTTCAACAGCATATTCAGGCCCAACAGAAAAAAGAATTGAACAGTTTCCTGGAATCCCAGAAGAGAGAATATAAACTCCGTAAAGAGCAGCTGAAAGAGGTAACTCGTCTGTCCTGAGAGATGTGACTATTGTACAGTGTGTGACACTGGGTGGGAGTGGTGAACCTTCAGAAAGGAACGTGCTGCTGTGCACAAGAGATTTTGCCTTGGATTGCAGCAGGGTCTGCATTTCGTGGGCGGAGACCTGTGCATACTGTCACTTGTTTTCGTATCTTTGACCTTAAGAGTAGGACTTATTTAGGTACAGGCACCTATATGTTTAGCTTGTGAAAGTACAAACTTCTCCTCCATTCGATGTAGATTTGGTGATCCTAAGGAATGAAAAATGGTAGTTTAAGAAAGGTCATGAATATTTTTCTTATACCTTATTGCTGCGGATACTGACCTTGTACTGCAGCAGTTAGTGAAGTTCCTTAGCACTTCAGTTTCTGTGGCAGCACTAAAGATGACCCACAGATTATTTTCTTTTTTTAGTAGAAAGTATCTGTAAAACACTACCTAATTTTAATAAAGCAAGCTGTGTAATAGTTTACTAATCACTAGATTGTAGTGAAAATCATGACCTTTGTGAAACGTGGGGAAACCGTGGAATTAAACTTCCTGGTTGTTTTGTGGAGTGCCTGAAACCGTAAGCACTATAAATGAGGGCTGGTTGTTTTTTCTTTCAAAGAACCATATAATGCTTAACCATCAACTTGTGTGATGCAACTTTGGAACTTGCTCCAAAGGGAAATATTCCCAAACATAGAGGTTTCCCAGGAGAAAAAAAGGTTAAAGAGCACTAGAGCCAAGAAAGATCTGACAAAATCTCTAGTAGCGTGGGCTCTTTACAATAACATGGAGACTTTTTCGAAGTGGGCAGTAGATCACAGAGCACCAAGAAGCACTGATGAAATACAGAGGGGTTCTGTCTCAAACTGAAGATGAAATGTATCACGACATGTCCAATTGCTGTATGGGCATCTCTAGTGTGAAGCTTAAGCGAGCACTCTTTTGCCAAAGATGCATCAAGCTCTGTGTTGAATATTTGATACTCGTGTGGAAGCTGCAGACTTAATCTTCACCTATGAACCTCCTTCTATAAGTCTTTTGTAAGTTACAGCATCTCAATGGCTCTGCCTTCATGAGTTACTTACAAAATGTGTGTGTGTTCTGATCAAGCCAGACACAGAAATCTTCTGGTGTGCTTCATGTGGCTGGAGTTTTGTTTGCACAATGGAATAACAGCGCTTTCCTTCTCTCGGTCCTTTGGGAGCCTTTGAAATCATTTGTCAGGCAGTATAGCAGGGCCTCCAAGTGTCTTTGTTTTCAGAGGCAAGGCATCATTCTTGCTTTTTGAGTTAATACGTGTGTCTGGAAACTGTGGGCACAAACCAGCATTTTGACCAGTTAAAATGACCAAGGTGAGAAGAAGCTGTAGTTAAATATGCGCCGCTGTGGATTGTGTCCTGGTCATCCCTTTGGTAGGGATCTGTAGAGGGTGGGGTAGTACCAGCTGTGAGAGGATGAGGTGGAACGGCTTTGAAACATAGTTTATTAGGCAGATCTGCGCAGCTGTTCAGGGCCAAGGAGCTTAATTTGACTATTCCACAATTAATTACCTTGTTGTTATCAGGAGCTGAATGAAAACCAGAGCACTCCAAAAAAGGAGAAGCAGGAGTGGCTCTCCAAGCAGAAGGAGAACATCCAGCATTTCCAAGCAGAGGAAGAAGCCAACTTACTGAGGCGTCAGAGGCAGTACTTGGAGCTGGAGTGTCGCCGCTTTAAAAGACGGATGCTCCTTGGCCGCCATAATCTAGAGCAGGATCTGGTTCGGGAGGTAAGTGAACAGGCAGAGATGGGATCCGGAACCTCCTCTGCGAAATGGATCTACAGAGCAACCAGCTTTCATCTCACGGAGGGGTTAATTACCACCTCCAAAGTTTTTTGGTAAAATAACAGCTTGATATGCTTTGCACAGCCGTCTGGTAATCCAGGTGGCATTTAGGGGATCGTGCAGAGTCCAACGGGTCAGTACCCTGTTGTGGGAGAACTGTTAGATCTGAAAACTCCACACAACAGTTCCAGTCCTTTCCAGAAAGTGCTTACTGTGAATCCTCTTGAGCATCTAGAACAGGAAGAAGAAAAGTGAAATGAGGAAGGAAAAATTACCGGTGGCAGTGCTGTCTGCTTCTGATAAGATGTAGAAACTTTGTGTTCTGTCCTCAAATGCCTTGGGAAGAGAGAAATGCCCTTGTGATCAAAGGGAAATGTCACGTTGTGAACGGAAATCCAAGTAAGTACAAAGAATCTAATAATTCCCTCTGTCCTCCTGTTAGGAGTTAAACAAAAGGCAGACGCAGAAGGACCTGGAGCACGCCATGCTGCTGCGTCAGCACGAGTCCATGCAGGAGCTGGAGTTCCGCCATCTCAGTACCATCCAGAAGATGCGCTGTGAGCTGATCCGACTCCAGCACCAGACCGAGCTCACCAACCAGCTGGAATACAACAAGCGCCGGGAGCGGGAGCTGAGGCGTAAGCACGTCATGGAGGTCCGGCAGCAGCCCAAGAGCCTGAAGGTATTGAGTGATGTAGGAGCTCTGGGCATGAGGAGGTGGTGGCAAAGTGGTACATTACTCTTGTTTGCAGTGTGTGCAGGTCCAAGGTATCGTGGAGTCACTTTGAAGCCGTGTCTCATTCTGTAACAAATACCTTTATTAAAAACAAGTGTGGTATTTGTCAGGTTGTGTGACTGCCAGGGTGCGACTGCGGCCCAGCCAGCGCCATACATGCGAACCATAGTGATGCTGACAGGGAGGTAGTGTACTGTATGCGGGCCATAGCAGCACCAGGCCCTCATTTTATTTGAAAAGCTATTGTTCTCAGCAACGTGCCTTTCTTCTTGTGGCAGTTTGAAATGTGTTTCACCTTTCTGGTGCCCTTTTTCCTCTCCTATACCGCTTTCTAATTCTCTTCTCCCCTCGTATACAAGAATAAAACCTATTTTTCTGTAATGAAGCAGTGTCATTTAAAAACAGAATACCTCTGCCTTGCTGTGTGCATCAAAATGAACTCCGCTGTGGGTCCTGGCTAGCTCACCTTCTTACTGTTTTTATATTAAGGCTGATACACTATCAAATGTGGGGGAAGAGAGAGAGATGTCAGCCAACCCCAGTGTCCTCAAGAAGCTCCACCACTGACCTTTGCTGTGTTGTCCTCTCATGGGTTTTTCATGCTGCCCTTGTAACTGTGGTGGCTGACCAGAACTATAGGGCCTCTGTAGTTGAGGCTCTTAGTGTTTTCATTGTAAGTCTTCACTTCATCCAAAGAAGTCCAGTGGTTTATTCTGAAGTGTCTGAGAAGGGAGTATAAGGCCTTTCACAAAGCTGCCGGGTACATTTCCTTTGAGGAGACAGAGTTCTTCTCTCCACCCAGCGTTCAGCTGTGCCAGTAACAAAATGAGTGTATGGCATACTGAGCATGGGGTTTCTTTGTTGTTCTAGGTCTTTCCTCTTCATGATATTTCCTATCTGACTTAGACTTCACCACCTGCAAATTATCTTCTCGCAGAGAAAAAAGCAACTTGAAAAATGGAACTTTGTCCAAAAAAAAATATTTTTTATATATATATATAAATAAATACCTGATTTGACAATATTGGAATAATATTGAATAGTGAAAACCTAGCTTGTGAGAACAAGGGACCATCTGATTGCTGTTGAGAATCTCCAAGGATATAGTGTATAAATAGCTGATGACTTCACAGGGAAGCTGCGCTGTGCTCTGAGCTGAATAAAACTGAAGCAGCTGTATTAGGTTGATCCTTCTGAGATTAGCATGAATGAGTTCTGCCTCCCCAAGGTGATGTGGTGTGAACACGAGTGGGCAGCATGTCCGTTCCGTGCCCTTGCTGGCAGTTGGGATGTGGTCTCTGGGCTGCAGAGGCTTGGCCGTGCTCTCACCTCTTGGAGCCCTTCCCTTTCCCAGCCAGGACAAGGCCAGAGTGTTTTGTGGGGAGCACAGAGAGCTTGTGCTTTGCTTTTGCTTGGCTGTTCTGCGATTAGCAAAGGATTTCAGGCTTGAGCTGTCAATCCAGCACCTCTGCGTTCACACAGCGCTTATAACGCAGCCTGCTGGACAGCCCTTTGGTCTGTGGTACAATCCCCCCTTTATCAGGCTGTTCCCTCATATTAACTCCTCCTCTCACTTCTGACTGACGCAGGCCAGTATTCTTAATTGAACAGATAATTTGACTATTTGTTCAGTTTCTCTCTCAAGCACCGTTTTCCCTCAAGGGCACACGCGTTTCAGGCTTCCCCTTTGTTACTCAGGGAGGTCCTTTGTCCTGAAAGCGGTTTTTTAACGGTCAGTGTCAGTTGCTGCTGTTAGAGCACCAGAAGGACCCATAACTAGAACTCACCCTTCACTGAAAACTGCTCTGCTATTATTTTGAGTGTGTTAATTGTGATGCAAATACCCTCTTGCTGGTATTTCACAATTCTAGGTCAAAATGATCTTGTCAGAAGGCTGACTGGAAATCTTACCCCTCCCTTCTGTTTCCTGTTGTTAAAGCCTTTGGGTTGGAAGCCTGTAAGCAGAGTCTGGTGTCAAGCAAAACCTCACAGAAAGTGAGGACAAAATAGATGGCTGGTGTTTTGCTCTGCCCTGACTGGAATGTGTAACCTGCTGACGCTTTCCTTAGGGGCAGGGAGAAACAGCCTTAAGGGTTTTCTGAAGGGGAATAATTTCCTGTGAATTTAGAAAGGATAAAAGCAATGTGTTCTTCTCCATGATGTATGTTTTGGTTTGAATGAACCCCATCTCTGCCCTGTGTTTTTTTGAGTCAGGTTAGCAAACTGGAGTTGTTGGTTTACACAGAAAGCATGCTGATGTCTAAATGGGGCTCATACATTGTCTGATCCTGCTGCATCTTTCTAGGTAGCTACAAGTGTGGCGCTTATCACCTACCCCGCTGAGCCTTGAGCTAGTGCCAGGAGCAGTCAGTGGAGGAGCTGATAGGAGATATGCACACATACCTGCCTTGCTGGTTCAGATCCCGGAGCTCTTCCAACTTATTCAAGGGACAGGAATCTGTTCCTGTGCTCTGTTCCTGTCCTCGGGGCTTCAGGATTTGACCATAGTGGCTGGCAGTGGGAATGAGTCAGAGTGTGTTCTGATGTGTGGGTTCAGGGCTCTGGGGTTTTGAGTGGTTTTTCCTACCGTGGCAGACAGTTAATTTTTCTTACTTGTCAGTTCACTGTCCCTCATCACTTCTGGGTGTCACTTACAGAATCACAAGGTTGGAAAAGACCTCTAAGATCATTGAGTCCAACCGTTCCTGTCCTGTGCTGACCCATATCCTTCAGTACCTGATCTACCCATCTGTTACACACATCCAGGGATGGTGACTCAGCCCCCTCCCTGGGCAGCTTGTTTCAGGTCGATTAGAGGCATCCCTGCCAGCCCTCCTGTAGAGAGGTACAGGGAACTCCAGAGCACCTTCCTTTCCACGATCTCACACCACTCAGTGACAGTAATCCTCACGAGCTGCTCTGGGGGCAGGTAAGGCAGATGAAAGAAAAAAAAACCCAAACTTCCTTAAGGTCACCCAGCAAAGTCAGACCCGGGTACCTTTTCCAGGATTGATGTGTCCCAGCCCTGCCTGCAATCACAAAGTTACGTCTCTAAACAACACAGAGTTACTAGCAGAGTGCAAAGGGCAAACTCAGTCTCCAGTAAGCCTCCATTGGGACTGGGGAATTGTTTTGTTTGCTAGACTAGCACAACGCTGATGTTGCTTGTGGTGCATGTCTTCAAGGTTCTAATCCTTCCCAGCCACTTCTGAGTATCTTTATGAAAACCAGGCTCTAGATAGCAAGGGTTAGAATACATCTTATCTTCATCAAACCTTCTATGGAAAAAGTGTTGTTGCTCTTTTTCCCTCTCCCTTCCCATGCATTGATTTGCTGCTTCTCATAACATTAAGCGCTGTTCATATACGTGTACCATACCAGCAGAGTCCTGTGTACGTATGGCTAACAAATATTAGTCCTGTGCCTCAAGAACTTTTCTTGAAAAGCAACACCCCGGACTGGATCCAGTCCAGTGACAAATGTGAGGCTCTTTGTGCAGGGACAGCTGTATTTAGGCTGGAGCTTTGTTACAGAAGTGTCTGTATTGTAATTGTTTCGCTCAGTAGCAGTGTCAGAGCAGCTGCAGCAATAGTCGTTGCCTCTTGTGTATTTTGCTTCCCTCCTTGCACTGTAGATGTTAATATACATTTGTGGATTCTTGAACTCATATCCTTAATGTAATCCTAAATATCCATTTGAATGGATATTTCTCCCATTTGAAATGTGCTGTTTTTTTCTTTGTTTGTGTCCCCTCCATCTTTCCAGTCAAAAGAACTACAGATAAAGAAGCAGTTTCAGGATACATGCAAGATCCAAACCAGACAGTACAAAGCACTGAGAAACCATCTGCTGGAGACCACGCCAAAGAGTGAACATAAAGCTGTCCTCAAACGGCTCAAGGAGGAGCAGACCCGGAAGCTGGCTATCCTGGCTGAGCAGTATGATCACAGCATTAATGAAATGCTCTCTACACAAGCTGTGAGTCGCCTCTGAGGGACCCAGGGTTCCTCAGCCAAATAGGGATGTTTGCATTTGAACTGATCTGTATCCTGACAGCAGGCTGGCTGCTTCCTCGCTACACATGCCCTGTCCTGCACAGTCGTTCCTCTGTACTTAAAAAGCAGCATTTAAATGCAGAGGAAAAGAGGTATTAATCCCTTTGGGCAGGTTGAAGTTGAAGCTGCTGTTGCAGAGATGCAAACTGATGCATCTGTGTGGCCGGAGGACTGCTTTTGCACAAAGTCTGATGACATAACGGTCCCTGATGGAGCATCGTTAAATAACATGCAGCTTGCTCTCTGAACTCATTCAGGCTTTGATTTGTCGATACCAACCAAAGCATGTCCCACTGGTGGAAGATGCTCATTGAGTCATGGAAGAGTCCAGAGTTTTGACTGTAAATCTGAAATAACGTTAAGAGTGTTGTGAAAGTTCTGTGACTCCTTCTTTAAGAGATTCCTTCTCGAAGGAATGGCCACATGAGCAATGCTTTGAGTCCTCGCTGCAAACCAGTGTGTGCGTTTCTTTGCACTTCCTGCATATTGTGTCCTGCTCACATCACTCCCTACAAATTTGATGCTGCAAGGCAGAGTAGCTGTCTTAATTTGTGTATAGGAAGGTTCAGAGTGCAGTGGCGTACTCCTTTTAGGTTTACATCATTATATCCATGCAGCTGAAGTCCTGCATTGGCAGGGACACAGACTTCAGTCTCCAGCGAACAGGTAATTGGTTAATCCAGTTGAACAGAGCACGAGATCTTCTCTTTGCCTCTAGCAAAAGCAGAGCTGTAGATGTTAGCACCTCCAGCAGTCTGGTCTCTGCAGTATGGATCGCGGTTCCTGAGGAACCACTGCTCATCAGCATCACTTGCATCGGTGCTGTGGGCTCACTGTCACCAGTCTTTGTCACTGTAGGTCCTCTGTTCAGTGAAATGAGGTACAATAGAGACCAATTGTATTGCTGAGAAAACAAAGTCCCATCCCATTCTCTCCCCGTCCCTGCAGTCCTCCCCCGGAGTGTCATGAGTGGTTACCCCATAGTGAAACGCCTCTATTGTCTGTCTTTCCCAGCTGCGTTTGGATGAAGCACAGGAAGCAGAGTGCCAGGTTTTGAAGATGCAGCTGCAGCAAGAATTGGAGTTGCTGAATGCATATCAGAGTAAAATCAAGATGCAGGCAGAAGCCCAGCATGATCGGGAGCTGCGTGATCTTGAACAGAGGGTATCCCTCCGTCGGGCCCTCCTTGAGCAGAAGGTAAAGTGGGCAGGCGAGCATCATTAGCATGCTCCCTGCTCTGGATCTTAAATTGTGCTGTCCTTACCTACAGAGAGAGAAATTGCTTTTACCTTGCTGGATTTGGGTATTTGTCTCTCTGGGGTGGTAGCTCAGTGACACATAGCCTAAACTTTCTGCCAGCTCAGCTGTCCTATGTGAGCAGCTTCTGGCTGGGTTAGAGCTGTTTGAAGCGTGCCAGAGGGAGCTGTGCCTCTCTGGGCAGAAGGCAGAGTGCCCTGACCTGTTCTTTCTGTCTCTGAGCTGCAGATGAGCTGCCCAGTGACAGTAACATCCAAAAGGCAGGGGATTATATTGATGTTTGCATGGTATCAACAGGAGGTATCTTTTGAGAGGGAGCAAGGAGCAAAATGTATTTGAGACCCTGTGTTTTGTGGTAGCAGTATTTTACTGTCTGTCAGTCTGTGGAGACAGAGCTGCTGCTTCCATGGAAGTTAGGTTACAGAAATGGTGCTGTCTGCAGCATTTCCCTATCCGAGCCAAAGTAGCCAGACCCACAAGCATGGGTGAGCTGCTGCTCTTTAGATTTCAGCTGTCATTGGCTACATGTGTGTGAAGGTGCTCCCTGGTGAAGTATGCTTTTCTGTGCAGTGCCAGGTGTGCTGTGTGTGGAAACGTGTGAGCGGGCTACACAAACCCGGGCAAGAGCAATGCACCAGTCCCTGAAAGGAGATACGCAGCCGGCCTTCCTCCTCCAAATTTTTCCCTTTTCACTTGCCTTGTGGATGCTGACCATCACAATTCACACCGTGGTTCCCAACTTTGCTGCTTGGTGATTATTAAATCAGGGCAATTACTCTGTAGCCTAGAGGTTTTTCACACTTCTCCCAGAGCCTAACAGAGACACATGCTGGGCTGGTAGAGGGCTGTGGTGGGAATGAAGCTGCTCCACCTCACGGCCAGCCGAGGCAGCGTCTCTGAGAAGACAGCGCAGCCGTGGTGTGCTGTGGTCTCTGCGAGCAGACAGGGATCTCTGGAAGTAACCGAATTTGTGAAAGCAGAATTCCCGTGTGGCACTCGCGGGTGCAGTAGCCGTCTCTAGACCCCCCATCTGTAGCCCCTTGGCTCCCGTCGCAGCCCTGCGCTTGCGTGCGGCTGCGCGCTGAGTGTGCATTGCCCTCTGGCGGCACACGCTGCCGGCACCTCTGGGAAGAAATAAGTGTCCTGGCGAGGCGGCTGCGCTGGGGCAGCGGGATGTACCAGGCTGCACTGCACGCAGTGCTGCGTTACAAGTTGAAGTGAAGCCAGTGGCTTAGGGAAGCACACATCAACTGATAATGATGCTGTGTGAGTCTGTCAGCGTGGACTAGGATTGGAGGGAAAGCCCCTGCAAAGCACTTGGTGTCCGTAGTGGTGATAGGAAGCTTCTCAATGCTGCATCACTTTAGAAACCCATCAGATGAAGACCTAGCCTAATTTTTTCTGTGTGTGCATGTTCTCTGTGTCCCTGTGTGAGTACTGCATTAGAATAGCAAAAGGCTTGGGTGGTCCTGCAGTTCCCATAGGTGGGAACTTTTATTTAGCAGTACAGGCTGTGCTCGTGCATCGGACTCAGTCACAGACGAGCGGTGAGATCCTGTTCCTTGCTGGGGGTACAGGCACTCCGGGAAAACGTGCGTGCGAAGGTAGATGTATCCTCCCTTTTGCAAGGGTATTCTTTGGGGGGAGGGATGTGTTCTGGTTTTCTAAGAGCTGAGTTGCGAGTGTTTGGGTGTAGGTTACTTAGCGATGTCACCTGGTGTTTGCTTCCATGTGCTAAATGAACCTGGCAGGCAGAGAAAGGGCAGATACATGCGCAAGATGAACGTCTGAATTTATCGTCGCAAATATATACGTCGCCTGTGGCAAAGTCAGTCCCTGATGTTCAATAATAAACCAGATCCCAGAAGTTAGGGTGTGCACAGGACTCTGCTTCCTTCTCAGCATGGTGCTCTCTATTTTGATGGTGCCCATCACCATAGTAACTCACCAGAGCAAACGTGTCTGACTTAGGCTAAGGAGGCAGTAGCCAGCCCTGGCAACACGCAGCCTTTAAGTGCCAGTGGCAGAGACACCGTACAAGCTATACCCCAATGCTGTGGTGTTTGTGTTGCACCAGTAACAAGCGTGTCCCAGGAGTGTCTTTGAAAGACTTGAGAATTTACTCATTTCCTTCCCTCATGCCTCAGACACCTCATCTTCAGAGTCCTGCATCCTGAAGTCGTTTCGAAGTGATGTCACTTTACTGCGGTTTGTTAGGCATGCCTGTCTGTGCAGCTCAGTCGCGCTAAGCCCTGTGTGTTACACTGTTGCAGAGCCTGACAACTGAGCAGCTGGACATGCTGAAGACACTGTAGTTATGGAAAAGGAGGAGGAATCTGCTTAGATAGCAGGACCGGCCAAAACAAGTGGAGTGTTTTGAAGAGCTAATGTCAGAGAAGGCATCCTCTTCCTCTTCTGCCTTTACCGAGCCAGCTGACCGCTGCTTGGCTTTGAGCAGGAATGAGCAAGGCTGCCCTGGGGAGGGAGTTGGTGTCACTCACCTAGTGTGCTAAGAGCCAGGCGTGTGGGTAAGGCCATTTCTGAAAGCCCCAAATGGCTTAGGAGATGACTCACGCTGGAGCAGATTGTTTCCGAAATTCCAGATGAAATCACTTTGCATATTCCCTGACTAAGGCAAGCGAGTGCTTACAAGTACAGCGCTCTGCCCAGTACCTTCAGCATAGCCCAAGATAGCACCTCTTGGCTGCGTTGCCACTGACAGCAGGGGAGATGCCAGCGAGCTGTGCTAAAAGTCTTGGCTGCTTCTTTTTACCCGTTCGGTCTTTTTCATCGAGGCCAAAAGTAGCTTTTTCAGTGCTGGCAAGGAGACAATGGAGGGATTCTTTGGTTCTCCACCTGACTGCAAAAATCTCAATAAGAAAGGCTTTCATCTCTGTCTGATGGGTGTCAGGAGGCCATAGCCCCATGTTTGCTCATTTAGAGAGCTGATCCCTGTGCCCCTACCAAAGTACCATTGGAAACTGATTTGGAACAGTGCTGCAGGGGAGAAATTGGAGTTGCCAGCTTGCATATAATCTACCTAATAATCTGCCACACAATTCAAGTGTCGCAGCCTACTTTCTTCAGCCACACATCCTGGAGAAAGTATCAGGGTAATGAAATATGAGAAACCAATTTAGGAAAGGGGTATATGGGAGGTGATAAACATAAGCTAAGAAAATCTGGGCGGTCAGCGTTGGAGAGGAAACTGAATGTAGGTTCGTGCACTGAATCCTGGAGAAAGTAGCAGTCATCGTCATTGGATTCAGCTAGAACAGCGAAGGTCACATTAAACTGTGCTGGCAGGTATCTGACTGTAGAGATGCTGTGCTTGGCTGTACCTGAAGGTGCTTTCCCAGTGGGCTTTTATGGAAGCTGTGGGTTTTACTGCATCTTAAAAGATTAACCTGTGTCAAGCTGTTGGTATCACTGTGAACTTCAGCCTTACACCCCTAAAACTTCTGTAATCACCAGGGAGCAGGGACTGAGACCCTCCAACTGGTGAGCACCGCACGTTGGCAAGCGCAGGGTGATGGGGCTGACCCTTTTGCGTTCAGAACAGCTTGTGTGTCAGTGGACATCTGATCTAGATCCAGCCTCACGTAGAGGAGGTTCCTTGTTAGCCTGCTGTTAGAAGGTTTTGAGGCCGTGCCTGTAAAGGAGTCCTGCTACTACAGACTGTCTCTTCTTTTTTCCTTCCCAGATTGAGGAGGAGATGCTGGCGTTGCAGAACGAGCGTACCGAGCGGATACGAAGCCTGCTGGAGCGTCAAGCTCGCGAGATCGAAGCCTTTGACTCAGAAAGCATGAGGCTAGGTTTTAGTAACATGGTTCTTTCTAATCTCTCCCCCGAGGCGTTCAGCCACAGCTACCCGGGAGCTTCTGGCTGGTCCCACAATCCTACTGGGGGTGCAGGACCTCACTGGGGTCATCCCATGGGTGGCCCACCGCAAGCTTGGGGCCATCCAATGCAAGGTGGACCCCAGCCATGGGGTCACCCCTCGGGGCCCATGCAGGGGGTACCTCGAAGTAGTGCGATAGGGGTCCGCAACAGCCCCCAGGCTCTGAGGCGGACAGCTTCTGGGGGACGGACGGAACAGGGCATGAGCAGGAGCACAAGTGTTACTTCACAAATATCCAATGGTTCACACATGTCTTATACATAACTTAAACAATAACTGAGGGTGGCAATTCCACTGGAGCTGTCTGCCAACAGAAACTGCCTACAGACACCAGCCCAGCAGCCTCCTCAGTGCGGTGCTGACGTGTGGAAGCTGGGTGCACATGGAATATTGTATTCATTTTGTAAAGCATTACGTTTTGTGTTTACTAACTGGGATGTCATAGTATTTGGCTGCAGGGGTTGGGGGGTGGTTTTTTGTTTGGTTTTTTTTGTTGTTGGTTTGTTTGTTTTTTTACTTTTCGGAGGGTCTTGGGGGAGGGCATCTGAGAAATATATGCAATTAGTCAGAAGAGTTGGCTGGTGGTCGTCACACTGACAGGACAGAAGGGCCTCAGACTGCCCTCATCACACCATCTGTAGGAAGTCTGAGGGGGAATGGAAGCCTCCTCTCGTGTCCGTAAATTTCGAACTGCCACCCTGCAAAAAAACAGGCGACCTGCCTTTAAACCACCATCCAGGGGAGGAACAGCTTGATCTTCTGTTCCGTTTCTATTTGTCATTAAATTGGATACATTTCTAGGGTATTGCCTCTGCCAAGAGGTGTTTTCAAAGACTCGTAGGTGAGGAAGGGGGGTGAGAAGAGAGGCCGGGAGACACCAGGGCTCAGCAAGACCCTTCTACCCAAGTGCCCGCTCCGTGTCCTGTAAGAAGTGACATTCAGAAAGTACTGGTCAGCTTCCTCAGATCTGCGTTAGGCAAACCTGTCCGGAGAGAATAGGCTGGGAAGGTTTGAAATCGTATTCTGCCTTGGCGCTCCCTGACTGTGCTGCCAGTAGCTCAGATGAGGTTGGGCAGAGGAGCGTAAGCAATGCACTTGTACAGCTAATACTGTGACATCTCACTTTAGCTAAGCATCGGGGTGATTCTTGGAGCCCAGCGTAGTCCTTGTTGCTCCACTCGGAAACGTTAGACTTTCAGCCAGTCAGTCTCAAATGCCAGAGGTATTTTGAAGGATGCCATAGTCACAAAACGCCATTGATCGGGTTTCTCATTATTACACTACAGCCACCAATTTATTACCTTTTTGGCTTGTTGCAATTTCCTGTTTACATGTAGAGTGTAGCCAACTGTTTAAATGTTTAGTTGCCACAGTGTACCAGGAGGAGCTGAGCCAATGACTTCCCCAGCTGATGACTAACCCACATCACCACTGTAGATCTTGCTGCATGTGAGGCTCCTTTTTATTCTTTTCGTTGCTGCAATACTTCACAACTTTTACAGTCCCTTGAGATGCTGTGATATTTTGGCAGCGTATCACACCCCGCGAGAAGGCACTACTTCCAGAGGCTCCTTGGAGCTGCTGTACTACTGAGAGGAAGCAAAGGAGGTTGTGAAATCCATACGGTGGTAAAAGGGGTCAGGGAGTCTTGTTAACCGAATGACTTAATGGCATTGTGTCGTACTTCAGTGTTGGGAACTGGAGATGCCCCCATACTCTTGTGCCAGTGCCAGGGCGGTCTCGGGTCAGCCAGCGCTGGGGAAGGGGGGTGTGGGGGAAGAGCAGGTAGATGAAGTTTGGCTTGAGGCAAAGATTTCCGTCTTGGGGACTGACCAGCCAGGGTTCTTTGTAAATGTTTTTCCTTGCACACTAATCATCTTGAAGAAAACACTAGCTGCTAACTCTAGGATTTGCCTTTAATATGTTTATAGGGCTCAAAAGCAAGGTTTTCCGAATGTGTTTGTCCATGTGACATATTTATATAGTAAATACTCTAGTGTCTCGCTGCTGTTCAGTACTCTCTCAACAGGGCGATGTTCTTTCGTTAGCTAAATTAACATCCACTCCCAACCCTTAACTCTCTGCCAGTGTCCAGTGAATCCAACTGGGATTTCTAGCATCTTGATGTAGCATATCACTCTAATCGAAGATGGAAACTCTACCAAATCATGTTCAAGCAGCCCCTTAGTAAGGAGCTTTGTAGTACTAACAGTGACAGAAGCCTGGGATGAGGCAGTGGTCCCACGGAGGTGATTCTGGTTGCCCCCTGGGGCAAGTGGTGACCATGACCTGTCCTGTCCTTTCCTCTGATATGTTTTTTGTGTGGAATTGGATGGTTTTGGGGCCATTGTTTTGCATTGCGGTGGTGTTGAAACGCAGCAAAACTGATTATAGGGGAAGGTACCTGTATTTTCCTGGGGTTAGGAAGACAGAGATGAAACAAAAGGCCATACTGGTGTTGCGATTTACCACGTGAGTGTAGAGGGTGTGCCCAGAGCATGGTGCTATCACAGCATTTTGAAGTTCAGCTCCTCTATCCCAAACAGCAGCGGCGACAGTGGGGACGGGCAATACCCACCAAGTTCAGTGGGTTTATTCTTTTGCTTCTGTTACGGTTTGAATTTGGTCAAAGTCTCTGGCTTTTAAATTGAGCTACTTCAACAGAATTCTCTCGACCCATCTCTTTGTGTAATGTCAAGCATGACTGAATGCTGAATCCAAATGATGGCTATCCCATATTGGCTTTTTTTGTATTCAAAAAGAATTGTGTAGTAACCATTTTTACATGTATATCATGTGCAGACCTGGACTATTCCAACAAGTTAATATTTTAATTAAAATAGTTTGCAAAAACTGATTCAGATCAACTGGTCTAAATGTGTGTGTTCCCTGTGTGTACGTGGGGGAAGGAGAGCTGTCCCAAACCAACCTGATTTGGAGAGAGAATGCCCCGTTACGCAGCTGTAGCCAGAGGGGCTCAGGGTCAGGCTGAGCCTTGGAGGTCTACAAGGGAAGGCCCTCTGTGTTGAGGATTTTCATGTATCTCAGGTATGTTTCTGAGATACATAACCAGGAAATAATGCTAGAGAGACGCAAACACTCTGAATCAGTTTGCAAACTCTAATTTTAAAAAGTAAAACCGATTACTCTGTATTGTTCTCGTTGCAGTCATGCCCTAACTTTTGGTTTTAAAAATACTGTAAATTGTGGAAACTACTCCAGTACCTCAGCAGAGATGTGCTTCCACATCTTTTGTGTTCTTACTTAACACTGGGGAAAAACTCTTCTGTGTGACTACTTTGCAAACGTCATTGCTGTGTTTTCCCATCACCAGCTTGACCCCTGACATCTTTTACTCTGTGGTTATTTTTTTCTCCCCTTTGCAAAGACCTGACGTTCTGGTGTAGTAGAGCCCGCAGATGGTAAAACCAGAGGAGCCAGCCTTTTCACCTCTTCCCCACCCGAGTTTCTTTTTCCTTTTATTGAACTAAAAATCAGTGAAAAGGGACCACCGTGGTTTTTCTCATTCTCCATGGTCCCAGGGAGTCAGCAGCCACCTCTCCCCCCTCCCATGTGGAACGTTTACGTGCTTTCTTCCTCAGGCGCAGCGCTGAAACGGAGCCCCAGCTCTCTTTTCACCTGCGTTTGCTCCCAGCATGTGAGCTTCAAAGGGGTTGAAGAAATAAGTGTGGTACGATCCTGAGCTTGCCACAGAAAATTCCCTGCAGCCATTCCTTGCCTGGCTTTGGGGCCAGACGGGCATCGCTCCATATCCCACCCAGCCCTCCCGCTCCAGAAGAAGGTGCGCTGCACCCAAGTAGCCGTACCTGTTTATTAATTAATTAAACACACACCCCCAGGGATAGGGGCCCCTTGCACTTGAGGCTGTTCTGCCCTCCCCCCCTCCTCCCTCAACCCTGCTTACGTGCCATTTCTTGAGAGGCAATAAATCGTATTGTACCACTGTCTACCATTACTCTGTTGAATACGCACATCTCTCTGGATATATATATATGGTATCTCATTTGTATATATTTATATACTCTGTCTGTATGTGTGTGTGGGTATACGTGCACACACACCTCATGCTGTGCATTTCTGTCAGGGCGCTTCAGTTCCCCTGTTCTTTAGTGCTCCTGTTTGGGAGCAGAAGCACCCCCTGGGGCAGGGCTCTCGAGGGCAAGCGCACGGACATCTGCACAAGCTGTGCCAGGGCTGAGCACAGTCACAAACCCTTGCTTCAATGCTGCCCTGCTAATCGTAGCTTGCGTTTTCTGGGGTGCAGGAGGTGGGGTAGGCTAGCTGCTATGGGTGTGCTGTGAAGGGGAGAGCTCCCTGAGGGTACCGGCAAGTCAAAAGACAGCAGAGAAGAAAACAAGATGGTACAGTGATAGGAAGGCAGTTGAGGCGATGTAGCGATGTGCTGGAGAGGCGGTGTGTGGGCCGGTGAAGTGCTCAGCAGGCTGAGCTCAGAGTCCCCAGCTGCGTCTCGCCACGAGACATCACAAGCCCAGCACGGTCTTGGCACGCTGCACCGGCACTAACTTTTGGCACTGTAGAGTTGGAGCCGCCATGGACTCTGAACACTGTCTGCCTTTGTGTGCGTCCTGTAACGAGAGCAGGTTGTGTGGGGATCCAAGGGGGAGCTGGATGGGAAGATGGGAGAGGGAGGGTGTGTGTGTGTACAGCGCATGCATACATACACACACACACACACACAGATGCTTTTGGTCCACTCTTTGTTCTGTGGAGGGTTATGTGCAGTTACTCCAGTCCAGTAAGCAGACAGCAGCTTTGTCCTTCTGCGTGCTTGCTCTGCATTCCTAGTAAATACTGCCCTGGTCTTTTTCATGGCAAAGGGGCGAGTGCCATGCTGGACACCACGAGCTCCTCAAGCTAGGAAGACCCTTCTAACCTTCTTCTTTGTCCTCTGCAACCCCCACCTTAGCAAGACATCTGGCAGTGTGTGGGATAGATGATTCTTGCGTGCGTCAAGTCACAACAGTTCATCCAGCTGCAATATTTGCCCTGCAGGAAAGCCCACCCAGCTCGGCAGCGTGCCAATCATGAGCTCTCTTCCTTGTGCTGTCAGAGAAGTTGGAGGCAATTACCCCTCTTCCCTTTTGCAAGGTCTCTTGAGACATTCTTTTTAGGAGAGGCTTGGGTTTGGTTGGGACATCCTTACCCTTTTGCAAGGAGTGGTGTCATCTTTAGCTGCGCTCCTGCCCCTGGGACATTCCCAGCCCGGTGCTGGCTGACAGCGAGTTCAGAGCCACGGTCCAAGGATAGAGGAGTGGTGGATGCCCAGACAGGGACTCTGCTCAGTGTCCCTCTGCTCTGTTTGTCTCAGTTTGCACTTTTACAAGTTGATTAAGCCACAGTCTGTTGAGAAATACGTGTGAGGCGCTTTGGAGGGTTGTGGGTCACTGTTTACAGCCAAAATCTGATAGATGTAGTGGTGGTAGTAACCATCACCCTACAGGAGCGGTGGCAGCAGATAGCCCTGGCTCCTGTCACTCAGCGGGTTCCAGCCAGCCAGAGCAGTGACGCTGCCTGCTGCACCCCGGCCCTGCCCTCAGCCTGGCCTTTGCCGGCCAAGGAGAGGCCTTCACTGGCCTGAGAGGGATGTGGGAAATGGGATTTGCTGGCAAACGAGCACCTTAACCACTGAGCTGTGGGGCTGGAAACTGGGGCATCCCCCGAAGGCTCCTCTGTGGTGAAGCCAGGTGTTTTAGTACCTGGCTGCTGGCTTTGTACCCATCTGGTGTCTTCAGAACATCCAAAAGCCATGTCCTAGGGGAAAACCAACCCGACCCAACGTGGATCCCCCCCTCTCCTTGCTTTCTCTGAGTGCATGTGCTGAGGCCAAGAACTAGTAACCAAGGGGAGGGGGGTGAGCCTTACCCCTGCGGATGTGAACAAACCTGGAGGGGCGAGGGGGGGGAAATCTTCCCCATTGCTTCGCCCCCCACCCCCATCCCCTGCCTTGCTCCCCGCCCTCGAGTTACGGGTACCTCAGAACATGCACAGTTTGAAATTTTCACTGACAATTAGTTGAATTGTTGTGAGTGAAAAGAATTGTAATTACCTGTAAATATGTAGGTAATAAATTGACCTAGTTTCTGTATTTTTTAAGTTTTTGTACTAAAATTTCTAGATACAGTCTGTGCCAGCTAGCAGAAAGCTACTGTAATTGCCAGTTGTAGTTCAGCATGCATCTAATCCCCGAGACGTGTCCGAGTGATGCTGTAAGGAATTGTGCTTCGATGTTGTGAGCTGGGGGGGGGGCACAGCAGGCTGGGGAGGAGGGGTTCCTGGCAGCCCCTCTCCTGGGGACCTTAGCTTCCAGCCCTCGGCAGGGCTTTCCGCGCTCGCTGCCGTGTGCCGTGGGACGGAGCGGCGGCTTCGGGCTTGTTCTGGGGTGGGTGGGTGGGGCGAAACTCAATGGGAACCGAGTTCGGGTTCTTTGCTGCAGTTTAATACCACCGGCTTAAGTACTCTTATTTTCCAACCTCTCTGGAAATGTTGTTTTCCCCTTCGGGCTGCTTTTGTCTCAAACCCAAGAGCGTCTAAAGCTACTGGAGGAAAAACCAAAAAAAAACAAAAAAAGGAAAAAAAGAGAAAAAGAGAAAAAAAAAAAAAAAAGACTTTGATTTGAGATGTTGCCTGCTTTTAGTGCCAGGATCACCCATTTCTATGGCAACTCTGAGCTCAGCAGAGTTTAGCAATCAGCACAGGGTTGTTAACGAGCTGAAAGTACGGCCATCGCCGGCTGCTTTTTGCAGGGCTCTGGCAGAGCCCCACCGCAGCCGGTTGGTGGTGAGTTTGTGGGTGCGATGGCGGTGGGGGGTTTTTTGGAGGGGTGTTCACTGTATCCCTATCCCGGCTGGTTTGCACCGCAGGACCCGTTGCTAAGTGAGGGGTGGGATTCCCTCTCCGTACTTCCTAAGAGAGAAGTTGGGACCTGTGCTCCTTATCTTGTGGCAGAGGGTGTGTGTTGAGGATGCTTCACGGAGCATCCCAGGAAAGCTGCGAGCGGAGGAGTTTTGAGGCCGAGCTCGCCAGGTCTGGGCATCCCAGAGGTGGGGGGGGGCGCAGGAGCTTGTGGAGCTTCAAGGATCAAGAGAAGGAAAGGCGAACATGTGCGTACGGGTTTGGCTTCTGGCAAGCAAACCACCCCCTTCCTTTCTTCAGCTTTTCTTCCCTCCTAACCCCCCATGGCTCTTCCCCTGCTTGCTTGGAACAGGAACATTTTTTACCTGCCTAGAAACAGCTAAAAGGGGGGGGGGGGGGGGAGGGAGGGGAGGGGCAGCCCTGATGTAAATAATTAACGTTACAAAGTGAAGTGTGTATAACATAAAAGGCTACAGCCCTTTGGTGACTTGTAAATGCTTGAGAAGGTTGGTGGCGAGAGATGTGGAGGGCCAAGCGACCTGCCTGGGGCTCCGCAGCCATCGCTGCCCCTCCGACACCTCAGGGCCAGTGGGTTGGGAAGGTGGGAGGCAGGGGGGGGACCAGCCCTTGGCTATGGGAACCCCCTTGGTTTAGCAGATGGGAAGGTAGCGTAACGTGTGTAATACGGATAGGAGAAGCTGTGTGAGGTGTGTATAGTGTATATTTTTTAAAAATAGCTTGCTTGTATTGTGAAGATTTTAAAGACAAACTTGAGAATTCTAGCCTAACTATTAACACGAGTTTAACATCAGTTCCCCCACGGGGTTCAGAGCCTCTTGAATGTATATTCCTTTTTGTAACCTAAATGACCTATTCTTCTACCAGTCAGCCAGACATCCTATTTATATTTTTAATTTTATATCTTACTTTTCAGTTGGTTTCATTATTTCCAGCATGTTTCTGGTTTGGGGGGGTGGGTTGGGGTTGGGGTTGTTTTTCAGTTCATTCGTTTGGGTGGGTTCTTTTGGGTTTGTTTTTTGTTTCTTTTTGCACAAGCGTTGTGTGAAGTCAAGGCGATGTTAACTCAAACCTGGTATTTTTCCAACCTGTTCCCCCCCCTCCCCTTCCTCTCCTCCACCCCTGTTGGGTTGGGTTGGGGTTTTATTTGTTTCCCTTCCACCAACAGTTAGGGATTTGCTGGGCTGGGATGCGGCAGGGAGGGCAGGAGGGGACGGGGAGGGCAGGAGGGGACGGATATTTCCCATTTGCAGCTTCCGTGCAAACACCAGGTCTTTTGCCAATCCACTAAAAAGAAAAAAAGAAATAACCCCCAAACCTGCTTCGCTTGCTGGGTGCTTAAAGATAAAGAGAAAAAGTCAAAATCCTAAAAAAAAATAGTACAAACCACCAGGAAAAAAACCCTCACCT
Source organism: Laterallus jamaicensis coturniculus (assembly GCA_022605575.1). Lineage (NCBI taxonomy): Eukaryota > Metazoa > Chordata > Aves > Gruiformes > Rallidae > Laterallus > Laterallus jamaicensis. Next base: position 7,551,110 of record JAKCOX010000025.1, on the reverse strand, counting down.
TATCAGAGCGCTGTGAGGAGGGGAAGGGCACACCTGCAGCTGCACGGCTCCAGCTTTGGCTGTGGAACAGAAGCCAGCCTGGTCAAGCTGCGAGGTGCCTACCCGACTCCCGCGTGGTTCGGCCAAGCTGTGTGCCAGGAGTTGCCCTTCCCCACTCAGCGCCTGCACAAGCCCCCTGAGAGCTGCCTACTGATGACAGCAAAGCTGTCGCTGCTTTTCCTCTCCTCCTCTTCCTCTTCCTCCTACTCTTCCCCCTCCCTCCGCCCCAGTAAGGAGGGTCCAGCTCCCCAGCAAGAGCTCACCCAGCCCCGTGGCTGCCTGCTCTGGGGCATCCCCCACCTCTAGCACAGCCACAGCGCTGGGGGAAGGCTTTTGGCCACCCAGTTTTGTGCCACAGAGCATTAGAGAGACAGAGCGAGAAAAAACCCAAACCCAAACCCCAAACCCCACACATATCTGCTGTTTTACTATGAACACTGGTCTGAGGTTTCTAGGCCCAGCGCCACGGTGATGGGCCACGAAGGATTTAAAAACTAGGGGAATTAAACTCCTTCCTGCTTCCGTGTCTGGTAGCACCAGCTGGTATGAGTGAATCTACAGGTGTGCGTTTTCCTTCTCGTAGAAAATGCCACAAGCACTAACTGGTAAGGCTTAATGTACAGTATATTGTCAGTATTCTGGTATTCTTCTGGTTCAACATACATTATAGCTCATATATAACCTGTATTAATTGTATAGATTGTGCATTTAAAGCTGTTACCGAGTTGTCAGAAAAAAATAAGAGAAGAGAAAGAAAAACAAAAAAAATAAGGTCATATGTAATATTTTGTTTGTAAGTATCCTTTGTATCATAGCAAAGGAAATGTTAAAAAAAAAAAACAAAAATCAACTGTAATAAAGTAATTTTAGTACACGGAGTGTCTGCCTGCTTTTCTGAGCCCCACACCCCTGCCCAGGGGCTACCGGGTGTAGGACCTCTGCCAGGTGAAAAGAGGGGGCTCAGTGGCAGCACCCCCCCACCTGCGGGGCGCAGCAGCCCCTTCCTCGGCTCCTCTGCCCGCAGGAACTCAGCCATGGCCCTGAAGTACTCCAGCACGGCCTCGTGGCCCCAGCAGCCCCCCGGTCCCAGGTAGGGGAAGCCGCAGTGCCCCCCGCGTGGGGTCAGCAGCAGGAAGAAGTAGGGGCTGCTGCGGAAGAGCTCCAGGGGCAGGCTGCGGGCTGGGGGCCCGCGGACGGGATCGTCGGCGCTGCAGAGGCACAGCACGGGCACGGCCGCCTCGTCAGCATCACGCAAGGGTTCGTTCTGCTCCCAGTAGGCCTCCCAGCTGGTGGGGCGGCTCTTGGTCCGGCAGAAGAGGGTTTCCTCCAGCTCCCGCAGCGAGCGGCTGCCCAGCAGCATGTCCACGTCCACCACCTCGGCCAGGGACCCTGCGTACCTGTGGGGACCGGGTGGCTGAAGTTATGGCTGCAGGGCCACTGCTGGCCCCAAGCAACTGGGGTGGGTGATAGCCACGGTACAGTGCGGCCTTGAGTCCCCCACAGTGGGGTTGGGGAGAAGGGACTGGGGTCCCATCCCACCCCCTTTGCTGGGGATGCTGGGGGTTTCCTGCAGCACAGCCAGCGCCAACCCAGGTACCATGGCAACAGGAGGCGGACGGCACTTGCTCGGTTGCCGTGACAGCAGTGTTTGCAATGGGTATTGGGAAATGGGGGGGACACCCATCCCCCTGCCCACCTCACCACCCTGCTGCCCACCGTGCCAACAGAAGGCACCTGCCCCAGCCCTCCCCCCCCCAGTAAGCACTGTACACCCCTGAGCACCTGAGGCTGAACCTGGCACCTGCATTGGGGGGGGGGGGGTTACCTGTTTTTGTTTGTTTTTTTTTTTTTGGCCTCATGTGCCTACCAGCAAGGCCCTTTTGTGCCTGTCCCCTCTGGCAACACCCCCCCCCCCCCCCCCCCCCCCCCCCCCCCCCCCCCCCCATTCCCCCCTGCAAAGTCTCCATACCACCCAGGGAGGTGCTGCTGCCCAAGGCCTTGGCATCAGGCAGTTTGTCTCCTGGCCCAGCCTGTGCCAGCACTTGGCCTGCTCCGGCCTTGGGTTGCCGGCATCCAGCCCCCTGGGCAAGGGTGGGGCAGCTGCCACAGCCCCATGCCAGTCCACAGCTACCCTAGCCCACAGGGCAGACATTCGAGGTGTGGGGGGGGGGGGGTGGGGTGGTGGTGGGGGGTGGGGGGGTGGGAGGCGGGAACATGACCCTAGCGCTATACAGTGCAGGGGTTTCTCCAACCCACCCAGCACTGCTGCAGGGAGGTGACACCTCTCCCTGCCAGGACACCCTGAGATACGGCCACAGCCCCAGTGGTGGCTGAGTTGGCCCCGTGGCAGCCGGCTCCAGGCTGGTGTTCATTAACCAGCGTGTTTTGCTGCTCTCAGCACCTCTGCCCCTGCGATGGTTCTCCCAGCGCCGGCGGCAGCACCCACTGCATGCACCCCCCCCCCCCCCCCACACACCCCCCCCCCACACACACACCCACACCCCCCCCCAAGGAAGGACAAGGGGGTCCCAGAGCCCGCGCCCCCTCCCCCTCCAGCACCCCCCTCCTCACCCAGCCCCCCCGGAAGGACCCTACTGACCTGCTGAGTCCCCTCTTGAGATGCAGGAGCAGTGGCCACTCGTAGAGCCAGGGCATCCCAGCCTCAAACCAGTCCCGGCCACGGAAGATGGGGGAGAGGCAGGCGGCAGCAGCCAGGTGGCTGGAGGAGCCGCTCTCCCCCAGGTAGGCGAGGAGCAGTCCTGAGCCCGAGCCCTCACTGACCGCCAGCAGCAGGGCGGCGGGATGCCGGCAGCGCAGGTAGGTCACTGCCTCACGCAGGTCCCCTGGGTCCCCAAAGGGCTGGAGGTGGGGGGTGGTGAGGGGGCAGCCATTGTGGCCCCGGCGGTTGAAGATGACAGGGACAAAGCCCCGCTCCAGTGCCCGCAGCCCCAGCTGCAGCAGGCCCCCTGTCACCTTCCCGGCAGCATTGGGGATGAGCAGCAGCACAGGGCTGGGGTCCCCCCTGCCACCACCCCGTGTCCCCACCAGCCAGTCCAGGGCTACCAACCCGTTGTCGGGCAGCTGCAGGAGCTCCCGGGCTACCACCGGCTCTGGCCTCCGGCTGCTGCAGGAGCTGCCACAGCATCTGGAGCTGGGGCCAGCATGGCCACAGCCAGCAGCCTCCCTGCAACGCTGCCCACCGCCCCAAGCTCCATGCCAGGTGCCGGGCCAGTGCCGAAGGCTTGCCTAGCAGCCGGCAGCTTCCCAAGCTGTCCCCATCGGGAAAGGGGATACCCTCCTCTTCATCCACCTTCTCGCCCCCAGGTTCCGGGTTCCTCCAGCCTCCATGGCCACAGGCACCAGGCCAGCAGGACCAGGCTGGTGAGCACCACGGCCACAGCCACCAACCCCTCTGGGGACACCATGGTGGCAGCAGGAGCCCCAGCCTGCAGCCCTTGCGCTCTGCGGGTTCACAGAGCGAGGCAGGGCTGTGGCAGGGAAGCCCAGCCCCTGGGCCGGGCAAGCGGGGCTCTTCAGTGGACATGGTGTGACTGGCCGCCGGCCGGGGCCAAGGGGACTGGGTGAAATGGGAGGACACGTGGCCAAGTCCCAACAGGCACCCAGGGGAGGGTGTGAATCCTGCAGCCAGACGCCTGGATGACGGCACCCCCCCCCACCATTGCTGCAGAGGCCAGGGCCCCGTGCGATGCTCACACCTTTATTGATACAAATGTACAAGGACACATCTTACAGTACGGAGCGCGGCCCCAGGTGAGGGGAGTGGGGGGCAGGATGCCCAGGGATGGGGGCCCGCAGGCACCCCGGTCCAGTGTAACGCTGTGGGCAGCCCCCGGGGGTACCAGCCGCCCGGCCAGGGGCTTTTGTAGGAGTTGGGGGAGAAGGGTACATCGCCGCTGCCACCACAGACAGCTACACAGGCTCTGTACAGGATAAGTTAGGTGCGTGCCACAGGGCGGGCTGCGCGGGGGCGGGCAGGGGGGGGCTGTACAGGGGGACGCAGGCACCTACCCCCCCAGGCTGAGAACCAGCAACGCAGCAGCGCAGGGGGGTGTGTATCTGGCAGGGAATCACCCCACATCCTGGCTCCCCATGGGCTAAAGGCCACTTGCAGCTGCGCTCACCCCAAGTGCCGGCTGCTGCCAGAGGGGAGGGAGAGATGGAGAGCGCAGGGGCTGGGGGAGTGTGGGGGGACGTGGGCCGGCGCTCACTGCTTCTTCTCGCGGGTGGTGATGGTGACCAGCTGCTTGGCGGCCTTGGCGATGTCGTAGGCACACTGGATGACCTGCTGGGTCAGGAGCTGGTAGTCCACGGCGGTGCCTGGCTCGGGGGGCACGGTCTTGCGGCACTCGCTCTGCAGCCGGTAGGCGCTGGCATTGAGCAGCCGCAGGGAGCTCCGCACAGTCTCCAGCGCCGGCTTCTGCAGCAGGGCAGAGGAGTAGGGTCAGGATACACACCAGAGAGAGCTGGCAGAGACCACTGGTCCAGCTGGCGGGGACCCTCCCCATCCAGTGATACCCCCCCCCAACCCCTCCCACCTTGGGGAAGAGCGACGCCATCTCCGTCACAGCCGAGTGGATCTTCTCTGAGCAGGGCACAAAGCTGGGGGGGAGCAGAAGGGGTGAGCACCGGCACAGGCATGAGGTTTCCCAACCGCAGGGATGGCTCCACATGAACCCAGCCAGAAATTGAGGGGTGGGGGCCAGAGGGGCGCTGTGGCCATGCCCCAGCCCTACCTGTCATGCTTGGACTCCTGCGCTGCCCGTAGCAGCTCCTGGATGTTCTTGGTGACCTGCTCGGTTTTGAGGATGACATCCTCGGTGCTGGGCAGCCCGGGGTCCAGCTCCCCATCCAGCAGGTCCAGCTCATGGGGAAAATCCTCATCCTTGCTTAGCTCCACAAAACGCTTCCCCTCCATGCTGCAGGGACCAACCAACACCCCCCTGGGGTCAGCACCAGTTCCAGTTTCCCAGGGGGGTCCCCCAGCCTCAGCACTCACCTGATGAGGACCTCACCCGCCTGCGTGTTGTCATAGTCACTGTCAGTGCCGCTGCCGTGCCGATCCAGCTTGCTCTGGAGGGGACAGAAGCAGCGTCAGGCCCTGCCCAGCCCCATCCCCATGCAGGGCTGGGGTCTCCCCACCCCAGGAGCTGTTCCCCCCCCCCTCCCTGGTACGTCACCATGTGCCGGGCACCATCAGGCGGGCAGGAGAGCAGTGGGGAGGATGGGGGAAAGGGCACAGAGGAGGCAGACGGACCTTTCCGGATCTGGAGGGGGAAGAGAAGGAAAGGTGGTGCTGAACGGGGGTGCAGGAGGGTCCAGAGCTGATCCCAGCGACGTGCAGGAGAGGACAAGCACAGGGGACACCACCGCCCTGCATGCAGGAACGTCCCACAGCCACCATCCCCCAGGGGAGGTCCCTGGCCTGACCCGGGGGGTGCAGGGTGGCGGGGGGATGGGACATCCCAGGATGACAGGGAGACCATGTCCAAGGAGGATGACGGCCACCATGTCCCATGCAGGAGCCGCCCCCGCTGCGGCCCCCTTACCCGGTACACGCTGGCCGGGATGTGCATGGAGTACAGAGCCTCGTCCTCCACCTCCTGGCGACACACGAAAGGTTACGACCCCATGGGGACATGACTCAGTGCCACAGGGGCTGGGGACACACACCCCTGCACCCCCCAAATACCACCCAGCTGCCCCCAGCACACTCACGCCGGCACTGAAGGGCTGCAGCCGTGTCACCAGCTCCTCCACCGGCTGCCCAAAGGGCTTCAGCGCCGAGCCCGGCTCGTACATGGAGAAGGCCTGGCGGTCCCGGCGGTGCGGGGGGGGCCGTGCTCGGGGGGTGCCCATGCTCCGGCCGCTCGCTGGGGGCCGGGGTTGGGTGTGTGGGACCCATCTGCTGCCGGATCTGCGTGTTCTCTGCCTGCAGCTTGTGGATCTGCAGCCAGGGATAAACGGCATCAGTAAGGAATGGGGGGGCACACCAAGGCCAGGGGATTGGAGGGGGAACCCACCAGCCCTGCACCCACCTCGCGCTGCAGCCGGCGCAGCTCATCACTCAGGCTGTTGTTCACCTTCATGAGCTGCTGCACCTTGGCCTCCGAGGCAGCCAGAGCCTTCTTCACTTCCAGGTACTCCTGCAGCGTGATGGGGCCGTCCGAGAGGTCCGAGGAGTCCATACTCTGCAGGGAGAGGGGCTCAGTGCTGGGCTCCCAAAGCCAGGATCTGGGGGGGGTGTATCCAGGGCAGGGGTCTGGGGCTCACCCTGGCACGGTTGTTGCGGGAGGCGTTGCGTAGCAGCTCCTGGTCCGTATCCTCGTCAGAAGCAACGCTGTCGTAGTCGTGCTGGTCGTCCAGGTCACTCTGGCTCCGCAGTGAGTAGTCAAGAGCGTCTGGGGGAGGGCAGGGGGGTACTGAGCACAGGGCAGGGTCAGGGCAGGAGAGATGCTCAGCCCCACCTTGCTGCCCCTCATCCCTCACCTGTGGGGCTCAGCAGACTCTTCCCTTGCTGCCGGCGCTTGGCTTCCCCGAGGATGTCGATGAGCAAGGTGGCAAACTCCCTGGCATTGAACCTGGCCAGCTTCTGCCGGCCCTGGGGGGGATGGAGGGAGGGAAAGGGGGTGAGCAGGGGCCCAGGTGTGAGGAGAGGGGGTGGGTTTGGGGGCCTGGGGGGAACCATACCTGGTTGCGCGTGGCCGAGTACTCGGGGTTGACAGGGAGGAAGGGGACAGCGCTGCGCTCTGTCACCAGCGTGCTGTGGTTCTGTGTCGTCAGCCAGACTGTGGGAAATGGCCCGGCGTCAGACCCCTGGGAGGGGTGGTGGGGCTGCGGGGGCCGGACCCCCGGAGTGAGCAGGCCTCAGGGCCTGGGGCCGGCGGCGGAGCAGGCAGGACGCAGGCGCGGGCACAGGGCCAGCTTGCCGGGGCTGGGAGCAGAGCCCGGCCGCGCTGACAGGAATCGCCCTCCCCATGGGGCCTGGGTCCCCCCCACCACCTGCAGCAGGGACCTCCGCTCCTCACCCATTGGGGCACCCCTCCAGCCAGCGGGGAGAGGGTTCAGCTTGCCTGTCAGTGCCCACCCTGCCATGAGAATAGGACAGCCCCCCCACCCTGCTACCCCCCAGTTCAAGGGCACCCCGCCAGGCTGAGCCCCCATCCCTTGGCAGCGGGGGCTCACACCCACCTCCAGCAGCACCCCAGCCCCGGCACCCAGCAGCGGCCCCTCGCACTGAGAAAACCTTCCCGGCCGGAGGAATGAGGAAGGAGGGGCCTGCGGTCCCGGCGGACGCATCCAGATCACGGGGGGAGTGCTGGGCTCAGCCACGGCCCCACTGGCTGCTCCTCCCCGCATCGGGGAGCCCGTCCCAAACCTTGGGGGGAAGGAGGGAGGGCTGCACCGCACCCCACCCGCCCCGCTCACCCGCGTCGTTCTCCCGGCGGTCCACCTCATCGTACACGTCCATGGCCAACTCCTCAAAGAGGTGGTTGCTGAGCTGCAGCGGGACAGGGCACGGTGTCAGGCAGGTTTGGGTGGGGGGGGAGCAGACAGGACCCTCCTCCTCCTCCTTCCCCCCCAAGCCCTGACCCATCCCCTACTCACCGCTTGCAGCTTCTTCTTGGCTGCCTTGGCAAGCTCAGAGAGGTCCAGGCTGGGGGTGCGGGGAGGGGAGGGAGACACGAGGTGGGGGTTATTCCTGGCCCACCCCCACTGAGACAGCCCCCAGCTGCACCCCACCATGAGAGAGACCCCTGGGCGTGGGGGGGCTTCACCAACCGGGGCTGGCAGGCAGGCAGGCACGGGGGGGTACAAGGTGGCAGGGGGGCGAGCAGGACACACCCCCTCCCCCTCTTTCCCGGGTGCCCCCCAGGTGCCAGGCTAGGCTGAGCGGCCGCAGGGGGGGCCCATGCCAGCAGCACGGGAGGGCCCCCGGAGCCGAGAGCCAAGCAGACAATACCTCTGTGCCATGCACTTTGGGCGCACCCTGCGCTCCGGAGAAGGCAGCGGAGGGAAGAACAGGATAAAGGTGGACGTTAAACACGCAGGCATGTGGACATCCCCCTCCCTCCTACCACCACCACCCTCCCCAGGGATGCTCCAACGCTGGTCACGGGAAGGCAACTGGGGTCCCCCGCTTCAGCCCAGCGGGGACACTGGGGGGGACACGGGACACGGCAGCAGGGCCACGGGTGCCGGGCGCTCACCTGTCGGCCATCTGTGGGATGATGTAGTGCCCATTCTTGTGGTCTGTGTGAAGAGAGGGGTAGTGAGCAGTACCCTGTGCCCCCTGCCCAGTCCCCCAGGAATGACCTCCTTCCTTCCCCCAGGACCCCCTTTTCCCCCAGAACCCCCTTTCCCCACAGAACCCCCTGCGCTCACCCGGCTTCCTGCCGCAGAGGTAGAAAGCCAGCCGGTCAGTCAGCTCGTACTGGCACTCCACCAGCCGCTCCGCCAGCTCGTGCTGGGCTGCCTGCCTGTATGAGGATGGGCAGGGGTGATGCCCAGCCTAAATGGGGGAAGGGGGGGGGAATAGTGGTGCAGAGAGGGGTGACCCCCTCCCCTTCCTCACCCTCACCTGGCATAGTCGATGGGGGTCCGGCCATTCACGTCAGGTGCCCCAGGATCGGCCCCATAGACCACCAGCAGCTCTGCCTGCAGGATCTGCCCGGCCTTGGCGGCCACGTGCAGCGGCGTGGTGCCCTTCTCCTGTGGGCACCAACAGCCTCAGCCCCACAGCCCCTCCGTGCGATAGAGCCCCAGGACCACCACCACCCCCTGAAGCCCAGGACTGTCCCCAGGGCTCTGATGCCCCACCAGTGCTCACCGGGTGAAAGAAGTTGGCCTGGGCACCCAGTGAGAGCAAGCGCAGGCAGGTCTCCAGGTTGCCTGTCCGCACGCTTGAGTGCAATTGCTGCAGGGGCGGGTAGAGAGGTGGGTAAGGGTGGGGGGAATTCCATCCCCAGCTGCTGAAGCAGGGGGGGTCTCCACGTCCCCAGCCCATGCCCCACCTTGCTGAGGTCCTTGGCAGTGACGCCGTCGTCGTCGCGGCAGGGCAGCTTGTGGACGAAGGCCAGCATCTGGTACTTGGCGCGGATGAACTCAGACTTGGTGGGGCTGAGGTGGGATGGGGGGGGGGGGCAGGTTGCAGGGTGAGCGCCTGGGCAATGCAGACACCCCCTCCCCACAGCATGGGGGGGCACTTACTGCACTTTATCCTGGGGGTTTGCCTTCCGGCGCCCACTCTGCACCTGGGCCGGGTCCAGCAGTGAGTGTTCCCAGATAGAGTTGGCCCCATTGCTCGCCAAGGTGTGAACCATCTGCAGGGGAGAGGCAGGCGCCGGTGGGGTGGTGGGTGAAGGAGGGGTCCCCGCGTGTGTGCCCCCATGACCCCATGGGGTCAGCACCCACCTGGAGCAGGGTGGCGGGCCAGGGGCTGTGCCGTAGGTGCTTGACGATGGAGATGTGGCGGCCCAGGCTGCGGTGCACACTGCAGCACTCGTCACAGATGAGCACCCCACGGTTGATGGAGGCCCAGCCGGGGTCTGCAGGGTGGCATGGGGGCATCACTGGGCGTCTCCGCCACCAAGGCCCCCCTCCCCATACAGTTCCCCCCCCCACGCCCCCCCACCCCCCCTCCACACTGCTAGGGGGAGGTGAGTTGCCACAGCAACTGTTTCCCCAGCAACGGTGAGGGGCTCAGCCCATCACCAGGGGAAACCCACAGGTTTCCCATAGCAACCAGGCACCAGCCAAAAGGGGGGGGCAGGATTTGGCCTCCCCCATGAAGAGGGCAGCGAGTGGTGGGAACATGCCAGCGCTGTGACAGCACACCCCAATGAGGGGCACCTTGATCACTGCAGAACCCTTTAGGGCCGTGAACCCCCAAGAGCCCCCAGTTGGTCATTTGGGGAGGGGGGGTCCTGGAGGGAGGCAGTGTGCCCCCGACAGGTGGGCACCCCCAGTCCACAGCCTCCCACATACAGTGGGTCATTGGAGCTGCAGCATCCGCATACCAGACCAGGCCAGCCCCCTAGGGCACTCAGACTTCAGGGGCAGGTGCCACAGCCCCTGCCACGCTGCCAGACCCCCACCAGCCCCATCTACCGGCCCCGGCCTGGCCGGACTGGAGCCCTTTGTATCCCTGCTGGAACAAAGGGCCATTTGAGCCACCGCGCTGGCCCTGTGCTGGCACCAGCCCCAGCACCCGTGGGGGCCCCACTCCCAGCCAGGCAGCAGCTCCACAGGCCCACACCCCAAAACCAGGTCCTGGAGCCGGCCAGGGGTCAGGTTCCCCCCCGACAAGGGTGGCTGCATGGCCACCACTGACCCAGGCAGCATGGAGAGCAGGATTTGGGGACCCACCCACTGGGTAGCAGCCCCCCTCCCGCCCCGTGACACACTGCCAGGCACAGGGTGACAATGCCAAATCATCCCCAGGCAGCCCCTCCCTGGGGGAGTCCCTGCCAGCCCCTGCCCAGCCCTGCCACCCCTTGTTTCTGTAGCGCCTACACAAACACCACACTGCCCCACGGGAGAGGGGCTGGGCCTGGCAGGGCAGCGATGGCCCTGAGAGGATGATGACGGCCCCATGACCACAGAGGAAGGCAGGTGGGCGGCCAGGTCAACCCTTCTTACTTCCTGACCGCAGAGTCCCAGCCCCCTCCCCAAACCCCCTGGAGAGCCCCTGGGAACGCCATTTTGGGGGGCAGCCAGCCCTACAGCACTGAAGTGCCCCGGTGCTGAGGTGGGGTGGCCAGGGGCAGGGAGAGCAGCGGCCCCCCCAGCCTGGCAGCCCCGCAGACACAGATGGCAGCGCCTTGGCAGCCAGCGTGGCGGCATCTGCGCCTTCGCGCCCGCTGCCCACGGGGTGCTGCCGGGAACAGGATGCTCTGCGCGGGGGGAGCTGGCTGGTGAGGCTGCCTGTGGCCCCACAAGCAGGCGGACACGGGGTACCCCCCCAGAGCAGCACCCCTTCCCGCTGCAGGGACAGCTGGGATGCAATGGGATGTGGGTGGGCCTCACAGGAACTCGAGGAGTGCTGGCACAGGGACATGCCTGAGGATGGATCCCAGAGCTCACCTCTGTCCCAGCACCGGGTCACGGGATGATCCAGGACTGCCAGCACTTAGCCCTGCGCTGGGTTGGGCGGGGGGAGGGAGGGGTTGGGGCCAGCCAGCACCCCTGCATGGGGCCAGCAGAGGGGTTTGGCCAAGGGAACCTGGGCAGAGGGTCCAGGGCACCCTATGGACACTCCACCACAAAGGGCCAGCCGGTGCATCCCTGACAGTGTCGGTGAGCACTCCCAGCCCGGTAGGAAGCGGCCTCTGGACTTTATAACTCATTTCCTCACATGGCTGCCGGGCGATAAGAGATTGAAAAACACTGGTTTCCATTTCCCCCCTCCCCAGAAGGAGCCTCAGCATCGCTACAGGCACCTCGCTGCCCCCCTCTTGCCCTCCAGCACAGGGGACGCACCCGGAGGCAGGGCAGCCCCGCGCCCACGCGTGCTGCTGGCTCTCCTGGCAGGATCCGGCCCTTTGGCACGTGGCCGGAATAATTTCGGCACAGCCTTGGCTCGCGGGCAGCTTTCCGGGGCCGGCTCACAGGGAGCCTCGAAGCTCAGCCCTGTTCATTCATCACCATGGGGCTGCATGGGCTGGTCGTGGGCAGGGTTTAGGGGGTCCGGCCCTACCGTGATCAGGGTTTGGGGGATCCCCCCCCCCTGCCATGACATCCATGGGCTCGTGCCTGGCACGGGGTCTGTGGGCACCAGCAGTGCTGGGGACGGGAATAGTCTTGCTCCGGCTCAGGCTCCGGCTTGCAGCACAGCTGCCGCCGGCCTGGCTCAGCCTGCCGGCACCACCGAGCCCAGATCTGGCCAGTGTGGGTGCTGGCAGCAGGGTGCTGGGGGGTGCAGGAGGGTGTTGCCCCACCGCACTATTCTCAGGGTCCTCAGCGCTTCTGGCACCAACTGGCGTGTCCCCAGCCTGCGCCAGGCTGTCGGTGGTGCACAGGGGTACCCTGGGGTGGCACCGAGGAGGGCACGGAGGGTTTTGGGGGTCACATTCGGGGTGTACTGGGTGGTTAAAGGGTGTGCAGCCAGGGGGCCAAGGGGCCTCACCAGGGCGATGCACGGCGGGGGAGGGGGGGCGGAGCAGGGGGCTCGGGGGAGGTCCCGAGGGTATGCAGTGCAGGGTGCAGAGCAGACTCACCGGGAGGGTGGGGGGTCCGGGGGCACCCAGGGGTGCAGAGGCCTCGCTGAGGGGTGTAGGAGGAGATGCCAAAGGGCTCCCTGAAGCATACCGGGGAGCGCACCGCGGGGCGCGCTGGGGGGTCACGGGAGGTGCCGGGGATGTACTGGGGGGGGCACTACGGGATGTAGAGGGACCTCACGCAGGGCCCACGGCCGTACCGGGGGCACAGAGGGGGCTGGCGGGGCCTGTACCGTGGGGGAGAGAGCCCGCGGTGGCTGGGGCCGTACCGGGCAGCGCAAAGCAGGCTCCCGGCCCGGCTCGGGGAGGAGGGGGCGGGCGGGGAAAGGGGGGGCGGGCTCCGGGGAAGGGGCAACACGAGGTGCGAAGGGCCCCGCCGGGGTGATGGATGGGCGCGGGAGGCTGTCGGGGGGATGGGGCGTTGCAGGGACGCACCGGGGGATACAGGGGGGGCCGGGGCCGGGGGGGGGGGGGCGGCCCTTACCTGGGGCGCTGCAGTCGGCGCACACCTCCGCCCGCGGCGCCTTCCGGGACATCCTCAGCGGCGAGGCGGGCCCCGGCCCGGGCCTCTGCGCCAGCGTGGGGGGGGGGGCGGCGGCGGCGCCCCCGGGCCCGCCGGGGGAAATGGGGGGGGCGAGGGGCCGGGCGGCGGGGCGGGGCGGGGGCGGCGGCGGGGGCCCGGGGCCGCGGCGCGCCGGGGGCTGCCGGCTGCTCCCAGCGCCCGGCGGCTCCGCAGGAAGCGGCGCAGGCCCGGCCCCGGCGGAGGAGGGGCCGCACCGCCCCCGCCCCGCCACCGGCAGCGCGGCCGCGACCGCCCCGCACCGGCACCGGCACCGCCCCGCACCCGCACAGCGCCCCGCACCCGCACAGCGCCCGGCTCCCGCACCACCGCCACCCCCGCTCCGCATCCGCACCCGCCCCGACACCTGCCTCCGCACCGCTCCTGGCCCCGGGCAGCCCCGGGTATCGGTTCCCGGTACCGCCTCCCGTTCTGGTTCCAGTCCCCCAGCAACCCCTGCCCGGTTCTGGGCATCCCCCTGGCCCTGGTGCTGCTCCCCGGCACCTCCTGACCCCAGTCCCGGGTGTCCTCCTGGTCCCAGTCCCAGTCCAGGACACTGTCCTGGTCCTGTTGCAGTTCTGGTCCTGGTTACACCCCTGCTCTGGGTCAAGGGCACCCCGGTGCTTCTGGTCCTGGTCCTGGCCCCGGCCCGGGTCCTGTGCACCCCAGTCCCAGTCTGGCTCTGGGTACCCCAGCGCTGGCTCTGGGCACTCATCCTGTGTCCAGCCTCAGCCCTGGGCACCCAGGACACCAGCCTCTGTCCTGTTCCCAGTGCCAGCTCCGGGACCGGGCACTCCTGTGCACCCCACTGCCCGCTCTGGCCCCATCCCAGGGGCACCCAAGGTGCAGTGTGGGCAGGCTGGGTCTGGGTGAGGGTCCCAGGACACCAGAGTTCACCCCCTGCCCCAGCAAGCGCAGGCAGGATGCTGCACTGGGGCTGTGTGCGGTGGGCTACAGCCTCCCTGGGGTGTTCAGCAGGGGATTTGGGGGGGTTGAGGAGACTGGAGCCTATTTGGGGTCTGTCCCCCCCCTCTGAGATTCTGTAAGCACTTGGAGCAGTGGGTGACACCCCAATATCACCATGGGGCCCCACAGGCAGCTCTGGGGGCTGGACCCGGCTGCTGCACAGCCCCCCCAGGCAGAAGCCACTAGAGTGGGACCAGATCCTGTCCCCTGCCACCCTGGCCCTGCAGCCTGCACCGTGGGTGACCTCACGGCTGGTTGCTGGGGAGAAGGCTCATGACGTCATGGGGCAGCAGGGCCAGTGGGGAGATGGGGGGATGCTGTACAGGGGGGACCAGGGCAAAGAGATGTGACCGCCGCTGCCTTCATCTTGGCTGAGCAAGGAATAATCACCCCCTGGGCAGCAGCCCCGTGGCAGGGTGGGGGGCAGCGGGCCGGGGGGCTGGGAGCGTGGCGCCGGCGGGAGGCAGAGGCAGCCGGCGGAGGCCCAGCCTCGCATTGTTCTCGGGCGGCAGCCGGAAAATGCGACGCCTGCCCCGGAGAAACGCAGGCGGAAAAGGAAACGGGGCCGGGGGCCTGCGCCTGCCGCTGCCCGGGGATGGGGAGGGGGGGGGGCTTAGGGCCCCCCCCTGCACGGCCCCTGCCCGCTGCCTTCGCCCCTGCCCCACCATGTGCCCGAGCCCACTGGCACATGGGGGGAGCAGAGAAATGAACCTGGGGGAGAATTTGGAAGGGGGGGGGGGAGGTCCTGAGTGCCAGCGGAGTGACCCTTTGCAGCCACCCCCGCGGGGTCGGGGGCCGCGGTGATGGGCTGAGTGCTGCGGGAGGGGTGGCGAGGAGGAGGAGGAGGAGGGAGAAGGGGGCGATGCCGGGCAGGGCAACTACAAGTCCCATGAGGCCGGGCGGTGCGGGGAGGGGAAGGGGGGCGCGGGGGAAGCACCGGGCGGGAGGTGCCGTGCCCGCCCCGCCCCGGGCCCCCCCCCCCCCCGCGCCCCGCTCCGCCCCGCGCCGCGCCCGCCGCGCCCGCCGCGCCGCTCCAGCATGCACGGAGGATGCTCGCGTCTTGCTCAGGCAGGAAGGGGCCGGAGGGCAGGTACCCGCTGCACTACCTCGTCTGGCACAACCGCGCCCGCGACTTGGACCGGGAGCTCAGCGCCAAGCAGGTGGGGCGGCGGGGGGGCACCCCCGGGCACGGCCCGGTTCGGCTCGGGCTGATGCAATGCCGCCGGGCTGCAGCCCGGGCTCCTGCTCGGGGCTGGGCTGAGGATGAGGATTGAGATCAGGATGATGGTGGGGGCATGAGGTCTCTCCCGGGGTTGTCAGGGCGCTGGACGTTGTGTCGTGTGTCCCCCCTCCCTCCCGCACCTCGGGACCGTGTCAGCTGTCCCCGGGGCTAGCAGAGAGAGGTGGGTACCACCCGCGGGTCCTCTGCATCCCTCGGCGCACGCAGCGCTGAGCATCCCTTCCCACGTGTCCCCGGCTCCCTGCTAGGCCTCTGCAGGCCCCCCCGACCCCCAACCCGCCTCTCGGGGTGCTGCCAGCCCCACTGGGGGAGCAGCCCCCATCTTCTCCACCCCCAGGCTGAGCCCCTCTCGCTCGGGGAGGACGCAGGGCCCTGCTGCTGTCGGGGCACAGCCCCCCAGCCCCAGGAGGCCAAGCAGGTGAGAGGACCCACCGTGCCCCCCAGCCGGGGACACCCCCCCCAAGTTGGCCTGTGACAGAGCGGGGCCACGGGCAAGTCCCCAGGCGGGTTCCCAGCCTCCCTCTCCCCCGTGGCGTTGCAATTCAGGTAATTAAAACCCAACCCCGAAGACGCAGGAAACCGCAGGCACTGGAGGGAGCCTGGCAGCGAGGCTGTGCCGAGCATCCCTGCTCCCCCCGGCCCAGCTCCCGGCACCCTGGGGTGCTGAGGGCCGTGCCGGATGGACCCTAGCAATGCATGAAAAAGGGGCGGGGGGGGGGGGGGGGGGAAGCGTCGTGCTGTGATGCTCCCGCCAGGATGCAGGCGATGGCTCCCGCCACACCCGCCTCCATTGTGGGGGCCAGCCGCGGGGGGGCTACACCAGCATCACCCTGACCCCCCCCCTTTCCCCACACCCCACCCCATCGCCAGTGGTTTTATTTCCGTGGTAATTCGGGGTCATTTTTCCCAGGAGCCCAGCGCGGCAGAGA
This sequence comes from Laterallus jamaicensis coturniculus, assembly GCA_022605575.1. NCBI lineage: Eukaryota > Metazoa > Chordata > Aves > Gruiformes > Rallidae > Laterallus > Laterallus jamaicensis. The sequence goes on along the minus strand of JAKCOX010000025.1, from coordinate 7,535,141 downwards.
TCAAAGCTGGGTGCAGGCGGCGGCGGCTCAGCAGGCGCGGGGAGATGCAGGGGCTGCGAGTGGGGCTCCGGCCCTGCACGCCTGCAGAGAGGCTTCCCAACCTCCCCTGCCCCCTGAGCCTGGCCAGCTGAGGGGCTTAGCTGGTGGCCCCTGCTGCCATTTGCAGGGTGAGAGTGAAGCCGGCCCTGTGTGCATCCCTGTGTGCATCCCAGGGGTGCACAGGATGGCCCATGGGTGCTGCAGGCAGGTAGGGGCTTGGGGGAAGGAGGTGGGTCCAGCCCAGGCTGAGCCCCCCACCTCTACCCAGGGCAACTGGGGACATGGCTCAGCCCTTCTCCCTGCCAGAGCATCCCCCCAGTAAGCAGGTTGGGGCTGGGGCTGCGTGTGATGCTGGGGGCTGGGTGAGCCCCTGTCTGGGGGCTCTGCCCTCCCGCCACTATGGGGACCTGTGCAGAGCAGCAGTGCCCCATGGCCCCCCTCCGTGTGCAGGTGTTTGGGGATGGGAAGTGCTGGGGCAGCTGGCAGCACTGCTCCTCTCCGTGTCCCCATAAGGGTCTTGTGTGGATCAACCCTGAATTGTCACTGCACCCTCCCTTCTGCACCTGCCTCCACCTGGGGAGTGAGGGCCAGCGGGTCCCTATGGCAGGGACAGCACGAGGATGTGGCTGGCAGTGACAGAGAGCCCATTGTGCCAGGACCCCCCCCACCCCATGCTGCAGCCTGCCCCATCACTCGTGGCAGGGACCTGGGGCTGCACGGGGACAGCAGTGCCCAGCACTGGCCTGTGTCCCCTGCTGCCACCTGGGAGCTGGTGCTGGGGTCCCCCACTCTGGGGCCAACCCCAGCAGAGGGGATATGCTATGCCATGTGCCCGTTGGGCACAGGAGGAGCTGCCAAACTGCAGTCCTGTGCTGCCATCACAAAGACACCCCTGTCCCCACCCCAGGCGGGTGTCACAGCTCCAGGACAGGCAGCACTTGGAGGTCTGTGCTGCAGCCCCCAAGCTGGAGCCATCCCAGTGCCAGGGCCCAGGACCGAGCTCTCACCAGCAAAAACTGGGTCACGCTGTGTCTCCCAGGGTTGGCTCCAGCACCGTGTCCCAGGAGCAGGGACCCTTGTCCCACCCGGTGCTGGGGTGAGTCTGTGGCTGGGGAGCCCCGCTGAGCCCGCAGCACCCGTTCCCTGGCTGGGGGGCGATTGCTTTAATTAGAATCATTTCATTAGCGCAATTAAGAAGCAGCAGTCGCCTGGAGAGCGTTGGAGCAGCGCATTGACTCCCGGGGAACCGGGGGGGGGGCTGTTTTGCTCCAATGGTGTGGGCAGCCTACGGGGTCCCTCCCTGCCTGCAGAGCCCCTGGGGGTGAGCGGCGCAGGGATGCCTGCAGCCGGGGCAGGGATGGGGACACCCCCAGGGCAGAGGGACAGCAGGACCTGCCCAAGAGCGAGACAGCGACTTGCTGCCGGGTGAGAGCCTGAGCTGTGAGGCTTCCACACCCCACCCCTGCACAGCCCCAAAAGCCTCTGGGGTACCTGGTCCCAGGCAGAACTTTTGGGTGCTGCACCCCAGTTTTATGCCTGTGGGAGAGGCTTCCCCAGCCCCTGATTCGGGGTTTGTCCCTGCTGCCTCCTGCCTGGCAGCATCTGACTGTCCCTCTGTGGGTAGTGGGGGGCAGAGGCTGCCCGGCTGCCCCTACTCTGCCTCTCCATCGAGCCCTGGGCTGCACCTTATGTGGGTAGCAGGGCCCACGGGTGCTCGGGCTGCCCACCATCCCCATCGGTGGGAGAGGAATTCCTCAGGGCTGGCTGGGTGCCAGGCTCCAGGCTTGGCACAAACAATCTCAGCCCCAGCGCGCAGCTCCCCAGGGCCCAGGGGATCCTCCGAGCAGCCGCTCCGCTCACGCAGCCGCCCGCCCCCGGCTCAGGCAGGGGAACACGTGCGCCCGTCGCAGCCCACGTCGCCCGCCGCGCTCCTGGGCTGGCGGAAGGGGGGCTGCCGGCAGCTGCTGCCTGGCAACTGGGCCAGTCCCAGAGGTGGGGGCTTTTCCCGAGCTTGCGTCTGCATCGAGCTATGCAGAGCTCCATACCCCGCAAGAGGGGGCACCCGTGAACCCCCCCCTCTCACCCCATGCCCCTGCTCCATGCATGGGTGGTAGGTGCAGCCCAGCCAGACTGTGCCGAGCCACGCTGGCCACACTGACAGCCAGCACTCTTCTCCACCTGCTCGTAGGGCTGGCAGGGGCTTTGGGGGAGAGGCAGGGAGACCCTCTTGGGGTGCAGTGCATGTGCATCTCTCACGGGAGCTTAGGGATGGGAATGCTTTCCAAGATGCTGGCAAATGTCGGTTGCTTTCCCCTGGCTGCTCCAGCTGGGAGCCTCGCATCTGCATGAGGGCACTGGGGGGGGGGGGGGCAAGGATCGGTTGCCCTGGTGCCTCCTGAGCCCACGACCTCCCGGCAGGCTGACATTGAGCAACTGGACCCCCGAGGACGCACCCCGCTGCACCTGGCCACCACGCTGGGCCACCTCGAGTGCGCCAGGGTGCTGCTGAAGCATGGCGCCGACGTGGGCAAGGAAAACCGCAGCGGCTGGACAGGTGAGTGGGATCTCGCTGCCTCAGTCCCCTGCCACGCTGCCCTGGCTTGGGCATGGACACAGAGGTGGGCACAGCGTGGCCATGCTCAACCTGATGCTGCAGATCCCCAGGGGTCAGGTCCTGCGGTGCTACACGCACGTGGCTCCTTGCAGTAGCTATCCATGCCGAGCTGTGCCATGCTATGCCGAGCCATGCTGTGCCATGTTGTGCCCCCCCTGGGCACTGCCCCTCTCTGCCCTGCAGTCCTTCAAGAGGCTGTGAGCACCCGTGACCTGGAGCTGGTGCAGCTGGTCCTGCGCTACCGCGACTACCAGAGAGCCATCAAGCGCCTGGCCGGGATCCCCATCCTGCTGGAGAAGCTGCGCAAGGTGCCCCCCACCCTCCCTCAGGGCCGCCGGCGTGGGAGGGGACACCCCAGGCACAGGCTCCTCCTGACCCCGCTGTGCTCTCCACAGGCCCAGGACTTCTACGTGGAGATGAAGTGGGAGTTCACCAGCTGGGGTAAGCTTAGGGCAGAGCCTAGCGGGGGGGAGCAGGAATTTCCCGGCAGAGCCTTCCCCATCTCTGGTGCTGCTCCCAGCCCCAACATCTATCCGCAGCATGGGGGACACCTGCCCTTTTGTCTCCCTACACCCCAAGCTTGCAGAACCCCATCCCACTGAGGTGCTGGGTTTCCCGGGCACATCTCCTACCCGGCTCGGCGCTGGCAGCCCACCCAGGGGTGCAGGGCAGCCCCATGCCTGGCTGGGCTATTGTCATCTCTCCCCAGTGCCGCTGGTGTCCAAGATCTGCCCCAGCGACACCTACAAGGTGTGGAAAAGTGGACAGAACCTGCGGGTCGACACGACGCTGCTGGGCTTCGACCACATGACCTGGCAGAGGGGCAACCGCAGCTTTGTCTTTCGGGGACAAGGTGAGCTGGCACCAGCGTGTCCCCCCTCACCAGGGAGCATTGGCGCAGCCCCCCCTTGGTTCTGTGCTGGGTGGGTTGTGACTGTCCCTGTGTACCCTGACATCCCCCATCACCCCCAGACACCAGTGCAGTGGTGATGGAGATTGACCATGACCGGCGAGTCGTCTACTCGGAGACACTGGCCCTGGCCGGCCACGACCAGGAGGTGCTGCTGGCTGCTGTGCAGCCCACCGAGGAGCAGGTGATGGGGCGGCTGACGGCCCCCGTCGTCACCACCCAGCTTGACACCAAGAACATCGCCTTTGAGAGGTAGGCTGGGGGCAGCACAGAGTCCACCCCAGGGATGCGCAGCCCCCCCTACCCTGAGTTGCTTGCAACTGGAGATGTCTGAGCAACACCATCCACTGCTCGTGGTGCCTTGTGTCACCCCAGGAACAAGTCTGGGATCCTGGGCTGGAGGAGCGAGAAGACAGAAATGGTGAATGGGTACGAGGCCAAGGTGAGGGTCAGGGTGATCTGAGCCTCCTGGAGGGGGAATATTGGTCAGTTTGGGGGTATAGTCATCACTGGTGTTTCCCCTTCTTGGCCAGGTCTATGGCGCATCCAACGTGGAGCTGATCACGCGGACGCGGACCGAGCACCTCTCAGACCAGCACAAGGGCAAGAGCAAAGGTGGAGCCGGTGCGGGCTGGGTGGGCAGGGCACTGCGCCGGCTCCAGCCCTCACCCCCTCTCCCACAGGCAGTAAGACCCCCCTCCAGTCCTTCCTGGGCATCGCCGAGCAGCATGTGGGGCCCAATAATGGGGTGAGTCTGTCAGGGGTCCCTTTGGATGGGTTGCCCCACAGATGGACCCCCTTGTCACCCCACCGGGCTGTCCCGCAGACGCTGATCACGCAGACGCTGAGCCATGCCAACCCCACTGCCATCACCCCTGAGGAGTACTTCAACCCCAACTTCGAGCTGGGCAACCGGGACATGGGACGGCCCATGGAGCTCACCACCAAGACACAGAAGTGAGGAGGGAAGAAGTGAACTGGGAGACACACACCACCTGCTCCCTCCCAGGTCACCCCTGACCACTGCAGAGCCTCCCCATGGTGGGGGGCAGACAGGGGTCCCCAGCTTGGCGCCTGTCCCCGGCAGGTTCAAAGCAAAACTGTGGCTGTGTGAGGACCACCCGCTGTCCCTCTGTGAGCAGGTTGCCCCCATCATCGACCTCATGGCAATAAGCAACGCACTCTTTGCCAAGCTGCGGGACTTCATCACGCTGCGCCTCCCGCCCGGCTTCCCTGTCAAGATTGGTATGGGGATGGGGGTGCGTGTGCAGGGGGGGTCTTTTCAGCCAGCACCATGACACGGCCAGCTTCCCTCCCTGCTTTTTTCCCCCACATCTCCCCCCCCCCAGAAATCCCCATCTTCCACATCCTCAATGCCCGCATCACCTTTGGGAACCTCAATGGGTGCGACGAGCCTGTCAGCTCCCTGCGGCACAGCCCCAGCAGCGAGGCACCTTCACCCAGCAGCGACTCCTCCAGCGTCAGCAGCTCCAGCTCCCTGAGTACGTGGGGTCCCGGGGTGGCCGGGGTGGGACAGACACACAGCTGGCTGGGAAGGCGGGGGGATGGCCACACGCGACACAGGCAGCCAGGTGCCCAGGTGCCCAGCCACGCCGGCACCTGTCTTTCCGCAGCCTCGTGTCGAGTGTGTGAGATGGACCCAGCCTTGTTCGAGGTGCCACGGGGGTACAGCGTGGTGGGCACCCACCAAGATGCCCTGCGTGAGGATGAGGATGACCTGCTGCAGTTCGCCATCCAGCAGAGCCTGCTGGAAGCTGGCAGCGAGTACGACCAGGTGGGCAACACCCCGTCCCTGCTGCCTCCCCTTCATCTGGGGGAACCCCCTGCCCCATTGTCCTGGTGCTGCCCCAGGATGCTCGCCCCACTTTGCATCCCACAGTGTCCAAGCTCATGCTGGACGGATGGGTTTTGGGGTGCTGGGGGCGTGTGTGGGGGCGGCGTGGGGGTTGTGGGGGGTATGGTCCTCTCCGAGCACCGCTCTGCCACTGGCTGCAGGTGACCATTTGGGAAGCGCTGACCAACAGCAAGCCAGGCACCCACCCCATGTCGCACGAGGGGCGCCGGGGAGACAGGTTGGTAAGGTCTGGCCAGTCCCCCCGGGGGGAGCGGGAGCAGGTGCCAGTCCCATGGGGGACCCCCGCTGAGACCCTGCCACCCCCCAGGACTCCCCAGCACACAGCAGCCCCTCGGCCCCCCGTCACCCAAGCCCCAGGGGGGGGTGGTGGGGGGCCCAGCGCCCTGTTCCCCAGCTACGCGGAGCAGCTGCGGCTGGCCATGGCGCTGTCGGCACGGGAGCAGGAGGAGGCCGAACGCCGGACGCGCCAGGAGGAAGAGGAGCTGCAGCGGATCCTGCAGCTCTCGCTGACTGAGAAGTGACACTGAGCCCCCGCTGAGCACCCCCACCCCACCCCGACAGGGATGGGGATGTGAGTGGAGCAGTGTATGGGGACATGGGAGGGCAGCAGGGTGGGGGGAACTAGCCCAAGCACTGTGGAGGGCAAAGGAGGAGGCGGGGGTGCAGGATTTGGCCCTGGTAGGGGGGAGATTATCCTCAGAACTGGGGCAGTACTGGGGTGTGGAGTGGCAGAGGAGGGCAGCCCACAGCAGGGCAGGTGGGGGTGGGTGACAGCCCCACAGATGGGGCTGCAGGGACCTGTGTGGGGGCAACCCCATGGACTGTACACCACCCCTGGGACAGCCCTAGCCCCCTCCAACCACCCAATGGGGTGCTGCTCAGCCCCTTGCCCCAGGAAGGTGTGTGTGGGGGGGCACATCCTGCTCCAGATGGAGGGGGGGGGGGGACAGCCACGTGGGGTCTTGGGGGTCTGCCCAGCCTCTTCAAACCCCTGCCCAGGCGCTACCAAGTGCACTTACCCAGGAGCTGCTCTGCCTGCCATCGGGGAGGGGGCAGGGCTCAGCCCCCATCACACCCCACAGCCAGCGTGGGGCTGCACAGCCACCCCCCCACCCCAACCTGGGGGTCCGCTGGGTCAGCCGTGGGGGTGCCTGTGAAAGGCTACCCAGTGTCAGACCCCCCCTTCCCTTACCCCCTTGCTCGCACCCCTCTGCCCTGCTCGGATGGCCCCCGCCTTCCCCCTCCCACCTTGGCAGCGCTGCACCCCCTCGTCCCGGGCACTGACCTTGAGAGAAACCTTATGTCAAATGGTGCTAACCCCGGCCCCCCGCCCGGGGCTGCTCCTCCTTTGCACACGGGGGGCCGGGGGCTGCGGAGGCGGGGGGGGCCGGGCTCGGTCCCCTGGGACTTTTCATAGCCCCTCCCCGTCCCTCCATGCACCCCACAAAGCGATGTCTGGGCCAGGGCCAGGGGAGCCCGAGCGGCTCCAACCACGGCCAACACCAATAAATGCTCTTTCATGTTCATCTCAGCCTCTCCCTGCCTGCAGTGAGGGGTACGGGGTGTGGGGTGCAGGCAGGGCCTCCTCAGCACAGCAGTTCTGGGTGCTGGTACCCAGCCCCGCAGGTGGCCAACCCTTTATTAAAAGGGGGTCCCAGGAGCCAAGAGCACAGGGGGTGATGCGGTGGCGGGGGGGAGGCAAGGGGCTTGATGGTGGGGGAAGGGAGTGTAGCACCGTTCCTGGGCACATCCTGGCCAAGGGGAAAGCCAGCAGCCTCCCAATCCTGGGAGGATGCTGGCGCCAGGCTTACAGTTCCCCAAGAAAGGATGCTCGGCAGCCCCAGACTGAAGTAAGACCTCCCCCACCTCTCCCCCGGTGCTGCAGTGGGGTCCTGATGTGCTGGGTCACCCTGGAAGCTGGATGTGACCGATGGCAGTGGGTGGGTGGGTGGGAGGGGGTGTCGGTGTCCGACCCCCTCCCTGCAGCCTTGGCGCCTGGGGAAAGAAGACGGCTCTGGGCTCCTGCCCTGTGGGAGTCTTGGCTTTAATCCCGGGGGGGGGGGGGCTGGGGCAGTCCTCGCCCCCACCGTGGCCCCGCACTAGTCCGTGCCGTTGGCGAACTGGCAGAGTTTGTTCTCCAGGTCGGAGATGCGCTTCTCTTGCGCTTGGACCATCTCCTTCAGGGCACGGATCTCCTCCAGCACCTCCTCCAAGGCTGGCCGCTGCAGGGAAGGGGGGATACCCCAGAGTCACCGTGGAGCCCACTCTGCCCCAGCCCAAGGCTGAGAGAACAAGCCCCGCTGTCCCCATCCCCAAGACACTCACAGAGAGGTCGGGCTCGCAGGTGGAGTGGCTGCGGCGGGGGCCCGGGGGTGGCTTGTTGTCTAGGATGTTCTTCTTGACCACCTTCAGCTCCCGGTTCTTGACGGGGACGTAACCGTCCCGCAGCGAGATGAGGATGGGATCCGCATCCTTCCCCGACAACCACTCATCTGCTTCCAGGGCCGGCTCAGGGCCCGGTGTGTCGGGGTATAGGTCATCCTGGAAGAGGTCTGACTGCAGGGGGGGTGGAGAGAGACAGCAATGAGATGGGCTAACACCCCTCCCCAGACCGCCCCCTGTGACCTCCTGAGCTCACCTTGCGCGGCACCGTCATGACGATGGGCTCGCACTTGCGCTCATGGAGCTTGAAGAACCTGCATGGGGCAGAGGTGCTCAGGGACTGGCTGCCCCCCCCAAAAAAAAACCCCACTCCCCCTTGACCTCCCCAGCTTTTCCCCCCAGGTCTCCATCAGCAGAGGGGTGCCCAGCAGGGACGGGGGGGTGATTGTCCCTCTCTGCTCTGCCCTTGTGAGGCCCCAGCTGGATCCTGTGTCCAGAGCTGGGGCCCCAATAGAAGAAAGATGTGGGACTGTTGGAGAGGGTTCAGGGGAGCCACGAAGATGCTCAGAGGGCTGGAGCAGCTGCCCTACAGAGAGAGGCTGAGGGAGCTGGGCTGGTTCAGCCTGGAGAAGAGAAGGCTGTGGGGGGACCTCATTGCAGCCTTCCCATCCCTGAAGGGAGCAGAGACACAGGAGGGGAATCAGCTTGTTAAAGGGCAGAGACTGGCAGGACAAGGGGGATGGATTAAAGCTAAAGGAGGGAAGGGTTAGATTGGATATTAGGGGGAAGTTCTTTACAGAGAGAGTGGTGAGGGGCTGGAACAGGCTGCCCAGAGAGGGGGTGGGTGCCCCGTGTCTGGGGGTGTTCAAGGCCAGGTTGGATGGGGCCCTGGGCAACCTTGTGTAGCTCCAGGCCTGAGGTTGGTGTCCCTGCCTGTGGCAGGGGGGTTGGAGCTCTGTGGTCCTTGGGGTCCCTTCCAACCCAGACCAGTCTGTGATTCTATGAATCTCTCACCTGGCAATCTCGCACTTGCTGACATCCAGCCCACGTTTGGGCATGAAGCCCATGCCCCGCTGCGGCTCCTTGCTGCTGTAGGTGTTCAGGTAGTGCACGTAGGGCGCCTCATCCGTGATCTCAAAGTACCGGATGCTGCTGTCCCCCTGCGGGTGTGGGGATGCGGTGTCAGCCAGTCCCAGCACCCTAGGGATGGGGTGGGATAGGGAGGAAGGGAGGGGGTTGCCCTGGGAGGGGGTTACCTTCCCACAGAGGTAGACAATGCTGGAATCAGGGTCATAGAAGGGGAGCAGGACCCCATTACTTGTATCCATCTCCTGCAGGGCGATGGGGTCCTCAAAGTTCTTCTGTGGGGCCAGAGTGGTGGGGGAGGATGGTGAGTGGTGGCCCCCAACACCCCCCCATTACAGTTAGTCACACACATTAGCCACAGCACACTGTGGGGACAGAGCTCGTCCCCACTTTGGGGTACACAATCCCTGGGGCAGGCAGATTGGCATGCCCCACCACCAGCACCCCCTGTCATCCCCCCCCACCCCCCACCACCCGCTTACCTGCATCACTGGGTGCCCCCCACCTTGGCTTTCCCTCCCTCCCAGCACTCTTTGTCCCCCCATCAGCCCTCTCCCCATTCCCAGCACAGCACAGCACACTTGGGAACTTGGCATCTTTTTTTGGAGGAGAGAAGGGGGATGCAGTGGGCACCCCATCCCTGGGGAGGGGGAGGGGGGATGTGGTGGGGCCAAGTTCCCGGGGAGGGCAGCACTCCATGCGGCCTTATTACCGGGTCCCACAAGCCCAGCTCCCGCTGGCTCATTCTGGTAAAGCCCGTGGTAAAGATGTGTCCTTCCCGCGTGAAGACGGCCCGCACGGGCCTCAGCCCTTCATGGGGGGCAAACCTCTCCTGGGGGGAGGGGGAGAGAGTCAGCACGGGGCGGGGGAGTGTGTGTGGGTGATGGAAAATGGAGGGGGTCCGGATCTGTCCCCTAAAAGAGCCGCTGAGTCCTGCTGCTGGGGAGTAAGCGAAGCTCCCAGGTCGCACATAAGCATCCCCGGCACCCCCGCGCATCCCCGGCTCCGTAGGGTCCCCGGGGCGGTGCTGGCCGGGCAGGTGCCTCCATCTCGTACCAAGTCCCAGAGGCCCAGCTGCCGCTCACTCATCTTGCTGAAGCCAGTGGTGAAGATCTTGCCATCGGCCATGAAGATGGCGCGGATGGGCCGGGCGCCGTCGTGCGGTTTGGTTTTCTCCTGCGCCGGCCGTTAGCGGGTTAAAAACCAAAGACAGAGGGGTGCGGGTGTGGGAGGTTAGTAGGGTCAGGCAGGCACCGGGGTGGGACACGACCCCACAAGTGGGATGGTTTTGGGGGGGGGGGACACACACACACATCAGGGGACACTCACCGCCACGATCTGCTGCTTGCGGGGGTCGATGACGCGGACTTTCTTGTCCTTGCAGGTGGTGACGAGGAGGCTGCCGTTGCGGTTCCAGCCCACGTTGTAGATGAGGTCGGTGTGCATGTCCTCCAGTGCCAGCAGCATCTCCCCCGTGCCCACGTTCCAGAGGATCACGAGGTTGTCACAGCCTGCAGAGGATGTTGTTGCACATCATCACACACCGTCACATCACAGGGTTCCCCCCCACCAAACCTGGAGGAGGGTCAGCCAAGACCTCCCCCTTACCTGCGCTGAGCAGGACATTGCGGGCGGTGGGGTGCCACGAGATGATGCCCACCCGTTTGGAGTGTCCCTCCAGTGTCACCACGGGCTCCGTGATGCTGCGCACGGGGACGTAGTCGGGGATCTGCCATACCTGGGAAGGGGGGGAGTGGAACAGGGAGTGGAGCGTGGGGTGCTGGGGATCACCCTGCAGCTGAGCGCTCAGCGGCTGAGCGCCTTGGAGCCAATTAACCTCATCATTAACCCCGGCTCAGGCTGCAGGCAGGGTGGCGCAGAGACAGCAGCAGCACCTGCATCCTGGGGTGCATCTCTGGCACTTGGGGTGCTGGTGGGCACAGGGAAGGGGGATACAGCCCTCAGCTCTTCATCCTGCCCTCCGCCCCCAGCTATTCCTGGGTGCTGAGTCGCCGGGGCGGGTATATTTAGCACAAACTGCTGCATCATGGAGAGAGCAGCCGCCGCCAGCGCGAACGCATGGCACTGGGACTAAAAATAGGCCAGTGACACTTCGCAGGCAGTGAAGGGGGGGGGGAGATGCTCCGTGCCGCTCCCCCAGCACCCACCAACCCCTCCCACCCAGGGTCCTGCCCCTCACCATGACGGTGGTGTCCTCTGAAGCACTGGCAATGACGTTGTCGTTGTGGGGACACCAGTCGATGTCCAGCACAGGCGCTGTGTGCCCTGTCACCAGCGGGTGGTTCTTGTCCACCCGTCCCGTCTGCAACACCAAGGTGCTGGGATGAGTCCCCACTGGCCGGGGGTACACTGTGGGAGCCCCCTCCCTCCCCCCAAGCCCCAGCCTGGACACCCCATGGGGCTGTGGCACAAGGTGGGGGACACAGAAGGGTCCCTGGTGGTGGCCAGAGTTTTGCACCTGCCTCGACGGGGGAAACTGAGGCAGTGAGAGTGGGGCTCACCCAGAGAGGCATAGAGGGGTCCCAAGAGATGTTGTTCTGTGTCCCCTCTCATGGGAAGTACGGGCTGGGGACTCCCTTCCAGCCCTTCTGCTGTGGTGGGCAGGGCAGACCCCCATCCCACTGGGATGCTCCCTGGGCATTGTGTGTCCTGGCAGCAATTTGGGCCAGGGAGAAAGCAGACAGGGGTTTTCTGCATCACCTCGATTGCCCCCAGGATGTCACCCTTCGCAGGTGTCAATCACCAGCTCAGGCCCCGCCTCTGCCCCAAGCCTCCATGTGATGATGGAGATGTCAGGGCAAAGCTGGGAGGCTCTGGGGCCACAGCAGCCCCTCACAAGCAGAGCCCATCAGCATGTCTCCCCCATTGCACACTGAGGTAGCAGCTACCCCCCCATCCCCAGCTTCCCTGCTCACCTTGGCAAGGGGCAGGACGATGAAGGCCCCCCCACCGCCTGACTCCACGATGATGGCGACAAACTTGGGGTTGACGGCACAGAAGGAGCTGTCCCACGTCACCTTGGAGACGCGGATGTCCTCGTACATCTGGTCAGCCTTCACCGGCTGCCCAAAGACGTGACGGAACTTGCTCTGGCGCACCACGCGGCGGCTCATGGCTGCAGGGGTACAGGGTCAGGCTATGACCATGACCCCTCTCACCCTGCCCCAGAATGGCATGGAGGAGCTTCAGCCCCTTCAGGCCCCATATTCTGAGACATTCCCCCCTCCCCTGGGCACGGGGGAAGCGTGGGGACACTGAGATGGCAGGGGATGAGCATGCAGGACAGTGCCCAGTGTGGCCCAGATCCCACAGCAGGGACCAGGGCAGCCGTGGTGCAGGAGAGTGGGGGTGCTGCCAGTGCTGGGCACGGGCATCCCACAGCTAGAGCTGCTGGACAGCTGGGCAGGGACACGGCCGTGCTGTGATGTGCAGCTGTGCCGTGCCCTGTGGCTGCGCCATGCCCTGCGGCCGGCACTGGGGTTGGCACATGGGCAGCTGCAGAAGAAGCGAGCTGAGGGGAGTGTGGGATCAGCACGGAGGTACCACGTGTCAGGATGGGACTTGTCCTCTTGTGTCCCATCCTGTGTTGGTGTCCTCAGGTTGCCTGGCTTGACCCATGACCCAGGAGAGAGGCTGTGCCTCTAGTGTCGGCTACCCCATGCCTCCCCCCTTGGGTCCCACCCCAGGGCTCTGTGTGTGCCACCCGTTCCGCACCCGAACCCACCTGCTTGATGATTATCCCGAGCAAGGGCCAGGCCCAGCACCACCCCATGGGCACACTGGGGTGCGGAGGAGCCCCCTGTGCTCAGCAGAGCTCCAGGGGGTCTCAGCCCTTGGCACAGCTGGGCATGCTGCCTGCATCTGCCTGCCTTTGTTCTGAGCCTGTGCCGCTCCTGGCACCTGCCCGGGGAGCACCGAGTTCCTCAGGTCCCCAAAACGCCCGGAGCTGAGGCTTTGCAGCACCCATGAGCCACTGACTGCCCCAGGGACTCCCCTGTGCTTTTCTGGGGCCTCAGCCATTGCCAGGGGCAGTATCCAGCCACGAGACCACAGCCCTGAGGGCTGGACACCACTGCCCCAGGCTGTGGGGCTGGTGGCCTATGGCCAGGGCACGTGTGGCAAGGAGCCAAGCCACATCTGCCCAGTCTCTGGGTGTCCCCAGAGGACCCTGCAGTCCTTCAGCATTGTCCCTGGCCTGGCAGAGCAGGTGTGGGTCAGAGCCAGGTGCTGAGGGGGCCTGGAGCCCTGACACCATCACCATTGGCATTGCCCCCATGGCCAAAGGCAGAGCCCCCCTGCCTGGGGAGGAGTGAGGGGACTTTGCAGGGGACAGTTCTGCAACACCTCATCCATTGCCAGCGGGCGCAAAGCTTGGGGTGCCCAGGGAGGGGGGCACAGCCTGGCTGGCTGTGCAGGGAGCATGCGAGGTGCAGGCAAGGTGTAGGCAGGGTGTGGGGTGCAGGTGAGGTGCAGACGTTGTGCGGGGTGCGGGCTGGGTTGGGTAGTGTGTGGGTGGGGCGCAGAGTTAGGCAGCGCTGAATGGGGTGCAGGCAAAGTTAAGATGGGGTGCAGGCTGGGCGCAGGCTGGGTGCTAGTGGTCTGCAGGCAGGGTGCAGGCAGGGTGCAGGCAGGGTGCAGGCTGGGTGCAGGCTGGGTGTTAGCGAGCTGCAGGCATGGCAGCTGGACGGGGCGCGGGCAGCGTGTTAGCAGGGCGCAGGCGGGGTGCGGGCACGGTACAGGCAGGGTCGGACGGGGGGCTGGCGAGAGGCTGGCGGGGTACGGGCGCGACAGAGGCGGGGTGCGGGCAAGGTGCGGGCAGGATACAGGCAGGACAGCCCCGCGCCCCGCTCCCCGGCCGTGCCATTACGTTGCCACAATTGAATCCGCAGCGGCTGCTCGGGAACGACCGGAGGTCACTTTCCAAATATAGCCATCTCCTGCCGGGCGGCGGGCGGGCGAGGGGCCGGGGGGCCGCAGCCCAGCGCCCCGCCGCCCCCCTCCCTCTTCTCCCTCCCTCCCTTCCCTCCCTCCCGGTGCCCGCCGCCGGCCCCGGCCCGCCCGCGCCCCGGCTCCCACCTGCGCTCCGCGGCTCTTGCCCGGCGCTGCGCCCCGCTCGGCTCCGCCCGGCTCGGCTCCGCCCGGCTCGGCCCGGCCCCGCTGCGCTCCCCACGGCCCGGCCCGGCCCGGCCCGGCTCGGCTCGGCCCGGCCCGGCGCGGCCCCGCTCCGCTCCGCCCGGCGCGGCTGGGCTCGGCACCGCGCAGTGCTGCTGCCGCAGAGAACAGCTGAGCCGAGCCGGGCGCCGGGGCCGGCACAACCCCCCCGCGGCGGGCACCGGGAGGGGGGGGGCCCGGCCCGGCCCCGCCTGCCCCCGCACCCTGCCCGGCCCCCGGCCCCCTGCCTGCCCCCCCTCGGCTCTGCCCGCAGGGATGGGGTCAGTCCCGGCACAGCCGGCCCTCGCTCCCTCCCCTAAAGCGGGGGGCACAAGGGTGCCCCCCACCTCCCCTTCCCCCCCGCCCGGTGCCCTCGGCCCAGCGCAGCAGGAGGCTGAGACGAGAGAAACCCCCCACCCCCTCCTGCCAGGCAGCGTTTTTCATGGGGGAACCAAGGGGAGGGTCCAGCCCTCGAACCGCCCCCCGCGGCTGCCATCGCCCGGGGGTCACCTCTGCCCAGGGCTCAGGTGGGACCGCGACCCTGCAACAGGTCCCCCTGCACCCTGGGGTGATGGGTGTCCCCACATCCTGAAGCCAGACCAGCCCCACAGAGTCCACGGCTACGGGCTGGAGCCTGTGGGGCCACCACCTCCCCCTGGAGCAAACCCGTGGGGGGTGAGCCCACCTCAGCCCCCGGCCCTGCATAGCGGGATGGTTCCAGGAACACTCAGAAGCCAGATTTGGGATTTAGCAGAGTGCAGCCCCGCAGGGATGCCCTGGCCCAAGGGGATTAAGGGATTGTAGGGCTCGGGGACCCGTGGGAGGGGAGCTGTGGTTCCTGGAAAGGCAGCAAAGCCCTGGACCCTACAAGGGCACCGTGTGGAGCCAGGCGAGCATTGGCTGAGCTGGGCAGGAGGGGGCAGCTGGCAAAAAGGCAGGGAAAAGGTGACATCCTTGCTCGCTTGGCCAAAGGGGTGGCAGGGAGGAGGGGGGGCTGCAGAGGCACCCCCTGCTTGCTCTGTCCCACAGTGGCCCTGGCTTGTTCTGGCCTTGGGACACAGGGCTCACTCTGACCCCAACCTCCATCTCCAAGCCACAGACCCAAGCAGGAAGAGAAAAGGCCCTGGGAAGCCTTTCCCCAGTTGATGTGGTGGGTGTGGGGAAGGACAAGGCACCCAGGGGACACCCCCAACCCAGCCATGCACCCCTGGCCCCACGCATTGGTGCCCACACAGCCCTGTCTGAAGGGGAAGCTTCATCCAGGCAGGGTGAGGCTGAGCTCTGAGGGGTTTGGTGCTGTCTGTACCCCCATGCCACAGCCCTGCTGCTCCCCCCAGCCAAGCCAACCAACCCACAGACACCTTTGCACCATGTCTGCTGGCCCGGACAGGGGACACGATGGAGCAAAACCAAGTCCCCAGAGATGGGCTGCTTCCCACCAGACCCACTGTGCTGTGGTTATGCCGTGCTTGGATCCACTCCTGGGTGGGTCATGGTGTGGTTGATCCAGGGTCTGGGTAAAACCTCACATTCCCCTTGGAGCTTAAACCCCAGGATCCTCTCCCCAGCCCCTCTGCCTGGCAGCAGTGCAGGGAGAACACCTGAAGCATCCCGACACTTTTCCATACACATCCCCTGGCATCTTCCCTGCAACCACAGCGGGAGCCGGGAGAGCAGCTGCTTGGGCACACAGCTTCTTGGCCTCTGTGCAGGACGTCACTGGGGGTGTGATGGGTCCATCTACAACCCCACCCTGGCTCCCCACACCCTGCTGCTGCCCCATGCTCTGGCAGCAGCACCCATCACCCCTGGCTTGGAGCCCAAACAGGAGGCAGCACACCCCAGTCATCTTCAAAATAAAACTTTATTCATTCGGTAACAAGAACATTGAATCTGCACATCAGTGCAGGAGTTCACATTTAAAAACAGCTGAGCACATCGGTCATAAAGTCTTTAGGGGGAAAGGGGATGATCCCAGCCACCAAGGAAGACCCAGGAGGGGCAGACAGGAGCACTTCCCCCTCCCCAGTTTGCAACTCTGCTGCCAGCCACCCTCGGAGAGCTCATGCTCCAGCACACGGTGCAGGGGGACTGTGTGGCTCCAGGACAGCCCCTCCAAACCAGCACATGGACCTCACATCTCCATAAAGGAAAATAAAAGGCACCAGCACCTTCTTTTGTGCCAACAGAGATGTCTGCAGCTCTGGTGGCACTGCTGGAAGGTGACCGAGAGTGCTCTGCCCAGCCTGCCCCATGCCAGCAAGGGCTTGGGGGGTAAGAGGGTCCCTTCAATAGGGAGAAGTGTGGGGGTTTGCATGGAGCTGGGACCAGGTTAAGGTGGGATCCACCATGACAGGAGCAGGGGGCCTGGGGTGGGTACAGCTTCTGCTGGGCTGGGCGAGCTCTCGGAGCCCCTGGGTAGGCACTGTCCCTTGGTGCCCATGCCAATTCCCAGTGCCTCGCTCCTCCCAGGAGGTCCCCAGAGCAGACAGAGCCAGGGTGGGACACCTTCCACCATGCCTTCACTGGCAGAGGGACACAGAACTAATCCCTGCCCCGTCTACTGTCCAAGCCAGCCAGGGTCACCTCCTGATCCTCCTGTCACCGGCTGGGATTGCGCCCCCAGGAAAGGGCTGAAAAGGGGGAAAGATTTGTACATGTCACAACTTCTCAAGCAGACCCAACACACCCACGCACACACACACCCACACCATCGAGTGCAACAGAATGCAGTGTAAAAACCAGTTTCACGCGCACGCTATCCGCTTGTGCAAGGCTCACACGGTACAGTACAGCCGGAGACGGGGCAGGCGAGGGGACAGGCGATGGCTGAGATATTGTACAGGAGTCAATGTAAACAATAAAGTGTCCTCCTCGGAGAGGGCTTCGCAAGAGACCAAAGGAACAGTTCTTTGTACAAAAATGCCCTTAAAACAACATGTTTCTGCTAAACACCCTCTCACTGGCAAGGCAGAGCGGCTGCCGAGCGCTCTGGGGGTGCTGCTCCTTCCCATTTGGGAAGCTCTGAGGCAGCTGCAGGAACCACGAGGGAGCCACCCCCCACCCGAGCATGGAGATGGGAAAGATGTCCCCAGGGAGAGTTCAATGCCAAGGGCTTGGTGGCTTCCTTGCCCAGGCACTGCCCGAGGACACGTGGGATGTGTCCCTCCAGCCCGTGCCCCTTGCTGCCACCCAGGTCAGAGCCTCCAGACCTTCAAGGCCTTCATAACTCTGCAAGACAACCACCTTCCCTGACTCCCTCCACCTGTCCACAGGCTTCCCAGAGATAAAACCACAGTTGAGTCGGGCTGGAGCCAGGACAAGGGGACAGCAAAGCACTGCTGTGCTGAGGCCTTTGACACTCCTGGGCAGCAGCAGAGTATTGCAGGAAGCAGCATTCCTGGTCTGCAGGGGAGAGCCAGCCTTCCTAGGGACATCGCTCCTGAGATTAAGCTGGGCAAAGAAACCCTTCCTTCCTCCTCTTCCTCTACCAGGGAGCAAGTCACACACGGGGCCTTCCCTCCCAGGCAGACCCTGGGCACTAGGACACGCTGCCATCCAAGCACACTCCCTCCAACGCAGCGTGGGCTTGGTGCACCCCGTCCCTCCTGCCCGCGCAGGGGCAGGCAGACATGTCCTTGGGGTGAGGACCAGCAGGCAGCGGGATCTGGTGAGGTCTGCGGGGGAGGCAAGGACTGAAATTGTCCTTCACAATATGACATGAGCCACTTGGCCTTTCCATGCTGCCTGCCCAGCTCCCAAGCCAGCTGGAGCTGGCTACCGGGGGCCAAATGTCTTTCAGCGTCCCAAAGAAGTATCGGGCCTCCTGGGCAGGGACTTGGGTGACTTCTAGTGCCTGCAAGGGCCCAGGATAATGCCACGTGACCCAAGACAGGGCTCTCTGTTGGGCTACCTGGGGCTGTGCTCCAGCCAGCACGGGGGACAGCCCCCAGCAGAGCTCACACCCCACAGAAAGGGACAAAGCATGCATTGCTGCTGGAGAACAGACACACAGATGGCCCCATGCCTGGGCTGCAGGCTCTGCAAGGCAGCGCAGGAGGAGCCCTGGGAGCTAGAGGAGGGCAGCGAGGTGGGATTACCTTGAAAAAGGCTAGGTTCTCCTCTGCTGTGGGCAGGTTAGAGACACCCTTTCCCCAGGGTAAATGTGTGCTGCTTCCCAATACTCCACAGTGCTTTGGTGCCACATGCTCCCCTCCAGCTTGCGATGAGCTTGTCCCATCAGAACACAAACAAGGTTCTACAGCATCAGCACTGCTTTCTAGGCACGGCCTTGGCTGCTGCTCCTCCCACACACCATGTCCTCTCCTCCTCTCCCTGTTGGGCTTTCAGCAGCCAGAGCCATTCTGCATCTTCTCTCTGCTTCGCTCCTCCCCACAGGGCAGGACTGGGCCAGAGCCAAGCACCAGCTCTGACACACTCTAGTGCCACGGGACCGCAGACAGGACCCAGAGCTCTCCTGCCAGGGCCAAATGCCTTTTGCTCTGCTCCTACAGCACACACAACTTGCTGATACACACGGCTGGAAAACAGCAGCTTTGATTTAGCCAAACTGCTCAGGAACCAGAGAATAATGTGCTGAAATTTGGAGCAGACCCTTCAAACAGCAAGTTCTCCGGGGAAGCAAGAACCTGCAGAATGGCTCAGAGCAGCCGATGGTTTCTCCATCCAACTGGCACTTCTGGAACCCAGCTCCAGGCAGGAGGGAGAGAGGCAGATACACAGGCCCTCCTCTCCTGCCAGTGGGCAACAGGGATTCACTCAGAACTGGAGGAGAAAGGGATGTCATTTGGCAAAGGCTGGAGGCCAGGGTCACTTTTGGAAAGGGAAGACAGCTCACAATGTCAAATCCACTCCTGGTTCTGTGCAGGTTACAATGAACAGCACTGGGTTTGAGGAAGGTGGGTTGGTGTTCCAGTTTACAGAATGCAGGCTTGCCCTTTTTTTTTTTAAAAAAAAAAGAAAAAGAAAAAACCAACATAGAAACAACAAAAAAACCCCCTCTATAAATACCATATATACAATTTGGGGGGAGGGGGAAACAGAAGAAAAAACCTGCAGAAAAAAGAACCTCCCTCGAGGTCTAGTGTTAGGAGTGACAGCAGAGAGGACACAGCTTTTCATTGAGAAGGGGCAACACGTCCTGTAATGATGACAACAGCCTCTGGGTTTGGGAGCCACCAGAAGTGCCTGTGAGCGCAGCAGAGGAGAGGAGAACTCAGGCAGCATGAGACAAGAAGGGCTTGCAGGCGGAGGGGAGGCAGCAGGAGGGTAAGGACAGATGATATGGCCATGAACTTGGAAGGCCCACAGCAGTATTCAAGTAATGGGAGGGTCAAAACCCTAACGAGGCATTTGTTTTAAAAGAACACATTGGCTTTGCGGGTTTCTCCTTCTGATCTCAGTGCCAGGCTGCCCAGGGTTGTCAGAGCCCATCCATTGGGAGGATTTACCCCCAACGTGCTCCTTTTGGGGATGCACCAAGCCATACTGAGCTGGGGGTTTGTCTTGAAGCAGCTTTGCGAATGATCTGCCAGCATCATGGAGTTCCAGTTTGGAGAAATAAAAGAAAAAGGCCAGACAAAGGGACCTTGGCACAGCTTTCACATTTAGGGGTGGGGGTGGGGGGGCTCTCACCCCAATAACTGCCCAGCACAGTTTCAAGGCATGGGGAAAATTCAAGTTAGGAACTAGGACCTGGTTCTAAGCAAAACTCCACCTTGCCAAAGCAAGCCAATGTCCAACTTCACAGGAGAAAGGTGTTCTTTTAAAACAAACTAGCAAACAACAACAACAACAAAAGAAACGTTTGAGGTTATCAGAGTTAAAAAAAAACTTAAAAAAACCCAAACAGTCCTGCAGTCAGAGTCACACACAGAGGAACCAACCCACACCTACATGCGCCAGGAACAGTAAAATGACAATATATATATATATAAAATTAACCAATAAAGTGCATGTTCCTTATATTACACCTGCCCCTTGAGTGAACGCAACACCGTGGGTTCTCGGTAAGAAATCACAGCCGAGGGCTCAGGATCACATAGTATTGTAGAGGGGATTGGTTGTCCGCTTTTTATCATTGGTCTTTTTGAGCCTCCTCAGAGGGTGAGTTCTCCCGTGCTGCTGCCGCGGTGCGACAGCCAGACCTTGAGCTGGAGACAAGGAGTCCAGAACCTGCGGCTGGAGCAGCGGAGGACCCTCCTCAGAGCTAGTCCACGTCAAATCCACACTGGGAAACAAGCTCTGCTGACTGGAGCCGCACTCTTTGGCGTACTGAGCTAGCGGCCTCTCCACCGGCTTGCTCTGGGCAATGCACTCGGCTGTTCTGAGCTGTTCCACAAAATGCTTAGCGGGCTCTGGGGAGGAGAGGCGATGCTCTCCACACGTGCTTTCCGAGCCCCCCTCCAACCTCCCCCCGCAAAAGCTTTGACTGAGGGCAACACAGGTGAGAAGCACTGGGTTGGTGTCGGAAGAGGCTAACTCCCTCTCGGATAAGTCGTCCTTGGAGAGGTCCAGGCAGTCCAGTTTGGCCAAGGATGCTGAACGTTTCATGTGGGAGGGTGTAGTGAGTCCCGCATGCCGGATCCGAGCCTCTATTTCCTTCGCTCGCTGTTTGACGAGCCCTGGGCTGTTGCTGCGCTCCTCCACGCTGTGGCTGCTGGAGCTGTGCGCGAGGCCGTAGCACAGGAATGAGATGTCCAGGAGGTTCATGTTTTCAGCACGTTGGCCAGTGAGGTCCTCACTGCTCAGCTGCCTCGAGGTGCCTTGGGGTGCCAGCATCCCCTCTGGCTCAGGTCTGTCCCTGAATGGGAGAGTAGTGTCTCCCTCAATGCCACACGGCAGGACCGGCTCATTGTCTGTACCTGTGCTCTGCTCAGTGACACCTTCCAGCTGAATTACACAGGGGTATGAAGAGCAATCGACACTGGCTGAAGGTGTAGAGGTCACCTGGGCAGAGGGGGAAGCAGCACCGAGGTGAAGAGAGAACCCATCACCTTCCTCGCTGGGGCTGCCCAGAGTGAAGGTGGCCTGCTTGTGTGCTGTGTGCTCTGGCAGCGAGACGTTCACCAGCGGCAGAGCTCTGAGACCAGGCAGTGCCTTCTCTGAGCTCAAAGAAGGGTTCAAGTTTTCATCTAAAGACGGGGTGGCTGCAGCCAGCCCGCCCTGCTCACAGCTTGTGTTGGGCTGCTCTGCAGACTGGACCATGGGAGTGTATTCGATGATTTCAATTCTCTTGGGGAGGAGGGAGGGCAGGGATGGCTCCTCAGTCCCATCAAATGACACCACTGTCCTGCGCTCTTGCGTCGTTCCCTCCTGCTCCACGCCGGGCTCTGCAAGCAGCTCTGTCCCAGGAAGAGACAGCAGCTCCTCACTGCCTGCACCCTGTGGTGCCTTATCGGCCTCTGGAGCCAGCTCCAGGGGGGGCTCCTCGCTCTTCCCTCTGGGCAGGAGCTCGGCAGCAGAGTCATTCCTGGAGTTCTTGCGGGTCGGTAAGATGCAGATTGGGGGTGTGTGCTGGTGCTCTTGCTCCTGTCTCAAGCGCTCCTCGAACTCCAGGGTGGCTCGCCGGACAGAGCCGGGGCACCATTTGGGCTCAGGGTTGATGGAGCCACGAGGCTCTTGCTGCTCCCCCCCAGGGCTGCCTTCCTCCAGGTCTGATTTACCAGAAGATGGCTGCAGGGAGGGGGCAGCTTCTTGCTCAGCTTGCAGAGGGTCCTTCTCCTTCTCCTCCTGTCCAGCACAGGCTCCTTCACCCTGTTCCATCCTTTCCGATGCCCAAATTGCCTCCACGGGCAGGTCATACACTGTGTTCCTCTTTGGTGCCTGGGAGAGGTTGGCTGAGCCCTCCTTCTGCTGGGCAGGTCCTGTGCCCTGGTTGATGGACTCGATCTCTGTGATAATTTCCTTCACAGAAATGGCATTTTCCGAGTGGGATCTCTTGAGATGGGCTGTGCCAGGCAGCTCAGGGACCTCCTGCAACACAGAAAGGGGAGCATTACAAGCTGGATCAGCTGTGCTGACACAGAGCAAATGGAAGGAAATGGGCTTAAATGAAACAGGGGTGGATGCATGTCCCCAGAGGAATGAAAAGCACAAATGCCAGCGTGTAGGGATGAACTGCAAGTGTCATAATCACTAATGTAGAAGCAATATTGTCTCTGGGACTAAATTTAACGTATTTTGGGGTGGATTTTCACCTAGACTGAGAGTTAAGAACTTTTATTTTATTGCCACGAATTCCAGGGGAAATTTATTTTAAAAAGCTAAAAGTCCAGTTAACAACCTCCACAACCCTTAATGCTATTAATAAAAGTGCAGTTTTGAACTGAAAACATGAAAGATTCTTCTCATTTTACAGGAGCAAACAGAAGCACAGCATAAAGAACAACTGAGTGCTGAAACGCTCTGGTTTCCCGGAGGAAAATGGCCAGAGAGACTCCTCCATCCACACAGATGCTCTTTCTGCCAAATCACTGGAGACAGCATTGGCCTATTATATTTGGAAGAGCCTTAGTGCCTCACATGGAGATGGAAAAGATTCAAGCAATGCAGTGTGGAATTTAAATAACAGAAGCTCCCAGAAAACGATGGCCCCAGACATCATCAATCCCTGAGAGCGCCCTGGAGGGTGGAAAGCAATTACAGGAGAAAGGTACTTCAGTTGAGAGGTTACTAAATTTTGTGGCTCTACCCAGGAGAGAAGAGAGCCATGACATGTCTGATTCCATCACCCCAAACCTGCACAGGCTCCTTTTCTTCCTTCAGCAGCAGAAGCTTCACATGTACCTTGATTTACTATCCCAATGCTGGTGCTTCCCAGCCAGGGAAAGGTGTTTTGTCCCATTTTTGGGGGGATTTCTCAAGTCAGATAAATTATCAGCACAGGCTTGGCATGCTGGCTGGCCCTGGCTGTTCAGGCCTCAGCTGCCTCAGTGGGCTGAGTCCCACCTATCTGCACTCCTGATGCACAGCTCAAAAATAAATTTCTCATGAGAACCAGCACAGCAGGTCAAGGTCAAGGTCAACTCAGCCAGTGCCCTGCCACTGCCAGCAAACAGATGTTTAAGGGAAAAGGGCAGAAAAGGGTAAGCAACTAAAAGTGAAGAAAAAGGAAAGCATCTAGCAGTCCCTCCCCAAGTACTCTGCTCAGTGAAAGCCAGGACTAGAAAATCCCACCCACAGCAACCTCACTGCAAGAGAACTTCCCACAGATAGGTTTGAGCAGCAGTCCCTACAGAAGTGAGCATGTTTTAACCTTTTGTTGTTCTTCATCTGTGGAAGAGTCATCTGATGCTTGAGGAGAGTTTCCAGAGCTGTTCCTTCGAGCATCTGCACCCCCGTCTGCAACAGGCAGCACTTCCAGCACAGGCACCCTGGACACCCCGTTCCTTCCACTCCCTTGCTCCTCTGTCCTGGAATGGGAGCAGGTACGGGACCGGCTCTCCTGAGAAAGCTCCACAAACTTCTCCAAAGCACTGAAGAAATCAATCCTGTCTGTACTGAGGTCTGTCACTTGGGGCTGAGGATTCTGTTGGAGACTCGGGGAGTTTTGGTTTGGGGATTGGGGAAAGTCTTTCAAGCAGGAAGCGAATTCTTCCATGGGAACCAAGTGCACGTTCATATCAGGCTTAAGGGCATCCTTTTCTAGATCATCCACTGTCAGATCAGGAAACTCTGCTAATTCCAAGGGGCGCTGGAGTTGCATTAAGGCCTCAGAAGTGTGGCAGTTATCTGGGGGGACGGAGTCTACGCAACATCCTGCTGTACAGCCGTTGATATTGTTCAGGTTCAGCTTGTCCTCGATCTCCTCAGCGTGGAAATCTCGACAAGTGAACTCCAGGTGGATCCTTCTCTCCTTCACACACACCTCCTCGATCATGTTGGCATCCTCTGGGAGCTGCTGCTCCCTGTCTAGCTCAGCTGAGTAAATGGGAGACATCGGCTGCTGGTTGTCATTGGTCTTGGCCTCCGAGATCTGGTCAGCTGAGGTGGTGATCTCCTTCTTGTTCAGCTCCAGCCCAGCCTTGCAGATGGGCTCGTGATGGTCGGAGAGGTCACTGTCCGAGTGCGAGCGCCACAGCTTGTTGTGCCGCTGTTTGCTGTGGGGAAAAGAAGCAAATGAAAACATTGAGCAGGGTTTTCATGGGCCAGACTCACCCTGGGGTAAGAGGGGGAGGTTTCCATGCAACCTGCTTGTTGCCAAACACTGGAGTTACTGACCACAACTGCAGCTTCACCTGAAGAGTTCAGGGCCAAACCTGCTGCTGGAGAAGTTGACCCAGTAACAAACCACTTCCCAGTGGCATCGTTCTGCTCCAGACACACACGTTCTCTCCAGCAGTGTTCTATCAGTCTGCTCAACAGATGCAATGTGTAACTGACTACAGAATTTGGTCCTCTCTCAGCCTGCAAGTACTTTTCCATTTGCTTGCAGATGAGCAATGGCCTTAGAGAGGGTCCCTAGTCCTGGATGGGTGGTAAACACTGAATAAAGTCCAATTTCCCTTGTGGCTCCTTCTCTGAACAGCTTCAGTGACTGGCACTGGGCTCTTGTACCCAAGGGGGTTGGGTGGGGCGAGTGGGTGCACGTAGAACACAGAAGACTTCCTCAGCAGTCAACAAGCAGCCCAAAGCACCACCTGCCCTTCACAGGAAGGAAGCTCAAGAGTTCTCCAGCCATTGGAATGCCCTCAGAAGGTCTCAGCAGTCACAATGCCAAGCAACTGCCAGTGGCATTACATCACCTTCCTTATCTCCACCCAGCCTGTGCCCCCCCACCCCAGCGTTCAGAGAGCAAAGGAGGCAACTTCTCCCAGCAAAGCCACACCAGATAGCTGTATCTGCCAGGGCTTTGCTGAGTGACCACGGCCGCAGGGCTGTGCTTCCACTGTTTGCCCCTAGGAGGAGAGCAGATACCACAGAAAGGTCCTTGGAGCTGCAGGAGACCTTGCAAAACCTCCCCAGTCCCTTGCTGGTGTGAGCAGGCACTCCTAGACACATCCACTGGTTGAGGAAGTTAGTTAGCAGATGCTACCGAACTAATCACAGTGCAACCAGCTTAGCTGTGGGTGCCAGCAGCTAAGGAAAATAATCCATCGAGCTTTCTAAACCCATAATTAGCTACAACCTTAAGGAATGACACAGGGCAGAATCAGGCCCTTTCAAAGCAGGGGAGGGGCAAGGCAAGAGGCCAAAGGGCATCACAATGGGTGCACGTGCTCTCTCTCTAATGGATTTTGGAGCAACGACTGACACCAGGAGCAGAACCAGGCTTGTCTGAGAGGCATAAGTGTTGCTGAGGCTCTGTGTGGAATGCCAAAGATCTCCTGTGTGTCTGCTCATGTAACCCAGGGAGAAGCTGTGGCTGTTTTCTGACAGCATGTCACACCCTGGTGCTGCAGTGCTCAAACCCAGGGCTCTGCTGCACATCTAATTTTGGAAGTCAAACTGACCCTCACACACCACCAAACCCAACTCGCCCAGCACAGCCCTGACCTGACACCAACAGGACATCAGCAGCCACCAGGACAGGCGGACTTACCAACTTCTCATCTCACACTTCCTCCACTCGTACAGCCTACGAGAGGTGCTAAAAGGAGGGTGAGAGAACAAGAGCCCACGTCCCTCCTGAGAGCCCACAGCCACCTCTCCACTCTCCTGGGCAGCATCCCAGTGAGCTGCCCACAGCAGTGCAGGTGTTCAGTGTGCCAGGCACGGCACAAGGTCTGGGGGCAGCACCAGGACTGGCCAGCTCGTGTCCACACCAGCCTTGGAGCCCTCCCCCACTGCACTCCAGCCAGCTCTCTAGGCTCTGGTACAGAGGTGTTGCTGTTGATTCACCAGTTGCACAGGGTGTAGGGGATCCCAAACACTCTTTTCCTGTTAACTTACCCATAACTAATAGAAGAAACAGGGCTAGCTCAGCCTTTCTGTGTCTATCTCTGGAGGGAGGGGACAGTTTAACTAAGCCCAGGAAGTATGACAGAAGAGCAAAACACACTTGTTGTTGTGACTAAAAGCAGACAGGGGGTTGGGGTTTTCATTTTACAGCTGGAAAACATATCCCAGTTGCTATAACCCCAACACAAAACCGTAACTAGATAGCGTGAGTGAGCACATGGCTGCCCTGACATACCTTCCCTCTGAAATCGGAGCAGTCACATGAATCTGTTGTGGGTTTTTTGGGTGGTTTGTTTTTGTTTTGTTCTTGTTTTTGTTTTTTTTTTTTTTTTAACCTGTCCTGGAATACCACAGCAATAAACCAGGCAGCCAGAGGGCAAAGCTAAACACCACAGAGGAGAAAGAGGAGGTAAAGCAGGTTGGAGCTGGGAAAGGAATTGTTTCTGCATCGTAGAGGCCATTCCTTGCTTTGGTGAAGCTTGGTTTACTGCAGGATTTTCAGCCCTGCACACACAGATGTAATGCACTGCTCTTGCATTTTTAAAGCCTCACGAGTAACCCCCTTGTATGGGGGCTTGCAGTGGAGGTCAGGAGCACTGGTGTGCCTAAGTGGGATGGGAGCCACATGTTCTATAGACCTCAGCAGCAAGAAAGATTTATCTCCTGAAAAATAAATGACTGGAAGACAGGAAAAAAATCCTTCACTGCAAATGTTTGTGTGGGGTGGCTTTGCAGGTGTGCTGCTACCAGCCAGGTGTGCTGCTACCAGCCTGAGAGATTACCTGAACCGACCGCAGGGCTGAGGGCTTGAAGATGTGATATACCAGCTGCCAACAGCCCAGGGCTCCTTACAGGTGTTCCCCAATCTGTTGCAAAGGACATCACTGTGTTCTTCCCTTCTGAAAAGCTTCTTTTCCTCCATCCAGGCCACACCAGTGATATCTGATTTCCCAGTCCACTTCATGCTACATACTAGCACACCACACTGGTCAGGTCACCTCTAGCTCCAAGTTAAGCACTGACCTTTATTAACTGGTGCCAGGAGCACATTCAGTGTCACATGAGGCACCAAAGGCAGGTGTGGTGTCTGTCTCAAAGGATTTCAGCCTTGAAGAGCATAATTTCTTAAAATATCTATTCCACTGTGATCTATCCTGAGACTCGATACTACCTGGCTGCTTTTTCAGAGAGAAACAGGGTCATTATGGCAGTTTGGGGAGGAGGGGGAGAGGAAAGCAGGCATGGGAAAGAGGTGGAGGACAAAGATTCTGTGCACCCCATCAGGGACTAAGACATTATCACAGAAAAAGGGAGGTCTTTGGAATCAGATTGGACAGACCTAAAGGGACAAAACCCTTGGGAGACAGAAGTGAGAAGCATGCCCTAAGGAGAGCACCCAAGTACCTGAGCTGCTGTGGAGAACAATGCAAGGCAGGCACCTTTCAACAGCACTGAGAAGCTAGGAGATAATTACTTTGATCAAAACATGCTCAAAGGCATCTCCTGAGGCAGGAGGCTCAGCTTGAGTGACCGTGTGCTTGCTTCAGACCTGCTTCCTGGCAAAGTACAGCAGGATCCTAAACAAAACACTGTGATCTGGTGAGAGGCAGAGCATCGCTACCTCCTTCCAGCCGGTCACGTGAAGACATTGCTCAACACAGCTTACAAGTGGCTTTCTCAGAAACATGCAATATTTATGTCTTTTTGCTTATCAGGTGATCAGCCTGGGATTACAACACACTTGCCCATGCCCAGGCCCAGCTCCAGCCCAGCCTCAGGACTCCATGCAGGAATAAACACCGCTGTTGCAATGCACAGAACATCCTGTCCCCTCCCCTAAGACCAACACTTACGGAAGGGATCTAAATAAAACCAGACCAGCTGTTGAGGAGGGGCATGTTCAACTGGGAGCTGTAAAGGCTGCGATGGAGACAAAGCGAGTTCCCTGCCAAGTGATGTTACAAGCAACAGGGACATCATTTATCTCTGCTGGAGTCTGCACAGCACTGAATGCTGCATTTGGAAGGCAGTTCATGGGATGCTCCTCTCCAAAAAAACCAGCCAACCTAGAAGCCAAACAGTCTCCTAAAAGCTCTTTATTACACCCATTTTCCCAGGCTCAGCTGAGATAACTCATGAAAACAGAGCACTATCTTTCCCAAGACAACCATGAGCTTCCATAACACAGTGATAGAAGGTCTAATTAAAACAGTGGAGTCAATCACTTAAGCGTTATGCCTTAATGTGGGTCACTCCTTCCACTCACCTGGCCAGCAGGATCCCTTGGTACTCCTCCAGCTGCCTCATGAAGCTGGGGTTGGGCTTGGTGACAGTGCGCCGCTCCTTCACGTAGTCATAAGCCCTGTCCAGGTTCCAGCCATATTCTTTCATGGCATAGGCAATCACCGTGGATGCCGAGCGGCTCACTCCCATCTTGCAGTGAACCAGGCACTTAGAACCATTTTTCCTGAAGCAGGAGAAAGACAAAAGAAGATCACTAAATAGAAAACACAGCCTCTTAAAGAGCTTAGGCAAGCAGTGAGTTCTTTACCAGAGCATTATCAAACATATTTTTAATGCTGTGGCCACAGTTGAAGTGTGGGATGAGATCTGATAATCCAATTTACAAACTGGAGCAAGACCCGCAAAGACAGCAAAGAACAAGGTCTTAATATTCTTAACAGATTTTGTTAATAGCTCTGCTAAAGCTTTTCTTGCAAAGCAGACAAGCATCAGCTCTTTGCAAAGATTTAGGAAGACTGTTAAAGGCTAATATGGCATCGCTGAACCAAGCCCAAACAGCCCACTGGTATCAAGCAGTATTTCAAACACAAAGGGCATCCATCATAAACATGGTGTCACGGTCTGGAAACACATCCCTGAAGATACTGTTCAGGACTGTCTACTGCAGGATGTTCTTCTTCCACAGACTTCTGAAGGTATATTATTTGGTTTGGTAACTGGCTGGACAAGACTAATGTTGCTTGTGTGAGGAGACCTTCCCTAGCTCCCATCCATATCTCCAGACACTGATAGGGCAGGTGCCGATTCAGCCAAAAGCTCCACAGACCAACCTGGCAGGTTTGTTTTAGGTACCACCAGCTCTTAGTACCATCTCTAAGCAGAAAGCTTCACCTCCTGCTCTGTTTGCAAGTCCTCCACCCAGAAACCTGTCTAAATGCAAGCAAGTGGAAAAGATGACCTCCCCTTGGCTGGAGGCAGCACCCTGCTGCAATCAGATGGAACATCCTTCCACTTCAATCCTTTTTTTTCTTCCTATTGAAGGCAAAGCAAACAGTGCCTTTGGTTGCAGTGAGCAGCCACTCTGCATGGTGAGGCTGGTACAGAGTCTGAAAAGGCATCCAGCACTCTGCTCCAAGGAATTAAGACATGTTTGTCTGCCATGAAACACGAGGAAGGCTACGGCCCTGGGCACCGGGCAGCGCGGGCACGGAGCCGGCTGGGAAGGCGGGTTTGGCACCTTTTGTTTTCTCCTTTAAGTGTCAGGTTTTCTGGATTGCCAGCCATGTGAAGCTCCCACCAGGAGCCAGGAGGCCACAGAGGACGTGCTTCAACAAGCTCCCATCTCAGCTGCTGGCAGCTGTCTGAGCCTGTACCTGCATCCACACTCCCCAGACACTCAGAGACGTCTGCGCTGTTTTGGGGTGCGCTAGGCTGTAGGGGCCTTCAGTCTGCTCTAAGACCCTCTCAACTTTGGAAATCAAATTAGTTATAACACTTCAATGCTTTTGGTGATTAAACCCCCCCAAACACAATAAGAAGGGAGGGCAAGGAAGGGGGTACAGTAATCGCCCTGATTTGGAAGATGATTATATTAACTTACATCACCTCATACATGTCCTGAGGCCCAACCATTGAAACACCAGTGAGAAATATTCAGGGCAGGAGAATACTTCCACAGCAACAATTTCAAATCAATACTTGAGGGAATACAGTGACATCTTTTAACAAAACCATCTTAAATAAAGTAAGTCTGGAGCCATGCTCAACCCAGTCAGCTTTTAGAGGCTATGAGAAATTGCAAACACCAGCTACAGTTAAGAGATGACTGACTTTTATAATGGAAATAATACTTTAAAGGCAACATAATGTATGCCAATCTGCTTTCTGACCAGTTGTTCCTTAAGAAGGCTGCTGAATTAACTGGAGACAGCTCAGGTAACTGGGATGCAGTTATTTGCAATAAAAAGGCCTTCCTTTCAGCATCCCCTCTCAGATTACACACTGTAACTGACAGCTCAGAGACCTACACAGGTATTTACTTCTGTTGAAGTGAAGAGTTTGCTCTAGAGCACTACACTACTAGAAATCACTTCCAGACTGTAGGCTTCATCTTACAACCTCCCAACACAGGGAACAGCTTAGGTTTATGTTTGGCCCATAAGGTTTTGCTTTTTATCTTTTGTTAAACCCTGCTTGACTTGTTACTGCCCCTTCCTCCTCCTCTGCAGATCCTCTGCATTTCCTGAGCAGCAGGCATTCTTAGTACAGGAATGGTCTCCTCCACTGTCTGCCTGGACTGCAAACAGGCAGAAATCCCTCACTAGTCCTACCTGCTCCTCGTTCAAGCACCTGCAAGAATGGAAATGTGTGGAAAGCAACTATAACCCTTCTAGGGAAACCACACACTGAAAATGCTTTGATCCCAGGTAGGCAAGGAGGAACAATAGTTAAGAAAATCAGGAGGAAAATATAAAATGTTCAGTACACATCTTCTAAATACATTTGTTCTGAAAAGACTTACTTTGCCTTGGAGATGAATTTGTAGGTGTCATTCCAATAGGCCAGAAGATCAGTTGCTTCCTCGTCGTACACCCGGATGTTATGGTACTCGAAGAGCCCCGGGAAGAAGTTATCTATTTCCCGAGTCACATTGAGAATATACCTCACCCTGCACAGAAACAGAGAGCAGGTAAAACTGCAGAGCCTGCAAAACACAGCGCAGAGAGCTACCACAGCTGCTACCCAACGGCCATGCCATGCTTTGTGAGTAGCAAACTCAAAGCACTTCAAGTTGCACTCCTGAACATGCCTCCTTGGGAACCAGGGCTTAATGCAAGGAAGCAGCAGCTAGCACATGGAGAAGGATTGCTGAACAGTTTAGAGACCAGCCTCTGACAAAAAGGGCTTCCCTCCACATTGGATAGAAACTTCTCTACAGTATGTCAGCTTACACTGCTTGCCTGACAGCTCTCTATCCTGTTAGCAGCACTTCTGTTACAGGAGGTCCTGTACAAACTCTTCAGACGCTTTCTCCAAGTCCCTTTTGTGAACCTCCCTGAGAGCTGCACCAACAGCACAGGAGAATTGAAGGCACAAGTTTGTGAGCAACACTGTACTTAAATGTGTAAAATAACAATAGAGAGATGCAACAAACAATGAGCCACTGGGGAGGGTTTATTCCCTATCCCTAAATTTTCTGGAAGGGAAACCAGTAGAGAAAGCCTATGGTATTTATGTACACCACATCCAGCATTTTTAACCCCTGAGGGTTACTCATAAGATGCTTATGAACTGTGCTCATACTGGGATATCAGGCAGAACAGCAGCACTGCAAGGGAGGGACATCCCTTCCCCTAGCAGGTATGAGAGTGCTGGTAGTCAAGTAGGACCTGTCTGACCCAAGAAAGCTGCAGCAGACCCTGAACCAAAAAGAGGAGAGCTGATTCTCCAAGGTCAGAAGTACCCTACCAATTCAAGAAAGTCATTAGGTTTTTTCCCCATGGGAGTGGCACAAATAAGCCAAACCTATCACTAATGGTTTAACTGTAAAATCTTGGTCCTTAGATCCACTCAGCTTAGAGAAAGGACACTAAGCATAAGTCTAAAAGGTAGAAAGAACAAGAGGGAGAAGAACCCATCAGTGCTACATCTGAGAGCTACAAGACTTGACTCCACTCAAAGCAACAAACACCCTTTTATATATTTTCCTTCCTCCCACAGTCCAGAGCCCAAAGCACCTCTGTAGTTGTGAGACCTCAGCCCAGAACAAGGGGCTGCAGCAGAAGGCACAGAGCCAGCTAAAAAGCATCCAGTTACGTACTCATGGCATTTTGCTGCATGTAGCTACAACATCACTGGCTTCCTTTGCTGGCCAAGAGGATATCAGTCAAGGTGAGGGAACAAGATTCTTTTACTTTAGGTGCCTGTCTGTAGGACTTGTAGTTTAGAGGAAGCAAGAGCTTGTTCAGAGCTGCAAACCCTTTAGTGAGACTCAGGTTACACAGTAGGTATGGAGCAGCTTGTTGCACAGACAAGCGCTGAGGCCAGGCACTTGCTTTTAAGCTGAAGGCCTGGAGCTACTTACCCTCTGTTCTGCAAGTCTTCCAAATTGGAGGCATTCCACTCTGAGCCCTGCAGGGAAAACAGGAAGAAGAACACATCAGCCAGAAGGAAGGCATGGCCAGACAACTCAAGGGGGGAAGGAGGGATTGTCACCAGTGAACTGGAAGAGGAAGTTGAGCAGACAAGTGTTGGAGCATGGCAGGGGGGAGGGTTGTCTTTTGAGTAAAGGGGCACACAGAGAAGTGGTAATGGGGGTCAGCACCTACTCTCTTTCCATTAACCAGATCTATTGTGAAGCCACAAGCAGCTCTGCAAAGCAAGGCCCCAGCACCTTACACAGACACTTCCTGCAAACCACTGACAAATCAACCTCAGCACAGAGAGGCCCACTCCACCCCTTCCCTGGAGGTTCCTGCCAGCTCTACCCCACAGCAGAGAGCCTGCCTGCATTTTAAAAACACCTAGGTGTTCTTGATACACAAAGCACCCATCTCTCACATCAAAGGCAGCAACCGCATAAGATCACTTGGGTTACACCTCTTCTCCCCATGGTAAGAGCCTGTGTGAGCAGAGAAATAAACACCTTTAGCCCTGGCTATCAACCCTCTCTGCAGCACACACAGGACTGCCAGCTTCCTGCTCAAAGCCATAAATCCTAACAGAGGACAAAGCCACCTTTAAAGTGCACGAGCGATCTGCTTCCCTGCCCCAAACCAGCTCCTAAACAGAACGATGGTTCAGGTGGAGAAGGAAGCAAGAGGGACCCAGGCAGTACTCCCACCACTGGAACAGCACTGCTCATGGCTTCACAGGCTTCTACATCACCCCAGGGCCAGGGGAGGCATATCCAGAGTGAGCCTGCTGTAGAGCATACCCATTGCCTGCCTGCAAACCCTGTCATCCTGAGAGCTGGAACCTCCCAGTCTGGCAGAAGCAGTGGTGTCCACCCAAAGGATGGGTTGCTGCTTGCCCCAGAAAGTGTGCACAGGCACCATGTGTCTGAAAAGGGGGAAGCTCCAGGAACTCTGACTCATAGGCAGGCACTTGTGCCCACAAAAGCACTTGCAGCAAAACCCTGAGCACTCACAGCCTGCATCGAGACATACACGCACAGGGAAGAGCTGTGTCACTGTTCTCATAGCCACCAGGGACAAGGCTGATGTCTTGTCTTGACATTTCAGGAATACAAAGAGCAGCTGGTTCTTCCCAAAAAGAACTGCTTCCTAAGAGAAATCATCATAACAAGGACACCATTTGAGGACTCAGCACAGATGGGACTCTGAATTTTGAGCAGAATAGATGGGCAAACATTACATGCCATGGTAGCCCAGATTTCAACAGAATCCACTACCCTCAGCCCAGAGCTGTACATGGTCTGAAGGAGGATTACGGAGGCATTTGCTACTCAGTATCTGCAACAAACATATTTTGATTCCTGAAGTACTCAGTCTAGTCCCTCAGACTTACTGTGGCTTCTCGTTCTCTTTCTGGCCAAGGAAGAGTAACTTAGTTCAGCCCTGGGAACCAGCAGTTTCCACAGGTTTGCAGAACGCTGCTGCAGTGGTGAAAGCTTCTTCTCCTGTCCTTTGATCCACACACCCCAACATCATCAGGTCACTTATTCCCTGCTTAGTTACTTCAGCACTCCTTACACAGGACCCCGCAGGGCTCTTGCCTCCCCCTGGAAGGAAACAGCTCCATTCCCTCACCTTATCACCTGGCCTTGCAGTATACACACTCCTGAATCATGGTGCTGCCCAGCCCCAGCAGCGCTGTTCCTCACCACAGCGAGCTGCTTTGTAAATCCTCCTTTGTGCTCCTCTACTGGGTGCTGCCTGCAAGCCTTATTTGAAAGGTCTTGTTCCATTAAATGCACTCAGAGCCAAGACTCCAAGCCCTGCAGCTGACCAAATTGCCCATACCACTTCTGACTAGAGCTCTGAGCCTGGATCTCTCTCTCTCTCTGGACAATACTCAGCCTGCCAAAACAATAAATCCATTACATTGTAGGTACTTTAAGTTTCCTGGCTCTACCCCACCAGTTTCTTGTGCTCACACGAACATACACCATCTCTTCCAAACCACTGCACTAAGCTTCAAGAGACTGGGAGAGGCTCTCTCCATTTGGAAAGGCCAGCTGGTCCAAGAGGAATGGCTTTGTTTAAAGTTGAGCCAACCTCAAAGAGCAGACAGTACAACCAAACCTGTGTCCGTCGCTCCAGGGCTGGGAAATCCATTGGGGCAGTGACTCAACAGAAGGAAGAGCAGTAATGAGACAGGCCCCAACAACCATGTAAGGCAACTAAGCAAGCAGAACATTAAAAGGTGAAACGCTTGTTTCCTTAGGAGACCTATCCCTAGGATTCTTAGTTTAGTTCCTCTGTTCCTTCTAGATCATGTGAGCTCAAAGCTTTCCATGTTACAGGAGTGTCATTCCACCTGAACATTACACAGTTCTCCCCTTTCCCAAACACGTATGCTCCAAGAACTTGGCCGGTGGGGATACCCTGGACTGTTAAAGCTAAAAAGACCTGGTCTGATATCAATGGAAACAGCCCTGAGAAGCAGTTGGAATTGAAATGTGTTCCCTTCCGTCCTCTAGTGACAGGGTCCAGAGCTTGGCTGGTGTACAGCCAAGAAGCCAGGCTGGTTTGTTCAACAGCACTGGTGTCTTGTGTCTTGCTTAAGAGTATGTAACCCTCGGATCGCACAATCTCTCCTTCAGAGTTCCTTTAAGTTCTTCCTGAGGCCCCTGTGTCAACCAAGACACGGTGAGAAGTGTTAGGGGTGTTTACTCTTGAATCCATTGTTAGGCTTACCAAAAAGACATGATCAAATATCTGCGTGGGGCTGTCCATCTGTCCAAGGATCACTATCATTTCATTGTCAATGAACTCTTTGAACTCCCGCAGGTTACACACCATCTGCATCTCCAGCTCGGTGCGTATCTGGGTAGGGAGGAGGAACACAAGGAAGCCACATGAAGTTTTTGCTTTGGTCTTTCTCACAGCATGATGTAGACAGCTCTAGGTTTTTGCACAAGAGGACTTCCAGTGCTGCTCCCTCACCACTCACCTCTTTTGACGTGATGTTCTCCAAATCTTTCTGCATCATAATCTCCCTTAACTTGGTTTTAATTAGCCGTTCCGTACGTTCCCGCTCAGTTGGGCTAACAGAAGAAAGCAACAGTCAGTGGGAGAAGAACCAAACTGGACTTATTTTAAACAGGTACTGTATAGACTGGATACTCTGCAGTGTCTCAGATGCTTGCACGTCCTCAGTTGGAGGGAATTCAGGTGACTGTAAAGCCCAGTTTAGATTCCCAGTTGTATATGAAAGAGACCAACTGAACGCTCCTAATCCACTGTAGTCATCCAGAGAACCTCTGGTATTTGGTAAAATTTAAATTGGGAAGGCTGCATTATACTCTCTGGAGCATATCTAAGCTTCTCCCTACCTTTCTTGGAAAGGTAAGAGCTCCAAAGCTCCTTACATGGAGAGATGAGGGCAGCTAAGCCTGTGCACATTCCTCCAGCCTCTGCTGCCAGGGGCCTTATCACCAGCTGCAAAAATAGCCCAACACCAGGGGAAGTTGCAACAGAGCAGCAGCGCGGAGCTGGCTCACCCATCGTCTTCCGAAGGGACCTGGCACTGACATCTCACACCACCTTCCTGTTTCTCTGGAAAGCTGCCAGGACGGCAACTGCACAGACACTTCTCTGCTCTGCCAGCACCCAACTGGTGGTTCACAAATTAAAATGGTGGAAGTCCCTGGGCCTTTCAAGTGTTATTTCAGAGAGGGGTGTCTAGGTGTCCCCAGGGATTCGCTCCATCGCTGCCACCCAGGAAAGGGTGGGGTACATAACATTTATAGATGAAAACCTAATGAGGGTATTAATCTGACAGCCTGCCAGGGCTTTGCAGCCACACTCCCCAGACATTAAAAAACAGTCAAGTGTGAAGCCTTGTTCACAGCCGAACAACTGCTTCGTGTTATTATCCACTCACTGGACTCCAACAACAGGAATCATCCAAGAGCATAAATCAGCCAGTGGCAGGATTACACTGGGAAAGCAGCTGGGGCTGGTGAAGTAATTTCTTCTACTCCAAACCAGGTAGCTAAGCCCTCACGCTTGGCATCACACCTGGACACAGACTACCTTTGAGGTTATATGGTATCAAGACCATCAGCAATTACTAATTACAGGGTTTGTAAGCCTTGGATGTTGATACAGCCTATACATTCTGCTTTTTCAAATTGGTTACTTATCTACCACTGCCACTATTTTGGACCATGTATTATGAGACATCTGAGCATTTAACTGGGGACAGCTTGGGACCTACAAGCTTTCCTGTTCCACAGGATGAAAAACCACACTGCTCTTTGCCCCCATTCTTAGGCACATCAGATGGATGCCCATGAGGATAGTTCTGAGCTCACAGTCCATACATAAACACTTCACAGCAAAATGAACCAAGTGAAAAAGCAGTATGTCAGCCAGCACAAGAGCAAAGTCCAGAGAAACCTGTTCCTTCCAGGAGACACCAGGCCTGGAAATCAGAGGGCAAAACCAGCAAAGAAGTCCTGGGTACAAGATTATACCATGGGCAGAGTCTCTCACTAGTAACATGGCATTTACATTGCAGAAGCAAAGATCTGTGAGCCTAAAGCCCACGGTAAACAACTAGGCTGAAAACAGAGGCTGGAGGAGATGCAAGGGAGCCCCAGGAGGGCTAAACTTCCAGGGCTGGTGTTTACCTAACCAGGGGTCCGCTTATTACCTGAAACAGGAAACCTCTCCTCATTAATATCTAATTAAGAATAATCTCTTGTGGAAACTGTCTCTTCATTTGGAGACTGCAGTGCTTGACAGCCAAACACTTTGGCTCAGCAGAGTCAGACCAACTTACACATCTGTGAAGAGAGCAGGCGAGTCAGGCCGGTGGGACTGGACATCTTGCATGGCGTTCCACTCGTTGACTGAGGACTGGTCGGAGTTGATATGGCTCTCATAGTAACTGACCCACGTGAGGAAGAGGCTCCCTGGGTAGTAATTGTTGCTCCGTGCCACCTCACAAGCCTTATGTAAGCTCTGCAGAGCAGACCTAGAGAGGGAAAGAAACGTGGAGGATTACAATGTCTCTCTCAGACTGACACGGAGCACAAAGCAGCCACCCAATCCAGGATGCTGCTCACATACCATCAGTTGGTACAAAGTCCAGTGCTGTATGCAACAGCCCCCGGCGCCGAGCAGGAGGCTGACTACAAGGGTGCAGACAACCACACGCTGCAAGAGCTCGCAGGTCTTCACTGACGTGTAGCAAGAGAAGCCTTGATAGCACCACAGGTGCCCACAACTCAAGAGGGCAGAGACACCTGTGTCTCTGGCTCCATGACCTGCTACAACTATGAAGCCTTAAGGAAAACGCACAGTTTGTGTCCAGATAGAGAGCTCTGACAGCTCCTGCTGTGCCATCAGCTTCCCTGTGTACAGGGCAGGGACACCCAGGAATGAGCCACGGAGAGCTGCACAACAGAGGGCTTAGGACTTGACTTTACTGAGGTGTTTGGGTGTCTGCTGTCTCTCTGCACAGGGGATGTCAGAAGTTTCTTCAGCTGCTGCTGGGAAACAAATCCCCCTCTCCTATTTTTAGCTCATTTTAAATCTTTGACTGGGATCAGAAGGATCCAGGTCAAAATCACTGGGGTGACACAGTAGCGTGACACCCTACCAGGCGATGTATTTCTGCAATGCAAAGAAGCTTAAGCCAGAAATACTTTCATGGCCACTACATTCTTACATGAGCCTCCCTAAAAGGAAAGAGAAAAAATAATAATGCAGGCAGCTTCTCTTTCCTTCTCACTATCACAATGTCTCACTGGAGACAGAGAGTCCTAAAATACACACAGCGGCTATTTCCTCATTTATGACAAATAATAACAATTTAAAAACATTTCCAACAGATGCTCAAAGAAACACTGCTCTGGAGGGATTCAAAGCAGCAGCCCTTTGCAAGGAAAATGATCCCATTCCTTCCTGCCCCCAGCTGAGCTGAAGGTGTGGCTGCAGCAGTTAGAAACTCACCACAGCCTACCAGCGCTTGCATGGTTTGTTATTTTTTTTAACCTTTGGTATCAAACTTCATTCCCTGTCTCTGGAGGAAACTTCTGGCTCCTTGAGTAGGTCTCAAGATACCAATAATGCAAAGCAGCACCTGCTTTTTGAAAAAGGCTCAAGCAGCCAAAACACCTTGAAAAAAGGATCACTGGGACAGACCGCAGCAAGTACTTACCACATGGCCTGCACAGACACTGGCTTGAATATATGAACCCTGTTATCTGTCGATACGCTGAACCCTCTGGAGAGAGGAAAAAACACAACCACACAGTTAAAAATGTGCCCCAAAAGCAGTGTTTTGGTTAATAACTGATAGTTTGTAGGGCAACGGAACAGCAGAGGAGCAGCCCTATGCATACACAGCTGAGTTCAGCTAGCAAACAGATCAAAATAGCACACTATAAGCTCTAAGATAACTTTTTAAAGCAGCTGCTGTTCAGGAACGAAACTAAGACAGTGGGACAGTGCTGGGCTGTGCTGTTTACCTTGGCAACACAAATTCAGTGCCACAGCTGGGAGCAACAGAGTCCAGCTAAAGTGATCCTGGGGCAGCTACCAAGGAAAGAAAAGTCATTCCATGCACTGCACCGGAGAGCTTTTGTAACTGGCACAAGCAGGAGCCTGGAAGTCAGGTGTCTGCTTGGCAGAGAAGCATCGTTCTTATTTTATGTTCAGCCGAACGCTGCCTGCTGCAAGCGTGCTGGAGGAACACATAATAGGATCCCTTTAAGGAGCTTTCACTACACACCCACTCACTAGTAAAAGCTCCTTTACTCCAGCTTAAACACACACGAGCCACTGTGTCAGTGCGTGTTTATTCACGGATAAGTCAATTATTGGTGCTCCCTGCCACAACCACTGTGATTTAGGGCCTTTGAGCCTACTAACCCGATAGGCTCCTAACAGCAGGACATCTGTTGGACCTGTGAGGGCTCTGCAATCATCTGAATCCTTCTCCACATGCCATGTTGTAAGCTAACACACCCAGACCCTCTGCTATTGACCTAGGCCATACAGAAGACACTCACCCATCCCCATCCAGGTGGATCAAGGTGTCGCTCCACAGCGGCAGCACCAAGCCCATTGTACAAGTGCTACTGTAGTAAGAAAGAGAAGGTCAGCACACATATAATCAGCACCAGGATGTTCTAACTTCACAGCACTGGTTGCAGATGTTTGCACTCATTAGGAAAAAAGGGAAAATTCCCAATGTTACTTCAGGGGCTAACAGAGCCAGTGTTCTACATGTGCCTGGCAAGGATTGTTAATCAGATATAGTAGTACTCCTGCAAGCAAGCTTAAAGGGTTAACATACACCCCAGGAGAAGAGCAAACATGATTCAAAGCAGCAAGCTTTGTGCAGAAGGTCAGAGGGCGCTCCCTGTCTTCAGTAAGCTCAAGGCTTTCTTTGCAGATTAGTTCCTCAGGCTCAAGTGGTTTGGTTCTAGCTCTGATTTTGCAATCCATGGCTTTGTTTTCTTGCTTGCCCTTCAGCCACAGCTGCTGGGAACCGAGATGGGTCTGGTGTAATAGCAGCATGAGTGGTTAGCGATCACAACCTATCACCGGCTGTTGACTTCTGCCCCTTCTTCTCCCTCCCACACCTCAAGGATAAGCACAACAGTTATCCAAGCCAGACACCTCTTGGCAAACCCACTTCTCTCTCAGCTGCTTTGAACTCTTCACCCTCAGTCACCTGCTTTCTGTAAGGCTAAGCAAAAGTCAAGTTAAAAACAGAAGTCAAGTGATGGCAAAAAAGGCTGGGGAACCCCAACACACCCCGCAGCAGGCTGCCAAGTCAAAGAGCAGAGTCTCAGAAAGCTGTAAAATTGCTCAAAGCAGCATCTTGAAGAACTAGATTCAACTGACTCCTGCTCTCATCCTTTGCACTAACGGCTCTCAAATTACCACAGGGCTTTACAGCCCTGTCAGCCTCCACAGCTCATGAGAGGTGGGGGAAGAGGGTGAGACTCGAGGCTTCAGAGGGTCAGCAGATATGAAGCCCTGTAAATGCACATGCCTTGGAGCGACTGGTGCCCAGCACAAGGAGAAGCTATTTCTGTTGACAACATGAGATGAGCTCATGGAAAGACACGTTTTTAAAAGGCTTCCCAAGGTGGCCAGGATATTTTTAGTGATACTGTTCAGCGAGCACTTATCAGAGACCATAGCAACAAGTCTACATTGAGTTAAAAATACCGAGTGGGCTAGGGGAGGGTGTATTAGACTGACCATCCAGAACCTAAGTAACTCTAGCAGAAAGCCAAAATGACCCTGGCTGTGTTATTAAAGACTGAATACCAGTGAGTGCTCAGTTATCAAAGGTGGCTGTGCTAGTCTATCATAGCCAAGAGTAAGCTCCAAGCTCACGGCAACCTGTGCAAGGACAAGTTATTCTTACTCTGCTGCGGGAGCATCTCTGAGCTACAGCTTTGCACATGTGCACAGGAAGGGAATCAGGAGCCAGTGGCAGCATCAATCCGGTCCCACTTTTAGCAGGTGTCTCCTGACCTAAGCATCCAAATCAAGCCACTTGAAATCAAGCATGGTGGCTGCTGTGATCAGCAGGCTGTTTAGAAGGCCATTTCTTTGCCAAAAGACTTTTGAGTGACCTCGCTAACTGCCTGAAAGGAGTTTCTACCATCTAGAGTCAGTAGCAAGACTGATTCCTGTAGCAGTTGTGCTAGAACAAAACATGTGTATGAAAGCTTCCAAAACAGTTTGAATATCCAGGCTTTTCTTTCCTTGCACAGGCCAGGAGTTATAACCATTTAAGAGCCACATGCCCTCTCCAAAGTGTCTCTGGTATCCCTTTCTCTCTCTGCATGTGTGCAGATGTATGGCTTAAGGACCTCACCATCCAGAGACACTTAAGGGCTCTTAATGTCCTCACACAAGCCTGAGGCTCAAAACAACAGAGAAAATGCCACCTGTGCTGTTGCCTTCCCATTTGCCATCTCCCTTCAAGAGATAACAGGGTAATTCTGCAAGGCTGGAAAATCCAAAGCAGCCTCTCCACAGAAAGGATGGACACCAGACAGTGGTTTCTATGCTTGATGTGAGGGTGAACACATTCCCCACCTGGACACTGTGAGTACCTGTCATTGGAAGAGAAATCCATTCCTAGGACAATGCTCTCTTCGGTGTCTTGTCTGCCGTTGGTGGACACTACCACCATGTATCTAGTGCGGTTCTGGTAGGTACTTTCCAGTCTTACAGCCTAAGGAAAGGAAGGGGACAGGTCAGCAGCGCAGTCAGCAAAACACACCCCATTACCCTTACAAACCACCTCTTCATGCTGAGTGACAGGCGCAGAAGCAGTGACCCAGTTTGCACTAGTATGGATGGCCTGTCCTTCTCAGCTGGGTAACCAGCAGGAGAGAGAGAAGCGACTTACTCTCTCGTACACAATGCTTTCCAACAGCTGAACATTCCTGGTGCAAATCCTGCTTCAGGCCTGCTCTGTCCCACCAAAGCTGGGTTTAAACAGCAGCCTACAAGGCGGGCTGCCATAGTCCTCTGAGTGGTCGCAGCCTGCTAAGCTTCATGGGGCATTCCATGTTCTGTGGGATGGGTGGGTGTTGAACACGCCCTTCACATCACAGAGGGCTCTGTCCAAAGAGCTGGGCTTTCATTTAAACTACTGTGTGTTACAACAGCTCCAACAAAACTCTTTCCACCACCTTCCCGGGCAGCTGGACAGACAACTAGGATCTAATTCACATGTGGCCTCCTGCTGGTCCTGGCAGGAAAAGATTTCCCCATTACTAAGGGTTATCCATGGTTGGATTCAGATGGCCAGGTGAAAGTCATTGTCTCACTGCTCCTATCACAACCACTGGTACCCTGGTGCCACAAAAAGGATCGCTAGCAGGACTAGAGGGTGCCTGAACTTCACCCCAAACTGCCTCAAATCAAATTCTACTGACAGTGTTCAGAAAGCAACTGTGCAGCTAAGTTGTGTCTGACCAACACCGAAGCTACTGAAAGGCTACACTGAAGTGGAATGCTCCTCCAGAGGCCAGGAGGACAGGCTGCTGGATAACGAGGAGCCCAGGGAAGGGAGCTCAGTGTTGCAAGTTTTGCCTAAAAACATCTGTAATAGGCAGCCTTTACTTGCATCACTTTTTGGACTCTGTTCCAAGACATTTGTAGTTATTTTAGTCACAGGATCCCAACTAGAGAAACCAGGACATTCCTAGAAAGGAAGCATCTTAATGATGTATACTGAACCCTATCTTTGGACGGCCTAATCCAACCCCAAGACGTTGTCTGGCCTCAATGTTTACCACATTGTTTAACTGCTGCTTGCACTTTGAGCAGGGCCTGCAGAGAGCAAACACGGGTGAGAAGGAGCTGTGGCAGCCCAGCCTCGTCCTGCGCTGCAGACAGACACCTGCTGCTGCGATGGGGCCTAGTCACTGAATTTCCTGCAACCCTGTGGTTGAAGCTCAAAGTGGGATTTGACATCTGTGGCAAACTGAACCTGAATTCCTCAAACACAAGCAGGGTCTCAGGGGTGCTGCTGGTTTAGACACTGCTGGTCCACAGGAGTTGACAGCTCATAGAGCCCAGATTAAACGGTCATTTTATCCTAAAAAACAACGGTTCAAAATATAGCTCATTGTGTGGGATCTCTCAGGAGTAGGTTGCTTTTCCCAATACGGCCCTGTAGTTCTTTCCATGTTGGTCCTGAGGCTGGAATGGCACCTTCCTTGCTTAGAGAAGGCCCCTCTGACCTCCTCACACATCACCTTTCCGCTAGCCACTAAGTCTTGGCCTCAAGATGC
Organism: Laterallus jamaicensis coturniculus; assembly: GCA_022605575.1. Classification (NCBI taxonomy): domain Eukaryota; kingdom Metazoa; phylum Chordata; class Aves; order Gruiformes; family Rallidae; genus Laterallus; species Laterallus jamaicensis. The sequence continues at coordinate 7,491,925 of JAKCOX010000025.1, read as the reverse complement.
AGCTGAGCCTACAACAGAGCAGCACAGGGCAGTCAGGACAGAGCTCGCTACGTCACCAGAGTGCTCTACTGCAGGAGACTAGGCTGAGAGCAGCAGGAAAAGCTTCCCAGTGGCGTTGCAGGGAGCAGCAGCTGTAGTGATGGGGGTGGAATAGCGAGTGCAGGCAAGGAGATGGCGTTGGCCATATCTTCTAGACCTGTCCAATGGGACCGAAGACTAACAGAAACTACCCAAATACTGATGCCAGCAGACAGACGTGCTTTGTACAGCAAGAGACTGTGCCCCACCCCATCTCTTTAGGATAAGTCATGCTAAAACCAGCCTTATTTTCCTTCTTGCTCCTTGAGTCACTGGGATTCCTTTGGAAACACAGAAGATCAAAGTGGTCAGGCCTTCAAGGTGTGAATTCTGCCAAAGATAGCTTGTTCCTACAATTAACCACTCGTAGCAAAACAGAAAGGGTGCTCTTCAACCTAGGAGAGCAAGCGGTCACCAAGGTCTTGGTGGTTAAAGTCATTATTGACATTAGGAAAAAAACTTCCAACAGAAACAAAGACTTGCCTAAAACAGGAGCCAGTAGAGTTGCTCCATGTCCAGGGCATTCACACCTGAGTTCTGTTCTGCTTCTCTTGAGGACAGTCCAGCAGCAAGAGGATTAACATAATCTAACTTAGGTTGCTAAACCAATTTGGCTAGCAGCGATGGGAAGTGTGGTCTTAATGTAAGACCCTTGAGAACGTGGCTAGACCTAGACAGAGGGGCCAAAGTTCATGTAGCTTCAAGTCACTGGGGTGGGATTTTTGGAGGCCCAATTAAGAGGAGCATGGCTTATTATCCCACACTTACACCCTTACCACAAAGGAAAGAACCATGACTGGAGTAGATGATGTGTTTCACTATATTTACTGAAATAATAAACCCACAAACTTGATGTCCTAAACTAGCCAAGCTCACAAGCTACTGCCAGCACTCCAACATGCCCATCAAATCACAAACTGGTCTCTAACCTTTTCATTAAGCTCTAGATCATATGCTCATCCAGCAGGAGCATAACAAGTCCGTCAGTAGTCTGACACCTTTTAAATGAAGATATCTGAAATCCCACTCAATAGGGGGGTGGCCTAGCTTTAGGGACTGTGATGAGGTAGAAGGTTCTTTCTCAACAAGTTCCTCTACATACAGTTAGCTTTCTCCTCAATTTGGGGAGGTCATTCTGTTCATGAACAAGAAGTTCTCTGTAGTCCTTTCAGGGCCAGCAACACTTTTCTTTCTTTTAGGCTCACCTAAACACAAGCCAACTTGATTTTCTCCTGCATTCTTGTTTCATCAGAAGGGTGATGAGGTATTTTACTGGCCCTTAGGAACAGCACATTCCCAGAAGTTCATGCTGACCTTTAATCTTTTTCATGTTACATGGTGTTTCATACAAGAACACACTCCTCATAGGGAAATTTGATTTGAAGACAAAAAAAGCACCTAACTTTCTGAAGTTTTTATTATCGAACACATGTCAGTGAACAAGTTCCCACCCAGCTAAGCTAGAGGGGTATGTTCAATCCGTTTGGACACTTACATCATTTTCCTCTCCTCTCTACTGATCTTACAGTGGTATCACTGCTCTAATCCTGCTCTCATGGAAGGCTAAAAAAAAATAAATCTGCCAATAGCTCCAACAGAAACAAGAGTTGTTCCAAAGTTTAAGTGTAGGTTTATAGAGGATTAGATTCCTCTGCTGCCCCCTGAGCTGTGAAGTCTGCCCTCCAAGAGACAGCAGCCAACACAAGGAGAGAATGCATTTTTCTCAGTGCTGTTTGTGTTTCAAATCTCACTTGTATCTACTATTTTATGAGAGAGTCTATTGCATCTCTGCACACCCTTCGTTCGTCAAGAATCAATTAAATTCAAGTAGACTATCGAACTTAACCTCCTGCAAGATTTCAGCATTCCAAATGTAACTCCAAACAAAAGGGTTTATGTCTCAGCCCACAAAGTCCTTATTCAGCTGTTAAGGCTAATTTGTCCCCAATCACACAATGTAGCCAGTGATATTGCAGAACAATGCCTTGTTCAATGGCTTCCAATGTTCTAACCCTGGCTCGGGTTCTGAAAAGCACTGAGAGAACCCCATTCCCATCACTTTCACTGACATTTTAGTGACATCAAGGTGTGCCTGACAAAGTTTAGGAGTAAGGCCTTTAGTTTGCTTAAGGCAAATTATTTTTGGTGGTCCTTTTTGAAGTTAAAGCATTCCATAGTAATCTGGGCTGTTTCCTAGCTATACTCCTACAATCAGTCCAGCTTCAGCACAGCTCAGGAGGATTCAGCAAAGCAGAGGTGCCAGGACAGCACTTCTGATGCTGGCAGTTCTACTTTGGGCATACGTTGCTAAGATGCAGCAAGACAACACTGGAGAGAAACTTCAGACTACTGAGTGATGAGAGATGCAGAAACCCTTCAGTCATGCCTGACCTTGTAGAGCACTTCAATACATTCTAGACAAATTCCTCACTGCTTTTCTTTGGCTTCTGGAGGTCTTTAGGACAGTGTATCAATGCTATAAGCAGCAATGCCTAACTTTCATGACATCTCATTACAGGAGACAACAACCCAGAAAAGCAGAAAGACACAGTTCAACATGGGTGATCCTGCTGCTCCTTCCTGGTGAGCCACGGCCTTTTGGGATGCAGCAAGTTAGGAGAGCAGAGTGAGGAACACAAATGAAGTAACATAGAAGAGGAAGTGTTCACTCTGGTCAGATATAAGTCACATACTCTTGCTTTAAATAGGACACCAAGCTAATCTGCCCAGCTTCACTGGCAATCATTCCAGTACTTTTTGAGAGTGTAAGTACTCTGTGTCTGGTTCAAAGGCAGCCTTCTAGCCACTGAGGAACCAAACCATCAGGCCTTTCATTATCAGCTGCTTTTTTACCTTAGTGGTTGCAAAGAAGACTCCTCAAACCCGCTGATGAAACCACTCAAACATACACACATACTCTGCTTTCATCAGTTCCACAGGTGTATCTGTCAAGTGGAACTTCACCTTTATATTGGTGAACAGGAGATAAGCAAAAAGCCAGCCTACCAGTCGGATGTTGTCTTCTGGGCGGAGCAGTATGAACATGGCCTGCAGGTGTTGCTGGAGATCTCCTGCAGGCAAGAGGGAAAGGTGAGCACACAAAAAGTAGTTTTAAATCACATGCAAGTTCCTGACCCACAGACAGGTCACCCTAAGTGCAGTGTTGTCACTTCTACCTGCTCTGAGATGACAAGATTCCACCTCTTACTCAACTGCTCTATGTTCCGTGTGCTCACCTGTCCCCACCATGCTGTGTCCTGCTAAATCCTGTTATCTTTTTAACAGAAACAGATTGTTTTACTACTCATTGTTCCTTCAAAAGAGCGGTGGAAATGGACCCCACCCCTCAGTTCAACATCTCATTCTGGCATGTGCTTCAAATCAGGACTCTGCCCTTTCTTTTACAGCAACTTACTGAACTAGGACCTGGACAAAAACACCCTCTTCAAAGTGAGATTTAGTCCCACCTTTGAGCAGCATCTGTCCACATATGCTTATGTACCAACCCCACCCAAAAGCAGCTGAAATCACCAGGTGAAAAAAATCAAGCACCTACAATTCTTCCTAGAAAACACTTAGTGCTGCACTGCTACTGGTTGGGCTGAAAGGAAAAAAATAAAAATAATCAAAAAACCTCAGAGTTAAGCAGTAAGTTTAAAGTCCTTTTTTAAGAGCAGTGTCCCAGGTTCCTAAAGGATCAAGGGTTTGAAAGAGGAGTGAGCTACACCTGTGCTGGTACCACTGCACTGACCTCTAAGCACTACTCCTGAGCCCACTGAAAAGCCAAGAGCTTTGCTGCCACGCAAGCACATTGCTGCCTGGGTGTCAGTAAGTGGTAACGCCTCCAGCAATGGAATTCTTTTCTAGCATGAGCTGGAAAATTCATCTGCGTTCCCAGAGAGGAGAGTGCAAGGCTGCCAGGTGGGTGGCATGGATCAGCAAGAAGAGGAGCCTTTACTCTCCCACTCCCATGGGAAGCTGAGTTTAGGCAACGCTGTGGGAAAGAGCATGGATACTGGAGCAAGTATTTGGCATGAGTGGCTATGAGAGTGTTTCTAGAAAGGTTGGCTAACCTTCCTGACATCCCCTAATTCATCAGAGATGCAAGGATCCATGGTGTTTCATGGACTTTCAGAAATAAGGAAACCTCAGGCATGGAGCAGCATCCAGAAGGGCTGTGTAAGGAAAGGAGAAGAAAGGAGACACTGCCCAGTGAGAGTGCAGTGCCCACTTTCCAAGAGCAGTTTCCTGGAGCAGCAGGGCTAAAGAGCTGCTGCAGCCTCTCTGCTGGTGGGGCAGAGGCAAGCTCATGTGGAACAGGCTACACAGGATGCTGCATTCCCTGCTCTCCTCTTCCTTCCTCCTCCAAACACGCTCCAGCACACGGAGAATGAGTCAATGCCCTGGGACTGTTCTTTTAATTGGGGGTAGGAAAAATTGAGGCACTTGGCAGTGGTGGGAAGCCCCATATGCTGGTGACAAGCACCTGAAACTGCTTCCTGCCCAAGGACTCTGTTCTCAGGGCTTGAGTGGCTGGCACGTGCCTCCCTAAAGTAGCAATTCTTTAGTGAGATAGGTAACATAGGAAAGGCCAGCTCACCCATCGGATGCTTGTGCTCCCAAGGGTTCAGTGGGAGACAGGATTTGCCTACGTCAAGACTAGCACACAATCTTGACGACGCTGCTCAGCTCCACCAAGTTTCACCTGGTAGTGTGGTGGGAATCATTGAAAACTGGACTCAACGGGCAAAGGTCCCTCTGCTTCAGGTGGCACCTCCTGCCTGCAGCCTGGGAGCTCATGAGACACTCATGTATTAGGCAGCTTGAAATAAAAGATGTTTCACCTCAGGTTTTTTTTCCTCCCTAAAGTGTAACAGTTCCCACCTGCTGGTGCCAATAACTGAACATCAGGACTACTGGATTCTCTCAGAACTTAATTTTAAGAGGTAGTTCCTAAGACAAGCCTTTCTGCAAGGCTCAGTCAAGGAGCTTTCCTATCCCTCATCCTCAGGAAGTTCACAGCACTCCTTGCTGCTCTCCAGCCTGCCCTGCCAGCCTTGGAAACTCCACAGCTACAAAGTAAAGCCCTGCTTCCTTGGCCAGCTTTAATTGACTTGCAACATTTTCGGGCCCCAAAACACAAGGCATTTTGTAAGCTTCCTGGACTAAGAAAAAGCAAAGGAAAGGTTTTAGCATGCCAGAATCAGCACAAAGATATCACATCCTGTCCTGTGAAGAGCTGTCGGCTTCACTGGCATTCATGGCAGGCCGGCTGCTTCCTATCGCATTGTCCAGCGAGGAGCAGATGCTTTTGTTTCCTTCAAGCTGTCAGGCTAGGTGTAAAACATGAACTAGAGGGGGATCTTAGAAGTGATTTACAGTATCCCAGAGATGGCAAAAGTCCCAGGGAAGTTGCATCCTTTTCTGGCCTCCTCCGGCATTGCTGGGAGTGCAAAATAGAGCCCCACCAGTGGGCAGGACACAGCCTGTTTGCCAGGTGGCACTGGGCTGCCCAGCGACAGGAGTGTGGACAGCTGGTACCACATCTCTGCCAACCAGCCACTGCCACTGCTGAAGATGATACGATTAAAGAAATGGACATGAGCATTAATTATTTCCTGTTACGCACATACTCTTTCTAGTGCCTCTGATGAATTAGGAAGGGAGGTCAGGAAGGTTCGTCAACCTTCCCAGAAAAAGCCCTTGTAGCCACTTGAAATAGTACTGCATCCATAGGCAGCAGTTTCATATTGGGAAGCTACGTCCGCTCTCCACCCCCCTTCTCATTTCATGTGCCAGAGATAAGTCATGACACACATGGGAATGAAAGTTGAGCACGGAGCCCAAGAAAGGAGACAGCTTTCTATGCCACACACTCTGCCAGCTCACTGCCAATGGCTGTCCTGACTCTCTGAGCCACACTCTCTACAGCACACTTTAAAATTCAATGGCACAGATGTTTTGCTTAGGAAGGTGATACATGGATTCCTTGGTGTCTTGCTCTGCTGGCACATACTGTACATCACACAAGTTCGCAGAAAAGAAAGACCCTGCACATTTATACAAAGGTCTCTTTTCAGTGAAACCCTCAAGCACCTTACCAAAATACTATGCCATCCACACCACCTGATGAGCAGGGAAACTGAGGAAAGAGCAAGTCTTGGTACCTCATGAAATCTCACCCTGTAAGCTGAGGAGACAGGAATACCCTGCTAAGAAAAAAACACCCCAAACCCATCCCTTAAGGCAAGCCAGCCTCTTAGAAACCAAACATCTTGCTGCAAGCAATTGCAACACACCGGATTTGCTTTCTTGGCAAGCTGTCTTCTAAAAGCTCTGAGCTGATCAGACAAGCAACTATTTTTCCACCAAGGTCTCCAGACCTCATGCAAGTCAGCTGTAACAAGTAGATGAGGCAACAAGAGAGACTCAGAAGCTGTTGGTGCTGCCTGGCACAGGGTCACAAGGAACCCATCCAGCAGGTCTCCCCTGCAAGGTAAAGCCAGGACATCAACTCACATGGGCTTCTACCATGCAGAGGCCTTTGGAGAGATTAAACACCAAGACAGGTCAAAATAAACTTTTATAAGATGACTGCTAACTCTATGTGTACACTGAACACCTTTTCACTTCAGTCCCAAGCAGAAAGGCCAGCTTTAAATTATGTTTTAGAACAATTTAATTTCGTTTGACAACTGGTAATTAACACATCTCACCCAAAGCAATTTGGGTACTGTTTATATTATGTCATAGTGGAAGGAGGTAATTAACTGCCTTTTGACTTAAACTCTTTCTATAAAGATGTTTGTAAACAGATTTTTGACCTGACTGGCCATCAGGTAGGTAACGGGGAGGTAGAGCTGGATGGTATCAAAGTACAAAGAAGCACATGGAACCAAACCAAATCAAAGAAAAGTTGACTCCAGCCTCTCTGTTTCTGTGTCTGCCCCATATGCAAAAATCTAAAAGTTTCAGTGTTGTTTTTGTCCTGCTGATTGTTTAATGGAAGGGAAAAGCCCCACACTATCTGATCCCCGTAAACCGCCGTCCATGAATAAGCACCACACACAGAGGGAAAAACAACCTGCCCTGCAATGTTTGAGTTTCATTATTCAGACTGACTTTCCAAACAAAGAACCAAAGCAAAAACACAAATCAAACTTTCAGCAGATAAAGGAGGTGGAATTACGACTGACTCCATATTATTCACCCTGCTCACACGTCTGAGAAGTCATACTGATTTGCTCTGAGGTTTCTTCACCACCATGCAGAGGTTAGCCTCTGCCCTTTCTTCCATCATAACCGATTACTTTCAGATGAGGAAGGACAATTACTCATCCCATATCACAACCTCAAGTTTCCCAATGCATTGCATGAAGGTTTTGATGGCAACACTCCAGCCCCTCTCCCATGTAAGAATTACAGGATGTTCTCTTGAGGAGTTCTCAACTCTCTGATGTCATGACTGTTGCCCTGATGTCACTCCTCTGTTCAATTCCTCTGGATATACAAGAGCAATGAAACCCTGTTTTCTATCAGCATTAAATATTCCAGCCTTAAGACTGGCAAGCCCAGCTTTAATCCACACCTGGTGCACACTGAAATGTGTGTCACTGGGTGAGGAGAACTTCAGGAAGGCAGACTTGGATGCAACATGTTACCTGCATGCTTGTTGCGCCTGTGACTGATCCGGGGAGCAGACGACCCATTTCCTCGTGGCAGGAAGAGTGCTGCACCTTTCACAGTGAGGAAGCTTTCGCTGATGCTGTGAGGGAAGAGACAAACTGTCAGGAAAACTCTGTATTGTCTTTAAGAGGAGAAAAGCAATGGAATGAGGAGAGGTTTGAGGCACTGAATGCACGCTCTGTTCTTTTGCAAGGAAGCGATTTAGACCGAAGTACTTTGTTGATAAAGAACCTTCTCCCCCAAAAGTGCTGCAAACAGCCAAAGCACAACTGAGAACAACAGGACACACGCCTGGTGCCACTCTGCCTGCAGAGGTAGAACCTGAGCAGGGAGAAGGGATTAACCTATGGCTGTATTTTCAATTTGAAAGTCAAGATGAGAGATCCACATTTCTAAATGGTGATTAATAGAGCAAGCCCACGCATCTCTATAATTACAGATTCTGTTAACCTTTGTGGTTCAGGCACAGCTGATGCCCTGCAGAAACAAATGTCTCCCTTCAGCAGTTAGCCAAAAGAAAATTAGTGTACACAACAGATTAAGAAATCCTGAAACTACTGCCTGTGAGTCGCATTATAATTAACTCTTCAAGACTTATAGATTAAAAGCAAAACTGTAATACTGTTCAATGCAGACATCACTTGCTGCCTTGACTTTGCCCTTTCTCAAGTCCCGTGAGGAGCAAGGCCTGTGGAAAGGGTCAGTAAAGAGTTCTCAAGTTCTGGGGCACAGCTGATATTTTAAGCACATCTTCCAGTAGTTTCCTTCAGAGATGCTGCAGCTCATGGAAAAATCGAGACACGCTACGGCTTTTGCAATTAAGCCATCCTGTTGCATAATTAAGGCTTTCTGCTTTTCTCAGAATTGATAAAATAGTCATACAAGCTTTGAAGAAAGCCAGAAACGATTCTACAGTCAACAGGGTGGTTGATGAAGATGATAAGACAGGATGGGAGAGTCCCTGGCATCGCGCACCCCAGCAGCGCTGTGCCTCGAAAATGATGTTGGCTTGCTCTCTTCAACCCAATGAGGGACTAGGAACTCATGAGTTCCTCTCCCTGCTTAAACAAACACCCAAACTAATTATTTATTCCCTTCCCGTAAGAGACAAGAACCGGGAAATAATGATGAATAAAACCCCCACCATATATTTGAAGAAATTCCACATTACAAAACACAGGTGAACACTAGCCCAGGCTGGGTCACCCCCTTCATGGCTACTCCTGCTCTGCACACAGAGTGGAGGCTAACTGCTGCTGTGGGCCCCGCTCTGGGGACATATTTTGGGAGCTACTCAAGGGCAGGTGTACACCCACTGCTGATTCCACCCTGTTGACAGCTCCCAAGAACAGCCTGGCCTTTGAAATACTTCATAAAACCTGGTCGGTCGGTCAGAGTCTGCTGGAGCTTCAATGCTCTTTGAAGCAACTCTTGGAAACAGACTGAGTATTAAGAGACACGAGATCTGGTTAAGGGAACAGAGCCCAGGAGAGTGGAAGCCAGGGAACCAAATTGGCAGAGGTGCCAAAGCTGAGCTGAGTTTTATCATCACACCACGCTCGCCATCAGTCCCTCTGTACTACACACAGCCTCTCTGGAGGAGACTGTCGCAGATATGTCCCAAGTTACAGTTACTGAGCTGTAAGGAACCCAACAGCAAGACAGCCATGGAAAAAAAGCTTCTGTTCCACGTTTCTCCTGTTCACCTCTGAGGCTAAGTAGTAACCTTGAGGCCACCAGTGATGTGCAATTTGTCATTCGTTGCTCACTGGGAACAGAACCAATGGAAGTGGAAGATGTAAGAAACTCCTACAGAAATTACTACTTGTATCAATTCTTCTCTCAGGCAAAAAATATTCTATAGAAACTGTACATGGCACATCATCAAAACTATTTAAAACCTTCTGCACAAAAAGGGACAGACATTCCCCTCAGAAGACCCAGCTTCTAAACAGCATGAAACAGGAGTGATTCCCAGGCTCCCCAACTTGTGCCCAGCGGCTGAGCTCCTCTGCAGGGCTCTGAAGCAGCATCCTAATGGAGGCAGAGAGCACTGGGTTGTTGTGCTGAGATTTCAATGCAAAGCCTGGCTCCAGCTCCCCATGACAAGAGTGTTGTGCAGGACCATGGAGGCTTCCAACTCCTGAGCAAAAGGAGGTTTTCCTAAAGGGCATCTCTGGGGACACAGACCGACCGCCAGGCCCTAGCTGGCAACAAGCCACCACCCAGCTCACGCTTGCAGACACAAGCATCTGCATGGCAGGACTCCCCGCCACCAGGAAGGGCATGGAGTTTACAACCCATCTGCAGGACATACCCTTCCCCTCCAGCTACGATTCAAGGCAAAGAGCAACAACAAAATAAGCAGCAGAAGCACTAACTGAAAGCAGGCGAGTCTGACCATAAGGAATGACACAAGTTAACCCTGGTGTTGACTAACTGGGAGCACCCAGCAGCCCAAGCCCTGAAAATGGGAAGTGTCAGCGGAGACATCAGCACTAAAGCCCTGGGGATTTCAGTTGGGAGCCACTTCTGCCAAACACCCCACGTGCAGCGAAGGGCAGCCCCTGTCTGAGAGGCCAGTGGCTAAACAGGCAGGGGCTGGAGAACACCACGTACAGCACAAGGTGTCTACCAGGAAATGAAAAAAAAGTATTAGAAATCTTGTGTGCCCAGCTCCTTGCCCTTGGTTTTAAGCCAGGCGGCACCCTCAAGAGCCCCCCCAAATTGTGCTCACAATGAGCAGCCGGAGTGTGTTGCAGGGGAGGAGGAGACATCTGCTGCCCATGCAGCTCTATCATCCCACTTCAATCCATAGGCTGAAAAACACAAAGCCAAGGGAAAGAGCAGAATCGGATGCTGGCAGGAGCAGCACAGTGGGCCTCCATACTGAGCTCACTCCCAAGGCCATGGAGCCAGGCGTGGAGGGAGGGCAGTCGGGGACATGGGAGTGAGCTCTTGTAGCATGCCAGGACTCAGCAAGAGCAGCAGTTCCAACTGGAGCTTGCTGTGCCTGGTGTGGAAGAAGTTAGAGCAAGGCAGACCAAGCAGCCTGCTGTTTTCCTCAGCTCTCAAGCCGTTTCCCTGCTCCCTCCCATTCTCCTTCCCAAACTGGCTCTTTCCCTTCCTCTGCAGGCAGGCCCGGGGCATGGCATCATGCCTGCTCCAGGACCAGCTCTCACTGCCAGCCTTCTCCTGCCCACTTGCTCACTTAACCCAGCCACATGAAAAGTCCTGGTTAATAAAGCATCACTCCTCATCCTTGGCGGGGTACACAACTGGAAGTCTGTGCAGCCTGGCAGCATCTCTCCATCAAACCACCACACGCCTCCAGCATCCCTCCCTAGAGAACCACCTCACACCTTCACTGTAGTTTGCTTTTCAATGAACAACATCCCTGTTTCCCTCATGTAGTTTTTAAAGCACCTGGTTTAATAACTGCCAACAGTATTAATGAATTATATAAAGGAGAGCAACGTTTGGCTTCCAGTTTAAACCTCTGCTCCCAGGCAAATGATGAAGGCACCTGGTTCTCTTCCCAGAGGCCAGATCTCATGGCTGTGTAGAACAAAGTAGTACCAGTCAGCAACAAAACCCACACCAATCCCAGTAAACAAGGTGGCACGGCAGCACCAGGGAAATGGAAAAGGCCAGGATAATTCAGGCTTGCACTGCGCTGGCATGTGTGTTAACAGGGTCAGCTGGCAGCAGGGACACAAGAGTCCAGGCTTCTGATAGCCAAAAGGAGAAACAAACCCAGCGCAGAGCAAAACAAGGGCCACGACTTACTGTAAAGGGCTCTGTGACACCGTCAACAGAGGTGACAACGCTGAGGGCCGGGAGAGAAAGGGGAAGTGGTTCTCCAACAAAGGCTGTCTCTCAGCACTTTTGCAACTTCAGAAACAGCACAAAGAGAAAAACAAACAGAGCGTGGGAACCTTCTCCATCTCAGATGTTTGACGCAAACCACATTTTTAGCAACATCTGCATTTGTGTCTTGCTCTCCTCCCCCAACCCCCCTTTTATTTTTTTTCCAAAGGAACTGTCTCCAGGCACTTCCTCTGCTCCAAGGTGGAGCTCCCTGGAGAGGGAATTCAGCTGCAATGCCACAGCCAGGCATTGTCACAGGAAGATCTGCAATGCCAGCGGTCACTCATTTGTGCTAAGTTACCTACTGATCCCTTCTCACCACAGCCAGGTTGTCCTTTCTATTGGTTTGGTCCCCAGCATGGACATCTGCTGAACCTGAGCTAAGGCAACAAGGAAAACTTAACTTGCTAGGAGATAGGCAGAGGTGGAGATGATGGGTGTGAAACCAAACCCTGAAAGCACTGCAACTCTCAAGGCATTTCTTTTACTGACGCTGAGGGAGGGAAGTTTTAATGATAAATTCAGAGAGGGTGCAACTTGCAGATAGGAGCACTGGTGAGCACAGCTGTGTCTGCATGTGAGGAGCAACTCCTTCAGACGTGCAAAGCCATGCTTGGATGCAATTTCAGAGGCAGGATCTAACCAGATTTGGGTCATGCAGGGAGTGCTCATGCCACTCAATACCCTACTGAGTTAACAGTCTACAATTCAAGCCTGCTACTGGGAAAACCCATCAGGGATACATGCCACTAGTGCTCCTTTGCCACCAGGATCGTTTGGCTTCAGCTCCAGAAACTGTTTTGCAAACTTCAGAGTTAAAGCATCTTGGGCAGCCTGGGTGTGCTGGGGAGAGCAGCGGCACCTTTTAGAGACAGCACAGAAGACTGAGAAACTCATCCCTGCCAGAGATGCCTTGCTGCCAGCAAGGGGAGCAAAGACAGCTGCTGTTTGCAGCCCAAGTTTTCAGCCCACGCAGCTGCAAGGGGTCTGCCGTTGTGCCCAAGACAACCACAGCCACCTGCAGCATTCCTCCGCCTCTGGGTGCCCCGAGCCTCGCTCCGCAGTGGTGAGCTGACCTTTGGACTCCTATCAAATGTATTCGCTTGCAGACAGGGCTGGGATTTATTTGTTACAGGCATAGGAGAGCAGACTGGGTTTTGTTTCAAGCTGGACTCTATAGAACAAGACATTTTATCATTTCTGATAAAATTTAAAAGTCCATGTGGGTTTCCCATTCCCCTTGTGTACCCCCACGCTACGAACGAACAGACCAACAACATACAAACTCCTAAATCTGAGGGAGCTGGGTGTGTTCAGCCTGGAGAAGAGGAGGCTGAGGGGAAACCTTATCACCATCTACACTGACCTGACAGGAGGATGTAGAGAGGTGGGCGATGGTCTCTTCAGTCAGGTGACAAGTGATAGGACAAGAGGAAATGGGCTCAAGCTGTGCCAGGGCAGGGTCAGAGTAGATGTGAGGGAAAAGTTCTTCCCTGAAAGAGTTGTGGGGATGTGGAACAGGCTGCCCAGGGAGGGGTTTGTGTCACCACAGACGAGGTACTGAGGGATATGGATTAGCATAGGACAGGAATAGTTGGACTCCATGATCTTAAAAGCCTTTTCCAACCTTGTGATCAATGGCAATAACGCAGACCCTCTCACAGGCATCGTCTGCCTCCTCACACCGCGAGCTCAGCGCTGCCTTCCCACCCATCCACACACCCATGCCTGCTGCTGAGCGCTCTGGCATACCCCAGGGCTGCTGCTGCGCATGTGCTCGCACTACTGTGAGGCACACACACAACCCTCCCTGCCTCACCTCACTGCCCAGCCCGTCTGCATTGCTTCCTGCCAGCGCTCTGCAGCCTTGAAGGAGCGGCCCAACGTCATCATGACGCGGTCAGGGTGATGTGTCAGACCTGCGATATTGCTGCTGCCACCGAAACGCAGCACGGGCTGGGATATCCCGCTGCAGCAGGGATCATCAGGTGATGATGTAGTTCCAGGAATACCAACTTGGGTGCAGGCTGTGATTCACCACCGCAGTGAAGGACAGCGATACATGAGGATGGATTGCGTGGCTGTTACACACCGGAACGTGCTCATTCCCCACAGCACAAACAACACACTTGACTGCCGGCCTTGCTGCACAGCACCAAAGGAGCCGTGCCAGGCCACATGTTGGATGGCTCATTGACAGCCATCAAGCCAGTTTCAGAGAACGAGGCCAGAAAGTAAAATATTCTGAAAAGGAAACAAACAAGTTGTACAAACAGAGCCCTGACGTGCTCTGGAATTCATGGCTGAATTCCACACAATTCCACATGGCTGAATTCCACTGACAGGCACACAAACTCCTCTTTCTCCAGTTCACATACTAGAAAGGGAGCAGCTAATACAATTAGGATGCCTATTAAGAAATCTGGGCCCTTGGTGTTTACAGAAGAAATGTGATGCTAGGCACTTTCAAAGGCAAGAGTCCCAGACCGGAAGCAACATTCTTCTTGTGCTATGCACTGCTTAAACATCCCCAGACTTTAAGGCATACCACCAGGTTCCCGGAGCAGGACAGTTACACCCAAGGGAGCACTCCACATTGCTTTACCACCACGCGCCACACTCCTCCCAGCTCAGCCCACCACCACCCAGCTGCTGTGGCACAGACAAAATGCACTCAGAAATATAGCTTTAACAAAGCTTTCTCATGTTGATGGAAGTGTTTTTAGGTAGAATCCATCACATCAAGGATGCAAGAAAAAAAAAGGAAAAGCTTTTTGATTAGTTATCTTTGGGAAAAGCACCCCTCTGATTGACACAGACATTTTTCCTCTTGGAATTAACACAGTCCACATTGATCATCTTTAAACTGCACCATCATCTTCTCTGCCACCAGAGCTTGAAAGCATTGCCTGCGTTTCTTTTTGAACCTTGAACAATAGCTGACACATCCTCAAGCACAGCTGGTGAACACCCAGCGAGCCTGAGGTCTCCCCATTACTTCGTTATGTTTAATAAGAAAGGATATTTTATAAGTTTGGTTGACTCTGACGTCCCTGCACGTGCACCATTCAGCACTGTCACAGACCTGACCATGTTTGGCCTGCCCAGCAGCGTCCCACAAGAAGGACCCCATGGCTTTAAATATGACTGTAACACAAGTCAAACGAGACACAGTAAGGTCAACATACTGTCCCTCCCCTCCCCAGCCAAGTCCAGGGCACCTATATTTAGACAAAGTATGCACTTTAAAGATGGAAGGAGACCACTGACTTGCCTGAATCACTGCCAGCACTGGCTGTCTCCTGGGACAGGGACAGTCTGACCAGGAACTGGCAAGCACCCTGGCACCCAACTCAAAGCAGGGCACTCTCTGCACCCAACACAGCCCCGCACCCTCCTTGGCAGCAGCTGTTCCCCTCAGGTACAAGCCCAGCCAGGGAAAGAACAGGGCAGCCACAGCCCAGGGTCAGGCAGGTGGAGGAGGGCATTGCTCCATCCCTTCTCTCTGGTTATGGTGGAGGAGGCAGGCACAAAGTGAGGTCCTGCCGCCTTGTGAAGCAGCCCCGTGCCACGTGTCAGCTCTGCAACCACCCAAACTCCAGGAGCAGGGCACGGGATGGAGGAATTATGCCTGGCTCTGATGGCAGCCTCATCACTTTGCCCTCAGTAAATACATTAATGGACCCCTGTAAATAGAGCACCAAAACAAGGACCACTCTGTCTCCACACAAAGCAATCAATGCTGAATAATAAGCCTTTTCCTCTGTGCTAAAAAGAAACAGATGCTTGTTTACCAAAAGCATCAAAAATCATCAAGAGGCTGTTGGATTTGACTCGTAAAAAGATAGAAGGAAGTTATTTGTTCAGTATTTTAACTTCTGCAGCACTCAGCACTTTCAATTTTCTCCCATTCTTACTGCATCCTCCCCATACACGAGGCCTATCTGATCTGCAAATGACAGCTTCCAGCAGGGACAGTAGAATCCGTGTAGGACTGGCTGTCCCTTTGGATTAGCTCTAAGGACAGTCAGCAGTGACAGCACCGCGAGATGGTTTGTGAACCGTTTCAGGGAGAACAGCCACATGCCAGATTTCTTTCAATAGGTTTTGATTTGAAATGGGATGTCACAGGGAGCTTTACCTGTTGTGCTTACACAGCCCATGAGCCAGGCTATCGATCTGCTCACACCTGCAAACACCCCGGTGACTTCACAGTGCAGAACTGCAAAGCCACAACTAAGGGAATACAAACTTAATGTGTAAATAACAACTTGGAGTTTAAATCAGTCAGCAGTGAGGAAACATCAAGGGCAACAGATCATCCTCCCCATGCACGAAGACTACTGATGTGCAAATGACAGCTTCTAGCAGGGACAGTAGAATCAGTGTAGGACTGGCTGTCCCTTTAGATTCAGATGCCACGGAACAATGTCCTCCTCCACCTGCCTGACCCCAGGCTCTGGCTGCCCTGTTCTTTCCCTGGCTGGGCTTGTACCTGAGGGGAGCCGCAGCTGCTGGCGAGGGTGTGAGGCTGTGTTGGGTGCACAGAGTGCCCTGCTTTGAGTTGGGTGCCAGTTGGAATGGCTAGCATCACTTGGAATAGCAGCACCACTTCAGGTTAACAGACTCAACGCTGTGGAGAACAGGGTACCTCAGTCTCTAAAGACAGCCTGCTCCCCAGCAGAGAAGTGACACACTGCTTTGCCCCCCGGTGCTCAGAGCACACAGCCCTCCCCAATACAGCACACCTACCCCAGCAGAAGCCAAGAAAAACACACCGGCATTTTGCTGGTGTAAGTGACAATCAGTCTCTGGAGCCATCAGGAAAAGCTCTCCAAATCAGACAGTGAGATATAATTATGATGCATTTCAAAACTGCAGACTCAGCATTGCTTTCCAATCCAACTCTTCCCCCCACGGATGTAGCAAGTTCTTCCTGGAGACAACATCCCTCGTGACTCTTCTTTTTTCTTTTGGCTCTCTGAATAGGGATCAGCTTACCAGGAGTCTTTTATTCCTGAAATAATTTCCATTAATCACTCACCATACCACTTTAAACAGAAGCTGACAGACTGTGGGATGTCTAACACTACCACATCTCCCAACTTGAATAAAGGCTGAAACGAAGGGCAGCCCGAGGGGCAAAAGGCACTGGGAGATTTCAAAGCAGCAGACCAGTGAACTTCTTCAAACTGTTCCTAAAGATTGCAATGTTTTTGTGTAGATACTGGGAATAAAAGCTGGGAAGCTGCACCATTTGAACAGTAAGCTCTTCAAGATATCTGCTCACAAAAAAAAAAAAAAAGGAAATAAAAAAGGAAGCCCAGCAACCTGCATCATTTTGAAGCATCACTCTGCAGCTTCACATCTGTGACACCTGAGTACAGCTGCAAACAAACCTACTCTTTTAGCCCCTTAATGTGACTTTCAGCTAAAGGACATGTCCGTGCTTAACTCCAAAATGCTTTTTCTAATGCTTCTAATGCTTTTTCTAATGCTTTTTTTTTATGTTGAGTTTCTAACTCAACATAGCCCCCTTCCCTGACATCTTGCTGACTAAGACTCCGAGTGGAAACACGTTAAATAAAGTTTTATTTTACAAGAGTTTGAACTCCGAAGAGTAGAGATTCCAGATGTGTTTATCCCTGCAGAAGTCAGGTGCTAAATTTCACCAGAATTAGCACTTTAGGCAGCTTGGCAGCAAATTTCCAGTGGTTAACTCAGGTCTTCAGATTTCGTGGAAGCATGCAAACCCCTTTAAAAACCGCACATTAAAGTAGAGAGACCAATGGAATACTAAACATTGCTGAGTATCGCAGAGCCAGAACAACCTCCCACGAGAACAGAGTGTATTTTAGGGTAAAGGCTCTTAAACAGCTTTTAAAAGTGCTCTAGAATAGATATTTGCTTCATTTCAAGCTAGAGAGCCTTTCATAAAACATTGCATGGTGTTCTTGAAGGAACTAAGGCCAAAAAGAGTCAGTAACGTTACAATGCTGTCAAGGTTTTTGCTCTGCTGGTTGTGCTGGGAAACTGGGTGATGTCCTGCCCTGTCTCCCTTGTCTCCCTTAGGTGGTGCTGAGTGAGGTTGCTCTCTGAAACACGGGCTCCCTGGCTCACACACCCACCCTGGCATTTAGAGGGACAGCTTTGCACCACTCCAGTGCACACCCCAAATCTATCAGCACAAAACTCTCAAGGGGGAGTTTGTTCTGGGCTCCTCACCCCTTCTTGTTAACCAGGCACATGAATATTCCTCCCTTTGCTTCCTTACAACTTTGTCATCCCAGCAAACCAAGAACAGGGCTGGAAATGGTGCTGACAAATTATTTGTTTTTATTTAGACTGACTGGCTTTCAGTCCTTGCAACACAGAGGAATGCAGCTGGTCCGCTTCACATGTGTTTTTTTTATTTCTCCATCTCTTTTTCAAAGCAAATAAAGGAAAAGAAAACCCAACCCTAACAATAACAACAACAAAAAGCCAATGACAAGCTCTTTGCACGCCGCCAAACAATAGGCTTTAAAAAAAAAAAAGAAGAAGAAAGTAACAGTTCTGAGTTGATTTTAATTCAGCATTGGGTTCCAGAAAGCAAGCAGAAGACTAACAGAGTAGATTTTAGGGGACAAAGGTACAACTAATGATAGCTTTTCCCATCTGTACCCTTGTGAGAATGAGGCATCCTCTTAAATTATGACCTGACACGGATAAATTTATCATTTGCTAGTTAAAAAGACATTTGGAGTCTCTCAAGAACCATCAATGATGCACCCAAACTATGCTGCCTGTGTCCATCCATTGGCCACCATGGAATGGTTTGGTCTGGAAGGGATCATCAAGATCATCAAGTCCCAACCCCCTGCCGTGGGCAGAGACACCTCTCACCAGACCAGGCTGCTCAAGGCCCCATCCAACCTGGTCTTGGACACCTCCAGGGAGGGGGCAGCCACCACCTCCCTGGGCAGCCTGTTCCAGGGCCTCACCACCCTCAGAGGGAAGAATTTCTTCCTAATACCCAACCTAAATCTACCCCCTCAAGATTTAAAACCATTCCCCCATATGCCATCACTACACACCCTTCTAAAAAGTCCCTTCCCAGCCTTCCTGTAGGCATCTCCATGTGCTAGAGGTGGGTTAGCCAAGACACAGGTAACAGCCCACTCCAAAGCATCCCGTTAGGATGCTGTGAGAACAGAGGCTGCAGGGGACAAGAGGCTCAGACAAGTAAATTCATTCCCTTCACGTTGGCAAGCAAAACACAGGGTGGGAGGAAATAGAGCACAGTTTATTATCATGATTAACGCGGTGATTTCCAAAGCCAGGGCGAGGCAAACATGGAGCAGATGATTGCTGCACGCTGGGGCACAATCAATTCTATGCTTAACTCATCTCAACAGTCCTCTGCAGGGGCCAGGGTCCTTTACCCACAGGGGGCACTTCAATACGGTGCTGGACTGAGGGATGAACTTACTCCGATTCAGAGCCTTAATGTAAATTCAGATGTAGTAAATCTGTGTTTTTCTAGTGAAAAGCTGGAAGTTCAAGAGAGTGTGAACCAAACCCAGACCTGCAAAGTTACCACAGAGATCACAGGGAGGAGAAAGCCCAGGCTGGTGGGACGATCTGGACCTCATTAAAGCCACCAAGAGAAGTGTGTGAACTAACTAAGGACTTCACTACTAAGTGACAAAGATCATTTGTTTAAAAGAAAGGACTAAATCATTTATGCTTCAGCAGTCTGTGGATTTAGCCTACTTGTAACAAAGGTGTTTTGAGAAAAAGCATACTTCTTAAATGGCTTACTGCAAATAAACCCAGAGAGCCCAGCAGGCTGAACACAACATTGGTGACAGCCAGATAAGTATGGGATAAACAGGAAAATGCACTGAACGAGGAGCCTGTGGCCTTAATATACTTAGAAATACCCAAATTTGCAAAGCTGCCAATGCCAAGAGGTGCTGACCCTACCCAGGGATCTCACAGGCTGGATTCCTCTACTACCCCCAGCCTTCTGGAATGCTGGGGTACAGCTTAATTTCGTCATGTACCTCTCATGAGTTTTTCTTTCCCCAGTCTCTCTCATCTGTGAGTCGATGTCCTTGAACCAGAAGGCTTCTCTGTCACAAAACACTCAGTTAATCCTACATGTCACAGCGCCAGGCAGCTCTAGGACAACTACTGCCAGTCTCCCATTACTTCCCAAGCTGCTGGGTCCCAGCTCCAGCCCAGGCACAGCACAGGAGTGTCTTCCCAATACTTCAGCTAAAGTGCAAGAATTGGGAACTGTTGATAGGAGTGAGTTTTACTCCACAAACTCATGGAGATGGAGCCTTCAGCCAGCTGCTACACAACACCACATCTGGAAACTCGAGTTGCAGATTTGGTCTATACACATCCCACCCATTACGCTGGAGAAGAAGTATTTGCTTGAACTACTTTTAAGCTCATATGGGTTGATAATTTAAATGCTGCTTGCCAGGCCGATGCAGAGGAGATGGCAACTCTTCAGAGCCTATCACAGAAGGGGATGCAGAATTTTAGACTTTCTCTGAGCCCACAAACACTAGTTAGAAGCAACATTTGGAGAAAAACTAGCCTGAAGTTGTTTAAAAACTAACACAGTAATATTTTAGCCAGGGGCTGGTGATAAAGGCACAAGGAAGTACAGCCCTACAAAAACATCCCAGCCAGCCTGGCCACCAGCCCCAAAAGGTTCCTTTTTTGCTGATAACCTCACTCAAGTCGTTCTGCTTTGTAGTCTTTAGAAAAATCACAAGCATTTCCAGAGACGTGAACATCTGCAGAAGTTTCAAGAAAGCATAGAATCTCTGAGGCAACTCTACCACTCAGAGCCTTTTCAAACACAGACTTGGCAGCCCCCAAACTACAGCACATTGCCTAAACACAGGTGGTGGGGTTGGGGGGTTGTCCTTGAAACGCCAGTTTGCTGCTCAAGTTTTGATTTTATGGCTGATAATCATCTCTGTCTCTCTTCCAACCCCCTACCAGGAAGGATCGGTGAGACAAATACCCACAGCTTCCAAGGGAATAAAAGGAAAAGCCAAACAGGAAAAGTAGTTATGAACAGTACAGCCCTGGCTTAGTTAATGATCAACTGCAGGGCACACAGCATACTACTTTTACCCAATTACCACAACTTATTTGCATAGAGGTTCTAATAATCAGTGGGTAGCAAGAGGCCTTTTATGCACTGCATCTGTGTTACCACAATCAGCAAAGAAATAAAAGAGATGAGAAATCCCCAGTGACTCTGCTCAGTCAACAGGAAGCCCATCCAGCATGCCAGGGGAGCAGGGCTGTGTGGAGGGGTGGGCAGGAAGGATAAGGAGTCAGGTTCCCCTGCCCACACTTTGCCATCGTGTCCTTGGTGGAGCGGGGTTGGGGGGGCTGTCTTCTGCAGCCATCCAAACCCTGAGCAGGTAACACACCGTGAAAGGGAGAAGAGAACTGCTATAAGCCCATACTGATCCTGCCAGCCTCTGCAAGAGATGGAGAGCTAATCAACTTGTTTTCACATTTCAAGCACCTCCAACCAGGGTGACCCTCAGCTCGTAAAGGCAACTTCAACCAGAGCCAGTAGTGCAACTGGAATCACGCTGTTGATCTCCAAGTCTTCTGAGCAGCTGTTTCCAAGAATCTCCTCATCAACTCTTAAAGATCAACTCTCAGCACAATTGTAGAATCCTCACGGAGCTACAGCCCTTACAATGGCACAGGGGCAATTAAAGATTTCCAATAACATGCTGCTTGGAGGATTGCAGTCTAATTGCTGAATGCTCAAGGTTTTTGGCAGCGGAAACATTGAGAGCAGATAAAAAGGTTGGAAGGCCTCCTGTACGGTAAATAAACAAACAAGCAGCTCTCCACACAACTGCAACAGCAGCCACACACCTAAGGTCTTGACTCAGCCCTTGGCATAATTGGAAATCAGACGGTCATGAAATTCCTAGCATAAAAGCCCCAGCCACATGACAAAGGTAAGTGAAAGGGGTAGGGGAGGACAAGGGCCAAGGCAGGCTGGGCACACAGACAGTCTGCAGCGAGGTGGCATCGCAATGAGCCTGAATACCCTGGCGCTGTAAGGTGGAGTACAGTTTGTAACTACCTGCCGAGCCTGTAACTTCCTCTTACGCCCTGAAGTGTCATTTCTTCACCCGACACAGAAGGGTTGTCACTTACAAGAAAACTGATTACGTGAGAGAGCAATAAGCTACTGATCCAAGACTGAGAGAACATTCTGTGGTTACCTTTAACCTTTTGTGGAAAGCAATTTGCTTCAACTTGTGGGTTTCTCTACTGTTCTCCAAGATAGACCCACAACCCTGCACAGAAACTGCCTGTTCTAGTTCCTTCTTCTTGTTTCCTGAAGTTTGAAAGACTTATAAAACCTATCAATAACATCTTATAACAGAAAACAGACTGGTATGAAGCAAGCATGAGAACCATGGAAAGTAGCAAGCGTATTCATGGGTTTAGATCCATCTGGCTCCCAAAGTGTTGGAGGATGAAGTAGCGCTGGTGTGCTTTAACACGTGCTGAGCAGCAGCACTGCTCAGGGAGGGCTCTCACTGCTGCTTTGTGGAAAGGAAGCTGAGGCAGACAAAAGTGGACAAAACCAGACAAAAATGCCAAGGGGATGCAAGCACCAAAGCCAGGCAGTTAATTCTCAGGTTCAAAAGGAAGCCAAAGCATCCATCTGCATCTTCAGGCCCTGCTCCCTTGGCTGAACACGGGGCCTGGTGGGACTTGGCCACGGTCCCACAGGAAGGATGTAAGAGCAGGGTCTTCCCAAATCCCAAGTGAGTACCCTCATCACTAAACAATCCAGCTTTGCTACCAAGATAAAGAGGAAAACCGAGGGACAGAGGAATCTGGCGTTATCACAGGGACACGGGAAAAAAACACTTCAGGGGCACCAACAATGAATGAGACACCTAAAACTTGGCTGACGGCAGAGGAAGCGGCTGCAGGCAGGAAGAACTGACCTACAGCAGTTCATCCAGGGAGGGGATTGTCCCTCTCTACTCTGCCCTCCTGAGGCCCCACCTGGAGTACTGTGTCCAGAGCTGGGGCCCCCAATACAAGAAAGATGTGGAACTGTTGGAGAGGGGTCAGAGGAGCCACAAAGATGATTAGAGGGCTGGAGCAGCTGCCCTATAAGGAGAGGCTGAGGGAGCTGGGCTTGTTCAGCCTGGAGAAGAGAAGGCTGTGAGGGGACCTCATTGCAGCCTGCCAGTCCCTGAAGGGAGCAGAGAAACAGGAGGGGAATCAACTGTTTAAAAGGATAGATAATGGCAGGACAAGGGGGATGGATTAAAGCTGAAGGAGGGAAGGGTTAGATTGGATATTAGGGGGAAGTTTTTTACAGAAAGAGTGGTGAGGGGCTGGAACAGGCTGCCCAGAGAAGTAGTGGATGCCCCATCCCTGGGGGTGTTCAAGGCCAGGTTGGATGGGGCCCTGGGCAACCTTGTGTAGCTCCAGGCCTGAGGTTGGTGTCCCTGCCTGTGGCAGGGGGGTTGGAGCTCTGTGATCCTTGGGGTCCCTTCCAACCCTTGCCATTCTATGATTCTATGATCCAGGTTTCTTCTGTTAAAAACCCTTTGGTATTTGCAGACTGTCTGAAGTTTTGGCTTTTTTCTTTCTATCTCTCCATCAGCTGCCTTGGTTTTAGTAGACCAAAGGAAATGTTGAATCCTGCACACAAATAAAACTAGTAAATCAGCAGAATTCCCACTAGGTTCAATGAGGGCAGCAAGACCTTCTGGAACGAGTTACCAACTCTGAGTTCTGAGCATTTTGATAAACACAAGTCGCTCGGACACTGATTTGAATCCTTGTGAACCTGAAATGAATTAGACCCAGAGCAGCTGACTACATTACTGACTAAAAGCGTCAACACAAGAGTAATTTCTGCTGATCTCTGAAAGTCAGAGCTGATGAGCCAAATACATCTACTAAAGAATACACTGAAACAGAAGTTTCTGATGACATTTGGGTCACTACTGCCCTCCCCACTCCACAGAGGACACTTTTTTAGCACAGCAAAACCAACAAAATGTGGATTTTTAGGTCTTGCCCACGATGAAATAAGGGCGCTTGATATTAATCAGCTTCTGTGAACTTGTAATTAAGAGTATGCATTTTAACACACTTTATTATGCCAGCCTGAAAGACAACACTGTCCTTATTGAGAACTCTATCAAATTATTAATCCAGTGCCCAGCCTTGGGCGAACATTTATGTGTGGGCCAAAAGCTCTGTCATTCTCATGCTTATTAATCTTTCCTTCCAGGAGGCAAAAGGACAGCATAAGCTCCTCTGATAACTCAGTTATCTCTCTCCCCAGAAAAGGAAAGGGTGGGCCTTCCAACCAAGCAGCAATTTAAACTACTAAATGCAAGACCTCAGGGCTACCAGCGACGCAGGGCACGGAGACGAGCAGTGTTTCCCCTTTCTTTTGATCCCTTCCTGTACAGTCTCGAACTGCGGCTCAAGTGTTTGAGCAGTGGACAAAGCAAACATCTTAAAAGCACTTAAATTGTTACCTAGCTACCTAATATAGCTGAGTAAATCATCTTGAGCTGCAAGGAAATGTTTCAGCCTATAGTAGGTTGGGTTTTTTTCCCCAGAATTACAGCTACTTCCCGAAGCCCAGGGCATTTCCAATTCAAATCCTTGCTTTCCAAGGAACATTTCAGGTATATCACCGTTGGGGGGTTGGACCCCATGATCTCTCGAGGTCCCTTCCAACCCCTACAATTCTGTGATTCTGTTACCTACCGGCAAGCACAGGTAAAGCCATGGTGTTTACAAGCAGCACTGTGAGCAGGGGGAAAAAAAAAAGGACCAATTACAAGTATTTTGGGTAGAGGGAAGGCTCAGAGAGACTTAACTGATTTACCCAACACAGCAGTGATTGCTTGTGCTCAGAAAAGAGGCCACAGAGTCCAAGGACTTTGCATAAGCAGGGATATCTACTAACGACTTCAGAAGTGCAAGGCAGCTCAACTTCTAGCAGGAGCTTCTTGCCACGAAAACACAGCTCCAGGTGGGACCTGCCGTTTTATTCTACTATTTTTAAACCTTTCATGATGCTTCTAAGAGATAAAACAGCCGTTAGCTTCCTTAAAGAAGTATCAAACACGAGAAGACTGCAGCGACTATCTCGCTAAAAACCTTATCTACCGCCCCGTAGCTGCCACTTCCCTCCTTAATCCTTCCAGCCAAGCCCTACGACTCCGGCAGTCACTGTTAATTGTCTACAAATTAAATGATTACTTGTATCTGCATTTCAAAGGGGGTGTGCAGCTGGAGAGGCTGATTTTTCAAGCGGCTTAGTACAGGGCACAGGGCTCTGCGCTTTAGAGCTGCCCAAGATTGACAGCAATTAAAAACTGGCATCAGCTCGCATCTCTTCCCTCATGACCTGCAGGTCCTGGGCGTAAAGGCTCAGCCCGGCTCCTATTGCACCGACCCGAAACCCCCCCACAAACCCCAACGCCAAATCCGCAGCCCCAATCCGCCGCCTTGCGATAAACCCGAGCGGTTCATCGCCGCTTTAGGTCTAGGAGAGGCCGAGGTACGTGGTGGGCAGGGGAAAGCTCGCACACCTAAAGACACGCAGCCTGGCTGCGGGTCTGCTGGGGGGCGAGGGGAGCCCCGCACCGCCCCCCGGGCTCCGCACCGCCCCCCGGGCCCCGCACCGCCCCGGCGAGGGGACGCGCTGACCCAAGTTCCCTCGGGCAGCTAGTAACTCTTACCGAACCGCCTGGCTGGGGCGCGGGGTTCTTGTACCGGGATATAAACCCGCTAACTCCTCGGTACCGGAGGAGAGGGCTGCCCGCCCTGCGGTGCCGGTGCCCCCCGCAGCCCCGCTCCCGGTGCGGTGCCGGCTCCGCGCCCGGGGGAAAGTTTGCCCGAAGGAAACCTGCAGCGGAAACAACTACCGAGAGCGGGGAAAGAGCGGCCCGGGCGGCACCCCGGAGAAAGGGGGACCCGTTCGGAGCCCGGGCGGGCTGAACGGTGCAGGGGAGAGGGGAGGTTCTGCCGGTCGGGGTCGGTCCCTCCCAGTACTCACAGCTGGGCGATGGTGCCCTGGGAGATCACGGCGTTGTCGGAGAAGTAGGGGATCATCGCGGCTCCCCCGCGGAGGCGGCCACCCTGCCCCGCGGCATGGGGAGCCGCCGCCTCCGCTCTGCCCCGCGGCCGCCGCGCTCCGGCCGCTCCCCCCCAGCCCAGCCCAGCCCAGCCCAGCCTGCGCCGCCCGGTCAGTGCGCAGGAGCGGCCCCGGCACAGGGCGGGACCGGGGAGGGACCGGGACGGCTCCTCCCTCGGCCCGCACGTGGAGCTGCGGGGCAGCAGCAAAAAGAGGGGCCGGCGGGAGCTCCCCTTTCCTCAGGGACCGCCGCTTCCCTAGGAAGGCGGGGGGAATGGGGCTTTGCCAAGGGTAGGCGCGCTATTCCTTCCCCCACCCCCTCCCACCCCGTTCCTCCCCCCAAATCTAGGGCACACCAGCCAGGGATGATCTGCAAACTTTGAAACTAGGTTTGAAGCAGCACATCAAAAGCCCTTTTTTCTTTTTTTCTTTTTTTTTTCTTCAAAAACAGACAGCGACAGCTCGGTGCTTAGGAAACGACCTTAATTTCTCTCCAGCAGGAGATGGAGGAAATAAGTTCTTGGCAGTAACTTTCATAGGCAGAGACTTGACAACTCGTTTTCTGCCAAAGGAGAATCATAGAATCATAGCATGGCAAGGGTGGGAAGGGACCCCAAGGATCACAGAGCTCCAACCCCCCTGCCACAGGCAGGGACACCAACCTCAGGCCTGGAGCTACACAAGGTTGCCCAGGGCCCCATCCAACCTGGCCTTGAACACCCCCAGGGATGGGGCACCCACCCCCTCTCTGGGCAGCCTGTTCCAGCCCCTCACCACTCTCTCTGGAAAAAACTTCCCCCTAATATCCAATCTAACCCTTCCCTCCTTCAGCTTTAATCCATCCCCCTTGTCCTGCCATTGTCTGTCCTTTTAAAAAGCTGATTCCCCTCCTGTTTCTCTGCTCCCTTCAGGGACTGGCAGGCTGCAATGAGGTCCCCCCACAGCCTTCTCTTCTCCAGGCTGAACCAGCCCAGCTCCCTCAGCCTCTCTTTGTAGGGCAGCTGCTCCAGCCCTCTGAGCATCTTTGTGGCTCCTCTGACCCCTCTCCAACAGTTCTACATCCTTCTTATATTGGGGGCCCCAAGAAGAGAAGAGAAGCAGCTGCCTTACAACGCTATTTAAGTTTTAGTTTCATCACCCCTCAGGAGAAAAAGGAAGAAAGGGAAGTTCATTAGAACATAAATACTTGTCCTTTGGCTGCTGGGAATTCAGATGCTACAGCACAGGGGAACTTCATAGAGCTCCTCACTGGTGAAGGGCGGAGGGGCAGCTTGCTTCATCCCCTCCTGGCCACAGCACAGCTCCAAAGCAAAAACTGCCTCTTCCAGCTCTGCATTCTCCAGGCAATTTAACCAGGAGTGTGGGAAAACAACGGACAAACCTTCGGCGCCAGCTCAGTTTTCTGTTTCCCATAGGAATGCAGGATGTCCCAGCTGAGAGGCACACAAATAGGATACTGTTCTTAAGTTGTCTGGTGTGGAGGGCACGTGCTCAGACCCAGTTAACAAGGCATAAGTGAGCTGGCAGTGGGAGATGCAAGTTCAAACACCCCCCCCACCCCCCCCTATATCCACTACACCTAACATAAAACCAACTGCCCCCTGTGATCAGGCAGCAGAGCTCGAAGCCAAAGGAAAACTGAGTCTAGGGTTTATTTCCCAACTATTAGCTGAAACTTTCAGACAAGCAGAGAGAGGTTTTAAAAAAAATAACACAGCATCACCACAACTGATGGTCTCAATCATCCTGGTTCAGGGATTTGCAGAGAAAAGGACAAAGCAGCCGGATTTGTGATGCTGCCATTTTGCTAGAATATGGTTTGGTTGCATTAATTTAAGCAATGTCATCTTATCTAGCCAAAAGCACATCTCTGGTTATGGCTCCTCACAGCTGTAAAGAAAATGCAGTGCCAGCTTGCTGCAGTGCCAAAAAAAATCATTTTGTTAGGCAGAAATGAAGTCTGTTGCAAGGAGCAATGGAAAAATCAGCACATTAGAGAAATGGAGGGTAACTCAATCCTTCCAGAGGTCAAGAGACTGGCAAGAACCTCATATTCCGTAGTAACACATACCACACATTCACAGACTGAAAAAAAACCTCCCTCAGAACTTAAGTTATTAGTTAGAATAGAACAGAAGGGCTTTACTCAAGCACTGTAGAAGACTAAATGCACTTAGATGCTGTCCGGATAGATGTCAGATTTCTTACATGCAACTAACGTTACAAACACAAGCCTTTAAAAACTACCCAAAACAACTGCAGTGATTAACTACAAGCAATGCTCTTAAACCAGCTGACATATAGCTAACAGATGTGAAAATTAATTAGTCCTGGAACAATTAAGTCATGCGGTGCATCTCCATATGCTGAGACCAAACGAAGATGGAAACATCACAGAGGTTTTTTTGAACCTTTAGTCAACAGGAGTAGGAAATCCTCAAGAAAGTTCTTGAAACCTGCAGTAGTTAAGAGGTGCTTGAGCCTGGTTTTGTTGCTCTAAGGACTGAAATACCAGCCTGAGACTGACGCTGCCTTCAGGCTGTGTTAGTGAGATCAGGGTTTTGGTTCCTACTGTCCATTTGTACAGCATGTGTTATTTTCAAATTCTGCTTTTTAAAAGCAGGCCTAAGGAACAAGCCTGTTTCTCTGTCAAAGTTACATCTTACATTTAGCCATGAGCAGAAGTATTGACTCAATAACCTGATCTCTCAGCACGTGGGAGCAAAGAGCAGGCAGAAAGAGGCTTCAAGGGGATGCACAACCAGACAGGAGTTGAAGGCAGCAGGTCACAAGACAGCCAAGAAAACTGCTCCTTGCTGGAAGCAGGTGCACTCTGCTGGGACAAATACATAAAGAATTTAAAGTGCACAAAATTACAGCGATGACAGGTAGCAGTTTAAATCACTACCATGCTGCAATAGAGCATGTGAGCACAGCCATTAATCACTGTCTGACAAGAGGTAAATACATCTGCCCGGGGTGTCGGGCGCTGCCCAGCCCAGAGCATGAAATGACACTTTGCTGCAGGGAAAAGGGCACTGCCTGTCTGAGTTCTGGGTCGGCATTTCGTGCTCCCCAGGAGGTCACAGGATTAGCAGGGCCACATGCTGCCTGCTGCAGAGGCAAGCGGTAAACACCACCGCATCTGCACTCCGTACAACATGACCCTTGTTGGGCAGCAGGATTTCATTTGACCTCTGACCACCACACAGACTCATGGACTACACTTGCATGATGTATGTAAGACATGCTGTAAAAGAACAATATGATTTATTCACACAATCATCCAGACCCATCTGGAAGCCTATCTGTGCAGTATGAGCTGGGGAGCTGCTTTGGCAGGGGGGTTGGACCTCATGAGCTCTCGAGGTCCCTTCCAACCCCTACAACTCTGTGATTCTGTGATCTCCCCCAGTGTCTGCATCTCAAAGCCATACAACAGCTTGCACCAGTCATTTCAGCTGCTTTGATCCTGCAGTGATGTAACAGAGTGATTCTGTGTCCAGCGTGGAGCTGGGATTCTCCTTGTGTAGCTGAGGCCTCAGTACATTGGTCACCAGTAAAATGCAGGAGGCGCTCGGGGCAGGCTTTGCATGAGCATGCACAGAGCTGCAGGAAGCACGCTCAGAGCTGGACACGCAGTCCAGGCACAGGCCACAGGCAAAGAGGGCATTAACCAAACCAGTGCTTCCATCCAAGATCAACAGCTGAAGGCTGAGTTGCTGCTTCTTGTCAGACCACACAAAGGTGTGGGTGTCACCATATTCCACCCACTCCTATCCCACAGGAGCCTGTTGAGTGTCTGCTAACATGCTAAGATGATTAAATCTGGAGTGTGAATTGTCTCTTTGGGCAGGTTCAATCCTTAGCCTACTCTGAGGCACAGTGACCTCTTGATTTCAGAGTATGTCTGCCATCAGGACTTCTTTGGTTCTCTTAGCTCTCTCCTTCTGAAGAGCCTAACGAAGATATGTTGCCATAGTCTTCTCTAGAAACTCACCCCAGTGGGTATGAAGGGTTGGGTATTAAGTCCCTTTGGACTGAGGTCCAGGTATTCCCTGAAAAAACAAGCAATGCTCTTCACTTCCTCCAACACAGCAGGGTAAATGTGTGGAAGGTACTAGAATTGTAACGTTAGTCATCTTCAAGGTAAAAGCAGCAGTGGGATGATGTCAGCCGTAGGAATTTTGGCCTCGACCTATTAGCATCAGTGCAACAGATAAGGCAGTGCAGAACCTGGCCCCACGTTTTCAGGGTGTTATGAAAAAACTTGTGAAGCTGCTGTGTTAGGCAAACAAACCTCCCCCTCACCACCATCACATCCTCTCCCACAGAGCGCTGAGCTACGGCAGTGCCTGTGCAGCCACCTTTATTTAGTGTGCATATGGAAAGTCTGTTCTTTGCTGCTGTGCAGCTGTTTCCGGTGTCAGGTACCAAAAGTGAAGAGAGTTTTGAAAACAACACGTTGCTGCCCACAGCCCAGGGCTGGCTGGAGTCTTACACAGGCACAGCCAGAGAGAGAGCAGAGGTAACAAGTTCATTTCCTTGTGCAAAGGTGGGGCTGGGTGCTTTGTTCTCCTCAGCAGCAGCTCCACTCCATCTTTCCCTACAGGGACAGGCTGCCTCTTCATCAGCTCTGATGGGGAAAAAGGGTCCTGAGTGGTGGTTTTGAAGATGGTGCCACACTGGAGCAGTTTGAGAGGGTCAAAGGATCTGATGCCCTTGATCTTCTGGTGGGAGGTGGGTTAATTCATCCTGCTGCTGTGAGGACATGTGGCTTTCAGCAATGCAGAGTCTCCAGATGAGTCTGAGTGGATTAAGGCTCCAAACAGATGACTTATCTGGGGAGAGCCTTAAATTAGCACAGCAAACCTGTAAACAGATAGACAGGAGAGCAGCACCCTCCTGCCTTGTCTCCTGCCACCTCCCCACCTCGGAGGGAGAAATTCATCTGTCAGAAGTCTCCTGGCCATTTTTAGCATGGGAGACAAAGCCAACTGGGTTGTGCAGTCCAATTCAGCAGGAAAACACACAGCCAGTTCAGTAGCAGTGATCAGAAACAAGCCGACACATGCAGGGCAGATTGAGATAGAGCACAGGCAAGAAAGAAAGTTTTCCCAGTAAGAGGCATACCACCCACCAAGGCAGCACTTATATCCACCAGCTTTATTACAGGCAGTAAGGGAAATTTAAGAAAGTAATTATAAAAGGAGCCCATATCTATTAAAAAAAAAAAAGGAAAAAAAAAGAAAGAAAAAGGAGAAGGGGGGAGGCAGGAACAGGGAAAGCATGAAAAACTCTACTTGAATCCTGAAGAACCAGTCAGAACAGGAAGCCACATTCTAAATTTGGTTATTTAAGCTGTCAAAGAGTATTTCTGTTTTCAGTTCTTGAGCAAAGAAATCAGACAGACGCAGGGTAGGGTGATAAGCATCACCTAAGAACAAACCCCTGCTTTTAAAGCTCGTTTGGTCAGTTGCCCATCATGATCAATGATTAGACTTCTTAGCTGAGAATTCAACACCTGTTTTGCAGTATTACCACTTCATTAAACTCTTCCCTCACAAACCCCACGCCCAATCATTGTATAGTTTACTTATCATTAAATCTTAGAGGGTCTGACACAAAGAGATCGATGCTCAATTACACCCATTTTACAGAGGCAGAAGCAAAGAGCAGGGAAGGACCAGAGCAGTGCCACCAAGCAGCAACATCTATCCTTCTGGTCTCTCAACATGCAACACTAAATGTTAGACTGGGATAGAATCATAGAATCATAGACTGGCAAGGGTTGGAAGGGACCCCAAGGATCATAAAGCTCCAACCCCCCTGCCACAGGCAGGGACACCAACCTCAGGCCTGGAGCTACACAAGGTTGCCCAGGGCCCCATCCAACCTGGCCTGGAACACCCCCAGGGATGGGGCACCCACCCCCTCTCTGGGCAGCCTGTTCCAGCCCCTCACCACTCTCTCTGGAAAAAACTTCCCCCTAATATCCAATCTAACCCTTCCCTCCTTTAGCTTTAATCCATCCCCCTTGTCCTGCCATTGTCTGTCCTTTTAAAAAGCTGATTCCCCTCCTGTTCCTCTGCTCCCTTCAGGGACTGGCAGGCTGCAATGAGGTCCCCCCACAGCCTTCTCTTCTCCAGGCTGAACCAGCCCAGCTCCCTCAGCCTCTCTCTGTAGGGCAGCTGCTCCAGCCCTCTGAGCATCTCTGTGGCTCCTCTGACCCCTCTCCAACAGTTCCACATCTTTCTTGTATTGGGGCACCAGATCTGGACACAGGACTCCAGGTGGGGCCTCATGAGGACAGAGTAGAGAGGGACAATCATCTCCCTGGATGTCCCTGCTGCCACCCCTCTGCTGATGGAGCCCAGGGAGTTTTGCTGGAACTTCTCCCACAGCCACCTTCTCCTCCTGCTTTCTGGAGAGCTGCCTTCCATGGGCATTCAAGCAATTCAAGAGGAGCTTTGAAGAAACAAGTTCTTAGGATGCAAAAACTACAACACATCCTACTTCACAGCAAACTGCTCTCTCTGTAAACATCTATATTGCTACCAAAGAATTGGGGCCCTGGGCAACCTTGTGTAGCTCCAGGCCTGAGGTTGGTGTCCCTGCCTGTGGCAGGGGGGTTGGAGCTCTATGATCCTTGGGGTCCCTTCCAACCCTTGCCATTCTATGATTCTATAAAGAAGTTAATCCAGTGCCTTACAAACAGCACTGCTCTAAGTCCAGCAAGGAAGAAACAGGCCTGCATGACATGTCTGAGGTCATAAAATGGGTGATGTGTTATTTCAGTGATGTATGGAAAAGAAATACCCAAATCCTCTCAACTGTCAAAACCACACCCTTGGGTTTTTTAGCTAATTTTATAAAGGACCATTTTTGATGTAAAGATATCAAAGAGCTGAATGGCAGCAAGTCCAGAAACCCTGGCCCAGATTCTCAAAATACATGGAAGTGTCTGAAATCCACACAGCACTGAAAACTGAGGATTCTCATTTAACTTTGAAGCCTTGCCAAGGTCTCCTAACAGGAAAGGGACCAGAACAGCTGTTTCAGAGTTTCTCTTTCTATTTACAAAAGGGATCGTTCCTTGACTTAGCTTTCTTTTGCATAGAGCACATGGTTCAAGCTCAGCAGGAGATACAGGCATGCATGGAATCCTTACAGCACCTTCTGGTCAGCAGCTCCTTTGCTAACCTCTGAAGAAGAAGGAGCCCAAGTGCATGAGGGCAGCTCTTCTGGGCTTGCTCAGACCCTTTTGGTAGCTGAAGGATCTGACTCACCTTCATTCCTTTTACTTCCCAGTTTGTCTTTGCCTTGTTCCTCTTTCTCCCCTGTTCACATGCTCAGAGTGACACATTAAAAAACTTTTCATCAGCATTCAGATTTTGGGCAAGCTCCCTGCTATAATATTCTACCTTTGCCTGGTCATTTGATAAAGGGACAGTGTTAGTTTGCTTGATCCTTCAGCCTGGGGATCACATCTCAAGTCATCCCCAGGCATTACTGTGATCCACAGGTATGTCATCAGACTGGATTGAACATGTTGTAACCACAGAGAGATCTTGCAGTGAACTAGCCCTGCAGATACCTGTTACTGATCTAACAAACCCAAGCTTTACTACAAGCACTACACTTCAGCTCACAGTCAGAAATGAAGACCACAGCCCCTCTTTCATGACTCCTGATGTGCAGCTCACAGAACTTTCTCTGGTGAGCAGAGCTGGCAGATGAACAGGACTTGTCTTATCTCAGTATTACATTCTCCACAAGCAGCTGCAGTAAATGGCACTGAGGGGCTAAGCTGTCACTGAAAGGAAAGACAGAAAGATGGATTCAGGAAGCATGTTCCAAAGATAAGGGTCATACTGTAAGAGCTTAGTAATCTCTGGCATGGATAAACACAAGCTTTCCTGTACACCACACACAGAGGTCCCTCTTACTCAAGATCTGGAGTTAACAAGCTGTCTTGCACACCCATTAGAAGATCCAGCTACTGTTCAAGTACCGACAAAGTAAGTGTTTGGCAGCTGCAGCAGCAAGCAAAGGAGGAAGGTTTAGTTGCTAGAACTCACAGTGCATGGTTTTTGGAAGTGTCTCCTGTAACATTGGACAGGCTTTAAGGATAACCAGAAGCATCAGGAGCCCACCACAGGACCACCAAATGGCAATGATACACATCGCCAGGAGTCACAGCAGATACAGGAGGATGCAGATTCACACATCTCAATGTGGACTGCAAATGAGCCTTCTGAAGTGCAGTCAATTTGGTGTCACTCCCCACCCTCTCCCAGGTCCTAGCACCCATCTGCTGTAACCCTCAGATA
This sequence comes from Laterallus jamaicensis coturniculus, assembly GCA_022605575.1. Taxonomy (NCBI): domain Eukaryota; kingdom Metazoa; phylum Chordata; class Aves; order Gruiformes; family Rallidae; genus Laterallus; species Laterallus jamaicensis. The sequence goes on along the minus strand of JAKCOX010000025.1, from coordinate 7,457,782 downwards.
GGGAGAAGCTGACAATGGGTCTCAGTTTAAAAATCAAACAAAGTTGGTTTACAAATTATAGAGCTGTTGCCCTATACAAGGAAATACATGCACCAATTCCACTTCTCTATTTTACAACTTTTACACTGTTACAAGCCATAAGATCCTGTGTCAGACTGTGGTCTTCTGCTCCTACAACAAAGGGATTTACTCACAGCTGGAAACCTTGAGGCATCTTGGCATATCCAACTGTTATCACAGCAAGAATCTGATTTGCTTTCCTTCCCAGTTCACTCCTGGAAGGAACTATTTTGATTTAAAAAAAAAAACAACCAAAAGGCAAGGTAAGCTTCCTTGGGTTGAAAAAGGTGTTGAGCCTGTGTATTTTTTCCTTTTTTAACATCACTCTCCTGGCCTGATTTGAAGGAGGGAGGACAAGCACTTTTGGAGAACATTTTCAAGTAAACTCCAGATTGAGCAGGACTTTATAACTTTCTGTGGCACCTGAAGGGAATAAACAGGCTCTTTAGCTCTACCTAAGCAAGTGGACTTTAGTCTGACCAAGCACCAAGCTATAAAAGTTCAAAGAATTGCTCTGAAGTCCCCAGCAGCCTTGCTAGGCAATGAGCTCACTCAATTTTATATGCAGCAGTTACTGCACAGCCCCAAATGCTGCATTTCAGCAGAGCTGCTTCAAGTCACAGAGAACTGGTAAATTCACAGACAGGGTGGAAATAGAGGCCTCATTTCAAACATACACCCCAAATGCTCCTAGCAGATCCTGACATCAAATCCAACACAGACTGCAGCATCGGTGCTGCCCCAGGCCCTGGAGATGTCGTTTGTCAGCAAAACAAAGATGCTGAATCCCTGCAAGCTTGGCACAGACACACACACAGAACCTGAACATCAGTAGTCAGTTGGTGTAAACACAACTCAAAGCTCAATACACATTTTGGGTGAGTTTTAACAACATCAGGGTGATGCAAAGACATTTTTAACACAGATGCTCCATTAAGAGTGTATTTGGCGTGGCAGCAGCATGTCTGGGTACAGAAGGAGATGTGCAGGCCAGCGAGCTGTACAGCCTAATAAAAAAGTCTAGAAGGCAGCTATGAAGGTAATAAATGTAATTAATAGCTTGTTCAGGACATCTGCTTAGGCAGGACTCTGTTTTAGTCCCACTAGCCAAGAAGTCTACGTCTACAGGTGACGTAGAACAGCTCAATCAGGGGCTCCAAAGCAAACTTGGACCCACATCAGGGGTTTGGGGATCTGCCCATAAACTGCAAGAAGAGTCACAGCTATGACAGGGTACAGAGACCCTCCTAGGCTTTCCCCAAAGCAGGGCATGGGTGGGAGAGGAAAACATCCAAACAGTTTTATGAGTGGGGAGGCCAAGATAGTTTTCTCCTAGTCACTGCTCAGCTTCAGGTATTTGCAGCTCTGATTTGCTGTGGGTTTTTTAGTAACAGGCAGAAGCCTTATAAAAATGAGGTGCATGTTCACTCCACTCAAGTACTTTTCTCAAGTAGGCAAACAAGGCATTCCTCTTTGCATCAGATGGAAAGAATCTGCCAGAAAATACCATTTTGAGCATCTCCCAAGGGTAACTGCAGATCACACGTGAACACTCCTTCTGCACATCTTACAGCTCTTTCCACCTTTTGGAGAAAAGCTTTAAGTGGCTCCTGCTAGCACACAAAGCAGAAAACTCCACATCCTGTGGTGGTGCTGGCAGAAACAGCCTTCAGAACATTAGTTTTGGAGAGTTATGGGAAGGTCTGGACCTTCAGTGAATATAGAAGCTGAAGAAGTGCAGGCAGTGCTGGAGAACAGGACTGAGTGATGCTCTCTCTCTTCATGCAGGCAAACCCCAAAGAGGTGAGTGCAGACTCATTATGTAATTTGACTGCTCTGTAGAGCAGGTTCAAGTTTAAACAATCTTTTCACATACCTTTCACCTTGTCTGTGGGTCTTGAGTCTCTGCAATCAGACTTCTGTGGGCTTAGATCTTAGAGCACGAACAGGTCAGCATCCAGATAGCTTTTTAGGCAGAAGGAGCTTTATGTATCTACCTAGAAGTTTAAGCTCCTGCTTGAAACTAATTTCTTTGCCTCTTTGGAGGATGTTTTAGACTTGGTGCTGTTCATAGCCTCTGCTCAACAAGCACTAGTCACTCCTGTCATGCTACCAACCTTTTCTGCATGTTCCCCTCCACCTCAAGTTATAACCCAGATCTCATGAGTGAGAGAAGATAAACAGCAGAAACCTGACACAAGAAGCTATCTAGAAATTGCTAGCAATGCTGTCGAGCTGGATCTCTGTAGAAGGCTTGTCTCATTTGAGATAGCAATCCCTAGACTGTGCAGAGACACAGGAGGATGGCAATGAAGGCTGTACTCAATGATACTCAAGACCAATCACGTTTTCTGACACCAAACACATCTGTGTGCTTATGCTTAGACCTTAAGCTAATTCCCTCCTAAAAATTATAACCTCTTTATGCACTAACATTCTATTTTATAAATATAAAAAAGTTATTTATTAACCCAAACATGTCCTTAGCCACAGCAGTGCTCTTGCATTCAATGTCCAGTTAACAGGATGAGCTTGGGCATGCCAGAAGCCAACCATGCTACCCTGAGGTAGAGTTGAAACAACTTTACATGACTGCAGGAGACAAAAGGACTCCTCCTCAGAAGAATTTTACAACCAGCAAACATCCCACCCCAAACACTGACTGTAGCTACAGCCTGGTCATCTGAATGATGTCTCAGGAGAACTTCACCAGCCTGGCCTTGCCCAGGCAGGCAGCTGGGAATGTCAGGCTGCTGCAGAGCACTATTCAGTGACACTGCTGCTGCTAATGTACCTTGGCTTTTAAAGCCAAACTCAGCCCTTTTTACTGTCTGCATCTTTCACAGCTACTAGTCGCTATGCTCCCTTGAAAACCAAGGACTAGATACACTCAGAAACTGTTTATAGCAGTCTGCTGCTTTTCCCCAGCAGGACTCCAGGTTGATGACTTACCCACATTTGACTATTATTTTTATCCTACTGTAATCAAACACATTTCACACCCACCCCCTTGTTTTCCCTAAGAAGGATCTTGGTTTCAGTTAGCTTTCTGACCTCAGCAACAGGAGTCACGCAGTTCAGATCACCACATCAACAGCAGGTTGTCATTTCCTACCCCAGGAAGTTATTTAAAATGTATTTAAAAAAGCTTGTTTCAGATGTAACCTGCAATTGTTGCTAAGTGCCCACAACAATTGAATACCTCCCATCCCCTCCAATGCATTATGTATACTGAGATCAAGTCATAAGCTGATCTTGTGACTGCTGGAAGGCTAAGAGTGAAATTAAAAATCAGAGTTTAGCTGAGTTCAGTTTGAGCCTTTGGGAATTGTACTTTCCAGCTTTCTTCTCAGTCATGAAAAAGCTGTGAAATGAAGAAACAACAGTTCTTAAGTCATCACTTAAGGGTGGAAGACTGAAGAAAACAGACCAGTCACCTCTCCTGTGCCACACAGTCACAGGGCTACAGTAAAATGGTGGGAAGGTGCTACCCTGACAGCCATTTCTTCTGCAGACTCACCCATGCTGGCCCCAAACCCAAAGCCCAAATCTTGCTCAAACCTACTAAACACTAAAAATTACAGCTTCTGTTGTTGCCTACCAACATAAACAAGATTAAAAGAAGAACTGTAACAGCCAAACAGCTCATAAAGTGAGAACTATGTCACCTTCACTTCCTCTTTTCTCCCTCTGGAGGGAATCTTACACCTTTCATAAAACTTGACTGCAACATGTTAAGCCAAGAAAGTGATCATGCTGCCAGAGACCTCTCCTAGAACAGACAGCTTTTGCTTTTATTAATTTGAGCTGAAATTATTATTTTGATGGCTTAGAGGACAGGAGATAAATCTTCAAGAAACTTATCCTTAAGACTACACCTCTGCTATAACACAGCCATCAATACCTGTCACTCTTCAATGAGTTGAGTTTCAATGCTTGTTTGGTTTTTTTAGGGATAAACATTTGTCCAAAAAAGATACTTCCTGAATCAACTGAAAATGGCATTTACAAACACAAACACATCTCCATGCAGAACAATCCCAATTTAACCTCCCCCCACAACCCTATCTGTAACAGTAGCAAGTATCTACACATCCACTGAACATGGTGCTTTAAGAAGCAGGTGTCCTTATGGCACAGGGTCATCCTGTGCTTCAGCCTCTAGAAATGTAACTTTTGACAAATCCCAAAGGTGATGAGGGCATAGCCAGGAGGTGAAGAAATGCAGTTAAGAGGATGTCTGTCGCTGCTGAAGTCTCTCCTGTGACGCTCCTGCCAACTAGAATTATCCAATTCAGCTCCTGATGGCAACATAAACTTTCTAAGCAGAGAAGAGTTTATTCATGTGGTTATTCCTCTCAGAATATTCTGATGATGGGGCAAAACCTGAAGAAAACTACACAGGAACCTTGGAGGGGAACACCACAACTAGGATCTGCTCCTAAGACAGACATAAACTCTCCACACACTCAGAGAAGTAGAGTATCACCATCTTATTCAGGAGATGTCTGCAGGCAAGATACCACTTCCTGGATGCAAATAGCAGTTTGGACAATATACTTATTGACATCTTTGTGTTCCATTCCCCATATCTATATGCATAGAAAAATTACATATGTGTGTATATATGTAGATACCATTTTTTTTAGCATGATCTGACTTTTGCTGCTTCCTGCTGCAGCAGCCCCCTTACTGGGAGCATCATTTAGGCCAGAGTTGAATATATTTTTCAGTACAGTTCATGTGAGACAGTGGTGTGACATTAACAGTAGGCAGAAAACAATGTATGTTTCAGAACAAGAACAAAGCTGCCCCCCTCCTCCTCCCCACTGTGGAACATTTCACATAGCAAGATAACCCTGAGGACTCTCACAAGCCTCAAGTTAACAATCTTACCTTCTGGGCTGGGACCTGCATTCTTCTTCCCCACTGTCTGCCTCCTGCATGCATAGGAAAGGAGAGAAAAGTGAGTATGTTTCAGTATATGGAGACTCCAAAGACTTGCATTTCCCTGGTTTGATTGTAGGAGGCAGAGGAAATCCTCCCTGCTGCTCCATGGAGCTGTCACTACAGCAGAACTCACTTTCTGCTCAGCTGTCACTTCGTGTTCCTTCAAAACCCTTTTAAAAACCTCAACATTACCAGAATTTTTGCCACTGTGGGATTTAGCATGTTTATACAGGGCCTTCCAATGACCTCTGCCAAACAAAGGAGGCTGAGGGACAAACGTGCAGTTTACCTCTGGGTAAAAATCTACGTTGGTTTGGGGTTTCTTATTATCCTCACATAGATTGATTAATTCATAGTCCAGTGTCAGCAATCAAGTGGAACAATCCACAAAGCCAGTAAGTAATAAACCTCCCAGATAGGACTGGGGGTGGGGGGGTGCAGGGGGTAAGGAGGGCAGCACAGATGGACTTGAAAGTGGAAATTTGACATAGTGTGCTGCTTCAGATGCAAAATTAATATGCACAATCTCTAATGTGCTGTGGAATTTTACTAGGCCTACCTTCTAGAGCCCACAGCAATACCTCAGTAGAGAGATCTCAGCAATTAATTCTGCTTCACAGTATGTTTATGCAGTGTCCTGGTTTCAGCTCAGCAATGGGCCATGTTGGCCAATGAGAATATTCACCAACATGGCCCATTGCTAAGCTGAAAGCAGGACATGCAGGCATTGCCAGGCAGTAGCTAGAGATGAGGTATCAGGTCTGTTTTATCCATGAAAAGCTCCCATGTTCCTATAGGTCTGCAGGAGCAATGCATTCTAAACACATACCAAGTGATCAGTCAGTGCTGAGACATCCTGAGAAAACCAGAGTTCAGCACAAGGTGACAAAGGAAGGAAAAAGGTACTTTTGTTCCTAAAAAAAAAATGGTAATTTTGCTTTGGGCTGCCCTAGTGCAGCAGCTCCCCTCTCCAGTGAGCACCCACCCTTTGCTGGCAGTGTGTGGTCCAGCAAGACTCTCACAGAATTGATCCACAGTAAGGAGCAAGTGTGGCACTGTGTATTTTGGTCATTTTTCAAGACACAAACCAGCCAAGTCAGTGGTTGCAAGGAACCTCTGCCAGTCAACAGAACTGCTAACAGTTTGCTAACGAAGTCGTGTGGCAGGCACTTAATTCACTCGAGTTCAGGGTCACAGAGTTCTTTTCTACCTAACTTACCAAGCTGCAGCACTGTTACTGCACTGCTCTGATTTTTCTACTACTCATCCTACCACCCTTTAGGTTGAACACATCCTCAAGGAGCAGGGATGCTGGCATGGATTGTATCATGGCAGGAGTAGAGTGGACTGACACATCTGTCACTGGGGTTACTCCTATAGAATGGCATGGGTTGGAAGGGACCCCAAGGATCACAGAGCTCCAACCCCCCAGCCACAGGCAGGGACACCAACCTCAGGCCTGGAGCTACACAAGGTTGCCCACGGCCCCATCCAACCTGGCCTTGAACACCCCCAGGGACGGGGCACCCACCCCCTCTCTGGGCAGCCTGTTCCAGCCCCTCACCACTCTCTCTGTAAAAAACTTCCCCCTAATATCCAATCTAAACCTTCCCTCCTTCAGCTTTAATCCATCCCCCTTGTCCTGCCAGTGTCTGTCCTTTTAAAACGTTGATTCCCCTCCTGTTTCTCTGCTCCCTTCAGGGACTGGCAGGCTGCAATGAGGTCCCCCCACAGCCTTCTCTTCTCCAGGCTGACGCAGCCCAGCTCCCTCAGCCTCTTTGTAGGGCAGCTGCTCCAGCCCTCTGAGCATCTTTGTGGCTCCTCTGACCCCTCTCCAACAGCCCCACATCTTTCTTGTATTGGGGCCCCAGCTCTGGACACAGGATCCAGCTGGGGCCTCAGGAGGGCAGAGCAGAGAGGGACAATCCCCTCCCTGTCCCTGCTGCCACCCCTCTGCTGATGGAGCCCAGGATCCCATTGGCCTTGTGAGCTGCCAGAGCCACTGCTGGCTCGTGTTAAGTTTCTCATCCACAGTGACACCCAGGTCCTTCTCACAGGGCTGCTCTCCAGCAGCTCTTCTCCCAGTCTGTATCTATGGCTGGGATTCTTCCAGCCCAAGTGTATACTCCAGGGTGACTTTATAAACACAAAACAATATGTTTCTAATGTACTTCTGAAACAGGAAAGTGGGGACAAAACACAGGGAGTTGCTCTTCTGCAGACACCATGGAAGGGCTGAAACTGAAGCCAAAATGTCAGCAGAGAGTGAAACTCTCAGCTCGCTTCAGAGTGCCATGTCGAAGGTGCTTTATCATGCACACAGGGCTTTCTGTTTTACATCCTGCTGCACACAGATGGAAACTAAGAGAAGGTGTGTGAGGGATTTCATGGGCTGGGGAATGAGATAAAGGGCAATTCCAAAGAGGATCAGTGGAAAAAGGAAAAGAGGAACTGAATGTCCCGGGGTCTGTGGTTCAGCACCACCAAAGAGGACACATACCCACCTGCCACCCAGGGCAGGAGAGGAAGGGAAGCAACAGGACAGAGGGAGATTCTGGAATAGACACATTTACAAAACCCACAGGAACTATCACATTTAAACATCATGCTCAGAAAAGGGGAGGAGTGGAAAAGTTAAGTTTCCTTAAGGTAAATGGATGCTTTTTTTCCCCTGAGAAACTTCTGAACTATGTTATTGATGCTTACTGCATGCACAGCTCATACTCGGTTGATTTTTGAAGCCAGAGTTAAATGCATGTAACTCCTGCTTGATACTGTGTTGTTCTCACTTCCATTAGCTGAACCTGTGAGATATAACTAGAATAACCTATTGGTCTTGTATTTCTAAGAACAGAGCTAGAACAAGACTGTGAAGCAGTTCACTTGGAGTCACCTGCAACCACAAATTCAAGCTAAAACCTGCCGACCATCAACAAGTAGGAGCTGGCAGGAATACCTTCTGCTCATCATACCTTAGAATTAGCTCAGCTATTTGATAAGGAAGCTAGCATTCCCATCCCCTTCAAAATGAAAACACCAGCAAATTCCACAGCCACCAGAAAACAAGCCATAGCATCAGTCAGAAGGGTGGAAGTGCACAGATGAAGAGCAGCCATCAGAGGAGCAGCAGCAGCAGAGCTACTTCAGACTGGGTAGCCAAGTCCTTGTTCCCCAGATGAAGTGTCAGCTGCGTTCACTGGCTGGCAGGACACTGGGATGCTCTCTGGGGTACAGACCCAAGACTAGCCTAGCTAAAGAAGGGTCTAGTGCAGCAACTTTCCATTATTCAAGCTTTTGCAATAACACACTGGTTCAAGGATCTATCCAAGCCAGACTGGTTGCAGTCCATAGCTCCAAACACTGGACAGCTGTCCTGGCAATCCACCCTGCCCATGCAGCCAAAGTCTCTGCACATTTCAATTGTGTTGCTTAACACCTCAGGGGCAGCCGCTATTCGATGGACCACGTGGCTCACTCCACATTTTGGCCTATTTTGGCTTGACAGGCAGTAACAACAGCATTTTAGGTACTAGCTTCTAGGGGTCTGCCTGCAGAAACAGACAGCTGCAGAGCCTTTACACTGCTAGCTGCTAAGTGCAATGGTCAAATCTTGTAAGCATTCACACAGCTCAGTGTGTTCTCCTCAACAGAGCTGCATATTAGAAGTTCTTGTAGCAGATATTAAAGAAAAAAAACCCCAAACAACCCACAAAACACATGCAAGGTTTGCAGGATGAGGATTCAGATCTCTGAGGGGTCAGTCACCCAGCATCGCCAGCAACAGAGCCCCATTCAATTGAGAAAGACACTTCCACACCACAGGCGCTACCCAATCTCAGGCCTCATCTCACTACTTCGGGTTGCATGACCTGACCTGACAGCCTCACAGCATTAGGTAGGTGGTGTTAGATGGGGATGACAAACCTGACCATCAGGAACATACTACAACCACTGTACCTTTCATTCAGAGTGCTGCATTTAAGACTTTTAAATGGTCCTTGTGTCTTGGTGAGACACTGGAACACGTGGCCCAGGGAAGTGGTGGATGCCTCCCTCCCTGCAAGTGTTCAAAGCCATGTTGGATGGGGCCTTGAGCAGCCTGGTCTAGTGAGAGGTGTCCCTGCCCATGGCAGGGTGGTTGGAACTTGATGGTCTTTAAGGTCCTTTCTAACACAAAGCTTTCTATGATTCTAAACATCCTAAACAAGGTCAGCAAGACAAGAACCTGGAACCTAGCATCAGGTGTGCAGTTAGATTCCTTTGAATGAATCATTCTTTACCTCAAGTCCTTCTGAAAACACCATTACCTGTTACGGTCTGTTTGTTATCACTCAAAGTTCTCAGATCTTGCCAGAGCATAAGCTCTGATGAGTTCTCTGTGGGCTGACAAAAAAGTTTACTTGTGGGGTCAAAAGGAAGAGGTGAGAGAGGAAGGGAAGAGGTTTCAGTACATGGAGGATAGCTAAAGACACAATGTGGTTTTTGAATAAGCCAAAACAGCTCAAAAGCATGTATTTGCCTAGAGAACAAGTTCCTCAAACCCACACTAAGGAAAAATAACTGAAAGAGCAGTTGAAATCTCTGCTGTGCTGCTCAGGAACCCAAGCTATATAAGCTTTTTCAGTATTGTAATGGAATAGCCATTTCCACATGGCAAAAAAGTCCTCGGTACAGCAACTGGCAAGCCTGGTATGCCACAGCCCAAAAGTCCAACAGATGACAGGAGAAGATCCTGACATACATGGATCATTATCTTAGCTCCACTCAAAATTCAACCCTCAAGAGCTCAGCATGGAGGAGGCTAGGCATGGCCCAATCGATTACCATCCGTCTCTGCCAAAGCTTGTACAAGATCTCCAATATTAGACATAAATGTAGCAGATCTGGGTGAGGAACACATCTATTCAGAATATCACTGACTGTCTACTCAAACAGAACAAGCATGATTTGAGCAGGAGATCCATCGCTGGTACCTGGGGTGCTTTCTGGAACAAACCAAACCTTCTCTAACCTCTTCCTGTTCTCATCAGCAGCTCTGACCAACCTGCATCCTTCTCATGTTTTGTCCTGGTATCCACAGAGTGGCCAGATTCAGATATCTGAATTATCTTTACCCCACCAGTCACCTCCTCTGCTAATGCACCCATACTGTCTCATGGGCAGAGAGCCTTCAGTATTGAAGAAGATACGGCCAGTGCTCCTGTATTTCATGTATCCAACCAGTGTTTCTCCTCTTCCACAAGTCCGTGCTGCCCTGCAGAGCATACCACCCTTGTCCTCTCCAGTTCTCTGCGCTGTGTTCTGGTCACTGTGTAATTCTGCAAGCGCAAAATATCACCAAACCCTCCTGTGACACCCGTCAGCCCAAACTCAGCTGCAATGACACGTCACCCCACTAGAGGGGAGGGCAGGACAGAGAAGATGTGCCCGATGCACGGCCACGCATGAAGCTTCAGGAGGGAAGAGCCTCCAGTCCTGACACGACTAAAACAAGCACATTCTGATTTTCGTGCCGGTTTCTGTCTCTTCCCAAGGGGGAAGAGGAAGTGCTGCTGTCAGGGCATCGATTCATCTGCATGAAGCAGATCAGATTCTGTAAGCTTTCCTTTCTGGGGGCATCTTTGAGAAGGCAGTTTATGTTTTGAGGAGGAATATGCTTGGGAAGCACCCCTGGACATTGAGACCAGCCATTTGGAGGTGTGACCTGTGACAGTGACCCACTTCAGCTTTCAAAGCTACCTTCACACACGCAGTAGCAAGAACCTTGGATCCTGCCCCAGCCCTGTGTTCCCTGTAGCACCTGGGTATAACCACAGCAATAGGTGCAAGAGAAACCAGCTTCCACAAACGCTGGATGCTGGATTGCTCCAGCCTCAAACCAGCCTCCTCCACCAGCCTAGAAGGAGGAGGAAGCTGAGCAGCACTGATGATCTCCAGAGGGAGTCATGCCCTGCTTTCCTTGACCAGAAACAGAGGCCTCGGGGGAAATGGAAGGAATGAGTCGCATAGCTCTAAACTAGGCCACGATATTAAATGCAGTTTAAAGTGAAAGATGAAAAATTCCATCTCTGCTCCTTTCAGGCCATGTAGGACAGAATATGCAAAACATTAATCCTGTTTGTGCTTTGATCCCCTGCCAACTATCTGTCAGCGAAAGGGCAAGGGAGAGGAGAGAAATTTTTGAGTGCTATTCTGTTCTATACAATGGGAGTCACTCCATGTCACGCAAACAATTCTGCTCTTATGAATCTCCTCTTTGCAGACTGATGTCATGATAAACAAGATTCAATCTGTATTCTTACGTCCAGGGACTGGAGCTGTCTGTTTGTATTTAACATTAGGAATGTCACAGCAAGTTCTTTTACTGGAAGAGATATGATTATTAGCATAAGTCACACATCTGCCATTCACTACATTTCTATTAACCAAGGAACATTTCACACTGGCAACACTTCACGCAGGCTATACCCTAAAAATGCATCTTTCAAACCTGAAGAGAGATTCTGATTGAATAAACTGCTTGCTACATAGGATTTTCTGCCAACATACCTGTCTGCACAGACAATGCCTGGGAAGTGTTTTTACCGGGAGTGTGCGTGGCCACAGCCATCAACATCAAGAGAGCACTGACAATGTAGACAGGGCAAGGATTCCAGTTTACATCCCACGAGTTAACATTTTGCTCTTAGTTGTGATGTGCACAGTTCAGACCTTACAGAACTCTTCTGCCCTTCTCCATTTTCTAAATTGTGGCCAGGTATTGCTTTCCCCTGTCACAGGCTTCCTTCCACAGCAGCACACCCCGGCAGCGAGTGATCCCAAATTCCTCGTAGGAAGGCAGAACCAAGAGGTGGATCTGAAACTACTCTCATTTCCTGAAGGTGTTCATTTTCAAAGTCAATGTTTTTCTTTTAAATAAGATCCTTATTAACAAGGGGTTAGAGAGGCCTTGTGCAAGAGCAGGAATGCAGAATAGCAGAAGCTATTTTGTGAGAAGCTACACAAGGCAAAGAACTTGAAGCCTTTTCGCTTCTCCTAGTGAAGTGCCACTGGCAGCTTCTTATTTATACAAGAGAAATTTAGTTAATATAGATCCCCCAAACCCACAGCAAGATTCAGATGTAGCCATGCCATCAGAGAGGCTTTCCACTTAACATTGTCAAGCCGCCATCATGTGAACAATTCTGGCCCCAGTCTCAAAGGAGGTACTACAAAGAAAAGGCTTGTAATTAAATGAGCAATCTTCCAGTTCTCTGCCTACCCTTTCCTTGCCTAGATCCCATCCAGTTGTTCAAACACACACCAAGTGCCTCTGAGCCCAACATGACCTTTGCTGGCAAGAAGGCAGCTGCTTTAGTCAAATCAGAGGCTGTGCATCCAGGCACGGATCCAGTTGTTAAACCATGCAAACACTCCTTCTCATGGCATCCACCGATTTCCCAGCGTATCTCTGGCTTACAGCTGCGCAGTATGTGGCTGAGGCGTCCAGCAGGGAGCAATACGCAATTCAGTATATGAATTCTAGGTGAAGCCATGAAGCCATGAATCCAGCCATCCATCTTATTAGGTGAAATCACACAGATTATATATCTTTCTTACTGCAAACGTGGCAAGCTAAAAAACTGCTCATTGGTTACACACAGTGTTCACACCATATTGATTGGTTAGTAATTATAATGAGCTCTGATAAACCTATCTTATAGCTAAACATCCTTAGTTTACCTTTGATACCTAAAAGCATCCACACACCTGCTGTTTGACCCTCTTGTTATGGTTGGTTCCTAACATGTTCTGTTACTCCCAAATACCTTCCCATAACTGCTTCTTGGGTTAGGGCAGCCTGTACCCCTATCAACAAGGCCTCTGTGTTTTGAGAATGTGATTATTAGAATCCTCTCATCATGAGGAACTTTTCCTGTCTCATGGGAATAGGAGAATATTGTCAGGGCCTATGTCTTGGGTGAAGAGAGCTAGGCCGCGGGCAGGCCTGCTGTCTTCCCCGACACGCAGCAAGTTCCTCCAGACAGCAGCTCTCCTTGTGTGTCAGCAAGTATTGAGCAAGTCAGTACAAAACCCACCTTCCCCCAACTATTACCCAATGCATGGATAACCCAGTCTGGTCAAGTATTGCAGAGAAGGTGCCATTACTATAGCCACAGCCTTTCCTCTAACGTAACGCAAGTCACCTGGAGATAAAAGCATCCACTGCAGGTTCATATTCCTTAGGGCTCAACTCTTGGCACAGGCACTTGGTGACATTAGAGATGCCTTGGAGTGTCCAACACCCACACAGGACTGGCATTAGATGCCCCAAAAAGCAACTGAATAGAGACCCTTGAAGGCTAAAGGACCAGGATCTACTAGGATCTGTGTAGACATCCCTCTGAACTGAAGTTCAGCATCTTCCAAGATGAAATAGCTGACCAATGCCTACTCAACAGCAGGCCCTGCACAAGGCTGATCCTGTCAATAATTTCAAATCATCTGCTGGAACAAAGTAAGACAAGTGTCTGAGTCAGACTGCCAAATATCTATTACACGTTTCTGTAGCAGAGAGACTTTTATACAGCAATCTGAGTTGTATCAATCTCTTAAATAAACTGTGTTAGCAAAAAGCCCACACATACTGCATTTGAAGTAAGGCTGAAGTGCCAGCAACAACACTCTGGGTGGTAAGAAGAAACAAAAGCTGACTCGAAAACCTGGGTTGATAAAAGGTTCCCTTTTTTCTTGCAAGAAGCCCAAATTTACCAGCTAGAGCTTCCAGGGCTAGCGGGAGGATGCTGAACTGTAACAGGTACCATTTCCAGACAGTGTCTAGCAGCAGTTTGATACTAAAAATAGTGATTTGACCACCAAAAACCAGGACAGCCAGAGTTTGCATGTTCCACAGCTGCAACACAGAGAACAAAGGGAACCAGAAATCAGCAGCAGTTTGTACTGATTATTCAGTATATTATGGAAACCATCAGCGTGGCAGCAATATGCCTATAGAGGATAGGTCTCAAAGCTGAATTGAAAGCCAGTTCACTTCAGAAGCCCTTGGTCTCTGGAGATGGTTAACGTTAATTGTTATTAAAAAATATGAAACTAATCAATAAAGTCACCCAGTACACTCTAGAGAGCTACTCTAGAGTTCTTGGACACCTTCTGAAATACTTACATTTCCCATCAAATACTTTTTAAAAATAGAAGTTGCTACCAGGAAGCCTTTAAGTTTCACATAGAAGTTCTTTAAAAAGCTAAGCTGAGCAAACTCAGCCAAAAACAGGAAGGGGGAGAGCTGCACTGTGCTTTGCATAGTGCTTTTACTGCCCCAGACCTACATGGATAAGGGGTAAACAAGCAGCTTTCTCCAGCCATTTCTCCCTCACCCATCACTATTTGCATGAAATGTTTTGAATGAAGCTTTCCTCCTCACATTTTCCTGCATTTGAGGTTCCACATAAGCAGGAGCTTTCTGTAGCCAAGTGTTCATTCAGAGGTTGGCATTCCTTTTGGATTGTTTTCTGTATGACTTTGCTGTGTCAGTAATTGGTATATTTAGGTCAAAGACATTGTCCTTCTGCTCCAGAGAGAGAAAAAAACAAGTTCCTTATCAAAGCTTTCATCTTCCCGCTGGAGCAAAGATATTTATGCAAACTGTGTTTGGGTTAAGCCTCACTAAAAACTGCAGGAATAAAAGTCAAAACCACTTGAAGACAGAAATTAGAAGCCTCCAACTGGTACAACAAGAGTCAGGATGAAAAATACAGTGTGACACAGCCTACTACACTGCGCCACAAGAACAGATTAAAAAGGAGATTACTGTCAATTGAATTTCCGCAGTGAATAAGCTTGTCTGATGAGGAGTACAACAGCTTCTGCCTTAATCACAGGGACGCACCCAAGGGAAAAAAGGATACAAACATTGTAGAGATGTATTCCCATCAAATACCCCTGTGCCAAAGGAGTATTATTACACAGAGCTTCCCTCTAAAACTGGGTAGTAGCATATAATGTTTAGACACTTACAGACACTAAAAAAAAGGGAAAAAAATCAATCTGTTGTCTCTCTGAATAGATCTTTCCTCTAACTTTTAGAAGGCCTTTCTACACTGAGCAAGTATGACAAAAAAGGCAGGTATTGAACATAATTATGAGGCTTTGCTAGGTGTAATGCCTCCCAGAATCTTGAAGATATCTGCTTAATCTCCTTATAGGTGAAACTAATGGAGTTGTCCACCTGGAAGTCTTAAAATCCAGAAGCATTTGTTTCCCTACAAGAGCAAATGCTTTTCCTGATGGAACAAGTGTGAGAAAACTCACTTGCTGTACAAACACAGGCACTGGACCCAGTTTTCATCCTGGGAAGTCCTGCTGATGTCATGAGCTTTGACTAAGGCCAATTCAAAGATATGTGTGTGTACACTGGTGAATCTAAGGGCAGGGCTTCTACACAACAAACAGTCTGTGATTAAAATGAAATCCTAGCTGCACAGGGTACTGCAGTGAGCAGCCATTCATTACTCATTCAGGCAGGGTGACACATTTACATGCAGGAAATTGTCCCTATGCAATTATGAAGGATGGACATTGACACCTCAGACCCTCTCCAGTCACTACCTGTTAATACACTGTCCTTGCTCAACCTCCCAGTGCACTCAAGAGCTTTCAGAAGCAGTATGGCCATGTGGACCTCCTCACCCAGAGGGCTGATGTGTTCATCTTAGAAGCTGGGAGAGAAAGTCTCCTGAACTGTCTTAAAAGAAAGGGAAACACCCAACCCACAACCAACAAACCCCCAAACAGCTAGAACTAAACAAGGTTGAAGGAGCCTCAAGAGCAAACTGACTCATGTGCCATAGGCAGAGAAGTTGGAGACCTGGAGCTGCAGATAAAAGCTGATGATCTTTTATCATTCATGAGTAATGCTGTTATGCTTTACAAGGCATAAGGATGTAAACCAGACCACAGCATCAGGTTCTGGTTTAGAGTCAGTTTTAAGATGAACATTACATGTGCTTTTAAAAGGGGGAAATAGTTGGTTTTCACTCCTCATACTGAAGGGCTATTTTAGGAGGAGGAGGGTGGAAGGAAGGGAGGTACACTGCAAGGGAAGGGTCTTTGTCTTGCAATCAGCCATCTTCCTGTTAACATCCAGTTTACCTTGGTGCACGCTCACAGAAGCCTCATTTGTATCCCTGTTAAAGTTACCTCCATTAAAACCCAGGGAGTTGCTCTGGGGGCTGTGCAGGCACAGTCCAAGTTACGACTCCAGAGCTTTGACTTTTCCCAGCATGTGCAGTAGGGTCACTAAAGCACTGCAGGTTCACCTGCATCCTATGTGGAATGTTATTATTCCCATAAGGGGATAAGAACAGAGCTAATCTGGATATCATTCCTATCTGTGTCATGGCCATGTCCACTGAATGAAGCTGCACCAGCACAGCTCTCTTGATAAAACTCCAATTCCCAGTCATCAGCAGCATAACCAGGCACGGGCTTTTCAGCACTTTGCCTTAAATTACACAGAGGAAACTACATACAAGACCCATTCAGGTAGCATCTTCACCCCATACCCACACAGCAGCACGCTCTTAAAGCTGAATGCTTGGCTGTAACACGCAAGCATCTGAGGATGCCTGCCAGAACAGTGCAAGAGACTCTCACCCACTCAGCTCCTCCAAGATCCAATCCCTGCAGACTCCCATCAAATCTCCCCTTGACGTAATGAATGTAGAATGCCAGGGATGAATTAGGAAGAGGGCAGAAATCTTCATGACCTGTTTGAACTATAAGCACCAACAGTCAGGCCACTTAAGGCCCTTGCCCTACTGCATCAATAATTAAAGAATCATTTTCTGGATGAAAAAAAATTCTCCAAGCAGGAAGTTATTTAACACTTAAGAAGGTGAAATAAAAAGCTCTGAAATTGAAGCAGAGCAACACATAATCTTTTCAAATTCCACAACATTCAACCTTGAAAAAAAGCAGTATGGAGGGGGAAGTCATTAATATTTCGAATTCTTAACATTGCTTAACCTGAAACAGTGCTCAAGGGTGCAATTTTGAAGTTGCAAATTGTTACCTACCATTTGGGGGGGGGGAAGAAGTAAAAAAAAGAAGAGGTATCCAAGCAACTCCATTGTAAAGCGTGTCTGGATGCAGCAGCATCTGCGTTGGCACTCGCAGGCTGCTATTGCGTAACCCTGGATTCAAGCAAGAGCGCAGCCAGGGAGTCTCTGCTCTGTTGCAGTGACAGATCTAGAACAGAAGTGGCTGGTAGAGGTTTAGCAGCAGGAGTTTAGGCTTTATCAGAAGAGGAATTGGCAGGAAAGTCTCTTCACCTCTAGCCTGTGTTTGGGTAAGGAAAAAAAACCCCCCAAACCCAAGTGTTTCAGGCAAGACTTCAAAAGGAATTGTGGGGACAGCTTTCTGTACATGCAGGACACAAAGCAGAGTCTTTGGGGAGCAGAGGGAGAGGAACGCCTGAAGATATTCCCTGGCAAGGCGCTGCAGGGAGAAGCACAAGGTACAAAACGTTCTCCTTGTTCACATCCTCCATCCCCAGGGTGCAGAACGGCCTCCCAGCTGCCCCACTTCTGGCAGGGGATCACCTCTGCTAGAACTGGAACGTAACAGTTATAAATTACCCAGATTCACTCACTTCTTAAAAAAATGCACCCAGGTATTTGTCTCATGCCAACGTGCCGAGCCATTTTATTGCTGGTTTACAGGCTCTTGTACACTGTTTGTCCACAGTACAGTTCTGTCCACGCTTTCAGTGCTGTGTGTCTACAGCCAACTGGACATACAAGGGTCTAAGCAGTTTCTGAGGGACCAAAAACAAGGCAGCAAAGACAATGACACCTCTGGCAACAGGGGCTGAAGAAAAAAAAAAGGAAAATGAAGCTGAGGAGAAGAACAGGGATTTCTGGATGAGTTAAATATGAGCAGAACGAAGTTGCATAATGAGTGCCCCTTGACTTTTGTTATTTCTCCCAGCCAGCTCCTCCAAAAATCTATTTGTTATTGTTTATTTGGGTATCAGTCCAAATTGCTGTGGGAGGAGAGAAAAGGAAAAAAGGAAACAACTGTCAAGCTATTAATTCTAGTACTGAAGTCAGCTAGCACTCTCCATCCATTAACAAATCCGTGTCCTGTGTACTGCAACACTGTCTAGAGCCTGAAGTTAAATACAAGAAAAACACATCTTGGAGTCTCACAAAAGCAATTCCAGCACTGTTTCTCCTTGGCCAGGATGAGTTCTGCTTTTGCTTGTTTACCCACTGCTCAGTCCACAATGGCAGTGTCGTTTCAGGTCTCTCTCTGGAGAGGCAGCAGCAGAGGAAGCAGACGCCCGGCGAGCAGCATGCAGATGGGAGCATCGCTCCTGAAATTTAAGCCTCAGCGAAACATTATACATTATATTGCAATAAAGGCCAGGCTGTGTCACAAGCCAGGAGTGGCTGTGGCCACCATCCGTCCTCCCATTCTCCCAGGATAGAAGTCGTGTTCCTACACGTGTACATCAGTAACAGAAGAGAAAGCTGTACTAAACCAGAATAAGTGTTTTGTTTGGTTACTTCCTCCTCTCAGGATCCAAGTGCCATTGTTGGTACAGCCTGACCTGCAAAAGGGACACACTTCCATACCGCTGCTTGCCCTCATTGCATGCCAAGGTGGGCTGTTCCCAGGAGCAGGATGGGCTGATGATGAAGCCCACTGTCCTGCTTTTAATAACAGAATGACAGAAAGGCAGTGCCAAAGGCAAAGGAACCACATCAGGCTTGGCACAAGACTGGATTTGCCTGACCCCTGAAGTTCAATAGATGTATCAGATTTGTGGCCCAGCAGTAGTGTCTGTATAATCCCAACCTCCTTTGTACCATCTGTTTCCCCTTCAGCAGACTGGCCATTAGAGGCACAATACTAAAACTCGTGTCTCCTTAGTAACAGGTTTTTGTTGATCTCTCCCACGCCTCCCAATCTTTCTATCAATCCTGTAATCTACTAGGATTTTCCCTGCAGGGGATGCATAACAGCCTCAGTGGAAAAAATATATTGGACAATATAGAAACACTTTAGAACAAGGGTAGCTTGTCTAAGAAGGGAGTACATGAAGTTAGGAGAGCTTTGAGTCTATCAAAACCAGATGTTCTCATTATATTGGAGCAGGCCACCAACACACCTTCCGAGGGCCAGGTTTAAAATCACATCTAACCACTCAGGACTTGTTATTCTTAAAGATGGGCCAATGATGAACAGTTTCTAATCAATATACACATTTTAAGAGAAAATCTACATGTACCCACATCCCTAAAGTCATCTTCTGTAATATCTCAAAGGTAAAAATGCTGTTAATCTCAACACTACACAGGTATGGAAGGACTGTATTTACAGTCTGTAGAGATTGGTTCTCTTCCAGCTCGGTTTTAAGTCAGTGATTGCTGGCTGCCTTTGGGTTCTTAATCCCTAAATCTCCACACTCTCTTCTTGAGGTTAATCCAGTTAAAACTCTCCCTTCCCTTTGGCTGATGCCTTGCATAAATAACCACCTGAGGAGCAGAGCTGCAGAAGCCAATGCTCAAAGTATGGCACTTCCCAGAACTTTGTCCTGCTGCAAGAGACAGCACAGAATAAGCACTTGCTGCCTATGCCAGAAAAGGAAATTAAGATTAGCTAGGTGAGGGCAAAAGGCACTCCTTATGGACTGTTTAAGTCAGCAGGAATCAATCATCCAGCCCGATCCAAATCCCCCAGTTGCCTTCCGCCTTAAGATAACTAGAAACAGGTTTATGCTATACTAAGATAAAGCAGCCTTAAATCAGTGTAAGCCCTTATGTGAAAATCCCCCTTTTTGGGAGGAGAGGAGAACTTGCCTTTGAGGTCAGCTCTAAATGAGATGGTTATACAATTATAGCCACAGAGACCACACGGTATTGGGAAAAGCAACACTGGTTGGGAAAAGAAATACCACTTCTTTAGAGTTTCCCTGGGTGATGTGGCTCAGGCAGCTCCCTTAGTGCTGAAGCCCCATGGGCAGGAGGGTGAAGGCAGCACTGGAAGCAGCAAGCAGCCAGTCCAGGGTTCAGCCTGCCAGGAGAGGCCAGTGCAATATACAGTCTGGCACAGGGAGACCATGAGGACCAACTCACAAATCCAGTGAAGATGGACATTTGCCCCACAGAAAAACCAAAACACACCCAGGGAAAATGCAGAAGAATCCTGAGAAGAGTCTTGCTCGTTCCTTCCTGTAGCACAGGAGAGAGAGCAAGGACAAGAGGCTGTGTGAAAGTGTGTCCCTTTCTGACAGGTGAGGCCGTACCCGCTTCCCATGGTGCTTGTTCCTGGGAGGGAGCCCTGGGTAACCTGGCACCATCCCCCTGGGCAGGCAGCAAGCAGTTCTGAGAGAAATCCTTAAACTGGGCCAGGTTCTAGGTCAGTGACCGGACTGAGCGCTGCCCCCACAGCCCCCCATGTATCTGCATGTCTCACTCTCACAGTGAAGCTGGGCCAGAGGCTCTGGAGAGGCACATATGGCTGCAGAGCAGCCTGTCAGGGAGAAAATGCTGCATATGGGCTCCCTGGTGCTTGCCAAGCTCTTCAAGATATGCACTAGAGCCAGGAGTCAGACCATAAGCTCTTTGTGCTCCTAGTCACTCACAACCAAGAGAAGAAGAAACCTGTTTTTGAGGACTGTTTATCAGCCTAGTCCTTCCAAGATCCTCAGTCTCAGGGGCAGTGAGTAGGAGCCGTTCCATCAGATGCTTGCCCAACCAAAGAGACTGCAAACAGCTACCCCACACCTACTTACCTCAGTGTAAAAAGACCAAAAAAAACCCAAACAAAAAAAAACTCCAAACAAAAAAAAACCCCAAACCTATAAAAAACCCCAAATCTGCCCAGCTCTGAGCTGTGGGATGTTTCTAACTCCATTCAGGCAGATATGGAAAGCCGCCGCTCAATCTCCCGTGCATACTTAAACTCTCATTCTGAATGGTCGATTAGTCACAAGTGGAATGTTTCTGCATTCATGGAGTAGCTATTTTAAGATTACATTATGCTCCCTGCTTCCATTAATAGGTACACATATTAAAATAAAATAATTTTTTTTTAAAAAAAGAGAAAAAGGAAAGGCGTTACACACAGCGCTGCATTTGCCTCGGCGGACTTGAGGCCTGCATGTACAAACACCCAGCTCAAGCAGGGGAAAACTCAGGAATTCTGTCATTGACAAGCCATGTTTTTCTTCATAGCTCATCATTAGGCTTGCCAAACCTTGATGGAGCAAGTCAAATCGCTCTGTTCCCTGGCCACCCCTGCTATAGGCCTGTCGAGGTGGATCTTCATGGAGATTTAACCCAGAAGTCACCAAACTGGAAGAAGTTAAACCCGACTACTGCAGCATCTCACGTGTCCTACAGCTCTGGACACAACTGACCTCATACTCTCATTCCAGGCACCAGCTTCCCCTCTTGTATTGCCCCTGCTCTGTAGCACTGCCATCACTCAATACCTAGTGCATATCTGTCCCTGTTTGGTACCTCTGGATCCTCTTTGAGGCCTTGGAGTCCCAAAGATATTTGATAAGCTGAAAGTTCACAGGAACTTGTTTTGGAACAAGTCAAGAACTTCCAAGATTTCTTAAGCTAACAAATCTCAAATCATTAGTTGCTGTCATGCTTTAATGAAAGCCAAAGGCAATTTTAGGGAAAATACACACTTGCGTTTGGCCAAGATCACCCCCTTCAATCAATCTCTCTATTATGTATTAGGATTGCAGCTGTATCCATAAAATTGACACAAATACAAGGATTTTGCCAAACAACACAGAAAAGTTACATGCCAATGGCATAAGGGATATTATTTTAATTGCAAAAATCAACAGTAGTACACAGCAGATTACAGTAGTACAACACAGAGCAGACTCGGTATAGAGTCAGTTTTCTGTCAACAGTTTTGCCTTCCTAACAGGTTTATACAGATTGTTTTAAAGATCAAAGCTGTAGAATCCAAAAGGTACATGTATAATAAATCTCATTAAAACTGGAACAGGTCAGCCCTCTGATGAACTTAAGCTGTAGATCCTTCTAATGCTCTTGAAGAAAGCTTGGGTGTCCAGCCAAATGAGGATTCCCTTTGTTCACACATCCACATTTTCCAAGCCAAATGGAAATACTGTACGAGCTAAACACCACAGTTTTATCTGTGGATTGGGGGGGGGTTTGGGTGTTTTAGTTTGGGTTTTTTAAAGCAACATGAAGGACAAGCAAAAAGCCCCAAGTTGAAAAGCAACAAGTACTAGACTCAGGGCTGAAGATAAAACCCAACTTGGAGATAAAAAAGGTGATAGAAAAAGCAGTGTGTTCAACAGTGTTCCTCTGATGTTGGATTCAAATCTGAAAGAAATGCATTAGCCCACAAGGACATCAAAAGTGCAAAACCAGTCTAATGGTACGTGAACTCTGGAGCACAGCCCATCTGCTGAAAAAATGAATGTTACTAAAGATGGACAGCTTTACTGTCAGGGCATCTATATGCAGAAACTCCAGGGCACTGAACAACTCTAGTTGACAGTCACCTCTCCTGTAAAGCCTTGATCTCAAAGAGTTCAGAACTGATTTATACCCAACAGCAGTTGCGGCATCAAAGGCCAGGGGGGAGCACAGAGGACTGGAGAGCATATTGCTCCCAGTATATGTGTACTGCAGTACACATATATATTAAAACAGTATCAAGGAAGGAAATTAAAACTAAATAGAAAGATGTCCAAATTCTTGAAAGCACTGTTTAAAACAGATGTGCTGCAAAGCCTGACCTTGTCTGTGTTCGAACCCTTGGATGACCCAGCGTCCACCATGCAGAGGTGGGATGGACGCAGGCATCAGACCAACAGTGCCTAGGAGCTGTACACAGGTTCAACTAACAGCACTGGTAATGCTCAAAAACATTGGCCATTGTGTAGAAACAATAAAACTCTTGGTACAGATATGACTGTTTTAACTTTGTTCATTTTACTATAGTAATAAAAGATAAGGTTTTACGGATGCCGCAGTTGCTACATGCACAAACAAGGCACAAAGCAGATCATTTGTGGTTAAAGCACACACCCCTTACCAAGGTTTTAATTAAAAAACAAAAAAAAACTTTTCCCCTGAAGATTTCAAGATACTTATTTTACCAAATCATTTTCCCCCCCTGTTTTTTAAAGAGGATACTAATAGAACCCCCAGCTTCTAATGCAGAAAACATGTCTGTTAAAATATGGAAGGTATCCTAAATTGTATTTAGCCAGTGAACAAGGTCACAAATTAAGTAGTCTGAGAATTTCTGGTAGTTTAGCCCTGAAATAGTCCCCCCTTTCTTCTGCCCCTCACCCCCTTCACTACTTAGCTCAAAATGCAAGACCAGCAAGAACACATGATACAGTCTGCACTGGTAGGGGGAAATGCATGGCTGAAGTCACAGGGGCACATTCTTCAGGGCTCATGAACCCTCACATGACAAACATCACAAGAAGCCAATTTATTAAACACAATTTAAACTTGAAGAAGATAATATTCATATCATTATGGAAACATTTTAAGAGGTAAAGGAAGGGAGAAGCAATGCTCCAAAAGACAGAAGCAAACAGCAAAGCAAAGATCTGTTCTCATGCTTGAGACTTTTGATTTCATGTACTTGATTTAAGGTACTTAAATTTTCATTTCTTAAGAGCCACTTCTGTTAGAAAAGTCTCGAAGCCTGAAAATTTAATTAGGAATTAGAGTCCTGGTGTTGTGCTCAACATTCTGGGATCCTGAAGGCTCTTCACTGTTTAAAAAGGTTACAGTGATCTGCAGGGCCACTATCAGATAGATAACTGTAGACTCATCTTTGGGATTAAGTCATCTCTATTTGTGAGCCCTTATGTGATGATCTATTACAGAGCATAAGTAGTGCATGAAAACCTCTTCAAGGCCTTCACCACCATCTGTGAATTACATTATTAACAATGGTATGAACTTCCTAAGAGCATCTGGTTCTCTCCCCCACCCCCTTCTCAAATCACTGGAAAGAGCTCTTCAGTATCAAAACAGGCACGGGCGAAGCTGTTTTCCTCTTCTCCCTCTCTACCCACCTCTTCCTGCCCTCCAACTGCAGATAGATGGGGCTCACTTCTCCACTCCCATGCCCAGCTCCTGCTGTTGTTAAATAAAGATGAACTAAAACAAGGGGCACACGTACCACAGGCGTTTCACTGGGAGAAAGGGGAAGAGTGTTTCACCATTCTGCAGACGCAGCACCCGCAGCCTGTGACTGACCTGCTGCTGCCTGTGGGTGCTGAGGCGCAGGGGGGGCTGCACAGGGCTACCCCAAAACCTCACCCTTCACCAGCCCCATTCCCCAAGTTAACAAAAACCAGGCAGCAGCCATTAAGCCAACTGGAATAGCTACTGCTGTAGCTTACTTCCTAGATGAAAGAAGGATTTTGTCATCCCAACCCTCCTCCCCACTAAGGATATTTCAGAAGCTTACTCTGAAAACACGCCAGCTTCTTGTAAACAAGAAGGAGGAAGAAGAGACAGAATCACCCAGGCCATCAGAGCATGCTCTCCCCTGAACTCTGCAGAGTTCACATCAAACAGCCTTCTTGGCTACTCTAAAGATTCATTTACAGAGTTCTTCCCATCTAATTTTCTGCTGCTTGCTCTTCAAACCTAGCTTCTTTTCTGGGATTTTCAGAGCTCCTAATCATCTCAGCTTTCTGCATACATCACCAGCAATTTTTCCATTCTGTTTTTCACAGTCTAATTCTTTAATTACAGATCACAATTTAGGCAATATTGTTACAGCCCTGTAAGATGCAGCATCTTCCTCTGTCTTAAGTTAGCAGCAGTATTTTATGACAGAGAAGAGCAACATTATG
This sequence comes from Laterallus jamaicensis coturniculus, assembly GCA_022605575.1. NCBI lineage: Eukaryota > Metazoa > Chordata > Aves > Gruiformes > Rallidae > Laterallus > Laterallus jamaicensis. Next base: position 7,432,878 of record JAKCOX010000025.1, on the reverse strand, counting down.
GCCAGCTTAATAAAGACTTCTATTCAGCAGGAAATGGCATCCAAAACAAACAATCCTGTAATGTCCAACAACAGGCAGAAAATACTGGGTGAGGGGAGGGAGACAACAATGTTTCTGCACAGATTCTCATGAACCCTTTCTCTTATGTCTGTGTTTCAAATAAATATACATTGAGATGCTTGGATGCTCAAATACTAGCATCTAGAACATATTTCTACTCTAATTGCAGGTAAATACAGAATTTCTTCAAGTCTACAAAATAATGGGTACATATGTTTATTTGGGGTCACCATCACTCTGATGTGGTGCCTGAACGCCTGCTCTGTGTGTGGGTTATAAGAGGAAGCCACGACCTCGAGCTACAGGAGGGGAAGAAGCTAAAAGGTACACAGCAGCTAGGCTCCAGGATGGTTCTACCAAGGTTTAGTTTTATTTTGGTCATGACTAGACACTTAGCTTTGAATGGGAGGTCAGGTTGAAGATGAACCACTACCTAGGCTGCTGGGAAAGGACATGGCTGGTTTTTATGCAACCATTTGAACAAGTCGAGAGCCATAAGAACATAAATCACAGAGTGTTAGGGGTTGGAAGGGATCTTGAAAGATCATCTAGTCCAAATTCCTGCTAGAGCAGGATCACCTTGATTAGGTCACACAGAAACATGTCCAGGTAGGTTCTGAATATCTCCAGAGAAGGAGACTCCACAACCTCTCTGGGCAGCCTGTCCCAGTGCTGTCACTCTCACAGTGAAAACGTTTTTCCTTATGTTCACACAGAACTTCCTATGCTTCAGCTTGGACCCAGTGCCCCTTGTTCTATCATTGCCCCATGTCCTATCATGGGGCATTTTTTTTTAATTAGAGGACCTGCTTAGTAAGAGTCCTAAACTCTTACTCCCTGTAACTTAATTGGAGTGGTGCAGGGACAAGAAAAACAAAGAAACTGGCAAAGTCTGGGAGAAAATGAGTAACAATTAGAGATGGGCATTGCCATGCCCAGCTCCCAACATACAGTGGGAGCACAGCATCCTGTTGAAAGGATTTTAGGGATATAACAGTGAGATTTGGAATGACAGCAGCTAAAATTGGAATGAATTCCCATCTTTCAAAACAGTATGTACAGGTGACCATGTAAGTGAATTAGCTAATATTCTTCTAAATTGGTGCATTGAATATCACCCAATGAGCTCATTTTTGGAGACAGTTCAATGCCTCACTTCTAGGACTGATGTCAGTGTCACATGCTTGGAGACGATCAGTCTGCAGCTGGATATTTTAAAGCCTTCTATTGGAAGTACAGAAAAGTCAGCTGATTTCAACAGCATCAACTAATGAATTTGTGTTCTTTCACAAAAATTTAGTTACCAGGCCCAGCTGTCAGTATCTCTGTGAGTAGCAGGTCATTTCAAACAGTTCCACTTCCCTTGGCTTTAAGCCACTGGATGGAAACTGAAGAGTGCAACAACTAAGTTGTTTCAACAGAGAAAGCTGTGTTTCAACAGAAAACAAAATCGACAGAATGTCAAGGAAGTAAGAAGCTCTCACGATTCTGGCTAGTGATAAAATGATTAACCACTGAGAGACTAAACTCAAGAGTTGTAAAATAAACAAACAATAGCAGGGCAAAAGGTGTTGAGCATACAAACAGGAGGGGAATCAACTTTTTAAAAGGGCAGATAATGGCAGGACAAGGGGGATGGATTAAAGCTGAAGGAGGGAAGGTTTAGATTGAATATTAGGGGGACGTTTTTTACAGAAAGAGTGGTCAGGTCCTGGAACAGGCTGCCCAGAGAAGTGGTGGATGCCCCATCCCTGGAAGTGTTCAAGGCCAGGTTGGATGGGGCCCTGGGCAACCTTGTGTAGCTCCAGGCCTGAGGTTGGTGTCCCTGCCTGTGGCAGGGGGGTTGGAGCTTTATGATCCTCGGGGTCCCTTCCAACCCTTGCCATTCTATGATTCTATGAACATCGGTAGCACAAAGGCTTCAGGCAGCAACATTCAACCCTAAGTTCAAAGCCCGTTCACTCAGAGACCAACTGTGAAGTCATGTTTTAATTTGACATAGTACAGAGATGTCCCTGAAGTTCAGTGGCAAGTGTTCATGCAGGATCTGTGAACCCTCCCACACTGTGGTGCTTGCACTGCATACCACCAAGCAGGAGCAGCTTTTTGCCTCACACAGATAAGCCGTGTCTTCATGGTGCAATCGCATGCGACTTTTTCAGAGAAAAAACAATGCTCAAACACAAGGAGTGCTGTGCACATCAGGCTGCAGAGTGGGTGGTGGTGATGTTGTCAGGAAGCCCTCAGCACTGCTTACCTCCACGCCCATTGACTTCAGTAGAAGGCTACATAGGAAAAGTCTCTGAAGATGAGGTTGAAGTGTTCCCTAACCCATGGCGCTGTCCATACACTATACTTAAGAAAGAGACAAAACAAAAAAACCACAGAAATGAAACAGAATGAAATTGTAGCTTTTTTTTTTTTTGAAGACTCTTGTGGTCCCCATTCCAGTTACAAACTCAGACTACACACTCATCAGTTCTGAGCAAGGCCTTCAGCACGCTGCCTGAACCTTTTACATCTCTAGAGCGTAGGATGAGAACAACACTAATTTACTGTGTGCTTACACTGCTCCCAGAAGACCTTGGATGACGATGCCTTAAAGCTTCATGTTCTGCTCAACTGTTCAGTGCAACCAGCTAGTTTAGTCAAGGGTGGATGAAAACACACAGCCCCCACCTGTGGCACTGGGCAGGGACTATTTTAAAGACTTTGAGAGCTTCTCTTAAAGAAGCTCGCAAGCCCTCAGCCTCTTCCAAGGGAAATTAATTTCACCCTCATCCAGGCTGCGAGTTTTGCTAGAACACGGTAAGTTCCATCTTCATATGAGAAGAAACTGCTTTACTGTGAGGGTGACCAAGCACTGGAACAGGCTGCCCAGAGAGGCTGTGGAGTCATCTTCTCTGGAGATGGTCAAGACCCATCTGGATGCAATCCTGTGCAACATGCTGTAGGTAATCCTACCCTAGCGGGAGGTGGGGAAAGGACTAGATGGTCTCTAGAGGTCCTTTCCAATTCCTACAAATCTGTGTGAATAATTTCAAGAACAGGAAAGCCAAAAGGCAAAAAGCACTAAGCTGCCACAAACGTGAAGCCCCATGCATGTTGAGTGCCAGAGCAACAGCCAGCTCGGGTACCTCCAGGGGAGCTGGCAGAAAGACCAAGCACTTGAACTTCAGTGTGTGACAGACACCGTGCTCACACCCTGTGAACCTACCCAGGAGTAAATATGTTTGGTGTACGGACTGCAGCTGGGGTAGGTTACTACAACCAAGCCAGGCTACCTCATAGTACTGCTGCAGTTAACTCCTGGAGGCTCAAGACTTATTTTCAGACTGTATTTTTTATACTGGACATTCAGTCAAAGGAAGAAAAGACTAAAGGAAATAACAAGATCCTTACATGTACAAGTTCTTATTTAGCCCTCTCATTTTAAGATGAGGTTTACAAATTCAGCATATCTCAAAGGTTTTAAAGTGAGCAGAATGTGCCCTTAATTCCAAACTATCCCATTGTCAGCCAGAAATTCTATAGAGAGCTGCGTTTTTGCAGAGGTTTGAAGTTATTTGGCAGTTGTATGCAGACCAGATCAGTCTGCACATTTTTCTCTCTCTTTTTTTTTTTTTTTTAATAATTTTAGACTTAATGTAGCATGTACTCTCAGAAAGGTTTACAATGCAGCCTTTTGTAGTTAACTTGCTCCAAGCTGGGCCACTGCCAGGTTGTTATCAATGACATTTTAAAGCAGATGAATGAAGTTCTTATTATGGTGACAAGCAGAATTGTGATATGGCACATGCATACACTGAAAGAAGAGAGCTTGCTATTAGTTTGTCAGGTTAATAAATAAATAGTGATTTCATGAATAAAAGCCTTTTATTAGGAAACAAAAGAACAAAATTAATATTTATAAAGCTTTAGTGGTTTAGAGCACCCTTTAACATAAGATTACTCCATTTCAGTCAGAGCCACCATCATGGATTACAGACTCTTGAATACAGCTTCCCCTTCTAATTCTCTTATCCCAGTAGTGCAGCGCAGAAGCTCTGAACTGAACCCCTTTCTGAACTGGTTCAGGCCAGGCTCAGGCCTCTTCCTCTGCTCCCTTAAGAGCAAGTTACTCAGCTGGAGACTGACAGTACTGAAGGCCCAGGACAGGACTACAGCTAAAGGCTGCACCTGTTGGAAGAGCTGTTGTTTCCTTGTCACCGCAGGAAGTTGTCACATTTTACAGTGTGCTTCCACACCACACAGAGGCACTGAAACCGAGCCAAGCTGAGGGGAGCCACGCTACGCCTCAGCAAAACCCCCTGATGGCAGAAGTCAACTGGCAAATCGCTTCTCATCCTCTGCCCCCTGAAAAAGATTCTTCACTAATACCCTCTCATCCGCTTTGGGGTATTTCAGTGTTTCCCACAGCAAGCACAAAGACACGTTCAGCATCAAAGCAGAGTTTAAGAGGAGTGAAGTAACCCCAGGATGTCAGAATTTCGTTTGCTTGCTCTGCAGTAGGACAAACACAGGCTGCTTCTCACCTCAAGCTATCTTTCCACATACCCCCTTTGTCTCACAGCATTCTCTACTCATCTGTCCTTAAACCAGACTTTAAACAAGCTAAATAGTTTTGGTTTAGGTTTTGGTTTGGGATTGTTTTTGGAGGGGTGTGTGTTTGGTTTTGAGTTTGTTGATTTGGGGGGTTGTAATTTTAAATTTTTTTTTAAAAAACAAGGCCACCTCGAGTTTAGAATCAAGATGTGAGTGATTATTCAAGCTTAACAATTTATTTTGGCTCATGCCATCTTCTCCCCACATACTAAAAATATGTAAAAGTTTTCCCTTCTCCTCAAGGAAAAGTCAAGTTGGAGCTTCCTCGCTCATAAGATAGAAACTGTCCCAAAAATAATTGTCTCAGCCATCTACAGTCAATATGAACAGATCTAAGTTAAATAGAGCTTCCTCCAGACAAGAACAGTTTCTGGTATATGTGTAAAAGAGAAAAAAAATCCACATCAGAGACCAGAAGTGTGGGCTGCAGAAGCCTGTGGCACAGTTGTTATCTTTGCAGCGTGAAGCACAAGTTGAGATCAGGGATCCGTAAAGTGTATGTGAAAAATATGCATTTCACCCACTAAGACTATGCAAACTGTATTCCAGTCATACTATAAACATTAACTGACAATCCCTCCCTTGCCTTAAACTTTATATAACTGCACCCAACTTTTGGAAAGGCATCTGAATATGTGCCATGTTCGTATCATCTTGCCAAGATAATCTCTTTTATTTAAGATTGAGGAGCAGAGCAGAAGCTACACAGGAGAGTTCACTCCCAGTGCACTGCTAAGGCAGTCACCCCCAGCCACCACACAGCAAAGTGCTGAGGGACACAGTGGCAGGCTGACACAAAAAGCAAGAGATAAGATATTAATATTTTATTTCCATGTGCAACCACACTGATAAGTTTATGCAATATTAGACTTGACCTATACTACCAGGTGGCAGCTGTCTGGAGATCCATTTAACTGCTGAAATCCAGGCTTCCATGTTGTATTAACTGCTGTGCAACCAAAATACCAACGAGAAGGAAGACATGTCAAAAAGGGCAGAAAAGCCTGAGCTTTCCCGTTTCACTTCACTTTTTGAAGTCACAAGGTTGCTACCCTACATAATCACAACTCAGCTGGAAACAAAAACAGAGGAAACTCCCAGTAACGAATCTTGCTAGATGTTATATAAGGAAAAACACTTCTTCAGAAAGTGAATAAAGTCTTTGTCAACCATTCAGCAATTTTGAAAGGCAAAGGCAGCTGTCATTTCAAGGTTTATGCTTCACCCAGGAAGACAATATAATATAGCAGCTAGTTAACTATTTAATACCACATTTTGAAGGGCTGTATTATATATATACTACAGTGGTTACAGCATCATCTGAAGAATATGCCAAGAGCTGTTGGTCCTTAAACTATTTTAAACTATTGAGAACAACTGTGGGAAGGAGGAAAAAAAAGGCAACAACAATGAACAAGAAAAGAATCAATTCATATTCCAGAAACACCTAAGATGATTAGAGGGCTGAAGCACCTGCCCTACAAAGAGAGGCTGAGGGAGCTGGGCTGGGTCAGCCTGGAGAAGAGAAGGCTGTGGGGGGACCTCATTGCAGCCTGCCAGTCCCTGAAGGGAGCAGAGAAACAGGAGGGGAATCAGCTTTTTAAAAGGGCAGATAATGGCAGGACAAGGGGGATGGATTAAAGCTAAAGGAGGGAAGGGTTAGATTGGATATTAGGGGGAAGTTTTTTACAGAGAGAGTGGTGAGGTCCTGGAACAGGCTGCCCAGAGAGGGGGTGGATGCCCCATCCCTGGAAGTGTTCAAGGCCAGGTTGGATGGGGCCCTGGGCAACCTTGTGTAGCTCCAGGCCTGAGGTTGGTGTCCCTGCCTGAGGCAGGGGGGTTGGAGCTTTATGATCCTTGGGGTCCCTTCCAACCCATGCCATTCTATGATTCTATGAAACACCTTTCTTTTGTCACCTAGATTTCTTCTTGCAACTAGACTTAGCTCCTGTCTATAGGTGAGAAAGCAGAGTCCTTTCCCTGTTTGTCCCACAGTTACTCAGGAGCTGTATTTTCAGTGTGACACCCTGTTGGCTACAGAAGATGCTCTAGAACTCAGGACTACTGCAAAGGAACATCAGACTCGAAAGGCTACCTGCTCGCCTACAAGAAACTGGCCGCCCCACAGACAACTGCTGACTCTCTGCTCCTAAGGACTACTGTTTGCATACAGAAACTCTTCTGTTTGTTTAATTGCACTGTGCTAATGACTGGCCTTTTCCTGCCTGAGCAAGACTTCACCATTTTAAACTTATTTTTTTTTCCAGACAGAGGGACAGCAGCCCACAGGTTTTCCACACGCAAGTGAATGTTATGGGCTTTGGGGTTTAAAACGCCTGCAATGATGCACTTGGGACTCAGGCTCTTCAGCAGCTTTAGAGATTCATGGGAAACTCAAACTTCTGATGGATCAAGCCAATGGGTTGGTCCTGCATCATGCAGAAGACTCAGACTACCTTTAACTATCAACAAAGCTCTCCTTTGGAATGAAAAAAACCATTTTACACATGCAAGGCATATGCCCTATCCCTCCCTCTCATCATCATGCTAAAAGGTATAGACATGAAAAGCTTAAAGTGTTTTGGTTTGGGTTTTTTTCTTAAGAATCCTAATATACACATTTCTCAGATGTTAACTGTTGAAACTAAACCAAGCCAGCTGAACAAGTCTTAAAAGTTCTTGCTGCAGTTTTAAATGTGATAATACTGTACATCAAAACAGAAGGGACATGGTAGCAGCCAGGAAGAATAATAGGACAACCACAGTCCCCTGGGACAGGACCAGTTTTCTACATTAAAATCTACTTCTCAGATATTTAATCCAGTTAAAAGTTGAAGACTCTTATGCCTAGCTGCACCACTTTTGCCTTTTTGCTAAGGAGGCCTTGAGACCTAACAGATGAATGCAGTATCCCCCAACAAAACCCTCACAGTGCTGTTCTTCCCGAACTACTTCCTATCGCTTCTCATCTGGTCTAAGAGACAGAACAAGCTCTTGGCTTTGGAACCTGCTCCAAAGCAGGTGGGGCATCACCACTTGTACAACAGCAAAGCCAGTTACAGGCAAACTAGCAGAAGCAACCTGCAGATTGTCTCCTAAGGTGTGAGTACCAGGTATCAGCTGCTACATACAGCAAGGGCGTTAAAGCCTATTTAATACAGAAAATACAGGGCTCAACGGACCCACGGTACCCAGGAGTCAGGTTATGGTCTTCTGCTCTTCAGATCCGGCTTTATCTCACCTCAGACTTGCTTGTGGTTCCCAGGCACAGGATAAGCTGTACACAAGGAGTGTGGCATCACAAATCCCAGACCTGCACAACTCCTGAGATAACACCTCTGGGATTTACTCCCCTGAGATCTCCTGCGCTGCCCTACTTGCAGAGCGGTCAAAGCTCAAGCATCCAAGCCACCTCCTGAGCTCTGGTATGAGCTTAGCACAAGGACAGTATGATCTGTGATAAAACAAACAGTTCCTTCAAAATAGGTCAGATGAAGCGTTCTGACACCTTTGATTACTTCAACACAGTACGTTTACACTGCAGCCTTAAGTTCCCCACTGGTGTCACCCTGAAACAGCCCACACTGATGCACTAACTCCATTATTTCCATGAAGCCTTGGTTGAGGAGTTCTTCAGGAGAAGAGGAAGTATCCCCAAGAGCAGCCAACAGCCACAACGCGTTTCAGCGGGTGCCACAGGCGTTTCATTTATCAAGGCCAGAAGAAGTTCACGTCACAGGAGTTTCAGGATTGCTGGCACACACAGTAAGGGTGCGTCTCAGCATGGAAGCAACAAGCTGTTTAACCGGGTGACTCATCTTATAGCAACGTTTTATGCCTTCCGAGAGGAGATCAGCCCGCAATGAGCAACACTGATAAGATGCATAGTCAGAGCAATTCTATTTGGGCAAAAAGCTATTGACATATTCTAAACTGCACATACAGAAGCCTGCCCAAACGCTAATTAAACCCCACAAACACACACATACTGCAGGATTATACTATAGCAACATGACATTGTGCAGATGCCTGACAGTGATTTAATCAATCCAAATCAGAAACACAAAAATGCCTTTTAGCTTTCATAATTTTTGCATCCCCTTTAACCAAGAGTGCTCTGGGGGAATAGCTTCCAGCCAAAAGGCAGCCTTGTTTAAGTCACAGGCCACTTCCAAAAGGTATCACCTGTTTATTGTCTTGCTTCCAAGATTCCCACTCCCCCCAAACTTTATACGTAAGATAGGAGCTTCACTGCCACTATCTAATACACAGATTGAAAGGATGATCAGTGGAACAGGAAGGAGATTCTTCTTAAATTCACAGGATGAAATAAACAACTCCAAGTCTTGAAGCATGCAGCTGACAGGCCTAGTGCTCTTGCATTGCAAGGCCAGCTTATATAAAGGAAGTATCAACCACAGAAGACCAGCAGTTTAGTACATGCTTCTTGTTAATGGCATCAGCAAGAGTCAGATATAAAGACAGTAAAAGCTTCACGCCAGTTGAATGAAAAGGAGAGCATTTTTGAAGCTTCCCTGTCTGGTACACTCTTGAATTGACAAGAGCTTCCAGCATAGAGATGTTCCAGAGTGCCAGTCTGCAAAACAGCCCTCTCACTTCAGCAGAGTGAAGTTGAACTGTGGTACAGGGAGGATGTGGTTTGTTGTGAGTGAAGAATGAAACCTTGAGCTGCAGGCTGTGATCAGGGAGCAGCTACACTGAATTAAGCTGCCCAAAGGCTATTTTTATTTTTTTTAGTTCCTGAGACAGAATAGTTGCAGCTATAGATTTTCCAGGATTTTTTTCCCCCAGTAACTGGAAATCCTCCGGCATTACCCTGGCATGAAGGCAGCTCTCTTACACTAAAATACTTCCATCAGACTGCTTTTTGAATGGCAGTCTCCACTCAAAATAACTGTCTCTCTGACCCTCAGAATAACTGCAGATATTACAGTATCCTGCAGTTTTCAACCTTCTTTCATTGCTAAAGAACCAAGAATCAACATTGGCCACATGATGACTCATTACAGAATCACAGGTTATTTGTATCTTCAAATTACAAGCTCCTTTTCAAAACACAAAAATTAACGTATGCCTGGAATTCAAGAGGTGACAACTTCAGTGTATATTTCACTCTGCTTTAATGTAATCGCATATTTTGAAAGATAGAACAACTATACAGCACAGTTGCATCTGAAATGCCACAAATGGCATCATACTCAGTGGAATTAAAAAAAAAAAAAAAAAGGAAGTTAAGTACAAAGACAAAACTCCCCTCCTAACCTAAAAGTGGCCATTTTAGGTCAAAATTGACAAAAGACTACAAGAAACCTGACTTTCCCCAAGAAAAGCAGGCTTCAGCTTCTAGGCCAGCTACCATAGCTTCTTTTGGCTGGACTTCACTGCTCAAGACACAAGCACTCCAGAACTGAGAAGTTGTAAAGCAGTGCCCCAGTGAACAAAACAAAAAGAAGGGGAAGGATGTGGGAGAAATAGCTGCAAACTTCACAAAGTCTACATGTTTCATAAGAAACTTCTGTTTTCCTAGCTACATTGCATACCCCTCCAGAAATCAACTCTCCACAACCCTATACAAGCAGCAGCTATCAAGATGATAATATGTAAAAGAAAAACGAGAGAAGAGCTCTACACAAAATAAAGTGTACTTAATCATTGATCTGTCAACTCACAATTACCATGTTGTTTAATTGGAATTGCAGGACCAGGGGCAGAGAAATGTTATATTTAGCTTCCCCATAAATAAGTGGGAAAATATTTCCTGCGTGTTCCACCAAAAAGGAGCTCTCAAGCAAAACATGACAGGCTCCCAAATACATTTGCAGGACTCTGCTTCCTGCTCAAGCTCTTCTCCTGGGATTAAGGAGGGGAAGTCAAATGGCTTAGGTTTACATTTGCTTTAAACTTTTTTTTTTTTTTTCTAAAACCTATGCATTTTGGAACAATATATGCAGCATATCCTCTCTTTCTGGGTCAGTCGCTCCCTTCCAATGAAAGCATATTGTCTCCCTGAGGGTAGGGAAGACAAGTGAACAGCAAGAGCAGTCAGGGCCAGATTGTCCGCCCAGCTTCTTCACTACTCAGGAAGATGTAATAGACAAAGGAAAAACAGCACTAAAAAGAAATGACAGATTTATTTTTTAGAACTGTGCAAAAAGATAGTTTAAAAGAGCAGATTTCAATAGATTATTTCCCAATACAGAGAATTTTAAAAGTCTTTTGAAAGGCTACAAAGAGCAGTTTTCTACTGCTCCCATCATGATGGCATGGATTCAATGCTAGCTTGGTGACTGAAGTTACCCAACAACTTCCGCTGCCTTAGATAACAAGGCTCACAAAGATTTCAAGGCAGGCACCTTTTACAACCTCTCCTTTGCTTTAGGTAGAATTCCTTCTTGCAGCTTGTCCCTAGACCTGACAATGTGGCTGCTGTGGCCACACTTTGCTGTGGAGATATTCCACATTTGTCAGACAGACTGACACATGTGCAGTTTAATACTAACAGTAGATTCAGAGAGGCGGTTCATTGCTTAGACATCCAAGCAGCAAAAGTAACTTTAAAATGTTATGCAAACAAGGACAGGATTACCAACAATGCATGCACACTAACAAGCCAAGCAAAATACCCTGCTCCTTCTTAAAATGTTACTACTTTTTGTTAACAATAGTGACCAGCTTTTTTTTTTTTAATTGAAATTCCAAGCAAAGGGCATAGCAAGTTAAATTAATTCAGATTTCCTTCTGTCCACTAGCTTACAATTGCCAAGAAAGCACCCAAAGAGAATATACTATCGTTTTTTTCCCACTGAAATGAAGATGCTATGAGGGAAGGATTGGAAAGCCCTACACTTGGCAAGACAGTGTCCTGTAAGACAGGAGATGAGGGGCAGCTATTTGGAAGGAGGGTCGAACAATCCGGGGGTGTGGAAAAAACCCAAACAAGCAACAGGTTTGATCTTTATGTTTTGACTGTAGTACAGTCCTGCCTTCTCCTCTTTTCTGTTAACATGGCACATCAGATAAGAACTGTTCTGCTGTGTAGAAGTGAAGATTGCAGTCTTATTTCTCAAAAGTGGCTGCATAACCAAAGGCTAAAACAGATAGCAGAACTCTGGACAGATGATTAAGGGAATTTTACAAGTCATCAAGTGACCAGAGGGCTGTAAATCTATAATCAACACTTTGCATGAACTACCCTGAAATGAATGCTCGTGAGATGCTCTATGGCAATAAGAACAAGATAAAAACCTATAAATAAAAGCCATCCAATTTCAGAGTGATTCAGATCAGCTATTCCCCTGAATCCATAAGAGCCAATTATAACTGTTTATAGGGCATAGTTAATGCAAAAATTCAGTTTGAGGACATCAATTTCCCTCTTTCTCCTTGTCTGAGAAGTTTTATCTCTAAAGCAAAGAGACATCAAGCAATTTAAAAGAGGATCCATTTCTGTCCTCAAAATTCTTAGTGACCTGGAAACAGAATTAGACATAGCCATATGCTCACACACTAACCAGCTTCTTCCTTGCCCACAAGCTGGAACAGCAAAGTTCCAGCAGTTACCAGATAATCTTTGTTCACAAACAGCAGGGTTAGACCCCTACGCTACTCAAAAATTGTTCAGAAAGATGATCTTTCTCTTAAGAAGGTTAACTTGGAGGTAGAATTATCAGCCTGTATAGAAGGAAGGTACCATCAGGCTACAACTGTTTGGTTGAAAAAATTTCACTTAATAGCCAAAGAATCAAGTCCCTCTGCTGAAGCCAACAAGGAACCATAAGAATGACAAGAGTGGCAGGCACTCTTGACAAGAGGGGCAGGCAGGACCTAAGCCTTCTTAAGAACTAAAAAGGCAACTGCCCTGGTCACAAGCCCATAGCAGCCCAGGAAGGATCATCATCTGAAATGACACCAATAGTTTTGATTCAGAAACAGCAACTTTGTGACAGAGGAGGAAGACTCACAAGCACAATAAAATTCTGACAGCAGAACGGAGAAAAATCCAACCCCAGCTATCTAACAAGAGGCTAAAAGGGCAGTCAAAACCCTCAAGTGTGGTTAGGAAGTTATAACAGGAAATGCAGAAGTACTCAAACAATAGCTGTTAAGGGCAAAATACGATGAATATCATTTCCACTTTAGACTGCAAGGGAAGTCTGAGAAAGTAGAAGTTATTATAAGTAGCAAAACCAGACCAGGAAGAGTCACACACTTATTTCTGCACAGGGCACCAAGGATTTACAGGGACTTGTGGTACAGATTACACCTCAGTACTATGAGATTTAAAAAAAAGAGAATGTAGATAAATGGACCAAAAGCTGCATTCTCTGGATTTATCAGCCTTTGGAGACAGTTGTTTATGTATTTAAAACCTACGCAGTGCTCCAAAAATCAGTACAGTTTCAATTAACTGGGAAACAGCCTGGCTGTTCCGGATGGAAAACCCTTACAGAATACAACTAATCGTTCACATATCTCAATATATAAAAGGGGTTATGCACCCAAGTGGGAAAATGAGGGAAGATGCCAAGAGAGACCTACCTAGTCTCACAAGATGCCTTAAATTCAAGAGATGTATGAGAAAGGGAATAGTGGAAAGGGTACAGAAGTCAAAAGGGGGAAGCAACCTCTGAAGTAATGCACCACATTAATATTTATAGCAGAGAAATAGAAGCAAAATTAATCTGTGTTGCTAAATACCTTAGAGAGACATGGGAATGTAAGAGAGGAGAGAAAAAAAATGTTCTGACAGCTAAAATGCTGCCGGGGCAGGCAGGACCTGTCAAGTAGTTGATCTAGTTTCAGAAGAGGTTACCTAACACAACAAGAAATATTTTCAGAGTAGCTGGCTTTTTCATCCACACACACACCCCCCTCCCCATGACGGAAGCAACCAGGACTTCAACTCTTCTCCCTCCTCCCAGCATTTGCAAACCAGACATAAGACCAGCGTGATAACGCAGGAGGTTTTTTTAAGGGAAAAAAAAGCTAACTGAGAAGTAAGCACACAGAAAGCAAAAGCAAGCTGGCTATTTTCATTCTCGTCCTTAGTTATGACAGAAACAAGCCACATAATCTGTCGCTAGCAGTTTAAGGGGTTAACATGCAAGATTTTACAATACAGAAGTACTAAAACAACAGTCCCAAGTTTAAAGAGCAGGGAAAGCAAGAAGCCTTTACAGCCTCCTGCCTCACTTCCTCGTCCAGGGCAGCGATGAGAACATCTGCTCGTTCTGCACATCTCACCCAGAGATCTGAAATCCGGCCTTTCTGTATCTGCCTTGGGCTTCGTGAAGCCTCGTGAAGATTTTAGGCAACGTTCAAATAAAAAAAAAAAAATAATAAAAAGATACACAACCCCACAAAACCACTAAGAACATCTTAGCTGTTTGCAAAGGAAGGGCCACGTACTGCAGATACCCAGAGGGTACTGTCAGATTAAATCGTCTTAAAACAGCCCTCACGCAAACAATGTCAGTTCGCCTCCACGCACGCTTCCCGCCTCTCTCCCACCACATACAATGAGCGCAAAATTAAGCCAGGCTGCTTTATTTAGACAGATGGAGCAGCGGCACCTTTATACAGGGGGGTGAGGACCGGGCTGCGGTGCCTGAGAAGCCCTTCCACGGCCTGAGGGCTGGGAGTACCGAGCCCCATCGACTCCCCCCACCTCAGGCCCGGCCTGCCCAGGGGCACCCGGGACCCCCGCGGCTCTCTTCGCTTGTCACCAGGCCACAGCGGCGCAGCGGCGACAAGAGGGCCTCGCGGAGGTGTCTGACCCCCGTTTCCGAGGTCCGAGGGCAGCGGCGGGCGGCCGCCCCGGGGGCGCTGAGGCGGCCGCCCGCCGCTGCCCTCACGGAGCTGTCAAGGCCCGGCCACCGGCGGGAAGAAGGCGGGAGGGGGGTGGGGTGGGGGGGGGAGGTTGGGAGGGGGGGGAGACACGGTCTGGCGCACGCATGCGCACCGCCGCGCGCCGGACCCTAACGGCCACCAACCGCCACACTCCCCTCAGCGCCGGCCGGGCGGCTCACGGGCGGACTCACCGAGGCGCAAGGACTGGAGGTAGCGCTGGGAGTAGGCGAGCGCTGCACCGTGACCAGAGCCATCGAGGCGCGGCGGGACCCGCCCCCCCCCGTCCGGCCGGCGGGGGCCTTACTCCATGGCGAGTGCCGGCGGCGACGGGAGGAGGACGGGGAGGGGAGCGGAGGTGGCGCGGCACCGGCCGCAGGGGGCAGCAGCTCCACGCACGCCAACGGCCTCTCACCGACTGAGGCGCGCTGGGGCTGGGCCGGCCGGGCACAATAAGGCACCAGGGCGCATGCGCCACCTGTCAGCGCAGCACCGCCTCCTGGGCCGCGGCGGCGGGTTAACCCTGCCCGCGCCGGCGGGAAGCCGGGCCCTTGGGCCTGGCGGGAGGTGGGAGGGTTGGTCACTCCTTCCCCGGCCTCTCAGCCCCTGAGGTGAGGTTTGGTGATGTATGCCAGCTCGACTGTGGCCGCTCGGAGTGTGCTTCCCGGCAGGAGGCTGTGGTATGTACAAGTGATGGGTGTTTTGGAATCCCACCCTGCTGGGAGCTGTAAGAGCCTGTGTGGCACCCTGCGCCTCTGAAAGCCGGCCTTCTTGCTCACCTGCTGCAGCTTTCACTGCAGTTAGGGAGCAACAGAAACTCTTTCTGTAATGAAAGCAGCACAGAACACCTATTTATAGGTCAACACAGAAGCCCAAACACCAAAAACCTAGTCTAATAAGTACATAGGACGTTTAAACCATCCAAACATCCCTTGAATGCAAACACTGGCAGCTTGGGTTCTGAGGCAACGGGACAAATCCTGCCAAGGTTCTGATGTTTTGTGGTTTCTGCCTGGTGCTGAATTCATGGGAATGTTAGCATGGGGGTAATTTGGGTCAAGAATTGTCTTGGGCATCTAATGACGACACTACATATGATAAACAGAAGCCATTCTAAATACCAAACAGGGCAAACTCCGTGTCAAGAGTGTGTATTAACCCCTTGATTCCCTTTAAGCACCTGGTCCGTATTCCTTTCATCTGCCCTTTAGACTGACAGGACCGTACAAGATCCTTTTACCCCTGTAAATCTCAGCAGCAGAGCAGCTGTATGGGAGTCTGTAGGTCATTTCCCAGTGCCTGCAATCAAAATAATGAGTGTGGTGGCTCTGGGAGCTGCCATGAAGAAGTCGGGCTCATAATGAGGCACTTTGCCTCCTAGTGGAGAGGAGAAGAGGAAGGACAGGCCTGGACTAAAGCCGAGCTTATGGAGTGTGCTGCACAGCAAGCCAGGATCTGGAACGTGAAAGGGTCCCAAAGAGCCCCCAGTGGGACCCGAGCACATGGGGAGAATAAGAAAACCCATAGGTAAAGAAAGAGTTCTTGTCCTGCTTTTCACAGCCATTGAATTGTTATTTTGAAACACAGTATCGTACCACTTGGATGTATGGCAGAGAGGTCAAGAAAATGACTTCCAGATCCCTTTTAAATTCATATCCCCCGTGTTCTGACTATTCCACAGCTTCTCAGTAAAACTCTATCTTCTTCTGAGCAGCCTCTTGTCCAGCCCCTCCCTCTCCTTTATTTATTAAATACCTTATCTCCGTGTGGTCAAACCTGCAATACAGATGTGGTTTGAGCACATCTGTACAGTAGATACAGATCAGCAAAGACTGTTCCAAATACAGGCATCCTTTTGCCATTATAGATAAAGCAAGCTTCAGGTTTGAGGAGAAAACAGCTGCTTTTTGTTCAGGAGCTGCACATACCACATATTTTCATCCTTTCAGAGGACACAGACCAGTAAGGCTGGTGGGTGTGGCTACCAAAAAAAGCTCTATTCAACAGACATTCTTTCCTATCAATATTTGCTACTTCTTCTGGCAATATTACTAAATTGCACAAAGTATCTTTTCCTGACCATATGAGTCACCATTTTATTTAGGTTGTTCCCAGTTCAGGGAAGAAGTAAAGTGTTAACTAAAAATGTCATGGATCAACAAAGTAATGGATCAATGAACAATATAAAGAAGCACATGGGAACACTTTTATTTTCCATACTTGTAAAGATTATTTAGGTTTGCTGCTGTATTCATTGTAGATGCCTTTTGTAATATTCAAATAAGGTGTTTATTCACCTAACAAGGTGGGACAAGGGGGAATGGTTTAAAGCTGAAGGAGGGAAGGGTTAGATTGGATATTAGGGGGAAGTTTTTTACAGAGAGAGTGGTGAGGGGCTGGAACAGGCTGCCCAGAGAGGGGGTGGGTGCCCCATCACTGGAAGTGTTCAAGGCCAGGTTGGATGGGGCCCTGGGCAACCTTGTGTAGCTCCAGGCCTGAGGTTGGTGTCCCTGCCTGTGGCAGGGGGGTTGGAGCTTTATGATCCTTGGGGTCCCTTCCACCCCTTGCCATTCTATGATTCTATGATTCTAACTACATTTTCCTCTTAGTTTCTGAGAAACTGAGAAAGTACTTTGACTCCTGGCAAAGCATTTCTTTTTGTCAGGTAAAAAGGAGCCTGCATCATTTAGTAGTCTCTTGGAGCAGGTTTGGGAACATAAGCATGGACTCAAGTGCTTGGCTCCATCTTGGTTATTCAAAGCATTGTGAGGTTTAGCAGGAAGAGAGATTCTTTGTGGTTACCAGCCACTGTTGGAGGCTGTGGTGCTGTAAAGTTTCTGCCATGATTCTCAGTGGAGGCAGGATTCACTGAGGAAGGAAAAAATGTTCTCTTCTCTGGCATATGACAGGAATCTTAATGCTCTTCATCTTTCTCTAAAGCATATCTCCAGTATTGTTTTGTTTCTCTCACAGGGATTCCTGTAAATATAAGGCTACTTCCAGAGTTGTAGTTTCTGTTCAGATACATCTGCACTGATGCAGAGGATAGGTGGAAGACTGCACATTCCCAGAGTATTCTAGCAGTTTCCTTACCTCAGACTGGTGTTTTATTCTGGATTATGAGCAACAGTCACATGGGGATTAGTATCAGTAAATGGTTATTTAAACCAGCTTCCAAACTAGACTTTTATGTAATTTTTCATATATCCAGTAGCTCTTCTGGGTATTTGAACAGCAAACACTTAAAAACCATTTACCACAAGTAAATAATGGAGGTGCTATCTACAGTTAGCCAAAGGTCCAACGTATCAGTTATTAACTACAATAATCACAGATTGCAATGGGTCTCTGAGCCATTAGAAAGGTATAATTTGCCTGTGCAGTGTTTTTTAGCAGCAGAATTTAAATGTGGAGGAGGAAGCTATAAAGCAGATGTATTCTGCTTGAAAAGAGCAATTAGAGGGCAGCCTGTGGTCACAGCATCATGGTTGGTACAAAAAAGACACCGGGGAGCCTGTGGACTTATTCTTCCCTGTGCTGAAAGCATTGTGGTCAGCACCTGCAGCTTTAGCCCAGTGTGTCATTTAAAGGATGTGAAGCTATCCATGAGCTGGTTTTGTATGCATTTCCAAACCTGACTATTTTCTTTCTTTAATAGACTGCAAACATTTCTCTGGCTAACACAACTTATTATTACTACATGTCGGGGCTTTTATTGCATAATCTTGGCATCAGCTGCAAAAGGCAAGAGAGTGCTCCCAAAATGTATCTTCCACAGAAAAACAAACAACAAAAAAAAAGACAGAAGAGGCAATTCCAGAGAAACATCTGTGATGACATATTCAGCCCATTATTTTGTCAACAGTGCAAGTATTTGATGGCATAATAAAAGGATACACTTTGCTTAGCAAAAACATTGAGGGATAACAGCCAAGTTAAATAGGGTGTGATTAAAGGTTTGCTTAACCCATGGGATTCTACTTCCAGAAAAAGAGAAAGAGAGCCTTTTTTAACCCCTCCTTCCATGTGCTATTTGTATACTCTTATTTGGGGGGAGGGGGTGGGTTAAAAAAATCACTTTACAAAAATGAGAAATGCTCTTTTTTATTTATGTTTCATGCTGGAAAAAAAAAAGTTGTGTGAGTTAATTGTAACAGCAACACGATTCTGAATTGCAAAGGGAGACAAAGCAAGCTCACCTGGGAGAAGAGATAACAAGAATTCATCATGTGCAAACTGCTTTGGGGGAAAAAAAGAGCACAATCCACTTTAAAGTCTCATTTTAAATTACTCCTATACACTAATTTTCTGCTTCGTTTTATCAACATAATTGATGTTCTGTTTCAACACATCTTAGAAATACATCGCAAGGAGTTTTTGTCCTAATAAATAGCAAAGATAATTTATTACAATGTGTTTTTCACATGGAAGTTGACTTAGATGTTCTTTTTAGGGCTTTTTGTGTTATGTTTCCTCTCTGCAAGCAAATTCTGTATTCTAAGATTAAGCCAGTATTGTAGCATCTATGGCAGATCACTGCACTGGGATGCTCAGCTTTCCACTGGTAATTGAAAGTGTCCAGAAGAAACAGAGGGACACACAGCACAGGAAAATAAACATTGCTGGGTACAAACATCAGGAATTTCTATAGCATCCTGCTTTCCAGAAAAGACAGTATAAAAATGAAATAAAAGAACTGAGGCTTTTGACCATCCAGTCAGTACAAAAGTTGCTGTGATTTCTGAGTAGATTTCCTCTCTGTTAAGAGCCTGTACATGCTGTGCTTGCTTTCTAACTTCTATGGCTGGTCTTAGGAGCAAAACTAAACAAAACCTTTTTGGGTTTTTAATGGGCAGCATAAAATGTTGTATTGGGTTTCTGTTGGGACTCCAAGTGCATGAAGGGAAAGGAGCTTTACAAATTAATTTGTGTTTTTTACAAATGATTGTGGGTGCTGTAATAAATAACAAGCGACTTGGTGACAGCGAATGACATTTTTGAGTCTGCAACTAAAACTCTCAAGTTCCTAAACTAGAGAACAAATGTGTTTCTGACAGGAGCTGCATCAGATGGAGACTAATGCTCTGCTAGAGCATAGGGTACCATGCAGCTGCTCCAGTGACAAATGCCATAGACAAAAATCCCAGTTCAGTCTCTCTGCAGGTAGACAATCCAGGATCATGCCTCTTCTGGTGCAAAATACAAAGGAAGAAACAGCATTAGATTAACCTTTACTATCAGAAATAGCCATAAATTTCTCAGTTGGGAGTCCTGCAAAACACCAAGGAAATCACTGAACAGACACCTGATTTACATTAGTATAAATTAATGCAGGATGGGTGTCTTAGGTGTTTTTGTATTTTCCCTTCTTCTTTCCCTGTGTTCCATATTACTCTTCAAGAATGCAGGAGAAATTATTAAAGGTGATTCATCAAATTCCTTTAGATTCAGGTTTAAAGGCAGTCTAATGAAATGGCACTATAAACTCTCCCCTTTTATCTCTCAGGTTCTCACATCTGGTTAATACAGTCCTCAGTTCAGCTTGTGCAGACTCCCAGCAGTTCTGGACTTGGTGAACCTTGAATATGAAGGTAAAACTCCTGTCACTGGGCACCTGTGGATTCTCTCTGAGTTTCTGCCCTTAATGTTGTCTGTTGCTATTCATAGTCTTTATTTTATTTTATTTTATTTTATTTTATTTTATTTTATTTTATTTTATTTTATTTTATTTTATTTTATTTTTTATTTTTATTTTATTTTATTTTTATTTTATACTCTATTTTATATTTTATTTTATTTTCAGCCATGTGATGCAGTGATCTAAGTTCAGTACAGAAGAGTCTGTTGGGCTGCCAAAGCCAAAAGACAACCTACAGCAATTCTGAGTGGTGGAAGAGACATAGCAACCTTTGGGATTATTGCTTAGCAACTGCAAACACACAGAGGAGTAAAACTCACAGCCTGGCTCCACAGCAGGTCTGAGAAATCCCTAATTCACTTTAGGATTTTTAATGCTTGAGAACAGATGGGCATATATTAAATTCCTGTTCACTTGCAAAGCCACTTTGAAAGCAGGAGGAATAAGATCTATGTTGATACCTGTTCCAAAGGTAAGGAAAACAGTTCTTCAAAGCTTCTGAAAGCAAAAAAGACAGTCTTTTTATACTTGCATTGAAAAGATCATGTATGAAAAGGGTATTGGGCTTGTTGTGATTGGTGAGATCAACATGCTCTATAAAGCATGGTGGGGAAAGGCAAAATTTCTGAGCAGTAGATCATCAGAGAGATTGAACTGTGTTTTTGAAGAGACTTTTGTAACTCAAACATCTCCAAAATATTTACCCAGACAAACTTTAGTATTTCCTAGCCCCATCCCACCCACCAAAATCCCCTAACAGAATACCAATGAAACCATAAAAATCTTATTTATGAGCAGATTGGGGGGTTGCACAGAAAATTGAGAGATAACCTTTTTATACCTGCAGGGATTCCAGCAAGAACATTTCTCTGTCAGAAAAGGAGGCTGGAAAGTAGCATCTACTAAATAAGGAAAAGCTTATCTTGCATTCAGCTTGAACAAAGGCTTATATCACATTTCAAATTTCCTGGGTGTTTCTAAAGCTTGTTTCTGTGCACCATGCTTACTACTATTTGGACAATCAAGCCTTCACTTGGGAACACCATAGACCTTGAGAGTTACATATATTATGGGCTGAATTCTCAACTGATGTAAATCACTAAAGTTCATGAGCCAGTGGTGTTTTACACAAACTGGAGGCATGTCCATGTAATCCTCAAGAAATTCCAAGTTTCAGGTCCTGATTCTAACACTCCTTTGTTGTTTATTATAACAGTTACCTGGGGTTTTATGTATGCTCTCCCATACCCTCCTAGTCTGCCTGCTTTATCTGTCCTGCATTAAAGCAGTGGGCATAGTTGTCTGTGCCCTGTTTCCATTCTTGGAAGTAGGTGAATGCCATGGGATTGAGATAGAACAGTCACACTCCATTGTTTTTCATTTTGTTTTGTTCAGAGACATAGAGATACTTTATAAACATTTACTAATCTTCAAAATCATCTTAACAAATGGCTGGGAGCAGTGTAGAACATACATTCATCATCATTCAGCATCAGCCACCTCATAAAGCAGAGTGCAGTTGTCACTTTAACATTGCACAGAAACTGCAGAGCGGTTTCGTAAAGGATGTTAAAAAATAGTGTGTTTCAAGCTGTAAGAACAGTTTATTTTGGCACAACAAATCCAGTTGATTTGGAATGTGACCAGAACATTTGGTTAACACCCTGCTTTGAACTAGAAAAAGTCTGGTTTTACAGCTTATTGAAAGAAACTCACCTAAGGAAGGAAAATTTGACAGACCTGGCCAGGCTGGAGAGCTGGGCAAGGAGAAACCAGATGAAATTCAACAGAAGCAAGTGTAAAGTCTTGCACCTGGGGAGGAACAACCACATGTATCAGTACAGGCTGGGGGTGACCTGCTGGAGAAGAGCTCTGTGGAGAAGGACCTGGGGGTCCTGGTTGATGACAGGTTGGCCATGAGCCAGCAGTGTGCCCTGGGGCTGAGAGAGACAATGGGATCCTGGGGGGCATCAGGAGGAGTGTGGCCAGCAGGTCACAGGAGGTGATCCTCCCCCTCTGCTCTGCCCTGGTCAGGCCCCACCTGGAGTATTTTGTCCAGTTCTGGGCTCCTTGGTTTAAGAAGGACAGGGATCTCCTGGAGAGAGTCCAGAGAAGGGCTATGAAGATGATTAGGGGCCTGGAACATCTATCCTGTGAGGAAAGGCTGAGAGAGCTGGGGCTGTTCAGCCTGGAGAAGAGAAGACTGAGGGGGGATCTAATCAATGTTTATCAATATCTTACGCATGGGGTGCAGGGGGAATTGGCCAGCCCCTTTTCAGTGTCTGTGGGGACAGGACAAGGGGCAATGGCTGCAAGTTGGAGCACAGGAAGTTCCACACCAACATGGGGAGGAACTTTTCCCCAGTGAGGGTGCCAGAGCCCTGGGACAGGCTGCCCAGGGGGTGTGGAGTCTCCTTCTCTGGAGAGATTCCAGACCCATTTGGACGCCTATCTGTGCAGTATGAGCTGGAGAGCTGCTTTGGCAGGGGGGTTGGACCCCAGGAGCTCTCCAGGTCCCTTCCAACCCCTACAATTCTGTGCTTCTGTTTCTCTTTCTACCATTATAAATCTGGACTCCTTTACAGATTGTGTCCTTCGGTGGCAAAACCACCTGCCTTCTTCAAACTTTCTATGTTGGTCAGGCAGGCAGCTTGAGCCATAAATCCATCTCACTGCCCAGCAGATAATCATCTTTGAAAACAAATTACCAGAAGATGCCAACAAGCCCATTGAGAAAACTGTCATAAAAATTTAGTGCTGTGAAGTGTCCTACCTATCCAAGCAATATTTGGACTCAAAGAATGGTTAGGAACCAGAAGGTCAACATATTAGTAATTACATTTATGTGCCAGGAGGGCTGTAGATCATATTTATACATTTCCTGGAAGGTTGAACTCCCTTCAGAATGGCTATAAATGCTTAAACATGAAGAGCAAACCATATCAACAACACTAGTATTGCTATGGATACTGAAAGGCCTTAGAGCAAAGCACTTTTCAATAAGAGCTTGAGAAGGACAGTGTGGCAGCAAGTTCAGACCAGTGTTTCTTTGGTTCTTCCTGATACTTCACAGAATGAACATTGAGAAGAAAACAGTGAAGTTTGGGAGATTGTAAAGGGAGATACCTGCAACTCTCTGTAGGTCTGTCTTGCAGAATAATTGACAAGACTTAAGTGCTTGGGAATAGTTTAATTACAGAGCACATGTCATGGAGTCTCTGTAGGAACTCTGTTGACCCATACACCCGTGTCCTTGGTAACTTAACAGAATGTCCAGAGGGAAAAATAGCTGCCCAGGTTGAAATGAAGTAGTCTATAGGACAGACTTCCTCACTGTTTTGCAAAGCTACAGAAAGGATGAAGCAGAAGAAAGAATGTAAAGAAGCCTTGTTCCTAGGCATCTGGTATTTCCCATTACATGCTTCCTTTGCCTCATATCCACTGGATTTCCTGGAGGCATGGCATGAGAGCTCAACAGAAATAATACTAGGGATAAGAGGAATCCAGTGGTTAGAACTAGGGGACAAGACTTCCAAGCATTGTTTACTGCTTGGTTTCTGAGGCTCAGAGTGACCTGGAACTAATCACTTCTCTTTTGTGTTTCAGTTTCTTCTCCTGCAAGAAAGGAGCACACTTACTTAGTTGCTCTGTCTCCACGGTCTGTTGTGATACATAATTAATCTTTATAAATAATTTAATGATCTTTGAAGTAAAGGGGCTGTATTTATTGAAGACTACAGAGCAGCAGTAACAGAGTAAGAGAGGAATACAGAAAAAGAGTAATTAGTTAATTCCTAACAATAGGCTTTCTTCTTGTGTCATCTGCTAGGATACTGTATCACAGAATCACAGAATCACAGAGTTGTAGGGGTTGGAAGGGACCTCAAGAGATCATGGGGTCCAACCCCCTGCCAAAGCAGCTCCCCAGCTCATACTGCACAGATAGGTGTCCAGAGGAGTCTCGAATCTCTCCAGAGAAGGAGACTCCACCACCTCCCTGGGCAGCCTGTCCCAGGGCTCTGGCACCCTCACTGGGGAAAAGTTCCTCCCCATGTTGGTGTGGAACTTCCTGTGCTCCAACTTGCAGCCATTGCCCCTTGTCCTGTCCCCACAGACACTGAAAAGGGGCTGGCCAATTCCCCCTGCACCCCATGCGTAAGATATTGATAAACATTGATTAGGTCCCCCCTCAGTCTTCTCTTCTCCAGGCTGAACAGCCCCAGCTCTCTCAGCCTTTCCTCATAGGATAGATGTTCCAGGCCCTTCAGCATCTCCGTAGCCCTTCTCTGGACTCTCTCCAGGAGATCCCTGACCTTTTTACCCCAGGGAGCCCAGAACTGGACACAACACTCCAGGTGGGGCCTGACCAGGGCAGAGCAGAGGGGGAGGATCCCCTCCTGTGACCTGCTATAATACACTGCTTTTTTTCTGTGTCACAGTGAGTGAGGAATGGCTTCTCAGCCAGAAGCAGCAGCCCAAGCTGCAGGTCCAAACCATCCCAAACTTGGAGATAAGACTATGACTGCCACAGAAATGGAGAGAAATCAAGGGAGTGATGACCTGCCCTGTCTTAGCAATTATGCTCCGTGGAAAAAGTGTTTTTATGAAAAGTTGCAGCAGAGGAGCCTGAACCTGCAGGAGACAAAGGTGAAGATGCTTCATGCCCAAAAGGCAAAAGGAGAAAAAGAAGAAAAGAGAGAACCCTGTGACTGGCTGTCCAAAGAGTGGTTCATTAAAGAGAAAGAGTCACTAGATACTCGTGTCTATTTGCTTGACAAACTCCTGCCTACATTAATCCCAGGAGTGGAAAAACTGTTAATGGAAGTGGAAAGAAGGAATGTGCTTGCACCAGGCAAAGAACCAACCAAGTTTAACCCCATTCATTTTCTTGGTGAATACCTGATGAGACATAACCCTCAGTATGGTACTTCTACAAAACCAGGCCCGTACCTGAGAGGAATGAAGATGGTTACAGATGAACTAAAAACTGAGATTCCAGGCACAGCACCAGAGAGGTGAGAGTTCTAAGTGTGACTGGTCACCAGACCAGAGCTGGTGTCTTGGTCTCTGTTACTAAAGGAATGGTGTGACAGCAGCCAGGCTGGCAGTGTTGAACAGTGCCAGAGATGGCAGTTGTCTCTCATAAAAACCTGAGAAGCAGGACAAGTGCCAGGACATGTCACACAAAAGGAAACACTAGTTATTCCTGTTTAAGGCAATATTCTGCCCTTCACAATATATAATTCTTCTTTAGACTCTATCTTAATTATATATGTGGAGCACGAACAGCTTTCAAACCAGTTTAGGTTAGGTTAGTGACAGCAGTTCTTTGGGACAAGTGTTAGTGTCAAAGACTCTTCATATCATCTCTACTAGATTCTCTCAAACTTAAGAAGCAGGTAACCTTCTTTTACCCCTGGGGGATGATTTGACCAAAGCAACACTGATAATGTCCTGGCACATCATAGAAACTCCTTCTCTTGGGATTTTTATTTTAGCCATTCCTTTCAGATTCTTTTTCCCTATTAAAGTAGGAGCTGGTTTGTATTTCAAGGTGCTTATTTATGGGATGTATTCTGTGCTGCATGCTTTAGTAGGATATTTAACAAATATTGGAAAGGGGTTCCATGGCATCTTACATTATGCTAAGGTTAGAATGTGAGTGCATTAGGTAATCAATATTGCTGTCATTTTAATGGCTTTATTCAGAAAAATATAGAAGTGAACATTTGTGGTTATAAATGACCCAGAGGTGATTGTGAATGATGTCAAAATTGCTCATTCACTACTAGATCAGTTTATTCTCTATCTCTGTTTGCAGAATAATGACTTCTATTTGAATGGCTGTCTCTTCTATTTGCATAAGTAGTACATACAGCTTGAAAATTGGTTTCAGGGTTTCAGTGTCAGGAATTAGGGAAGTAAAATGTTGACATGTCTTATGCATAAACTCTAAATGAGGATAATTGAAGCTCCCAGTATTATAATGACTAAAAGAATATGCTACATCTCTCTCTACCACTCTGAGCTTCTGTCTCTACATTTCTAGTCCACATACTGTTACAGTTCATAGCAACACACCTTGTGTGAATACAGCTAAAGTGAATTTCTCACAGCCACCTGTCTCCTTTTTCCCCACAGATAAAAAGAAGTGATCATGATCAGTGTGCTAGAGCACAGCTTCTTGGCTTTTCTTCATAAGCAGACACACAGTAGTAAAGGTGTTAGATGTTATTTGTTATTTTTTTTTGATGCTGGTCCACTAAAACAAATGATTTGGTGAAACATCATCTTTTTCAGTGAACTTTCACTCACACACAGACTGTTCTGGAGGGTGTTTGGAATGCAACCCATGCCACACCTTGGGCTGTTTCACCATTCATATTGCTTCACAGAAGGACACTCAGGTGCAGGAAGTTCAGAACCATATCTCATTTTTATTTTGCCAAAGAAATTGAATCAAAAGACATCAGATTTCTTGGGACTTGGATTTGTGAGGGATGTTTTGGGTTGCTTTGTGGGTTTTGTTTGGTTTATTTGATTTTGTTTGTCTGGAGAACCTCCACCCCCCTCACTAAAATACTCTTAGCTTTCATTGTGAATCAGAGCTCCTTTCTGGAGAGGTTGGATTTTCCTGTGCAATGCAAGTGTTGGCTCCCAGTGACATGGTATCTTGGCCTTGTCTGTTAAGTCCATGTTTTGAAGACAGGTTCTCAATCTGTAACTAGCAGAGCTGATGCAAAAGAAGTAACTATCCAGACTTGTAGAAATCAATCGCAGACAGCACTGCCATGGGTGTTTATGTAGCCAGAGCTGTAGCAGGTTTTCCATATCTGCTTGTAGTAGTATCATGGGATTTATATTCTCAGCAGCTCAGGATTTACATACTTGTGATGGCTGTATTGTGGGATTTGCATAGGATTCTGAAATCACAGCAGCGCAGAGGATTTTACTGACACCACGTAGCACTGAGACTCCTAATGTGATTCACTGGCTTTTCTAAACAGGAAAAAAATGTTACAGGAGAGGTGCCAGTCTGTCCTCAAAATCTCTCCCATAAGCACCAGAAAGATGAGGAGTGAAATTCTGGTCCCAGTGAAGCTCCCAGGGCCACTGATATTCATAGAATCATAGAATCACAGAATGGCAAGGATTGGAAGGGACCCCAAGGATCCAAGAGCTCCAACCCCCCTGCCACAGGCAGGGACACCAACCTCAGGCCTGGAGCTACACAAGGTTGCCCAGGGCCCCATCCAACCTGGCCTTGAACACCCCCAGGGATGGGGCATCCACTACTTCTCTGGGCAGCCTGTTCCAGCCCCTCACCACTCTCTCTGGAAAAAACTTCCCCCTAATATCCAATCTAACCCTTCCCTCCTTCAGCTTTAATCCATCCCCCTTGTCCTGCCATTAACTGCCCTTTTAAAAAGCTGATTCCCCTCCTGTTTCTCTGCTCCCTTCAGGGACTGGCAGGCTGCAATGAGGTCCCCCCACAGCCTTCTCTTCTCCAGGCTGAACCAGCCCAGCTCCCTCAGCCTCTCTTTGTAGGGCAGCTGCTCCAGCCCTCTGAGCATCTTTGTGGCTCCTCTGACCCCTCTCCAACAGTTCTACATCTTTCTTGTATTGGGGGCCCCAGCTCTGGACACAGGATCCAGCTGGGGCCTCAGGAGGGCAGAGCAGAGAGGGACAATCACAGGGACAATATTCCCTTCAGGGAAAGCAGGATTTCACTGTGGTTCTTATCTAAAGCTCAGCAGTCCCCAGTGAGCTCTCCCAGGCTTCCTCCGCTCTCTCCCTGCCACCTGGCTGGGAGTCAAGGCATGCAGGAGAACAGATGGGAGAAATTCCTTACCCAAATGGATTGACACCTGAAACAGAGACTTTATTTGTCCAGGGATGGTAGTCCTTCAGTCTGAGTCACCCATCCTTGTGTGGGAGTTAGGCGGCTGTCTTCCTGAAGAAACATGTTTCATTCTGCAGGGAGAAGTCACCCTTGCTGCCATCTCATCTTTTCTGGAAATGTCTAAATCTGAAGCAAGCCCTCTTTGGAACAAGTGCCCAGCACTGTTCCAGCCTGTTTTGCCATTATTGTTTGAGGGGAAAACGTTTTGTCCCCCAGCATGGACACCAGGCAGGGGATGCTGCTGCCTGGTGGTTTAGGACCCTAGTGCAATGTAAATGCAGAACTGCAGCAGAGTGCAGGTGCAGCACACAATGCAACCTGTGCAGAGCACCTCCCAAATTAATCACCTGAGCACCTTGGCAACTCCTAGCATGGCTTTAGCTCTGCTTTCAGCTTGCAGACTGCTCCTGAGGAGAAGCCACAGCTAGAAATGGTCCAGATTTCTCCTTCTGTCTGTAGTACACATTGGAGACAAATCTTTTAGTCCATTTAGCTTGGTACCTGCTCTGTACCTCCTCTGCTTCTTCTCTTCTCTGTCTCTGTGAGGGAGTCAGAAGAGAGGAAATGATTTTACCCTTCCTCTGCTATCAAAGTGCCAGAGGCTGAACTGCCCCAGCAGGCACTTTGCAATGCCCACAACTGATTAAGGACCCCAGTTTTTTGTTAAGAGACCTCTGTGATAAGTGGCCATGAAGAACAAGTACCCAGTGATAAAACTGTGATCTAGGTCTATTGTTGAGACATGTTTAACAGGCCTTTCTTTTCATTACTGAAAATACCACAGGTTTATAACTTCTAGGCTGACTGCATAGGAACAGAGGAGAGCAGGGACAGGATCATCCCATCCTCATAACATGTGAAACCCAGGGCAAAGAAGGGAGCAGAAATTGTTAATGTCTGGATTAGGGTGTTCTCAGGTAGGGAAGATGAGGAGCTACAGAAGGTTACATAAGGGCTGCAGGACAGCTTTCTCAACACAGAGGGATTCCAGCCACCTCTGGGAGCAGGAACTGATCTCCCCATAGGAACTGAGCCTTTGGCTTTAAGGATTTTGAACTTCTTAAAGGCTTTTTCTTTTTTTTTCCCCATTTCATAAATGAACAAAGTCAAAACCAAAGCAGATGAGTTCCACAGGATCAACTTTATTCAGCTCTTTTGTTGTGTGAAATGGAGGATTTGGCAAACCATGGCTGGGTGATGAGAGAAGCAAGGACAAGGGAAGGAAGAGGATTCAGGGAGGCACTTTTAGCCCAAGCTTGCAAACTCTTTGTGTTCAAAATGATGGAGAGATTGGTGCATTATCCCTGTTCTAAGGCAGTAAGGACTTTATTGTGTGAGACTGCCTAAGAACTTTCACTGAACGCTCTTTGCCAGTGAAGTGCTCATGTGAAATGGTACTTAGGCTTTGAGACAAATGCATACTGAGGCAATTTTCTTGGTAAAGCAGGTGTAGCAAAATTAGGCACCTCTTTTCCTGCTAACATTGAAAGAAAATCTACATAATCTACATAATCAATGATTAATGCCATTATAAATGTCAAGGCAAAATGTATCACTTTTGAAACTACACAAACTAGGAGAACTGTACTGATGCCTTCCCCTTAAATATCTGCTGTGTGCAAGAGGCTCTCTCCACAGGCATGTGTCTGACACTCAGAGGTTGTTTCTTCAGATTCATAGTTGCACTAGATGCAGGAGATGATGTGTATCAGGATATAAATACCCTCCCCTCTTTGGAACTGCCCTCTGAAAACATGGTTTGCTAATATCTAGTCCAAGAGGCACACTGGTGATTTTGTCCTCTAAACACCAAGTATTTCTTTGGGACAAAAATCTGATTGTATTAGAAGGACAAGGATTTTACCAAGAAGTTATTTCCTTTCCTTTTGTTCTTCAGGGTAGGCTTAATCTATCTTCAAATATATAAACCATATTCCCATATCCTCCAGGCTGGCCAGGATGAAGTCTGAGGCAAAGAACAAGCATAAGGAGAGGGAGCAGGTGGAAAATATGAAGTCTCAAGTGAAAAAGCTGAGAAAGGAGGCACTGGCAGTTCAGTTCAAGGAGTGGGCAGTGGATGTCAGTGGCAAGATACCACTTGCACTGGTAACTAAGGATGACCCTTTTTAACACATTGACATGATTGTTCCAGACAGGAGGAAAAGGAATTCTGTGACAGTACCATTTGCCTTGGCATGGCAGTGTGGGGCACAAGGATGGGTAATGGCTCATCCCTCAGGGCCAGGGTGCAGGTCACTGTCTACCACTCAGCCTCACCCTGATTCCCCAAGAGCACATGGAAGGATTGCATCCTCCACAGAGGAAGCTAAATGCCTTGTAAGGTACCCAGACAATCCTGAGGTTGTTGGATATATACCTCATCACTGGTGTCCTTCTCTGCAGCTGGTTACCCCTCAGAAACCCCTTAAATAGGTCCAGGGCAGCTACTTTTGCTCTCCTGTGGCATTCCTTAAATATTCTTTCTACCCCTGTGACTCATACAAATTGATACTGCAGCTCACAAAAGATGAGATCTGCAGAAATTGTAACATCTCTTGCTACAAGCATCTTTCTTCCAAGTCACACAAGGCCCCTAGGAAATTGGCCTGTGGTTACAAACAGGACACCAGAAGCAAAGTCTACATTTAACAGGGCCCACCTATGTGTGGTAAGAAGCACTGTTGGCCCATACAACTAATTATTCCAGGTGATTTATTTCTGTAATTGTCTACTGTTTTCTGCATGAAACAGGCCTCTGACTCTTACCTTGATTTGTAGGTTCAGAATGCCCTGAGGTCTTTTCCAGATGTCATTGCTTCTACTCCCACAGATGTGAGAAAAGGTAAGTTTTCAATATATCACCTTTAGTTTTATTTCTGTGGTCTGAATTCTGATGCAGCCTGGGAGCATGCATGAATGGATCTGATAATGGAGAAAGGATCTCTAAGGGTTGTTATACCAGCTAGGATACTAACCACAAATCTTCAGACAGATTGGAAAGAGACTGAACCACCATGTGGTTCATTGATATGATCATGAAAAGTCTGGAAAGAGGTTTAAAAAAATCTTGCAGAGACAGAAAGACCAGATGCAGGCCCCTTCCACTTACATCCTGCATTAGCCAGACATTGCCAGGTGCTTATCACAATTTTTAAGAATCTCTTTAACAACCTCCCTCATCTACTCTGTCTGATGATGTTCCTTCACTCAGGGGGGGTCCTGGAAATCCCATGGTCAGCTTGGCACTCTGGGAGGTATGGAGGAAAGGTAGGATTGAAAAAATTAAAGTCTGGCAATGTTGTTACCTTTTATGGTTTCAGAGAAATTGCTGAAGCTTACCTAACACTCTGCCAAACCACACATTCCCCTTGCCAGCCCCAGGAATGCCTGTGACACTGTATCCTCTGTATCAGAGCACTCAGCATGGAAAGGATTTCCATAATTCCTGTCCACTGTACAGAGCTTTCACTTGACCTCCCTGAATAATGATGATTGGATAGATAGAGCCAGGAACATTGAAGTGGCCACATGGAGCCTGCTGCCAGCCCTTTACATTGATAGCCTGTAATGATCATCAATAATAACAAATCTGCCTGTGCTGGAAGATGGGATAATAAGCAGAGACCCTCTGGACTGAGTTTCTGCTTGCTGCTGGAGTCACCTCTGTCTGGGGCTTGCTCTTGCTCAGCCCTTTCTGTATCACAGAACTGTTCCTCTGAGTAATCATCTTATCCTGGTGGCATGCTGTGTGAATGCCAAACAGCTCTCAGGCTCCTGCTGTGGTGGCTGTGGTTCTCCAGACTGGGACCAGAGATTGAGAAGGGAGTTTCTGTACAGATCCTTGCTCTGCAGCTGCTGGAGGTGCTTTGTGTCATATTTCACTGAAAGTGCACCTCTGTTTCTTAATGGTTCATTTAATAGCATCCAATATACATTCATGGGACATTCAGCTTTGGTTTATAGTTTAATAATTTACAGTTTGGCAGTGTCTTAAGCAGCAAGAGAAAAATGTATTCTACAATTAATTTCCTTTTTATTCCTGATATAGTGTAGAACAGAAGAATAATCCCAACAGAAGTAGCACATCTGTGCTCAAAGACCTCATTCAGAAGTTGATGTGGACATTTGACATACCTTCTCAGTTCCAAAACAGAAGCCCAGAAGCTGACCAAAAGATAGTTTTGAATATCATCATCAGTCAAAATATTGTCACAGAGCTTCTTGGGAAAATTACTGACTTTCAGATTCAACCTTTGGGGTTGGACCTGATGATCTCTTGAGGTCCCTTCCAACCCCTACAATTCTGTGATTCTGTGATTCCCCTCTTGCAAAACAGAATCCATGTCCCCAGAATTTTAAGGCTGTTTTATGTTAAATGAAAAAGAATTTCTTCCCTCAATAATTAGTTGTTAGTACTGTTAAAAACATTGCAATTTGCACCATATGTCAAGAATAAATATGACCATACAGTTCTGAATAGCTAAGTGCAGCTTCTCAGTGAGGTAGATCTGTAAGACTGAGATTTAGATAGCCTCTGAACAGTCACATGCTTCAGCTACTGTGTAGAATAACCTCAAATAAATGTAATCCAACATGAGAAGACAGTTAATGTAATGGTGTGCAAAACAACATGTACAATATGCAAACCCATAATATTGTTTGATTTCTATACCAATCTTTCTTTCTCTTTTTTTACTAGGCATTGGAGTCGGGAAGCTGGAAATCATAGACACAATGGAAAAAAGAGTAAACATAGAGGAATTCACAGAGGTGAGAAATGAAATAAGAGCATCTGATTCAGAATCATAGACTCATAGAATGGCATGGGTTGGAAGGGACCCCAAGGATCACAGAGCTCCAACCCCCCTGCCACAGGCAGGGCCACCAACCTCAGGCCTGGAGCTACACAAGGTTGCCCAGGGCCCCATCCAACCTGGCCTTGAACACCCCCAGGGATGGGGCACCCACCCCCTCTCTGGGCAGCCTGTTCCAGCTCCTCACCACTCTCTCTCTGGAAAAAACTTCCCCCTAATATCCAATCTAACCCTTCCCTCCTTTAGCTTTAATCCATCCCCCTTGTCCTGCCATTATCTGCCCTTTGAAAAAGTTGATTCCCCTCCTGTTTCTCTGCTCCCTTCAGGGACTGGCAGGCTGCAATGAGGTCCCCCCACAGCCTTCTCTTCTTGAGGCTGAACCAGCCCAGCTCCCTCAGCCTCTCCTTGTAGGGCAGCTGCTCCAGCCCTCTGAGCATCTCTGTGGCTCCTCTTACCCCTCTCCAACAGCCCCACATCTTTCTTGTATTGGGGGCCCCAGCTTTGGACACATGATCCAGCTGGGGCCTCAGGAGGGCAGAGCAGAGAGGGACAATATCCCCTCCCTGTCCCTGCTGCCTCCCCTCTGCTGATGGAGCCCAGGATCCCATTGGCCTTGTGAGCTGCAAGGATCTGATGGTTATCACAAAGTAGTAGCATTTCCCTGAGGACAGCTAAAATGAGTAAGTGAAGGGCTTCACTTCTCCTGCATCCTCAGAGCTGCAGCCAGTCCCCCTCTCTAAGTGCCTCTCCAAGCAGTGGGTTTCAGACCATCCCTGAATAGTGTGGATTCAGATTTTGCATTGGCTGCTCAAGGGAGGTTTGGTGTCCCAGTATAACCGTTAGCCTGAGGTAATTACTACTGTCCCCAGAGTATTGTTAGTTCTGGTTGAGTTCTATTAACCACAGAAAAACCAAACAAGGGATGAACTGGGATGAGAAGCTCTTACCATTTCTGTCCTGAACTATTACTGGCCTGAACCATAACTAAACAGCCACAGGTGTCATAGATGTGTGAGAAGCATAACCAGGCTGAAAAATACACATTTTTAAAATCAAAAGCTGTCACTGAGAAACCTCAGAGGCCTGTTTTTAACTCACTAAGATCAATAAATGTAGTTGGGAGCTTCACCCCATTACTTTCCTCTTCACCAATCTGAAAACAACCAAATCAGTTTGAACTACATTTACTGAAAAAAAACCTCTCCAAGCCAAGATTAGCCAACCTGTGACAGAGCTAAATGTTATGGCTGGGTAATTAAACCTGTGAAAAGGGCTGTTTGGAATAGAAATAATGACAGACCCTCAGTTGCAGCAGTGCTAGTGGGTGCTGTTACAATAATGGAAACCAGAGTATAAAGCATCTGTGCAGAGACTAATTTCAAGCAACCATGTGTGATTTTTGTGCCGCCTTCGCTCTCAGGAGACTCACATGTTCAGTATTTTACACAGAGATGCATTTTTATGATAACTTGTTGAAGGCTTTTTTAAGCATGAAATGAGGTATTTTTAAATTTAACCTCAGAATAACTGCATTTAATTAAGAAGACTGTTGTGGATAATGGGAGCCCAGAGAATTGCTTTTGTCGCTGAAATGAAGCATGAATCCATAACCCCTCTGGTACATGTATAAGCACTGAATGAATTCATGCTCTATTAGCATTGGAAAAATGTTTTAAAATGTATTTTGTGTACTCTTTATTTTAACTCAATTAAAAAAGCTACAACAGAGATCTGAAGTACAAAAGATACAGCCTGTCAAGCTGTCTGATTCAGCAGCCAGTGCAACATTGTTGTCATATTTCCCCATGCTTTTTCCAGCCTGGTTTTAATTGAATCAAATGATGAGGCTTTCATCACTTCCCTTGGGAACTGGTCCATAATCACAGGCCTCACTCTCAGGACAGAGCTGTTTCTAATCCTCAGCTACAATTTACCTTTGTTCATCAGTTTGCATCATCTACCAAAACCAGAAAGAGAGGTGATCTTTCTTCACGCTGCTCTAGGCCTCTTCACATGTGGAAAGCATTGCTTTTTAATGGACCTTAAAATTAAATGGTGCTTTTGCTTTGCCTTTATTTTTGTTTCCCCTTGAATTCAGTGCAGCTTTGGGTTACTTAAAGGCTGTTAAAAATTCAGTAGAGAGACCTCACACACTGTTGTTGTTGGGCTTCAGGGTTTCTTTCGGACATGCAAAACAGTGGATGTTGAATTTTTACATCCTTTGTGACAAGCTCACAAGCTCTTTTATATTAAAAGCATTTAAATCCCAGAGACCAGCCCTTAACAGTTTATTTCACAGGCTTTGTGCTCTTACATGCAGAACCCCCAGCAGTCTGACACAGCAGTATTGACACCAAGGGAAATACATTGCCTTTATAGGGTCAGAATCAGGCTGGTAAGGGTTTATTTTTCATGATTGCCTGTGGCTTACTTGATTTCTATTGAGATCAGCAAGAATAAAAAGCAAAGATCCCTTGTTATGGATGAAATTGTGTTCACAAACCACAGCCAGGTCTCATGCTGGATAGCTAGAATGAGGTGTGCCAGCTTTCTTCTGATGGGTGTCAGCATCTCTTGGTTAATAATAAATAATACATGCTTATCATGTGTACAGGGCTTTACACAGCAGAGTGCTTCACACACACCAGCTAAGGAAAGCTTAAGACTCTCTACACTAGTTCCTCCTGCCCACATAGGCGAACATACGCTTCTAAACAATCTTCTGTGGAGCTGTTAGACAGCAGTATTAATACACAGCCTGTGGGTGTGTCATCAAGATGACATACCAAATAACAAGCTGCTTGTCCAACCTCCCTCCTCCCAAATGCTGTCATCTTTAAGGTTCATCTGTCACAGGGCTCTGGGTTGTAATAGCTCTGAAAAGCGAGTAGATACCCATAGCCCCAGATCTGCCACTATCTCTCCATCCCACCTACACCCTCTCTCTTGATGCTGAAGTGCAGAAAACCCACACACTGCTTTCAGAGTTCTTCTTTCCCACCAACCACCCCTCAGGCCACTGACTGCTGCTTTTCTGCTCTTCCTCTCTTCTCCATTTGTCCCAAATACTTAGAAATCATGCAGCATAGACAGGAATGTAGAACATATACTAATATTTCAGTTCATTACTGCTTGTGCACCATTTCAACAAGTCCAAGATGTTCTAGCACTTAATGTCAGGTATCCAGACTCTAAAAATGGGCTAACAGGAAACATTCTGTGTTTTGCAAAGTCCTTCTTTTAACTGCTTGGGCTCCCTGTTACTGTGACTGGCTCCAGAAACCTGCTATAATAATTCAGCACAGGCTTTGGGCTTGTGGCTTGTTCTGATGGCCATTATTATTTATGTCATGCACACCACATTTTTAGAACCATATTGCCTTTGCTCATAAAAACCACATGGCTATAAATTCTAAGTGTTAAAGTGTCTCCAAGGCTAGAACTTAGAAATAAATCTCCAGTCAGTGGTATTCCCAGTGTCAGAGGACTTAGGTGACAGCAAGCTCATTCTCAAATGATTCTTGCCTTTTTTTATTGCATCCAGACTGGTTCTCTAAACACTGAAATTGTGGGCAATGGTAATTTTGTGGCATTAGAGAGTTGAGTGACTGTCAGTTCTACGAAAAATAATGGTTCAAAACACCTCGTTGGGAGGAAAGTCAGGAATACCAGATGCTGCAGAAAACCATGGAAAACTTCCATCCTCCCTGAGATAATCTAGTTTAAGCAATGGCATTTCACAGGAGGGATTCTGATCCTGCATCCCTGAACCACTGAACATGATGTGTGACCTCCAGGCCAGGAAAGGAACTGTTCAGTAGGTATTGGTGCACTGTCCCAGGCCTCCCTGGAGAGTAGTGCTGCCTCTGAAGGGAAGTACACAGCTTGGCATCCATGCACCAAGCTTGCATTACGTTAGCAGATTAAACTACCAATTCCCATATGTTTCACTGCATGCAATAGATTTTTAAGAGTTCAAAGAAAGGTGAAAATACTCAGAGAAAGCTAACCATTTACACTGCTGCTTTCTCTCCATAGTATGTCCATTTCTACACAGAACATTTTTCAAAGGATATGTTCCAAGAAATGCTGAAACATCTCTGTCACTGTGCTGATGACTTCCAAGAAGCAATAAGACATAATAAGCAGAGGCAAATGTTTGCTCATCTCTTCCTAGATTGTGATTGTGGAAAGGTAAGCAAAGCAGCTCTCAACCTAATTTCAATACAGTGATGCTTCCAGTTTGGTATTTTGCTGAGTCTCTACCTTCTTTTTAGTCTTTGGGACAATAGGTGCTGCATTGTCTTTACATTCATAGTTTTTAGAGACAGAAATAGCCAATAGACTATAAGCTGATGGCTAATTACAAACAGAATGACCCTGACTTAGGGATGAAGTTGGATGATTCTGGAGAAGATGTTAACTGCAAACTTTACTACTTCTGATCACTACCCCTTCCCACAGCACATGCAGAATGGTTGGGTGCTAATTTGTCTACTCAGCTGTACTTCAGAAGAGATAACCTGATAGAGACTGACCTTAGCAAACCTGCACATTACTACAATAGTAACATATATTGCATTAATTGGGTTGCATTAATTTATACTCCTTTGGGGCTTCTATCAATAAATCTCATAATAGATTAAATTTAAAATGCAAAATAATCTTTCTTTACAGCCTCTCTGAGAAAAGTACTGTGAACTTCAGCTGTGGTTTATAGACAGGAAATTAAAATACAATGAATCAGTTACAGAGCTGGAAATGGAATTCAAAAGCCATAATTTGGTTTTCAGCAGCTCTAAACTCAAACTATCATCCTCTGAATACACCTGCATCCCTATTTCAAGAAAAAAAAAAGCTAGACCAGTAAATAGGAGGATCTGAAGAACCAATAGCATAAGCTATTGCTAAAAACTTGGACTTTATCCAAAACATATGGTTCTTTTGATGAGTAGCCTCAGTTAGCCTGTTGCTGGCTACTGCACAGCTGATGGCTGCCACAGTCTTACAGTTTTCTCCCCTACATAAGTGATATATGCCCCCCAGCACTCCTCTGGTGATGTTTACAGCATGGCTACCCAGAATGAACTGTGCTCTACAATGTCATGTTAATAATGTCACAGCCTCACAGAGAATGGAATTACAGAGCACATTTCAACACCAGTGGTGTGTTTTAGAGAGTAACAGGCAAGCTGCTGTTTGAGGGGTGGGGAGAGAAATGTGTCTGCTTCTCAGTTAGAAGACATTTCATTTTCCTGTTGCTCTGTCAGAGGAGTGATGATGGATCCTCCTGGGTAGAATAATACATAAAGCCAAATCCTATCTTTGCCATGCATTTTGAAAGGATCCCTTCTTTCCCTTTCATGTTTTAATGTGACTTTCTTCCTATTATTTTTGTGGCAGTAATCACCATCTCCATGCTACTAATCCCAGTGGAATCTCAGAGGCAAAGAGCCAAAAATGCTAGCACAACATCATAAGAATGAGCAGCTAGCACAGATGCCATTGCTGCCCAGAAAACAATGGTCAGAGCACAAACATGGTTGCTGTTTCTACTCTTGGACAGAGCCTTGCAAATGGAATTCACTAAACTGTAGTGTGGACCTTTTAAACCTGACCTGGTTTCTTTTGAATAGTTCTAGTAAGTCCTGCTGTACTGTACCCACAGGGAAGATAAAAGATGCAAACTAACCCAAGGACTTCTGCCACTCGAGTGTGATCCATTACCTGTAGTACTCGGTCTGCAAAGCACAAGGAAGCAGTTGTCTCAGTTCCTAATTTACATGTGTTTGGTACCAGGCAGTTATTCCAGTCTGCATGGTGAGTGTGGCTGGCTGCCTCAATGAGTTGCAGTTAGGGCCAGGGAGCTGAGGAAGCAGTGTTTAAATTACAGTCAAATTAGAAGGTATCCACATGATCATTATTATGATTTCAAACGCATGCATCCAGAAGGATGGCAGCTCAGCAAGAACAACCCTGACTATACAGTGTAGCAGAAACTTTCCAAGCCAGTACCAGAACACTGTTGAATCACTGCTCCAATACCCAAAAAGGCAATGGCTCTGTGAGTTTTGAGCTTATTGTCTCCCTGTGTCCATGTGTATCAGATAGAGTTTCTTTTATATATTAAACAGAATCCGCAATGATTTTCAGGGATGTTTTAACTCTAGGATCTTCAGAGGTAACTGGATTTAGTCAGAGATTAGTTTTCAAACTAATGATGTTTGAGACATTCCTGATTACCTTTCTTGAAGCTGAGCAACAACAAAGTCTGCTTTCTCTTGACCTTTCCTGAATGTTTGCTCTCCCCATCTGGCTTGGTGACAACAAGCACGTTGCGGTGTTTGAGATGCTCATCAAGCAGTCAAACACTGATGGAATTGCAGGCCTGGTTTAGCCTGTGTTGCTCAAGGAGTTGCTCACAGATCACAAAACACTGCTGAAAACAACTGAGGATCATCACCTGCCAATATCTAGGTGACAAGAAAATTGGGTCAACATGTTTCAACTCTCCAGCCACTAAAGTTGGCGCTTGTTGAAAGTGGAGACAAGTTTTGGGTGGTTGGACAAACACAGATGGCCTGCTGCTATTTACAGAGGATGCTGTACCTGTCCTGCTGACAAGACTCACTACAAGGGGCTTGATGGGCAGGAATCTTCCACCAGCCTCTCCTGTCACACACCATGTCAAAGAAACAGGGCTTTTCTAGTAAATTTAGGAGCCCAGAAAGATAGCATAACTAGATATAGGACCTTGTAAGATATCTGTATCTTCTATATATAACTTTGCTGTGACACATTCCTCCAAAGATAAGTTATAAGGAAAAGTGTCCTTAAATAACAGAGACAGAATGGCAAAGATGAATAAATTGTAAATGTTAAAACAAGGTGGAAAATATACCCCTGATTGATAGTCAGTAATTTTTTAAAAAGGAACTTACTCTTTTCAACAATATATAAACCCAAAATTATTTCATCTAAGTCACAAAACACCTCTATTAGAATTCAGGTTATCTAAATCCTCCAAGTACATTATTTTAACATGACAAAAAAAGTATCCAAATCCCAAACCAACATTTTAATTTTCTTTTTCATAATGCTTCACCCATTGATTTACCTTTTTAATACAACAAAGCTTTGCATTAGTGCTGCCAACTTCAAGGCAACCAGCAGATGAATGTGACAAGTAACAGCTCAGGCAATTTAAAGGGAAAATTAAGTGCATGTAATGGAAATACTGAATGAGGAATCCAAATATTATGCAGTGACCTGGTAACATCTTCAGAAACATGTTCTGTTTTTGTACATCAACTAAATGGATGCAGAATCTGACCTGATATATTAAACTGAAAACCAAAGAGCATAAAGAAATGTTTACATGTGAGTGTGCAAGATATTTGGATATTAATGTCAAGGAGATGAAGATGCTGGGAATAGGGCCCTATATCTTGTCATTTTAGGGATAGAATGACACGGTGACATTTTTTGATCTAAATCATAGAATCACAGAATCACAGTGTTGTAGGGGTTGGAAGGGACCTCGAGAGATCATGGGGTCCAACCCCCCTGCCAAAGCAGCTCCCTAGGACATATCACTGAGATAGGCATCCAGATGGGTCTTGAATCTCTCCAGAGAAGGAGACACCACCACCCCCCTGGACAGCCTGTCCCAGGGCTCTGGCACCCTCACTGGGGAAAAGTTCCTCCCCATGTTGGTGTGGAACTTCCTGTGCTCCAATTTGCAGCCATTGCCCCTTGTCCTGTCCCCACAGACACTGAAAAGGGGCTGGTTGATTCCCCCTGCATCCCCTGCTTCAGATAATTATAGACTATAATTAGGTCCCCCCTTAGTCTTCTCAAGGCTGAAGAGTCCCAACTTACTCAGCCTTTCCTCACAGGGGAGATGCTCCAGGCCCTAATCATCTTCGTAGCCCTTCTCTGGACTCTCCCCAGGAGATCCCTGTCCTTTTTATCCCAGGGAGCCCAGAACTGGACACAACACTCCAGGTGGGGCCTGACCAGGGCAGAGTAGAGGGGGAGGATCACCTCCTTAGACCCGCTGGCCACACTCCTCCTGATGCCCCCCAGGATCCCATTGTCTCTCTCAGCCCCAGGGCACACTGCTGGCTCATGGCCAACCTGTCATCTACCAGGACCCCCAGGTCCTTCTCCACAGAGCTCTTCTCCAGCAGGTCACCCCCAGCCTGTACTGATCCATGTGGTTGTTCCTCCCCAGGTGCCAGACTCTCCACTTGCTTTTGTTGAATCCCATCTGGTCTCTCCCTGCCCAGCTCTCCAGCCTGGCCAGGTCTCTGGATGGCAGCGCAGTGTCCTGCCTGTCAGCCACCCCTCCCAGCTCTGGATCATCAGCACTTGCTGAGGGTGGGTGCTGTTCCCTCATCAAGGTGTCAATGAAGATATTGAACAGGACAGGACCCAACACCCAGCCCTGGGGACACCGCTGGTCACAGGCTCCAGTCAGACTCTGCTCCACTGATCACACTCTCTGAGCTCGGTCCCACAGCCAGTTCTCACCCCACCTCACTGTCCACTCATCCATCCCATGCTCTCTCAGCTCTGCTATCAGGGTGTCATGGGAGACAGGATCAAAGCCTTGCTGAAGTCAAGGTAGATGACACCCACTGCTCTCCCTCCATCCACCCAGCCTGTTATGAGATCGTAGAAGGCTATGAGATTGGTCAAGCACGATTTCCCCTTGGTGAATCCATGCTGACTACATCTACACCTGGCTGAAATTTCACTGTGATTTCCAGCATTTTTTTACCAGCAGGAATGAAGCTACAGGAGTCTGAAGCACTAAAACCAAACCGGGTGGGTGCTTACCTTTCAGTTCTGATCCTTTCCTCAAAATGTGTAAAAACCTTTCAATTCCCTATAGAGGAAAGGTGTTGCAGTTACAGAAAGTGTGATGCATTCCATTAGTTGTCAGTATTAGCTTCCTTGGTAGGTGATGGGTATCTCTCAGTCCTTTTCCAGTCCTCTGTTCCTCACATCGATGCTGTTAATTACGGCTTTAGATTATAAAGGACACAGTCATCTTGAGCTCATTTCCAGAAAAGAACCACAAATTTCTTCCTTTATTTCTTCAGCTTAAGGGCAGGAAATGTTGACAAGGAATTAAAAGCTTGGTGAATTTTCAGTTTTTAATCTGAGAGCAAAATGTGAAAAGGAAATCAATAATTGAGTCGGAAAGCTACTTGCTACAAATAATGAACTTAAGTAAATCTGTTCTCTAATTAACTGCTGTATTTCACTAATGGGAGGAAGATTACAAGGGTGGCAGGACTGAAATAATGACAACAGGAATTCATCATAACATGGAGAACATGTAATCGTTTAGATTTGCTTTAGTTTTTAAACTCACCATTTCCTGATTGGAAATGACCCATTTTGTTGTCTTTTCCTGGTTTCATTGTCTGCATACACTCACCCTGATTAACAAGGACTTAATAAACTACACGTTCCTCTGCACTGGAACTACTGATACCTCTCTGACCTCTGTGGTCAAATGTTTGAATTTTTAAAGAAAATTAGGGAGGTTGTCATCATAGCTCAGATTTTCAGGCTAATTATTTTCCCAGGCATTTGCCTATACATAATGCTTCAAAGGAATTAATGGGAGACAAAGCCAAGCAACAATGTGCAGTCACTAACATAACACAGCACAGCCCATAATATATGAAAACTCTTCCATAGTACTGTCAGGCAATCAATAGCTGTCTCCAAAGTGTGAAATATTGAAGCTTTGATCTTTACATGAAGAACTCCGTTGGCAGAAGCAGTTACAATCATCCAACTGTAATTTGTCAGGAATATGCAAGAGGATGTGCCTGGGAAGGAATACGTGTGAGGAGTTCCAGCTAAGCCTAGAGAAGATATTTTTCCCCCTAGGAAATAAATCCCCTTCTTTGAAATTTATCCTGATCTTCTGGTAATGGCTAATTTTCAGTCACAGGTAATTCTTAGCAAATGGGGCCTTTGTAGCGTTGCAAATGTTGATGGAAGGCCCAAGAACTACAGGAAAAATGAAATAATTGTCATCTTTTTGTCTAGATTGGTCTCTTAGATAGACAAAAAGTACTTGCCCTGCTGGCAGCCTTCTACAACAGCCGCCCTGGGACTGCAAAGAGGGGATTCTCTAACCCACGGCAGTGTAAGTACACGGGGTGTTTCAGCGGTGGTTACAACACGAGGGGATCACATGAGGTTGTATAGTGAGATAGATTAGAGATAGATTTTATAAGCATTCATATAGATTTTATAAGTGTTGCCAGACACAAACAGAGCCTGTTGAATGGGTGGATGTGTGGCGTTCAGCAGGGAGCAACACACAATTCAATATATGAATTGTAGGTGAAGCCATGAAGCCAGGAAGCCATTTATTAGGTGAAATCACCCGATTCTAGACCTTTCTTACTGCAAACATGGCAAGCTAAAAACCTGCTCATTGGTTACACACGCTGTTCACACCATATTGGTTAGTAACTATAACGAGCTCTGATAAACCTATCTTATAGCTAAACATCCTTAGTTTACCTTTAATACCTAAAAGCATCCCCACACCTGCTGTTTGACCCTCTTGTTATGGTTGGTTCCTAACATGTTCAGTTACTCCCAAATACCTTCCCATAACTGCTTCTTGGGTTAGGGCAGCCTGTACCCCTATCAGCAAGGCTGCTGTGTTTTGAGAATGTGATTATTAGGATCCTCTCAGCATGAGGAACTTTTCTCATGGGAACAGGAGAATATTGTCAGGGCCTAAATCTTGGGTGAAGAGAGCTAGGCCGTGAGCAGGCCTGCTGCCTTCCCCGACATGGATGCTGTGACCTATACACCATCATTTGCAAAGGTGTTTTGCAAACTGTGATGCAACCTTAAGAAATACTTCAGCATCCCAAACCTTTCTCCCCTACAAAATTCTGAAGGACTTTTTGAAAGTAGGATTAAGGGAAGACTGCTTTTCCTGAAATGATATTAGAAGTTAATTTGGTGTCTACACTAGAATTTCTTCAGGAACTTGGAAGGATAAAGAAAAAACACAGAATCATCTACATGAGAGTGAAAGATTTTAAAGATATTTGACATTAATTAATTGCCAAGATCCAGTGCAAGGCAAATTACAGCTTTCCTTCTCAACAGGAGAATTATGAAATGTGATATTTATTTCAAAAGAAATACAGTGTAACCCAGACTGACAAGTGCAGCTCTCTGCAGGCAAAGACATTACTCTGAAGTTTTGCTTCTGAGATGGGTGTTTGCAGAAGGTACCTTCTGACAGTTTGTATTTGCTAGGGAAAACCTTTTTTCCTTTTCAAAAAGAATTGTTTATGCAATACCAGAGGACATGAAACCAATGTGAACTATCAACTTACTGATATTTGTTCTATTTTAGGGCCAATAATTGAGCTGCAAGAGATGGAGCTTATGGATTTATGGGGAGGCCATGGTGACCAGGAAGTTTGTGAGGAACTTGGTGAAAAGATTGTCTTGTCTCAAACAGACATTTCTGAGGGAGAGATTTTAACATATCAGCCTGTAGCTGTCAGGGAAGACCTCGCTGAACAAGTGAGCAGGAGTGAACCTGAGACTGGAGGAATTTCTGAGGAGGGAGATGAAGCAGTGGAATCAAGTGATGCTGCAATGAGGAAGGAGGGAGAGGTCTCTGCTTCAGTGGTGAAAAACACTGGTTTTGAAGCCAGTGATTTGAATGGAGATACAATGCAGGGTGAGGAATGCATCTTCCAAGAGGACATCAAATCTGAGAGGCAAACTGAGTCTGCAAGTGCAGGCAGGCAGGAGGAGGCTTGCCCAGGATCAGCCTCTCCTGGGTACAGTCACAGTAGAGATGGAGAACATGGATCTGAGAAACAGGTG
The DNA here is from genome assembly GCA_022605575.1 of Laterallus jamaicensis coturniculus. Taxonomy (NCBI): domain Eukaryota; kingdom Metazoa; phylum Chordata; class Aves; order Gruiformes; family Rallidae; genus Laterallus; species Laterallus jamaicensis. Next base: position 7,388,096 of record JAKCOX010000025.1, on the reverse strand, counting down.
GAGGAAGAGACATTTAGCCTGGGTAGAGAGCATGGTACAGACACAAACAAGGAAGTAGATTATCGTATCTCAGACAGAGAACCTGGCTCAGAAGGGCAAGTTAGTCAGGAGGAGGAGAATTGGATTGCAGAGACAACCAAAACCATTTCAGGACCAACACCTGAAGCTACAACCATGACCTCAGAAGACAAAGCTATGGCAGATGTGGATGTCATTACTTCAAAACAGGATGCTACAGTTGCAGAGAAAGAAGAAATTCCTGCAAGAAAAGGGCAGCATAGCAGACAGTTTGGCCAACAGAAAAGCCCAGAGACAAGACTGCAAGATGAGGACCTTCTGCAAGAGCATGATAAAGGTAAAGCAGTCTCCTTTACTCTGTCAGACCTTAATCTTTTCCAACATATATATTGGACTGGTTTAACTAAGGTGTGCACACCACAACTATTGAAAGCATTTCTGAATGAGATTTCTGAATACACAAGATGATGAGCTGGGATGTCTCTCAGCACAGGTGTTTCAGTGTGTTCCTCCCACAGGACAGCAGGTGAGTCACTTCCTGGTGATCTGTATTCAAGGCACTGGGCAGCCACTTTAATTCAAACAGGGGCTTTCTGAAGCAGAAGCATTTTTATAATAAGGAGAAACTTTATGTCCTGTTTCACTCTAACAGTATAGCAAGACAGGGGCCTGAGCGTGTTAAATCTGGAAATGACTTTTAATAACTTATAAACTGTGATTGCCCATAGGGAGATACATTATTGGATCATATATCAGAAACCTTATTCTTTTAACCTCTGTGTTTCCAAAGGAATATCATACTTCTCATTTGTGTATGAAGGCCCTTGTTCTAGGAAGGCTGTGCTCAGGCAACTCTTTGTTTGGTAAGAGACACTTTCCTAAACATACTGTATGGGCCATCCTCCTTTGCTAGTGCTTGTGATCACACTCTGGTGTCTCACAGTGTAAAACTGCAGGAACTAGGTCTACATTGCCAAAGCAGTCTAGTGACAGACTTACTACATAAAGGCTGTGAAGCTGATGGTACATACAGCTTTCTGTGGTTAACTTCCAGCTCACAGGACTAACTGGTCACTCATCCAGTTTCCTGATGCACATCCTACATTGTTTGGGGCACGTAGTGCTTCCCTCTTCAGAGCAGATTCCCACCCCATTCTCACAGAAAGGATGGTGTGACTGTACAGTGCTCTTTGAGAGAAAGGCAGATGGAAACAGGAAGCCTGAATATCATTCTGAACCTGTCTTGGGGGAAAAAAAAAGTTACCTTATTGCTCTTGCTAAAGTGATAGCTGTGGCTGGCCTCAAGAAATGAGACATTCACCAGGTGATGTCAGGAAGCAGTATTTCCAGACAGTAAAAATAAACAGCTACTGATAACATGGGTAGCTCCAGAAGCATAGAGGTAGTTTTTAGACATTAATCAGCAGGGTGCTCAGACTAGTAAGCTCTGGTCCATGGACTATTTCTTTCTTAAATTGCAGGTCCAACAGGCTCAGACAGACAGGCTTCTCCAGCTGAAGGTAGCCAGGAGTTGGAAGGGCCATGGTCAGGTGACTGCTCATCTGCTTTAGAAACTATAGCTTGGATATATGTATTGAAAGACTTTTTAAAAAGCTGTGTCTTGTGTCTTTTTATAAAGGTTGTGTCACTACAGGGTGTATTTTCTTTCCTCAGGTGATCTTATGACTTGGGATGCAATTTGCAGGTATAGCAGCTATGGAGTGAGAATTCCAGAGGACTGGGACAATACAAGATTTCCAGGTATTTGGTCACAAAGCTGTGTGCTCACTTGGGCACACAGCACCTGGCAGTGCCTGCAGACATGCCAGTACTGCTCTGAACTGGAAGTGTGAGCAAGAATACAAATGCTAATTCCCAAAGCTGATTTCAAGGCAAGAACAGCCTCTTTGTCTCAGAAGGCCACTTACTGTGTAACAGCTCACCTGTGTTCAGCGATCTGACCTGGTTGTGTGATAGCATCCTTGCTGCACCAGAGCATAAATCTGAAGAGATACTATTAGAAAAGTATAAGCAGATTAAGCCCTTTGCATGGAGTCAGCCCACATTCAGCCACACTTCCACAGGCTAGGAAGTGCAGGATTCAGGTCTGCCTTGATATCTGCCACATGGCTGGCTTTAGGGCAACATTTGGCTCCCTGTGACACACTGTGCTTTCTGCCTTTCAGACTTACATCCCATCATGGCAGAGATTCAGAACCGTTGGGCTTCTGGTACTAGGAAAGCCTTTGATGAAAGCTGCCTCAACCTGCCACAGTTTGTACAGCTCATGGAGACGTTTGTTGGCGAAGGCGTTTCTCTGCCTGCTGTGAAGAGGCTTATTGCCTTCATCAAAGAGGAGTACAAACAGACAGAAGAGGAAAAAATGGAACAACTAGGAAAAGTAAATATTGAGAAGTTTTGCTGAGCCCATACCCAAACAAAAAACAAGCAAATGCCTACAGACACTGACAAAGTCAACTTTTAATCTCATGCTGGCAGAGCTATTCACTTGCAGCTTTGCATTCTCCATTTCTTCAAGAGACCTCTTACCCCTTTGTTTTCATATGGATACTCCTCCTCAGCCCTTAGCTTTAGGAGTGATGACAGATTTGTCCTGTGAGAGGTTGTCTGCTTGTTCTAGAGCTGGACTCAGTGAGACAGCAGGTTGATAGTTAATTAGGAAAGAGCTCAAAACATTCCGTTCTGCTTATTCACCTTTATAATAGCCAAGGACCTGATCTCTGACCTACTGCACTGGTGTGTACATCTGAGGCTGGGGATGCTTTGGGGAGGATTTTCAAACCAGCACGTTTGGTTTTGCTGGGTGCAGGGCTGTATGCAAATGTGCACGTGCTTCTTTGGACTTAAGTTACAAGGTGCTCTTGCCTTGTGTTCAAAAATCTATTCCCCTTCAACAATGTCCTCATGCACAGCATTGGGATGTCCTGTGTCACTTCAGAGCACAGATACATTTCATGGTGAGTCTGTCCATAGTAACATCTCCAGCTCCATTTTCCTTAGACCTCTTTCCAGTTTCCCTCTGTGCTGCTGACCTAATTTGGATGAGATATTGGATCTGACGGCTCTGCTGTCCTCGTGCTGAACACGACACACGCTGCCAGTATTTTGGCCTTTGAGACAATTCCACTCCAGCCATTTATCACTGTGTGCTCTGCAAAGACAGGCTTTAAAGGGCAAATTGTATATGCATTTGCTTGGAGCCCACACACTGCAGGGCAGCACCAGCAAAACAACATAAACAATACAATAGAAACCATCACATCTTTGGGGTGTCATTACTTCTTGCTGGGAGGACATTTGTATACTGGGAAGCTTGTGCTTACCTGAGTTGATCTTGTGCTTACCTGAGTTGATCTCACCTTAGATCCAGCACTGGGAAATAACCCTCTGCAGTGCTGATTCTGCCTGGTAAAACCAAACTGTTGGCTATGTTTAGTGTTTCCAAAAATCTCCTGGGTTTAATGATTCATCTCCAAGTCTGAGGTGTGTATTTAGAGACCTGGCCTGACCCACAGTGTATTTTCCATATTTGTGTTGACACTGAGTGTCAGTGTCCAGGAATTAGCAAAAATGGGCTGTTTCTCTGTTGCAGCTTCACCACATCTCTCACCTGGAGCAAAGGAAACTGCTTCTGGAGGCACTCTTTGAAAAGTGGGACAACAATGCATCTGGGTTTCTGGACCTGGAAGAGGTGGATGCTGTTCTGAGCACATTCAAGGAAGGGATGGAAAAAGAGGCCTTGAGGAAGGGTAAGGAAACAGCTCTGCTCTGAGAACAATGTCAACACAGTAGGCTTTAAACCATCCAACAGCAGGGCTAATGAGGTTGTTGGCAAGCTCCAGTAATTTTTTGGTTTTGCAAGTAGTCATGAGTATATGGTGTATAAAAAGAAAAGGAACAGTTATCCAGACCTAGATGTTAATGCCTAGCTCCATCCCCTCCTCCTGTGCATGAGTCCTCTGCAACAGATTCCTGGTCAGAGAAGTAGCCCAAAGCTTTGTGGTGTGTTGAAAAGTTATTTCAGCTGTAACATGCAGTATACAGTTGTGATATGGTCGTGAAAAACACACACAAAGCCTGAGGACAGTTTTGTACTTTTAGTCTAGCCTGTCTGTGTTACCCAGGTATTTTTAATAGATAAATTTAACTATGCTATCTGCAGGAATGTGTCTCATAGGAGAGAACACCAGCTTGCCTTATGGGTCTCAAATAACCTTTAAGTAATCCACACAGCTGCACAGCTCTCAGATAGCTACTTCAAGTCTCTGATGGTTCATTTCTCCACATAAACTTAGCAAATTTGGTCCTTGACAGAGTAGACTTGGGGTCAGGCACGTTCACCTGGACCTGTCTGGCAGCCTCATACATATTAACATGGCCATTAGGTGCTCTGAAATACTGTATTACCAATTAAGAACATGTCTGCGTGTGCACTTGGGTGGAGAGGACCAGTTTATCCATCTCCACACACATCTTCCTGTTACTTGTTCTGCCACACATTCTTAAAAAGGGCTCATTTTGGCAACTACCAAAATCTCTTTATTCTTTAGGTCACTTGAGGCAGCTGGTGGGGTGGGATGCACACCTCCATGCTACAGGTCATTTCCTCCATGGAAGAAACTGGCAGTTTACTTTCTTGTATCTGGGGCCCCCAGTACAAGAAAGACGTGGGACTGTTGGAGAGGGGTCAGAGGAGCCACGAAGATGCTCAGAGGGCTGGAGCAGCTGCCCTACAAAGAGAGGCTGAGGGAGCTGGGCTGGTTCAGCCTGGAGAAGAGAAGGCTGTGGGGGGACCTCATTGCAGCCTGCCAGTCCCTGAAGGGAGCAGAGGAACAGGAGGGGAATCAACTGTTTAAAAGGGCAGATAATGGCAGGACAAGGGGGATGGATTAAAGCTGAAGGAGGGAAGGGTTAGATTGGATATTAGGGGGAAGTTCTCTTACAGAGAGAGTGGTGAGGGGCTGGAACAGGCTGCCCAGAGAGGGGGTGGGTGCCCCATCCCTGGGGGTGTTCAAGGCCAGGTTGGATGGAGCCCTGGGCAACCTTGTGTAGCTGCAGGCCTGAGGTTGGTGTCCCTGCCTGTGGCAGGGTGTTGGAGCTCTGTGATCCTTGCGGTCCCTTCCAACCCTTGCCATGCTATGATTCTATAATTTACAGCTCTCTTGTATTCAAAGCATGCCAGAGCACACCACAGAAACAGGGAAGGACATAGTGCCTTCCATGAAGGGCTCATAAACTAAAGGACAAATAAACAGAAAGATAGCATAGCAAAATCGATACCACCTACTAGCAACATAAAACTCTTTCTAGCACCTTCAACCTGATCTTTCAAAGACATCATGGAACAAGCAGGCTTGGGGCAAGGGTTCAGAGCCATTGTGAAAACACAGAGTGAAAATGGGCAGATTTATTTGATTTTTCTTGTACATGAAAAGTGTAATGTTACAGATATAATGGGGGAAATGCTTTGTTATGCTGTGGCTCAGTAATGAAGGCTGTGATTGTGCCATGTTCCACTTCATAGGTATTCCTTTCTTCCTCTCTGTCTTTAAAAAGAGTGAAAAAGGGAGGTGAAAATCCAAACATTTTTATACTGTCAAAAATGTCTCCATCCTACTTCTGTCAGAAAATCGGGATTAAATTAAAACGTACTGAATGTTCTTTAGATGATGGGCAGGATAGGACAGCACTAATAGTTGGCTCCACCATGATTGGAGCCAGTTAGTACTATTGCTACTTCTGTAGCTAAAATCAGTGATAAAATGCCCCCTGACTTCTTGGAGGAAGATCTTCACTCCCATAATAGTGTGCCCTGGTGGCTAAGAGAGACAATGGGATCCTGGGGTGCATCAGGAGGAGTGTGGCCAGCAGGTCTAAGGAGGGGATCCTCCCCCTCTGCTCTGCCCTGGTCAGGCCCCACCTGGAGTGTTGTGTCCAGTGCTGGGCTCCCTGGGATCAAACAGCCAGGGATCTCCTGGAGAGAGTCCAGAGAAGGGCTATGAAGATGATTAGGGCATGGAGCATCTCCCCTGTGAGGAAAGGCTGAGAGAGCTGGGTCTGTTCAGCCTGGAGAGAAGAAGACTGAGGGGGGATCTAATCAATGGTTATCAATATCTTAAGTATGGGGTGCAGGGGGAATTGGCCAGCCCCTTTTCAGTGTCTGTGGGGACAGGACAAGGGGCAATGGCTGCAAATTGGAGCACAGGAAATTCTACACCAACATGGGGAGGAACTTTTCCCCAGTGAGGGTGCCAGAGCCCTGGGACAGGCTGCCCAGGGGGTGGTGGAGTCTCCTCTGGAGAGATTCCAGCCCCATCTGGACACCTATCTGTGCAGTATGAGCTGGGGAGCTGCTTTGGCAGGGGGGTTGGACCCCAGGAGCTCTCGAGGTCCCTTCCAACCCCTACAACTCTGTGATTCTGTGATAAACATCCATGTCTTGGATGCACTGGGAGACAATCAGGGCACCTCCCTGCCTGTCCCTGTGCATCATCAATGACAGCATTTTCTATTACACTGCTCCATATAGTCTGCTGTATGTACTGATCACAAAATACTCCCTGCTTAACACCAAAGTCACACTTACACCTATTTATCTTTGCTGCTTAGCTTCCTAGTAGGAAGCAGCTTGACATACAGTGCTCTTTCCTTTTCTTTACCTCTTCGGGTCCAACAGGATTTGAAATCAGGATGCAGGAAAAAATAATGATGCAAGTATTAATCATGGCAGTGCTCGGGAGAGGCGGTGCCAGGAGCATGATCAGGCAAGCACAGCTTGGGCAGAGCACCCGGTGAATCCCGGCTTTCTAAAGCCAAGAAGCTGCCTGCAACTTCGAAAGCCTGTGCAAGAGCACCCCCGTGAGCCCAGCGCTGTTGTGTGGGGAGCAGGTGGTCTTGGGAGAATGGTACAGGGGCTGAGTTACTCTCTGAGACCCGCTGCTGATTTAAGTAACACCTGAACGGATTAAACCCATGGGGTGAATTTACATTGTCATGCTCAGTCGGGATTACAAGCCTAAGAGGAGTCCTGTTGGTCTTCAGGACCTCTGGGCAAATCAGAAGTGGGCGAACTAGAGAGAGGAGATACAGGAAAGCGATTCTTGAAATTCACAATGGCCTTCCCTTCCCTTCCCTTCCCTTCCCTTCCCTTCCCTTCCCTTCCCTTCCCTTCCCTTCCCTTCCCTTCCCTTCCCTTCCCTTCCCTTCCCTTCCCTTCCCTTCCCTTCCCTTCCCTTCCCTTCCCTTCCCTTCCCTTCCCTTCCCTTCCCTTCCCTTCCCTTCCCTTCCCTTCCCTTCCCTTCCCTTCCCTTCCCTTCCCTTCCCTTCCCTTCCCCTGTTACTGTATGCAGGATGCCCACCTACAGCCCAGTCCCACCAGCCCCTCAGGCACCCACAAAATTGGGTTCTGATGTGAAGAGACCTCTGGTTTTTGTCAACTCCAAGCAGATTTCCTATTTGCCATTGACCTTTATTGCTTAGGTAGATTGCAGAGCTATGAAAGGGTCACAGAGCAATGCCTTGCAGGTTTCTTTCTCAGCAGGTGAGAAGGGAGATATATAAAGGAAAAGGTGTGTCCAGTCTTAAAGCTGGAAATTACCTGTCAGGATGACAATTTACATATTGGAGATAGTGGGGAAAAACCCAGAATGATGAACTGGAGCACTCCACCCAAAGCCAGTTTAAGGTTCAATTCATATTTTGCACAAGAAAAGCAGAACATTTTATTCAAACAGACTGTCCCTCTCTTATTTTCTGTTTCTTCTATTAGCAAAGCAACACCTTTGCTCCTGTTACCCCCAGCTCAGCAGTGTGGGGAAGCTATCTCCAAAGGCATTCCAGGCTTTCCTTGAGTTAGTTGCTTCTGAGGTCACTGGTGATGAGAATGAAGCTATTGATAACTTGGTGGAATTTCTGACCAGAAATGTGGAACAAAGTCCCACAGAGTGCCTGCAGAGCTTAACCAGGAGGAAATGGCTGCACAGGATCCAGCAAGCAGCTGAGACCAGTGGAACAAGCATGGAACCAGTTTACAAAGCAGTGTTTAAGGCCCTCTCCCAGGTACACATCCCAAGAAGAACAGGAATCATTTATGTTGTGACTGTGGCACTGACTTCAAACCCTGATGCCTTTGAGCAGAAGTTGCAGGTAGCATGGGAAGCTGGTCTGAGGCTATTCCCTTGTGCTTTTCCACATGTAGCTATGGCAGGAGAGCAAATGATTATGCACAGAAAGGCCAGATCTGCAATACAAGTATTCCCACCCATGCTCTGCCAACACAGAAAGTGTTTCATGGGTACTTATGTCTCCCCTTTTTGAAGGGCTGACACAGATTGAATCTTGAAATCTAAGTTGTAGTTTTGGAGCTTCTGAAATGAAACACACCAGACTCAGTTTGGGACAAAGATGACCAATTTGTAGTGGGAATAGTTTAATTTTTACTTGCAGCTGCAATTTGTCCTCAAATCAAAACTTCTCTCATGGTAACTGAAGTGTTCTTACAATGTCCTCTATATTTGTAATAGCACCTCTGGCACTTGTTTTTCTGATTGTTTCAAAGGAATCTCCTAAAGGAGAAGAAATCCATGGGAGTTTTGCTTAGGCGCAGGTTATAATTAGGGATTATTTTTATATGAGCTGCTCCCCTTTGGCAGCAGAAAAAAAGAAGAAATCCATTTTCCTTGCCAATCAAAATATCAAGTGGTTTTGCTTGTAACTAAGCACACTGGTCAGACATGACCACAGCATAGACACACACATGTCATGCAGTCAGTGTGTGACATCCAAAGCCAGTGACCCAGAGCAGCATCTCAGTGAAAATGAGACAAGTGCTAAGTACATGAAATAAATGTAATGGCCAGTGGCTAATGTACATAATGTAACAGGAAACATTTGGTTGCTAGGATGCAGAAGCCCATGGGGATCACAAGAAGATCAGTGCATATATTGCCCTTTTGGAAGAGAACCAGGTCTCCCCCGAGCGGGGACAGATTCTCCTACACTATGTGGCATGTACCGCAGATGATGCTCCGTATGTTCTGAACCAGATACTTTACAGAGACATGAAAGGAGTAAGGTAAGAAAAGCTGCAAATAACCATTCCTGTTTTGTCAAAAATATTTGGAATGTTGGGGAACAAGGCAGTGTTTGGGGTGCAGTGGAAACAGAGGTTGATAGAGTACTCCAGAGAGGAAATCCCCTTGGGGACCGTTGAGGAATGACTCATTATTCTATACATGCCCTTATACTTTACATGGTCTACTTAGAACTGCTCTGTTTGGGATTGCAGTCCTTTCCTTGGGGAGATTAGCTCACAGTCTAATAAATCTCATCCTTCAGCAAAAGTCTATTACACTGGGCCTACATTTTCTTCTTTAAAAATTAATTCCCTTATGCCAGTTGACATCCACAGGATATTTTTGAGAACAATGCCTTTCCTTCCCTAGTGTTTACACCATCAACAGCTTTCATGCCTCTTTACTTCTCCTTTCCAAGAGCCAGATGTATATGTCTCTTTCTTTAAATATCACTGCTTCTAACCCATTAAATGCAACTGCTGCTTGCTTCTATATTCCTTTTCATAACCTTCATTAGTTAAGGTAATGAAATATAAGTTAAGGTAATGTTAAAATGTCATAGGGATGAAGAGCACCCTATTTATTACCCCTCTCTTTGGGATGCAGGTGGTAAATATGATATTTCTGAATGTGGCTATAGTAAGGAGCTAACACCTTTTTCTGAATCCAAAGAGCTGGGAGAGTTCAATGCTGCAGTATTTATTGCTTTGCCAAAGGTTTTGTGCTACTCTGAACAAACTTCCTCATAAGTTTATTATTCAGCTTCGCAGCTGTTGAAGAGGGAAAGCCAATCCATGTGCCAAGAGTTCAGCTCCATGGAAATATCCACTTCTGGAACTATGACCGCCCAGTGGAGGAGAGAAAAGGTTCCCTCCTGGTACTGCCACTGCACGATGCTCGCTGGAGAGTCTTTGGCATTCTAGGACTCGACACAATTAGGGACCAGGGTGAGAAAACCATCTTTCTGACCCAGGAGATCAGTTTCTATCAGGTGGGTGTGATCAGGGAGCAGTTGGTTAGACCACTCTTCAAAAGGCTGTGTAGCTTCTGAGTGAACGTAAGATGTACAATGAAGAAAAGAACTGTGGACCTCCGCTTACTGCATATGGTGAAAGTAGTGTGAGCAGAACACTTTACCAATATCTTACACAGTAGCATCTTCTCTGCAATTGATTGTCAGGTATCACTTCATCGATAGCGGTGTCCCCAGGGCTGGGTGTTGGGTCCAGTCCTGTTCAATATCTTCATTGACACCTTGATGAGGGAACAGCACCCACCCTCAGCAAGTGCTGATGATCCAGAGCTGGGAGGGGTGGCTGACAGGCAGGACACAGCGCTGCCATCCAGAGACCTGGCCAGGCTGGAGAGCTGGGCAGGGAGACACCAGATGAGATTCAACAAAAGCAAGTGGAGAGTCTGGCACCTGGGGAGGAACAACCATTCATTTCAGTACAGGCTGGGGGATGTCCTACTGGGGAAGGTCACTATGGAGAAGAACCTGGGGGTCCTGGTTGATGATAGGTTGGCTATGAGCCAGCAGTGTGCCCTGGGGGCTGAGAGAGACAATGGGATCCTGGGGTGCATCAGGAGGAGTGTGGCCAGCAGGTCACAGGAGGGGATCCTCCCCCTCTGCTCTGACCTGGTCAGGCCCCACCTGGAGTGTTGTGTCCAGTGCTGGGCTCCCTGGGATAAAAAGGACAGGGATCTCCTGGAGAGAGTCCAGAGAAGGGCTACCAAGATGATTAGGGGCCTGGAACATCTATCTTATGAGGAAAGGCTGAGAGAGCTGGGGATGTTCAGCCTGGAGAAAAGAAGATTAAGAGGAGACCTAATTGGTGTTTACAATTATCTTAAGCATGGGATGCAGGGGGAATTGGCCAGCCCCTTTTCAGTGTCTGTGGGGACAGGACAAGGGGCAATGGCTGCAAATTGGAGCACAGGAAGTTCCACACCAACATGGGGAGGAACTTTTCCCCAGTGAGGGTGCCAGAGCCCTGGGACAGGCTGCCCAGGGGGTGTGGAGTCTCCTTCTCTGGAGAGATTCAAGACTCGTCTGGATGCCGACCTGTGCAGTATGAGCTGGGGAGCTGCTTTGGCAGGGGGGTTGGACCCCATGAGCTCTCAAGGGCCCTTCCAACCTCTACAGCTCTGTGATTCTGTGATAACTTATTTAAGCTTCTCCTGACTAGTAAATTAATCACACTTTTGTGCAAAGCCCAAAGAGAGTAGGCTTTACTTCCTGAAGCTCTGGACATCGCGTTTGTGTTTGTTTCCATAAAGTGGAATGAAACCTTCCTTGTTCCATGGTGGAATAAGCATGAGCCCCAGGACTCCAGGTTTCCTTGGGATGCTCTTCAGAACCAGCCCCGTTGTGGATGCCTCCTGCGGGCAGCAGGGAGCGCAGCAAGCCAACGTTACCACTCAGTTTGGCTATCTCCACTAAAACCCAACTTCTAATTTAGGACTTGGCTGTGACCCAGGTACTCTGGAGCTTTAGAGAATTCTTTGATAAGGGACATTTCACAGTCACTTTTCAGTTTTCCAAGTTCGGATTAAAGTAACTCATTGCAACCATTTTTGTTTCATTTTGATGCATGAACATTTCCCCCACTCTTCCCCCAATTCATATGGAACAGTCTGGCTCATTTGGAGGATTCTGCTTTCACAGGGAGTTTCTCATGCCTTCAGCAAAGCCTACCACCATATCTGCACACTGGAAAATATTCTACAAATGACTGTTACCGCTCTGGGGTGGTTGTATCCAAGGACACCCAGCATCCACACTGTTACCACATACCTGGTAGAGCCTGGCAAAGACAAGGTATGCAGATTGCTGCAGTGAAAAGGCATGTAAGTGTCAGGGGCTGACAGGGCTGCTTCAGCAAGAACCTGCTGTCTCTAGCTGCCAGTGGTTTTATCATCAAAAACTGAAGCCTGCCTGAGCTTCTTATGCCTGTCTGGGCCACAAAAGGGCTATATAGGTAGAGGGGAAGTTTCCCTCTGCAAAGGAGGACATTCTTCATCCTTTTTCATCCTCCCATGTAAAACAACTCAGCAGCACTTCTAATATAGCCCCTTCTCTATGGGAAAAGGGAATATTCTTCCACTTCAGTGCTCACAGCTGCATAGCAACCAACAGAGCAACCTCCCCCCCACATCCATCCATCCATCCATCCATCCATCCATTAGCCAACACTGCAAGCCCCTGCTAAAGCTTTGCTGTTTTGGGCCCTTGGAGATTCTGTGCATGTTAAAATGATGGTATTTTATAGGAAGAAAAGAATGTCCCAGCCAATGTAATGGCTCTTCACTCTGAATAATGTCAGCAGCTGAGATGTAAATCCAACTCGGGAAGCGGCTGCTCCCCATTAGCTGGCTTGTCGAGGCAGCCCCCTCCCTGCAGATGATATTCCAGTCGCCAAGCAGGCGCTCGGGCCCTGGGAAGCTTGTCACTTCCCATGCAAGTGAGTTAAGGAGATGGAAAGTGTATGCAATATTTAGGACTGATCCTGTGTCATCACAAAGTCTGTATGACATCTGCTGCAGCCATAATTCAGCTGCTTCCTCTGATAAGCATGGTTTATGTTGGCAGGTTCCTGTTGTCATTCCAGGCCCTGCAGTGTTCCCTTGCTAGCTGCCTGATAGCCATTTGCTCCCCTCTGTGTTTTTCACGCGTCAAGTCACACTGACACAAACATGACAGGACAAAGAGGATGGGAAAAAGAAGGGAAACCTCTTCTTGGCCTGTGGGTGTGCCTCAGCATGGAGCCTGGGGATGGATTAAATAGTCTGGCTGAGGGAGGTCTAGGGCACATTCTTCATGAATCTTGAGCAATACACTCTGGGAATAAAACCAAGCATTGTCGGGAGATGTCTTTAAAGCATCCCATTGCACTTGAATGTATGCAGAGTTTCCCTTAAGAAATAAACAATTCCCTCCCTTTCCAAGGTTCAAAATGGCCATTCAGTGCTTGGAAGCAGCTAAACCTCCCTCTTCTCTCTGGCAGACATGTGAGTACACCCTGCGCAAGGTGATCACCACAGATAATACTGGACAAAAAGAACTTCATAGCTCTTCTGTTCCTCTCCTCAGAAAGGAAAGTCTCTCAAGGTAGGCTCCAGCACCTGCAAGTGTTTGGCTGTAGCTCTCCCACTATCAAGGCTTCTGGTGTGTACCATATAATCCTGAATTATGAAGGGGAAAGGAGGATTTTCTCTTGGAGTTTAGACCTGCAAAAACTTCACTTCCAACTTAATGCTCACCAGCTGAGCTGCCAAGCAACCTCTACATCTGCTGTGAAAAGTCTGCAGGATTAGAGCCTACACTGAAGCACTTTGCTCTTTAGAATAATCTGTCCTTTTTCCTGGCCATAGTAGTCTCATTTCCTTCAACTATCTGTTTCCTTCCACTGCCAAGATACTCACAGACTTGTCTTTTAAGCATATCATCCTTGTTGTCAGAGTTGGATGAACAGCCATTTGCTGTTCCAGCAGATGTTCTTACTTTTTATAAAACTCTATAGAACAAATGTCAATGTGGCTATAAACAGGAAACTGCTTTTAAAGCAAAGTTGGTTAAATTCTTACCATTGTCAGTGACCACCTTGGCTAAGCAATACTGTGTTCCACAAGGCTATTTTCTCCCTTTTGTATGTGGCTTGAATGATACTTAAAAAGACAAGAATATTTCAATTAAGGGAAATTGAAATATTGAAATTGAAACAACAGCTTAGCAATGCAATATCTTTGTTTTAACAACAAGAGGTGAATGGCATCTTACTAAAATGTGCTAAATAGATTACCAAATGAAACCAGAATGGTAAAGTCTGGTACGTTTTCCTCTCTCTACTCTCATTTCAGAGATTACCTATTTAAGTGCATAGACTGTTCAGAGGTCATTCACACTTCTGTCTCTGGGGAATACCACATCGCAGTACCTCTCCGTGACTTATCAGGACAAGCTCTTGGGATATTTGATATCAGCACTGGACACCACCAGAAACTGCCACCTCATGAACACAAAGACCTACAGAAAATGCTAAAGATGACCCAAGCTGCCTGCTCTGAGCTACTGAAGAGATCCTCAGAGGAAAGAGAACCAACCTATGTACTGGGTATGGTGCATACAGAGCCAAGACAGATTTTTTTAGGGGTGAAATCAGGAATCTCAGTAAAACCACATCTAAAGTATCATTCCTATAAATATAGAAAGACAAATACAAATCTTTGGTACATGTAAACTACTCCTAAGCAAACTGAAGCTAAACAGAATGTTTAGATTTTGTCTCTAGCTCACAGAGCATTTTGTGCCTAAGTCCCACTAACATCAAAGAAGGGAACCAAGGGGCTTTGTTGTTTCAGGGATCTAGCATGTCCTCCTCAGATCTGCCCTAGCTAAGAGCAGAAGAATTTGAAAGTCACTGCTCCAAGATTACTTGCATGCTTCACCCCTTCGTGGACCTCTGCTTGCCCCTGAGGCAACGTTTGTCTCCTTCCAAAGCACATTTTTTAATAGTTTCAGAGGATACTTGTATACAAATAAATCACTTGCTTAAGGAGACAAACGGTAAAGAGGGCAGAGCTTTTCAGACAACAATATAGGTCGTGAGTAGCAAATGTTTCTGAGCAGCTTCTTGAAAGATTTACTTCTGATTCCAGAGGCAGAACACGTGGCACATTTGAGACACACAGGGATTCTCTTCTACCGGCTCATGCTGCAGGACCTGCGTGAGTGTGTGCAGAAACTCCATGCTGAGAGCTTTGCTGAAATAAAGAGCTATGTAGAACCACCAGCTCTGGTGTATAACATAATTAAGGCTGTACTATTGCTTCTCCATCCAAACTGGAAGGGCTCAGAGAAGATTGAGAACTGGAGTCAATGTATACTGGTGAGGCTTCCAAATGTTGAGACTTTTCTTCTGGTTTTCTTCCCCCATAGTGCAATATGCCAAGGGTGAATTGGGAGTGAAATAATTTATCACTACAGATTTCCTATATGCTTGATTTAGCCATCTTTAATTCTGTAATCCTCTCTTAAGTTCTTCACTGCCTCACAACTCTTTTTTGATTTCTGCATTGCAGGAACTTGATGATAATTTGATTCAGGAGATTTGTTGCTTTGATCCAACTGCTGCATCTGTACAAATTCAAGCAGAGCTGCTGCAGGACTGCATCACTGGTAAAGGTCATAAACTCATTGTGAAGTTACCAGGCACTGCTCAGCAATGGTCGGTGGCAATCTTCAGCTGAGTGCTTTTAAGGCCCTTTAAATCAAATTAACTTTGATTTCACAATAGATTAAACAACAGATAAGGTGTCCAAAATATCTGCAGTCCTTCTTGGTCAATAAAAATCAATCTGTTACATTTAGAATCAAAATTCAGTGCCTTAAGGAGGTGAGCAGATTTGAAGCCTGGACACATGATCTCATTGCAACCCCCCAGATAAATATATTAAGAATGATGGTTCTTTTGGTATGTAAGCCTTCCTCAGACCACTCTGCCTGAGGGACTGACCCAGCTCCAAACAGCAACGTGACTGTGGGAGGACAGTTTGAGCCCTCCTCTTTGTAAACACCATCTGCCAGGTACTTCATATACTTGCTGCCTGTATACAGGAGCTGGGTTTCAGTCTTTCTTCCTCTCCTTTAATGGATTTGGGCTTTTTTTATGCCAGAGAAGTCAAGAGGCTATTATTATTTCTAATATCTCTAGGAGAGAAATGACTGTTGTTCTTGAGATCTCTCCCTTGATGATCTAATGCCAGACTGAGAGGCCTGTTAAAAATCAAATGCAGACAAGACTTGTTAATTTAGCTGGGGATATTTATCAACAGGACCCTGCCTACTGATGAGCAGTGAATACTTAATGCAGTCATGGTTCCTTCTCATGTGTTCCCCTTAGAAATATTAAATTAATTCACTGGAAAGAATGAAGCAGGCCTAGAGCATACAGTCTTCCTCCACTTAGGGGGGTAACTAAAATATTAGAGCTTTTGGCAAACTGCTGGTGTGCTACAAAAGGTTGTTTTCCCAGGATGGAACTCACTCTGAGTAGTGACAGATCTGTGGTGTGAATACAGGTGTAACTCACAGATACAGGAATCCCTTGTGTGCTGGTTATTGCCACATATTCCACTTACATGCACTACAACACAGAACAGAGCAGAAAACAACACACGCCATAGATACAGCAACCTCTAATGGTATGACTCTGCAGTTAGCGTTTGGTAAAAGAGGTTTGAAGGACAACTAACTTACTCTTAAACCTAAACTTGTGGAAAAATATAATAAAAAAGCACAAAGAGAGTTACATCTCCTTTGTTTCAGGTGTACCTGGAGCAGCAGAGTGGCAGCATAGCTCAGTGCCAGCCGAGTGCCTGTACAGCTGGGTGCACACTTGCCTCTCACTGGCAGAGATCACCAGGAGCCTGTGCAGTGGAACAGCTCCAGTTTTAGCTCCTTTGGGCATCTAGTTCTAACATGTCTCAAATTACACCTCTAATTCCTCATGCAACCTTAATTATTCTGGTATTTCACATCTTTTATTAAATTCACTGTTGTTTTCTTAAGCGTTGCTGTTAAGTATTTGTAGTTAACAGGGTAGAAGTGCTAGGGATTATTAAGAAAAAGCAATAAATCATTACAGGAAATTTTCTAGGAAGGAACAACCGCATGTATCAGTACAGGCTGGGGGTGACCTGCTGGAGAAGAGCTCTGTAGAGAACGACCTGGGAGTCCTGGTTGGTGATAGGGTGGCCATGAGCCAGCAGTGTGCCCTGGGGGCTGAGAGAGACAATGGGATCCTGGGGGCATCAGGAGGAGTGTGGCCAGCAGGTCACAGGAGGGGATCCTCCCCCTCTACTCTGCCCTGGTCAGGCCCCACCTGGAGTGTTGTGTCCAGTTCTAGACTCCCTGGGATCAAAAGGACAGGGATTTCCTGGAGAGAGTCCAGAGAAGGGCTACGGAGATGATTAGGGGCCTGGAGCATCTATCCTATGAAGAAAGGCTGAGAGAGCTGGGGCTGTTCAGCCTTGAGAAGAGAAGACTGAGGGGGGACCTAATCAATGGATATCAATATCTTAAGTATGGGGTGCAGGGGGAATTGGCCAGCCCCTTTTCAGTGTCTGTGGGGACAGGACAAGGGGCAATGGCTGCAAGTTGGAGCACAGGAAGTTCCACACCAACATGGGGAGGAACTTTTCCCCAGTGAGGGTGCCAGAGCCCTGGGACATGCTGCCCAGGGGGGTGGTGGAGTCTCCTTCTCTGGAGAGATTCCAGACCCATCTGGGCACCGACCTGTGCAGTCTGAGCTGGGGAGCTGCTTTGGCAGGGGGGTTGGACCCCATGAGCTCTCGAGGTCCCTTCCAACCCCTACAACTCTGTGTATCTGTGAAACAATTTTGCTGGTATATCTGCTATTCAAAAGCATGATTAAAGTGGGTTTTGTAAAAGTTAATTCTGATGAGAAAAAGCGAGGCAGGGAAGAGTTTTACCTAGCCAAGCCACAAAGCTTCATGATAAAGCAAAAGGTTTCAAGAATCAGCCTCCTTAAATTACTAAAAATAGTCATTTTAACTGAAGGCTGTTGATCTGAAGGTTTGTCAAGTTCTAAATATGTTGCAGAAAAGCCCTACGCTTTGAATATGGCCCCCCAAAAAATATCTCATTGTTAAAACTTGAGCTAACAGCCAGCTGCCCTGTCTGCAGCAAGAGTTCATCTTTTCAATTACGGGGTTTTTTTGGCAGAATCACTTTTTTAATAACATTTTGGGAAATTAAACTTCTCTGTTTAGTCGACAACGAGCATTGTCTCCAAGTAGGTGATGACTGGTAGGGACAGGGTGGCTTCTCAGCCCCTCTCTGGGGAAACCGATGGCTGTGAGGGGAGCGCTACCCGGGGGCCTTGCCAGCCACCGGGCCCAGGGGAGCCCGTCAGGAGCTGAGGCGGGCCCGGCCCAACCCAGGGCGACGCGAGCCGCTCTGGCGGTGCTGCCTGTATCGGCACTTTCGTCGCTTGCCAACGAGCCGTTAAAAAAACTTCGTTCTCCGCCTCCGACCTTCTGTGCCCGCTTCCTACTTCTGCTGCGGAGCGGGAGCGCGCTGCGGTGTGGCGGGAGCGTCTGGAGCGGGCCGGGAATCTCTTACCCGTGTGGAATCTGCAGCCGCGGAACGGCACACGGCTCTACCTGGCGGCGGCAGGGGCCGGGACAAGATGGCGGCGTTCAGTAAGCAGTGAGTGACGGCGGAGCTGGGGCGGCGGGGCCGAGTCGCGCTGTTGCCGGGCTCCTCGGGGCGGAGGGTCCGACCGAGCCGGGCTTCTCGGGGTGGCGGCTGGGGGACGAGAGGCCTGGGTGAGGGCGAGCTCGGACGGGGCCCTGCGCCGGACCGAGGCGAGCTCTGACAGACTCCCCCTGCCCGGGCCGCAGGGTTGGGGCCGGCTCGTCCCGGCCTGCTCCCCTGTCGCCGCGCTGGTTGGCCTGAAAACTCTAAAAACTCTATTAAACTCTTAAAACTCTACTTAAACCCCACTGAAAAGCTGCAGCGGTATTGCGGGGAGGGGTAGAGAGGGGAGGCCAGTTTTCATCCTAGCGAAGCAGAGTCTCCTCAGGATTCTCACGCAGCGCCCCATAACCCCCCAGCCCAGGCCTGAGGCGGCCCAAGAGGCCGCGCTTGGTGTCCCGGCTGCCCGCAGCGGGGTCGCAGGGAGCCGCCGGGAGCCGCCGGGGGCGGGCTCAGAGCACACGGAAGCACATAGTTCGTCACAATGATGAGGTACTGTCTGTGCACCGTGGAGTTCTCGACGACGCACGTTGTGGCGAACTGTTTAGACGGTGATGGACTCGGGGAGAGGCAGGTGAGGGAGGAATTCCAGGTTCAGAGACCGCGCATTACCAGAACCAGAAGAGATTGGAACCAGAATCTCTGAGCACAGAGATCGGCGGTGTCAGCAGAGCCTCTGTGTGTAGTTAATGAGTTACTTTGCCGTGCAGAATAGGTGAACTTACTGCCCAGCAAATGTTGTTAGGGAGCAGTGTCTGGTGTAGACTGAGGCTAAATCTCTGGAGGTTAAACAGTAGGGATTTCTTAAATCTCTGAGGGAGGGAAAAAACCCAAAACTTAGAGAACTCTGGACAAAAGGCATTTGTAGCAAAATTAGATCATTGCATCCAAAAACTTTGTGTGGAAAAAGATGGGAGAAGTTGTGTGCACTGCTGCAAACGCTGCTCCGATCTGCACTTGATACATTCTGTTGACATTGATCTTTTGTGTCTAAAATTGGGAATGGATTTTTGTTCAGCAAGCAGTGAGCCCCTGTGGAGCTGGGGTGGTGGGGCAGATGTTTTGTGTTTTATTGTAACATTAAAGGTAACTTTTTTTCCTCCCCTAGATATGGGCTCATTATGCCCAAAAAATTGCCACAGAAAAATCTTGTCTCAAAGAAACTCTCAGTGTTTGCAGATGACTCTGATGAAGAGGTCAGTTCAACCATTTTCTTATGAAATTTGCCTCATATTTTTCAATTACTTGTTTGCAGCCCTTCATGCCTGCATCAGCTTATGTCAGTGTCATTCAGATACATGTCAGCATTTTGGATTTGGGTGTGAAATACAATCTGTGTTTTCCCTAGTACAACTTACATAGAAGCAATGACTTGATTGTTACTTTCTCTCAACTCTTCTAAAAGTTCATCACCTGTGGTAACCTGTTTGCAGGAGTTAACAGTATGTAGCTTGTAAAGAAATGTATTGGCTATCTCTGGTAAATATGCCTGTAGATAGAGAGACTGTAATAACAGTGATCAGATACTGAGAAAATACACTTAACAACTGCAGTTAAGTGTATTTTATCCTTTAGCTCATTCCACCCAGAGTTGATATAACTGATTTATGATGCTTGTGCTCACTGTAAACAAAAGCAAAGCTGTACAGCCCAAAAAATCTAAAGAAAGAAAGAAAAAAAGTAAGTAATGGGAATTACTTGTAACTGTGGAAGCACTCAGCGGTATTTGTAATACTGGACTGATCATTACACCAGTACACTGCTTTTCTGTGGTCACAGACCTTCTCACTACTCTCTGATGCATGACTGTGTTGCAGGAGGTCAGCAGTGCTCTCTTCTATGCTCTCCTTTTTATTTTTTTTAAGCACAATCTTCAAAACATTATCTTTCTACCTGTCTGTAGAGGGTGCTGTCCACTGTTAAAATTACACTCCTGGATCTAGTGCCCGGAGTATGGGGGGAAAATCCAGGAATCTGTGTGACATACAGGCTGGTTTGGATACCTTATGTAAACCTAACTTCTAAACCAGATTTTTTTAAAGGATGTAAACCTCTACCTTCATAGTTTACAGGTAAAGAGTAGAAACTTAGGATTGTGGAGATGAACTCTCCACATAGATGGAGCTCTCTGGACATAATGTTACAAGTTACTGGGTTTTACTGACCTGGAATGACTTTTGATAATTTAATTGTGTCATTGTGTGCACATTTATTTTTCCACAAAACCCAGAAAATAAACTTTACATATACCCATAGTCTAAAGTTTTAACATTTCAAAAGTTGAAATTTAGAAACAGAACCTGTGTCACAGAAACTTACTGCTCTAGAGTGTCACTCAATGCTCTTTATTTTGTGAGGTTGAAGAAAATGAAGGCTAATAAAGCATCAAGTAATCTTTGTTATTTTTTTTTTATATTATCAAAATGTTTCTTCTTATTTTTTTTTATCTTTTAATGAGCCCATAGCTGTCACTTTAATATCCCAGAAAAATGGAACGTAGCAATTCCCAGCCTCTGTGTGCCCATTGCTGGTGCAGAATCCTGCTGTTGAAGGTGTCTGAGCTCACTTTATACAGGGAGTGGAAGGGCTGAGAGCCTTCCTTGTGATACCCCCTCAGACCCTGTCATGAACCTGCCTTGGTGCAGCTTACAGGAAACACAGAGAACAGGAACATGTCTTAAAACCTATCTCTTTCCTCACTTTGTTGTGGTCCTCAGTGCTCTCAGGTGCCTCCCTCCACTTGAGCTCTCTAAAGAGGGGCTTTCCTTGAAATACAGCTAAGAGAGGTCGTGGTCTCTCAGTGGTCTCAGTGGCAGGAGCACTTGCCCTGTCAGTTTGATTTTGGCATCTTCCATTATGGGACTGACCCCATGTTTTCCAAATCCCAGGAATGATCTTGAATGAACCTATTGTCATTAAACATTACACAGTAGACTGGGAACCTTCCTATCTTGTGTTGTGGGACTATCTTGTGGGTTTTTACATCTTCTTTTCTTTTAATATCTAAAAACTGAAGCAAAATAAGGAATGCTAATAATTCTAATAATAATGTGTGATACTGTCTGCTAACTTTGAGCTTAACAGATCAAGTATCCTCCCTCTCAGAAAGGCTGACAGATTCACTACCAGACTCTGCTATAAAAACTCTTAAAAGTTGTCATGCTCATCAGTATGGTACATACCCAGCAAAAAAAGTAATAATCTTATAACTGCCTTTATCAAAGAAGATCATTTTTTAAAAAAACCAAAATTACTTTATTAGTTCAGTAATAATTTCAGAGCTTTTCAAGATAAGGAGCAGCATTTGGGAGGGGTTTCATTTCCTGTCTGCTGCCTTATCAGTCAGAACTACATCTCAAATGTCTGGAGATTATGTATTTTTAACCAAACTCTAATAAAGTTTGTGCTGGGAAAGCTGCACACCTGACATGGTCTGTGATTATATATTAGATACCAAATTTTGCTCCCTTTTTTAAAACAAAAATGTTACTATGCATATTTCATTAAGATTTTGCCTATACCCTTGCTGAAGGAATTTGAAAGGTGGTGGTTTTTTTCCCAGTAGCTAATGGGTTTTAGTGGCTGGTGAAGATGATCTTTGGGTTAGGTCAGCAGAAGTGGAACATCTGGGATGGAAATTTTCTTGAAAAACAATGTTGAGTGGGAGAAAGTAAAAACCAGGTGGTTCCAGTTACTTCTAGCCAATACTAGTTCTGAATTACCTGCCTTCAAAATGAGGGAAGGCTGTTACCCCTAGCAAAGCCTACTGGAGAGAGTAGATGTTACAGCAACAAACTATCATATGTTAGAAATAAGTTTCCATTCTGGCTTACTGTTATTTGTAATTTATCCAATTTCTCTAGAATATTCTTCCTTTATTCATACATTGCATCTTCAGAGGTGGCTTGTCATAATCCCCAGTGCACTCTTCCATTCTATCTTTGGAATTTGGTTGAAAATACTTAGGTGGTATAGCAGATACAATAAAGAAACAGAAATTTTATCAGAATTACCCAACACATACCTTACCAGCCTTTCAAACCCAATTTGTGGCTACAGGATGTAAAATGTACCTTGAAAGAATAACTCTGTAGACCTACACTAGGTGCTGAATTCAGGAGAGAGATCGTGGGGTCAGTGTGGGTAGTTCTGTGGGGGTACCAGCTTGATTTGTTGGGTTTTTTAGTGACTGACTAAAAGATAAATGGAGTGTTTAACCAGGCATAAGGGAAGAAACTGAAAACAAGCAGAAAACTCCAGTGGTAGACTCAGATTTTTGGGATTGCTTACAGATCACAGAATTGTAGGGGTTGAAAGGGACCTCGAGAGCTCTTGGGGTCCAACCCCCTGCCAAAGCAGCTCCCCAGCTCATACTGCACAGGTCGGCATCCAGACGAGTCTTGAATCTCTCCAGAGAAGGAGACTCCACACCCCCTGGGCAGCCTGTCCCAGGGCTCTGGCACCCTCACTGGGGAAAAGTTCCTCCCCATGTTGGTGTGGAACTTCCTGTGCTCCAACTTGCAGCCATTGCCCCTTGTCCTGTCCCCACAGACACTGAAAAGGGGCTGGCTGATTCCCCCTGCACCCCATACTTAAGATATTGATAAACATTGATTAGGTCCCCCCTCAGTCTTCTTTTCTCCAGGCTGAACAGCCCCAGCTCTCTCAGCCTTTCCTCACAGGGGAGATGTTCCAGGCCCTTCATCATCTTCACAGCCCTTCTCTGGACTCTCTCCAGGAGATCCCTGTCCTTTTTACCCCAGGGAGCCCAGAACTGGACACAACACTCCAGGTGGGGCCTGACCAGGGCAGAGCAGAGGGGGAGGATCACCTCCTGTGACCTGCTGGCCACATTCCTCCTGATGCCCCCCAGGATCCCATTGTCTCTCTCAGCCCCAGGGCACACTGCTGGCTCATGGCCACCCTGTCACCCACCAGCACCCCCAGGTCCTTCTCCACAGAGCTCCTCTCCAGCAGGTCACCCCCAGCCTGTTCTGATACAAACGGTTGTTCCTTCCCAGATCCTTGCGTTCAGTTTGCAACTTGGCAAAGGATGCAGTATGACTGAAAAAGGAGACCATCAAAGTAACAAGTATTGAAGATGACCAGTGTTTATGCAACAGCTTTCAAGCAAAATAAGACTAAAGTGGTCTAAAGAGCCTCTTAAGAGATTCTTGAGGAGGAATTGTATAGGAATAACTCAAGAGGATGTATATAAAACTAAGAATGATTCAGAGACACTAAAGTGATTTGGCTACTTCTCATAGTGCAAGCACGAGGTTACATTGTGGAATTACTAAGTAACTGGTTTGATCTAAACAAAAGAATGTTGGGGTTTTTTCTCCATGCAAAATGTAATTAAATTTTAACTCATTGCCACAGGATATTGTGGTGTGGCCAAAAAAATAAATGGATTTAGAAAAGATTAGTCAAATTAAGGGATGCTCTCATGTCAAACAATGGTCCAGGTGCATCCTCCAGTCCAGGAAGTCCCTCAACTCTTGGTTTCTGGAAGCTGGGAAGGAATGCCAAGGAGAGCTAATCCTGTACATGACTCGTTTTGTTATGTTCTTTCTCCTAATCTTATCCTAGGAGCCAAGACTCACATAGTGTAGGGATTGAGATGTATCTGTTGCTTGTCTTGATTTTCCACCACCACCCCCTTGTGAAGGCTTGAGTATGAGGTACCTTTAGTGATCGTCTGCTTGCAGGCTGTAGTTGAATAATACAGGTCTCTCTGAGGGCAAACCCGAACAGTTCACTGCCAGATGGGTTTAAGTAGCTCATTTTGAGATGTTTTGATACCAAAGTGTCATGAAGCCAAAGATCTCAGCGATCTTAAGGGTCTTTTCCAACCTAAACCATTCTGTGGTCTCACAGTCTGAGGTTCCTTACCTAGTGAGAGAATGAAATGAGCAGCCTTAGAGACTTAGCCCCTTAGGGCCAGTAAGTTGGGTCGAGATCCATGGAAACATGCAGCTATCAACACGTGAATTCCCTGACCTCCCTGTACTGTCAGCAGGGATGCAGGTACTTCTGGGGCTCAGTGGGGTTCATTTTGCTGTCTGTGTCTCACCCTTTCACCATAAAGTGCGCTTGGGCTGGCGGCCTCAGTATAAATGTAACCTTTAGGTTTTGTGAACTGCTGACTCTGTGCTGCTTTCACTTGCTGATCCAAATTATCCTCCTGCTGCTTTTTGGTTAAATATTTTTCTCTGCTTCCAGTTAAAATTAGATGGTTGTAGTGAGAGATTAAAATCAAACCATATACAATCTGCCTGATGTCACTGAAGCATTTCATTTCCCTTCAAAATTTATTTTACTTTAAACAAAGATCATTTGTTTTCTGTGTCTATTGCAAAGCAGGGTGTAGAGAATTCAGAAGGGCAGCATTTAAAGGTTAAAGCCCCCTGATGGGTCTTTCATAGCAGGTTATATTAGAGCAGAAGCATCTTTTTGACTTTAAAAAAAGGAGTGGGGTGATGTCTTACATTGTCTGTTGGTAAGTACCATGCCTGGGTTTTTGGTAGCAACCACAAATGCCTTTCCTTAGAGGCAGGCTGTGCAGCTAGTATGAGATACTCCAATTAATAATAGTTATTAGGTCAGAATTTGCTGGTCTGGTATTTCTTGTGGCAGTCAGCAGGGAAAAACAAATTTGGCATCTCATATACTCATAGGAGCATCTATTAAAATAGTTGTGGTATTTTTTACAAGACATTCTCAGCTTTGAATTAAAGCATGCAACTTAGAAACCAGCTCCAATGCTGAAAATTACCCTAGTCACAGACTAAGACTTGTTTCCTGAGACTGTGCTTAATATGGTGCTGCACCCTCTGCTACAGAATTATCATTTACAGCAGCAATTTAGGAGGAATTACTTCTAACACCAGAAATTTAGGGGAATTACTTCTAAAACCAATGGTAGCAACTGGCTTTTTCTTCCAAGAAACAAGTCTAATTAGCAGAGTAAATAAAGCTCGAGTATTCTTTAAACTAGGCACCTTCAGGTTAACGATTTGCTATCCTCCTTTGGGTTTTCTAGAAAGAGCTTTTTACAATTCATTGTCTTGGCATTTGCTCATAGTAAGTTTTTTAATATCCTGACCAATTTCAAATGAATTTGACAAGACTATAGACCTCTCTCAACTGCTGGATAAAGACCCCATTCATGTCCTGAGGAGGAGAATCATAGAATTGTAGGGGTTGGAAGGGACCTCGAGAGCTCCTGGGGTCCAACCCCCTGCCAAAGCAGCTCCCCAGCTCATACTGCACAGATAGGCGTCCAGACAAGTCTTGAATCTCTCCAGAGAAGGAGACTCCACACTCCCTGGGCAGCCTGTCCCAGGGCTCCCTCACCCTCACTGGGGAAAAGTTCCTCCCCATGTTGGTGTGGAACTTCCTGTGCCCCAATTTGCAGCCATTGCCCCTTGTCCTGTCCCCACAGACACTGAAAAGGGGCTGGCCAATTCCCCCTGCATCCCATGCTTAAGATATTGATAAACATTGATTAGGTCCCCCCTCAGTCTTCTCTTCTCCAGGCTGAACAGCCCCAGCTCTCTCAGCCTTTCCTCACAGGATAGATGCTCCAGGCCCCTAATCATCTCCGTAGCCCTTCTCTGGACTCTCTCCAGGAGATCCCTGTCCCTTTTATCCCAGGGAGCCCAGCACTGGACACAACACTCCAGGTGGGGCCTGACCAGGGCAGAGCAGAGGGGGAGGATCCCCTCCTGTGACCTGCTGCCCACACTCCTCCTGATGCCCCCCAGGATCCCATTGCCTCTCTCAGCCCCAGGGCACACTGCTGGCTCATGGCCAACCTGTCATCCACCAGCACCCCCAGGTCCTTCTCCACAGAGCTCCTCTCCAGCAGGTCACCCCCAGCCTGTCCTGATACAAATGGTTGTTCCTTCCCAGGTGCCAGACTTTACACTTGCTTTTGTAAAAAAGGGCTTTTGCCTTTGAGAAAGACAAGATAGTCTTAACCCTCCTCTGTTTTGTTCATCTGGCCTGGAAGCAGGGAGCTGGCTGCCTGGTGTAGGTGAGACAGAAATAGGAGATGTAGAGGGAACTGCCACTGGGACCCGAGATGTGGCAAGACTGGGATGTTGTAGTGGGAAGGCAGAGTTTTGTCACTTGTATTTGCTTTTGAACTTTGAATTGAGCTTTTTGTTCAAACCAGTAAATTTTTCACGTGCTCTGTCAGGATTTGAACATTGCTAAGATAAATGAAAACCATTGGTCAGTGGTTTGGGTTTTCTTCTTTGCCTATGCAGAATCAATATATAGAAGACATTTTAAGAAGTTACAAGGGCTGCTTACCTGCAGGATAAAAATAAGGAGGTAGTGCAAGCACTTAAGAACCTGAAAGAAGTTTATAGATACCTGATCTGAAGGAGATAAGAAAAGGGAGAGAACAATAGGAAATGTTAGTAGATTGGGGTTATTTCTTTTATTACTCCCCCCCCATATTGTGTATAAGTGATCTTCCAATGTCTCCTTGGGCTGATAGATTGGGAATCTCATTTCCAAGAGTTTCTTTATTTGTGTGGGTTCTATGTAGTTTCACAGGATAGGGTTAAAACATTGTTCTCCTTTGCAGAAAACATTAAACTATAAGCTGTGTGCTTCCAAAGAATAGCAGGGAGACAGAAGGCATGAGACAGATTGCTGAGCTTATGGGACCTTTAATAAATGGGCAGTTGATAAGTAAAAACAATACAAAAGAACGGGAAGTTCTCATCTATCAGAGCTCCCAGCACAACAGGAAATTGTCAACCATAAACCATTAGGGTAGGTGTTTGTTTTTGTAAACTTACTGCCACTCTAGGCAAACAAATTGCAGGTGGGCTTCTTTACAGTTCTGTGTACAATAAGGAGGATTCTATATTACTTTGGTGTTTGTGTAATCTTGATAGATCAATCCATTTATTTCATGTAAGCAGTCAAGGAAAACATTCTAAGCTGTGTTTCAGATATTTTGGTGGAATAAAGCATATTCTGTCAATATAATTGCAGGGGGGGTGTTGTTTTTTGGGGTATTGTTGGGGGTTTTTTACTGAGCCTTTGCTTTCTGGCACAGTGCAGAGCATATTCCTTACTGTTTAGGTACCTTTCTCTAAAGCCAGTGTAAGTGTGTCTGATAAAGGAAACCTTCAGTGATGACCCTTAATATGTCAAGAGAGAACTCTTCTTCCCTAAGAGCTAGGAGGAAGTCTCAGTCTTGTGTGTAATGCTGCTGTGTATTCTATTGCTAGTTTAAAATAGTGGTTTATATTAAGTTTATACTGACTCATTCAAAGCCTTCTTTTAGAAGAAAGTATCTTACATAAAAAATTGAGTACAGTATTTTAAATGTTTCTCAGCATCAGCACTTCAGTCTTGAAAGCCAGAGGTGAATAACCAGATGAGTGAAGCCAGGATTTTCATAGATTGTTTTAAACTACATAATCTGCTATCCACTTAGCCCAGTCCACCAGCCAACCAGCTACATAAATAAGAGACTATATCCAATTTTAGTCCAAATAATCACTAAGCTTTGTGAGCGTGTTGCCAGTGTCTGCCAGGCTGAGCTGCCTGAAGCCTGCTTTGCTTCCTTACCTGCTTGTCTGCAGCTGGGTAAGGGAGAGAGGTGGCTTTCTAGTGATGGGGGTAACTGAATCTGTACAGGGTTGTTACCCCATGAAAGTACACATCATGCTTTACCTTGTTTACTGTAGTTGACCACAAGGTTTAATGTTTTGAATGCAGAGATGGATTTTAACTAAGTTTGCATGTAGCAAATAAAAGAGCAGCAAAAAGTTGGGACATATGTCCTTCTGAATTCCCATTGTTACCTGTCTGTAAGTCACAGAATCAGAGTTGTAAGGGTGGGAAGGGACCTCAAGAGCTCCTGGGGTCCAACCCCCCTGCCAAAGCAGCTCCCCAGCTCATACTGCACAGGTCGGTGTCTAGACGAGTCTTGAATCTCTCCAGAGAAGGAGACTCCACACCCCCTGGGCAGCCTGTCCCAGGGCTCTGGCACCCTCACTGGGGAAAAGTTCCTCCCCAAGTTGATGTGGAACTTCCTGTGCTCCAACTTGCAGCCATTGCCCCTTGTCCTGTCTCAACAGACCACAGAAAAGGGGCTGGCCAATTCCCCCTGCATCCCATGCTTAAGATATTGATAACCATTGATTAGGTCCCCCCTCAGTCTTCTCTTCTCTCCAGGCTGAACAGCCCCAGCTCTCTCAGCCTTTCCTCATAGGGGAGACGTTCCAGGCCCTCCATCATCTCCGTAGCCCTTCTCTGGACTCTCTCCAGGAGATCCCTGTCCTTTTTATCCCAGGGAGCCCAGCACTGGACACAACACTCCAGGTGGGGCCTGACCAGGGCAGAGCAGAGGGGGAGGATCCCCTCCTGTGACCTGCTGGTCACACTCCTCCTGATGCCCCCCAGGATCCCATTGTCTCTCTCAGCCCCAGGGCACACTGCTGGCTCATGGCCAACCTGTCATCAACCAGGACCCTTCTCCACAGAGCTCTTCTCCAGCAGGTCACCCCCAGCCTGTACTGATACATGTGGTTGTTCCTCCCCAGGTGCCAGACTCTCCACTTGCTTTTGTTGAATCTCATCTGGTCTCTCCCTGCCCAGCTCTCCAGCCTGGCCAGGTCTCTGGATGGCAGCGCAGTGTCCTGCCTGTCAGCCACCCCTCCCAGCTTTGTATCATTGGCATACTTGCTCCAAGTCCCTCACTTGGAGGGGGCTAGGAAGGAGTATTTTGAATATTCTGAATTTTTTCTGATTGTACTCTGTATTATGAAAGTAAGTACTATCATGTTTATGGAAACTGAGCAAAGGTATATCGAATTCAGTGGATCCCAGTGGATGTGATACCATATGTACTGCTATGAATATTGACAGTGTTGCCTTAGCTCCTTCTCTTGCTGAGTTTCTCATTACTTGGTACTCCTCTGAGGTACTATTTTTCTGGCTTTTAAAATTATTTTAAAGCTATGCAGAAGCTTGCAAGGTTTGCATAGTGAAGAAAACTCCCTTAGAAATGAACACTCTTAACCATCCTCGATGGGTGGCAGAGGTCCCAAAGATCCTGTGTCCCTCTGAGCTTCAGGAAAATTGGCAGCTGGGTAAAGGGAGAGACGCAGATGAGAATTTGTGATTTTAATCTTTCTCTGTTGAGGAGGAACTGTTGTCTGCTCAGCACAGGGCTGGCCTTTGGTTGCAGTGTTGCACACCTGCCAAATCAAGAAGGCAGGATGTCTGGGGAGATGATGGGGAAATAAAGGGACAGAGGGCACAAAGTCGCATAGAATGAAACGCCATTAATTCTGCTGCTCGTGGCACAACTTGTTCTGTGTTTCTGAAATGAACCAGTGAAAAAATAGTTGGAGTGTTTACTGACTGTCATGTGGAAAATTGTGGAAAAGCACTTGGTTTTCTTCATTGTTGACATGTCTCTTAAAATTTTAATAACATAAGAAAGAGGGGTTGTGACCTGGTATTACTTTATTTTAAACAGCAAATGAAATCAAAAGCTGTGTTGCTTAGGGGATCTGCTTGAATATACATGGTGCTAATTCTGTTTGAATTTAGAAGAGCCTAGTCTCTGCTGCCAAGCTCCCTGCTAGCTGGTTTCCATTTTTTAATTTTATTAAGAGCTAATTACACAATCTGTCTTTTTAAAATGTGATATAGACTATGTATTAGTCAAAGTTGCAAAACTTGGGAAGCTGCCAAAATGCAAAAGGATTTTTCCTTCCTATTTCTGCTTTTTAAGATGAAGAGATATTTAATTACATAAACAAGGATTCAAGTCCTGTCATTTATAGTGAATCTGTTTAATAAACAGTATTATCTGTTGGTTGAGAAAGAGAGATACACAGTTTAGTCCAACACTAATTAAAAGACAAAACTAAATAAAATGCAAAGCTTTGTTTAAAAGACATGATTAGAAAACGTTTTCAGGAGTGGACATGTCTTTTCTCAGGGGAAGATTAGTATTGGTATTTTCTAGGATATTAATCTTGAGAAATGAAACATTAACATTTGAAGCACATGCTGTTGAAATCCTTGGCATTCTTATTTTGAAAAATTCAGAGCTAATGATAGAGACAAACTTGAAAAAAAGTGCCAAATCCTTTCTGGTTCTTGGGTTTTTACTATGAATACAGTTTTTCCATGTGATGTCAGTAGGAATGTCTGCTCATGACTGCTACATCTCTCTTGATATTTACATGCTGGAAGAAGAGTATATATATTCTGAATTGTACCTATCTATATCATAGACTATTAGAAATATAATTTTAAAAAATAACATTTATCCTTTATTCACAAACATGTAATTCCTGAGAACATTACATTTCTCTTGATTTGGGGGGTGGTGTTTCTGTTTTCTTTACAATTCTTTCAGGTATTGCCATTAGTGTTTGGGAGTGAATAGAGGTATTACAGGCATCCTTCTCTTAGGAATTTGTTTCAGTACTGGCTGTAGCTGTCCTGTGTTAGATATTTTACCTGCTGATACACTAGGTTCTTTCACTACCCACCTGACCCTGGCCATAGTGGAGGGCTGTGTCTTTCTACTGGGTTTTTGGCAGTGGTTGGAGGAAGGTGTTGCAACCCATCAGTATTAATAGACCTCCTATGCTTCTGAGCATTTCTTGGACAGAGATTTGTTGTTTTGTGAAATAGGATAAAATTTTATGCAGCTTTTGAGGTACACACATGGTTGAAATGGTGTTCTTAAACTTAAAACAGTTTTAATAAAATAAATACCTGTGTATGTTGGGCCTGGGGGAACCCAATGAGATTCAACACTGCCAAGTGTCAGGGGTGGCACTTGGGCCAGAGGAATCCCAGACACAGATACAGACTGGGAGAAGAGCTGCTGGAGAGCAGCCCTGTGAGAAGGACCTGGGTGTCACAGTGGATGAGAAACTGAACATGAGGCAGCAGTGGCTCTGGCAGCTCACAAGGCCAATGGGATCCTGGGCTCCATCAGCAGAGGGGTGGCAGCAGGGACAGGGAGGGGATTGTCCCTCTCTGCTCTGCCCTCCTGAGGCCCCAGCTGGATCCTGTGTCCAGAGCTGGGGCCCCCAATACAAGAGAGATGTGGGGCTGTTGGAGAGGGGTCAGAGGAGCCACAAAGATGCTCAGAGGGCTGGAGCAGCTGCCCTACAAGGAGAGGCTGAGGGAGCTGGGCTGGTTCAGCCTGGAGAAGAGAAGGCTGTGAGGGGACCTCATTGCAGCCTGCCAGTCCCTGAAGGGAGCAGAGGAACAGGAGGGGAATCAGCTTTTTAAAAGGACAGACAATGGCAGGACAAGGGGGATGGATTAAAGCTAAAGGAGGGAAGGGTTAGATTGGATATTAGGGGGAAGTTTTTTCCAGAGAGAGTGGTGAGGGGCTGGAACAGGCTGCCCAGAGAGGGGGTGGGTGCCCCGTGTCTGGGGGTGTTCAAGGCCAGGCTCTATGGGGCCCTGGGCAACCTTGTGTAGCTCCAGGCCTGAGGTTGGGGTCCCTTCCAACCCTTGCCATTCTATGAGTCTGTGATTCTATGAGGTACTGCAATATTTTGCTGCTGGAAAAGGCTGATTCATTGTATGCTTGTGAAAGAACTTTGTCTTGCATACAGAAAAATACTACTGAAGCAAGAGACTGACTTATGTAATGGGACTATTATATAGTTGTTTGTGAGAATGGTAGAAAAATAATATCCACTATGTCAATGTAATTAATGTTATTTCTGCAATGTTTCCTTATAGCCATCTGTTGGTGAAAGTCTTCAGAAAGAAGCATTGAAAAAACAAGCAATGAAACAGGTAAGAAGATAAGGTGGGGGGTCTCTTCATGCCTATGGCAAATTAGAAAATTACTGTGTCTATTCCCTTTTATTAAATAATTGCAGAAACTAATTGTGCAACTTCAGAGTTATATTACTATATTTCCTGTACTGCAAATACTGGTGAGGATGTGGTTGTTCATCAGGAACTTTGTAGATCAGACTGTTATTAATTTACACCCAATGTTTTAATGGATAGGTTTATACTGTAGATCTGTTAATAACAATATAGGAATTAAATGTTTGAAAATAGTAAAAAATTAACAGTTGATTTTTTTTTGCATCTTCTCCTTCCCCCTTTTTTTCTTTCAGACTAAATTGGAGATTCAGAAGGCTTTGGAGGAAGATGCTACAGTGTATGAATATGACAGTATTTATGATGAAATGCAGCAGCAGAAGAAAGAAAGTAATGCCAGGTTGCTCTCTGGAAAAGATGACAAAAAGGTCAATACCTGACAATGTATGCTGTCTGTGTTATCTCTGTATGCTTGGCATAACTGTGGTTGATTAACTTTTCAGCTTTACAGATGGATTTTCTCCTCAGGTATACAAGTGCTGAAATCCTATTACATAAGGTAGTAATTTGCAAGGATTTTGGTAAAAGTATTAGTTCATCAGCTTCTTCAGAGTCCTGGTCCAGTGGTATTCTTGAGGGCAGCTGACAATGAGTTTCCCACCCAATTTATGATGTACATATAGCACATCTTTCCATGTATTTCTGAAGAGAATGTTACAGTGGGATAATAGGATTTGAGGCAGGTGGACCCAGCAACAGTGCTACTTTTGATAATAAAGACTGGTTATTAAGGCAATTAACATAAATCGTCCCACCTCACTCACTAGTGTCCTTACCAGAGGACCAGGAGGACAGGGACAGGGAGGGGATTGTCCCTCTCTGCTCTGCCCTCCTGAGGCCCCAGCTGGATCCTGTGTCCAGAGCTGGGGCCCCCAATACAAGAAAGATGTGGGGCTGTTGGAGAGGGGTCAGAGGAGCCATGAAGATGCTCAGAGGGCTGGAGCAGCTGCCCTACAAAGAGAGGCTGAGGGAGCTGGGCTGGTTCAGCCTGGAGAAGAGAAGGCTGTGGGGGGACCTCATTGCAGCCTTCCCATCCCTGAAGGGAGCAGAGGAACAGGAGGGGAATCAACTTTTTAAAAGGGCAGATAATGGCAGGACAAGGGGGATGGATTAAAGCTAAAGGAGGGAAGGGTTAGATTGGATATTAGGGGGAAGTTTTTTCCAGAGAGAGTGGTGAGGGGCTGGAACAGGCTGCCCAGAGAGGGGGTGGGTGCCCCATCCCTGGGGGTGTTCAAGGCCAGGTTGGATGGGGCCCTGGGCAACCTTGTGTAGCTTCAGGTCTGAGGTTGGTGTCCCTGCCTGTGGCAGGGGGGTTGGAGCTTTATGATCCTTGGGGTCCCTTCCAACCCTTGCCATTCTATGAGTCTATGACTGTCAGAAGATTAATTAACTTTCATTGGTGAATTGTGAGCCAGTTTTCACAGTCTAATGCTTCATTTCAAAGCACTGCTGAATTACTCTGACAAGGGATATTTTCCTTGTTACTCTATTTCTTTTGAAAGCTGTTGTCAGGCTGTGTGGCTATCAAGGGAAACTTCCCACTTCTTTCCAGCAATAGAAAGACAAGGCTCTCAAAAGACACAAGACAAAAAACCCCTAGTAAATAATCCTAGTAAAAGATGGGCTGAATGTTTTGGTTGAATCCAGCAATCTCTGGTTATTGGGAAGCATTTCTTATGAGTCATCTAAAAGGGAGCAACATTTTCTTTCAGGTAGCTCTTGAACAGTGTGACTGTGTGTTTGACTGCCTTCTGTCAGTTTTCTTTCAACAGCTCCATCAATCCTTATTTCTCTTATCTTAGCCACCTCAATTAACTCTCAGCATCATACCTCTCTTCCTTCTTATTTTAGCCCAGATACATCCAAAATATCCTCAAAGCAGCTGAGATTAGAAAGAAGGAGCAAGAAAAAAGGATGGAAAGGAAAATTCAGAAAGAGCGTGAAATGGAAGGAGGAGAGTTTGCTCATAAGGAGGCTTTTGTCACTTCAGCCTATAAGAAGAAGCTACAAGAAAGGGCTGAAGAGGAGGAAAGAGAAAGAAGAGAGGCAGCTCTTGAAGGTGAGATTCACACTGAAGTAATGCCCCTCAAAAAGAAGTAAGGCCTTGTTTATGATTTACAACTTTGTGATCTGGTCTCTCTGTCAGAGATAATTAAAATCACAAAGGACTAGATGGCAGATACTGAGTCAGATCCCACTTTGTGGTTTTTCCTTTGTACCTGTTAGTAAAGGAGCAGAGGAAGCTCCCCTGTTTGTGTGTCAGTACTATTTGGGTTGCTACTGTTAAGTTTTCAGGAAAGGTCAGTTGTTGAAGGAAGACTTGTACACCAGGGGTACAGTGTTGCTTACGCTCCTTACTTCAGACGTTTTGTAGACCCAGGAACATGTCTAAAGAATAGGATATTGAATCATAAGATAAATGAGGTTGGAGTGGATCTCTGAAGGTCATTTGTTCCAGCCTCCTGCTCAAAGCATGGTCTGCTCTGAGGTTAAATCAGGTAGCTCTGAACTGCCAATCTGGGCTTGAAAACCTCCAGGATGGAGATTGCAGTCTTGGTGTGACTTCACCAACTGTGAGTTGTGTCTGATTAGTCTTTGTGGCACAGTAAACCCAACCTACCTTTTTTTTCTCCTAGCTTACATGGATGTGACCAAACAGAAGGATCTCAGTGGATTTTACAGACATCTTTTAAACCAGAGGGTAGGGGAAGAAGAGATGCCTAAATGCAGCTTCCGTGAAGCCAGGTAGGATACACTTCCAGATAGGAACTAGCTTCTGGCTGTTTGTGATTCCAAACTCACTGGAACACTGTAAGAATGTGAAAGGGAGTACTAAAACTTGATAGGGGAAGCTGATTACTGCATACAGTTGATTAACTGAATTACTTGGGAAGTGACTAATGAGTGCCTGTAAGACAGTGACTAATGAGCGCCTGTGAGACAGAAACAGGCAGGGCAGGGATGCTGTTTGAGGAGTATCAGGAGGGCAGTCATACTTGCAGTGCTCTTGGTGTTATTCTCACATGATACAGACATCTTTTGTACCAGAGGGTAGGGGAAGAAGAGATACAGCAATCTGCATTTAAGGTAGGTATTTTGTATTGTGAGGGAGACAAAAGGTGAAAGGATGGGGATCAAGATCAAGACATAGGAAATGATATTGTGACATGAATTTCCTGAAAAGAATGTGGGGCTTTGTACTTTTTCCACATTTACAGGTTCATAAAAAATAAATTAATTGGGTGTTGATGCTGTGATAAAAGGAAATTAATTGAATTTTGTAGGAAATCCAGTGG
The DNA here is from genome assembly GCA_022605575.1 of Laterallus jamaicensis coturniculus. Lineage (NCBI taxonomy): Eukaryota > Metazoa > Chordata > Aves > Gruiformes > Rallidae > Laterallus > Laterallus jamaicensis. The sequence goes on along the minus strand of JAKCOX010000025.1, from coordinate 7,352,493 downwards.
GAATGTTTTAAAAACTTAATATATGCCCAGCCTAAAGCAAAGTAATGAGAAGCAACTGAATTATTTATGTAGCTGGGATTGTGAAAATCTGCCCTGTGGTTAAATACTGTGAAGGGGAACAACAACTATACAGCAACAACTGATGATTTGAAGCAATTATTCAGGTTCAACCTTACTTGGGATAGGCCTTAAACCTGGATATCACTAGTTAAGTGCTTGCCATCACAACAACAAGGCAGCTTTCATCAAGAGAGTTTCTGGATCTGAGATTGGATGGTTAAAAAGTAAGTTACTAGTTTAAATGAAGGATGTGATCACAATGGAGTTACTCAGCTGTCTGAAAAAATTGAATTCTTGGTTGTATCTTTAGTATAAGGATGTGCCACCTTACTGGAAATAAATAGGGAAAAGTGGTGTAAAATAAATAGCAGGTAAGAATTACTGACTGGAAGAAAACCAGAACAGCTTCCTGAATTTAAGCTGAAAATGGGAAATTTGAGGCCACAATTTTGTCATTTGAGACTTAAAAGTTTTAGTAAGCCTGTGAGTTTGGAAGAACATCCTGTCTTGGGCTTTCACTAAAGAGAAATACCTGCTGGTTTCAGTAGTGCACAAAGATTGCTGCTGAGGTGGTTAAATGAATTCTGTGTATTATGGTTTCTTCTGTTTATTGATGAAATCTAAGTTACTCAGTTGCATCTCTGTAAGAAGCAGTAGTGGTCAGCCCCCTTGGTTGCCCATTTCTTTTAGTAGTTTTAGTTCCAGAGCATCTGCAGGAAGATGCAGTTTTGTGCTGCATAGAGATCATCTGAAACAATGGCTTCTCAATCTTGCAGATTTAAGGAATTGTGGTCCTCTCATGAGTTGCACATAAACTGAATTCAGGGGAAGACAAGTAGTACTGTAGGTGGTGCTCCCAGCAAGGCTTTCAAGTAAGCTCAGCTCTGTATCATAATTTTATTCTTTCTTATGGTGGTACAAGAGCATACAGAGAGAAAACAGCTCAATTTTTAGATCTCAGGCTTTGCATCACTTGTCCCTAAAGTGATCCACCTTTGACTTGTCATTTTAATTAGCTGGATTACTAAATGAACGATCAAACTTTTCAGCATAACTTTTGGCCATTGGTCATTAGACTAACCATGCTTTCAAGCATGCATCAAACACTCTAACTAGATGGAATGCTGATTCCTAAGCCTTTACCACAGACTCTTACTGTAGCTCTGTGATCAAAAGGAAGAGACGTGTGGCTTGTGTGAGTAAACACATAGATCCTTGTCAGTCAGAGAAGAATAACAAAGCATAACCTCTCTCTGTTCTGCCCAAATGGATCCTCTTCAGCTTTTTGTTTTTAAGGATCTATGAGCTAGCCACAAGAGTGAGATCTTCAGAAATTGGATTTAAAAATCTACTGCTACTCATGGAAGCTGTCTTCCTACCTCTGTCAACAAAACATACAACCTGCTGCTTCTCTGGATAATTACTTGAGGTGAATAGAGGAGTCAACAGCTTGTGTAGCTTGCCCAAAAGCATACACAACGATACAAATCTACAGATACTTAACCATAGTCAGCATCTAAACTTCATTATCTAAAATAAACTCATCAGCTCACATTCACCAGTGAACCAGATACAGATACTTAATAGAATCAATCAATACAGACAGTGAAGAGAAATCCTTTGCACTGGATTCTTGGAACCTAAGCCACAGATAGATTTGCTCTCTTAAACTTTTCACCAGCATCTTTTGCTTAAGTCCTGAACCAGAAGTGAGTTTGTAGAAAAGTCTGAGATTTCAGGCTGTGTAATGTTGTTTTTTCTTTTTTAACATAAAAAAAAATGTAGGATAAAGGAAGAAAAATCTGACAGTTATGAAGAATCCAACCAAAGGAACAAATGCCCATATGAAAGTCAAACACTGAAGCCCTCTGTTAAGAAAGAGGATAATCCAGATGTCGATACTGACTTGGGAACTGATAGTAGTGATGATGATAAGAGACACAAAAATAGTAAAGTAAATTTGAAAAAGAAGAAAAGGAGAAACAGCTCTGTGAGCAGTGAAGAGGAGGCTAAACTTCCCAAGAGCCAGAGGCATTCCAGGTCACCAAGCTCATCCAGTGGGGAGGAAGAGCTGCGTACAAAAGCCCAAACAAATCAACTTGCAAAGAGGGGGGAGAGCAGACCAAGCAGAAGGGGAAATGATGAACATTACAGGGAAAAAGATTATGAGAGGAGTAGGACCCATGAAAAGGATCACCAAAGGGAAAAGGAAGGGCGACATAGATTCGGGGATCACACTAATAAAGACAACTACAGAAGGAGGGAAGAGCACGATGATAAACAAAGGGGGAAGGAAAGAAAAGAGAGGGAAGGACATGGCAGAGAATGGAGGAAGGGAAAGGAGAGAGAAGAGAGGGGCTCAGAAAGGGAACAAGAGAAGGAAAGAATAAGAAATGGTAAAGATAGATACCATGACAGAGAGAAGGAGAGAGGAGAGAAGTGCAGAGAAAAGGAAGACCATGCGAAGGAGAGGAGAGAGAAATATGGTAGCGATGAAAAGAAATACAGAGAGAGGAGAGAAAGTGCCCCTGGTGAAAGAGATGGAGGGACTGACCTGGAAAAAGAGAGGAAGGGAAAAGAGAGTGAGGTGGATGAGAAGGAAAGGTCTGGCTCTGGAATTTCATCTGAGCAGAAGCGTAAAGCTGGAGAAGGGGAGAAAGAGGAGAAGGAGCAAGCACAGAAACCATCGGAGAGCATGAGCAAATTTGCCAAGCGCAGCAATGAAGAGACAGTCATGTCAGCCAGGGACCGCTATTTGGCAAGGCAGATGGCACGTGTCAGCACTAAGTCTTACATCGAGAAGGAAGAAGATTAATGTCCCTGTGAGACAAAACCACTTCATCTCTCAACCAAGAGGAAGAGCCAGTGCTGCATGGACTCTTGTACAGAAGTCAAATTATATCCTAGCTCTTTATTCCTGGCTTTCATTTAAAACGTTGTGTGCGCTGTAATAGAGCTACAACTTTTGAAGTCGATCAATGGATCATTCAATACATATCCTTAGCTTGTTTATACAGTTGAAGTACTAAATTGGGCTCACTCTGTCCACCCTGGCCTTCAGTACCTTATCCTTGGTACGTAAAGATTCTTGGACAAACCTCAGAGTGTTAAAACAACATACGCTGAGAGGAGCTGTAAGAGTGGGGAAAACCCAAGAAAACCAGCCTGAATAATGATCTAGGAGATTTCTGTACCTAGTGTGGTGTTTTGTAAGCTAAATGCATATTGATGTATGAATTTTATATTTATGTGTGGGCTTTGGTTTTGGGGACCTGATGTACAGAAACACTTAAATAAAGTGTAAGATACATAGAGGATCTAAGCATGGGTCTTTTTTAATGCTTGTGTTATTTTACTATGTCAGTTTGTTGTGAAACAAGATACATGGGTTTGTCTTCTCATGTGTAACAGTCATATCTGCTTGTTCTGTTGGAACTAACATTTTAGGTTTGTCGGTCTGTTCAGAGGCTCATAATCAAGACTAAACTTATCTCAGAACTGTAACTTGCTAGGTTACTTGCTAACTTTGTAGTGTTTTCTTTCACTTTGTTTTCTAGTAAACTTACCAATTTATCCTACAGTAAGGTGAGTTAATGTTGAAAAAGACTTGGAGATTGGAGTTTCTCTAAGAGGTTGTTCTGCAGACTGAGTAATGAGACAAAATTAAGCACTGTGCCTGTCGGATTACAAACACTTGAAATGGAATGAGGTTTTATTTGTAAGCTCATTAGTGGCTAGGCACCTACTCCAAGTGTGGATGAGTTTGGGTTTTGCTGTTCTGTCTAATGTGTGTTGGTTGTTCTGTTGGAATAGAATGAAAGAGACTTTAGCAGCAGGCTCAGGTTCAACACGAAAGGAAATCCTCTGCTTTTTGTCAAAGTGACCTTGTTGTTGAAGTAAACTGGTTGAGATCATAGAATCATAGAATGGCATGGGTTGGAAGGGACCCCAAGGATCATAGAGCTCCAACCCCCCTGCCACAGGCAGGGACACCAACCTCAGGCCTGGAGCTACACAAGGTTGCCCAGGGCCCCATCCAACCTGGCCTTGAACACTTCCAGGGATGGGGCACCCACCCCCTCTCTGGGCAGCCTGTTCCAGCCCTTCACCACTCTCTCTGTAAAAAACTTCCCCCTAATATCCAATCTAACCCTTCCCTCCTTCAGCTTTAATCCATCCCCCTTGTCCTGCCATTGTCTGTCCTTTTAAAAAGTTGATTCCCCTCCTGTGTCTCTGCTCCCTTCAGGGACTGGCAGGCTGCAATGAGGTCCCCCCACAGCCTTCTCTTCTCCAGGCTGAACCAGCCCAGCTCCCTCAGATATAGCTCCCCAGAGATAGTTTGCTTTTTCTTGGAATTGAGTTTCATCTTTGCTCTTTCCATAAAAGACAGGCACAAGAGACATCTACCAATGGGTTATGAATATTAAATTTATTACAATAACAGTTTACAGTACAAGGCACATACTGATGACTTACAATCAGCTTGCAACACTTGTAACTAAACAGCTGCATAAATTAATACAGGTGCATCATGTACTTAGTTCTGTACAGCTAAAACTTGTCTTAAAAGGCAAACATGGTCCTAATTTACCAGTTTCATAAATTCTTTTTCAGTGTTTGGAATAGAGGGCAGGATATACTTGTGTGATAGGAAAGAGAGGGTGAGCTGATGGAATTTGTTTGCCTCAGAACACTTTTCATTGCAGTGCAGCCCATTTGGGATCAATGTAACTAGGTTTTGTACAAAAACTATGTTGAATGTTGAGCAACCAGATAAATACTGATTAATTAAAATGTTTTCAAATGGGTTTGTAAAAGGAAGAAACAAGATTAAATTATTTTTTAAAAATTAAATAAATTTCTCAGTATTTCAGGCACTCAGCTAAAAAGAGATACTGAAAAATGAATTGATCATAAGAAGACTTAGAAAACTTCACACCAGTATGCCATATAACATGCAAGCACACACAAGAAAAAAACTAAACTGCCTTGCTATTTCAGGTTTTAGAGAATGGAAACATAGCTGTGTTTTATCATTGTATTATTCAGGAAAAGAAAAGCATTTTTAATCCACTTCTGGAGGGCTCCCATGCCCCCTCTTCCCATAAAGACCTCAGATTGGATTATCCTAGTGAAAAGAGAGCAAAGGACTGTATCAAATAATCTTCTGGACTGTCTGTTTGTAAAAATATTTCCCTGTGACTTTGTCTGCATTGCTTTTTATATCTTCAGATAATGTTCAAAATTTTCACCCTCTCTCAGTACATCTGTACTCACAGTGTGTTATTCTCACTTTCCAACTGAGAAATTCAGGCTGAGGGACTTTGCCCTGGGACTGTTGCAGGGCTTGTAGTAACAGCAGGGCTTTGGGGCTGAGTTTCAATCCACTACAAAACAGTGGCACTTAGTGGGAACTTGCTCAGCATTCTGTGCTAAACCACCCAGAGAGACAATGTCTGTCACATATTAGTGCCTTAAAAAATAGAAATTAAAGATGCACCTTTTGCCATTTCAAATGCTCTTAGAAAAGACTAACATCAGTAGTACTGCACTCTGAATAGCAGGGTTCCTGCAATAATTATTTTGCAGATTATTCCATTAGTAATCATGTGCCCAGTTTGTTTCTTTGCAAAGGCTGAAAAATGGCTTTGATGCAGACAATGCTCATATTTAACTCAAGCTTTTCTGTCCCCACCTTCACTCTTCCTAATAAAAGGTGGCAGAATATCTAAGGATGCATTTGCAAGTGGGTATATGACCACATTTGGACCTGTAAGTTTTGGGTTGTTTCAAGGCAGGGGGTGGGTTTGGCTTTGTTGTGTTACTTTAATGAGCCTAGCTCAAAATAGCATCAGAGATGGTAAATCTACAACCCAGTTGTAACCTGTTTGGATACTTCTCTGGTTTGGAGGAAAAATGTCTAACATTAGTCTGGAGAATGGAGAAGCTGGATAGGTTTTTTTCCTTTATTTCCTACAATTGATACTGGATACATGTGAGGATCTTACTCCTCTTACCTTGACATGCCATATGTATTTTTTTCAATTTATGAATTCATAACAGAAAATTTCCTTTTCTAAAAAGTCAGTAATCTTCTGATTAGGAACTTAGTAACTAAAGGGCTTTCTGATACTAAAAATTCCCAGACTCTTCCTCTTTTCCTCACAATGAAGCCAGATTTGGAAGTAGTTCTCAAGTATACTCAAAGGCTAAGCTACAAAACTATTTCTTTGGAGTAACTGTCCAGTTAAGACAGGTTTATTATGGTTTTTTTCTGGTGGCAATGAAAGAATATACTCCCTTTTTATTTAAAAATAGTTTAGGAGTCTTTTGTAGTCCCAAAAGAAGAATCCTTGTCCCTTTAAGTTATTTCCTTATTGGAAGTTGGGCTTGAGACTTAAATGAACTCAAGTCAATAGCTGAAGTGTAAGAGGCTTTCCAGGAGGTGCCTGCACACCCAAGGGAGAAGAGCCTTGATGGGAGCAATGGAGATGTTTCCAGAAAGCAAACAGCCCCAGCCCTGCTTTCCTCTAATATGGGAAAGCCTTCATACCAACATAAACTCTTGGATAGGTTTAATGCCTGCTGCTATGAATGCATATATATATATATATAACCTTCTTTATTTTAGCAGTTTGTTACCTAAGTCAACCATGAGATACAAAAGAGATTTTTATCCTCTACTTTATTTTACTTTTGTTTTAATCTATGTGGTAGAGTAAAAATACAATGCAAGTTTTTACATAAATGGCAGCTACTTAGGTTTACCTAAACTTCCATGGAACTGCAGCAAAACTATCATCCTCCAACTGACTTGGCAATTCCAGCCAGGCTGAAGGGCAGTTACATCTGGAGAGCATGTGTATGCATATAATATAAAGAGGTTAGTATATGTATGGAAGTTAATTTGCAGATCAGTGCCTGGAAATTTATTAGAAATAGTTCTGCTGAGAACCAATCCTGCTGAATTCTACACAACTTGGTGTTGAAAAACAAATTCCCTCCTTTTCCTCAGGGTGAAAAAAACTAAATGAGTTCATGTTAGAATGTAAGCTAAGAAATCCCAAAGTAGGTTTGTGTAGCTTGTTAAATGTACTTTTGTCAGCCAGCCAAAGGGCTTGCTCTAAACTTCAGTTCTGTACTAAGAAAGAATAGAAAAAGCCACAGGCTCCAGCAAATTTTAGGTGTGAAATTCAATTTTAAAAAAACCAAAACCCTAAACCTTGCAAACCAAAGCAGAGGAGCAGGTTTTTTTAAGTTCCTGGGCTTTGGCATAGGAACTCAAGAAAAAAATATGTTGGTTTGTAGTTTCTTTGGGTGTGGTAGGTCAGGACAGTGACATCATGGAAACTGCCTTGGTTATGTAAGTGTAGTTAAGTGCTAGCAAAGGTCCTTGTCAAGCCACGACGAGTCTTTGTGGCTTTAATGGAATTAAAGGAAAGTGAAGCCTACAGCATTACAAAAAATGCTTCTGTGGTATTTGTTATGCAAAAACCCAATAAAAACTGTGAGGCATCAACTGTTCCCATCTGCAAAACACAAGAAATGCTACCAAGTGTGTGTGCTAATGTGTGCAGAGCCATGTACAGTGCTGCTCAGGCTACTTTCCTCTTCCTCTCTCTGCTCTGCTCCAGTCTGAGGGATTGAAGAACTGACTATTTGATTTTCTAGCTTATAAAACCCTGTGTTACTTGAGTAATGTATGGCTATCAGAAATAATTTTTTTTATATATATATTTTTTCAATGTAGTTGAAGCAATTAGAACCTTAGAAGCGAATACAACATTGCCCAGTACAAACGATCACATTGAGGAAGATACAGGAGTACTGCCACAGATTTGGGGTTCTACACCTAATCCTACCCACTGATAACTCATCCTATAGTGGCTCCCACAAGCCAGCACACGCCTTCAGAGAGCCCCCGTGCGTGGAGTAGTGGTGTTCTCATGCACAAGGACACCCTCGTGTTTCCAGAGCGAGCGAGTCCTCAGGCAGTTCAGTCTGGTTAGAATTGCACAGTAGATCTCAGTGAATTGCTTGGATTAATGTGCTGGAGGCAGCGTGGTTCCAAATGCCCGGTGTCAGTGATGCAGCCTCCAGAGAAAACTCCTCCCTGTGTTGTCTCGACTGGAAAGGGAATTCTTTGGAGGGGCAGAAGGTGTGTGTGTTGGGGGGGGGGGAGAGGGAGGAAGAGTTAAATATGTGCTCCCCCTCCCTTCCCCCAAAAAACAGGTCAGCTTATACTGCGTTCATGCGGATGTCTCCAAATGGGATCTCTGTGGCTGTTTCTGGTGTGATGCTTTTCAGAATACGCTGTTGGAAAGAAAATGATATTACAAACTGGTTTGTTTTAAAGTTTATAAGATGATGGCCGTTTGGAAAGAGAGACAATAAAACTGTGACTCTGGTTTGAGTTCTACCTCGTGAACCACACAAGGATTTTTTCAGGCTTCTATTATCTCAGCACTGTGAAGACATGAGCTGCTGCAGAAGTGCACAGTGTCATTTTTACTTATTAGTAACATATAATGTGAATCAAAGTGTGACATGTCGTATTAATCACAGAATCACAAGAGTTGTAGGGGTTGGAAGGGACCTCAAGAGCTCATGGGGTCCAACCCCCCTGCCAAAGCAGCTCCCCAGCTCATACTGCACAGATAGGCATTCAGATGAGTCTTGAGTATCTCCAGAGAAGGAGACTCCACCACCTCCCAGGGCAGCCTGTCCCAGGGCTCTGGCACCCTCACTGGGGAAATGTTCCTCCCCATGTTGGTGTGGAACTTCCTGTGCTCCAATTTGCAGCCATTGCCCCTTGTCCTGTCCCCACAGACACTGAAAAGGGGCTGGCTGATTCCCCCTGCACCCCATACTTAAGATATTTATAACCATTGATTAGGTCCCCCCTCAGTCTTCTCTCCAGGCTGAACAGCCCCAGCTCTCTCAGCCTTTCCTCATAGGATAGATGTTCCAGGCCCTTCATGATCTTCGTAGCCCTTCTCTGGACTCTCTCCAGGAGATCCCTGTCCTTTCTATCCCAGGGAGCCCAGAACTGGACACAACACTCCAGGTGGGGCCTGACCAGGGCAGAGCAGAGGGGGAGGATCACCTCCTTGGACCTGCTGGCCACACTCCTCCTGATGCACCCCAGGATCCCATTGGCCCCATTGCTTTAGGACTTTGCAGTTATACCCCGAGCCAGCGAAACATATTCTTTCTGAACTGGTATTTACATGAATTTACAAGAAATCCCCAAGATGTCATCACTTGCTGCCACAGATTTATGGCAGAGAAATCTTACTAAGTGTGGGAGAGAAAAAGAAACTTGTTCTTACAGATATACCCTAGGGAACCAATCTTTCACTGCCTCATTCATGTGATACTGTCCCCTATTTGATTTCTAAGAAAAACCTCCAGTTCACCAGAGCTTAAAAAAAAAAAATTACTGGATTTAATATTTTATATGAATATGTCAGCAGCCTCACTAATGCCTGGGAAGATCTGTCAGTCACTCAGAGTAGGCAGAAGACAATTAGCTATCAAGTGACTGGGAACAGAACAGAGTAATCCTCAAGTCCCAGGCCATCAGACCCTAGGAAAATCCACACAAAATATTTATAGGAATCACCTCCTTCCTAACAATCAAATAGAAGCAAGAGAGCATTGTGGATACCTCCTTAAGTGTTCCTGGAGTGATGATCAACCGATAAACCATGTAGATTGGAATGCAGATGACAGAAGAGGTTCCTATGCAATAACCCACTACTGTGGTCCAGTAGGGATAATTATAATCGAAAAGCCGAAGTTCAGGAGGGTTGGACAGAAAGCTGCAAGTGACAAACTGAAAAAGAAAGAGAGGAATGGATGAATACATGCCTTTTGACCACACATACTTACTTTAGGGAATTCTGTGTCCCCCACATACCATCAAAGTAAAAAACCCCCAACACTAGGGCTCAAGAAGGATTTAATATAAGTCAACACTGAAAAAAAAATCCTAAATGACATCAGTATGGATTTTTAAAAAGTAAAGCTAAAGAACCCTCAAAACCAGTTCTGGATATCCAGACTTTCCTTCAGGAAGTTTGCAAGAGCTCTGGTGCTTTGGGGTGTAGCCCAAAACCAGTAACTAAAAGAAACTGGGTAAAAGTTCTCATACAAGTTGCCTATTTCATAAATACACATTCAAAGAAATACAAAAATATGGTGGGGCTTCTTGCCTAAGAAACATTGGAAAGAAAATTTAGGACCACACTTATAGGGAAGAAAAAAAAAGATGTGCAATGGACAAAATCAGATTGATTGATCGATACCAGTGTGCAGAATTTCATCCAGTTACCCTTGTACTGAGCCCTGTAACTCAATTCCAGCTAAAGCACTCCTTCCAGAAAGGTGGCATCTTTCTGGTTTTAAGCCACCAGGAATGGGAAGTGTACACTCTCAGCTACTTGTCTCATTTTTAATCATGATCAGTGTCAATTCTCCTTTCTCCGAATTGAACTCGCAGCCAGAGCAGTGGTGGTTTATGCTGTTGTTTATTAGGTTTTAGACCCTTTTAACAGGCTTTCAAATACTGTTAAAGTACTTACCTCTGGTAATCACATCAGCTTTCTGTTTTCTCTGTGATAAGCTAAACAGATTCCTTTTTTTTCCACTGTTAATTCTTTTCTACACACTTCATCTCTTCTGTGATACTTTTCCATAGCATTTTAGTTCTTTGGTAACTTTTACCAAGGTCAGTACTAGTTTGGATACAGTGGCCTGGTGTCAGTGCTGTTAATGCTGTTAGAAAAGACTCCTCAGCCTGTCCTTCACAACTGAAATTTCTTATGAAACAACAAATACTTTTAGTTGAACATCACAGGAATAATATTTGTGACTGTCCTTGGAAGGATCTCTGACTCCATTTTTTCCAGAGCATCAGAAGATTGGGATTCCCAGGAAAACTTCCAGACACAAATAACATACTGCTTCCTGGGCTTTCCTTAGTTTAGTTTCCACAGAGAATACAAATAGCTCTGCCTAGTGACCACATCACCAGAGCTGAATTCCTCTCTGTTTATTTTACTGGATTAGAATCACAAAGAGGAAGGTAATGTAAGAATGACTTCTGGTGTCACACTTTTCAGAGCCTTTTCTTCCCTTATTTTCTGGGATTAACCAACTCAAAATCTGTTAATTGTGCATTGATCATTACAAGTGTTTTCAGTTCACTCTGTAGGTCTTAAATCCCTGTTCTGTGCCTTGTAAACTCCCATCTTGACCTGCTCTGCTCCCACTAAGGCTAGTAACAATAAAAGACAGTGTGAGCTAATTTTGGATCAGGAAATGAGCACTTTAGGTTAAAATGTTATCGATGCTACTGCCAAGTCAAACATTGGGCCAGGATTTCCAGTTCTGGATTATAGATTTATAACAATTGCATTTAACTGCTGTGAGTTTTACAAGTGGAATATTCTAAAGCTGACAGTCAGTGGTTGCTGTAACAGGACATTCACTTGTCTTGGTTTTCCTCTCCAGACAGTATGTTTCATCATCTTTTATTGCTTCACTTTGCTGAAGTAAATACAAAGCAACAAAATAAAGTGACTTTGTTAAGGAAAGGGAAGGAGGGAAGTTACTCAGAACCCGGTCTGACTTATCCAGCTTTTCTACAGAAATCCTTAAAATAGTGATTTAGCAACAAGACCTAGCAGCAGTGTGATGGATTTTTCACTAATTGAACCTTTTTGGTTTAACAAGAATTATTACTAAAGAACTATACAAGAAAATTCTGGCATTAAGCTTTTAGAAGTCTAAGGAACTCTGTTGTTCAACGGTAGTTTTCTTGGGCTGGAAAGAAAAGGCTATAAAGAAAACTCACCAGGAGGAAGATGGGACTAATTGCTACCCAGCAGACCCGCCAGTACCAGCCTGGGGTAAAGCCAAGCATTTCTTTCACATCGTTGCAAAACTGGGTGATACCTGTGGAGACAAGAGTGGTGACAGCAGATACAAGGTGTAAGTAGCTGCACAGCATTTAGTACGTGTAGTAAGTTCAGAATCTGTTGCGAAAGGCTGTTTTGTTCCTATAACCCAATTATATGGAGACCTGAATTATAGCTCTTGTTACTTTTGGTTGTCAATGGTACTTCTGTCAAAGAGAAAATCAATAATAATTCTCACAGATATGGTAATCAGTGCCTTTAGAAAAAGGTTTGGTAAACTTTTTTTCCGGTATGAGGAGTGTGAGCAGAAGCTGAGGAGTTTGGGTCAGCATCATTATAACTATCTATAGTGTATATATATTTATAATTGTCTTAATCATGGGATGCAGGGGGAATTAGCCAGCCCCTTTTCAGTGTTTTGTGGAGACAGGGCAAGGGGCAATGGCTGCAAGTTGGAGCCCAGGAAGTTCCACACCGACATGTGGGAAAACTTTTTCACAGTGAGGGTGCCAGAGCCCTGGGACAGGCTGCCCAGGGAGGTGGTGGAGTCTCTTTCTCTGGAGAGATTCCAGCCCTGTCTGGACACCTATCTGTGCAATATGAGCTGGGGAGTTGCTTTGGCAGGGGGGTTGGACCCCATGATCAGAGAATCATAGAATTGTAGGGGTTGGAAGGGACCTTGAGAGATCATTGGGTCCAACGGCTCCCTAGGACATATCACTCAGACAGGCGTCCAGATGGGTCTTGAATATCTCCAGAGAAGGAGACTCCACCACCTCCCTGGGCAGCCTGTCCCAGGGCTCTGGCACCCTCACTGGGGAAAAGTTCCTCCCCATGTTGGTGTGAAACTTCCTGTGCTCCAATTTGCAGCCATTGCCCCTTGTCCTGTCCCCACAGACACTGAAAAGGGGCTGGCCAATTCCCCCTGCATCCCCTGCTTCAGATAATTATAGACTTTAATTAGGTCCCCCCTTAGTCTTCTCTTCTCAAGGCTGAAGAGTTAGGGGATCTCTCCCATTACTAGATTAAAGGCATCTCTCGAGGTCCCTTCCAACCCCTCCAACTCTGTGATTCTGTGATTGTTGGTCAGCGTGGCACCAGACCTACCGTAGAACCAGGCCACAGCAACGGCTTCCAGGAACACAACAGTTAGGACAGCTGGGCCAGTGGCGTATTCTTCAAACAGCTTCACCACATACGCGCCTCCCTAGGAAGGAGATCATATTATCAGTGAACCAAGGATCCTGTAAGACTGCTGTTTGTTTATTATTGCCTTCATCTGGAACAGAGTGTTCACAGATGGGTAGTTCAGTCCTGTCACTCTGTGGCTGTTCCTGCCAGTGAAATCCTTGAGCTTGCTGCTTATCTGCTCACTCTCTGTGAACGTGTTTCACCAGTGGAGCTGCCTTGCAGAAAAGCTGAAACTGAATCTGCTGGAGTGTAATGAAGAAATGACATTTGATGGGATGGCTTTTTGCGTGCCTTCTGTGATGACATCTTCTTCCTCCAACTTGAGTCAGTTACTGGGCAGGAAATGAATAAGGTGTTACTTTGATTTCTTGCCATTTGGGATCCACAGTCACAAAAGGAGGAGAGCATTGTGCCTTGGAGAGGAATCAAGTCTCCTTTTACAGCAGATGCTTTAAATCAGCAGGAAGTTGGACATAAATTAGTGAGGGGAGTGAAACGGGACAGGAAAGTCAAGTATTTTTTTCCTTGTCCCTTATGATCATCACACTTATGAGTCCAAAAGTTGCTTGTTGCAAAAATGAAATGCCACAAGCCCCACAGAGACTGCTCAGTGTGAGTGATCTTGATTTCTGGCCTGATCTGACAAGGAAGATCCAGGAAATTAATTGTCTAGAGAACAACAGCAGTCATAGAATCATAGAATGGCATGGGTTGGAAGGGACCCCAAGGAACATAGAGCTCCAACCCCCCTGCCACAGGCAGGGCCAGTTACAGCCTTTTCTAGCCAGTAATTTTTTATCATTCTTATTTTAACTAAAAATACATTTCAAACACTGCAAAAAAATAAGAGAACAATTCATATTACTTTTAAAGCTGGTTTTTTTTTGAGAACAAGAAGTAAATCACATACAAAATGTGGAAGGTTGTCTGCTTGCTGATTCAGCAGTTGGAATATTGCCTGCATCATCTATGATGTCAGAGTTCTGCTGAACTGCAATAGGATCGTTTCACATGGCATTTCCTAGTGAGAGAATCTGTTCATGTTCATTCTAAATATAGATCTCTAGTGCCTAAAGAAAGGCTGGAGATTTAATCTGATGTCTTGTAACTCTCTTTAAAACAGTACTACCCTCCCCAAGATGTCATTTGCAGGAAGCTGCCCATAAGGAAAGCTGAGGGATTGGTAAAATACTTACAAATGTCAGGGTTGCTAATGACCCCAAAAAGCAAATGATGGTCAGACCAAGGACAAACAATTCCCTGCGTTTGCTCCAGACATGTGGGAATTCATCCAGTACTCCAGTAATCACTCCCTCTAGTCCTGCAAACTGAAAAGCATGGAAAAAATCACTGGCAAATATAGGGCAGTTTTACCTGCTTTAAAGTGGGTTTCAATGCTTAAAGGAGCTTTAAAGCATTGAAACACTGGTGCTTTATTCTGCCTGTAGAGTTGATTGCAACTGCTGTTTAGAGAGCTTGTCTCTCTAATCTAATCTGTTTTGAGAGCTTTTAAACTCTTCAAGGTTGGGATTTGGTCTTCACATATCTTTAGGAAGTGCCTGTAATCCAGAGAAGTACTCTGCTACAAGAAACAGGGTGCTGATTCAGTGCTGGGTGGCTCAGTAGAACCAAGACTGTGAAAGGAGCTGAGTTCAACTGCCCTGGGAGGAGCTGCTTCTCCATCTGTAAAAAAAGAGGCTCACTTGGAAAGTTTTTAGAATATCTCCAATTGAAGATTGAAGATTCCCTTTTTGGCCACCTCCACTTCCCACCTTTTAAATCCAACTGGTGTGAAAAAAAAATAACCCAGAATGTAATAATTATGAGAAAGGAGGATCCTGGAAGGATGTTTATGAATCAAAGTGCTGTGCTTGTGTTTCCAGGGCTGTTAGGAACTGCCACAGTATGACACTGACAAACCATTTCCTTTTTTTCAGGCCTATTAAGGTCAAAATCTGAGAAGTAGTTCCTGTCTTAGAGAGGACCCACAAAGATGCCAATCCTGCTTTAAAGCCTTGAGTGACAGTATTTGTAATTCTCTTTCTTCTGATGTTTACTGGGGTAAGGCCACACACCGAACACCCGAGGTGCCCGCGTCTCGCGTGCCATCTACTCACCGTGCTGTCCAACCCCAGTGTGAGTAACATCAGGAAGAAGATGATGGCAAAGAAAGTGGAAGCAGGCATGTTTGCAATGGCCTCAGCGTACGTAATGAAGAGAAGGCTGGGTCCTGTATTGGAACAGAGAATCAGGGTAACTGTTAGTGCTGTAGTGCTGCGAGGAGGCCAGGCAGTTGCATTGTACCATGTTGTCTTCCAGGGGAAAGCTTCTCCCCCCAGGGTGTTTTGCAGTGTACATTTGCCACCTCCTCTGTGAAGCTGCATGCAGCGTGACTTCTACGTGCTGTCTTTATGGAATAATTTTCTAGCAGCACTGTCTTACTTATAACATGATAAATCTTTTGCCCAACTTGGGCTGTTCTCAATCCTGAAGATAATACACTAATCTTTGAAGCAGCTTGAGAGATGTGTAGAAAAAGTGAGCCTACCTGTATCTTTGGCAACCTCTGATACATCCTCGTTCCTCATCTCTGCCATGTACCCCAGCACAGTGAAAATGACGAATCCAGACACAAAACTAGTCACACAGTTCACGGTGCTGGTAACCAGAGCATCTCTGCAACAGAAGACCTAACTCATATCAGGGAATCAGCATCTGCTAGTAAGGACAGTTTACTACTGGATGGAGTAAGTTACTGATCTGGATGGACTTCTACAAGGACTAGGGTGACCCAATGGAAAGAACGAGCTGCTGATTGGAAAGAAAGAACAAAGATGACCACTTTTTCTTCTTCAAACAGATGCTGTAAGGCCAGTCTCACACTGGATTGAATGCTGAATGTATACCAATGTTTAAAAAAAAATAGCAATTACTGTAGGAAGAGTAAAGAATCAAGAATTCTGTTTTACAAATTATAAATAGAATTTTTAAGACAAGAAGGAAAGAAATATAAATCACCTTTCAGGACAAGACTCTCCAACTATTTCCTAACTGACTGCTCAGATTAAAGAATGACAATGTGATTGTTTGGCAATTTAATTAATTTAATTTTTTAATTAATTTTGTTGTGGCAGTTTTCTACATCTTAGACTCCTTGCTGTAACTGGTAGAGATTACCTCTCTTCACAATAGAAGAAATGGTTTTGATTGCAGTTTTTTTCAATAAGAACTTTTGCCCTGTTAGGCTTCTGTCTGATTTGTAGCTATACAAGTCTGACAGTTCAGTGCCTTTCACCAACCCCTTGATTCTTTTTTGTAAATACCCATGGTTAGTTTTTTTAAACTCAATTTTACATATAGGGTAAGGTAGAACTCACTGGTAGCAGTTGTTATGGAATTTGTTGTAGCTGGCATAAGCCAATAGGACTCCAAAACCTGGACCAAGGGAGAAAAAAATCTGAGCTGCTGCATCGACCCAAACCTGAAAAATATTGAAGATCAAGAAAAAAATGACATGAAATGGATCCAAAGAATTTGGCATATTCAGAATAAGACATAGCCCTATAAAACCATGTTTCACTCCTCTGCTGATATTCTAGTCCTGATCTAACATCCACTTTCTTAAGAGAGCATGTTGAAATATGAATTTATGAGGGTTGTAAATATCCACTATCATTTTAGTGCCTGCACTGTGCTTATTGTATGTCCTTATGCTATTGTAAGTAGTCACTGGCAGTTTCACTTCTGACAGCATCTTGGATTAATTCACTGTAATTTGCCTGGAACTGGTTTAACACAACTTTTGTTAGGTATAGAGAGCATTCTAGCCCTGGTTTTGCAGTGAGCTTGGCCTATGTTCCTCCAAACTATGTTGTAGAATAGTCCTATGTTTGGCCATGTGTCCTCAGAGCTAAGTAGTAGCTGCTCAGTCCTAGACTGAATAGAAATACATGACAGTGTGGATGCAGTGCTGGTCCTTAGGACTCACTTCAGCTTTGTTGTAGCCATGACAGATGCAAGTGTGATGATCTTGTTATGAAAAGCCTATTGTACTTGAAAAGTGGCCACAGCCTTAATGAGTAGTGTTCCTAAAGTACCATATCAGTTCTCTTTCTGAAGGTGAAAGTCCTCATTCATTTATCCTCTTTTGATTGAAACATGGAGTTCATTACAACTCCTTTCTAATATTCTCTTCCATCGTGTGAGGCCATCCTGTATCACCCACAGCCAGAGCTCTGTCACCGTCCGGCTCACAGATTGCAATCTGCTGTCCTCACTTCAGATACATCCAATACAATATCAATGCCCTTTATTGCTTTTTCAGAAGATGTGGTCCCTTATTGGAGATGCTGCTTTATCAGAGACTGGTGTCTTTTCATTTCCTCTTCATTCAAACCTCTACGTATCAGCTGGGCAGCAGCAGACTTGCAAACATTAGAATTTTTAATCTTTGTATTTGTAGTATTTATTGCTTTGGGGTTTTTCCATCACCCTCCTCACTAGACACTTTCATAGGCAGTGAAGTGCGTGCAGCCTTGAGCCTGATGGACTGCTTGTCATCCACAGAGTTCAAAGCTGCATCAGAATCATAGAATCATAGAATGGCAAGGGTGGGAAGGGACCCCAAGGATCATAAAGCTCCAACCCCCCTGCCACAGGCAGGGACACCAACCTCAGGCCTGGAGCTACACAAGGTTGCCCAGGGCCCCATCCAACCTGGCCTTGAACACTTCCAGGGATGGGGCATCCACCCCCTCTCTGGGCAGCCTGTTCCAGGACCTCACCACTCTTTCTGTGAAAAACTTCCCCCTAATATCCAGTCTAACCCTTCCCTCCTTCAGCTTTAATCCATCCCCCTTGTCCTGCCATTATCTGCCCTTTTAAACAGTTGATTCCCCTCCTGTTTCTCTGCTCCCTTCAGGGACTGGCAGGCTGCAATGAGGTCCCCCCACAGCCTTCTCTTCTCCAGGCTGAACAAGCCCAGCTCCCTCAGCCTCTCTTTGTAGGGCAGGTGCTCCAGCCCTCTGAGCATCTTTGTGGCTCCTCTGACCCCTCTCCAACAGTTCCACATCTTTCTTGTATTGGGGGCCCCAAATACAGATACTGGAATAGTTGGTTGGTTAGCTCAGTCTTGTCCTCGTTCCTTTCTTTTCACATCTTGGTGGTGTATGCAGGCCTAACTGATGTATTCCTTCTCCACATGCACTCACATGTGTTACTCAGTCATGTTGTAGTCAGTGGCTACAGACACTCTCCTTGGGTTTATGTGCCAAAGCTCGTCACGGGATGGAGATCTGAAGTTTCAACTCTTGTAACCTGCACTGTATAAATATGGGCAACCATGGGCACTGTTGGGCTCTGGAAAAGCCTGCCCAAATGTACAAAGATCCCCTCACAGCCCCAAAACCTGCAGCTAAACCAGTTATTAGGGCTTAATAAATTAATTTTTCTCAGTATGACTGCCATAGGTAAAGGATTTTGTTGCTGTGTAGCAGCAATCATAGCTTCTCACTCTGTGTCAGGCTGTTCACCATTTTCCTGGCAAAAATTGCTTGCTCATTCATTTTCTCTCTCATCATACTACTAATTTCATTCAACCACTAAATTTATTCAACCTATTGTTAGTTCAACCTAAACTGATAGTGGACTTCAAAGAAATCTTTATGAAAAGAACAGCATGATTGTTTAAACAGGAGAATGAAGCCAGGCTTTTAAGTCCATGCTGAGATACCTATTTATATATTACTCTGTACTGAAAATAGACATTGAAATACATAGATGCTGATAGACTAAACCAAATCTCAACCTTTTTATAGTGTTTTTTACCTCAGTAGCTAGGAGTTTCTGCCAGTCAGGTTTCAAGTAGTAGAGGACACCTCTCCAAGCCCCAGGCAAAGTTGCACCTCTCACTAGCAGGATAAAGAGGATGATGTAAGGGAATGTGGCAGTCACCCACACCACCTGTGAGGGAAAACAGCAGGATAGCATTGGCCACAGATAGAAAGTTAACAGGTGATAAGAAGAATGAGTTACTTTTATTACAGCTCTTAGCATTTAGAACATCATGAGAACTTCTGAGAAGGTCTGTAAACAGGCAGTTTGCACATCTGTACCCACTCTTTCTCTTGCAGGGTTGTTCCTGCTGGGAGAACAGTGGTGTGACTGACTGTTAATTGTATTACTTGGATAACAGCAGCAGTCACTCTAGTGCTTCCCAAAAGCATGAGCCTATAAGCCCTGTCATGAGGACAGCCTGTGATCGTTCAAGTCAATTGGCTCTTTTAGAACTGCTGTTGGACTATACTGTACCAAGTCGGTTTTCCTTTGGCATTCACCTTGCCAGATGTTTTGACCCCCTTCCAGATGCTGAAGTACACAATGGTGAAGATCAACAATAAACAGAGGGTCAGTTGCCAGCTAATTCCCCCCAGGTCTTCCAGCCCGTTGGACCTGTGCACCTGCAGAACTTGCCGGCTGAAAAAGAGGAAAGCGAAACACAGCACAGACATTTTCTAATGAATACTTGTGTACAGTATGGTTTGAACAGTCCCATACTGTGGCCTGAGCATTACAGATCCTCCTGAGGCCTGGATAAATAGCCTTCAAAGTCAAGTAATACATATATTTTTCATTAAAACTTTTATATTGTGATGATAACTGATAAGCGATGACAGCTGACAGTGGTTGGGAACCTCTGATACCCTCCCATACACCCTAAGCTCACATACCCCCACAAGCATGTAGTTATTTGAACAGCTCAGAAGAGGGTACTGTTAACAAACAGCCCTGCTGCCCCTCCAAAGGAAAGCTACCTACGTGCTCCACCATTCTCTCTAATATCACTGTCCTCACTTACATGCACTTACGTATAAAATTCTTCTGCGGGAGAGATGGAGTGCTGGGACCAGCTGACATTGTCCTTGCTGAAGTAGTTGGTGCAGTTGCCTGTGTTCCAAGCATTTGTGCACTTAGTCCATGGCAGCTCCACCGTGAAGGAGGAGACGAGGTAGTAAAAGGCCCAAGCCATAATGGTGTTGTAGTAGGAGGCTACGTAAAGATCTATTACACAGATGGCAAAGCCAATTCCTAGGAAGGCAGGAAATAATTAGATGAAGTGAGTATAAGTTTTAGGCCAAAAAAAAAAAAAAGAATGGGTTATTACACCAAGTAGTAACCAAGGCAGTTCTGCAGGAGGTACACATACCCTCCCAAGTCTTTACAACATTCTAGTGGCATTGGAATCAGGCTCCAGTTCCAAAAAGCATCCTTAATCAAGACAAAAAAATACTCCAATAGTTCATTTTTTATTTTAGACCCGTTCCTAAATCCTTGGAATTTAGAATTGGGCATCTTGCATCCTCAGTAAATAAAAAAGACAGAGCTCCAGCACTGGGAGGAAAACTAATGAGCATAGAGTAGAAGTCTTCCTGCTCTGAAAGGCTTAGTGGTAGGACAGCCTGGAGAAGAGAAGGCTGTGGGGGGACCTCATTGCAGCCTGCCAGTCCCTGAAGGGAGCAGAGACACAGGAGGGGAATCAACTTTTTAAAAGGGCAGATAATGGCAGGACAAGGGGGATGGATTAAAGCTGAAGGAGGGAAGGGTTAGATTGGATATTAGGGGGAAGTTTTTTCCAGAGAGAGTGGTGAGGGGCTGGAACAGGCTGCCCAGAGAGGGGCTGGGTGCCTCTTGTCTGGGGGTGTTCAAGGCCAGGTTGGATGGGGCCCTGGGCAACCTTGTGTAGCTCCAGGCCTGAGGTTGGTGTCCCTGCCTGTGGCAGGGGGGTTGGAGCTCTGTGATCTTTGGGGTCCCTTCCAACCCTTGCCATTCTATGGTTCTATGACAGAGTCGACAGACCAGGCTATAGATGGGGAATAATTTCTTTGTAATATTTTTTTAATAGAAAGACTAGATCTTTATTCTTACCTGGTTTTAATTTTGCTCTGGATTCAGTAATGTTGCACTAATGTTATTAATTACATTTTTTGGTAGGGTTTGGGGTTTTTTTAATATATCTTCAGGCCTGAGTCAGAGAAAGTGGAGTGGCCTCTCTCTAATCACTTTGTGAGTAATACACTTTGTGTATCCTCGTATGTATGTGTGTAGGAGAACACACATCCACATCTGCAGGTGTACATAGTTTTATGAAAGCTTTCTTAGTAAAGCCAAAACCTTGCATAGAACAAACCTTACTTTGTTTTATGTCATGTTTTCATTTTATGTCATGTTTTATGTCATAACTTTCCAGTTATTCAGAAAGTTCCTAGTAATTCTCCATCTCCCTTCTTTACCTTTGAATATAGGACATATTTTCCTCCAAATTGAAATACACCCATTCCTGTGGTACTGCCCTAGTGCTAGTTCCATATAGAAGAGAGGAATCCCTCCAAAGATGGCCATAATTGTGTAAGGAATGAGGAATGCTCCTGCAAGAAAGAAAACAGCTGGTTATAACTCTTCACAGGACTTCTCTTCCAACAGTACCAGCACTCCATGAACAACATTTCCTTTCATCCCACAGGAAAAATGCATAACCCCTCCCTAGCCAGTGTGCCACACTGAATTACCATGGGATTTCTCCTAAGAGTAACTACTTACTAGTGGGAATAAGAAGCAACACTAAGGCCAAACTTCCTGCATTTATCTAACAAGCATGCATAGGATTCACCAAGACTGAACAGGCTACAATGGATAAATAAGTGAGATGGGCTACTGCTAAAATAATTAATTTCTTCAGTAAAATGCTTGTGTTACATCAGGAAAGCAAGGACACAAGATCTCCTTGATTAGATTTATACTTTGGCTGATATGTCAGTCAGCCCAAGGTTTCCTGATGTGCTGGTTCTGACGTGTAGGTTTATCTGATTTTAAAATACTCCTTGGGACAGGAGTGAATCTTTTCTATTGGAAAGTGGTTCTACACCTAAACTGGTTCTCAGCTTCTACTTATACTGATTCTTTAGATCTTGCTGAATAGTTTTTCTTCCATCTCAATGTGTCTAGTTATCCTATCCCAGTCTTCAGGTTTTTCAGACTGCTTGAAAAGTACTTTTCCCTAGGTCATTTGTTTTATATATATTTCATATATATATATAATATTTTTTATATATAATATTAAAATAACTGTGTCCAGTTCTGGGCTCCCTGGTTTAAAAAGGACAGGGATCTCCTGGAGAGAGTCCAGAGAAGGGCTACGGAGATGATTAGGGGCCTGGAACATCTATCCTATGAGGAAAGGCTGAGTAAGTTGGGACTCTTCAGCCTGGAGAAGATAAGACTAAGGGGGGACCTAATTAAAGTCTATAATTATCTGAAGCAGGGGATGCAGGGGGAATCAGCCAGCCCCTTTTCAGTGTCTGTGGGGACAGGACAAGGGGCAATGGCTGCAAGTTGGAGCACAGGAAGTTCCACACCAACATGGGGAGGAACTTTTCCCAGTGAGGGTGCCAGAGCCCTGGGACAGGCTGCCCAGGGAGGTGGTGGAGTCTCCTTCTCTGGAGAGATTCCAGACCCATCTGGACGCCTATCTGAGTGATATGTCCTGGGGAGCTGCTTTGGCAGGGGGGTTGGACCCCAGGAGCTCTCGAGGTCCCTTCCAACCCCTACAATTCTATGATTCTATGAAATAAGCCACTAAATATCAATTTCTAAGCAAGGAGGCTCAGTGTTAAAGAACTGCAGACAGATCTAGGCACTGACCTCCTCCATTCTGATAGCATATATAGGGAAACCTCCACACATTTCCCAGATCTACTGCATATCCAATGACAGAGAGTAGAAAGTCAATTTTTTTACTCCAGGTCTCTCTGTCTTCCAGCTCCATCAGCTGCTGCTGGCCTTCTGCTCCACAGGTGGTGGAAGTGGTGGTTGTAGTGGTGGTTGTGGCTGCTGGGGCAGTGCACTGGGCATCTTCCACCTCACCCATCCCATTGCAGGGAACAGAGCTCGGAACCCCTGAATAGCCATTTGAGATCTGAGCTGCCTCCCCCTTATCCCCCTGGCTGGGATGGACTTTATTGCCATCCTCCACGAGCCGTAGGGCAGTTTTAGGGTTCCTGACCAGAAGTCCATTCTCCTTACAATCTTCTCCTTCGTTACAGTCTGACACATCTTTCTTAGAAGTCAGTGGCTCAGTCTCATTGCTCGTTGCCTTTTTTTCCATTTTTTTCCCAAGATTTGTCCTGAAGACTTGCAGACAGACAGCAGCACGGAGTCCCCTTGTGGCTTGTCTTCCCACACTTTTATTCCCAGCACTCCTAGAATTCCTCTTCCATATTTAAATCCATCAGATTGAAGGCAAAAACACCATCTAAGACATAAAAAAATAGTTAAAAATCTGTTGCAGGGCTTACTGATAACGGTAACATTCAAGTTACAACTGACAGATTCTGTGATTAAAATACTTTTGGAAATAATTAACCATCACAGCATGCAATGTGAATCACCCAGCAGATACTCTGCTTTGTACAGAGACCAGAGGGGAGCAATCATCATCTTTTACAGCAGAGGTCGGTGTACCTGGCTTATAACCTCATAGATTGGCTGGACTTTGTGCATTGCTGGACAACTCATAGGCAGTCCCAGTCTTGCTGTCTTTTAGCAGCACGTTCTCCCTCTGAACACTGGTTTCACACCCAGAGAGGTCGTGGAACTCCCAGTTTGTAAAAATAAGGGCTGAGTTTACTGTGACTTGTATATTCATTTCCATAAGTTCATCCTGTGATTTCTACTGGCAATTTCTAGATTCACCCAGCATGATGGGAAAAGAATTACTCAAACACATATGAGTTAACAACAGATACACAATTTACATTTCATGAGCACCTCTCTTTAAAACCCCCACAGCATCTGCTGTGTGGAGCAGCACACCTCAGAGCTTAAACAGAAGCTTAGAAAAGTGATTTCACATTGACTAGCTTTTGAGGCTC
Organism: Laterallus jamaicensis coturniculus; assembly: GCA_022605575.1. Taxonomy (NCBI): domain Eukaryota; kingdom Metazoa; phylum Chordata; class Aves; order Gruiformes; family Rallidae; genus Laterallus; species Laterallus jamaicensis. The sequence goes on along the minus strand of JAKCOX010000025.1, from coordinate 7,328,393 downwards.
AGTCAACACTCCTAACAAGGGCGGGGGGAAAGGATCAGGAAACTTCAGTTTGATTGTTTTGGGAAAGAACTAACATGTGGATCTAAAGGACAAAATTCATCCCCAGTTTTATTTTATCTCTTGGGGAAATAAAAGCATCCTTCAGTCTGTTTGCTCTCCTAACACTGTGTTTCCCACCCCAGGAAGGGTAGTGGGCACTAATCCTGTGCTGCTGTCCACCACCAGCAAAAACCAGGCACTGGGAGAATCCCTGGCTTTCCCTGCTCTCTTTCCCTGTGCTAGAGGTGTAATCCAGGGGAAATAAGTCATGATGTCGTAAAGAAAAAGGTATAGAACAATTATCCTTTCCTTCAGAACAAAAAGAACAAGGGGTCAGGTTTTGTTTTCTGCTCCTTTGTTCAGAAAATGTAAAAGCCCAGCTGCCCTTACTCAACAGAGCCATGAACCAGGAGCTGATCCTCTGTGTTATAAATTCCTTGGGGTAGTAGCCTTGCTCTATAGCTAGTAAAGTGTTACATAATCTACACAATGTCACTGCAGGTTATCTAATTTTTTCCTTCTCAAGGCATTTTACTGCAGTACTTATCACTGTCACAGCCTAGCAGAAGCAGCAGCAGCAGCATTTCACTTTTAACTGTTGGAAAAACTAAAGCTGAGAGGGGGTAGTATTTGCTCACTGCCAGATTTTCCTCACTGCTTGAGCTCTTAATACCTGTGTTTGTCCCCAGCTTTCAGCCCTGTGCAAAGACAACTTGTTAAACCTCTTCCAAAACATTCATAGGTGGGAGCAGAAAGAGAAGGAAAGTTACCAAGCTGCAGAGCAAACAGGAGGATGTTCTTGAGACAGAAGTCACTTGAAGGTGTTGCTTAATGACTTTCAGAAATCTCTAGTTCTTCAAGCTCACATTCTATATTCACCCACATAATGGTCTTTTTCATCATATACCAAGCAGTGCATTATTAATCCTGAATTCTTACAAGAGCAGTACTTCACTACCATTAGTTAGTCATCCACAAAGACTCAAACATCTTCAGAATTCCAGCAAAATATAACATGGCAAAGAACAGGAGGTTCAGTTTTACCTGCAAGACTACAAAACCTGAATGTCTTTGGAATCCAAAACCTTCCAAATGTCCCAAAAGAGCTTATGTAGATGGAAACAGTCCCACCACCAGTGGTGACAAAACAAAAAGCCTAGGAAAACCCACAGCCAATCCTCCCCTTTGTATAGAGCAATTTAAAGATAGGGCAGAAAAATGGAAAAGTAACCTGAGCCCTTCTGGACTTTACACCTCTTACTCATGTGGGGGAAAGCAGTAAAGGATGTTGATTTACCTGCATTATCTCATGAGACTGAATTTTCCATTGCTGACACAAAACTCTTACTGTATTTATAAAACACTTTATTTCTGCACATATTTACTTCTTGGCACTTTCTTTACTAAGGAGAGGCTGTTGAATGTATTGCTGATTTCCCAGATCTGCAACAGCCAAGATAGCTGCCTTATCCAGCTCAAAACTCCTTCTGGTCTTCTGCAGACCAAGAAATAATGCATTATCTGAAATATTTTCCTGGATTTTTCAGTAGTTTGAGCCTCAAAAGTGCAAAATGATGCATGAACTTTCAAGGGCTTCAGGTGAAATTTGAACTTTTCCTTTCCCCTGGTCAAGCCCCACCTGACCAGTGCTGGGCTCCTTGGTTTAAAAAGGACAGGGATCTCCTGGAGAGAGTCCAGAGAAGGGCTACCAAGATGATGAAGGGCCTGAAGCATCTATCCTATGAGGAAAGGCTGAGAGAGCTGGGGCTGTTCAGCCTGGAGAGAAGACTGAGGGGGGACCTAATCAATGTTTATAAATATCTTAAGCATGGGGTGCAGGGGGAATCAGCCAGCCCCTTTTCAGTGTCTGTGGAGACAGGACAAGGGGCAATGGCTGCAGTTGGGGCACAGGAAGTTCCACACCAACCTGGGGAGGAACTGTTCCCCAGTGAGGGTGCCAGAGCCCTGGGACAGGCTGCCCAGGGAGGTGGTGGAGTCTCCTTCTCTGGAGAGATTCCAGACCCATCTGGACGCCTATCTGAGTGATATGTCCTGGGGAGCTGCTTTGGCAGGGGGGTTGGACCCCATGATCTCTCAAGGTCCCTTCCAACCCCTACAACACTGGGATTCTATGATTCCTTTCTGAGAGAATTACAGCTCATCAGCTGCCTGGGGAAGTCTCTGGAGTGATGGACACACATGCAGGGGTGTGCACAGTGGCATAGTTGGCACATGAAAACAGAACAGTTACAGAACAGCAGATTTCATTACACTGTAAAACGTTGTGGGGGAAAGTACTATCCCCTCTTCTTGCTGCAATTCCACAAATCAAAATTATCCAAAGGGATTGTAACTGCTACAAACTGCAGCTGCAGAGCTCCTGGGGTTGAGGAGAATCCTAGGATGACTAGGGAGGATATCCAGGGGATGGTGATGCTAACCCTGAAGGATGGTACCCACATCAGCCACTGCTTCATCTCTACGCACCCATCTCTCGGTGGTTACAGGTGCTAGTATGATGGTAGTTAAGTGAATGGTATAAGAAATGGCAGTTTATCACCTATTTTCAATCTAAGCTGTTGCAAAGGTTGCTCTTGCATAAATACACATTGGTTTCTTATCATCAGTATAATTGCTACAGAAGGAGGAGAAGGAGGAGAAGGAGGAGAAGGAGGAGAAGGAGGAGAAGGAGGAGAAGGAGGAGAAGGAGGAGAAGGAGGAGAAGGAGGAGAAGGAGGAGAAGGAGGAGAAGGAGGAGAAGGAAGGAAAAAAGGAAAAAAGGAAAAAAGGAAAAAAGGAAAAAAAGGAAAAAAGGAAAAAAGGAAAAAAGGAAAAAAGGAAAAAAGGAAAAAAGGAAAAAAGGAAAAAAGGAAAAAAGGAAAAAAGGAAAAAAGGAAAAACTAGCTGTGCCTTCATTCTGTTTTGATCTGTGTTTTGTAGATGTGACTTTGCTCCTCTGAGAGGCCCTTAACTGTCTGAGCCTTTTCTCTCCCTGGTAGCCCATAGCAGGTTATTCCAAGGGGCACTTTTCACCGAGCAGCCCAGGGGCACGTGCAAGGTGCTGTGCTGCCAGCCCCGTGGGCTGCACTCCTCCTCCTGCAAAGAGTGACTAAAGAGGAGTCACTGCCCCAAAGAAGCACCCTGTGACAAGCAGTGTGTCCTCCACAACTATTCCCAACTATTCCCTGCTTTGCTTGTTTGTTGAAAACACTGGGATGGATAATTGAAGACATGTGTTTCTACAAGCTTGGCTGAAGCCACCAAGGCAGTTCACAGAAGCCAAATATTAATTAAATTACAATTTCTAGGTACTCCCACACAGCTAAACTTGAACCAGTGCTGTAGATGTAAAAGACCTGTATATCCCCTGATGCAAAAAACAACTCCTTTGCCTCTATCAAAACAATCCTCAAGGAGCATCCCTGTCTTGGCATCTGGCTCCTTCCTGAGCAGTGAGCTGCACAACTCATACCATCACCGTGGTCATGTCTGGAGGTAGGCAGGGACCTCTCATGGCAGTGCAGGAGTCCCTTCCCTCTATTGCTCTGCCATGCTGTAACACAAACCTTGCCAGCACTTTAAACCAAAATTAGTTTCCTGTTTTCTGTAAATTCCTTTTAAAGGAGAAAATTGACTTTTAATGAGTCTAGGAGATGAAAACAATTAGGTTGAGGTGCAGCAAAATACCGGATGCTTCAAGAGAGGCAAATCTTAATACCTTAAGTCACCTGGGAATACTTTATTCCAGGCAGGGCAGCACTGCCTTCCTGAATTCCTCAGCACCAGGCATGCTCAGCCTGACCGTGCACGACTCCAGGAGTCACGACTTGTCTCCCAAGGATCGAATACCTTTTAACTCACCCGCTTTCGTGGGTTTCCCTTCATGCAAGTGATGTCCTTTTTTCAAGTGCTAATCCTACCCAGCAATGCTTGCTGGAGCAGCAGCTGCTGGCTGGGTGACAGCTGCATTCCTAGAGCAAAACTCTCCTCTCCTCTGTCTGCCTGACCTCTGCCCCTTTACATGCTGGTGCCTGCAAAGAATTAAAGTACTTTGAACCCCGAGACAAAAAGTTAGCCTGAAGTTTTGGCAAAGAGAATCAAACAGAAAGATGATTTCTGTTAAATTTGACCTAAATCTCACTTTTTTTCCCCCAAAAGGATTTCAGGTTGTTACCACTATGGAGCTGCGTGTTACACCTTGCCATAAAGCAGCGGTTCGCACAGGCAGTTGTGTGTAAATGGAAAGAGTCCAAGGAAATTACTTTTATCAAGTGAGATGTTTGTATAACAAGATAGAAACCACACACCCCATGCAGGGAAAACAGAAAAAAGGCTGTGTTATTTATCTGTAGGCACCATTCTCACTTCTGAGCCACAATCTCAACCGTGACGCTCCGACAGCCACATACCTGAGTGCTTCCAGGTACTCTAGACTCTGACAAATTTAGCAGGCAACACTTCTGGTCTTCACCCAGGTCTCCTCACACAGCCCTAGTCTGTCCTTTTGCTCTGAGGAGGTACCCAACCTAGGCCACAGCGAGAACCTTGTAAAGTCGATTCCGTTAGACAGGATCTTGTGGGCTGGTGAGTTCCTGGCATGCTGAGTGTGGTGTGAAGGAGTAGGGAGCTTGTAACCCTTCAATCAAAGTTACTACAGGATAGCTCAGATGCTCCCATGCTGGGAGGAGTCGTTAGAAAATACACACTTCAGCCAGTGAGATCTTGAAAGTAGATTGCAGGAGTTTATGACGAATAATCTGCTGCTTGTCATAGATGAGTCACAGTTCATAACTCAAAACATTAACGCCTTTGCTTTTAAAGAGTGGGTTCCCCTTGATCTCATTAAAACCTGAGTACCTAGAATAGCCTTTTCTATTTGCTTGTTTCCATTAGGTGAACTGATAGCAAGTGGGATGGATTGCATGTCAGCTTTCAAAGTATTGATAACTACATAGTGAGAAGATACAGAGGCTGCCGGTACCCTCAGAATCAGGGGTATTAGGTCCAAAGCAGATATAAGCTGACATCAAGACCACCCCTCAAGAACTGAAAATGGATTTCTTCAGGATTTAGTCTAGATTAAGAGAATCACAACTGACTTTTGAGAAAGAGTGATCAAAACCCACTGAAATGGCTGGGTCTGGTGAATGATTTCCATACAGAGCAGGTCTGATCCCAGCACTGGTGATTTTAAACGTATCTGTCTTGGGTGCTTCTGCACATCACTCTAGTTAACTGAGTGTTTTATGAGAAGGATTTAGTCTAGATTAAGAGAATCACAACTGACTTTTGATAAAGAGTGATCAAAACCCACTGAAATGGCTGGGTCTGGTGAATGATTTCCATACAGAGCAGGTGTGATTCCAGCACCGGTGATTTTAAACGTGTCTGTCTTGGGTACTTCTGCACATCACTCTAGTTAACTGGGTGTTTTATGAGAAACTTGTGGTATGTAGATGAAAAAAATGGATGCTGTCTGTGAATATTTGCAGTTCTCCAAGGACTTGCTTACATCCTTATTAAAACAGAGTCAAACTGTACTCAACAAGTGTCCCACCGGGACGGTGGCCCTTCTGGGAGAATAAAAGGCTACTTACCAAAGTAAGAATAGCATGAGTAGCGAACTCTCTCTCTCTGATCAACCCCTGTATTCCCAGATAAGGCTAAAATAAGCAAGACAAGAAAATAGTGCCTCTGAAAGGGATAGTATTGGGGGAGCATAAACCCAGACTGTGAGTTTTATTTCATAATCCCGTCCGTGTTTCAGCCTGAAATTAAAAACTCAGCAGGAAAGAGAGATTTTACCTTTAAAAAAATCATGGAGAAGACTGACACTGTATTGTCATGGGAACGCTGCCAGACTGATGACAGTCATTTAAAGAACAGGGCTGGGCAGGGGGGGAAGGAGGAAGGGAAGAAAATGCATTTTACGGCTCGAGACTGTCCATATGCAGTGCAAGGAAACAGATAAGCTTAGAGGGAATCGTGTTCCTTTTCTATTCTTCATGGAATTATTTATATAAACTTGAAGGAAGAGCGATACCACAGCGACTGTCACCAAATAAATAGAGCCCTGGTCCTTAATGTGACTCCATGCAGGCAAATTAACGGGCATGGTGTTTCAAGTAAAGCCATCTTTGCAGCCCTAAGCCAAAGCCTGGCTGCACATGCATGCCAGCATGTATATTGCTTGTGTCTGCCCTGCTGTTATCTAAACAAAGTAAAGAAGTCAGGTCACCATTGTTTCTAGACGATGTTTCTCTGAAGGAGACTTGTTAACCTCCAAATTACAGCCCCTTTTTTCAGGCTCCAGGTTATCCCACAGACAAGTACCATTGTGTGGTGTAAGTTCTATACAGTAGAGATTGTCAGATCAACAGAGCTGCAGATATACACAGTTCTGGAAAGAGTTAAAACATCACCATCAGAGAGGAGACCAGGCTACAGCGGGAACGTTCCTTTAGGCTCTTAATACTGTTCCTACTGAGAGCTCAGCAGCTTGTATTTCCATGGAGGAAAGCAGGAGAGATACCCTGCACCTTTCCAGGTGCAGGAATAGTTTAGGGGGCTTATTGGGGTAGTTTCTCTTGAATTTATATGATCACTTGAAATTCATCACACCCTGTCCAATTAAAAAACGGACCCACAACAGTCATTTGCTACCTGCCAAGTTTACAAAGTACTCTCCAAGAAAATTAGGGTCAATTCACTCACCAAAAGCACCAGAAGATGAAGCTTAAGTGTATGAGACCTTCCCAGTAAAATAACTGACAGCTAACAACCCCCAGTCAGCAAATTCCCCAGTGTTTCCAAGAATCCAGATGCATTAAATGCATGATCCTTTTCTCCCTGGGGTTTCTTAACACATCAAAACATGCTTCCCATGACTATTTACATATTAATTTATATATTTATTGCGTTCCTCACTTAAACTCCCATATTACTTAGCAAACTATGCCAGCAAGCCAGTTGGTTTTAGCAGTAAACATGATTGACTATAAATATATATATATACACAACATACTCTTCAGATTTATTACTTCTAATAAATCTGTCCCATTGAGTTAGATAATTTACTGTACTGGAACAGTTTACCTTTTAAAATATAACTTAATACATCTAATAAAGCTTACTTTACCCTTTGAAATGAAAGAATAGCTTGCATTGATTTTTCTTGCTTCAGATTCACCCCCTTTCCTTTCTTTTTCCTTGTAGTTTAAGGCTCTTTTTTTTTTTCTTTGTAAACTCTTAAGTAAACTTTACATTCATAATGCAATTATGTAGACTGCCCAAACTCTAATTTCAGATTGTCATAACATGTTCTGCTACAGGCATTTGACTCCCAACATTCATAATTGCTGGAGAAGTGCCTGAACAAGACAGAGGAGAGAGCATAGCACATCAGAAAAGCAAGAAAAAGCATTAAAAGTTTTTAAAAAAAAAACCCAAAAACCAAGCAAACTTTCACCAAAAATCAGGGTTATGGGGTTTTTTTACCCAAAAAGCTTTGTTACATGCACATTTTCCCAATGTTTTAGAAATTATTTGAAGACTTTGAAAGCTGATTTAAAAGCAAACAAGAGAGAGGAGGCATATTTCAGGCTGTCAGTAGTATTTCAGATTGTATACCCAAAGTGGCGAGCAGCGATAAGGAGGGAAAGGTAATGGAAGGCTGGTATCTGCTTGCCTCAGAAGGTAGGCTCTGAAGGTGGCTGTCTAGGAGCCAGCCTAAATTTCATCAAGCACTTCAGCTTTAGGAGTGTGTTAAAAACAAAGTCATAAAGTACCTGTCTTTCAGGTCGGTTGGAAGCTTTTTCCTTGGAGTTATCCAAGCTGGAGGAACCTTCACCCACATTTACTTCAGAGTCTCGGCTACTCAGCCTGTGGGCAACTCAGCATCTTGGGGAGGTTTTTGTACACCAATCCCCCTCACATGGTCTGATTGCCAGATAATCTGCTGCCAAAGAGCTCTTTAAGAATTTTTTGCGTCACTTTAGTCAAATAAACTTTATGTTTCACCGGGGCTGCGGCTCAGTTTTCCTCCTAGAGGTGGGTGGCTACATTTGTCTCTTCCCAGCCGTTCAAAAAGGCAGGATCCAATGAAGGCAGAGGGAGAAAGGAGGGAAGCTTTCCTGCTGAGGGACAGGTTTGCTGGCCGTTATTACAGCTATAAATAACAGGGTGGGAATGAGGATGATGATGGAGACAACAGATGGGATGGAAGTTTTGGGGGGAATCAGTAAATGAGGAGTTTGCAGGTGGGTCTGGGGATTACAGACAGGTAGGAAGGTTGGGGATATTATCACAGTAAAAGGGCTCAGAAAGAATAATTTCTATTGCTGAGTACTTTCTATTTACAGTACTTTTGCTGAGTATTTACAGTACTTTAACAAAGAAGGTTTAGTTTTGGTTTAAAGTGCTAAGCACAAGTTCTTTAAAGGCATTTTGCTGCTTCTATAAACTCAACAAGCAATTTCCTTCCTACTCCTGCTTGAAGTATCTCACTCAACCTCAGGCATATGCTTTGTCTCCAGCTCTTTTCACCGAGGATTTCTTCATCCCCAGACTTTATAAAAAGCTGTAAGTCACAGGTTAACAAACCAGTGACACAGTTTAGGTGGCAGAGTAGGGAAAATAAAAAATAAAATAAAACCAGCACGAGGACAAATAAGAACAGGGAATTGTTTGGGCAACAGCAGTTTTGCTGTAAGTGGCTGCCAGTTTTCAGAGCCTTGTTCCAAACAATTGGAAAGAAAACAAACTCTGAAAACTGAAAAGCATAGGGATATAATTAGCACTTTCCTTTCTCTGTCTCCTGGTCCCTTAATGATAGCACTGGTCGGTCAGCAGCGTGTCATTTGCACCATCTCAAGGGGAGCTCAGGAACTGCATTCATAGAATCATAGAGTCATAGAATTGTAGGGGTTGGAAGGGACCTCGAGAGCTCCTGGGGTCCAACCCCCCTGCCAAAGCAGCTCCCCAGCTCATACTGCACAGGTCGGTGTCCAGATGGGGCTGGAATATCTCCAGAGAAGGAGACTCCACCACCTCCCTGGGCAGCCTGTCCCAGGGCTCTGGCACCCTCACTGGGGAAAAGTTCCTCCCCATGTTGGTGTGGAACTTCCTGAGCTCCAATTTGCAGCCATTGCCCCTTGTCCTGTCCCCACAGACACTGAAAAGGGGCTGGCCAATTCCCCCTGCATCCCCTGCTTCAGATAATTATAGACATTAATTAGGTCCCCCCTTAGTCTTCTCTTCTCCAGGCTGAACATCCCCAGCTCTCTCAGCCTTTCCTCATAGGATAGATGTTCCAGGCCCTTCATCATCTTCGGAGCCCTTCTCTGGACTCTCTCCAGGAGATCCCTGTCCTTTCTAAACCAAAATTCACAAACATTAGGGAGACTTATGAAAATAATTTGTGCTTCCCCATTAATTCTTGCAGGCAAGATATTCCCAATGTTTTGCCAGATGAAGCTGGTTGCCCTTAGCTCTTGCAGAGATTGATTGGGTTCTTGTAAAAATAGCACTATCTCTCTCACTCGTTGTCTCTGGGCCATGCTGAACCCTCTCCTTACTCTTCTTTCCAAAACAAACAGTTTTGGTTGTGTTAATCTCTGCTTAGCTGCAGACAGGAAAATAAACCACCCTCAAATTAGTGTCCTTGCAGGTTCTAACCACTGACAGCCTCTCCTGGCCTGTTCTGAAGGGTGTGCAAGGACAGATGCTGTCCCGCCTCGCTCGCCAAACCTTTGTGAAGGTCAAAGTCTGATGTCTTCGTGCTAAGGATCCACCCATGGGTCAGAGCCCCAGCCTGGGGAGCAGCCCATTTCCTTGCCAGGAGGATGGATGGTAGAGGGATCTCTGCCTTCCCTTTCCTTCCCTTTCCTGCAGATTCCCAGCTTGCTGCTGCTGGGAGACTGGAAAGGATTTTCCAAACCCCCTTTTCTCACCCACTCACATGAAATAAATTCTCTGTGCTTTGGGTGCCTCTGCCCTTCACATAATTGCAGGGGAAGGGGGGGGGGGGAGGGCTTCAAATTTTTAGAGGCATCATGATCTTTGTCTGAGGTTTCTCTCCATTTTAGCCTGTAGGTCTAGAAGGTTCTTTAAACAAGTTCTGACACTACTGCACACCATTGGTCTCAGCCAACACTTACACTGAGTTGCTCACATCAGTGGCACCAGTTAGTTATTTTTCTAGGGCATACAAAGCTACAAGGTGAAAAACAGCACAGTAAGAACACAAACCCACCTTTTATGACTTATCCTGGCCTTTTTTTCCAGTAGATTGGTTTTTTTACCCAGTTGATTATTTTTTCCCCCAGTAATGTCTTCTGCAGCAGCACTTTTTTATTTTAATTTCTTGCCAAACTGTCTGGAACCTTTAGGCATAATATAACTAACAGACTTGAGACTCCAGGCAGACCCCTGAGCTCTGGGACACTTACTTATCTCCCATATGGAAAAACTTTCAGGTGCTGTACCAAGTCAGTGCAGGAATTTGAGGAAATCAGTGCATTAGTGGGCAAAATCCTCATGACTTAAGGGAAGCATAAAAAAACCCAAGAAAAAGAAAATGGACTTTACACAAGGACTAACTTCAGACCCTTCCAGTTTTCCACAGATAAAGCAGCTGTAGATTCCAGCTACCAATGCCAGCACAAGAATGAGAAGCATCAATCAAATTACCTAATAACAGTAGTACCAGCTGTACTAAGAAGAGATTAATAATAATTCTGTGAGCATGTCTCTGATTCACTGCCAATAAGAGGATAGGGACAATCTTCCAACTGACACAAACAAATCCTAAAATATTTATTTGTTCCATTCTTTTGCTTAGTTAGGAACCCGACTATGCTTAGGAACTATTACAATTGGCTTTGGGATAAGAGAAACTCTGATTGTCCTTCCCTGATATTTCCTAAGCAGACTGCACTGGGATACACATCTGGGAGTTAGATGGGGTTTGGAGGGGTTCTGCTGTTTCATAGAATCATAGAGTGGCAAGGGTTGGAAGGGACCCCAGGGATCACAGAGCTCCAACCCCCCTGCCACAGGCAGGGACACCAACCTCAGGCCTGGAGCTACACAAGGTTGCCCAGGGCCCCAGCCAACCTGGCCTTGAACACCCCCAGGGATGGGGCACCCACCCCCTCTCTGGGCAGCCTGTTCCAGCCCCTCACCACTCTCTCTGTAAGAAAACTTCCCCCTAATATCCAATCTAACCCTTCCCTCCTTCAGCTTTAATCCATCCCCCTTGTCCTGCCATTGTCTGTCCTTTTAAAAAGCTGATTCCCCTCCTGTTTCTCTGCTCCCTTCAGGGACTGGCAGGCTGCAATGAGGTCCCCCCACAGCCTTCTCTTCTCCAGGCTGACCCAGCCCAGCTCCCTCAGCCTCTCTTTGTAGGGCAGCTGCTCCAGCCCTCTGAGCATCTTTGTGGCTCCTCTGACCCCTCTCCAACAGCCCCACATCTCTCTTGTATTGGGGGCCCCAGCTCTGGACACAGGATCCAGCTGGGGCCTCAGGAGGGCAGAGCAGAGAGGGACAATCCCCTCCCTGTCCCTGCTGCCACCCCTCAGTTTCCACTACAACTGTTTTGAGAGCACATTTGGGTGGAGAAAGCTGCTTTTGAGAACCTACCAACCACCACTACACCAAACCTCTCCTCATGCCTCTTCTTAGCAGTGGTTGTTTCCTGAGTTTGGACTGGACCTGTGATAGCTGATTTGGATAACATCACCTGTCAGAGGAGCTGCCTTTGAGTGATCACGTGAAAACCACATGGTTTGGTACAAGGAACTGTCAGTTGGCTGGTTCATCAGTGATCCAAAGGTCTTTTTAGGGATTTGCAAAGGATATAAACCAAAGGAAGAAGCAGCAGTGAAACACACAGTGGGCTTGGGTTTGGTTGCTTTATTCTAACCTAAGCAGCTTTTTATCAGATCAGTGTTAATTGTTTTGTGACCTGGCTTTGCAGATCACAGAGTTTGCTTTGCTGAGAGAGAAACCTGCAGTGAGCAGGGTTATTCCCACATTGGTTCCATTCCATCTGTTTGAAAATGTTTCACTTTTTGATCCTCTCCAAACCATTTCCTGCCAACTGACAGGAGCTAAGTAGGCTGTTCCTCATTAAATGCTCCTGGAGAGACACTGGGCCAATTTTATCTCCCTCTCTGGGCTGGACTGCAACTTCCAAGCACCTGAGACTGAGATTCCTCTGGATCCAACCATGCCTCATGCTACACAAGACACCAGGAACTTCCTCAGCCTCCATACAGAGCACAGGGCCTCTCCATCATCTGCTCAGGTGTCCTGAATCTTAATCCCCAGTTGCTGGGGATCACATCAGTGATTTTTCCTTTAGACACAAGGGCAGAGCGATCCAGTAACCACCACATCAAGGGGAGCAAGCAGTTCATGGGAAATACCAGTTTATATGTATAGAACTTACACTTAAAACAAGCCCACTGGCCTGTAAGGTGAGACACTCAGTTTGTGGGTATCAGCTACTTGAGCAGCTGTTGATTCTTAAAGGCACAGGGCTTTTTCATGGGCTGTTAGCACACACAAGCAAAACAAGATCACAGAATCACAAGGTTGGAAAAGACCTTTAAGATTGAGTCCAACCATCCCTGTCCTATGCTGACCCATACACCTAAGAGATGCTAGCATGGACCTTAGAAGAATTTGTTCAACCACTTTTAGAGCCCTCAAAGCAGAAGAAATTAAGCTCTTGCTTTGACTTATGTATTTTCCCTCCTCTTCCCCATTCCTCCTTACAAAGAACTTACAAAACTGCCAGGCATAAATACAAAACTGTTCCTGCCAGATTGGCTTCATTTCCCACAACATGTTTCAGCCATGTGGATTTTCTGAGCTTATTTGAAGGAAAGGGGAAAAAAAAACCAACAACCCAAACTATTGTATAAGCTGTAAGGGAAATAGCTGGGCAAGAGCTGCAGAGATAAGCACCTACTGGACAATACTTTTAAATACTCAAATTAACAAAAAAAAAACCTGGCTTGGAAACCTTTTTTCATTTGTCAAACTCCATCTTCATTAGTGCTGCTATGGGCAACAAAAGTGTTGGTCAGTTAAACTCCAGAGAAAAAGTTCAATCTCTTGGGTTGTTTTCCCCCTTTCATAAACAGCAGAGAGGAAAGAGTAGAGCTGGTGGGATCTCCTAAGCAGAAAGATTTTTGAGAGACTAAAAGACTGACCTTTGGGAAGAAAAAAAAAAAATCAAAGCCCCCAAAACACCACATGCATTAGTCATAATCAAAATATTGTGCAGAATAGAGCTTCCCCAGAGATCTGGCTTCATTTCAGAGTCACCAGGGTTCAGCATCAAGTACAAGACGACTGTTTACTTGCCCTGATGTGAGTAACACACTGTGAGGTAGAGACTGAGCATCACAGACCCCCAAAGCCAAACAGGACTCACACCATCAGGTCCATCCCTCTGCTAATGCCATTTGACATGTTCTTTTGTTCCTAAAAATCATTAACAACAGAGACATCACACATCCTCAATCTCTCCCAGCTCCCCTCTCTATCAGCAGAAAGCTTTTCCCAGTCTCACTAACTCCTGCCTCACATGAAGCATGGGATTTTTTGATCAATTATGAGTAGCAAAACCAAAATTCCCTATTTTGAAGCATCCACATAAGGGTTAAATCAAGTGGTGGCTTCCCATTTCCCTGACTAAACACACCAGCTTCTTCAGCCTCTCACCAGTCCCAGTTTCACATCCTCTGAGCACTCTCACCACTCCAGTTTGTGTGGTCCCCAAGGTGCAGTAAGCTGGAGGGCAAATCCTCTGAGGAGCAGCTGAGGGTGTTCAGCCTGGAGAAGAGGAGGCTGAGGGGAGACCTTATCACTGGCTACACTGACCTGACAGGAGGTTGTAGAGAGGTGGGTGATGGTCTCTTCAGCCAGGGGACAGGAGATGGGACAAGGGGCAATGGGCTCAAGCTGTGCCAGGGCAGGGGCAGAGCAGATGTGAGGGAAAGAAAAGTCACTGGAAGAGTTGTGAGGGCCTGGCACAGGCTGCCCAGGGAGGGGCTGAGTCACCTTCCCTGGGTGTGTTTAAAAAAAGGGTCAGTGAGGTACTTAGGGAGATGGTTTAGCACAGGACAGGAACAGTTGGACTTGATGATCTGAAAGGCCTTGTGATTCTGTGTGTGTGATCATGCTCCAGCTCACCCCCAGCAGCCTTGGGCAGAGCTGGGTAACCTGACATGGTGCAGGCAGTTCCTCTCCATCCAGCCCAATAGTCCATCACTTCTTTCTCCAAGAGCATCCCCTCAGCCATGACACTTGGACATTCTTTCCACACCACCCAAACTTAGTTCACTTAGTTCTATGCATACCCAGCTCCCCACCCTGTTCTTTCAACCCCACACATTTGCATGGTTCAACTGAGATCACATTCCCATGACATGAATTTAACAATAACCTGAAAATTACATCTGTTGGTTTGACAAATCAACTATTCCACAGTATCCCAGTAATGAAAAGATATGCCCAAACTTCCAGAGAGGGAACAGCATGTGATACAAGAAAGGGCACTTAGTGTTCCTGGGTGGAAAAAGATCTGAGCATTGGACTTGGGAGGCTTTTAGATGAGGATATGGTATTGCTGCTGACCACAGCTACGAGAAGAGGCAAGCTGAGAGCAATTGCTCCTGTACACTCACAGGCCTTGAGAGGATAGAAAACCCTTTGACATGAGCCTGGGATTACAAGCTGAGTTTGGTAGGAGAGAACCAAGTTTTACTATGAGAATTACTCCAGAACAGCTTTGTTACTGGGACAGAAAATACTGCTGAGGGCACAGACTTGGGGACATGACATCACTTGGGGACAGCAACAACCTCCTGCTGCCCCTCCCCACCCCATTCTCTTATCTAACCACTTCTGCCCACTTCAGGAAACATTAAATCCCAGCAGGTTGAATCATCTTTGATGACTCCAAACAAACCCTAATCTGGATTTAGTTTAGCAGGCAACATGCAGAAATGATTTAACTTGACATTTTTAATATCTGCACATACATCTGTATAATCAGTGTGAGATCTATTTCCAGAAGCATTTAATAGCTTCCCACCCCTTCAGTCCCAATGGAAGAGAAGTCAAACCAAGCTGGAAAGTACCACAGCCAGACCAAACATCATCTTTGCTTGCACTTGAGCAACATCCATCTCCATGGAGTGTTCCTCATCCTTCCTTACCCTCTTTATTTGCCTGTGAGTACAGGAACAGCATCAGGGCACAAAGACAATGTGCCATTTCAGCACAATTTCAATAGAAAGGGGTTTGTCCTGTGCTCAAACCATTCCAGTGCCTGTAGTGCATGAGACTGTTTATCTGTGTTCAGCAGGAACAGCATCTTTGACTACTTAGAACATAAAGCAGCAGCTTCCCCACTATGTTCCCATTCTGGCTCACTTAGGTTTGCTTGTAGGTCACTAATATCTTCCCATTTCATTAGTGATATGAGGCTTATTTAACAAAGGAAACAGAACTGTGCCAGTCACTTTAGAAAGTGTTTATTCAAAAGCTTCATAGCACCATCTTGTTTTTTAAAACATCCAAATAAAATGCAGCAATTAAAATGTTGGGTTTTCTCTTGAGCATGACACTAACTCCACCTGTGAACATAGTTATGGGTTGTTCTTGCTAATATAACTGAAAAATAGCACTCCTGTGCACACAGACATAGCACTGGGCCTTGAGATGGGTTATCCAGTCCTAGCTCAATAATGGAAGAGTAAAAACCAAGTGAAACTGGAAAACCTCAAGGAAACAGTTTTCTCCAATTCTGCTGGAAGATTAAAGTTTTAAAAGGTCATTTTTAGCAGATTCAATTCCTATGTCCCTCCCAAAGCTTCAGCAAAACTAAAAATGTAAATATATAAAAGATTTGGGGCAATTTTTTTTAATGGTACAAGTCAAGACCATGGATGGTTAATTTATAGGTATCTTGATGTATTTTTGTTCTAAGAATCACCTAGCAGTTAATTCTAAAGGGCCCTTTGTGGCCCTTATCTAGGGAAAACTCTGGTCAAAGTACAAGTTACAATGCTGATTATTATTAAAGATTTAAGGTAAAAATCAAACTGCCATTGACAGCATTTGGAATACATTTTCATGAGTTTCTTGGTTTGCTTTTTAGTTTTGCAGAGTAGCCTGTCTGGGAGTTTTGTTCAGCCAAGTCAGTAAAGCACTAATTCCCAAAGATCCTAACTTACATTTCAAGAGTAGGGACCATGCTGAGTGCTTGGTCACATTATCATTTGGCTATGGCTTCCAACCACTGGAATTCTCTATTGCATCTAATTCTGGTTGACCATTAAGAGGCAAATATTCTGCAGTTCACTTGGCTAAAGCCCCCATAGGGTCCCAAGCTGGCAAAACAATTGGATCCTGCTGCATCACTGCCAAGACATCATCTGGTACATGCTTCTTGTCCACCACAACTTCGTACACGTACTCAGAAAACCAGTCATCAGTCATGATCAGGTAACCTGGAGACAAAAACAGAGAACCATTACCAAGGGGAGCACTCACACGTACAAGTTCACATTACAAACATGACCTACTCATACTTCCTATTTCTGAAGACAAAAAAAAAAAAATCACAAGGAAATCAACATTCAGGATGACCAATGTGCCTCATGTGCACCAAAAGGCCAGGAACCCTCCTGGGAAAAACAAGACCCTGGATATTCATCATTTGTGCTTCCTCTGCTAGAACAGGTATCAAGAATCACAGAGTTGTAGGGGTTGGAAGGGACGTCAAGAGCTCCTGGGGTCCAACCCCCCTGCCAAAGCAGCTCCCCAGCTCATACTGTACAGATAGGCATCCAGATGGGTCTTGAATCTCTCCAGAGAAGGAGACTCCACACCCCCTGGGCAGCCTGTCCCAGGGCTCTGGCACCCTCACTGGGGAAAAGTTCCTCCCCATGTTGGTGTGGAACTTCCTGTGCTCCAACTTGCAGCCATTGCCCCTTGTCCTGTCCCCACAGACACTGAAAAGGGGCTGGCCAATTCCCCCTGCACCCCATACTTCAGATATTTATAAACATTGATTAGGTCCCCCCTCAGTCTTCTCTTCTCCAGGCTGAACAGCCCCAGCTCTCTCAGCCTTTCCTCACAGGATAGATGTTCCAGGCCCTTCATCATCTCCGTAGCCCTTCTCTGGACTCTCTCCAGGAGATCCCTGTCCTTTTTATCCCAGGGAGCCCAGAACTGGACACAACACTCCAGGTGGGGCCTGACCAGAGCAGAGCAGAAGGGGAGGATCCCCTCCTGTGACCTGCTGGCCACACTCCTCCTGATGCCCCCCAGGATTACATTGTCTCTCTCAGCCCCAGGGCACACTGCTGGCTCATGGCCACCCTGTCACCCACCAGCACCCCCAGATCCTTCTCCACAGAGCTCTTCTCCAGCAGGTCACCCCCAGCCTGTCCTGATCCACGTGGTTGTTCCTCCCCAGGTGCCAGACTCTCCACTTGCTTTTCTTGAATCCCATCTGGTCTCTCCCTGCCCAGCTCTCCAGCCTGGCCAGGTCTCTGGATGGCAGCGTAGTGTCCTGCCTGTCAGCCACCCCTCCCAGCTCTGGATCATCAGCACTTGCTGAGGGTGGGTGCTGTTCCCTCATCAAGGTGTCAATGAAGATATTGAACAGGACTGGACCCAACACCCAGCCCTGGGGACACCGCTGGTCACAGGCTCCAGTCAGACTCTGCTCCACTGATCACACTCTCTGAGCTCGGTCCCACAGCCAGTTCTCACCCCACCTCACCGTCCACTCATCCATCCCATGCTCTCTCAGCTTTGCTATCAGGGTGTCATGGGAGACAGGATCAAAGGCCCTGCTGAAGTCAAGGTAGATGCCACCCACTGCTCTCCCTCCATCCACCCAGCCAGTGCTGAGATCACTCAAGTGAATGACAATGTCTCAGTATTTAAGGCAGAATATGAAATTCTGAGTCTCTGGGGTGGAACTTGTCAGGATTTTGTTAAGAAAAGGGAGATTCTCCAGGTGAATATCCAAAGCATCTCTGCTTAGGACAGCTTTAGTTGTTTATTTCATGCAGTAAGGGGCCACCTGCTTTCCCCTAACATAAATTAAATCACACTTTGGCTGAACTAAATCTTCATTTTCTCCCTTAATTTAATTCTGACTGAGAATTTCAGTGAACAGCCTTTGAACTGGGAGGAAAAAAAGTCACCTTGAGAATACCACAGGTTTTAACAGAAAGCTCCCACTGAAAGCAAACTGAGGTAAACTGAAAATAAGAGTGGCTGGGAGAAAGCAAGCATTTAGAAGACAGATGAGAAGGCTTTATGTAATAAAGTTCCTCATGTCCTTATACAGTATCATCACACAATCAAATGAAACAAGAAAATGTCCAAAGAATATGGACAATAAATGCATCTATCTTCACCATCTTGTTTCTAAAGCAAGAGATCAGATAATTCCCATAAATTAAAAACCCTATCAATTGTAACCTGAGCTGAAGCCATTTTGGAAACACTGCCAAAAGGGAGCTGCCTTGATTATTCTCTCTTCAGGATATGAGTTCTTGGGACACACAAAAACCTCTCACTCCCAAGAGCCAACAAGTAATTGCACCCTGAGAGGATAATGAACTCTGCTTCTGACATCCTGTATCTCAAAGCTTGACAGAACTGATTAGGATCTCAGTGTCTGAACAAGAAGGAAACGTCAAGCAGAACTTCAGAACATGCAAATAAGTAAGGTTGCTCCTTGAGAAGGCCTGTGCCCAGTGTCACAATGAAAGCCATTATCAATTTCTTCATTAAAAGGAGACATTACTTTATACACAGTGATACATCTACCTCTGGGCCTGCCAAGGCAGCCCTGAGCTCTGCACTCCATCCAGGTAACAGCAAGGGAAAAGGGAAAGTTTATGGTGTTTCTGGGCAGGGTACACAATGGAGTTGCACCACAGGCTATCCAGCTATGGCTTCTCCTCAAACCATGTGCACATTAAGGCCAGAACACAGAGAAGAACTCTGAGCAGCAGCATCTGCTTGGAACAGAACAGCACTCAACGACTCCCTGCCTGAGGCTGGTCCCTGCTACCTTCCCCAGAGGAGCACGCAGCACGTTAAGACAGACAAGCTGCTGGCCAGGGAGAGGTCAGCTGAGGACAACTGGTCTGTGAGCTATTGTGTAACCTAGGATGTGGGCACCTGCAAGTAAAACCCCTGCCAAGGCCCTTGTACAAGCCACTTTCTGCTTGTGCCATAACTCCTCCACAGAGAGAGCCAACTCACAGTGCCTCTGTCCCAGCGCACTCACACCCGGTACCCAGACTCATCTCTGCACACAGGCACAGTCCTCAAACTGTCTTCATGCAAGAGTCTGCACGTAACAGAACAAGAGGCTGAAACAGCTGAAAGGGAGCTGGCTTCTAGCTGGAAAAGGACCACAAGAAAGTTCTTTTCATGCCAAAACAAACAGATGGACCCCAAAATAGATGTAGTAACATCAGTTAGCATTCCCCTCTCCCTTGCTGGGTTCAGAGTTAGGTAATGTCTCTCCAGAACAAAAGAGTAATCAGTAATTAAGCTTGCCTGTATGGCTGACACTGCCAGTAACACACAGAAAGGAAACATTTGCCTGGGAAGTGACTTTACCTCAAAAAACAAGCAGTGTTTGTCAGCAGCTGTGTTCATTCCTCAAGGAAACAGACAGGATTCCAAGAAACACTTTTACAACAGATAGAAATGCAATCACCAAGTGTTTAGAAGAGGCAAAGTTGGGCTCTTCCCAGGGCTTCCCTTGCTCCAGCACAAGTGCTACCATGAGAATTCAGTTCTGCCTGATCCAGGGAGTGCAGTTTGGATAACTTCACCCCAGGATCTCCCAGCCTCAGAGCAAAGAGGGACTCCACACAAAAAGAGACTCCCATGTCCTACCTGTGTTAAGTCATTTGGTTGGGTTTTTAATGATTCAAGCTCTGGTGTTTTGCTGCAGGCTGTACCCTTTAGCAGTCTCTACAAATCATGGGAGTTGGGGTGTGCCTTTATCCCCCCCCCACACCCAACTGGGCCTCAACTGGGATGTGCCAAGTTTAGTATCATTCTTGGCTGCCTCTTTACTGATGTGGATTCTGCTCTGGACTTATCTAAGCAGCTTCCCAATTCCTCAACAAGGCAGATAAGAAATCTGTCAGGCTCAGTGGCATAGCAAGAGAGTTAGGACAGACTACAAACCCTCACCCTCCTACACCAGCTAGTACTGAATGATGAAGAGTGACAAAGCAGGGCAGGAAGAAGGGAGGAAACCCTGATAAGTTCCCTCTTCTAATGCTTTCAATTGAGCTCCAAAGGGTTTGTACAGCCAGTTGCCTTTAGCTCAGAGGGACTTTTTGGTGACACCAAAGAAAATCATTCAGGGATTCACCCCCCCCAAAAAAAAGCAGCAGTCTGAAATAAGTCAAGCTCTGCAGTTCTGGTGGGATTTTTCTCTCAAGGTTCTTTTCCAGGCAACTCCCCAACCAAAACAAGATACAGACAGTGAGCAAGACTTTCCAGAAGCTGGTCTTTACCAGCACAAAACAGTAAGTGACAGTGACTCACCAAGCAAAGTTCATAGATGGCATTCATGCCATCAAGGTACAAGGAGGGTCTATTCAAGTCACTCTGGGGTCCTAACTGGCTCCTCTCAAATGGCTCTAGAACTTACTCTTGAAGAGTGAATCCACATTTAGAACAGAAATAGTGAAAGGTGAATAAACTGGTACTGCAAACCAAGTAGCAAGTTAAGCTTACAAGGCTGGCAAGCAAGTTCGAGTAATACTCAAAGAGGACCAACAACTGGGTTAATTTAATTGAAGTTATTCCTAGCTAGAAGCCTGAGACTCCATCCTCTTGTCATTCCTGGCTGCTGTAGTTTTGGGTTCTGGATTACATGCTCAAAGGGAACAGAGATAGAAGCACACAGCTATGTCCACTGCAGTTCCATCCCAGCATTTGCTGCTGCCCCAGCCCAGGAACCAGCACAGAACTGCTGCTGCTCAGTCACAGCTCAACTGGTACAACCTTCACACCAGTGCCAGGCATCAGCCCACTGCACCATGGCTTGGAGAAACCACCAGTATCCTGACATTAGAACTGGGGAAACCCTGGGCTCCAAGAGCAGCTCTGACCCTCAGCCAAGGAGCACATATGGCTCACACAAAGCTGCTGACTGACACCTACCAACCTCAGAACACCGGAAAGGCCACACTGAGCAGCTGTACAGCGAGCTGAGTAAGGCACTTCCTTCCTGGAGACAATCCTCTAACAGGAGCAGCATCCAGCATCAAACACCAGACTCTGGACTGTCTCAAAACAAAGTGTTCCAACAGTTTTATATCTGTATGACACATAAAGGTGCTTCACAAAACAGTTACAAGTTTGTCTTTAGAGACAAGGAAAGTTTTGACATTATTTTGTGGTATTGAGTTGCTAGCCCAGTATCCCAAAGTACATTTTACTACTGTCATGTTGATGAGCTGAAGGCTGAACACCAGCACAGCTCCAGTTTTGTCAAGACTGAAGATCTTTATTGGAATACTTTGCAGTGAACATTACACAGGTAACTCAGAACAGACACTCCTGCAAGAATAAGGGGCCAGAATGTAAATGAAAACACTCTTCCAAGAATAGTCTACATTAGTAAGCTGCTCACATAAGTTATCAAAAGCTTATGAATAAAGACCACATCCTAAAACAAGAGTTTTCTAGAAATAGTCTATTCCCAAAAGTAACTTCAGCCACACCAGATCTTGTGAGTACAACATTTGGAGTTAATCTGCAACAGAAAGATGTGTTCAGCAGTGACTATTGTGCTGTGCCCTGAGACACCCTCCAGTCTGGCTTGGCACTCTCATCAGTGATCTTATGCCATGGCTGAGTCTGCACCTGGCCTGTCTCTGATGACAAGTGACTGACAGCAAGCCTCAGCAGAGCAAGGAGCAACATTCACACCATCAGTCCCACTCACCTAGGGCCAGGGAGGACAGAGCTGGCCCTCCAAGACCAGGCAAACACCTTCCAGGCATTCCTGGGCTGAGCAGGGAAGCAACTAGAAGCAATTTCATAAACCAGTGCTCAGCAGTGACTCACTGTTCTGTCCACAGTGCCTGGCCACGTGCCATGCCAGGCTGGCTCATCCACCCTACTACAGCCCCACACATCCTTTGTAGAGGAACAATAGTGCAGGCTGAGGCAGCCTTCAACAGGAAAGCAAGTTCACACAGAAAACCTGGCCTGAGAACTGCATGTAACTGGACTGTGTTGCCACTAGTACTTGTTGCAGCAGGGGAATACCACAAGGATGCCACAGATCAGGTGTTCAGCACAGCTTCAGAGGCACCAGAATTAAACTGGAATATATCTTCATTCTTTTTTTAAACCAGGCAGGTGTTGGAGCTAGAACAGTTCCCACTACAGCCATACCCTCATCTCATCAATAGAATGACTAAGTAAAAGCTTGCAGTGATTAACAGTGCTTTACAAGGGAATATAAACCACTCTGGTTTCACACATGTCTCAGGAAGATAAAGTAATATCAGCCACAGCCAGCATGAGGCCCTGACAATGGGCCAGCTGTAATGTACAGGTTTAAAGTTACCTCTGTTACAAAAACCTAGTAGATTTTGAAGTATTGCAGTGAAGTCTTTATTTCTCCTTGCATACCAGGAGGAGAAAGCACTTCTAGACTGTTCAGCTCCTGGAAGTGATCCTACCTTGTCCAATAAGAAATGCTTTCAGTACCTATTGTCCTATTACTAAGAGATCACTTCCCATGCCCCTGGAATTCCTGGCATTTCAGAGGAGTACTACTATTTTCAGACTAATAGTACCAGGA